>JAWNOB010000100.1:357500-1844870 GCA_035046265.1 Drosophila bunnanda
ATATATGTATATATGATATATGTATATATGATATATGTATATAATATAGTTATATGATATATGATATAGATATATTATAAGTTTTATATGTATATTTAGATATATGTATATATGTATATATATATAGTATATATATATAGTATATATGTATGTATATAATATATGTATATTTAATGTATATATAGTATATGTATAAGTATAGTATATATATATAGATATATGTATATATATAAATATATTATATTATTTATATATTATATATGTATTATATAGTATATATATATATATATATAATATATGTATATATGTATATAGTAGTTATTTATTATATTATATTTATATTATATATATAGTATATATATATATATTATATATTATATATGTATATATGTATATATGTATATATGTATATATGTATATATAATATAATGTAATGTATATATGTATATATGATATATTATATATGATATATTATAATTTATTATATATGATATATATATAATATATGTATATATGTATATATGATATAGATATATATATATGTATATATGTATATAGATATATGTATATATGTATATATGTATATATGTATATATGTATATATGTATATATGATATATGTATATATGTATATATGTATATATGTATATATGTATATATGTATATATGTATATATGTATATATGTATATATGTATATATGTATATATGTATATATGTATATATGTATATATGTATATATGTATATATGTATATATGTATATATGTATATATGTATATATGTATATATGTATATATGTATATATGTATATATGTATATATGTATATATGTATATATGTATATAGTATATTATATATGTATATATGTATATATGTATATATGTATATATGTATATATGTATATATGTATATATGTATATATGTATATATGTATATATGTATATATGTATATATGTATATATGTATATATGTATATATGTATATATGTATATATGTATATATGTATATATGTATATATGTATATATGTATATATGTATATATGTATATATGTATATATATATGTATATATGTATATATGTATATATGTATATATGTATATATGTATATATGTATATTTGTATATATGTATATATGTATATATGTATATATGTATATATGTATATTTGTATATATGTATATATGTATATATGTATATATGTATATATGTATATATGTATATATGTATATATGATATATTATATAGTATATGTATATATGTATATATGATATATGTATATATGTATATATGTATATAGTATATTATATATATATTATATATGTATATATGTATATATGTATATATGTATATATGTATATATGTATATATGTATATATGTATATATGTATATATGTATATATGTATATATGTATATATGTATATATGTATATATGTATATATGTATATATGTATATATGTATATATGTATATATGTATATATGTATATATATATATGTATATATGTATATATGTATATATGTATATATGTATATATGTATATATGTTATATTTATATTATTAGTATATATGTATATATGTATATATGTATATATGTATATATGTATATATGTATATATGTATATATGTATATATGTATATATGTATATATGTATATATGTATATATGTATATATGTATATATGTATATATGTATATATGTATATATGTATATATGTATATATGTATATATGTATATATGTATATATGTATATATGTATATATGTATATATGTATATATGTATATATGTATATATGTATATATGTATATATGTATATATGTATATATGTATATATGTATATATGTATATATGTATATATGTATATATGTATATATGTATATATGTATATATGTATATATGTATATATGTATATATGTATATATGTATATATGTATATATGTATATATGTATATATGTATATATGTATATATGTATATATGTATATATGTATATATGTATATATGTATATATGTATATATGTATATATGTATATATGTATATATGTATATATGTATATATGTATATATGTATATATGTATATATGTATATATGTATATATGTATATATGTATATATGTATATAGTATATATTATATATGTATATATTATATATGTATATATTATATAGTTAATATATATATATATTTTTATATTAATATATTATATTAGTATATATATAGTATATATATAGTTATATTATATATATATATATAGATATATATATATATATATGTATATATGTATATATATATATTATATATTTATATGATATATTATATATTATATATATATGTATATATTAGTTATATGTATATATGTATATATGTATATATGTATATATGTATATATGTATATATGTATATATGTATATATGTATATATGTATATATGTATATATGTATATATGTATATATGTATATATGTATATATGTAGATATGTATATATGTATATATGTAGATATGTATATATGTATATATGTAGATATGTATATATGTATATATGTAGATATGTATATATGTATATATGTATATATGTATATATGTAGATATGTATATATGTATATATGTATATATGTATATATGTATATATGTATATATGTATATATGTATATATGTATATATGTATATATGTATATATGTATATATGTATATATGTATATATGTATATATGTATATATGTATATATGTATATATGTATATATGTATATATGTATATATGTATATATGTATATATGTATATATGTATATATGTATATATGTATATATGTATATATGAATATTCGTGTTATTTGTTTTACTCGCATTTATTAAAATAAGTTGCTAAACCTAAGTTTTAACATCTGTGATTATCTATTTACATGAAGCAAGGACCCATATTGTGCGGTACGGCCGCAAAGCAATGCTTCGCAGAATTGTAGGCCGCTTCGCTCGTCCGCTCTCTTCTTCCTCTCTCCAGCGCTTATATAAAAACAGTGTCATAAAGGTACTTGGGAAGGATCGAACCCTTCATTAACATCGTTGACCCACGCTTTAACCAGCAAGACCATAGGACTACCAAAAAGTGGGATTCACAAAAACTTTTATGACTTCGAAAGCTTTGGACTCTCGCTCAAACCAACTATGAAATACACACAAAACCCATTTTGCAGGATGGATTCACTGTGCTTTTAATGTATAACCGCTCAGTGGTACACCCTACCCGTTTATGAAAAGTTACCACTCCCCAGTGGGACTTTGCTTCATGCGGTGACCGACTCAGGAGAGAAAACTATGTCGATCGGGAATGGCCTTATATATGAAAGTGGCAAGCGGGAGACCTGAATTGAACGCAGCTCCATTCAATGTATAATTCTGTGCTCTTCCCTTTCGATTTTTTTTTTAACACGAAGTGCGTTGTTTAAAAACAAGAAAGTCCCCGCAATTAAAATCGTAAAAGATTTACAGAATATTATTCTATTCATATGAACCTAATTTTATATATTCATGAGTTTATCTACTTAAAAAAAAACAATTTATTTATAATATAGGTATAAAAAATTAATTATAATTAATATCTTTTTGCTAAAAATTTTTAAGTAAATGAAAACACTAAGAAATGTTTAAATTTTGGAAATGTTCCATAATTTTTCAAGTATAAAACGTAGAAGTAAAATTATATAATGTTGTAATCGTATTTAGCCAACAAATTATTGAATTACTTGAATTTTTTTCACGTTAAATTGAACAAACTTTAACAGAAACAAAAACATTTAAATAAAAAATGAGAAACTAAAATAAGAAAAAATTTGCCCCGAGCGGGATTTGAACTCGCGCTCGTCTGTTGGTTAGGAGGGTGCTCTAACCCCTGAGCCATGCGTTTCGATCGCCTCGCGACGCATAGTCAAATATCAAGCGAGCAAAAAATAAGTGCCGAAAGGGGTTGAAGGTTTTTGTCCCTCTCAGACGCGATTTGCACATTTGCATGTGTATATCGCCGAAACAACTTAGTTGTCTACTTGGCGCGATGTATAAGCGGCCGGACTGTTAAATACTTAGACGCAGGTTTAATCCTCAGTTTGTCCTATAATATTATAAAAAAGTTCGAGAGTATGGTTGAAAACGATTTACTGCAATCAACAATTTAAATGCAGCAAGTGGAAAAAAATCAGCGTGTAAAAAAGTCATATTATATTGTATTTATAGTCAATTTATATTGTATTTAATGAGAAAATCTGAATTATGAGAAAACAGTTTTCAGCCGTTTAATCTACTAATCTTATATTAATCTACTTACAGTTGTTTCGATCGCCGCCAAAGAGCTTATGATATCGAATGAAATTCGGACGCCCTCCTAAGTATTTTCCGTTTTTATTTAGGACTTCTTTAATTAGCTCTATGTTATTCACTACCAAGCATCTTGTGTGCCCAAGAGTCATGGAATAAATGTCACCGTATTTTATTTTCAATGCACCGAAACCCTCAAAAGGGTTATTTTTAAACCGACCTAAGAAATCTAAATTACCAATAATTGGCCAAGGCTGAGGACCGGGAGCTTGATTGAATCTTCGAATTTCCTTTGTATTATAAAAAGGTCCGATTGAAACAAAAACTGATTTTTTCAATTGTATTGTCAACATTGAAAAAGAAATGGTAATTATAATACTTCCAAAAACCAATATGAAATATAATACAGAAAAAAACATTGTTCTTTTTTTATTCAGTAAGAATAAGCAAAATTTTAGCTAGTATTGAAAATAAAAATGTGCTTCTCAATTTTTAGTTCTCACAGCAATTTAATGTGGACTGTAGGACTGTTCTTATTTCGTTTTTATTTAAATAAAAGAAATCGCCCAAACCACGAATGAATGTAAGGAATTGATAATATGCTTTCTTATTTCTATGTACATATATTAAATTTGGTTGCACTTCGCATTCATTGTTTTTAAGGTGGTGCTCTAATACACAGACGGGGGTACCAAGTCGGGTATGTTAGCCTGATTCCAAATGATTTGTATGCAGAATCGCTCAGTAAGACCAAATAGAATAATTAGGAGTAGGAACATTTGGGTATTGGGTATTTGGCGTGCGATGTGTGAAAAATATGCAAAGACAACGATTTCAATTTTTGGTGCTTGTGCTTGCGAACAGAAGCACACACATATTTAAGCACATATACGCACTTGTTTGTTCTTGTGGTTACTCATACAAAAGCGCGATTGCTTTGCTTTCAAAAATTCCCTCATACTTATTGAAAATCGAATGTATCGCCGTTATTTATCTTAGTAATTTTATTGTCTTTAATCCTAACAACAAGGCAAGCTCGAGGCAAACTCTTTCTTATTTTATTTTTTTATTTTTTTAGTTAAATAAATTTTTCTTTTGAAAATATTTATTTCTCTTAAATTCAAGTAAGTCACTAACTTATATTTATCTGTGGCTAGATAAGATTACAACATTATATAATTTTACTAATACGTTTTCTGCTTGAAATATTATGCAAAATTTTTCAAATATATACTTTCCTTAGGGGTTTTAATATTTGTACACGTTTTTGGCCAAGAAATATTAATTATATAATAAAAAAATATATACATTTATTTTAATCACGCAAACTCTTGAAAATATAATTTCTGTTAATAATCAATTTGGAATTTCACTCTACATTTAATGATAGTTTCTATGGTCGCTATATAATATAGTAGTCAGATTTTCATAAAATTAAATGCAAAAGACTAGAATAATACAAAATGGCTATATCTGAATTTCACTCTACATTTAATGATAGTTTCTATGGTCGCTATATAATATAGTAGTCAGATTTTCATAAAATTAAATGCAAAAGACTAGAATAATACAAAATGGCTATATCTGAAATTTGAAGAAAATGTGTTGAAAACTGGTAAACTTATAATTTTTTTCTAAAAATGTTCCGATCGTTCCTATGGCAGCTATATGATAGAGTCAGATCTGGCGCGTTCCTATATATATACGATTTTGAGCATATAGAGGACTAACTACAAAGTTTCATTGAGATTGCTTCAAAACTGATAGGCTAGTTTGCGTAGAAGCGGACAGACGGGCATACGGACATGGCTAGATCGACTCGGCTGTTGATGCTGATCAAGATTATATATAATTTATATGGTCAGAGACGACTCCTTCACTGCAAACTTCTGACTAAAATTATAATAAATTGCAAGAGTATAAAAACATAATTTAATTGCTAACTTCGTTGCATTCACATATACATACTATATTTACAGATTTATAGTCACTGTTTTACATTAACATACATTTCCCTCTACAATTAACCGATTCTATATCACGTAACAAATATGATGTAGTCGTCAGACTTTTATAGAAGTAAAACCGAAATTGTTAAAAATTGAAATCTCTGAGTAGAAGAAAACGTTTTGAAAAGCAGCGCAGTTATATAAATATATATTTTTTTTTGTGTTAATTTATCGATAGTTCCTATGGCAGATATATGATATAGTAGCCCGATTTTCATATAATTTAAAATAAATTTTTAGAATAATACAAATGGCTACATCTCAAATTAGATAAAAATATAATGAAAATGCTAAAGTTATAATTATAAGTGATATAATCGGACGGAAGGATAGACACAGATAGATAACGCAGATACCCTTCCTAAACTAAAAATTTTAATGCTAACCCACATAATAAACATGCGAGCAAACAGTCTGGCGCACGCCGATGGTTTATTTCCACGTGTTCTTTTCTATATTTTCTATCGCGCCTACTACCACCTAACCCTAACAAGCACGTGCGTGGTTTCACAAGGCCTGCTTGAATTTACTGACCGTAGTGCATCAACGTCCACAACTAGTGCTATGATTAATATAAGTGCATAATTAATTTTAATTAAAAAGTTTGTCTCAACACTCTATTTTTAAGTAAAAAAAAAAAACTACCAAAAGCCATGCGGCTCTACTGACCGTCGATAGTAACAGTGCGTGCTCTTGCTCACATGATCTAGTCACTCCAATTCCAAACTGACATACGCCTTGTTCCTGTGGGCGATCTTCTAAACCAACACAGCAGTCGTTACTCGGGCAGGCTAATGGATCACCGAAATCCTCTGGCTAGCAGGCTTGCCGACCCGCAACCTCTTAGATTCCACCTCAGCGATCTGTCTTTCCTTGTTGTACAATAATATTGCAATCAACCCATATGTACCATATCTACCTTCCTCTTCTAAACGTCCGGTTAAGTACAAATGTCATTGAACGATTCCGGCGACAATAAATATTTATTTATTAAAAAAAAGTCACTCCAACTCCTAAATCATTGAGCTTTTAGAGCCAAACATTACCACCAGCTTCCACGAAAGACACACAAGCAGTGCTTATTCCGCTATCACAGCAAAAGCTACAGCAACAATAAAAACGTCGATCGATATAATGGTGCCAACGCCTTCAGCGCCAACTACAATACCAACAAGAAGCGTAAACTTCGATAAGCAACTACCGGTCCCGGTCATACAGATCGCTACATTCAGATTAACTGCATGTTGGTAACAAACCAAAGATCAAACGTATCGACAAAAGCAACCAAGAAAACATAAGTTCCAACAATAACAGATTTTCCCTCTAGGCAGATGCTAAGAGCATCCAACGCAGGCAACCCAAAAGAAACCAGAGCTCCACCTCTAATGCCTTCGTCAGGAAACATGTTGCTTTGGAACATTCGCTGGCGAGCTGTGCCTAAATACCTGGAGGAAACGAAAGAAAATAAAACAAGCTAAAAAGTAGTTCTGCATGGAACCAAACCTGACGTTGCCCCCTCTTAGGTCTTAAAAACCTTTAAAACCTTTGCCAAAAATCTTAGCAATATCATCAACAGAAACAAAAAGGCGCAATCCCTCTTCGAGGAAGAGATTAAGCCAGATTGTAAAGCCTTAAATAAAAACCGGGATATACTGCACACTTTAATCAGTCAGCGTAGTCTGTGGAGACTTACATTGTGTATTATAACTCAAATACTGTATCAGACGTAGTTTTCGATATAGCGGTTCCTTCGGTGCGGTAAATACCACCAAGAGGTGATAACAGGTGTGGAATATCCACTCCAGTTACACTTAGAAAATTTGATATACATTTTTGATAGACTAGTAAAGGAGAAGATTCAATAAATTAAAGCAAAGCTATAAAATATATAAATACAATATTATATATATATGCAAAATACATTTTTACATATCATGAAAGATAATTTGAAGCTATAAAAAAATTCAATTCAATATTTCCCTCCGTATTATTCATCATGGCGAGATGAGCCGCATAAAACTTCGGGATCTGAAACATTCCTTGCTTTCTTCTGTTGGCTGCAATGTTGCTAATTATTATTAGTATATTTTTATTATTATTATTTTTTTTTTTTTGAGTTCTTTAATTATTACCTTAATTTTTGTCGTCATTGTTCTCAATAATAGCAGCTTGGCTCCCTTGCCGCAGCCCATCTTAGAACCGTTGCTATACGTGAGGGATACCTCATTATCCGTGATTACCCTTTTCTTTCTGCAATTTTCTCTGGTTGGATATGATGTCGTATATTCATTGTCGAAGCTTATCTCCGTGGTTATGTAGTATATTTATTTATACGTCTGTACTCTAATGATGTTAAGTATCTTGCCTGCAGTGCCTTGGAATTCCCGCTGTTTTCCAATTTTTCCCGCAATCACACTTCAAGAAAGCAAAATGACGAAAAAAGCTGAATTAACTTCATTGCAGTAGAAGTCAATCCTTCCCTCCCTGTCTCTTTCTGAACGTTCATTTTTCATGAGAGATTTAGATACAGTATCACACCAAGACACTACGTTTGCTCTGATACTTTTAAGCTATTAGCCGTCTATGTCGGATATATTGTATGTTGTTATTTGATAACCTCAGAATAAGGTCCTGATAATAGCAGTAGCACGTCGTCTTCGTAGGCTACTGCTTTGACACCACCCTCTTTTAACATGCTATGACAGAACCTTGGTCAAAGGTGTAGCTCTCTTCATTACCCGCGTAAGATAAGTGCCACTCAGTTCGGTATCGAGCCCGGATCCACTCTCTGTCTCCATCAATGCCTATAGATTTGACGGATCCCAGGATACAATTTTTCCTTCTTACTTTGAGATATCAGTTCTTGTGTAAGTTTTTTGTCGAAATTTGGCCAGCTAGCTTCGCTCTCCTGTATTGACTCATCCTTAACCATTCTCTTTTGACCATGTTTTTGTAGTCTTCGTGGATCGTCGACTGAACCGTGTTTAACTGTTTAACGGTCTTACTGTTACTGTGCCTAGCTGAGCCCTCTCTGGCTAGCTCGTCCGCTTTCTCATTTTCTGGTCATTGTCTCGGGGAAGTTCATTTAGGGCTTCCTTGCACTCTGCCACTAACTGCGAGTTGGTTCAGACTACCTCTAAAGCTTAGATAGTCGCTTGACTATCAGAGTAAATCCTCACCTTGGTATTCCTTAGGCCTTGCTGTATTGAAAGTCGTTCTGCCTCCAATATAGCAAGTATATCAGCCTGGCAGACTGTCGCTGATGCTGGGAGGCTGTCGATTCAGTCCCCCAGCTCTCAGCGAAAATTCCAGCCCCCACACTGAAACTCATCTTAGAGCGGTGTAGAGTGAGTCCATTACTCCCTCGATGGGTAAGAGGTCGTTTATCCCTTTCCACATTTCATTTCGGTAATTTTGTAGTCTATATTTTCGTCCGATAGTGATGTGACCTCATCACGAATGGTGCCTATGCGGCGATCTCTCCAGCAATCGCTTGCTTTTAGTCTAACCGCACTCTGCGCCGCCGAATCTTTGTTAAACAGGTCAATCGGCATAATATTTAGAGTTACATTCAGGGCGGCGCTGGGCACGAACGTAGTGCTCATGTTTCTGCTGCGCATGCCGAACATTGTATCCTTGTTAGCGTGCTGATTTTGTAGGTTCTGGTAAGTGGCGGCCACTATACTAGACCCCCGTTGGTCAGTATTAACCTTACAACTGCTGTTTAAAGCCACATTATGGTCGTTGAGTGTAGCGCCCAGTTCTTTTCAAACATTTTCCTGAATGAGTAGAATCAGAGGTATTTGTGCAAAAATTTTTTTTATTGGATTCCCAGTCGGACTTTTTATCCAAATTCGTTCTGATTTTCATGCAAACCCGTTCGGTGGGTAGGACCCACCGCTTATGTAAAGTTCGCTTGTATTCCTGCGTGAGCGAGGTAATTCATGATGCTAATGTCGACTCAGGATTAAATTCAGCCGGAGCGCTCAGTGGGGTAATTCATGGTGCCGCCGTCGCTGCTCGGCTCTTGATGAAATTCATCATGAAAGGTATGGAAAAATTTCAAGAAAAAATTTCGATTAAAAAAAAAAATAATACAATTAATATAAACTTCTTCTTCGACTTCTTTGCAGGTCAATTTTTTTTTAGTTTTTGTAGTTAATTATTTTTAACCATTTTAGAATATTATAGAGCCGACGAGGATTCAACCTGCGTTTTCAGCTGACACATCTCGCAACATATACAACTTTAATTGCGTCGGCGATATACAAATATGTGCATAACGTGTCTCAGAAGGACAAAAACTTGAAATCCTTTTAGGAAATTTATTTTTTCCTCGCTTGATATTTGGCTTTGCCGTCGGGGCTAGAGCACCCGCCTAACAAACAGGAGAGCGAGAGTTCAAATTCCATTCTAGAAAATCTTACATGAATTTTCTATTACAAAATTTTGTTTCAGTTAATGATTGATCAAATTAATGCAAACAAAATGCAGGTAAATCAACAATTTATATTTTGCTGTGTATAAATAAGATTACGGCATTGTATAGTTTTACTTATACGTTTTATACTTGACAATATAATACTTATACTTACTTACTTATACTTATATACTTAAAAATATAAAATTTGCTTAGGGTTTATTATTTTCATAAACATTTTTAGCCAAAAGATATTAATTATTATTACGTTTTTATATTTATATTAAAAAACTCTAAAAAATATAAGATTAAGTTTATATTAATAGAAATTTGGGGGGATTTCTTGTTTATCACTTCGTGTTTAAAAAAATCCCAAAAGGGAAATAGCTTCCTGAGCAAACAGCACAGAATTCTACACTGAACGGAGAAGCGTTCGATTCAGGTACCTGAATGTCGCGCTTGCAACTTTGCTGAACTGCGAACCATGCAAAAGACCCTCGCAGCTCAACATAGTTTTCTATCATGAAACGCTCACCACATAAAGCAAAGCAAAACTGGGTTGTAATACTATCGCCCCTTCCCCCTTTCTCGCGCTGAAACTCTCTTAAAGGCCCTCCGAGCAGTATACGGTGAAAGCGGAACTGATGGCTGATCTGAAAAAGGGAGCTTTCGCTCAGAGCTTATGAGTGGGCTTACATTTTGTCAACCCGTGCATACTGTAAGCTGAAGCTGATTGTTGTTATGCTAGTAATTAATTGTTCTCAAAGCAATATGCCTTCGTTATAAATTTTTCACAGGAAAGGAATAAAGGAAATAAGGAATAAAAAATTTATCATTCGTAACATAAAATAATGTAAAATATGTACTACAAAAAAAGTCTTATCACACAGATTAAAATGGATTTCCACGTAAGATTATCCATTATGCCTGAATAGTGACCACATTTATAAATTCATAAATTTTTTTATTGTTTTTGTAAATGAACGTAAATAAAACAACAAATTTATGTTAAAAAAATAAAATTTATACTATGTAATCGGCCTTCAGCCGATAGGGTACACAGGGGGATCAACGGATGACTGAGTCATCTGCCGTAACTGTGTGCAGCATCGGTAGTGTGACTATACTCTCCAAGTGAGGGCCATTGGAAGCAGGCCCTCGACCAAGTTCTATCGTGGGCGCTGGGCAACCCTGGGTCGTAAGTGGCCTTGCCGTGGCTTAGGGGCGAAGCCACGGTCGACTTTTTCAAAGCCTCACAACCCCTCCCCTCTCGCCGAGCTCGCCAGGTCGAGCAAAGCAGGCGATTATAAATATTACATGAACAACCAACGCCTAATTCCAGCACCCTCCAAGTCATTGCTAACACAGGTGTGGCTCAGTTAGGCATCACCAAAGAACAAAAAGACGGCAAAGGTGAGCCGCTAACACATTAACAAAAATACGCTAGAGCGAATAGAGCCAGCTTTATTCTTAGAAAGATAGCTAAAAACGAAGCGGAGGGCAAAGTTCACCCTAGGGAGGCGGGTGATAAAATAAAATTCCTTGCGGTGGTCGAGGAATTTGAAAAGTACAAGTAGACACACCCAGAAGCATTCCAGCACCCGAAGGCGAAGCGCGGTCGACAGTGCACCTACGAAGGCCAAAGATTCCAATGGGAAAGTCAAGGTTACATCCTTCGTCAAACAGACGAAGAAATTTAGTGAGGTGGCCAGAGACAGTCTGGCTATGGCTCTGGTTGATGAACTCAACGACGGTGGACAACTGTTGGCAGAGAAGTAGGATGAGATTGAGACCAAACTGGCCGACAAGGTGACCGACAGGTTGGTTGCAATGCCGGAGTCTCCCTAGGAGACCCAGAGCTCGCATCTGGCTACCAAAAGGGGCAATCCGACCATAAGAGGGTGCTCCAATGTCTGAGAGCACAGAACTGGGCCATTCTCAAGGCTGAGAAGGGGATAAGGATGAGTCAGCCATTCCTCCTGCTAATCAACAACAAATGCCTGGCACAGCTTGAGAAAAATTAACTTAAAATCCGGTATGGCATCAGGAAAGCGAACGTCAAGGTCTTCCTGGCCGAACCGGACGAGATCTTTGAAGAGGTGGACGACACGAATCGGTTGTTGGATGACATGATCATCGACGACCAATCGCCCAACACTACACTTATCAACCGTGAAGACAGCAGCAGTGCAAATTAACCTGCAGCGCAGTTCGCACGCCTCGGATAATTTGTCGATCCTCCTAAAGGAGAGGGGGATTGACGTAGCACTCATACGGACTAGGGACGAGCAGGCCTGTGGTCTCACACTGCCTGGATACAATCTGCTATACACAAACTCGACGGGTAGGACCAGAGCTTGTATAGCTATAAAGAAACATTATAACGCCTTTCTCTGTTCTAATCACCGAAAATCGCCTCAGCCTACATGGCCCACGATGATCAGGCTCCGCAGGAGCTGTAGTCGATCTGCTGCAATGGGCTGTAGACAGGAAAACGACCCTGGTGATCGGGTGCGACGCAAACGCAAGGCACATACTCTGGGAAGCTCAGAAACAAATGAAAGAGGTGAGTCACTTTTTGATCATATTATATGTCGTAGTATCACAATATGCAACAAAGGAAACACATTTGTATTCCCAAGCACGGAGGACTACCTGAGAGGGAAGAGGTGATAGACGTAACCCCACTTGTAGAACACATTGTTGTCGAAAATTGAAATGTGTCAATGCAGCATTCGTTTTCAGACCACCATTTCGAGTTCAAGGTGTCGGCTAGTAAGCCGGCAACAAGACGCAACCCAACAAAACAAAATGGGGCAAATTCAGCGAAATTGTCCACTCGAAGAAGGAGAAAGGTTAAATCCTCAGAAAAGGCACTCGACAAGGAAATATATTAAACAACGCTGTCAATGAGACATGTAGAATGACATTCTCAAAGAAGAAGTATCCAACATGGTGGACAAAGGAGCTGAGTGACCTCAGAAGAAGGGCACGTAAGGCCTTCAACGCCAGCTATGCATCCAAGGAAAGCGCGCCCTACAAAGAGGTACAGAAGCAGTATAAGAAAGAAATATACGAAGCCAAGAAAGAATTCAGGCAGAGTTACTGCGAAGCAATAAAGGATATAAAGGACACAGCAAGACTAGGGATCCTTGCTAATGGGCATACGAGCCCATCCTTAATAAATAAACCTGACGGCACACCAAAAACGTCAGTCAAAGAATCACTAGAGATTCTGGTAGACACGCACATTCCAGGGAATTTGTGAGAAAGCTCGGTGTCCGAGAGGTCATGTACCAGGTATACACATACGTCAACAGAGGAACAATTGAAAAAATTCAATGGGCGATGGACTCCTTTGACAAATATAAAAGCCCGGGCCTTGACGGTATAATACCGGAAATGCTAAAGGCAGCAAAGGAAAGCATCAGCGGGTGGCTGAAATCCATCTTCGATGGGTGCATCAGACTAACTCAGATTCCACTTCCATGAAGGAAAGCAAAAGTAATATTAATACCTAAACCTGGCAGAAGGACTATAGGCCTATCAGTCTGACCTTCATCTTGAAGACGATGGAAAGGCTGATGGACATACACATAAGAGACAAGGCGGAAAGTTATCACCTATCGGATGGCCAACACGCATACCGGAAGAGTCGATTAACAGAGACAGCACTGCATGAAGTAGAGAGTCACGTCGAGAAGTCACTCATCAACAAGCAATATACGATGGCAACCTTCTTGGACATAGAAGGTGCGTTCAACAACGTGAACGCCGAGTCCATCCTGAGCTCCCTCAACGAAAAATGAATTGAGAGATGCATGAGGGAGTGGATAGATGTTGTGCTCACGAGTTGGACGATCATAGCCGAACTGGGTGGCAGTCACCTCACGCGAGCAGTGAATAGAGGCACACCCAAAGACGCAGTCTTATCGCCCTCACGCTGGCTAATCAACATGCACCACATATTGAAGGAACTCAATAGTGGAAGAGTAAAAGCAGTAGCGTACGCCGACGACGTAGTACTACGTGGGTTTAGGACCCTATCCCGTTGTTATAAGCAGCATAATGTCGGGAGTATTGGAATGCTTATCAACTGGGGGAGAACCTGTGGATTACGTATCAACCCAAGAAAGACGGAACTAATACTATTTACAAAAAGAGCAAAAATTAAAAGGTATAACAAGCCCAACATCAAGCTAAAACTTTCAGAGCAGGCTAAATATCTAGACGTGATATTGGACCCAAAGTTCACATGGAAAAGGAACATCGAAGAAAGTCAGGAAAGTAAGAATAGCATTCTACTCTTGTCGAAAAATGTTTGACAAGAATTGGGGGCTACACCCAAAAGCAATAATGTGGCTATACACGGCAGTAGTACGACCCATATTGACTTACGGGACTCTGGTATGGTGGCCGGCACTCACCAGAGCCTACAGCACAACCAAGCTAGCAAGCTAGCGCCGGAGCAACTGGAGCAGCCACTCTGACCGTAATCGTGAACATTATGCCGATTGACCATTTCATCAGAGATACTGCAGAGCAACGCGCGGTGAGATTGAAAGCAAGCTGTTGCTGGATGCGACGATCTATCCAGCAACAGCTTGCTGGGTCATATCAATAGCGAGCGCAAGCACAGACTGCAAAATAACCGAAATGAGATTCGGCAGGGGCTACACAACCGAAGGGTTTTCGCCGAGAGCTGGGGGATTGAAACGGTTTCCAGTCTCCCAGCATCAGCGACAGTCTTCCAGGTTGAGGTACTTGCTATATTAGAGGCAGCGAGAATCTCAAGGCCTAAAGGCCTAAGGAATACCAAGGTGAGGATTTACTCTGATATTCAGGCGGCTATCAACTCTCTGGATGCAGCCAAAACGAACTCGCAGTTAGTGGCAATATGCAAGGAAGGCAGGACACAACGACATTCCAAGAACTGAAATAGTGGACGAGCTAGCCAGGGTCACAGCCACAATCAAGAAATATTGATACCGCTAAACGCGGTGCAGTCAGCGATCCATAAACAATACAAAACCAATGCCAACAGGGAATGGTCAAGGATGAACCAATATAAAAGAGAGAAGCTATGCTGGCCTAGCTTTACAAAAAGCGAACACAGGAACTGCTATCCCAGAGCAAGAAGGACATCAGTAGAATCATGGCAGCCTCCACTGGACATAGGGCTATAGGAACGCACGCAATGAAGATGGGGCTACCCCACAACACAAACTGCAGAGGTTGCAAAACACCAAAATTAAATAAAACCAGAATGCGTCACTTCGGTGCCTACCAACTGGAATCGCTGGGGGAAGTAAGGCAGATAAGGGAAGATCACAGCCATCCTTGCCGTCCCTAATGACTTGGGATGGTACTGATGGAGGCAAAGCCATAACAAGAAACAGAGGGGGTGGATCAAAACGGAGCCTAGCTCTAATTGGAGTCTCATATGAGCCTCACCACTTCAACCTACCAACTATGTAATCGCCCGAAGAAATATTGATAATATGGATACAGCGTGACTTGATTTTAATATAAATAATATATTTTAGTTGTGGTTCTCATCAGAAAAAATATTATAATACGCTTAAAAAAATAATTTATTTAATAATATATATATTTTTCATATATAATATAATTTTTAATATTTAATTTTTTTTTTGAAATTTATTATTATTTATTAATTTTTTTGTCGTCGTTCTGATTCAAGAATATTATCTTTTAAACTTCAGTCCTTCAATAAATAAGGCAAATCAATTTTATGAACAGATAAAACACATAAATAGTGGCGGTGAACTTGGCGACGAGTTGGAAGAACTTAGCAGAGTGACCAAGGAAAAATTAATGTCTGTACTATCTTTTTTAAAGACTATAACCAGCAGCGAATCAGCGGATCAGCTGCTATAGCACCAACTCGTGCGCGTCTTCTGAATTTGGCATTGTCAAAACTTAGTGGAAATTATTCGGAACGAGCTGTCACAGCAAACTTTTTACCGCATTATAATAAAAAAATAAATGTTATCTTTTTAAAAATTAAATAAAAATTATAAAAAAAAAAACAAATTGTTCATTAATCTAATGATTTATAATACACAATACTTTTTGTTTACGTGAGGGGCCCACTGTGCCGCCTCTGCTCAAGACCGAGCTTTCTGTCTCCGGCTTGCTCTCGCACTCCGAATATCAACGATTTCCCGCTCTCGCTTTAACGAGTCAAAGCGACCGGGAGCTCGGTACTAAATTAAGTTTAGTTTCATGTTTGCAGCAAATAAAAGCTGACGTGCCCAATAACCACCACGTCGCCCCCGCTTTTCATTTTTTCAACCCTGACGGGTTAATTATTCGTTTTGCGAAGTGGGACATATTTGGCTTCCGACGAGGATTCTTTGCGGACAGGATCGCCCCCCCAATCATTTGGTCCTTCAAGCAGGATTTCTTGCAGGATATCCGCCAAGTCACCAGCAGCTCCAGGCATCTATCCGCCAATATAAGTACGAGTTTTCTTTTTCTCGCTGTTTCTTCCATTTCCCGTTGCACATCAACTTCCCAACGACCGAGGCCTATGTGCAGCCATACGACGACGAACCTTAAGCACAGACATATGTACATATGTACACCGATCCGTGCATAGACAGTGAACAGTGAAATAAGTGTAGCTAAAAAAAGGAATAATTATTATCGGCCAGCTGGTGTGCGCTGCTTTTGGGAGTTCACTTTGTTCGCAGAACAGTCCACCCCTGCCGCGATATTTGTTTTTCTGACTTTTTTGTGTGCCGTGTCCATACACAATTTTCTGTTCGCTCAACTTGATACAGTCCACTTCTCGACGCTCCACTGTGCCAACACATGCTCCTACCCATACTCCAAATTCTTCATTATGTACATGCATGTATGATATTTTCTACCTGTGATTTCAGAAACATAAAAAAAAAATCAAAACCATATGATATTATAACCAATTATATTTAATTAAATCTAAAGTGAGCAAAGCGCCCCCAATAAAGGCCCTACACAACCGCGAGGGTTAATTCCTTTTCAATTTCGCCGTCCCGGAGGCCGTGTTATTGTTGTTTTCGTTTCTTGGGGCCCTCACATAGGCACCGCTTGCCGTCGGCATAACGGAACGATCTTTTCTTGCGAAGAAGAACCGAGCTTTTAATTCCTATTCTTCGGCTTGGAACAATTAAACATTTTCGGCTTGCAGTTGACGACACTAACATTTGTTAGACAAGTACCAGCATAACCAACATCCAAATTCAATCCGCACAGGTGCGACTGCGCTTGTTCTAATTATTTATTATTTTGTATCCACTTCGCCACCGCAGAGGCCGTGCGTGTTGTTGTTGCCGCTTAATTTTTGGCCAACATATAGGTACCGCTCGCCGTCGGCATAACACAGCGAGCTTTTCTCCGCGACCAAGAACAATAAAACACCTGCGCCTTGTAATTGCTGCCATTCGAATTGTTAGACAATTGTCAGAAAATTCACAGTATCACCAACATCCACATTCAATCCACTGCGCTTGTGCTTATTTATTATTTCTTATCCACTTCGCCGCCGCAGAGGCCGCTTGCCGCTTAAGTTTTGGCCCTCATACAGGCCCCACTTACTCACGATCGCTCGCCCTGGCCCAGTTCTTGCGTAACGAGCAGCGCCTTAAAAGAGATCCCCTCCTAAAGGCCCGGTATGACGCAATGATTCAAGAATACCTCGACTTGGGTCACATGAAAGGAATTTCTCCAACAAGCCATTCAGCGTCCTACTATCTTCCGTACCATGCGGTGTACAAATTATCCGACAATTTATGTATGTCGACGTTCTAGCGGGGGCAGATCCCAAAATTGAGGCGCAAAAGGAAGTACGCGAGCTGAGGGGGCCCTGGGTTCGGCAGGGTTCCCACTCAGAAAATGGACTTCCAATTGCAAGGCGATTCTGGCCGACATTTCGAGCGACCATCTCCTCCGGGTCGATTTCCTTGAGATAGACGCTGACTGCACAGCCAAGACTCTTGGAATACGATGGAGAGCGACGACAGACGAGTTCTATTTCATTCCGCCGGAGTTGACCAAAGGATCGTCATTCACGAATCGCCAGGTCCTATCCCAGATTGCCAAGTTATTCGATCCAGCGGGTGGGCTCGACCCCTTTATTGTCCGGGCGAAGATGTTCATGCAGGACATTTGGCTTCAAGCGTTAGGGTGGGATCCTCGCGGTCTCTCTTAACGAAGGGTGGATTTCCTGGGGAATTACTTCGCGCTCGAACAAGTCCGCATCCCTCGATGGGTCGCGTTCCGACCACATCTGAACATCGAACACCATGGGTTCTTCGATGCTTCGGAAAAGGCGTACGGGGCCGCCATTTAGTCCGCGTGGAGGTTGGGTCTACGGTCATGGCGAACTTGCTAACGGCAAGGACGCGAGTGTCCCCAATCAGAATGGTGTCACTCCCTCTGTTGGTGTTGTGCGGGGCCTTATCGGTTATCTATTCGTGCAAGTGTGCGTCATCCACAAGAAGTAGGTGCAGACGCAACTAATGGGAGAGCTGCTGAAGGAGATGACGTCGTTCTCTAGTCCCTTTACCTACATCGGTATGGACTACGCGGGCCCCTTCGACATCAAGAACTACGCGGGCCGAGCCTGTCTGATTACAAAGGGGTATGTTCTAGTCTGCGTGTGTTTCGCCACTAAGGCCATCCATTTAGAGCCTACGACCGACCTAATGACCGAGAAATTTCCCGCTGCTTTCGCCCGTTTCGTGTCCCGCAGAGGAAGCAGCACTTGAAGGCTCTCCAGCAACAATTTCGGCTGCGGTGGAAGGAAGAGTACCTCAAGTTACTTCATAAACGGATTAAGGGACGGGCCCCCTCAAGTGACCTTCGTGTCGGGGACATGGTGGTTGTTAAGGAGGACAACCTTTCGTCCACTGAATGGCAGTTAGGGAGAGTCGATGCAGTACTTCCGGGATCCGACGGCCGTAGCGCCCTGTAGCAAAGGTTGTATTTCTGCCGATGAACGCGTCCGCCTGCCCACAATAGTCCCAATGGTCCGACGTCATGTGATGTCTCGTAGGCACAATCCGTAGTTCTAATACAAATACAGGAAAGCAGATGTACTCGAGGTACTTTGTCCTACCGTTGCCGAGTCTGCAGGGCGATCCATCCGCTTCGAAAATGCCGCCGTTTTCTGCGCCTGAGTCCTGAGAAGCGGCTACGGGCGGACCCGTGCACGCCCACGAGCTGCATCGACGCGTCGCTGGCGGCTAGCTTCGGTCTACCCAACACTAACGTTGGCGGCGAGCAAATTTGTTCGCCCACTGTGGGCTCCAAGACGGAATGGAATGTCCGTTTCGACGTGGTGTTTAGGGTTGCGCCTCACGTGCGCATCCGCACTCCAATCCGGGAGCTAAGCGAGACGGTGCGGGCCCACTTCCGCGGCATCACTCTGGCCGACGATCGCTTCTATCTTCCGAGGACCATCTCCGTGGTCCTAGGCGCGGATATGTATCCGAAGCCCGGCTTCCAGGATGGACTGCCAGTGGCCCAAAAGCACCGGCTTCGGTTGGGTCGTGTCTGGAGCCTGATATCAGCCGTAGCTGCAACGACCATGTTGCAACCCAAGCAATTGCAAGGGGGCAGGATGTTTACTGTGTCGCCTCTGCTCAGGAGCGAGTCTTCTGTCCCCTTCTTGCTCTCGCACTCCGAATATCAACGATCTCCCGCTCTCGCTTTAACAAGGCAAAGCGACCGGGAGCTAAGTTAACTAAGTTAAGTTAAGTTTCATGTATGCAGCGAATAAAAGCTGACGTGCCCAATAACCACCACGTTGCCCCCCTTTTTCATTTTGTAAACCCTGACGGGTTAATTATTCGTTTTGCGACGTGGGAAATATTTGGCTTCCGACGAGGATACTTTGCGGACAGGATCGCCCCCCTAATCACTTTTATTTGTAATATATTTATCGACATTGCAAATGCTAGCCGCGCTGGAAATTGTAACCGTTGAAAGTCGAACTTCATGTCGTTTGAAATTAAAGGAACCCGTTATTCTTTAATCTTTTTACTGCAAGTCGAGTACCATTGAAAATACGTGTCTGGTTTATATTCCGCAACATGACTATTCCGATAGTGTCGTTTATTTGCATGTTCAAGGGCTACTTGAGTGCGGAATGAGATGGCCGACCGCCTTCCAACGTTTCTGCAATACTTGGCGAACCAAGTGCAAGTGCAATACCATTTTCGGATCTAATCGATGCCATAATCATAATTCCAAACCCTCCAGGAGCATATAAGAAAAAAATCCACCTGTTTCACCGTTCGCTACTTTCATAAGAGTAGTAGGCATATTTTTGTTGCTCAACTTGCACCATTACGGGTTCTACAACATAATTGTGTACGTATAAATGCCGGGAATTTTAGAAACAAAAATTCAACTGAAAGTAAAAAGAAACTATTTTAAAAAAAGTCAACTCTCACAAAGCCCACTTTGGTAATTTTGCTCTGAAATATTACTTTATAAGTTGTCAACACCTCTTGAGGTCCAATAGAATTTTCTGCGCAACTTTCGTAATTCTTTCTTACATAAAAACCTTTTCCAATTATTTAAAAATACAACAAAAAAGAATTAGTGACATAGCTTTATGAGAAAACGCAAAGACAAGAGTATAGTTTTCGAAAAATCTCTGCCATCAACATAATATAATGAAGCGGTTAATAAGATTGACGAAATAATTCAGAAGCACAGTTATAGAAATGGAAAAAGTTCATAAAGGCTCCAAGTTCGGCATAAGTCTTCAGCGATTGAACCCATTCATTCTTGGTGCAACTTTTTGTTGTTGTGAGTTGGGGTTCGACAAGCTAACGTTCCTATATTATACGATCCCAAGTTCCCCTTGCTGATCACGAATCGCTCCTAATTTAAGCAGAGCTACGTCCGGCATCTGCACCATACAAACTTTCCTGTCGGTCCTCGAGCACTTATTACAGTATATTTGGACCGTTAACGCTCAGGAACTCTGCAGTCAGACAGTTCGATCGTGTGCGCGCTGCTTTAAAAGCAAGCCCCAACTGATGACTCAAATTATGGGAAATCTCCCTTCAAATAGACTCCGTGCTCTCCATCCATTTGCAGTATATGGCGTTGATTTTTGTGGCCCTGTTTAAACGACATTGAAAATTCGAGGAAGGCCTCCAAATAATTCCTACGTTGCTTTATTTGTTCGTTTTGCGTCCAAGGCGGCTCACTTAAAAATTAACGGACTATGGATGGCTGGAGCTCTCAGCCAGGATCCAAGCGACGGAGAGGCTCTCACTCCCGGACACTTGCTGACAGTCGGGCCCCTCATCCCAGCAGTCCGGACCTCGAGCCAGGCGGTACTAGGCGATGGCAACAGGTCCATGCAATATCTCCTGGGTCTGCAAATTCGGGACAAGTGGCACCTTCACCAGGACAACGTCGAGGAGGCACAGCTCGTCGTCGGGCAGAGGACAACGTGCCGCCCCAACAGTGGCAAGCAGGACTGATCGTCCCGACGCACGCAGGAGAGGACGGCATGGTCAGTTTCTTCAACCTTATAAAGAGTGATGGAGCTGTTTTTCGGAGGGTGATCCAGTGTGTTCCAGTGTATTGAAACCTTGGAGGCGTTCAACGGGGCCAGTGTTGGCTAAATGAAGCTTTATTTAGTTTTTTAGTTTATATGGTTGTACAAATTTCAAGTATAGTGTAAGTTAGTTTAGGGCAAAGGCGGGAGCATAATAAAGCTTACTCGCGCTCTTTGCGAATTCGCTCCGCCTTCGCCAACCGACGTTTAAGCTAGCCTCTAAGCACGGTCTTGTAAAAATAGACATTCGTAAATTTTAATTTAATTCGAGCAGACGCATTAATTTTTTCTCTTTGTCCAAAATTAAAAATTATTCTTGCCACCAAAGTCTTTGGTTTTATTTTTATTTTAAAAAACTAATTAAAAACTTTAGATGATGTAAAATATAACAAGTATTTAAAGTGCAAACGTAAAAACTAAATGAACAAATGCAAGTTTTAAAAAAACAGGCACATGGAATGCAAATAAAGATTAAAAGAATTGCAGACCTGCAAAATATACATTAGCGAAACTGTAGATAAGGCGCCTCAGAAAGATCTTTTAGGTCATACAGCTACTCAAATTTTTGTGCTCCAAAACGACATTAATATAAATGCCATAAGGCAGCATAAAGTGGATTATTTCAAACAATTCAAAACTTAAAATACTACCTTACTTACTAGCATATTTTCAATAATTGCCCTTTTTGGGCGATACTTTATGTATGGCTTCATGCCGGGTATGTTTATTTGTAAAAAACTACAACGTACTTAGATCTCCTAACAATAACAAAACATAAAGCGAGTAACGAGGTACATTAGGGGGGGGGGATATGATGCAAAGTAGTGCCTTAGTCACGCGATACTGCCGCCAAGCATTGCTTCGCACGACAGATAGGCCTCTGCATCCGGGCGGGACTGGGTCGGGAAATCCATTTTTTCCTCTCTTTTTCCTAAACACAGTGTTACAGGCATTTCGCTACACTACAGCTAGTGCAGTTGGCGGATGCGGTTTTGGTGCCTTGGATTTGCCCTGGTTTACGTTTGTCCCATGACTGACTGGGGGTTTATCCGTCCTACGGCCCCGGGTGGAGCTTTCTCCGGGATGGTCGGAACTCGCGCTGGCTCAGTCTGCGTTGCGCAGCCTTTACTGCGGATTTTCGGAGTCTGCTGCTCCTTGTCTTGCCTCCGGATGCACTGCAATCCTGGGCCTCCGGTTCCTCGGTTTCCCGAGCAGAGTTCAACCAGACTCCAATGTCCACTTGCAGGTCTTTCAAGAGTCTTAACTTGGTCTTCATCACCAGGATAATGTGGCGGACCTGTTTATCGTTAATCTCGGCTAGGGCTTCATCTAAGCTTCTGCCCATTTTCGAGATGTCTTCTAGGCACTGCGATTCCTTCCACTTCTTCGGAGGCGTGTTGCGCTGAAAGCCTGATAGACTGGCAGCGTCCCGCGTCCTATTAGGACTTTGAGAATCGAGGTTGCCGTAACCGTGTGTGGTTGCCACCTGCAGTATTTTCGTTTTGCAGAGACATTCCTTTTCCTTCCATGGCCGAACTAGTCGCAGAGACCGCGCGCTTAAGACCTGAGGATCTCTGCGCTGATCTCGGCACAACACTCTCCACTCCGTGGAGGCTGGCCGAGCACCGACCGCCAACTCCGAGTCACCGAAGAGCTATGGAGCAGCCCACTAAGCCCCATAGCCGTTATGTCTCTGCCCCCGAGGATGGGTTACCCCAAGCGGGATGCTGCCGGCATCCTTAATACGGCGCATCCAGCAACGGACGACCGAGAATCCCTGGTGCTCCTTACGCTATTTGGAGGAGGAGTAGGACCACCAGGATCTGCGTCCAGATTAACCGGGACGGCTCGGAAGTGAGAGGGTTTTGTGACGATTCTTTATTTGTACATTTATTAATATAGTTAACTTTAAACCCTAGTATTAATTATAAGCAATTCATATTTTTAATTTCGAACCCTAGATCTACGCACACACCACACACAGGCACACCCTCATCACCACTCACACCACACACACACTCACACGGCAAGCCTCAGGAGTCCGTGGAGGATCCTCTGCATTTGTATCCACTTTTGGGAGCATTTCCTCCTAATTCTTGTTGTTTTGCCTCCTCAAGAAAGAAATTTCTCTCGCGGATAAACGTGGCTGACCCCGCAGAATATGGTGTGTTCCGGTAGCCTTGCATTGGGAAACTATCTCTACCCTTTTGTTGAAGGCGTCCAGGCACACCAAGAGCATGGTGTTACTTCGTGGAAGCGGGCCAAACAAGTCCGCGTAGAGAACGTGGAAGGGCTCCTCGACTTGACGAGTAAACATCATCCTGGCAGGCTTTTCCTGACTGACTTTGTGCCTCTGGCAACTCGTGCGTTGGCGAATGTAGCGGGCGAAATAAGCCCGGCTCGAAATAGGGCTGTGCCTCGCAACTACATGTTTTCCGGATCCCTAAGTGCCCGGCGGTGGAGTTAGTCGATAGTCTGTGCCTATGTCCGAAGAATGGGAAATTATTACGCCGGCTCTTCGAAAGCTCGAGGCACACATCTCGAAGGAGCTCATCGATCTGCTTGTCAATGATGGTCCTTTCTTGGAAAATGTCGCTCGTTACGAATGTTGATCCGATGCTCACCGATATGTGATACACCGAAAATTGTATCAAACATGGCAAATTCCTGCTCCAAGAATTCCTTTACCCAGGGCTCTACGATGAATCGTAGGATGGATCACCGATTTGACAGTGCCGCATGGAGGCGAGTTATGGCCCGGCGTTTCCTCGATGTTATCCTGGAAACGGACACGTTTCTTGGAAGTTGAGAAAGGGTTCCGTTGCGCTTTTGTGGCATCGGCCACGGACAAAACATGGCCTCAACAGGGCGACCGGTTTCCAGCCGAGGATGGGTCTAAGTCCGAGAAGAACGCCGGCCAACGAGGTGACACGCTATCTCCTGTTCCGGTCGGCTCCGTGCTGGCAGTATCCTGGCTGGTCTCAGGGACTGTGCTTCAAGGCTGAGCTAAGCCACAGAATTTGGCAGGTCTCGGTGTGTAGAGCGTGGCTCTTCTTGGGGAACCGTATGTGGCTGCCCTCGATGGGTGGAGAGTAACCCCGTCGTTGTTCCTCGGTAGGCAGAGCGTGGCTCTAGTGGCTGGTCTCGTGGATGAGGGCGTGACCCGCCTGGCTGGTTCTGAGGGGTGAGGCGCTGCTCCGTTCAATGTATAATTCTGTGCTCTTCGCTCAGGGAGGTATGTTCCTTTCGGGATTTTGTTTAGCACTGTTAAAAAACAAGTAATTCCTTGCAATTATCTTACGTTTCGCTTTTAAACTACGCAGAATTCCTAAAAATAAAAGTCGGAAAAGCATAGCATAAAAGTACTACATTCGAATAATTATTATACAAAATAGTATTGTTTTAATATGGGAGGCAACAAGTGCCTTCCAAAATAAACTTAGGATTTTTAAAGTAAAGGGTATCCTTTGATCCATAAGAAAACGTGTGCGCACAAACAATCGGCGGCTGTCGCTGCATGCGTACAACACATCGGCTGGCTCTAGAGGTCTTTCTTACGGGCTTTTAAAAGAACTGTAAGGCAGTCTGAAGCCAGTTCAAAAGCCAGCACGAAAAAATCGTGTGCAAAAAACGAACTGTAAGGCAGTCTGAAACCAGTTCAAAAACCAGCAAGAAAAAATCATGTGCAAAAAAATCGTATGGCGTTACTCATCTTAATAATTATATTTTCTTTGCACCTACCTACATCCTTTCAATCGATTTATTAATAATACATTTTTAAAAGCAAACAAAAATCGTTTAGAGCTTTGGTAGAATTTCTTAAATATCAAGGGTGCTGCTTAATTAAGTAAGGAGGCTGGGGTGTTGGAATATGAAAATATATATACATATAAATTAAATTTGCGGATTAAACCTCGGCCAGGAGCTTTTCTTTGAACTGTAAGAACTTCCAATTTTGTTTAGAAGAAAAACCTAAGATGAAACCGTGGCATCTCGTTGTGAAATTCAATTATGCTGACCGATGCAATTTCGTGGGAAATCGGAACGCAATTGTTTGGGGCAATTAATTGGGCTTCTTACGGAAGCTGATGTTTACTTTAATTTTTATATGCTTAACTAAGCTGGGGGAACCAAAATCGGATCTCAAAGCCTAAGACAATGCGGAGTTTGAAAAAATTGTTTATAAAAGCCATAAGAAGGTTGGTTTCACGGGTTAGATAACACTCCGCCTTCTGAAATGGATTGTCCCGATTCAATATGAATTTCATTTGAATAGTCTTTCAATTCTGTTAATAAATTTTCTGGGTTAATAGATAATTTTTGGTTCTGGGCGTTGTTTTTTGGTTACGAACAATATGGAAATTTTGGTTATAATAAGTAAAAAAATCAAATATATAATGATTAGGATTAATAATATAAAGGTAAGTGACATTTTAGTGTTATTATTATTATTTTTTATTATTGGGTATTTTATATAAATTATTAAAAGTTCTTTATGCAATCCGATTTTGAAAACAGAATTACTGTTTTTTGTTCGTGTTTTAATATTTCCTCGATTTCATCTTTTCTATTTCTATTTCCTTGAACAATTTGGAATTGATAATAGATTGCTTATTATTATTTTCAATTAAATCATTAATTTTATTTTGTGATTTAATAAAATCATTATGATCCGGAGTTCCAGCTAACCATTTTCACACAGTGTCTAACTCATTTATTCTCTTTTTGATCTACTTGATATTAATAGTGATAAAATTAATTCGATAAGTTCTATATCATATTTAATTTCCCATTTTGACCTTTTATTAGTATCCCTTTTTATATTATCTGATTTTAATTTTATTATTTCTTTATAAGAACTTAGTTAGTTAATCGTCAATACTTCTTTACTGTCTTTGAATAAAAGATGCTCGTGACTTGTAAAGTCAATTATTTCTGATTTTGATAAAGAAAATAAGGTGTAGTATGAAGGCCTTATAAAACATTTTGTGGAAAAGGATCAAAAATAGTAATATATAAATATTTAGAATTTTATATTTATTTATTTTTTATTTTTGGTTCGTTGTGGAATGAATGCTTTGATTCTATTTTTGCGCGGCTCTTATTATTATTTCGAAATAGTCGGTTGAATGAAGTTCTTCCTTTATGCATCGAGCTAATTCTGTTAATGTAGAATGTGCCCTTTCAACTTGTCCGTGTGAAGTACTGTGCCTCAGGTCTGTGTAATGTAAAGTTAAATTCCTGCAGTAAATCCAATAAATTCTGCAGTTAAATGTCCTCAACCCAAAATCTTGGGTGGGATTAACTGTAAACTGCAGTAAAAACGACGTAACGCATTACGTTTTGTTTGACTGATCTACAGTAGATCCAACAAACACTCTGCAGTAGAAATTCCAACCAACGGAATTAGTAAAACACCAAATACAAATTTCATCCACATTAAAACAGAAAAGGTTTAAAATATGTATTTTCTTTAATTATTAAAAATTAAATAAATTTTTTTTAATTTGTAAATTCTCCAATAATTGCTCCAGGTACTTATTGTTTCGAAGAGTTGGCATATCCAATGTTTCTTCCCTGAAAAACATTCAAGGTTAAAAAACGTTTAAAACTAAATTCATTTATACAAATTATTATATATGTATACACATATAAATTGACAGTATGTAAAATATGTATGTACATACATATGTTCGCTGATATGCAAAGCAGCAATATTAAACGGTTCCTCGCACTCACCTGAGATTATATGGCACCCAGGCACACAATGCCGACTTTTGAGAATCGTTTACTTGCTATTATTTTGTCAGCTCAAACATATTGTATACTTCTGCTTATTAGAATATACATACCTCAGGGAAAGAAGTATATGTGCACTTTTTAATTTGCTTGTATTTTCTCTAAAGTTAACGGTACAGTTTTTGTAAGTACGCAGTTTTGTATTCTTATCCTTTATGAACATATCCTAATTCAACGGTCCTCTTTGGACTTCATTCGTTGTACCGTTTCTAAGAACATGTTCTGAAACTTGTGATTTTAATAGGAAATAAGTATATGTGCATATTGAGATTATTCTGTTATTGATAGCGAGTAAGCTAAGAAGTGTGATCTAAAAATATTTTTTAGTCAGCGGAACGTAAGTAAAATATATTTTTTATCTTTGTATAATAAAATAATTAATATTTAGTTTGATTTTAGGGTAAAATGCCACGTGGTTTACATTTGTCAGAAGAAGATCGCGGCATGATCAAAGGACTGGCTAAATCTGGCCAGACCATTTCTTATATTTCTGCCAGATTAAATAGGCAGAGGAATACAATTAGTAACTTCCTTAAAAATCCAGAAAGTTATGGAAAAATAAAGCGAAGCGGCAGGCCCACTGAAATCGACGAGCGGTGCAAGAGACAAATTCGGCGTCTAGCAGTTCAAGACTACAAGTCTTGCATGGAGATAAAAGGTCAACTGAAACTTGAAGTATCCAAAAGACGTATAAATCAAATTTTAAACCAAAACAAAATGGTTACATATGGTTCACGCGACCCTGTACCAAGGCTATTAAAGAGCCACATAACCGCTCGTCTACAATTTGCTGAGAAATACAAATTTTGGTCGGAGGAGTTTAAAAAAGTTATATTTTCGGACGAAAAAAAATTTAACTTAGACGGCCCTGACTCCTGTCAAAAGTACTGGCGCGAGAAAAGGCAACCACGGCAGGTCTGCCATAAACGAAACCACGGTGGAGGATCATTAATGGTTTGGGCCGGATTTGGGTATGCTGGGAAGTCTCCACTTTGTTTTATACCGACTAGAACAAATGCAGAAATTTATATAGAGTTACTAGAAACAGTGCTCATTGAATTTGCTGGAGACATTTATGGGGATGAGTGGATATTCCAGCAAGACAACGCGCCAATCCACACAGCTCGCAAAACAAAAGTCTTTCTGGCAGCTAGAAAAATACCGCTATTGCAATGGCCAGCGATCAGCCCGGACCTAAACCCAATAGAAGATCTTTGGGGAATTCTTTCTAATAAAGTTTACAAGAATGGTCGCCAGTTCGACACAGTTAATGACCTTAAATAGGCTTTGATCAAGGAATGGAATCAAATTAATCCGACAACTCTGAAAAACTTAGCAAATTCAATGCCCAATCGGATTAATCAAATTTTTATTAAGAAAGGAAGTCATATAAATTATTAGGAAGTGTACTTAAAATTGTTGAAAAATTTTCCAACATGTATTTCGAATTTTCGGCCAGTATGCACATTTACTTATTTCATATGAAATGAAAATTCTTTATTTAATTTAAAGTTAATCAAAACGTTTACGAAAACTATATTGTTATTTTTTTGTTAATATGTATTCCAGCAATATAAATAAATTTAATCAAAACCCTAATATAATTATTTTATGGTTATTTTTTTAAATAATTTCAATGCACATATACTTCTTTCCCTGAGGTATGTACATACCGAAGCAGAAGTATAAAAAATGTTGTATATGTATGTTTGTTATGTATGTATGTACAAACATACATACGTATATGTAACATCATGCTCGAACATGATCGAAATTTGCTTCCTGTTCGTTGCACTCTCTGAGTTCAACTATTTTTCATTTAATTCGTATTTAACTTTTATTCATATTTCCAGAAGTAAACTTTCCGAAAGAACGCGGTAGAGCTAAGACTGACCGCCTTATTGGTTTCAAGAAATCCAATTAAAATACCAATCTTTTGCAAATTAATCTACCACAAATATATCAGAATGTATTTTAGTAGGCAGAAAATGTTATGGATTTTAATTAAAAATTCATAAATTGTTTCAATTTATGGCTCTGGCAAGTAATGTAGTTGATACTCACCTTGGAAATACAAAAATATAAATCCTAGACCAAACAAGAACAAGAAATACATTAAATTTTGTACGTAAAACCTACAGCAGCGGACAGTAATTTGCAGTTCACAAAGTCAACAACAAAAAACACCATCGTAATCTGGTACGTAAGGGTGACTGTATTTGACTGTCGCTACAGTTTCGTGCAGTCACCAACCAAAAAACAAAATATATTGACTGCAGCTTTACTGTAATTCAACCCAAAAAAATTGTGTTGGGATTGGGGCTTCTACAATTGGAATTTTAATATATTCTTTTAATTTTGTAAATAAGTTTTGCCAATAATACAATCCACTGATTTGTTTTCAATTTTCGTCAAGTCCCCTGTGTGCTCTAGAATGTATTTCTTTGATTATAACTGCTCTGTCTTCGTAATTTTCCACATCTTCATATTCATATTCATGTACACAAACATTTATTCATAAAATTATTTTTAATTGGTTTTTGAATTATATAAAAGTCCTCTAAAGTGCAATGAATATCTATTGTTATATTAGAAGGAATATATTCTCTTAAAATTAATATCAAATTCTCGGGGGTGTCATATTCTATTATATGTCTAGTATTTTCGATGATATGGTATACCTGCCCGTTGCTAATATCAATTTTTGCTTTAACTGGTTTACGGGTTTCTTGTATAACATTCTCAAAACTACTCTCTGCTGAATGCTGAGTGATTTGATCTGAGACAAATTCGTTACTGTCAGTTAAGTTGATTATCTTAATCCTTGATAGGGCTTCTGCAACTACATTAGTTGTACCTGGCTTATAAATAAATTTGGAGTGAAACTTTTTATGAAAGAGTACCAGCGTTTCATTTCTGTATTAGTATTTTTATCGGAGATTGAGTAAGATAACGGTTGATGATCGGTTTGAATTTCAATTCCAATCACTTCGTATAAGTAATTTCTTAGATTTTTTAGAGCCCATACTATGGCTAAAAGTTCCTTTTGATTAGTTGCATAAACTTGTTCCGTTTCAGATAAAGTTTTTGAAATAAAAGTAATTGCTCTTCCTTCGTGAGATAATACCGCACCAATGCACTGTGGTTGGGCTTGTATGGAGCCGCGGCCATAAATATTTCCCGTTGAGATATCGTTTTGAAAATTTCCCCAAAAATCTAAGAAAATATTTTAAACATATGGTAAAAAAATTGGATACATCGATTATTTTCTATAGCTCACAGAGCACCGTAGTAAGGCTGATTTGGCGATTGTGCTCAAAAATACTTTCAGTAGAGTTGAATTGCTTAAATTTCATTTTTGGCACATTAGATGTGTGTGAAAGAGTAACTCCTCCCTTATACCCAAGCCATAGAATATCCTGATGCAAAAGCTTGCAAGATCGTCGCGCATCGGGTTATCGCATCTTCATCAACGCCTGTAATCTTAAATGCCAAACTTGGGTTACCAAAAAATTTCCTGGCAGTATTTCCATCGTTGGAAGTTATCAAAAATTATTACCATTTCTTCGTTGTTTTCTTTGCAGTAAGTTAAGCTTTTGTTCAGCGGATCTTGCTTGCCACATTTTTGTTTCTAACTTGTATGAAATGTGCAAAAAATACTCGAAAAAACGTATGTAGGAATGAAGTGGAGATAGGCCGAATTTGAAAAAGGTTTTCTAAACTTTACCATCTACCATAGTAAGTTGCAGGCTATGATTTATGAATAATTTCTTATTGGAAATTTTAAATTCGGTAGGCATTAAGTTCTCTATTTTATTTTTAATATACGATTTTTCTTCAATGGATAGTGTGGCGATCTCCTTTTTAAATTGAATTGAATTTTCATATTATTTTGGAGTTATTTTCACCTAAAAGCTGAAGAGGTATGTACGATGTTGGAAAAATACATCTATCATCGTCATTACAATTTGAGAACTTTTGCTTGTACTCACTGTTCCCAGTACTGCCATCAAACCCCCATTTTCCAATTAATGTTAAGGCGTTCTCCGTGTCATCAAGAAAATTTTCAATTGCAGTTTTTTGGAACTGTAAAATACCAATAGCTGTATTGTCTAGTAGACTCTGCAGTTCCACTTCTGCACATGTTTCATATTCATATGAATTCACGAATAAGCAAGTATTGGTGTTTCGTAATTCCAGTGTCCATTACAAGGGATAAAACCTTTTCAATATCAGCTTCGGATGACTTCAAGATCGGTAGAAAATCGGCTGAGCGCAAAACAGAAACTGCAGACTCATCAAGTTTTTCGAGCAGCGCTATCCGACGACGTTTGGTCCGTTTTGAGGATTCAGCAAAGTCAATTTTTGGTCGTTCTGCACTTGAAACTTTTTTTTTCAGGGGCTCAATTGCAATGGTTTCAATAGAGTTCAGCCAATTGGATTGATATTGAACAATTGATCTTTTGATTCGACCGTATTTAGCCCAAAAGGCAATAATTTTTTGCAAATGTAAGTAATGCAATTGTCAAGATAATTTATATCAACTGTGTAGCCTCTGATTTCAATACTTTCTGTTGCTAAACCAATCACATCATGAGTTTTTTCTGAATTTGTCCCCTTTTGAGTGCACCAAAGATTAAAAATGTACCTTCGTGAAAATTCACAGATACATGTAGCACCTAAAGAAAGCGATAAAATAAAAATTGAAAAAAATAATAAGCAAAATTTTTGGTAAACAGAAATGACAACACGAATGACGAACGCAAAAGAAACATCATAAAAACAAACGAAGAACAGCAGACTACGTCGAAAATTTGACCTTGAAAACGGTAAGAGAGCTTGAGATTATTAATTATTGTATACAAATCAGCAAATATCAGCAGCTACACTTAACATTTTTATTACCTTAAGACATTGACAAATACCCTGATAACACTAATAAAGGGGGGATCGGGGGGCAACATATCTAAAAATCTACTTAAACAGAGAAAATGACGATCTCAATTTACTGAAAATTAGTATTCATTAAAATTAAACAATAACAAATAATAAATAATGTAAATTAATTTCAGTAAAATAACTTATTAAAGTAAATACCTTCAACTTTAATATCCATTTTAAATAATTAAATTTGGTTAATTTTTGCGAACGTCTGACCACTTTGAACTCCACTTTTGTTTTGACGAAAAGCTCACTAAACGCAGCTGCAGCAGAAAAATTGAAGACGTGTTGACACTTTGCATTGTATTTTTATAATGTCCCGTTCGATTTCCGAAAAAAACTAGCTTGCAATGACAAAATGTGGACACTTTTGAGACAAATTCTTTACATTTTGACGAATTATTTTTAAGTCGATTTTTCGATTTATGGCCTACGGGCGCAATCACTGTGCAATGGCGACGTCCGATGCGTTGGTTATAATTATAATTAATAATTAATAATTAATAATTAATAATTAATAAGTAATAATTAATAATTAATAATTAATAATTAATAATTAATAATTAATAATTAATAATTAATAATTAATAATTAATAATTAATAATTAATAATTAATAATTAATAATTAATAATTAATAATTAATAATTAATAATTAATAATTAATAATTAATAATTAATAATTAATAATTAATAATTAATAATTAATAATTAATAATTAATAATTAATAATTAATAATTAATAATTAATAATTAATAATTAATAATTAATAATTAATAATTAATAATTAATAATTAATAATTAATAATTAATAATTAATAATTAATAATTAATAATTAATAATTAATAATTAATAATTAATAATTAATAATTAATAATTAATAATTAATAATTAATAATTAATAATTAATAATTAATAATTAATAATTAATAATTAATAATTAATAATTAATAATTAATAATTAATAATTAATAATTAATAATTAATAATTAATAATTAATAATTAATAATTAATAATTAATAATTAATAATTAATAATTAATAATTAATAATTAATAATTAATAATTAATAATTAATAATTAACAATTAATAATTAATAATTAATAATTAATAATTAATAATTAATAATTAATAATTAATAATTAATAATTAATAATTAATAATTAATAATTAATAATTAATAATTAATAATTAATAATTAATAATTAATAATTAATAATTAATAATTAATAATTAATAATTAATAATTAATAATTAATAATGAATAATTAATAATTAATAATTAATAATTAATAATTAATAATTAATAATGAATAATTAATAATTAATAATTAATAATTAATAATTAATAATTAATAATTAATAATTAATAATTAATAATGAATAATTAATAATTAATAATTAATAATTAATAATTAATAATTAATAATTAATAATTAATAATGAATAATTAATAATTAATAATTAATAATTAATAATTAATAATTAATAATTAATAATTAATAATTAATAATTAATAATTAATAATTAATAATTAATAATTAATAATTAATAATTAATAATTAATAATTAATAATTAATAATTAATAATTAATAATTAATAATTAATAATTAATAATTAATAATTAATAATTAATAATTAATAATTAATAATTAATAATTAATAATTAATAATTAATAATTAATAATTAATAATTAATAATTAATAATTAATAATTAATAATTAATAATTAATAATTAATAATTAATAATTAATAATTAATAATTAATAATTAATAATTAATAATAAATAATAAATAATAAATAATAAATAATAAATAATTAATAATTAATAATTAATAATTAATAATTAATAATTAATAATTAATAATTAATATTTAATAATTAATAATGTGTCTGGGAATTGCCGGACCAATTTATCCTGTGTCATTGCTAGCGTGTGCAGATCGCAATGAATGGCATTTAAGCCTTTGGCAGTTATCTGGTTTTGAAAGTAATTCAACGGCATGTCCGTGGTTCTATGGAGTGTGTGAGCGACACTTCGCTGTGGATGGTGGCCGCAAACGAGTAAGCTTCTGCCACCTCCACACCGCGAGGAGATTCTCTTTACCGGGCTTATAAAACATTTTAGCGCCGGACTCGTCGATGCTAGCTTTCCATCGCTTGATTTTCGCATTCGAATTGGAATCGGTGCAGATATTTATATCTTTTACCGCATATAAATAGTGCCGTAGTTTGGTTAAAGCCCATACAATGGCCAATAACTCCCTCTCATTTGTGGCGTAGTTGATTTCTTTGTCTTTTAACGTTCTTGAAATCATTGTAATGGGGCGCCCTTCTCGTGATAGGACTGCACCAATACCATTAGCGTAGGCGTCTGTCGTTGGATCGAACGCCTTTTTGTAATCGGAGTATCTTAGCATCACATCTTCAGAAGCCAAGATGTTTCGTAGCTTCTGAAACGCTTGTTGCTGCGTTTTAGAGAACTGTACCGGGTTTTTTCGTCACTTGCGCCTACTAACACTTCCGTTTTCCTCATTACAATATCAGAAACAGGCCTTGCTATTGCTGTGAAGTCCTTGATGAAACATCGGTAGTAACTGGCTAGACCTAGAAACGACAGAACCTCAAAAACATTTTTAAGTTCCGGACATTCTTCTATGGCCTTCACCTTCTATGGATCTGTCGTTGCACCATTACAAGTGATACAAACCCAAGGAAGGTCACACTCTTCTTAAAAAAGGTGAATTTTTCTACCGACTTGCTTGATGTGAGAGTCTTCATCTTCTGAGAATATGATTACGTTATCGTCGTAAACATAGATAAAATGTACCGATTTGCTCCGGCAGGATGTCGTCAATTGTTCTTTAAAAATGTTTGCTGCATTTTTATGGCCAAAGGGAAGTCTTCGGAACTCGTATTTTCCACCATTTACGGAAAACGAGGTTTTTCAGAGATTAATTTGGTGGTAACTTGACTTAAGGTCCAAAGTAGAGAAATACCTGGCCTTGCCTAAGCTCCCCAATATCATGGAGATGTTCGGTATGGGGTACTTGTTCGGCATGGGGTACAGCCACCGTTTTTTCATTAAGCTTGCGAAAGTCGATTACTAGTCGCATGTTCTTGTTACCCATTCCATCAGTGGCCTTCTTGTCTACCAGCCATAGTGGATTATTGTACGGGGACACTGATCTTTTAATTATGCCATTGCTCAACAGATTTTGAATTTCTTTGTTAACAAAATCGGCCGCCCCCATGGGGTAAGGGTACAATTTGGCATAAATGGGCTTTTCACTCTTTGTTCTACTACCGAAGTGTTATACGGTAGAGCCTCATTAGGGTCCGCAAAGGCCTTTTTTCTGCTTTTAAGCATTTTCATGAAAGCTTATTTAACTAGAGGTGGTGCATCTGAACAACTCACGTTTGTGAAGTTTACATCAGTGCAAGTATGGAAATCTATTTGCTCTACCTCGGTGTCCCATTTTACGTGGCCAGAAGCTAGGCAAAGTGACGCCCTTGCCTTTTTTAAAAGGTCAAGTCCGATTATTTCGTCAAAGGAAGATAGATCCGGTAATATGAAGAACGAAGCCTTCAAATTAAGTGACTGATAAATGGGGAATCTAAGGGCCGAACCCCTTTCAATCCTTTATGAGGTCAGATGAATTTTTTTGATGCGCCCGTGTCGATTATGAATTTCATTTCTGTCCCCGCTACTCTTCCATGTCCGAGTCATACTCTGTAATGGCGTCATCGTCAATCTTGGCAGATGCGCTGGAGGCTGCTGCTGTGTATGACTTTTCGGCCTGTTTTTTATGAGGGCCTGAACGACCGGATGTGGCCGGCTTCCGGTTTAGGTAAGCCTGTGCTTATGTCGGTTGAATAATCTTAGAAAGGTACGGATCTACATCCATTGGTTGTTGGGTATTGTTGTGCGTTACAGAATGTACTTGCGCCCTGTGTTGTTTGGTTGATTTGCCTGGGCACTCTTGTCCTGACATGTCTTTCGGCTTTGCCGAAAAGAGTACATCCGTAAGGCTGCGCTTAAGGACTAAAATGAATACGCGCAAAGAGTCTTCACTAAATTTGTCGCAAAAGGTTCTTGTCTAAGCGCTTACTCCCTCAGCTGCCTTTGAGCGGCCTGTTCTGCAAGGGCATTACCAACGACGGCCTGTATAACAGATCGGAGCTCCTCGGGATCCATTTCTATAGGGGGGCTGGGGGCCTGAGTATTGGGGTTGAGGTGTGGAGCCGTCTCCCACTCTCGGACTCTGAATCGCTCGAGTATTGTCTCTATAATCAGGAAACTGATCACTCATGGGCAGCTGGATTCAACTGCACAGAAATTCGTACGAAAGTTCTACACAAACAAAGACGAAGACGAAAAGCTTTGGGGGTCGTATTACCTTGCGAAGAAAAGGATGAGAATGTCGTGCAGGGGGCCTTGTCGCCCTAAGATCATCCGGACTGGAAAACCTGGACGTCCTAAGAAGCAGTAAAATGCAAAGAGTCGATGGATAGTACGAATGCAAATAAGTGGCGTGAAGCTATGACAAGAGAATATGATTCATTGGTTGCCAAACCAGACTTGGCAGATCACAGATTTACCCAAAAATCAGCGAGCAATTGAATGCAACAGGGTGTTCAATGTGAAGCGTTATAAGTATGACCAAATAGAGCGCTTCAAGGCTCGATTGGTAGCAAAAGGCTGCTCGCAGCAGTTTATCGTAAATTACCAAAAAACATTTTCGCAGGTACGCTGATGGGAGAGTGTGCGCTTTCTTATAGCACTAGCGGCAGAGCTCAAGCTATATCTTCATCAAATGGATGTATGTACCGCGTATCTCAACAGCGATCTGAGTGAGACGGTCTACATAAAGCAGCCGGAAGGATACTCAGATTAAACGAATCTTGATAAGGTATTGCTGCTGAAGAAAGCAATATATGGTTTGAAGCAGTCAGGAAGGGCCTGGAATGAGAAGCTAAATGTTGTATTGGTGAATATGGGATTCGTTGCCTGTGACAACGAGCCATGTTTGTACAAACAGTGTGGATAAGGTAATCTTGCACTAATCCTTGTATTTGTTGATGTTATACTTATAGCTTGCCAATCGTACAAGGATCTGCTAAAAATCAAGAGCAGCATCTCACAGTCAGTCAAGTGCGTTGACAAAGGTCAACTTAACCATTTCCTGGGAATTGAAATCGAACGAGACGGCGGTTCCTCAGTGCAAAAAGGTGGGTCCTACGTTTTATCAGTCCGTAGTAGGAAAGCTTATGTGGCTAGCTCTTACAACAAGGCCAGACATATAGCATTCGGTGTCAAAATTGGGACAAGGGAATCAAATCCCGCATGCTGAACACATGGCTGTCATAAAGCACATCTCTAGGTTCCTTTCATCCACGATTGACATGAAACTACACTATCGGCAATGTGGCCAGTCGTTCTATGGATACGTGGATGCGGATTGGGCAGGCGATAGGCTTGACAAGAAGTCTTATACTGGCTACATCTACCTGTTAGAAGGTGGTCCGATTTCTTGGCGTTCGGAAAATCAGCGAAGTATGGCATAAAGCAGTACCGAAGCGGAGTACATGGCATTATCGGCGGCATTTAAAGAGGCGATAGTCATGCGAAAGCTGATTATGGAGATTGGCTGCGGAGACAATGACAGCCGGATCGTCGTGTATGGGGATAATTTATGTGCGTAGGCGTTAACCAAGAATCCTGTTCATCATTCCAGAACAAAGCATATTGATATACGATATCATTTTGGTAGAGTAGTTGTAAAGAAAGGGCAAGTTTTGTTGTAAAATACAACTCAAATGATAGCAGATATTTTGACGAAAAGCCTCCCAAAAACAAAATTCGAAGATTTTACAAAAATGTGTATTTTTTTTTTTTAATTAATTCTTGTAAACAAGCTCGCATTGAGGAAGGGGATAGAAAATAAAGTACCCTGTATAATTCTGTCTGTTACAATGCACGCTTGTTTAGGTATAGGAAAGAGATTACAAAGAATATATTTGTCTTGCTCTAAGGAATAGAAATAGAATAGATATAGAAATACGTATACCAATTTGTTGTTTTTTTTTTTAACTTCAAAAGTCACTCGCAAATAAAATTCCGCAGCATACACACGGTGTTCTACTTTGTCGCTTCGAATTCAGTCGCTCAATCGCTTCTCGGACAGGAGTCTTTTTTCAGCTGGGTGCTTACAGGGTCCGTGTCTCTAGTGTCCCGTCAGACCGAGGACTCCCTGGACAAAGTCCTTACACAGTTCTGGGAGGTGGAAGAGGTAACCGTAAAACTAATACCCGAGTCTGATTCAGCTTGTGAAAAATATTTCATCCGAACCAGAAAAAGAGACAGCTTCGGGAAATATGTGAAGACGTCACTTTTAGGGACCCTGATCACGTTGGGGTCTGATTGGCACATTCCATGTCCTTCGCGTTGTCTTAGTTCTTGCGGAACGAACAATGCTTGAGGAAGGATCCGTCACTCAAGGAACTGTATTAGGCCGTCATCCAAGAGTACCTAGATCTAGGGCACATGGCCGAAGTTCCATTCACGAGCCATCTTACCAATTACTATCTCCCACATCACGCGGTTCTCAAGCCCGAGAGCATGACTACTAAGATGCGTAACGTGTTTTATGCATCCAGTCCGTCCATATGCCGACATCGAGAAGATGTATCGGCAAATTTTGGTTGATACCAGCTATATCGCTTTCCTACGCATCCTATTTCAAAATTCCAAGGGAGAAATTCGAGATTACGAGCTAAAAACGGTCACCTTCGGAGTCAATTGCACCCCGCTCCCGGCAATCCGAGTCCTGCAACAGATCGCAGACGATGAAGAAAGGAGTTATCCACAGGCGAGTAATATTATTCGGAATTATATGTAGGGAATTATATGACTCCAAATGCGAAGCTCACCTGGCCATTCAAGAGTTACACAAATCCTTACCCTTACAAATACGTACCCTCTACGGAAACGGTCGTCCAACAGCAAGGGAGCCTTGATCTTGTCCGAGATGGCTGCGGTTCTTTTTTCCAGAAATGCAAGTATCCACCTCAGGCGTGCACTGTTGGACCGACTCGACGATTGTGTTAGCATGGCAGAGCAAGCCAGCGTTTCATTAGACTACGTTCGTGGCCAACAGGGTGACCAAGATCACTCAATCCACTCAAGCTGAGCGAATGGCCCGCTGTGAGTGGCCCATTCAAGGCGGCAAGTCGCCCGCGATGGACCTCGAGAGACGAGCGGTCAAGGTCTATGTCGCGTAGGTACCCCCAGGGGATATTCTCGATCGATTCTCTAAGCTTGCTTCATTCAGCATTCGCGACAAATAACGGTTCCACGTGAGGAACAGCTATCAAATGTTGAGATCGCTGCAGCTAAGCGGCTCCTAATTTTAAGACTCAACGCAGATATTTCGCGCTCCAGTATGCCTTTCTGAGCCAAAAGTGTTCAGTGCCAGCATCCAGTTCCATTAAAAATATGAATCCTTATCTTGACTATCACGGCCTCATAAGAACGTGCCGGCGGGTGACAACCTCCGAGGTCCTCCAATATGATTAACGGCATCCGGCCATTCCATGGTACAATTGTCATTTTGCTCGTCTCCTCGTTTATTTTACGCGCCGTATAGTACTGCATGGCAGTAACCAGCTGATGGTACGGCTGATCCGCTCGTATTTTTGGATACCAAGGTTCAAGAATCTGGTTAATTTTTTCATGCAAGGTATGCGTGATCCACAAGAAGAGGCATTTACATATACATGGATTATGCGGAACCTTTCGATATTAAGAACTACACCGGACGAGCCTGCCTCATTACTAAAGGGTATGTGCTGGTGTTTGCGTGTTTCTCCACAAAGGCGATCCATTTAGAACCCACGTCTGGCCTTACCACCGAGAAATTTCTCGCAGCTTTTTCTCGGTTCGTGTTTCGGAGAGAATGCAATCGATAAATGCAGTCGGACAATGGGAAAACCTTTGTTGGAGCGGCCATTGTGATTTCCCCTGATTTTCTTTTAGCACTGAAGGAATCAGTTACGAGTGCTTACAGTCACTAGGAGCTTCTATGGCAGTTTATGTGGGAAGCTGGAGTCAAATGCTTTAAAACATTGTTTCAGCCACTCGGAAATATACCTTCGAAGAGCTTTCGACGCTCCGGGCTAAGGTCGAGGCCTGCCTGAATTCGCGGCCAATCGCTCCGATGTCCGAGGACCCCGCAGATCTGCTGGCACTCCACGTCCATAATTAACCGTTGGAGGCACATTAGGGTCTCCACCAAAAATTTCGTCCGCAATGAAGGAAGAGGACTTCCATAAACGCAACAAACGGAAAACCCCCATAGAAAACCTCAGCGTGGGCTATATCGTCGTTATAAAAGACGACAATCTGACATCCAATGAATGGCGACCAGGCAGGATCAATGCCGTTTTGCCCGGACCGGACGGTCATGTCCTAGTAGTGAATATTCACACTGCTCGGGGTCTCGTCAAGCGTCCTGTCGCCAAGGTCATACTACTGCAGTGGATATCATCAGAACGGCCGCAGTGTGGAGAAGAGGATCCGCGCTGTACTCGCCAACCGATATTGCGCGAACTGTCTGGCTTACGAGCACTCCGAAGGAGTGCATCTCCGTGATGACGGCGTGCACCACACACTTTGGCATATGCCAGAATGACCGACGCCAATGGCATCAACCGGCATCTCAGTCCTCTCGACACGCGTCTGTCTGTCTTTATTGCTGCAGCGGTACAGCGTAAACGTTGATTGATGCTTCGCTGGCTAAATGTTTCCGGCTGCCGACGACCAACGTGGGTGGGGAATAGATCCGTGGGATCCAAAACGAATGCCAACATCCGGTTCAACCTCATCTTTAAGATTGAACTCAGAGATCGTACCGAAAAAAAGAGCGGTGAGCTTTGAACAGCTCTGTGAGCGGCGGGGGTACAGTATCTTCTCACCTGAACACGCTCTATGAGGCTTAAATTTTGATGCAAAGCAAAGATTACCGTCCTGTACTAATAGACTCCTACAAACAACTTATAATATTGGAAACTGTACACTTGATCGATTCCACAAGTAAATTATCTTCTTGTTTTGTTTGATAGCCAATTATGTTTACAGAGCCACTTCTCTGTTACTGCCGGTAAAGCTAGGGGATATTAGGCATTATAAATGGGCCAGGGACTGCCACGATAGATACACTAAAAAAGCTATTTATATTACTTTGGTTCTTATATCAGAATAATGCAAAATTAGCAAAAAATAATTGAGTCTTTCCAAAAGCTTGTCTTCTATTTGCTCTCCATCTCTTAAATTGGTTTGGTCTAAAATTAATTGATTTAAAATCTCTAAAATACCGCAGAATATGCCCTCGAATCGTTCTTCTTCGCAAGCCTTTTCCTGATTTGGGAAACTCCCCATTTCTCCTTAGTTACAATAATTTCACTGATCCTTCTAGATTTATTCGTTCGTTTTGACCTATTGACTTAAAAATTTGTAGATCGATATTTGATCTTCATGAGTCATTTCCAGTAGTTTGCTCACATTGTAACTCAGTATGTGTTGCTAAAGCCGGCTGATATTCGATATTTTTCTATTTATTTTATATTATCCTCTGATTCGTTTCTTTAAGTTAATTTTAATTAGCATAGTAGTAAGCAATTATTGTTAAATGTATGGAATTATTATATGACATCTACCATTGCCTATGGCCACTCGAAAATCCTATTAATGAATTAATCCATGTTTTTATTTTTTTTCAGACATGTGGTTTGCCACACTCACATATTAAGCATTGGAAGCTCGAAAAGATCCGACCGGATTAATTGTCTGCATTTTATTATCACTCTGAGGTTATATTAAACATCAATTATGGGCGACAGGCCTGCTAGTAAATAAATATTGCCTCTATGCCCAAGTTTATAGCAAATCTGGTTAAATTGGTCTTCTTCGGCGTTTAGTAGAACGGTTAAAAGTTTTGCTAATTTCGCATAGTTTTTATAAAACGCATATACGTGGTTTGCGTTTTATATTACTGGGCCAACAATGAAAAAAGTAAAATTGGTGGTTGAAAACGATTCCTCCTGAGACACCACTAAAACATGAGTATTAAACACTTCAAATTTTTTTTTTTTGTCGATGTGCTCCGACTCAAATCAGGTGGGCAGATAGGTAACTTAACAAATTACGCAGATTAACTTCAATAGGCTGTCCAACATGTAACAGAAAATAGTAGTTATTGTACATGGAACAAAGAACACGGAACGGATCATGCTCGCCAAAGTTCGTCTTACACACATTAAGGGCGAGTGGACGAAAATGACGAAAATGCCCCACAGGGACCGAGAGCCTTACATTGTTTAAGAGAAAATTTGGAAATTTTTAATTTTGGTTTTATCTATACATACATACATACAAATATTATTAAGAGGAAAGGTTTGATTTTTTGTTTGTTTGTATGAATTGAATAGGCTCCGAAACTACTTGGCAGATTTGAAAAATTCTTTCACTGTTGGAAAGCTACATCCTTCCTGAGTGATATAGGCTATATTTCATTTTCAAAAAAAATTGGAATCCTTACTAAAATTAAGATAACGTAATCCAAGGTGTAAAAAAAATATCAAAAAACTACCTTACATCGTGTGCGCATTTTTTCTTTTGTCATTTTGAAATGCCTAAAAGATCAAGATCTCAACTTTCTAGAAATAGTTCCCAGGCCAGGGCATTAAAAATACGTCGAAATGAAGAATCTTCATCAGAAACTGAAAATCGTCTTTCAATTCATAGACAATATATGGCACAATCGCGTGCTAGAGAGTCGAGTACCGAGCGTTCACAACGGCTCGCTGAACAAAATGTGAGAACCGCTCAAATACGCGCGCGAGAATCCAGTTTGCAGCGTTCAGAGCGACTAGCTGATCAAAATTTGAGAATTTCTCAAGCAAGCGCGCGAGAGTCGAGTCTTGAGCGTTCACAGCGTCTAGCTCAACAAAATTTGAGAACCTCTCAGGTACGCGCGCGAGAGTCCAGTCTTGAGCGTTCGCAGCGCCTTACTGAACAAAATCTAAGAACATCTCATGTGCATGCGCTCATTCTACTTTTAAACTTCCACTATCCGTCAATCTTGAACAACAATCTACATGTTCCATCAGAAAAAATGGACCTATTGGTAAATTACTACAAGACGCCTCATTGATTATGTGGGACGAATGCACGATGAACCATAGAGCACATATAGAGGCCGTGAACAGAACCTTACAGGATCTAAGGAACTCATCTGCAGTCATGGGCGGGATTACTTTTGTATTTGCTGGAGATTTTCGACAGACTCTCCCCGTTATTAACAGAGGCACGCGAGCAGATATCATCAAGGCATGCTTGAAATCGTCTCCCTTATGGACTACGATTGAAACATTAAAATTAAGGACAAATATGAGAGCTCATCTTCATAGAATCACTGATAGCGATTTCCCACAGCAACTGCTAAAACTTGGGGAAGGAATTTTTCCAACTCCAAATTTAAGCGGTCATTGTGACATTCTTCTGAATGAGTCTCTAGGCCAAATACTCCATAATTTGGAAAATGAAAATCTATTACATGTATACCCTGATATCGAGAATTTCCACGGAAGAGACTTCCGTAGGCTTTTTTCTCGGGCTATAGTATCGCCTAAAAATGATACTGTCAATGAAATAAACAATCTGATTGTTCAAAAAGGCCCAAGGCCAAACCTTCGAATTAGTAGGGATCCATCTGCCAAAGAAATGTTTTACTCATGGTCAACTGTATGTTGGTCTATCGCGAGTCGGAGCCCCTGAAAATCAATTTATTTTGCTGCCACAAAATAAAACAACATCAAATATTGTTTACAGAGAAGCTCTAACAAAATAAATGTATTTTCTTTTAGGGTTATGACCTCAATAATTGAAAAAAAAAATTTTAAAATATAAAAAAAAGAAAAAAAAAACACAAAAATATACAACAAAAAAACACATAAATACAAAAAAAAAAAAAATTAAATATCAGAATTTAATTATTCTTATTTTTTTTTATTTACTCTTTTTTAGGAGCTCGACGCAAAAAGGGGTGAATATGTGTCATATTATTATTATTATTATGAATGTGTTAAAATTAACAAATCTAAATGTTATGTTTAATGCCCGTGAGAAGCCGGGACTGGCCGCTAGTATTGTATATTTCAAGAAGTCCACTTTATTATTGGAAAAGAAATTTTTCTATTTGGACTCTCATGTCTACATCTTTATTTTGACAAGGATTTCATCTACGTATACGCAGCAAATTTTTCTTGTGTTTTTTCACAATATCGTCTAAACCATTTTGGAAAATGGATGGAGAAAATTGAGGACAAATGGGAGTCTAGTAAATCGTATTTTCCTCCATTTAGATCAAATGCTTCTTTTCTATGCAGTATTTTCCCCCCTTTGGATCAAATGCTGTTTTCTCTATGCCTTTCAGTGATATTTGGTGGAAACCAGTCTTCGGATCTAACACCATTTTTTTTTTTTTTTTGATTTTGTGATTCGGTCATATGACGACTAACCGACTGTATTTACTGTAGCTAATTGTCAAATTTTATGTTTGCAATCGTTTTTGGAGACTAAAGCATCGTTCCTGTCATATATTCAGCTTGGTATACCACGAAAGGTTTTTATATATTCTCAGAAATCGAAACATTTACCTTATCCATAGAAACCTTCCGCTTGTTTGGAAGGAATCGTTTATTATTCCTCTCCACAAAAAAGGTAGCAAGTCAGTTGCAAAAAATGATAAAGGAATCTCTAAGTTGTCGGCCATTCCAAAACTTTTCGAAAACGTTATAGCTCCCCGTTTGCAGCAGTTTTTTCTCCATAACATAATTTTATTAAGCGAAGATCAACAACACAAATCTTTTGGAGTTCTCTTCATATATTATAAAGGGCTTCCATAATATCTTTCAGACAGATATAATTTATACTGATTTCAGTTAAGCATTTGACACTGTTAACCATTCTCTCCTTATCAGGAAACTCGATTTAAATGGTTTTCCAGCTGATATTCTTATTTGGATCTCAAGTTATCTGAATGGTAGGTCGCAAAAAGTCCTCTTATAATTTATCTAATGTTCTAAGGGTTACTTGTAAAGTCCCGCAAGAGAGCCATTTGGGTTCCTTATTGTTTACATTATTTATAAACGAGCTTCCCAAAGTTTTGACTAACTCCGTTCCCGAGCTTGCAACTTACATGCTGAACTGCTGCTCTTTGGATCCTAAATTTGACTTGTTTGATATTTCGTCTATAGTGAATAAAGCCAGGGGTGCGCTTGAATTTATTAAACAGTGGTCGAAGGAATTCAATGACCCCTATGTTACTAAATCCTTATATATCTCTTTAGTTCGACCTATCCCACAATATGGATCTTGCGTTTGAAGCCATCAGTACGGCATCCATATTAAACACATCACATCGGTTCTGTTAACGCCCAAGGGCGCTTATTTTCAAGAGGCAGTGTGATCCCTCTATCTGCCTCGAAATGTCCCCACTCTCCCTCCCTCTCTATCAGTTCAAAGAGCTTGAATAGACTCCTCCTAATTAACTTACCTTTCTTAGCCAACCGTAGAACTATGCTAGGAATACCCTTTATCTATAACTTGGTCCATATATTTCCTATTCCGCCTACTAATACCTAACCCAACAGGCACGTGCTTGGTTTCATACGGGCTTGAGTTTACTGACCGAAGCGCATTAACGTGCATTAAATTAAAATTTATTTTAATTAATTAATTAATAATTTGGATGTTGTATTATTATTTCATGTTCGTAGTTTTTGTATGGTGCTTTGAAAATTCTTAATTATTTGTATTCCTTTGCAGGGTATTATTATTTTATTGAGAAGTTTGCAAAGTAGTAAGGGAGACATTTCCGACCCTATGAAAAATATATATTCTTACTCTCACTCGTATATAAGTCGGATCGGAAGACTATGTATATCATAACTGTTATAGGAACAATCGTAAAATTTTTAGAAAAAATAGAACTTTTCCAGTTTTCAACAGATTTTTATCAACTTTAAGATACAGACATTTTATATTATTTTATAATTCCGTTTTAAATTTCATAAAATCGGACTACTATATATATAATATAGCTGTTATAGGGACGATACAGAAATTATTGCAATTAAAGATACAAACTTTTTCGATTTTTAATATATTTTTATCAAATTTGAGATGAAGTCATTTTATATTGTTCTAGAATTTCGCTTTTAATTTTATGAAAATCGGCAGACTATATCATATAGCTGTCATACAGTTAAATGTGGGAAAAATTCCAAACTTTAAATGTAAAACTGTAACTCTAAAACTTTAAAGCTGTTTTTACTTTAATAGCATATTTAGGCGTGCTCTCGTGACGATATATTTGACGGAATTCTTTTTGACCAACTCTAGTGGATCTATCTAGTGAATGTTCCCTTCGAATGGGTAATAAAGAGATCACGGCGGTAACTGCCTGGTCTTTCCACCAGGTGTTGCGTACTTCAGGATGATGGTATTTGATGGTTTTCGATTCTCACTTTTTGGTTGGGTTATTTATCGAAATATTGGTATTTTGTTTATCGATCAACGCGGGTCGCGAAACTTGTACTGGCGCTAGATAGAAGATAATCTTTATTTATTTATCTTTAGAACTAAATTTGCTTAAGCTCAACAATCGTTTATATTGGCAACGCGTCGTTGCCACCGTCTCTGCAGCCATTGCTGCAATTGGTGCTGTATGCATTTGCATTGATTGCCCAATTGTCAAAGGTCCTTCATAAGTTCACCTATGTAGGTAGGCCACGTGCGCTGAGTTCGCATCTTTTTGTCCAGCGATTGACGGAATTCTTAGCAAAAAGTTTTCTAGGTTGGTAGGTAATTGAACTCGGGCCGTTCGCCTGCCATCGCCACGTGCACAGAGGTTGAATCTTCTGAGCCCGATTTTATGGGAACAAAGAGGTTAACTTATATGTTAAAATACTTTTTTATTTGTTATAACCACAATCTAGTATAACCATACAGGTTTGCAAATAGAAACTATTTATTCTGAATAAATAAAAATCGGTCAATCCACTTTTCAATAATTGGCAAATTCTGCTCACTCCAAACAACTTCCACTTTAATGTTTCGAATTGATTTCTCGATAATGTGTTGAGCAGTGCCAAATTCTCCAATATGTTGACTGTAAAAAGATTTAACCGTCTCGTAACCATTTTGAGTAGAAAACATTCCAGTCGCTGAGCTAATGAGCTTGTTCCAAAAATGTGAATTGCTTTGATACCTTTAACGAAATAAAAGTTTAAGGAAATTTAATTGATATATTTTATTTTATGAAATTTACTTATCTAAGCTACAATATGTTCACACATGAGTTGCCTTCTTCCTCGCTGTTTCCATCACTACACCTAACGAAGTCGATATAGTGATATTATATATTATGTTCAGATGTCATCTTTATTTCGTTTTGCAAATAGGAAATTTCTGGCGATGGTCGAGGTATTGGCTACTTGCTTTGCAACGATACAGTGCACGCCGATGCATTGGTTGGCACAAATGGCTGATGAGCAACTGCTGCCAGACTTGTCGCTTTTTTAAACAGGGCATTATGTCGACAAACTAAGAGTGGTTTCAAAGCGACATTGATAACGTTTCGCAAAATTAACTAACTTAAGCAATTAAACAAGTCCACTTAACGTAAAAAAAACACTCTTGGCGTAACGGATTCGGGCAGAATACCAGAACAAGAAGGAGAGCGATTAATGTCAGTGAATATGAGTAAATCTTGTGTAGTCAAATGTGCACTGCGCCAAATGTAAGATACGTTCCCCAGAGCTCCGTACCGGAATTGACTATAGCCACGAAGCAAAATGCTTTTTTTTTTGGCAATAAAGTCTTTATCTGGCTCTCCCCCGAAGCACCAACAAAGCTAAGGAAAAGACAGCGACCTGGGCTGTCACAAAACATTGCGTCTTTTAGTACGTTTGCTCCAAAGAACTTTCCAACTCACTCAGTATTTCAATGAAAATACAAGAGTCTGTAACAGCGCCTGAAGCGTGTTGACATGTACAATAATTTTGAACTAAAAGTATGCACTTTAATTAATTATTAAACTAGTGTATTGCCAACTATTGCACTCCGGCTGCAGCTGGAGTAAATCAGCTGCAACAGGGTCGCATGGAAAAGCTTAGCTTTTGGACCACGGCCAACTTCACCGATCTGAATCCGGATCCCTGTCACGCTCTTTTCCTAATAATATCTCCAGCGGCAGCGAAGTGCCCATCGGACCAAGCCGTTTCACCGCCAGACCAGTTCGGCAGCCAGAGGAGCAGCAATGGAATATAGCCATTAATTGCAGCAAACCGTCATGCGCCACTTTCTCCCTGAGACTCCGATCGACATCGTCCTTTCTTTCAACGGTGACATCATTCGTAATGCCACCTCTCACTGTTACCTGGATGTACACTTAGAAACTTCAGAAGCTTGAATGGCTCCTAAGCTCCAAAAGCCTCCATCCTTCAACTAAAGTTTTGCTGCTCAATGCAATCCTCACGACATCTTGGACGTATGCAATTGAAATATGGGCTGAGGATAGTTCAGGCTCGAGCTGCTCGACGAGCATCCGGGCTTTTATAGTACGTGACTAATCAGGCGATCCAAAACGACCTTCACCTTTTTCCTGTGGGCGATCTCGTAAACCTACACAGCAGTCGTTAGTCGGACAGGCTCATAATTCACCAAAATCCTCTGGCTAGCAGGCTTGAGGAACCGCAATCTCTGAGACGACAAAAGATATTTCACCCTAGCGCTTTGTCCTCCCGAATAATATTATAATTTATTCTGTACAATCTGTAAATATTTGTAAATATTTTTTAAAATAAGTACATATGTACATATACAATATCCTGATAAACGTCCGGTAAAGTTCTAAAGAAATAGAACGATTCCGGCGATAATAAAAAAAAGCTACACTGAGAAGAAAATTTTTGTTATGAACTCCGTAATTTAAAATCAATTAAATGAAATCAATATTTTCTTAAGGTAGGTACACACGATGCTAACAATTTGCAGCAAGTTGATTGCTGCAAACTAATTTTAACGTATAAACACGATTGAAACCATTTTGCTGCAAACAAAGAATTTGCAACATTTTTTTTATGTCGTCTGTATTAATTTTTTACCGCTATCTTGGTTGCGTCAGTTGCTTGCTTGTTTGCATGTGCTGTTTGCTTTTAGTCGCAGTATTGCAATATTGCAGCAAACAAAGCAACATGTGGATGGTGAGAACATGATAAAATTAATTGAATTGTACGATAATCATTCTGTTTTATGGGATGTCTCGTTACAAAACTATAAAAATAAGCATAAAAAGCTAAATGCTTATAACGCAATTGGTGAAGAAGTAGGCAAAAGTAATGATGACATAAAATCAAAAATTAACAATTTGCGCAAGAGGTGCGCAGGGTGAAGCAGAAAATGAGTGGCGAGGGTACATCGGACAACTTTACCAGCAAATGGGAATTTTTCGATGCGCTTAAATTTATTAAAAATGACGACGGAAATAATTATAAAATTCAAAATTTGGTAAGTAGTACAATTAATTTTCTCTTTATTTGGCAGACTTCAATATTTTCACTTGCTTACGTTTAATTAAAGTTGTAAGTTGTAAAGTTATAAAGTTGTAATATAGTAACAGCAGAAACTCTCGATTTCTATGCCGACAACAGAACTTGCAAATGAGCGTCACTGCGAACAACAAATGTAAAACATGTGCAGACATTAAAGCAATATAATGCACGAAATAGCCATGCAAATATTTGCGTACAAAACAAAAATTGATTGAAGCAAGAAATTTTCTTGCAATATTTGCATAGCTTTGCGTAGCGACGAAGTAGAACACCGTGTGTATGCTGCGGAATTTTATTTGCACTGACTTTGAAGTTGAAAAAAAAAACCAAAAAATTGGTGTACATATTTTTTTATTCTCTATTACTTAGAGCAAGACAAATATATATTTTTTGTAATCTCTTTCCTATACCTATACAAGCGTGCATTGTAACAGACAGAATTATACAGGGTACTTTATTTTCTATCCCCTTCCTCAATGCGAGCTTGTTTACAAGAATTAATTAAAAAAAAAAATACACATTTTTGTAAAATCTTCGTATTTTGTTTTTGGGAGGCTTTTCGTCAAAATATCTGCTATCATTTGAGTTGTATTTTACAACAAAACTTGCCCTTTCTTTACAACTACTCTACCAAAATGATATCGTATATCAATATGCTTTGTTCTGGAATGATGAACAGGATTCTTGGTTAACGCCTACGCACATAAATTATCCCCATACACGACGATCCGGCTGTCATTGTCTCCGCAGCCAATCTCCATAATCAGCTTTCGCATGACTATCGCCTCTTTAAATGCCGCCGATAATGCCATGTACTCCGCTTCGGTACTGCTTTATGCCATACTTCGCTGATTTTCCGAACGCCAAGAAATCGGACCACCTTCTAACAGGTAGATGTAGCCAGTATAAGACTTCTTGTCAAGCCTATCGCCTGCCCAATCCGCATCCACGTATCCATAGAACGACTGGCCACATTGCCGATAGTGTAGTTTCATGTCAATCGTGGATGAAAGGAACCTAGAGATGTGCTTTATGACAGCCATGTGTTCAGCATGCGGGATTTGATTCCCTTGTCCCAATTTTGACACCGAATGCTATATGTCTGGCCTTGTTGTAAGAGCTAGCCACATAAGCTTTCCTACTACGGACTGATAAAACGTAGGATCCACCTTTTTGCACTGAGGAACCGCCGTCTCGTTCGATTTCAATTCCCAGGAAATGGTTAAGTTGACCTTTGTCAACGCACTTGACTGACTGTGAGATGCTGCTCTTGATTTTTAGCAGATCCTTGTGCGATTGGCAAGCTATAAGTATATCGTCAACAAATACAAGGATTAGTGCAAGATTACCTTATCCACACTGTTTGTACAAACATGGCTCGTTGTCACAGGCAACGAATCCCATATTCACCAATACAACATTTAGCTTCTCATTCCAGGCCCTTCCTGACTGCTTCAAACCATATATTGCTTTCTTCAGCAGCAATACCTTATCAAGATTCGTTTAATCTGAGTACCCTTCCGGCTGCTTTATGTAGACCGTCTCACTCAGATCGCTGTTGAGATACGCGGTACATACATCCATTTGATGAAGTTGTAGCTTGAGCTCCGCCGCCAGTGTTATAATAAAGCGCACAATTCTCTTGCTATAGCTTCACGACACTCCTTTGCATTCGTACTATCCATCGCCTCTTTTCAAGTTAACGGAATCGGAACATTTTCCGCAACAAGGGCGCATAGGATATTGTACTGCTTTTTAGGACGTCCAGGTTTTCCAGTCCGGATGATCTTAGGGCGATAAGGGCCCCTGCATGCCTCCTCTACGACATGCTCATCCTGTTCTTCCGCACTCTCGTACTGATCTGTGCTCTCATCGGAGCTGCCGGTATCGATGGATATGTCAGAAACGATTTCTGCATCTCCGGATTGCTGTTGCTGGCGGGCGTCCCATTGTTCCTCCAGCTCGATCGTCACAGCATCACCCTTGGATGACACGTTTTCATCAAATACAACATCCTGTTTCTCGACCAACTGTCGAGATGCTGATCCAGAGCAACTGCAAGTGATCCAAAAACTTTTAGGTGTTTTATACAAGGTCTCTTACCTGTCCACGCTTCCATGGTAGTCATACTCTCTAATGCCCTGGTAGGGGAGCGGTTTCCCGGTTTCTGTCCAAAAATTATCTACCGGTGCCGCCAGGACCAGAAGGCATCTCGTCATCTCCACTAGCGTACGATTTGCCCATTCCGCAATTCCATTTTGCTGGGAAGTATACGCTATTGTTAGCTGTCTGTCAATGCTTCCTCAGACTTTCCTCAAACTTTTTATTGTCAAAATCTCCGCCATTATCACTCCGCAGGTATTTAAGACTTCTTCCTGTCTGCCATTCCACTAGATCCTTGAACTCGATGAACTTGGATAATACCGTTCTTCTCACGCAGGAAGTAGACCAAAATCCTCCTGGACTTATCGTCAAACAAGTACAAGTTGCCAATCTTTTTGGCTTTCAGTTTGCATTCTCAGCACTGTTCACGGAATAAAAATTTCGGGTCATCTTTGGAATGTAAAGAACGTTTTTTAGTGTCAGCATGCATAGGCCTGTCTGTATCTTGACGTCAACTATACCATCTGCTTGAAGTAAATCAGAATCGGTCCGATCTATTCCGATCTATTCAGTGTGCTTTTCAAACTTTGTGAATAGCTCTCTTGTGCAACACATATGGCTTGTTGCGCCATGAATTGTCAACATTGTTGACGTCACAGGCATCAGCAGGCTGCTTTGGCGATTCACATTTCTTGATGCCATGCGTTGATCTCCCTCACTCTCATTTCGACACTAGGACTTAATGTGCCCTTGTTCACCACACTTGAAGCAAACGATAGTTTTTCGTTTCTTCTGACCAATAGATCTTCGTCTGTGAGTTGTGCTTCTGTGTTGCAGCGAATGCCTTAGTATTGTCGACTCGTTCTTCTGCTATTCCTTTTCTTTTGCTCTCTTCCTTTAACTTTATGGTGAGAACCGCGATCGAAGGCAACTGATCTCGTACCACCATAGCGACCACGAAATGTTCGAATTGATTTCGTTTAGCTCTATTCCAACTCCAGTTAGATCATTCAGAATTTCTACGAATTCACTTATGTAAGTTGTCATGCTCTGCCCTTGCTCCATCCGTTGTTAAACAGTTTCTTGTATAACTGTACTTTTCGTACAGGTTCGCTTGGTTGATGAATTCTCTTCAACTTGGTCCTTGCCTCCACAGCCGTCAGGCAATTCATGATGTAGGTCAATTGCGGTGTATTTACACTCAATGTTATTGTTGCCAACGCCTTACTGTCCAAGGCCTCAACATCTTGTTTTTCTGGAACATTGGTTTCAGTAAGTTCTCCAGACGTAACATTCCACAAGCCGGTGACCTTTTCATCTCTCCCTCTTCAATGCATTGTGTGATCGCAGCTGTGCACAGGCTTCCTAAACGGGCTTTAGTGCACAAGTGGCATGTGACCTATTCACCCTCCATCCCTTTTCGGCGTGTGATTCGATCGTGGAAAGATGATTAACGTGAATCGAACACGTTTCGATATCGGGTTTCATCCTACTAACGTAAAACCGAATTACTTTACAAAAAGATTAATATTTTTGAATTTAAAAATTAAAATTAAATTAAATCTAGCTATAAACTAACGCAACTAGTACACTGAGAGAAGCAATGAAGCATATAAACAACGTAAAGATAATAATTAAAACATAAAATAAGAGACGAACACAATGAAGTATATATATGTGTATAACTATTAAAATTCCCGTTTAAGATTTAATAATATCTCTGAGTAATACTCTTAGCCTCTCTTTCTATCTCTTTGATGGGGAATTATTTGGTACATATATATATATATATTTTTTTTTTATCTGTATAAGTTTGCATCTTTTCAATTAATAGCTAAAACACACATGTTACAGATTAAAATGTATGTATGTCTAATTATTATAGGTAGAGCGCGTATACGATGACATAACAACAACTATGTCTCTCTACTGAATTTTCTTCCTCCCTTTATTCTTCTTCCTCATCATCTTCTTCTTCTTAGTCTGTCTTCCCGGAATTATACTGCATAGCCTCTACTTGATTTCAGATATTTTTATGTGCTATCGCAAGCACACTCAATTTCTTGATTTTGATAAATATGCCTGATCTGGACTAGCAATCTGAACTACCACGCTGTAACACAAAAAAAAAAAATTGTTGTATCCTATGACAAACTTCTTCCTTTTTTGCTGCATGTTTTCATTTGCAAGGTCTTATTTGTGATCGTCGTTTGTTTATATCGCCTTGGCCCGTTACGCGAGTTCCAGCTTCAAACGAGTTTAAGGACAGAGAGTGGTGCTACAAGCGTTTAGCCGAAGAAATTATTGGAAGCATTTGGACTGCGAGCTGGTGACTTCATTGCAATTGACGCTCACATGCAGTTCTGACCGGTGACCAATCCTGACTCATGCTTGGCGGAAAGTAAAGATGGTTCCAAAGATCTGGTGTACTTTCTGCTTTCATTGGAGATCAAACATAAATGTGCTTTGCGTGGTAGATGTCCAGACTCCAGTCCTGCAAGTCGCTTACCACTCTGGCCTTCTGAAACTTTGTGACTCGCAGACGCGCATAAATTCCTAATAAGGATGTAGAATTAGATACATACAATGAATATGTAAAATATTTTAATTTAAATTGCGAGAGTTAGCTCCTGACTTGAAGTGATTCCCAATGGGTACACAACGATTTCTATATATATTTGTGGCCTAATAATGAAATAATGGGTGCCAAGTCAGGACTTTTATCCAAGAAAGAGGCGGCCATTTGTTAAGACGAACACGGTCGATTTCTAAAACTAAGGCTTAGGGGATAAAGATGGATCTAGAGCCCACTCAAAAATATTCGTCAGCTTTGGCTCGTCAGCTAATCCCTCATAGAAATTCCGAATGCGTGCTACAACCAACCAAATGTCAATATTTTAAGTGGTTTGAGCAATAAATATGAAATTAATTAGGATTAGCTGTCAACCTGTCAATAGATGGGTAAGAAAGCTGCAATTAATTAGGGCCACTGTATGTAAAAGGACACTTGTGAAACAAGTGTTCAAGCGCTCCAACAAGGATGTGTATACGAGTGCGAAAGGGAGGGAGCGATTCCGGAGCCATCCTGGAGCGCACGTGTGCGTTCCCACGACCCCTTATTTAAAAAAAAGGGATGGGGAGGTAATTAAAAAAGGGCGCACCGCAACGATCCTGCACTGCAGCGATCCCATTCACGCATGTGGACGCTTTGTTTTTTCACTGCAGGACAGTAACCCGCTATTGCCACCTGAAAAAAGGATCAGGGGAAGCGAATGAGTGTAAGACATGCACACTTAACTCAACTAAATAGGGATGGAGTGTAAAAGGGATACACTCGTAACGGTTTCACAGGGAAGTTGGAGAACGCTTTAAAAAGAATAAAAAGGGTATGAAAGGATGTCAAGTTTTTGGTCAACATTTTTGTCCTTGCTTCAAGAATAACTTCTAGTTTGCGGTTTGAGCGATCCGGAGTGAACAAAATTTTTTAAAGTTTGTTCAAATTTTTATGAAATCTAATTTCACGTTGAAAACGTAAAAACAAATAAGAAAAAAGTATAACCCGAAAAAATAATAATAATTAATAAATAAAGAAACAATAATTTTGAAATATAAAAAGTGCAAAATAAACAATAAACAATAACACCCAAACATCATATACGTCAACAACAAGAAAATCAATAATAACAGCATGTACGGAATTTTCTGCAACTCCTGTCAGCAGGACCTCCACATTGATGTGGAATGGCATTACAATGTTGGCACTGAACAACAAGTAAAGTAAAGGTAAAGATCCAGTAAAGCTAATTATTGATGAATACAAGGAACGTATCCTTCAATATATGTTTACGAATGAGGGAGAGGCTCTTAGGTTTCCTGAAGAATTTTCAAATGAAGCGGGCCAGACTCTGTTCCCTCATATTAAAAGAGTCCTCAGTTTTCATACGCCTTCAAAAATAAATTTTGAGCTATTTGCGGAATACATGTTTTGAATGAACATGAAACGCAATTGGAAATTAAATCGTTTCAAAGTAAGATGACTTTATTTACGATATTAGCAGATTTAATCTACTTATACGATTTCCATACGGGTAGTATTAAATCCAAAATGGGCGAGTTCCAAGGGAAGGAAAGTGACTCTAACACGAGCATGTTCCTCTCGAAAGATCGGAATATTTCGATCTATCTTCATTAAGACCAAAGCCATAATACCCACCAATTTTGCCGAGTTGACTTTCCCAATAAAAATTGATAAAATTAATAAATTCGTTTATCCAGTCCCTCACATAAGTCATAATGTGTTTGGGTATGATAATGAAGAGGACAATAATTTTGGACCTCTTTTCACAAATGGGCGGAGAAGCAGCAGCACATAAACTTATTATCCATTAATGGACCAACCACCAATATCCATGGACATTGTGTAGGAAAACGAATTTTAGTAATAATAATTTTTAATTATTTAATTTCTGCCTCCTATCCTCACAATAAAGGATAAATAGGCCCTGGTTCTGTAAAAAGTGCCTCTCCTTTTCAAAGAGTGAGGAAATGACTCAGCGAAATACCGAAAGGCACATTGTGAGCCAAGAACCGAAGGAAGGAGAAACTAAACTCATGTTCAAAAATATTCCTCGCCAGCTGGAGGTGCCCTCCGCTGTGTATGCAGACTTCGAGTGCATTAGATGTAAGTAAGAAATCGCAAATAGTTAATAAGCATATACCGATGGCCTTCGTGTATTATATTGAATGTTCATTCGACCCGTCATTTTTGTGGATATTTTGACTTTCGATTTGTCCATTATATATAAATGAGTGCACAGGGCTCGTACGATTTTGATGAGGCCCTTAATTGTCATATATGTAAGGGAATTTTAGGTAGCGATAGAGTCAGGAATAACTGTCATTTTACGGGGCAATTTCGAGGTTCAGCACATAGTGAGTGCAACCTTAAATATACGACAGGAGATTGGATCCCTGATTGCTTCCACAATCTTTCCAAATATGATCCCCAATTATATGTTAAAGCACTCGAGAAGATTGAAATTCCTTTTAATAAGGAATTATATAATTTCATCTCCAAATATATTCCGTTAGTGAAAAATAAGATGGAAATTAGATTTTTAGATACCATTTGTTTTATGTCCTCTAGCCCAGACACCCTTGCAGGAAATTTAAATGAAGGGCATTACAAAGTTCTTCGAAATTAATTTCGAAATGTGAAAGTTTTCTCTCTACTTCGTAGGAAAGGTGTATTCCCATATAGACTCTGAGCAAAAATGATCAGAAACATCTCTCTCTCCCACCAAGGAACAAATTTTATAGTAAATTAACAGACTCCGAATGCTCTGAAGCTGATTATAATCATGACGTTCAGGTTTGGAGTCACTTCAAGTGACAAACACTTACAGATTATTTGGAACTCTACTTAAAAACAGATGTCTTGTTGCTTACATACGTTTTTCATAACTTTTGGGCTATTTGTTTAAATATCTACCAACCCGATCCTGCCCATTATTATACAACTCCGGGCTTGTTATGGGATGCGATATTGAAAACTAAAGGAATATCCCTCGAATTACTAACTAATATTGATATGATTAAATATATTTAGTCTGGAATTTGAGGGGGACTATATATAGATATAGATTATAGATATACCAAGGCAAACCGCAAATATCTTGAAGATTTTGACCCGAGTATAGAGTCGAAATATTTAATGTATGTGGATGCCAATAATTTATATGGATGTGCAATGTAGGAAGCACTCACTTATTGAAATTTAAAATGGTTTAATCAATCAGAAATAGAGTTCTTTAACAAATAGAATTAATGTTAAACATCTCTATTTGTGAAGAAAGTGAGTTTGGATATATTTTAGAGGTAGACTTGAAATTTCCATACTGACTTCACGACCAACATAACCCCCCCTTTTTATCCTGCAAACAAATTCCCTTCAAAGACCTCAAAGACTCCAAAGATAATAACCGATCTTTGTTATAAAAATAAATATATTATACACCACAAAACTTTAAAGCAGTGTATAGATAATGGTTTAGAGGTCAATAAGGTACATAGTATCCTACAGTTCAAACTAAAACCTTAGGTTAAACAAATATATCGATATTAACACGGACCACAGGAATAGAGCTAAAAGTAATTTCGATAAAAACATTTTAAACTATTAAATAACAAGGTCTATGGCAAGACCATGGAGAACAGATTAAAGCACAAGGACATGCGCCTAGAAACAGATGGGCGCCATAGATTATGTGCGAGGGACCTAATTGCCAGCCAATTCAAATAAATAACGTTTGTGATAAACCAAATGAAAGGTGTATGATTTTCACTACTCATATATGAAACCCAAATTTAAAAATTCATTTAAATTAAATTACATGGATACGAATTCATTCTACTACTCTACTTTTTATATAGTGACAGATGATGTTGCTTTAAAATTTGATACATGTGAATATCCAGATCAATGGGCTAGGCTACATAATTTCCAGCAGTGTAATAAGGAGCACTTAGGGTTCTTTAAAGATGAACTGCAGGTAGGTCAATGACAGAGTTTGTGGGTCTTCGCTCAAAAATGTATGCCTACACATCAGCGAGTGTAGGTAGCGAACCTGAAAAATGTTTGAATCATGATGAATCAGTTCGTAGGGAAATTGAAGACTGTATGGCTTAGCTGAATGTCTGCTCTAGAAAACACCGGAAATAATAAGGGTGAGAGAGTAACTCTCAAAAGATTTAGAAGATACTGAAAGTGCGCTCGACAAATTCTAAGAAAATTTAATTTGGCAATATATTTCAATGGATAAAATAAGGAATCCGAAAGTTGTATTTGGTTAAAACATAATTTTTTTGTTGTAAAATAATGTATTTAAAAATACTTATTTTAAGATTAAATATAAACTAAATTGAATGCGTATATAATATTAAGATAAGATTAAAATTGAAAGAAAAAAAATCAAAAGAAACCCACAACTTTTGCAGTCTGCGATTTGTGTGCTTCAAAATCACGCAAATTTCGATAATGTGTCAATTACTGTTAGTAGGAAGCGATATCCATTATTCTCCGCCTTGAATTTACCATTTCCACCAGATCAGCCTACCATAACGAATTTATCCCCTTTGTAATAACCCACCGAAATGTTAGAAAATGTTTGCGCACAGGGGCATGTAATTCATTAATAACACCTCGCCTACTCATTCTCAGATAAAAGACTAACAAATTATTTGGAAAATCTTATTTTTTCAATCATGCTTCAGATAACTCCTTCAATTCTATCCAATCTGTCTTGAATATCTGCAGTTGTAACATCAGGTAATAATTGAATCCCTTAGGCTCTTTATAGAGTTGTCAACAAATACCTTGTTGACTATATCCACGGGTTTTTTGGGAATCCCCACATTTTTTACATGTTATATATTAAAATTACCCTCTGTATCAGTATCGACTGCCTCGAGGCCATCAAAACTTTGTTCAATTTCTTCTTGAAATTTTGTAATCAATGATGTTAGGGATACTCTCAACTCAACTTTATCAACATATTTTTTGATGACGATGTCTGTGCTCTCTATCGCTTTTTTTTTAAATTAAAGTTAAATTTTGGCCTCTCAGAGCTATTCAATTATAGATATAATTTCGTTTGTGTAATTTGTATTTCCAGCTGTTTCCAAAGCTATTAAAAGTAGACGTCATTCCACTAACTCATTCGGATCGTCCCAGTATACATAATTAGGTTTATTCCTCTCAAGTGAAATGAAACCACACCCGGTTACGTCTTCATTATTGCGCTTGGGTGTAGACTTGGCGCCGGGTAAATTAGCTAAAAGTGGTTCAATAATTTGGGAATATTTTAATGCACTCATTCCTTTCACTTGTCCGTTTGGTAAAAATTTGATCGGTAAACATTAATTAGTAAAATTTCTCTGTATATGTCCAGATCATCTGTATTATAATTTTTTAGAAGATGATGGAATATTTAAGAGTTGCCAGTTTTGTCCATCATCAAACTTAATTGTATTATTTGATACATTTATTTGATTAACAACATTAATTGCCCATATTCATTTTTGTATGCTCCATATGTTTAATCCAAAATATGACTCGTGCTAGTTCACTAACATTAAAAATTTTTGAACTCTCTTTAAGCACTGGTGGTGGAGATGTCATGTATGGGGGGAGGTTTGAGTTGTGTGAACAGTCGCCCACTCTGGTGAGATGTGAGTGATGATCAGGTGGTGAGAATGAAGAATCATCATCTTTAGCTGATTGAGAATACAAATTATCGTTATCGTCTTGCTCATCCCCATAAAGGATATTATCATAATCGTCATCGTTTTTTAATCTCCAATCCAAATGTTTGTATTCATCATACTTAGGTTTTGAATTTTTTGTAGCTGCAGTATAAAATGTTAGTTTCCTTTTTTCACAAGCAGAGTTTTATTCTCTTTATCAAATTCAATTTGAACATTTTGATTGGGTCGACCTGTATTGGTCTGAAATTTTTGGTTATTAATATTAACAAGTTCATTTAATGGATCAGTTATACTTAGGTTTAAATATTTCTTTCAAATTTTTTTAACTCTGTAAATTTTTTTTCAAAGCATTTCCAGTTTTATTTAATCGTGATAAAATATTTTGGTTTATTGTGATTTAATTTGAAAATATTTAAATTCGAAGAGTAGCAGTGGAAGCAGTAGGAATTCTCTGAGAAATAATTGATTAATCGTGAGCATATAAAAATATGATTTGTTAAACAGACCTGGTCTTAACAGGTCTGATAAACAGTCCTGGTATTATCAGGTCTGATAAACATACCTGGGATTATCAGGTCTGATAAACGGTTTTGGTATTATCAGATAATTTTTTCAATTTGATTTATAGTTTATTCTTTTTATTTGCATTTATTTTTGGTTGTGAGAGTTGGACAATGATTTGATCTGAAACGTAAAGGCTGAAAAGAAGATCCCCAATTCCTTTTTCCCAAAAAGAAATTGTGTTTTTTCATTTACAAATTTAGTTTATTTATTTATTAATTTATTTATTATTAATTTATTGCCATATTCTCTTTTTAGAAGGGTGCAGCATTTGTTATTAAAAAAATCCAATAGGTTATCATCAATCTGATTAAACCTATCGGGGAGATAAACCAATACATTCACAAGTTCGAGCATTTTATTATGCCCGATCTTGCCTTTTACCATTTCGCTGAAAAAATATTGAACCCCATATTCATGAGGGAGTTTATTGAAGCTGAGCTTGCCTTTTACCTATCGAGGAGAACATTTCTTCTCCCCCAGTTTTGGGATGGGAAGGGATTCTAAGAAACAAAACGTCTAACGAGTCATATTGCCCACTTCATGTTAAGTGAAGGTTACACAGGTATGGGACGAATTACAGTCTAGTAAAAATTTAAGACATAAATGCACTCAGTTAAAAGTACCAAATTTTGGATAGTTCAGTAATTATTTGTTGTATTTTTTCCTTAATGTCTTATTACTTCTAATAGTGGTTGTAAGTTCCCAAAACTATCGAAGTAAAACGAGTGTGATCCTTTCTTATAATACGCTGCGTTCTTTCTGGTGTTAGGTTAGGTTAAACCGGAAGGCCCACACATAGGCCAGTATGGCGGATTCGAAGTCCTTGAAGATCAAGGTGTTTTTGGCAAAGACAAGTAGTGTCCTCTTGGAGACATCTTCCAATGATGTTAGTACTGGGCACCAAAGTAACTTTTTCTTGCTCGCATTAGTGACGGACACCTGCATATGAGATGTTCCAAGGTTTCAGTTGCCTCGAAATCATCGCACTACCTACAGTTGCCATTGTCGGTGCAGTCAGGCTGCATGAGCCGCAACTAGGCAATGCCCCTTGAGAATTCTCACCAACAGTCTACAGTCACTCCGTGGTAGACGCAGGAAGTAGTGACTTAGTTTGTCATTGCGCTTTTTGCAAATGATCTTTGATATTTTGCAGGTTGTTGAATTTCTTTGTTTTGGAGCGCTCTTACTAGTACAGTGCTGAGGTATTTGACTTGCGTTGTATTGCGCTGAGGGTCGATGGACAGACATCCGAAATAATTATGCTTATGTCGTTATTATAAGCTGTTATATTTGGAGCCTTCCTCTCGAACCTATTGATTAAGTCATCGACCATTAGATTCGATAGGAGGGGCGATAGGATTCTGCCTTGTGGCGTGCTTTTGTGCGCTCCCTTCACCATGGAAGCGGTGCCCCAATCTGATTATACCCGCCTGGAACTTAGTAGATTTCCTATCCAAAAGTTGATGGCGTGGTGCGTGTTGGTCGCTCCTAGGCGGTCCATTATTGCTTATTGTTCTAACGATATTGAGTGCCCCGAATATGTGTACAAAGACTCCGAGCGCATATTCCTTGTTGTGCAGGGCTCTCTCAGTGGTGGCTTCTAAGGAATGTTGTACCACTGATGTCCTTTTTGTGTATGCATGCTGGTTGGTTGACAGTAGTCTACACGCATAATTTCTGATGTACAGGTCCAGCAGGTTTTCTAGCGTCTTGAGTAGGCAGGAAGACAATTCGTGAGGTCCTACATTTTATTGGGATATAGCCCGTTCTTAGACAAGCTGTGTAAATGCGTGTAGCCATGAAGTAATGACTTCTTTGGTCTCCTGCAGCATGGCTGGAAATATTCCGTCTAGTCCTGGTGCTTTTAGAACCGCGAAGGAGTCTATAGCCCAGTGCATTCTTTTAGAGGATATTAGATCTTTTGGGAGATTTTCTTCTATAGTTGCTAGTACCTGGTGCTCGATGGAATCGGTGATCTGTGTACAATCTGGGAAGTGCGCGTGCATTAGGGCCTCTTCGTTGCCCTCACTCCGCAGTCCGTCGTCGCGCTTTGGCTTATTCTGTATGGTGGGTTGGTTTGAAATCAACTTCCGGAGTCTACCTGTCTCTGGGCCCGTCTCTATGTTGGAGCAGTAGTTTATCCAAGAGTTTATTTGCGCCCTGCGTATTTCCTTCTTGTAATTCCTTAACAGGATTTTTTATTCCTCGTTGATTATATCATCCTTTGCCTGCTTGGCGATTTTGAAGAATTCTCTGAGGTTATTGCGTTAATGCGAGAGGTGCCTGTTCCTGGGTGGTATTTGCCTCGGATTTTACTGTGCCCGGGCAAGTAGCGAGTTTGATAGCTATTGTTTTTTTGAACTTTCCCCAGTTGGTAACTGTTACTTTTAGAGAGTGATCGAATTCGTATTGGAACATTATGTACTTATGGTCTGAGAAGGATGGTCTCTCAATTGTTTTCCAATCTGATACCATAGTACTTTGGCCCGCTACGAGTGTAATATCCAGCACGTTGGACGAGTTAGGGATTACAAAGGTGTGTTCCACCCCCATGTTTGCTATATAATGGTTAGTTGGAAGTAAAAAGTCTAAAAGTGACTCACCTCTGTCGTTTGTGTCGGGGCACCCCCACACGCTGTGGTGCGCGTTGGCTTCTGCACCCACGATCAGTTGCTGGTCTTTCGGACTGGCTGCTACCAGGGTGCTAAGTTCCTCCGGTGGGGCTGTCCTGTCGTGTGCCATGTAGCAGGAAGCTGTCAGAAGACGCTTCTTCTTGCTCTCCAGCCTCACCGCAGTCAGGTCATCAGAGCTATAATGAGGCATAAGCGAGTAGACCCTTCCGTACGAGTACGGCGGTTCAGTTTCTGCTTACCGATGGCGTGTAGAACACATTGTAGGTCGAGGACTTTAGTCTGGCAATGTCATTGCCAGAGGTAATGGTACATCATTTTCAAAAAATAATAATAAAAATCAAAAATGCCATAAAAAAAAAATCTACTAAATAAGCTACCTTATAAAGCGTTATCCAATTTTGATATATTGAAGTTTGTCTTTAAAAATATTCTACAGTTTCAGGGAGTTTATATAAATGAAGAGATACGGAAATTACCACAGCATTATACATGTGGAGTAATAAATTCGGCAGACTCGACATCAGATCAACGGTTTAGGTGAAGCTTGTCGGGAACACGACGTAGCATATTCAAATAACAAAGACTTGACTGAATGACATAAAGCAGACTCGGTTTTAAATGATCGGGCTTGGAAACGTATAAAAGATTTAAATAACAGTATTAGTGAACGAGCTGCAGCATATTTTGACACCAACATGATGAAACTAAAGAAACAATTCGGGGTGGGAACAAAGCTGCAGAAAAAGAAAGTTATAAAAATGGCAGCAATCGAATTGTGAAAGAATAAGCCTCTTGACTTGATTGAATGCAATAAAAGTGGCTTGATCTGCAGTATCTAACTCTATGGAGTGTAGGAAAGATGTCGTAATTTCTATTGTGTCCATGTTTTACTAGTTGTGCCTTTGCCATCTTTGCATTGTTAATGACGCAAAACTACCTGCAGCGCTGAGGGATGGTAAAATAGGTACCAATGGGAAAAATCACCAAGTTTGGTGACTGCTATAACCCGTACAATTACAAAAATCAAATCGTCGATCCTCCGGTAACCGCAAAGTAATCGTTTCTCAAGGTTTGTGCCAGGTCCACAGTAATTGTACCCAGGTATATGAGCCTCAAAGGGTTTATCACATTCTTTATAGGACCAGTACCCTGTTTAACATTTAATTTATGACTGATATTACATATTATAACAATTGTTCCCCATTTCATATCAACCTCAATTAACAATTGAATATCCTTGAATGAAGTACTTATCTTTAAAACATGCGTTTATTAAGCCAAAATAAACGAATCACACAGATTCAAAGGGTTTATACCAACCAAAATATGAGTATTTTGAAATTTTTTTAAAACCAATACGAGGAATGGGATATTACACATTTTCGTCAAATGATAGCGTTTCGTCACCACAAGAAGCAAAAAAACAATTCCATTATGATATTTGACGACATGGCATCCAAAAAAAAGGTCATATTTAATATTTTCCTTGTATGGAACGACAGTGGAAGATTGATTTATTCCTTTTATCTCAAACGTATAGACAAATTCCGAAACATTTAATTCGAGACAATGCAAATTTTATTATAATGTTTAAGCAGGATGACTTAAACATGCGTCGTATATATTGAGATCGTGTAAACAGCGATATGGATTATAATTCATTTATGAATAAATCAATAACGTGTTGGGAAGACAAATTTTGTTTTACTATTAATCTCTAAGGATGTTGATTTGAAAACTAAACGATACAGAAAAGGATTCGATCTCGAATAAATAATTATATAAGTTAATGAAGTTATTGAAAAAATACAGTTCAGGATTAAGCTACATCGCTAACAATTGCTTTAAATGGAAACACATCTGTACTAAGCGAACATTTTTTTACCCAAATTGAGCTAAAACGTAATTATGAATGTGCTTTAATCGATTTTAATATATTTAATTCTATACCAAATTTGGAAAGGGGAATAATCTATTTCATATTGGTAACATAGTCATAGAAATACCTGTAGGCTCATTGAGTTTGAGGATATTATAACATATATTTTTATGAAGCTCAAGGAATATGAACTTCACAATAGTGTAACAATTGAATGAACACTAAAATGAAACACTGTGAATAATTTAAAAATAAATTTTGTTAGATTGGAGTGTAACATTGTTAGTGGATCATATGTGGGGAATAAACCACATTACGTGCTTCATGAATCAATGTTCCCCCATTATATAAAATTAACGGTGTATTGTTTTACTTTATTAGCTGTCAACACCAGAGAAATAAGCACACTCGAAATACGCATAACTGATCAAAACTAAAATTTAATTAATTTGTGTGGAGAAACTGTATCAATTCGTCTTCACTTACGGCCAACAGAATGATTATATAATAATAATAATATTTATAATAAAAATACGTTATGTAGCTCCTTCCAGACAAATGACGAAGTTCGCATCACACAATACAGAACCAAGACTTATATGTCCTTCGATTTGAAAGATTTCTCCACTTTGAGGGAACACTTAGCAAAATTATTGATACAAATACAGGAACGAGTACGACAAATGAAGTTACCGGGATCTGAAAAAAAATAGTATTGCCTATTTGCTTGATGAAATAAGATATGAGTTGAACGGGTGTGAATTTGATAGGGCACGATTTACTGGAATTACAACAACTATTAAGAACTTTCTCAGCCGTTCAAAAGTAAGGAGTTCTTTTCCGTAATGCCGGGTGGAGTGGTGGAGACAAAATTCCTTCGGCAGGACATTTTAGCTTTTCTCAATTATAAGACTAGCTATTAAGGATCACCGGTATCAATAATCGGAAAATTTTTAGAAAAAAATTATAACTTTTCCAGCCATTTTACAATATTCCAGATTTTCGATTTAAATTGTATATAGCTGCCATACAACCGATCCGTACATATAGAGGGAAATGCAACACCGTGACTGTAAGCCTTTAAAAATAAAAGTATAAATTGATATGTATAGGTAAATCTAATTTAAGGTGGCATCGAATTAATTCTTAGTGATCGAATTTTAATCTGCAAGGGCATATAAACTTCGGCGTGCAGAAGGTTGCTTCCATTTTTGATTCTGAATACCTTTGCGAAATTCAAAGAACACAAACCTTTTCACGGCCTGATGTTCATGCAATATTGAATATATGCTGGTGGAAAATACCCAAGGTTACTTGTATCTCACGCACCTGTACGACGATCGTCATTAAACAACGGTCGGCCACGACTGAATTCATTAATCAATACAAAGATTTCAGTTTATCTATGCACTTTTTTCGGGATAATCCACGTCCAAAGCTGTCTAAAATTGTTGCACGAAAATTATAACATCTTAGTCAATTTTTTTTCCAAATTGATTTTCTAATGTCACTAAAAACAACACGAATGATAGGCATACGTTCTATGTAAGTTTATGCTAAATAAATGTGACATGGTGTCAGGCAACACTTAGTATGGCGTATTTCTAAAATATATTTATCAACTATAGAATACATGAACGTGTAAATAAAGTCAACCAAAAAGAAAAGGAACAAATCGTGTCACAATTATCAGCAGTGGGATTTTGAAACAAATTTTCTTTATCATGCTAAAAGACAGCGTAATTGAAATGGAATAAAAAAATATAGGATATAGCAGTGGTGCGGTTGAAGAGAGCTGCTAAATTTGCCTTCGAAGGGCACAAAAGTGCAGGTGTTCGCGAGGATAGCCAAAGTTCCATAAGAAATTCGAGATAGCGTTCCAGAAAATTGCTCTAGGAGACATCAATTTTAGAAGAAAAGTTAAGTAAGGATGATTTTGGCTTAGCGAAGAATTTATGTTCAACCGTAGGTAAATAAGATTTAGGTACAGTCTTAGTTGAGAACAGCATAGGTTTGTATCTCTAATGAGAGGTACAGCGTAGTGTCGCTGTCGCCGAGTGTGGTTCGGTGGTAAGGAGAGAAAGAAGAAGGGACGACGCAGGGAGTTGCATTTAGACCGTCGTATGTGAAACACCGAAACTCGCTGTACTATTATGATGTCGGAAAACAACGGTGCTGCAACACATACATTAATTTGTCACAAAAGTGTTTTCGCATAAACATTTTCTTATATTTTATTATTATTAAAATAAAACAACTATGCACTAAGTTTTGAACATTTTTTTATTTATTGTATATTATACATTTATTTCTTAAGAATTAAAAAACTAAACTTAAATTCATCAATTAATTAAAAATATATAACAAAAACAAAAAAAGTCTCCCTGAATCCCACTGTCACAAAAGTCTTTTCGTTGTTACTATACCGGTGATCCTGAATAGCTAGTCTTATAATTAGAATAAATTAATATTTTGTATGATACCCTTTGGCCTTAACAACAGATATTAATCTTGATTCTTCGAATTTATTAGTTTGTCGATATAATCTAGCGGGATCTGATTCCATTCTTCTAATATAACCGCTTTTAGCATTGGTCATGATGTGGGATGCCGTTTTGCGACCTTAAAATAAGCCCACACATTTTCGATTGGGTTCATGTCGGGCTCTGGGCTGGAGTGTCAATTACTTTACCACAATTGTACAAAATCCACAATCGTACTTTATGAGCTTTGTGTTTTGGGTCGTTATCTTGGTACAACTTAAAGGTGCTTCCAAATTAAATTTTTTCGCGCTGTTATCCAAATTGAATTGCCAAATGTGTAGCTATTGATTAGCATCCATCGTATTTTCGATAAAAACCAAATCGCCCACACCTTTGCTTAAGATGCACCCCCACACCATGACGGACAGTTTGCCGAATTTTACTGTCGGTTTAATGTTTATAATTTGTAGGGCAGACAACGGTTTTCGCCACACTCGGTTGGGTTCCAAGTTATAATACAACATTATTTTCGACTCGTCGCAAAAAATCACGTCATTCCAATAGCTTTCGGGTTCATTTAAAACAGTTATAGCGAAAGAAAGGCGCTTCTCAACATGATTCTTTGAGAGCATAAGTTTTTTCCTAGCTGTGCGGGATATGAAATTATTATTTTTAATGGTCCTGCGAATAGTTTCATGAGAAACATCCACTCCACATTCTTCTTTCACCTCGGCAGCCAGTTGTCTTGTTGAGACCATGCGGTTCTGGTCCACCTTCCTCATAATAATACGAATACCTCTGTTTGAGAGCTTTCTCGGCCGACCATTTACTGGCTTATTTTCGAGTCTGTTCTCATTTTTTGCGCGACTTATATTTTTTACAGTTCGTATACGCAGCTTGAACATATTTGCAATTTCTGCAGTGGTTTTTCCATTGGTATTGATGTAATATACCAGTTCGGTTACACAAAATGATACTCTCTTTCCTGGCATTGTAAAACACTTACTAACAAGACTTTTCGCAAAAGAATGACAATCAAATGCTCTAAATGCACATCAATTCGAGCTAATCGCAGCAGAACTGTCGTTATAACGGTACAAGCATATGCGAAAGACGAGAAACAGCAGAGATGGTAACAACGAAAAGACTTTCGTGACAGTGGGATTCGGGGAGACTTTTTTTGTTTTTGTTATATATTTTTAATTAATTAATGAATTTAAGTTTCGTTTTTTGTATATTCTTAAAAAAATGTATAATATAAAATAAATTTAAAAAATGTTCAAAACTTATTGCAAAGTTGTTTTACTTTACTAAAATTGGGAAAAAATGTTCATGCGAATACGCTTTTGTTAAGCTTCGCACTGTTCTGCGCTGAGCAACGATCTTCACATTATTTATAGCTGGTTTCCAGCTAGTTTTCTTACGTTTTTTCTGTCGTTTTGGCGTGTGCTTTTTTGTGCTAAAAGCTAAACTCGAGGCAGGGCTGCCGATTGCAATCAATTTTCAAGTAATCCGCTCCATACGCGTATAGCTAATTCCATTAGCTTGTCTGTTTTTCGCCAAGTTTAAAATATTTGTTGTCTTTGCTACTTTTAGGTTTTTAGCTAATTTCGAAGCACATTTTTTGGTAACTTTACGCTATTGTAGCTGATTCCCACTGATTTTAGCCGGTTGTCTGCTACTATTTTTTTTTTGCTAAATTTTGGCTAATTTAAAACAAAGAAGAGGAAAAATAATTTTTTTTTTGCTACCTTTAAGCTTTTGTAGCTACTCTGCTGGGTTGTCAGCGATTTTTTCTGCCAATTATTAAATATTGTTTTTGACACCTTTTTTTTATTGAAGTTAGCTGTATTTTTGGCTATTTTTTAGCTAAGGTCGAGCCATTTTTTGCTACATTTCAGCTATTTTTAGCAAATTTTTAAGTAAGTAGTAAGGAAGACGATTCTGAGTTTTCTTCATGCGTTAGTTTCAAGTTTAACTCGAATTGTGATTCGGACTGGGTTGTTCATTATAGTACACGTTTTATTCGTCCTCCAAAGCAAAGATCAGCACTCATGGTGAAGTGCGAGCCTTATGGGAAAAAGTTGAAAAAGAGTAAATGCTCTGACTTCATTGCCCTAGAAAGACCTTCAGCGCATTGGCTCTGCTGCAGTCCAAATACGATTACTGCTATTCCGTATATAAGACATGTGCAGTACAAATCAGTGAGACCCTAGACAGGGTCCCGCCTCCAGTCGTTCCAGCTCCCTTCCAACTGCAAATTTCGTCCGGTTGTCGTTTACCTCCGTCGGGGACGGGGACTACCTCCGATGGCCCACATTCAGGGACCTGTTCACGGCAGTTTATGTCAATAACCCAAGGCAGACAAGTGGTAAAGCAAAGGCCATTGAGTCAAAATATGTTTTCGCTTCGGCACTTCAATACTGGTTCAAAAATAAACGATTTATAGACAACAGCCAACTCAAGCTTCTTTTTAACTTGAGTTCCATTTCTCAAGAGCCTGGGCAGCCTCTAAAGGAGCTTCAGTCTACAATTCAGGGGTGTTTAACCGCGCTGGTACATTCACAAATATGAGAACTGGGATTGTCTGCTGGTCTTCCTGTGCGCAAGTAAACTGCCAAAGGTCACCCTGTCCTTATGGGAACAGCCATTAAGGATAGTTATCACCAAACAAAGAGGGTGTGACTTATGCTCCAAGATTTCATTGTAAACGACGTCCTTACATTGCACTCAAAGCTTGACGTCGTCGGCACATATAAGTAATTTGGAGTTAGTTACTAAATAATATAAACAATGAGGAACCCAAATAGCTCCTTTGCGGCATGCCAGAAGTAACGCTGAGATTCTTATATAAAGTATTTTTAAAGACGACCTTTTGATTCTTGCCATTCAGATAACTTGAGATCTAACTAAGAAAATAAACTAGAAATGCAAAAGATTTTTTGCTATTGATCTCCACTCGATAAATCCATGTTGACATAGAAATATAACTGATCTAAAAAGATGCTGCAAATGAAATTTTGGAATTGCCGACAATTTAAAGATTTCTCTATAATTGTTGGTATCTAATTTGCTTAATTTTTTATGGAAAGAAATTTTATTAAACGATTTCTTCCAAATCAGGGGAAAGTGTGAGGTTTCTAAGAATGAGGTAAACAATTTCAAAAGGATATTGCACAGGGCCTCAGCACAATACCTGAGCACAGCCAGTAATTCCGACGCGACCTGGCCAATAAACTGGCTTGACACGATAAAGATCTAAAAGAAGAACGCTTTCGTTTAAGCTAGGACTGAAATTTAACTTCAACTTGGGCATGATTTAGGAAGAAGTCTGATTTGAATCCGAAAAGTTTGAAAACAATGATTGAAAAAACTCCAAAAATAAATCGGCTCTTGCCTAATCGTAAATTCGAGGAATGATTTGTTCAATGTATACGTTTATTGTTAACTATATAAATGTTTTGGTTCATGTGAGAATTGTACCCTCCAACGAGTTAAATTGATTTTAATAACACTGCCCGTTTAGCATGAAAAAGTTTGACAAAGCTGATAAATAAATAAAAAGGACAGACTGGGAAGTGAAGAGTTTAAGTTTTGCGTACAGCCTGGATTTTATATTTTAAAGGCGGCTCAACTCTTTAGTAAACCGCAGATGTGTATTCGAAACTGGTAGATAGTTTAACGAAAAAAATATCCACGGTAAAAGCTGTGTCCGCGCACATGTATAAATCGGACCAATTAAATTCAGAAATAAAAAGTCCGTGTAAGTCAGTCCCAATGTCGACAGTCACATCGAAAGTAGGATATTAGGGATCTTCGGGTTGCATTAGGGGCGCCACCCTATCTAAACTAACTCACTCCGGATCTAAATAGGATGTTTCGACAATGTAGGAATGTAGGAACAGGAAATAAAAATTAATCTACCATTGACAAATAGCTTCACACAGAGGAATTCAACATCGTTCTATTACTCGAAAGTTAATAGTTCTGAGGTGAGTGAGAAGTAAATTGCTATGAGGACTCCACCCCGACTACTGATAGGCCGATCTAGCCGATATACTGTAAACATAGCTGAAAAAAACTTCGGAGCTCAGAACCTTCGGCTTTGACCAAGTTCCTGTGAACACAATAACCCGAGAAGGAAGCTAAGGAAGGAAGGAAAGACTACACTAAGTAGGAAGCTTACTACGTAAGCCTCTTCCATTGTGATAGGAAATGGATAGAGAGTTGGTTAGATTTTTGAAGACGTAGAAGGCGCATTGGTCTGATCGGGCTTAGCCAGAATTATTCCCAGGCCGCCTTTTTTTTTTCTTAGCTTCGAACACCTTGACATCAAGGTAATTTGGTAGAGCACGTTGTGTCAAATAGTTCTTTAGGGACTTTTATTTGTAGAGATGAAATATACCTGTCATAAGAAAATTAAACATTTTCCACTTTTATTTCTATTTTTCCGATACTGGCTTTGCCTTGACTAAAGGCGATAACATTTTCCAATGTTTAGCAGGGGAGAGCCACGAAACAAATATATGTCTCGTAGGTAGGACTGCTATATGGGCTTTAGGCAAGGCAGATTGGTTATCTGTCGTGCCATTATCGGCCTGTAGTCCGGGCCTGACACTCTAGTCGGATACAGTTACGGGGCTCTGAGGGATCGTTATTTTGGACTCCCAAGGGGTCAAAACGTATATCCATGGGCGGCACATTCGGATACCGAATCATTTTTAGCGATCGTTCTCAGCATTCTTGGGATTGAAGCTGAGGTCGAGGCCCTTAGTTTGATGCATAAAATACATAATTTCATTTTGTAACTCGCAAAAGGCCTCGCAGCAGTAGCGCAGGTCAATGTTTTTTTCTTATATGCTCTTAGCATGAAAAATGGTGTCGCACAGTCATCTGCAGACATCGCATTTCTGCAGGTTTTCGCAAAGCAGACAATTTTTATAGTCTTTCTTTTGACTGGACTTAAACGTGTGAAGATTAGCGAGAGATAGAATGATGTACAAGATAAGTAGTGCAGCAGCACAAAGAGCAACGTTTAGCTGTCGGTCTCGAGCTTTCATGGATATTGAGTGAGTTCTAAAAGTTCTGGAAGAATTAGAAGGAGTTAGGAGTTATTGACTTTGATTATTCTCTTGGACTCAAGTGCATTTGCTCTTGGATACAAATGCTCTTTGCTTGTAATTTAAGATTTTTGTTTTTGACTTAGCGAGTCCGAACTTTGAACGTGGGAACGTGCCAATTTGGTGAGGCTTAGGCAGTTAATGTTTAGTCTACGACTAGGAACTGTCTGGTGTTTTTGGTTTCATCCTGTTGTCGGGACTTTTGGGATTATTCCATTGGCCTTGGCTTAGGGATTCTTATTGCATAACTGTTGCTATGCAGATTGACAATTATAGGGTAGTCTGGGGTATGATGTGTGTGTGTAGAATTACTGGTTATCAAGGGATATGAAGTTTATAAATTTTTTTTTTCGCAATTGGCCTGTCCTCAGATAATGAAGGGTAAATCATGAAATTATTTTCTGGGACAGTATGTTCATTTACATTAATAATTGGAGTGCTTAGTGTATTTAACAATGATTTTCTTATGTATACCCCTAAATTTGTAGATTAATTACAGGATTAAACTTATAATTGTAAGTGAAAATTATGTAATACATATAATTTGAAATGAGTTGTAATGTTTCTCATGTGACTCTATTATTTCTTTTGTCTCTATGTATTCTAATGGTTAATTTTTGTAATATTGTTGTTAATATATAGTCTGTGTAAAATCAGCTAAGTTATTTGAAATTAAAAATTCGGTTACATTATCATGGTTTTTGTGTTATTTTTTTTTTGGAGTGGTTTTATTTTCTATTACAGAAATTACATTCATTGATTATATATTAAATTAATTTCTGACTGTCAGGGTTATATTGTTCTTCTTTGAACCAATTAATAGTTTGTTCTACCCTGAATGTAGAAATTTCTAATGGTTTTTCAAAATAAAATTTTTTTAAATCAGCATCGAAAGTCGAAATATCAATTAATTTCTGGATACATCTCAACAATTTTGTAAAACTTTTAGGGCTTATGATTTCAGCATATGCCCTTTAGCATACCAGAAAGACTTCTTCATTAGGAAAATAAAAGGCACTTTCCTTTGGGCACAGATTTTCCTTGATGAGTGTTTTTGCAAGTTCGTTAGTCATTTCTTTGTACGTTATTCTGATTTAAAGTTTTTGAAAATAATGACTTACTTGAGTAGTAGCTTAGGGGCCTTTCGGAAATGGCTATGTAATTTGAGTTATCTTCTGCTGCACTATGCATTGTTGCATCCACGCAGTTGACAACTTCACCAAGCATGGCTTCTTCTATTCAAGTACGAAAGAGAGCGTCTGCTGCATAATTCTCTTTGATAGGAAGACAATCGAATTCATTTAGTTTAATGTTACATCTTCGTAATTTCATATTCAGCTCTTTAACGTTGTTGAGGCACATGATCACTTTATGATCCCTTAACATTTTAAATGGTCTGCCAAATTAGTATGACCTGAAATATTTCGTAGCCCAAACTATTGCTAATAATTCTTTTTCGTTAGTAGCGTTGTTTATCTCATGTGATAAAACTCCACCGATAGCTACTTTACTCGCGTCAGTTGTAGGGAAGGCTTTGAAAAATCGGGGTATATTAAAATCGGATCTAAAGTTATCAATAATCTTTCAAATTACTCCACGTAATCTTTGCATTTATGTCTATTAATGCTCCTTTTTTCAAGTTCAGGGTCATAGGTGAAACTACCTTGGCAAAGTTAGGAATAATAGAACCCACATAAGCCCAAAAATTATTTTATTTGCTTGGGAGTCTTAGGTAACGGAAAATTGGGTTTAGCATTAGTTTTGGATGGGTTTGGCTTTATGCCATTAGTAATAACAATGTTTCTCAGGAATTCTGTTTCCTTCCTCATTAACTCACACTTGTCTAACTGTAACTTTAAGTTAGCATACATAGCTTCTCAAAGACTTTAAAATATGTTTCTCCAATGAAGTGGGGTAAATTATAATATCGTCTAAATACACTAAAAAATCCTTAAAGATTAAATCCTCTAATAGATTATTCATACATCTTTGGAATGTCGCTGGGTCATTTTTCAAACCGAAGGGCATACGGGTGTATTCATAATGCCATTTTTGGTTGAAACGCGGAATTTGGCAATGGAGTCTGCATCCATTTGCATTTAGTGAAAACCTTTAACTAGATAAATTGTAGTGAAATATTGACATCTGCCTAGCTTGTCTAATATTTCGTCAATTTTTTGAATCGGGAATTTGTCGTTGACAGTAATTTCAGTGAGATTCCTGTAATCAACTACTTATCTGTACTTTGGTTTCCCTGATGCGTCTGCTTTCTTGGAAACCACCCAAATCGGTGAACAATACTACGATTTCGATTTTCGAACTATGTCTTGTTCTACCATTTCCGTAATTTGTTTGTCAACTTCTTGGCTTACGGCTTACGATAGACTGGATCTTCGTGCTGTGTCTGGATGACATGATTAATAGTACTGGTAAAGGTCAAATTTTCGCCTTCTTTGTACTGACTGTCTTTATATTTATAAAGAACCTTCTTTAAACATTCAGCCTCTTTGTTCAGGCCAGGAGCCATTGTACGGCCGATGGTCAGAGCGGGTCGAAGAGCACCGCTCTTAGCAATCTGTCGTCCAATCTCTGCTCTGTTAAGCAAGGTTCGGGACTGCGACATGCCGATCGCCGTTGCACTCCCGCTCTCGTTTTTCCTGAAGTTCTGTAAGCATGAGCGCGGAGTTATTTCTGTGGGCTAGGTTTCGGAGTTACTTATATGAAGTCCAATAAAACAGACGTGCGTCTCCAAACCACTTCCAACCAAATTCAATTTCTTTATCGGGCTTGTTGTGCGAGTGATTTTCTTCAGCATTCTATTCCGGATCTTGTGCAGCCGGCCGCCATCTACATAAACATTTGGTCCTAACGAGTCGGATAAAGAAGATAAGTACGATATTCCAGTCCGTTATCTTTTCGTCTGCATTTATTCCGTTATTCCCCGGTACATATGTATGTATATTCGTACATCAAAAGGCAAACGGTCTTTACCTCAGTTCCAACTCCGTTTTTTTTCTGTCTGCGTTTATTCCGTTCTTCCTCGGTACATATTCTTACATCAACAGACAAACGGTCTTTACCACAGTTCCTCAGTTCATACATACCTACATATGTCCATATTCATATTCGTTGTTCGACTGTCAAAAAGTTACATTTACAATACACACACACACACACATAATTACCCTTGGTTGCATTCGGCATTCAACATTTCATGCATTCATATGTAAAGGTAGCAGCGCGTGTTAATATTTCAAATTGTCATACATTTATACAGCAGCGAGGGTTGCTAGCATCGTACTTGAACAAGCACTTGATAAGCCAATATACCTGGCGCTTTACTCCCATCATTCTGATTTAATTGTTATTATTTTATTATTAATTAATAATAATTATATTGATTAATTATTAATTGTTATTTAATAATTATTAATTATTATTTAATAATTATTAATTGATTATTGATTATTATTTAATTAATTGATTGAGTTAGTTAAATTATTAATGAACTCAATTGGTTGAATTAAGTGCAATAATTAAATTAATTATTATTATTATTGGTTTTTTATTTTTTTCACCCACGCAACCAGTGCAAAAGCTATATATCCGTTCATTTACTATTATTATTATTGGTTGGTATTTTTTCACCCACGCAACCAGTGCAAAAGATATATATCCGTTAATTTACTAATATTATTATTATTGGTTGGTATTTTTTCCACCCACGCTAACAGTGCGACATTTCGTTCCCCATTCTGCGGCGTGTGATTCCAAGGATAACAATTTAAGAGTTGGATATTGTGTCGATAGGGGCCACAACGCGCGCATATTCATCGGTCACCAAGTCGATTTCGTGATTCGTTTCCTCCATTTGCTGCTTCCTTTCACGGCCGTCAGTCGTTTGTGGTGGGTTTCTTATCTTCGAGTTTGGGTTTCTTATCGGCTCCGTGAGGTCTAGTGTGCCCGCATTCATTTCTAGTCGATTGGTTCATTCAAGTGCGTTAACACTATTGGGTCAGTCGCAACGTCCGTAGTCGAGTATGCCAGTAGGAAACGACAAAAAACCACAGGCGATTCCTTCAATCCGCTTGCAAAGATCCCAATCCGTCTCTCCGCGCCGCTCTCCACTTAGGTCAGGGTCCACCGCTGCCCGATCAAGGACGAACAGTAACGACGCTTTAGATACTCGCCCAGGTCCATCGTCGAGGGTCACTCGATCGACCACGAAAATGGCTCAGAGCGCCATTGACATTGCGTTAAGGAAGTTTATTGCCACGACAGACCGTGTGAGTCAATTTGAGGCTAATATCCACACTCCGGGAACCCCAGAAACCACCCAGGTCTCTCCGTACATGTGTCAAGTGCGTCACGACCAGATTCGGTCACTTTGGGAAAAGGTGGGCAGGCATTATGAAAGTTGTTCTGAACTTATAGCGGCATCCGAGGAGAGTACGTCCATCGGGCTAACACTTCAGTCCAAGTATGAATATTGTTTCTCGGTCTACGAAAGATGTGTTTCCAATCTCCAAGAGTTGATAGATAAGAGCGCGCCTCAGGCCGTTCAGGCGTCCGCAAGCATTCACGTCCCAAATTCTACCGGCTGTCGTCTGCCACCCGTGGACACTGAAGTCTTTACAGGCGACTATCTTCGATGGCCCACCCCCACACCATGACGGACAGTTTGCCGAATTTTACTGTCGGTATAATGTTTATAATTTGTAGGGCAGACAACGGTTTTCGCCACACTCGGTTGGGTTCCAAGTTATAATACAACATTATTTTCGACTCGTCGCAAAAAATCACGTCATTCCAATAGCTTTCGGGTTCATTTAAAAGAGCTATAGCGAAAGAAAGGCGCTTCTCAACATGATTCTTTGAGAGCATTAGTTTTTTCCTAGCTGTGCGGGATATGAAATTATTATTTTTAATGGTCCTGCGAATAGTTTCATGAGAAACATCCACTCCACATTCTTCTTTCACCTCGGCAGCCAGTTGTCTTGTTGAGACCATGCGGTTCTGGTCCACCTTCCTCATAATAATACGAATACCTCTGTTTGAGAGCTTTCTCGGCCGACCATTTACTGGCTTATTTTCGAGTCTATTCTCATTTTTTGCGCGACTTATATTTTTTACAGTTCGTATACGCAGCTTGAACATATTTGCAATTTCTGCAGTGGTTTTTCCATTGGTATTGATGTAATATACCAGTTCGGTTACACAAAATGATACTCTCTTTCCTGGCATTGTAAAACACTTACTAACAAGACTTTTCGCAAAAGAATGACAATCAAATGCTCTAAATGCACATCAATTCGAGCTAATCGCAGCAGAACTGTCGTTATAACGGTACAAGCATATGCGAAAGACGAGAAACAGCAGAGATGGTAACAACGAAAAGACTTTCGTGACAGTGGGATTCGGGGAGACTTTTTTTGTTTTTGTTATATATTTTTAATTAATTAATGAATTTAAGTTTCGTTTTTTGTATATTCTTAAAAAAATGTATAATATAAAATAAATTTAAAAAATGTTCAAAACTTATTGCAAAGTTGTTTTACTTTACTAAAATTGGGAAAAAATGTTCATGCGAATACGCTTTTGTTAAGCTTCGCACTGTTCTGCGCTGAGCAACGATCTTCACATTATTTATAGCTGGTTTCCAGCTAGTTTTCTTACGTTTTTTCTGTCGTTTTGGCGTGTGCTTTTTTGTGCTAAAAGCTAAACTCGAGGCAGGGCTGCCGATTGCAATCAATTTTCAAGTAATCCGCTCCATACGCGTATAGCTAATTCCATTAGCTTGTCTGTTTTTCGCCAAGTTTAAAATATTTGTTGTCTTTGCTACTTTTAGGTTTTTAGCTAATTTCGGAGCACATTTTTTTGGTAACTTTACGCTATTGTAGCTGATTCCCACTGATTTTAGCCGGTTGTCTGCTACTATTTTTTTTTTGCTAAATTTTGGCTAATTTAAAACAAAGAAGAGGAATAATAATTTTTTTTTTGCTACCTTTAAGCTTTTGTAGCTACTCTGCTGGGTTGTCAGCGATTTTTTCTGCCAATTATTAAATATTGTTTTTGACACCTTTTTTTATTGAAGAAAAATAGCCAAAAATACAGGCTATTTTTTAGCTAAGGTCGAGCCATTTTTTGCTACATTTCAGCTATTTTTAGCTAATTTTTAAGTAAGTAGTAAGGAAGACGATTCTGAGTTTTCTTCATGCGTTAGTTTCAAGTTTAACTCGAATTGTGATTCGGACTGGGTTGTTCATTATAGTACACGTTTTTTTCGTCCTCCAAAGCAAAGATCAGCACTCATGGTGAAGTGCGAGCCTTATGGGAAAAAGTAGAAAAAGAGTAAATGCTCTGACTTCATTGCCCTAGAAGGACCTTCAGCACATTGGCTCTGCTGCAGTCCAAATACGATTACTGCTATTCCGTATATAAGGCATGTGCAGTACAAATCAGTGAGACCCTAGACAGGGTCCCGCCTCCAGTCGTTCCAGCTCCCTTCCAACTGCAAATTTCGTCCGGTTGTCGTTTACCTCCGTCGGGGACGGGGACTACCTCCGATGGCCCACATTCAGGGACCTGTTCACGGCAGTTTATGTCAATAACCCAAGGCAGACAAGTGGTAAAGCAAAGGCCATTGAGTCAAAATATGTTTTCGCTTCGGCACTTCAATACTGGTTCAAAAATAAACGATTTATAGACAACAGCCAACTCAAGCTTCTTTTTAACTTGAGTTCCATTTCTCAAGAGCCTGGGCAGCCTCTAAAGGAGCTTCAGTCTACAATTCAGGGGTGTTTAACCGCGCTGGTACATTCACAAATATGAGAACTGGGATTGTCTGCTGGTCTTCCTGTGCGCAAGTAAACTGCCAAAGGTCACCCTGTCCTTATGGGAACAGCCATTAAGGATAGTTATCACCAAACAAAGAGGGTGTGACTTATGCTCCAAGATTTCATTGTAAACGACGTCCTTACATTGCACTCAAAGCTTGACGTCGTCGGCACATATAAGTAATTTGGAGTTAGTTACTAAATAATATAAACAATGAGGAACCCAAATAGCTCCTTTGCGGCATGCCAGAAGTAACGCTGAGATTCTTATATAAAGTATTTTTAAAGACGACCTTTTGATTCTTGCCATTCAGATAACTTGAGATCTAACTAAGAAAATAAACTAGAAATGCAAAAGATTTTTTGCTATTGATCTCCACTCGATAAATCCATGTTGACATAGAAATATAACTGATCTAAAAAGATGCTGCAAATGAAATTTTGGAATTGCCGACAATTTAAAGATTTCTCTATAATTGTTGGTATCTAATTTGCTTAATTTTTTATGGAAAGAAATTTTATTAAACGATTTCTTCCAAATCAGGGGAAAGTGTGAGGTTTCTAAGAATGAGGTAAACAATTTCAAAAGGATATTGCACAGGGCCTCAGCACAATACCTGAGCACAGCCAGTAATTCCGACGCGACCTGGCCAATAAACTGGCTTGACACGATAAAGATCTAAAAGAAGAAAGCTTTCGTTTAAGCTAGGACTGAAATTTAACTTCAACTTGGGCATGATTTAGGAAGAAGTCTGATTTGAATCCGAAAAGTTTGAAAACAATGTTTGAAAAAACTCCAAAAATAAATCGGCTGTTGCCTAATCGTAAATTCGAGGAATGATTTGTTCAATGTATACGTTTATTGTTAACTATATAAATGTTTTGGTTCATGTGAGAATTGTACCCTCCAACGAGTTAAATTGATTTTAATAACACTGCCCGTTTAGCATGAAAAAGTTTGACAAAGCTGATAAATAAATAAAAAGGACAGACTGGGAAGCGAAGAGTTTAAGTTTTGCGTACAGCCTGGATTTTATATTTTAAAGGCGGCTCAACTCTTTAGTAAACCGCAGATGTGTATTCGAAACTGGTAGATAGTTTAACGAAAAAAATATCCACGGTAAAAGCTGTGTCCGCGCACATGTATAAATCGGACCAATTAAATTCAGAAATAAAAAGTCCGTGTAAGTCAGTCCCAATGTCGACAGTCACATCGAAAGTAGGATATTAGGGATCTTCGGGTTGCATTAGGGGCGCCACCCTATCTAAACTAACTCACTCCGGATCTAAATAGGATGTTTCGACAATGTAGGAATGTAGGAACAGGAAATAAAAATTAATCTACCATTGACAAATAGCTTCACACAGAGGAATTCAACATCGTTCTATTACTCGAAAGTTAATAGTTCTGAGGTGAGTGAGAAGTAAATTGCTATGAGGACTCCACCCCGACTACTGATAGGCCGATCTAGCCGATATACTGTAAACATAGCTGAAAAAAACTTCGGAGCTCAGAACCTTCGGCTTTGACCAAGTTCTTGTGAACACAATAACCCGAGAAGGAAGCTAAGGAAGGAAGGAAAGACTATACTAAGTAGGAAGCTTACTACGTAAGCCTCTTCCATTGTGATAGGAAATGGATAGAGAGTTGGTTAGATTTTTGAAGACGTAGAAGGCGCATTGGTCTGATCGGGCTTAGCCAGAATTATTCCCACAGGCCGCCTTTTTTTTTTCTTAGCTTCGAACACCTTGACATCAAGGTAATTTGGTAGAGCACGTTGTGTCAAATAGTTCTTTAGGGACTTTTATTTGTAGAGATGAAATATACCTGTCATAAGAAAATTAAACATTTTCCACCTTTATTTCTATTTTTCCGATACTGGCTTTGCCTTGACTAAAGGCGATAACATCTTCCAATGTTCAGCAGGGGAGAGCCACGAAACAAATATATGTCTCGTAGGTAGGACTGCTATATGGGCTTTAGGCAAGGCAGATTGGTTATCTGTCGTGCCATTATCGGCCTGTAGTCCGGGCCTGACACTCTAGTCGGATACAGTTACGGGGCTCTGAGGGATCGTTATTTTGGACTCCCAAGGGGTCAAAACGTATATCCATGGGCGGCACATTCGGATACCGAATCATTTTTAGCGATCGTTCTCAGCATTCTTGGGATTGAAGCTGAGGTCGAGGCCCTTAGTTTGATGCATAAAATACATAATTTCATTTTGTAACTCGCAAAAGGCCTCGCAGCAGTAGCGCAGGTCAATGTTTTTTTCTTATATGCTCTTAGCATGAAAAATCGTGTCGCACAGTCATCTGCAGACATCGCATTTCTGCAGGTTTTCGCAAAGCAGACAATTTATATAGTCTTTCTTTTGACTGGACTTAAACGTGTGAAGATTAGCGAGAGATAGAATGATGTACAAGATAAGTAGTGCAGCAGCACAAAGAGCAACGTTTAGCTGTCGGTCTCGAGCTTTCATGGATATTGAGTGAGTTCTAAAAGTTCTGGAAGAATTAGAAGGAGTTAGGAGTTATTGACTTTGATTATTCTCTTGGACTCAAGTGCATTTGCTCTTGGATACAAGTGCTCTTTGCTTGTAATTTAAGATTTTTGTTTTTGACTTAGCGAGTCCGAACTTTGAACGTGGGAACGTGCCAATTTGGTGAGGCTTAGGCAGTTAATGTTTAGTCTACGACTAGGAACTGTCTGGTGTTTTTGGTTTCATCCTGTTGTCGGGACTTTTGGGATTATTCCATTGGCCTTGGCTTAGGGATTCTTATTGCATAACTGTTGCTATGCAGATTGACAATTATAGGGTAGTCTGGGGTATGATGTGTGTGTGTAGAATTACTGGTTATCAAGGGATATGAAGTTTATAAATTTTTTTTTTCGCAATTGGCCTGTCCTCAGATAATAAAGGGTAAATCATGAAATTATTTTCTGGGACACTATGTTCATTTACATTAATAATTGGAGTGCTTAGTGTATTTAACAATGATTTTCTTATGTACACCCCTAAATTTGTAGATTAATTACAGGATTAAACTTATAATTGTAAGTGAAAATTATGTAATACATATAATTTGAAATGAGTTGTAATGTTTCTCATGTGACTCTATTATTTCTTTTGTCTCTATGTATTCTAATGGTTAATTTTTGTAATATTGTTGTTAATATATAGTCTGTGTAAAATCAGCTAAGTTATTTGAAATTAAAAATTCGGTTACATTATCATGGTTTTTGTGTTATTTTTTTTTTGGAGTGGTTTTATTTTCTATTACAGAAATTACATTCATTGATTATATATTAAATTAATTTCTGACTGTCAGGGTTATATTGTTCTTCTTTGAACCAATTAATAGTTTGTTCTACCCTGAATGTAGAAATTTCTAATGGTTTTTCAAAATAAAATTTTTTTAAATCAGCATAAGTCGAAATATCAATTAATTTCTGGATACATCTCAACAATTTTGTAAAACTTTTAGGGCTTATGATTTCAGCATATGCCCTTTAGCATACCAGAAAGACTTCTTCATTAGGAAAATAAAAGGCACTTTCCTTTGGGCACAGATTTTCCTTGATGAGTGTTTTTGCAAGTTCGTTAGTCATTTCTTTGTACGTTATTCTGATTTAAAGTTTTTGAAAATAATGACTTACTTGAGTAGTAGCTTAGGGGCCTTTCGGAAATGGCTATGTAATTTGAGTTATCTTCTGATGCACTATGCATTGTTGCATCCACGCAGTTGACAACTTCACCAAGCATGGCTTCTTCTATTCAAGTACGAAAGAGAGCGTCTGCTGCATAATTCTCTTTGATAGGAAGACAATCGAATTCATTTAGTTTAATGTTACATCTTCGTAATTTCATATTCAGCTCTTTAACGTTGTTGAGGCACATGATCACTTTATGATCCCTTAACATTTTAAATGGTCTGCCAAATTAGTATGACCTGAAATATTTCGTAGCCCAAACTATTGCTAATAATTCTTTTTCGTTAGTAGCGTTGTTTATCTCATGTGATAAAACTCCACCGATAGCTACTTTACTCGCGTCAGTTGTAGGGAAGGCTTTGAAAAATCGGGGTATATTAAAATCGGATCTAAAGTTATCAATAATCTTTCAAATTACTCCACGTAATCTTTGCATTTATGTCTATTAATGCTCCTTTTTTCAAGTTCAGGGTCATAGGTTAAACTACCTTGGCAAAGTTAGGAATAATAGAACCCACATAAGCCCAAAAAATATTTTATTTGCTTGGGAGTCTTAGGTAACGGAAAATTGGGTTTAGCATTAGTTTTGGATGGGTTTGGCTTTATGCCATTAGTAATAACAATGTTTCTCAGGAATTCTGTTTCCTTCCTCATTAACTCACACTTGTCTAACTGTAACTTTAAGTTAGCATACATAGCTTCTCAAAGACTTTAAAATATGTTTCTCCAATGAAGTGGGGTAAATTATAATATCGTCTAAATACACTAAAAAATCCTTAAAGATTAAATCCTCTAATAGATTATTCATACATCTTTGGAATGTCGCTGGGTCATTTTTCAAACCGAAGGGCATACGGGTGTATTCATAATGCCATTTTTGGTTGAAACGCGGAATTTGGCAATGGAGTCTGCATCCATTTGCATTTAGTGAAAACCTTTAACTAGATAAATTGTAGGGAAATATTGACATCTGCCTAGCTTGTCTAATATTTCGTCAATTTTTTGAATCGGGAATTTGTCGTTGACAGTAATTTCAGTGAGATTCCTGTAATCAACTACTTATCTGTACTTTGGTTTCCCTGATGCGTCTGCTTTCTTGGAAACCACCCAAATCGGTGAACAATACTACGATTTCGATTTTCGAACTATGTCTTGTTCTACCATTTCCGTAATTTGTTTGTCAACTTCTTGGCTTACGGCTTACGATAGACTGGATCTTCGTGCTGTGTCTGGATGACATGATTAATAGTACTGGTAAAGGTCAAATTTTCGCCTTCTTTGTACTGACTGTCTTTATATTTATAAAGAACCTTCTTTAAACATTCAGCCTCTTTGTTCAGGCCAGGAGCCATTGTACGGCCGATGGTCAGAGCGGGTCGAAGAGCACCGCTCTTAGCAATCTGTCGTCCAATCTCTGCTCTGTTAAGCAAGGTTCGGGACTGCGACATGCCGATCGCCGTTGCACTCCCGCTCTCGTTTTTCCTGAAGTTCTGTAAGCATGAGCGCGGAGTTATTTCTGTGGGCTAGGTTTCGGAGTTACTTATATGAAGTCCAATAAAACAGACGTGCGTCTCCAAACCACTTCCAACCAAATTCAATTTCTTTCTCGGGCTTGTTGTGCGAGTGATTTTCTTCAGCATTCTATTCCGGATCTTGTGCAGCCGGCCGCCATCTACATAAACATTTGGTCCTAACGAGTCGGATAAAGAAGATAAGTACGAAATTCCAGTCCGTTATCTTTTCGTCTGCATTTATTCCGTTATTCCCCGGTACATATGTATATTCGTACATCAAAAGGCAAACGGTCTTTACCTCAGTTCCAACTCCGTTTTTTTTCTGTCTGCGTTTATTCCGTTCTTCCTCGGTACATATTCTTACATCAACAGACAAACGGTCTTTACCACAGTTCCTCAGTTCATACATACCTACATATGTCCATATTCATATTCGTTGTTCGACTGTCAAAAAGTTACATTTACAATACACACACACACACACATAATTACCCTTGGTTGCATTCGGCATTCAACATTTCATGCATTCATATGTAAAGGTAGCAGCGCGTGTTAATATTTCAAATTGTCATACATTTATACAGCAGCGAGGGTTGCTAGCATCGTACTTGAACAAGCACTTGATAAGCCAATATACCTGGCGCTTTACTCCCATCATTCTGATTTAATTGTTATTATTTTATTATTAATTAATAATAATTATATTGATTAATTATTAATTGTTATTTAATAATTATTAATTATTATTTAATAATTATTAATTGATTATTGATTATTATTTAATTAATTGATTGAGTTAGTTAAATTATTAATGAACTCAATTGGTTGAATTAAGTGCAATAATTAAATTAATTATTATTATTATTGGTTTTTTATTTTTTTCACCCACGCAACCAGTGCAAAAGCTATATATCCGTTCATTTACTATTATTATTATTGGTTGGTATTTTTTCACCCACGCAACCAGTGCAAAAGATATATATCCGTTAATTTACTAATATTATTATTATTGGTTGGTATTTTTTCCACCCACGCTAACAGTGCGACATTTCGTTCCCCATTCTGCGGCGTGTGATTCCAAGGATAACAATTTAAGAGTTGGATATTGTGTCGATAGGGGCCACAACGCGCGCATATTCATCGGTCACCAAGTCGATTTCGTGATTCGTTTCCTCCATTTGCTGCTTCCTTTCACGGCCGTCAGTCGTTTGTGGTGGGTTTCTTATCTTCGAGTTTGGGTTTCTTATCGGCTCCGTGAGGTCTAGTGTGCCCGCATTCATTTCTAGTCGATTGGTTCATTCAAGTGCGTTAACACTATTGGGTCAGTCGCAACGTCCGTAGTCGAGTATGCCAGTAGGAAACAACAAAAAACCACAGGCGATTCCATCAATCCGCTTGCAAAGATCCCAATCCGTCTCTCCGCGCCGCTCTCCACTTAGGTCAGGGTCCACCGCTGCCCGATCAAGGACGAACAGTAACGACGCTTTAGATACTCGCCCAGGTCCATCGTCGAGGGTCACTCGATCGACCACGAAAATGGCTCAGAGCGCCATCGACATTGCGTTAAGGAAGTTTATTGCCACGACAGACCGTGTGAGTCAATTTGAGGCTAATATCCACACTCCGGGAACCCCGGAAACCACCCAGGTCTCTCCGTACATGTGTCAAGTGCGTCACGACCAGATTCGGTCACTTTGGGAAAAGGTGGGCAGGCATTATGAAAGTTGTTCTGAACTTATAGCGGCATCCGAGGAGAGTACGTCCATCGGGCTAACACTTCAGTCCAAGTATGAATATTGTTTCTCGGTCTACGAAAGATGTGTTTCCAATCTCCAAGAGTTGATAGATAAGAGCGCGCCTCAGGCCGTTCAGGCGTCCGCAAGCATTCACGTCCCAAATTCTACCGGCTGTCGTCTGCCACCCGTGGACACTGAAGTCTTTACAGGCGACTATCTTCGGTGGCCCACCTTTAGGGACCTTTTCACGGCGATTTATATAAACAATTCGCGTCTCACGCCGGTGGAACGGTTGTACCACTTGTTGTCCAAGACGAGTGGCGATGCGCATGCCATTGTTTCCAAGGCACCACTAACCAACGAAGGTTTCAGCTCAGCGTGGCAAAATCTTTCGATGCGCTTCGAGAATAGGAGGTTGTTTGTCAATAGTCAGTTAAAAATTCTCTTTAACATCCAGGTTGTGCCCCAAGAGTCCGGAAGCGCTTTAAAGGAGCTACAAGGCACTATATAGAGTTGCCTGACTGCTTTAGAGATGTCGTCCATCCAGGTTGAAGCTTGGGACTGTCTCCTGGTGTATATGGTGTCGTCAAAACTTCCCAAGCTCACACTTTCCATGTTGGAGCAGTCGATCCATAACAAGGCGGAAATTCCTACTTGGAAGGAACTCGATTCCTTTCTGAAAGAGCGCCATCGTACGTTAGAAGTCATTGACGAGATCCGGCCCACCGGGCCACCAGATCCGTCGAGACTGTCAAATGCCAATGAACCCTCACGCGGGCTCAACGCGTACGAAGCCCGGGTGGCTTCGGCGCCCAAAGGGTGTGATCTGTGTTCGAGCGAAAATCACCCTGTGCGGATATGCCCACGTTTCTTAGAGGTGGACGTTAATGGTCGGTCAGACTACATAAAGAGGAAGCAGCTTTTCTTAAACTGCTTTGCTCGGGGCCATCAATAGCGAGAGTGTACCAGTCCGCATAGCTGTTTTACGTGCCATAGTCGGCATCATTCCTTGTTACATCGCGGCAATCCTTTTACAGGTTCTTCCAGTTCTGGGGGGGCGTCTAGGTCACCACCCACCACTTCTCCAGCAGGTGCGGTACCCCCCGAAGATTCCTCGGATGTGCAGGTGTGTTTCGCGTCCGGTTCAAGGGCCGTCCTACTAGGCACGGCCATCGTAAACATATGTCATCTGGGCTGTGATTTTCAAGCGCGTGCGCTTATCGACTCCGGTTCCGAGGCGACCTTTGTCACGGAGCGGCTTTTCAACCTCATCAAACCAACATTTCAAACGATCCAGGCCCAAGTCTCGGGTCTCAATCAGACAGTAGCCGCGCAATCCAAGAAGCTCTATCACTTTTCGATTCGGTCACCTTCCAAACCCGGGCTGCATGTAGAAACGGCAGCGTATGTCCTTCCCCATTTGGCCGGAAACTTACCCTCGTATCCGTTGCCAAGGGATCTTCTAAAGGACCTTCCGGACCTCCCCTTAGCCGATCCTAAATTCTTCGGAAGCTCCCACATAGACGTTTTAATCGGAGCCGGAGGCCCAACTTTTGCGGGTCGCTCCTTGGACAGGAGTCTATTTTTGGCTGGGGCCCGTGTCCATTGCAGGTCATCGCAGCGTGGCGGGTCTGTCGGTCGGTGGAGGACCCCCTGGACAAACTCCTTACCAAGTTCTGGGAGGTGGAAGAGGTGCCGGCTGAATTGGTATCCGAAGCAGATTCGGCGTGTGAGAAGAACTTCCTCCGGACCACGAAGAGAGGCAGTTGCGGGAAATATGTGGTGACACTGCCGTTTCGTGACCCTGATCCCGTAGAAGCGGGGTTGGCACATTCCAGATTCTTCGCGCTGTCTCAGTTCTTGCGGAACGAACAACGCTTGAAGAAGGATCCATCACTCAAGGCACGGTATGAGGCCGTTATCCGAGAGTACCTGGATCTAGGGCACATGATCGAAGTTCCGGCCACGAATCATGTTGCCAGCTATTATCTCCCACATCACGCGGTTTTCAAGCCCGAGAGCACGACGACGAAGGTGCGTGTCGTGTTCAAGGCGTCCAGTCCGTCCGCAAACGGGACCAGCTTGAACGACATCCTTCACGCGGGTCCAGTTCTACAGTTCGATTTGACAATCCAAATTCAAAAGTGGCGGTACTTTCGGTACGTTTTCAATGCCGACATTGAGAAGATGTACCGGCAAATTTAGGTCGATCCGAGCCATACCTCGTTCCAACGCATCCTATTTCGAAATCCAGAGGGAGAAATCCGAGATTACGAGCTAAAGACGGTCACCTTCGGAGTCAATTGCGCCCCATTTCTGGCGATCCGAGTCCTGCAACAGCTCGTAGATGACGAAGAAGAGAGGTATTCGCAGGCGAGCCATATTATTCGAAATTACATGTAAGTGGACGATGTCCTAGTCGGAGCAGACTCCAAGCGAGAAGCTGAGCTGGCTATTCAAGAGTTGGATAAGGCTCTGAGCTCGGCAGGGTTCCCTCAACGGAAGAGTGAGCATCTCCTTTGCGCTGACTTCCTTGAGATCGACTCTGAGAGTACGGCGAAAACGTTGGGGGTGCGCTGGAAGGTAACATCCGATGAGTTTTTCTTTGTTCCGCCTGAACTGTCCTCGGACGCGCCCCTTACGAAGCGACAGGTCCTGTCCCAGATTGCAAAACTATTCGATCCAGCAGGCTGGCTTGCCCCCTTTATTGTCCGATCTAAGATGTTCATGCAGGACATCTGGCTCCAGGATCTAGGGTGGGACGACGTTCTCCCCCAGGAATCGGCTCAAAAAGGGACCGAAATTCTTGAAAGTTATTCCTCGCTCGGTCAGATCCGCATTCCGCGTTGGGTCGCATTCCGGCCAGGACATCATGGGTTCTGTGATGCGTCGCAAAAGGCGTATGGTGCGGCAATCTATGTCCGAGTCGAAGTTGGGTCTACGATAATGGTCAATCTGCTCACGGCAAAGACGAGAGTGGCACCGGTGAAAACGGTGTCGCTCCCGAGGCTAGAATTATATGGAGCATTGCTGCTGTCCGAAATGGCCGCCGCTATTCTTCCAAAGATGCCCGGGTCCACTGCAGGCTTGCACTGTTGGACTGATTCGACGATCGTGTTGGCATGGCTAAGCAAGCCAGCGTGTCATTGGACAACATTCGTCGCTAATCGGGTGACTAAAATTACGCAGTCCACAGATGCGGAAAGGTGGGCACATGTTCGCTCCGAACAGAACCCTGCCGATCTCGCAAGCAGGGGAGTGTCGCTTAGAGACCTTGCCGACAGTCAGCTGTGGTGGCACGGTCCGGCCTGGTTGCGGGTGCCCCGCTCTGAATGGCCATCGTCAGGCGGCGAGTCGCCCGAAACTGACCTTGAGAAACGAGCGGTCCAGGTCCATGTAGCGGAGGTACTCCCAGAGGATATTCTCAAGCGATTCTCTAAGCTCGACAAGGCATTGCGAGTTTTCGCATACGTATATCGTTTCATTCAACGGTCGCGACGAATAACGGGTCCCTGTCAAGAGCAGCTGACCAACGATGAGATCGCCGCAGCCAAACGACTCCTAATTTCCACGTCCCAACGTCGATATTTCGCGCTAGAATACGCCTGCCTGAGCCAAAAACGTTCAGTTCAACCATCCATTGCGGGCGGGTGACGTCCTCCGAGGTCCTCCAATACGATGAACGGCATCCGGTCATTCTTCCATACAATTGTTATTTTGGACGTCTCCTCGTTCATTTTACGCACCGGATAACGCTGCATGGCGGTAATCAACTGATGGTCCGGCTTATCCGTGCTAATTTTTGGATACCCCGGGTAAAGAAACTACAGACCCAGCTCATGGGTGAATTGCCCAAGGAGCGGACATCTTTTTCGCGTCCATTTACATATACAGGCATGGATTATGCGGGTCCTTTCGATATTAAGAACTACACCCGACGAGCCTGTCTCGTTACGAAAGGGTATGTGCTAGTGTTTGTGTGTTTCTCTACAAAGGCAATCCATCTGAAACCCACATCCCACCTGACTACCGAGAAATTTCTCGCAGCCTTCTCTCGTTTTGTGTCCCGGAGAGGGTGTCCGCGCCAAGTTCAGTCGGACAATGGGAAAACCTTTGTTGGGACAGCCGTGGTGTTGTCCAGGGAATTTCTGCTGGCATTAAGGGAATCAGTGACGAGTGCCTATAGTCACCAGCAGATTTTGTGGCACTTTATTCCTCCGGGAGCGCCCCATATGGGGGGTTTGTGGGAAGCTGGAGTCAAGAGCTTCAAAACACTGTTTTATAAGTCCACAGCCACTCGAAAATATACTTTCGAAGAGCTTTCCACGCTTCTCGCCAAGGTCGAGGCCTGCCTAAATTCGCGGCCAATCGCTCCAATGTCCGAGGACCCCACAGATTTGCTGGCACTCACGCCGTGGCATTTACTTGTCGGGGGGCCCTCCTCGCCATCGCAGAACCTGAAATAAAGGGTGCCACGACTTCTATAATCAACACCTTAAGGCTATCCATCAGCAATTTCGTCTGCGGTGGAAAGAGGAGTACCTCAAGGAGCTCCAAGCAAACACCCACAGAGAACCTTGCCGTGGGCGATATGGTTGTCATCAAGGACGACAATCAGCCATCCAATGAGTGCCGGCTCGGCAGGGTCGATGCGGTGTCTCCCGGACCGGACGGTCATGTCAGAGTAGTGACCATTCGCACTGCTCGAGGTTTCGTTAAGCGCCCTGTCGCAAAAGTCGTCCTGCTACCATGGGTAGCCGTCAATCGGCCGCAATGACTAGTCTCTTCCAAAATCCACAGTCCTCCGCGCCCCCTAGTCGAAGTCCTACCGCTACCTCCTACTAATTTTGTTTTTATTATCCTATCAAGCAGATCAAGCACCATGTCTCCACGTCCACGCAGTTCCGTCGTTCTTGAGACGAACTCGAGGTATAAATTCCTACCGCTGCCGAGTCTGCCATGGAGTTCATCCGCTACGGAAGTGTCGCCGTTTTTTTCGGTTGAGTGTGGAGAAGTGGCTCCGCGCTGTGCTAGCCAACCGTTACTGTGCGAATTGTATGGTTCACGAGCACTCCGATTGAGCGTGCCGCCGGGGTGATCTTTGCAAGGTGTGCCAGCAGGATCACCTTACACTGTTGCATATGCACGAGCGTCCGGCACCTCGCTGACAGTCACATCAACCGGCGTCTCCGTCGTCTCGGCGTTCGTCTACCGCGCCCCGCCCCACGTTTACCGCACATGAGTCTGCTCCTAGCGTTCCTCGGGACGCGACGGTCGCCTCGCAAAGCGCTGCCGACCCGGCAATGGCGCCGTCATTGTCGTCACTGCTGCAGCGGCACAGCGTGCGGATCGATACCGGGACGCGAGTCTTCGATACCGCGGCTCTCATCGACCCATGTACACCGACGAGCTGTATCGACGTCTCGCTAACTAGATGCTTCCGCCTGCCGACGACCAACGTGGGTGGGGAGCAGATTTGTTCGGCCGTCGTGGGGTCGAAAGTGTATGCCAATCTCCGGCTAAATCTCCTCTTCAAGATAGAGCTGCACGTGCGTGTCCGCACTCCAATCCGTGCGCTTAGCGAGACCGTGCGGGATCAGTTTCGGGACATCACATTGGCGGATGACCGATTTTATCTCCCGGCGACAATCTCCGTGGTCCTTGGTGCGGACGTGTATCCGAAGGTGATGCAGCCAGGTTTCCTCAAGGTACAGGAAGGACTACCGGTAGCTCAAAGCACAGTGTTTGGCTGGGTCCTGTCCGGAGCCTGCCACCAGTCATAAGGAGCAGCGGACCAAGTTGCAACCCGTATGATTGCAAGGGGGGCCGGAATGTTCAGGCCAGGAGCCACTGTACGGCCGCCGGGCAGAGCGGGTCCAAGAGCACCGCTCTTAGCAATCTGTCGTCCAATCTCTGCTCTGTTAAGCAATATTCGGGACCGCGATATGCCGATCGCCGTTGCACTCCCGCTCTCGTTTTTCCTGAAGTTCTGTAAGCATGAGCTCGGGTTATTTCTGTAAGCTAGGTTTCGGAGTTACTTATATGAAGTCCAATAAAACAGACGTGCGTCTCCAAACCTCTTCCAACCAAATTCGATTTCTTTCTCGGGCCTGTTGTGCGAATGATTTTCTTCAGCATTCTATTCCGGATCTTGTGCAGCCGGCCGCCATCTACATAAACACTCTTCAACATTTAGATGCTTGAGTCTAAACTCGTTGCATTCGCGTAATTCATTGTTAATTGCAAACCTGACTATTTAGTTCTCCTTTTTTTGTTTAAGGCATTTTGCAGATATGGAGTTTAGGAGTGAGGCATTTCGCATATGCGGTCTACTCCTTTTTTCGTTTAGGAGTGAGGCTTTTTGCAGATGTCGTCACATCCTTTTTCTTTGGATCAAGACCTTTTGTCTTGTCCTTTTGTTTTGGTCGAGGCATTTTGCAGATGCGGTATTGCCCTTTTCTTCATCATACCTGAACTTATAGGTTTTTAAACCTAAAGTTATAGTTTCCTCTTCATAATCAATCCTAGCCTTGGAGTCTACTAGATAAGGACGATCTAACAGGAAATCATACTTTTCGGAAAAATTATGTACGTACAATTTTTGTTCAGTCAAACATATACTTCTGGAATTCATCATTATACTTTTATTCAACTTTGTTGGACCCTTAATTGTGTATACTATAAGACTTTCTTCTTCTTCTTATAAACTTGCAAATTTTCCATAATGATATTAATGGATAATCCTGTGTCGATCATTCCTTTGTAAATATTATCATTATAGGTAATCTTTACATGGGTATTGGTTCTTGTTCTTTTGTTTCCAGATCTTCCGAGGCAGTTTTATGAAAATTTACGTCATTCTTACTTTGCCCGCTCAGGCTTTGAAATTCTCGTTTAACCGGTCCAATGGTACTCGCGTTATTCGATGTCGAGGGCTGATAGTTCATAGGATTGATTTGCCTTGCCTGTGTTAAACCATCTCTAATATTGTTAAAACCACAGCGTGTTGTTTTGGTCAGTTATAGCATGATAAGAATTAGAGTTATAATGCTTGTTATTATAGTTCATTCGGTTGTTCTATTATCTTTTATTTTTTTTCCTGATTCTTATTTTTGAGCCCATTGAATTTTCTTGAATATTGAGATTCGGGGTTTGAGTCACACAGACCAAGCTCCATTGTAGCTCGTTTTCATTTTGCAATTGAATTAATATTACTTGTTTGGGGGGCGAATCCTGCCAGGTGAAGATCCTTTCGGTGGTGGCCAATATGTCCCACGGCGCAGTCGAAGATTTAACCCGTCATGGGTTGAAATGGAAATAAGAAGCGGGGGCGTCGGGGGAATATGGCACGTCAGGTTTATTCGCATGCATTCATGAGACTAACTTAACATAACTTAACATAAAGCCGAGCTCCCGGTCGCTTCGCCTCGTTAAAGCGAGAGCGGGAGATCGGTGGTGCTCGGAGTGTGAGCGCAAGGCGGGGGACAGAAAGCTCGCTCCTGAACCGAGGCGGCACAGTGGGCCCCTCACGTAAACATCCTGCCCTCCCTTGCAATCACTCGGATTGCAAAATGGTCGTTGCCGCGGTGGCTGAGGGCGTCCGGGGGGCTGCTGCCGGTTGCCGAGAAGGGGTGACGGCGTCCCGAGACCGGCGCGCATTCTGCCGAGGCCGGCGCGTCGACAATGGTCGCTCGGATAGGTGGAGCAGGGTGTGATGGTCCTGGCCGCACGTTTTGCAGCAATCCCCTCGCCGGCATGCTCCGTCCGAATGCTCGTGGGCCAGACAGATCGGACAGTAGCGGTTAGCCAGTACTGCCTGAAGCCGCTTCTCAGCGCTCAGGTGCAAAAAAACGGCGGCATTTCCGCAGTGGGTGGATCCCCCGGCAGACTCGGCAACGGTAGGACAAAGTACCTCGAGTACATCTGCCCTCTTGTGCGATAGCGGTGCGTGGACGCGGAGACATCGTGCTGGGTCTGACTGCCGGAATGAACACCGCATGGTGCGGAAGATAGTAGGAAGCTGAATGGCTTGTTGGAGAAACTTCTTTCATGTGACCCAAGTCGAGGTATTCTTGAATTACTGCGTCATACCGGTCCTTTAGGGGGGGTCTTTTTTAAGGCGTTGCTCGTTACGCAGGAACTGGGCCAGGACGAGCGATCGTGAGGACGCTAGTTCGGAACCCATGTGCTCGGGGTCACGCAGGGGGAGCGTCACGACATACTTGCCACCCTCATTCCTCAGAGTAGTCTGGACAAAATTGCGCTCGCAGACCTCATCAGCTTCCGGGACGATACGTGTGGGGCTTTCCTCCACCTCCCAGAATTTTGTGAGAAGCTGGTCCAGCGAATCGTCTTGGCTGCAAGCCACTCGTGTGGAGAAGGCACTCACACTGCGGGGGGTGGCAGGAGACAAAGGGCCTGTCAGCACCCATCCAAAAATAGTCTCCTGTCCGAGAAGCGACCCGCAGATGTTAGTTTTGAAGTTGCCAAGGAGGATAGACGGCAGAATATCGGCTCCTATCAGTACGTCAATTTGGGAGCTCTCGAAGAACTTGGGGTCTGCCAAGGGGACGTCGGGCAGCCCCTTTAGAAGATCTCGCGGAATCGGGTACGATGGCAGGGTGCCAGCCAGTTGCGGCAGCACATATGCTGCAGTCTCTAATTGTAACCCGGGTCTGGCAGGTGACCGAATTGAAAAGTGGCATACTTTAGTAGACTGCGCAGAAATGGACTGATTAAGGCCGGAGATTTGGGCTTGAATTGTCTTGAAAGGGAGCTTAATCAAGTTGAACAGCCTTTCCGTGATGAAAGTCGCTTCGGACCCTGAATCTATTAAGGCTCGTGCTTGGAAGTTGCACCCGAGATGACACACGTTAATGAGGGCGGTGCCCAATTTGGCGGTGCCAAAATAGTACGTCAGAGTGTTCGTCTGAGCCACCGGAACCGCTGGGAGTGGACTCGGGTTGGTGTCTCGTTGACGCCGACGGACTTAGAGCGGTTGCGAAGGGGTTACCGCGGTGTAGAAGAGTGTGATGCCGGCTATGGCAGATAGAGCAGCTGTGGGCACTCGTGCAGTCCCGTTGCTGATGCCCTCGTGCGAAACAGTTTAGGCAGAGCTGCTTCCTCTTGATATAGTCGGAGCGACCACTCACATCCATTTCAAGAATACGTGGACATAATCGAGCAGGGTGATTCTTGCCAGGACAGAGATCGCACCCCTTGGGGGCAGAAGCCACTCGGGTCTCGTACGAGTTGAGCCTGCGAATTGGCGCGCTCGTGGGTACCGATCTCGGTGGAACTGGCCCGGAACCGCTAGGCCTAACGTCGTCGATGGCCTCCAGGGTGCGATGACGCTCTGTCAAAAAGACATCTAACTCCTTCCATGTTGGAATTTCGGCTTTATTGTGGATGGATTGCTCCCACAGCGAAAGTGTGATTTTGGGAAGCTTGGTGGACACCGTATAGACCAGGATACAATCCCAAGCTTCGACTTAAATCGAAGACATCTCTAAGGCTGCCAGGCAGCTTTGAATTGTGCCCTGCAGATCCTTCAGCGCGACTCCGGATTCCTGAGGCACAGCCTGGATACTGAAGAGGATCTTTAACTGGCTGTTGACCAGCAACCGTCGATTTTCGAAGCGTTCGGTGAGGCTTCGCCATGCTGAGGCGAACCCTTCATTGGTGAGGGGGGCCTTGGACACGATGGCATTCGCGTCGCCACTGGTCTTGGAAAGGAGGTGGAACAACTTCTCAACCGGGGTGATACGAGAGTTGTGTATGTAAATCGCCGTGAACAGGTCTCTGAAAGTGGGCCAACGAAGATAGTCGCCCGCGAAAACCTCTGTGTCCACTGGTGGCAAACGACACCCGGTGGGAGCGGGTGTGTGGACACTATTAGCCGCCCAATCAGACTGAGAGGCGGCTTGTGAAATTGTTTCCTCAAGTTTGGCAACACACTTCGAATAAACGGAATAGCAGTAGCTGTGCTTTGACTCCAGCACTGTCGAGGTGTCCGCGCCGTCGTCTGACGCGGAGAGCAGTTCGGAGCAGCTCTCATAACTTTTCTCCACCTTTTCCCACAGGGCCCTTATTTGGTCCCTATGGACTTTACACATGAAGAAGGAAAATTGTTCAGTCTCCGGTGTGCCCGGGGTGTGGAGATTCGCCTCGAATTGACTGACACGGTCTGTTGTGGCAATAAATCGTTTGAGAGCGACGTCTATCGCTTTTTGTGCCATTTTGACTACTGACCGAGTTAATCTAGGCGAGGACCCAGATAGTGTGTCAACGGATTCGTCGCTCCTTGCTCTTGGAATGGCAGCGGTAGCCTTTGGCTTCAGTTGAGACGCCCGCGGGGATGCGGATTGGGACCTATCCAAACGGATGGAGGGAATCGGACGCGGTTTCTTATCGTCTCCCGTGGGCATCCTAGGAAGCAAACGCTGCTGATCAGTGCTTGCCAATTGTCGAGCGGGAGGACGGTCACACTAAACGCAGTCGAATGGAGGTACTAAGTGTAGATACGTATTTATTGTTAATTATTGAGATGGGGATGTATCTGAGCCCAGGCCGCCACGTACTGGTCGGGTTTCTGCAAACAAATCAAAGGAAGCAGAATTAAATCAATCAGTGAGATTTTGATGAGTGCAGCATTGGACGGGTGGAATTAATAAACAACTCAGTTCTTAGTCTCGGGAAACTAAAGCTCGCCTATATGATGGCGAGAGTTTAAGCGGCAACAACAACACGCACGGCTTTTGCGGCGGCGAAGTGGATGAGAAATAATAAATAAACAACCCCAGCGCTGTGGATTTAATTGTTCCCAACCGAGGAGCTGGACTTAAAAGCTCGGTTCTTGGTCGCGGAGAAAAACTCGCTGTGTTATGCCGACGGCGAGCGGTGCTGATGATGGCCGGAAATTAAGGGGCAACAACAACACGCACGGCTTCTGCGGCGGCGAAGTGGATGAGATATAATAAATAAACAGAACAAGCGCAGTTGCACCGGTGCGGATTGAATTTGGATGTTGGTTATGCTGGTATTCGTCGGACAAATGTTAATTTCGTACACTGCAAGCCGCAAATGTTTAATTATTCCAATCCGAGGAGCTGGACTTAAAGCTCTGTTCTTGGTCGCGAATAAAAATCGCGCTGCGTTATGCCGACGGCAAGCAAAACAGCAACGACAACACGGCCTCTGCGACGGCGAAATTGAAAAAGAATTAAACACTCGCGGTTGCGTAGGAACTTTATTTGTTTGGCTCACTTTAGATTTACTTAATAGTTGGTTTTAATATTATATGGGTTTGGGTTATTTATTTTTATATTTTGTTATTCCTGAAATCGGAGGTAGAAAATATCATACATATATGGAATTATTAATTTGGAGTATGGGTAGGAGCTTGTGTTGGCACATTGGAGCGTCGAGGAGTGGACTGTATTAAGCTGCGCGAACAGAAAATTGTGTATGAAGACGGCACAAAAAATCAAATCTGGCGGCAGCGGTAGCCTGTTCTGCGAACAGAGTAAAACTCCCGAAAACAGCGCACACCAGCGGCCCGATATTATATATATATATATATATATATATATATATATATATATATATATATATATATATATATATAATATATATAATAATTGCTTTTGTCCGCTACACTTATTTTACTGTTCACTATCTATGCACGGATCGGTGTGCATATGTACACATGTATGTGCAAAAAAACGTTCGCCGTTGTATGGCTGCACATAGGCCTCGGCCGTTGGCAAGCTGATGGGCAACGGAAAATGGAAGAGACGACGAGGAAAATGGCAACGCACACAAGCGGTCGCCGATGGAAATTTTCGCGGAACGGAGGCAAATGGAAATTGTAATTCTTCACTGCCTTGGTGTCAGGAAAACTCGGACTGGGAGTTGACACGCAAAAGAAGAAAATCTTTGCAAGAGTGCGACCGAAATTGTGTGTTCGGCCCACTGTTGCAGATCGACAGTGAAGATAGGCGAAGAAGGAAAAGTTGTACTTATCTTGGCGGATATTTGCCGGTGATTTGGAGGATATCCTTCATCAAAATCCGGCTCGAAGGACCAAATGTTTGGGGGGCGAATCCTGCCAGGTGAAGATCCTTTCGGTGGTGGCCAATATGTCCCACGGCGCAGTCGAAGATTTAACCCGTCATGGGTTGAAATGGAAATAAGAAGCGGGGGCGTCGGGGGAATATGGCACGTCAGGTTTATTCGCATGCATTCATGAGACTAACTTAACATAACTTAACATAAAGCCGAGCTCCCGGTCGCTTCGCCTCGTTAAAGCGAGAGCGGGAGATCGGTGGTGCTCGGAGTGTGAGCGCAAGGCGGGGGACAGAAAGCTCGCTCCTGAACCGAGGCGGCACAGTGGGCCCCTCACGTAAACATTACTAAAGTTTAAACATTTCCGTATAGATAGCTTTATTTATGGAGTCGCTTTCTAGTTCTAACTTATCAAATAAATTTCTGTGTTGAATTTCTAATCGTTCAAGGACCTTACTAATATTCCCGGGATACGTGGTCTCTTCCAATTGTTTAATAAGGGTTACATAGGGTCTGAGATCTTTGAACGATGAAGACAGGGCTGTCCGCATCTTTACCCAGGATGATGTTTCGGCTTTGATTACTGTTTGGAGTGCTCCACCAACCATCAGGCTCCTAATTGCTCCGTACATAATATGTGCTTCCTTGGCCTCTTATGTGGGATAGAGGCCCAGTAACGGTTCCACTTGACTAATAAATCCGGAAAATTTTCCAAGTGTACCATTGTAATAGTGTAGTTCTTTAATTTGAATTGGTTAAAGTGGAATTCGGAAAGTTGCGGACCTGAATCTTATTTGTTTAGTTGGTTGGTTTTGCAGAATTAAAGATTCTTTGGACAATTTTATTTCTGACAGCGCAGAATTTTATTTGATTACAGATTTTAAATCTGACCACAAGGGATTTTATTTAATTACTGATTTTTAATCTGACCACAAAGGATTTTATTTAATTACAGATTTTTAATTTGACCATTAGGGATTTACAGTTTTTTTAAATTCTATACCTACGTAGATTCTTTATCGGATCCCTTCGGGGTCATTAAATTAATTCGCTGATCTGTATTGATAGTTGTTTAGCATATCTTTTAAAGCGAACAGTACCGTACTAAAAGGACTTTAATTTGTAGATTCTACCGACTGCGCCATTTAAGTAATGGTACTGATCGTAAGTTAAAAAAAAATCGATATTTTATTTTAACCGAAAAGTATTTTACAATTATTGAAGAATAGCGACTGAATAGTTGCGAGTCTCAAACTGAACGTTATTTATTGATCATTGGCCTTTGATTATTGACGTTCAAGCCTCGGTCCCGAGCTTTCTTGGATATTGAGTGAGTTCCAAAAGTTCTGGGAAAATTAGAAAGAGCTTTGAGTTATTGACTTTAATTGTCCCTGATTATTCTCTTGGATTCAAATGCATTTGCTCTTGGATACAAGTGCTCTTTGCTTGTAATTTAAGACTTTTGTCTTCGACTTTGATCGTGGGAACGTGCCAATTTGCTGAGGTTTAGTTAGGTTACATCCTGTTGTCGGGACTTTTGGGATTATTCCATTGGCCTTGCCTTAAGGATTCTTATTGCATAACTGTTGCTGTGCAGATTTACAATTATAGGGTGTTTTCTTTTTCTTTTTTTTTTTTCTTTTTATTAAAAGAAAAACAGAGTATAGAAACTTAAACTATTATAAAAATTATGGGATAGTATAAAAGAAGAGTCCGCCCTGTGCTCGCGTTCTCCCATCTCGCTTGCCACAGAGCAATAGTGCTGCTTCGCTGGATCCTGCTGCCCGAGTTTCCTGTTCTGAGCACGTATACCAGCAGGTCTATTGGAATTACTGACGATACTACCAGTGCAGCTTCCTCTGACACAGTGCAGAAACACCTAGAGATGCGCATCGCGCTGCTTTTATAGACAGACTTCATGGCATCGGCCCATATCGGTGCGGCATACAGGATGGTTGAGGTCACCACTGTTGCTATCAGACGCCTGCTATGCTGCTTTGGGCCGCGCGTGTTGGCCATCGTCCTCGACATGGCAGCGGTTGCCTTGGATGCCTTGGCCGCCGCATACTCAAAGTGGATCTTGAAGTTAAGCCTTTATTCGATGGTTGTCGAGCCGACCCTAAAGTGTACCTCTTCAACAGCCTTTCTGCTGCTTATAAGTATTGCTTCCATTTTGTGTTCGGAAAGTGAGAGTCATCATTTCGATTGCGAAACTGCATTTGTCGGAGACGTCGGCCAGGTGCCAGGTGCTTCGCCACCGTGATCAGCGCTATATCGTCCGCGAACCCGACTACGGCGCAGCCATCAGGCAATGAAAGCCGAAAAATTCCGCCCAAGAACAGAGCCCTAAGTTGTGCCGTCGTCAGATGTGTACATCAGGACTCGGTCCCTGAAGTAGTCGGCTATCAGGAGGGTGAGGTTCCCAGATATGCCGCCTCGCTGGAGCGCCTACAGGATTAGGCTCCACTTCACCGATCTGAAGGCATTTTTGACGTCTACGGTGCAAACCAGGCAATATTGCTTGGTGCCTCCCTGCCATCTATCGCCTTCGATCGCTTTTGCCCCCTTTTGCGTTACCTCGGGAACCGCGTGGATCGTACTCCGCTTCTTCCTGAAGCCATGCTTCCGGTTTGATCTCCCTCTGCAATTTGGTGCAGATAATGCGCAGGTGCAGTGCTCAGTGATGCACCTGTTGTTTACCCGTGCAAACAAGCTTGGTTTGGCCTTTATTATGACAGGAATTGCAGCTTTTGGAATGCCATCAGGTCCCGCGCCTTGGCTGCTTTAATGGTGGCCATCGCGCACAGGATTTCCTCCTCGTTAATGAGGAGCGCTTCGCTTGCAGCTATGCTGGGAGGCATTAAGGGCAGTTGCGCAGGATACTATTTCTCCACTTTGCTCCTGGTAATTAGGGGTCGGTGGCCTGTATAGCTTGCCCATGACCAGCTTGTAGGCCGAGCCGAATAGTTCCTGCTCTGCTGCATCGCACAGCTTCGGAAAACATTTGCTCTTACTCGCCCTGATCGCCGCCTTGAGTGCCTCTTTTTTCCACGCGCACTCCCTCCTCGCAACGGCTATCTCCAGGTTCTACCAGGGAACTGGCCGCCTCCCATTATTCCTTATGGAGTTCGCCATGTCGGCATCACAAGCAGCTTTTATCCTCTCGGATAGCCTGACTGCACTGGTGTTTGCATCGCCATTGATTGCGTTGCCGTCCATGCTGGCTATGAGTACGTCCACGATTAGGATATGTACCCTGCAAGCAGGTTTTCTGATGGGTGGGCCCTGCTGCCTGTGCATCGTCTGCGTTATTATTGTTGCGTGGTTGCAGTATGTGAGCAGGTTCGTGACTTCCCAGTGGCTCTGCAATGGTTTAGATTGAGAGGTACAAACTTAACCATTCTGTGTTTTTTGTTGGCCTTCACATACTTAGAGGAGGTCCTACTCAGGGTCGCGTGTGCAGCTTCCACCGCGGGGTTTCCTCCTCGGATGCATAAGATGCACCTGCGCTTGCTTTGGCACGTGTAATGCTTGTGGCCGTTGTTAGATCTAAAGCAGGAATGCTGCGTGGTCTTGGCTATTGCGTCAGAGGCTCTACATCTCGCTGACGTGTGCCCGAAGCCCATGTATTTGAAGCACCTCCTCAGCTCTGACATCTCGAGTAGTTTCCTCGCATGATCTGATTTGAGACCGACTGTCGCTGTTTGCGTACCGCCAAACGCTTTCCGTATCCTGGGTGCGGCATCCCCTGGGATTTGGCATTCCTCTCCAGCAAACAGGGCCATGGTGACTTCTTCGGCGCTGGTCATCTCGTCCAGCTCGCGAATCTCTACTGAGACCGTTTCCTGCATGATCGCCACCTCTGCTTTGCCGGATATGGCCACCTTTGGAGCTGCCTGCAGCTGCTGCGTGGTTGGGTCCTGCGGAGGACCTTGCACTTCCTCCTTAAGACCCTAGAGAGATAGCTCCGTTTTAACTATTTTTAGAATGTCCGCGTATGAGCTTTTGCTTCACTTAATTAAAATGGCGTCAGGTCACTGCTTCTTGGGCATCGCTGTAATGGGTGCGTGGTTCTCTTTGGGCTCATTACTCTCCGACTTGTGTTTGGGATTCTTGGCCCTGGGTTTGGCCCTGTCTTGTTGCCAAGTCGCGTCACTTGGGTCAGCAGATCACCTTTTTCTTTCTCGCCTTGGTGTCCGTGAACTTGGCGATCATCTCGTCTCCGAAGACGTAGATGGGCCCTTCTGCTCAAAACACTGGAAGTTACGCAGCAATTCCTCCTCTGCTCTAGCTACCGCTACTGCCTGGGACTCGTCGTCCCGATTTGAAGGCAGTTTCACTTGGCTCATCGCTCCTATTCCTTTGTGGGGTCCCACGGTGCGCGGGGATTTCCCATAGCAGATCCCTGATGGGAGTTATTCCGCTCCTGGATCTTGGTGTTGGCCTTGGACGGGGAACTTGGTTAAGTGCGTTGTCCAAAACTTCTTGTCTTCAGGAGCTTCCTGCTCGTAAGCTGCACGACACTGCGATCAGCTGACCTAAATGTGTTGCTGACCGGAGGAGAAAAGGCGCGGAAAATTCTGGCTTGTAAAAGCTATGAGCGTGGGAGATGTTTTCGGGAGAAAAGAAAGCTCTCGCTGGTCGCGAGGGAGGATCCCTTCTTACCTTGACTTCCTCTACCAAGATTCCGAGGGTCCAGATGACCTGCCCAAGTCGATCCTGGTATTTATCTGTCTCAAAGGGTCTGGCTCTCCAGGGTTTTTCACGCACTTGAAGGATACACTTACTCGCGAGGGATACACTTACAAAGCGCGCAAAAGCACGTCTTGCCACAGTGAGTTTAAGTTTGTGTCTCCAAGTATAGGGTAATGATGTGTGTGTGTGCAATTACTGGGTATCAAAGGGTTTGATATTAACATAATTTATGTTTGCTTATAAGTTGGGGTGTGCTTAAGTCTATGGGACTTATGGCTATGTCACTATATATATATATTACAAATAATAACTCTTTCAGTTTTCAACATGTTTTCATCATATTTGAGATAAAGCCATTTTATATAATTCTAGAATTTTCCATCTAATTTTATGAAAATCGGGAGACTATATCAATAAGATGCCATATCGTGACCTGTAGAGGAAAATTTCAAACTTTGAATGTAAAACTCAAAATCTAAAACTGTAATATAGTATATATTGTTGAATGTAGTGAAAGTAGTAATTCTAGAATTTTCCATCTAATTTTATGAAAATCGGGAGACTATATCAATTAGATGCCATATCGTGACCTGTAGAGGAAAATTTCAAACTTTGAATGTAAAACTCAAAATCTAAAACTGTAATATAGTATATATTGGTGAATGTAGTGAAAGTAGACATTACGTCGTTGGTTTTTAATATAAATACATATAATTAATATTGTATTAAAGGTATTAAAGGGTATACAAACTTCAGCATGCCGATGTTACCTTTCATTCTTGTTATTTCTCAAAGGTAAAAAAATGAATGTTCATTTGAAACATCCCATCTCATCTTTATCACTAGTATGAAAACCTAACTAACGGGAGAGCTTTGATCTTTTTATCGCTAACAAGGGTCATTATAAATAAATAAGGGTTATCTGACACCTGCCACTCTCTTAAAAGGGTAGGATAATAAAAATTAATTAGGGTCACTGATTGAATGTATGAAGACACGTGAGAAACTCGATACGGCTACGAGTGCAAGTGCGATGGAAAAAAATAAACTGAAACTACTAAAATTCTTCTGTGAAATTTTAGTCCAGTCGCTAGGGAAAATGTCCCAATTATATTTCGGAAAGTTGTTCAAAAATTTGTCTTTCTGCGCGAAGCAGGATACCCTGCCCGGCTGTGGCTTGGTGGTTCCTGGTATGCACGAGTCTTTCTGTGTCACGTTCCCAGTAGTCAATTGCTCCACTTGCCCATAATCAGTTTACCTCACTGATGAGCGTTGATGATGATAGGATGGTAGAAGTTGATGCAGTCATTACAAAACCTGTTTCCCAATTGAAAGGCAAGGAAACAATGCCCATAAGAATTTCAGATGTCGTTGATATTAATGCCTTGGAGGCCTTTCTATCCGCCTATCCCATCTGATTATTATTGTCTCCTGCTGGGGATGTCCGAATTTACGCAATGTATTCTCAAACACCCTCCGCCATATACTAATGCCGTTAAATGCTCATCATGTTTGGTATACCCATTTTTGCATAGACGAGAATATAACGTTCCGTATACTTGTACGTAATCTAGCAGCCTCCACCTCTGTTGATACAACAGAGGTTGATACAATAGAGGTTGATACAACAGAGGTTGATACAACTGGGCCTGTCGTTGGAATATATCCATTAACCCGGCAAAGAGTGCTGTAGTGACGCACTTCCTCAGAAAATAACCGTGCCCGGACTTGTTCCTGCATGGAGAGCTTCTTTAGCAGATCAGAGATTATATGTACCTGGGGTCACCTTGGACACCCGTTTAATTTTCGCCAAGCATACGAGGATAGTAATTATTTCATTGGAGGAAAAGGCCAGAAGGCTGCACTGCCTTCTTAAGGCGAATAATCAGCTGAGCCTGGCAAATAAGGCCCGGATATACAAGTCCATACTTGCCCTCACTTGGAAATACAGGATTCAAGTTTATGGTATTGCGGCCAAAACTAATCTGAGTCGCATCCGAGTCTTCCAAAAAAAGTTGCTGAATGGTTCATCCGTAAAATAGACTTAGCGTGGGTCCGTAAAGTTTCCTTGATTGGGGATATTATCAATGAACAAGCCAGACACTAGGAAGCTGCAGGGAAACACAAATATCCTGGGCATGAGACTTGCATCTCGGCGTAAAAAAGACTCAAAGGGATTCATCCCTCGGATCTTCCAAAGAAGAATTATGGATTGATTCAAGGGACGAATTTCTTAGTGAAGCGGGTCTGGCATTACTCCCTTATATGCAAAATGTATTGAACTCACATCATTGCTTAAAAATCCATTTTGAGATATTTGGAAAGTAAATGCTTGTAAAAGAGCATGATACACGTGTGGAGACAAATTCATTTCAGAGCAAAATGACTTGTCTTTCGTCAGCATCCAATTTAATGGCATATATCAATTTACACAAAGAGGAACTTGAAATTAAAATGAGTGAGTTAAAAAAAAGGGATATCGGATGGACTCTAACTTGCATCCTCAGACTTTAGATGAATTTATTTAAATGTGATCCATTGAAAGGATCAGGACATTTTAAGCTGCCTCAAAATCTTGAGAAAAGCATTAATACTTGCTTAAAACATTGAAAAGCATTGTTTTAAGTGGGCAAATCGACCAAGTTTTTAAAAAATGAAAAGCCGCAGCGATGCCCAAGGAAACATGATTCTGAATATCACTGGTTTGAATTTCCAAGTGAAGGTAAAATAAGTGAATAACTTCACAGCTCAAAATCTACACATTAGTTTAAATGTGTTTGGATTTGATGAGGAAAAAAAAATAAAATAATTGGATCACTTTATTCGGATGGAGTGGAAAAGAATAACCATATTAATTTATTGTTTTTGGATGGACCAACTGCTGGCGTTCCTGGACATTACGTTTACATTAGAAATATGTCACGGTAAGTACAAATAAAACACAATATATAATTAAATAAATAAATAAGAAATCTAAATATAATTTATAAACTATTTAATATTATAAAATTACTCTAGCAGATTGCTGTCTTGGGAAAACAGCAGGTGCAACGATTCTTTTGCAACCAATGTTTCAGTTATTCAAATAATAACGAAAGAGCAGAAAAACATGCTAAAATATGCGGCAGTGTGGTCAGAGCTGGAGTATTAGAATTTTAATCGCCAGCTGTAGGTGCCTTTTATTGTGTATGCTGACTTTGAATGCATACTGGAGCATATGTCAGATGTACAAGAATAATTAATAAGCATGTGCCATTATCATTTGCATACTATATGAAGTATGCATTTGATTCTAGTTTAGATAAGTTTGTTATAAAGACAGGTTCGAATATGAGCCGCACATTCATTGAATGATTAACGTCGGATTTGTCTGAGCTATATCAGAGTCATATTACTAATATAGTGCCTTTACACATGACTCAACAGGATAGTGATCATTTGTGGCTAGTAATTTAAATGACAATCATTTAAATGTTTAAAATCCCAATACCTTTTTTCGTAGGTATGGTGGTTTCCCATACGACTATTTTGATTCAACTCAAAGAATCTTCTCTTCCATCTCAGGAAAAATTGTATAATAATTGGACAAAGACAGAATGTTCTGAGGCTGATTATGCGCACGCCTGTAAAGTTTGGAGTATATTCTAGAGGTTTACTTACTGACAAACTGTATGCCATTCAATTTAAGAAATTACGAAACGTTTGTAATAAACCATTATACTTAGGTTTCGTAATTTGAGAATTAAGAAAATGTAAAATTTACGATTATTATTATTTGTACATGAAACCAAAATTTAGCAATGCATTAAAGTTAAATTATATGGACTCCGATTCATTTATTTATTTTCATTTAATTCAATAGAAACAGAAGATTTATATGCTGACATTAGAAATTATGTCGAATATAAATTTGATACACCTGAGTATTCAGATGAATTGGCAACAAAATATAAATTTAAGCAATGCAATAAGAAGAGCGAATTTGTGGGGTTGCATTCAAATATGTATGCATAAACATCGGATAGTGTAGGTAATCAGCCTCAGAAGTGTGTTAAAAAGAACTAGGTTAACATTGTTGTTGTTTAACATTTGAAGGGTAAAAGACTTCTTTGTTTACTGGTCAGCAAGAATCTGATTCTACACATATTTTTAGATCTAGAGGACATGATATAAGTACAGTAAAAATAACAAAAACTGCATTAGACAATAAAGATGATAAGAGAATAATTTGTAATGATGGAGGTTTAACTGCGGCGATTAGACATTGTCAACTTTGGAAGCTCGATAAAAGATTTGGTACAGCCAAATTAAGAGCTCTCGAAGTAGTAGTAGTAGTAAAACTAAACTAAAGAGAAATTTGGAAGAAAATGAAAGTGCGATTCAGAAAAAAAACATAATAAAGAAATTAAAAACTGATTAAAAATTATAAATAACGAGAAAGAAAGCTAATTTCGGCATGACGAAGTAATACTTTCATAACAGTCACCTATACGTATTATATTTACAGGTGTACAGTTACAGTTTTACATTCACAGTTTGTTATTTTCCTTTATATTTAAAGACAGTTTCAATGGCAGCTATATGTTATAGTAGTCAGATTTTCAAAAAATTAAATCAGAAATTGTAGAAAAATACAAAATGGCTATATCTTAAATTTGAAAATCTGTTCTTTCGATCTGGCCCGTTCCGACATATATACTAGTAAGAGTATATAGGAGACTAACTGCAAAGTTTCATTCAGATAGCTGAAAACTTAGATACTAGTTTGCGTAGAACCGGACAGACGGAAACGGCTAAGGTCTGCGAAATAATTCACCTTATCACCGTATAAAGTTGTTATTAAAACAAAATTCTCTATAATTTACATCGACTCGACTGCTGATGCTGATCAAGAATATATATACTTTATACTGTTAGAGATGGCTCCTTCACTGCGTTGCAAACTTCTGACTGAAATTATAATACACTGCAAGGTTATAAAAATATGTAAATATAACAATTGATTTAGCTTGTATTATAATAGTTAATTCAAAAATGTATAAATCTTATATATTAAAGTAAACAAATCGAATATATATAATACTTAAGATAAAGTTACATAAAATACTTAAATTAAAAGAAAAAAGAAAATTATTTCTCCATTTGTTTCAATCATTACAACATTTCAGGTATTTCAATCCAACTGTCATCAGTTTTTGGAAAATTGAGCCAGCTAACCAGAACTTTTTCACCGTTTCTTTTCAGCACCTTCTCAACTAGGTATTTTTTAAGTTATTCTTTATAAAATAGTCAATGGGATTTCCTTTCAACTTATCTAGTAAATATGTTGTGGGATAAGTGTTTTGTAGTTTGATAATTTTAAAGATTTCTGTTTTCCAATTTAGAGTATATGACTTTTTAAATATTCCTGTAAATTATTTACATTTATATTATTCTAACTTCTCTTCATAGCGGACAGTCGTGTTTTTTTTTTTGCGCTCCGAATTTTAATGTTAATTTGTGTTAAACCACAGGGGTTTCTTTCAATTGTTTGTTATATATTATTAATTACATAGACCGTTTAGCTATTTTTTTTTTTTTATTCTATTCGTTTTTTATTAGCCTGAGAAGTATTTGAGCAAAAATTTTACGGCGCCACGCCCACTAGTTTTGGCGCTACCGGAAGTTGCTTGAGAGCAACGTTGGGCAGTCGTGGTTAACTAAAAGAGAAAATAATTAGGTGACATTTAATTCATTTATTTTAAAAAATTAATTATGTTAACTTATAAAACAGTTTATATTGTTGTTGCAGCAAAAGTGGATTTTACATTTATTGCATTTCGACATTGGAGGACCTGTCTTGCACAATCTGCAAGGTCATTTTTCAGCAAATACCACCCAATGTTTCAATTTACCGTAAAGCACAGAAGTTGTAGGATCGTGCTGAAACCTATATTTTTTGGATTGATTCGAAGACACTATGCTTGATGGAGACCCCAAGGACATAACTGAGCTTTCTCTTTGTGCATTTGATGGCCGACCTCTCTTTTTTTCGGACAAAGAAGAGTCAGTATATTGTAGCAGCTCATGAGCAACTTCCATTTGAAATTTTATAAGCGGCATATACTTTTGGTTCGGGCTTATCATTTGAAAATGTTTTCTGTACAGTAGCCATACATTTGTCATTTATGTTCCCAAGCACCAGTAATTCTCATATACCTCTTTCTGGAACGGTGGTTGACTTTGTACAACTCCATGAGCATGTCCGCTAAATAAACTCCTCCATACCCCTATTATACGAAGCTACAATAGTAGGCCTTGCTACATCAATGTAAGCTTTATCTTTTGGACTCCATCGTTTGCATATCCCAACTGGTTGATGGTCTTCACACAAAGATAGAAGTTGAACTGCCTTATTGTCAAACCATTTTACACATGCAAGATTTTTGTTAACTTCATATATTGTATCAATTTTTTCAATTCAGCATCTGAAAGAAGTTGGCAATTGCTTATGCGATTTTTGAGGATAGTTCCAGTTGCATATATGCCTATTTCCTTCAATGCAATCAAAAGACTAACTAACGTAAACCAATTGCCAAAAAAAAGCTTGAAAGGTTTGCCTTCGGGAAGCCCTTTTGCTAAATATAATACTACATTCGATGATATTCCCATTCCAAAACAAGGGCAGGTGTCTTCACCAAGATACAGCGTAAAGTTGTAAACTAATCCAGATGTTCCAGCACGAGTAAACATTTTCAGACCCCATTTGTGAGGCTTAGCTGAATCGTATGACGATTGACGTGGAAACAAAATTTAAATTAAAATTTTTTTTTTTTTTAATTTTAATTGTTTAGTGTTATCTTTGAAATGTAAACATTGTTTGATTTTTTCAAACCTTCATCGTTGCATTGAATCTGATATAGCAGTAAGCTTTAACTCTTTTGACCAAACCAATTTCAGTTGCGGAATTTTTATTACTCCCAAGTATAATAAAATTCCAATATATCGCTTAATAACATCTCCGGTGCATTGAAGCTTTATGCCGTATTCCTGCAACCCATACAAATTCGTTTGATTTGTTATAAACTCAATTACTTTGATATCAAAAAAAGTGCAGAAATATTCTACAGGTGTTATCACGCTACCGACTTGGAATTTATCGTATGCTTTCCAAATACTTTTTTAAGTTTCAAATGGCCTTGTTCTCCATTTTAGTGTCTTGGGATCAACTTTTTCAAAGCAACTCTTTGTCACAGCACAAGTTTCCTGGTTACATTGTTCTTTGATAAAGTTGTCAATATATTCAATCTCTATTGATTCTCCTTTGTCCACGATATCTTTTAACTTCTTCTCCAGCACTGCATCTTCCATTTCATCACCACTTTCTTCGTCAGTGGAGGCATCCCAATCGAAGTTGATAATCCTCTCAATATCATCATTTGATGTGTATATATATAGTGCATTGCAACGGCCCAAAGTTGCCCACAAGCAACTTTACAACATTGAAAATTCGTCACCTCGTTAGTATTGAAAATTAATTAAATTAAATCTAAGCAAAGTCCTGCTTATTCATTAATTAACAATATTTCATGTTTACTTTTAGCCTTTTTATATATATTTTGTAGGTAATCAGTCACTTTAAATATTCATCAGAATTTCACAATTTTTTTCACGACGCACGTCTAGTCTGTTGAAAAAATTGCGTCAAATGATGTGCAATTCGATTTTTTTTTTATCACATTATGATTACAGACATGCACCGTTGGCAGGTAAACATTTGAAACTGCTCACAGGCAACGCTGGGGTCGAATGGGTTAATAAATTTATTCCAATATTTAGTTTTGTGCAGACGGTTTTCTAACTTTCCTTTCGTTCTCATCCCGTTCTGTTTTTTTTATTTTTTTTTTCTTTTTCCCTGTGGCTGCAGCCAAGTGGTTTGAAGCTCCCGCTTAATAAATTGGCGTAAAGGTGTTTTGGCTGATCAGCCGAGTCTTTATTGCTGGCATTGCTTGCAAAATGCATTGAGGTCACAGGTCGCATAGCTGATGCAATTTCCCACAAAAAGTGATTATTGCTGTGAGGCCTGTCGATCGGTTGAGAGGGAAATGTTGTCCTTCATGCGCCAGACCAGGAGCGGATTAAAAGATTTTTTGGTCAACTTTCGCAAAGCAAATGACTTACTCTCCGCGCTAGGCACACAGTTTACCAGTATGAAGCTGTTAAACGAGTCGCCAAAACGCAAAAAATACGCTACTGGTCAGCAGCAACTGTGTGAACCACAGCAACCCAATACCTGCCACACCCCCGTGCCAATGCTTCTGAATCTAGTAGCATGTCCAATGGTTCTGAGATCTGGAGTAAAAAAGGATTCGTAAACCGAATCGAGCGTGGGGATAACGGCAATAGCTTCGCCAGTAATTTCCGTTTTGTCCGCGGTGGTGTCAGATTCTTTGACCCCGGCGAAATAATGACCCAGGGTCCATTAACGCCCGGATTACCAGGCGATGTTAGTAACAATACGTTACGTAAGACCCTTTCAGCAGTTCCACCTTCGAAAACTATATTTTCTTCGGGGCTTGCCCCTGATCTCGCATCGGTAGATGTTCTAGTCTGTATACAAGGCAAAACTCAAGCCGAAAATATCAAGGTGGAAAATTTTCAATTTTCATATGCCTGAGACATTTCATCATTTAAGACAAGTGTCTCCTTCAAACTTTTTGACACTATTTGCTCGGGTGACTTCTGGCCCGAGCACGTTGTAGTTAAGGAGTACGTGGCTAAGAAAAACAAGAAAACACGGTCTGTGGGAGTACAACTACCCCAGCCAACACAAGCTACAGTATCCACTGTTATACCTTCAGTCCCAAAAAACTAACCTCTTCCTTCCGGCTTTCTTATCAAAATACTAGGGGCTTACGCAGTAAGCTCACGAAGCTGTTTTCTGATAGTTTCTCTTTCGCATCCCAGGTAATTGTGTTTACTGAGACTTGGTTGAAGCCGGAGATACTCTGTTACGAAATTCTTCCGGGATTGTGTACTTAATTTATAGATTATACCGTCTTTTCCAGGTGGAGGTGGAGTTTTAATTGCCGTTGACTTCTGCCTTATCTCGGAATTGGTAGTGTCTGAAGCTTTTTCGGACATCGAATTTTTCTGTGTGAAACTATCATTTCCACGTAGTTTCATTTATATCTCTTGTTCTTATATCCCTCCATCGTCTGAAGAGCCAACTTATTGGAAACACCTTTCGGCGATTCGGGCCGTTTCCAATAGGCTTTCAGATAGGGACCAACTATTGGCTCTAAGGGACTTTAATATACCTGGAGCTCATTGGTCTTCTGATGGTGTATCAAATGTCCTTCAGACTGCGGCACATCATGACCTCATAGATGGCTTGCTTGATTTGTCATTATCTCAAGTTAACCATGTGCAAAACTCATTAAACCGCTTACTTGATCTGTGCTTCGTCTCTGATCCTGTAGGCGTAAACCTTAGTAGAGTTCCTCCATTGACGCTACCGAAAGATCCTTACCATCCAGCTTTCGAAGTGACTATCGATACGGGAAATATCATAGGAAATATCATTCGAAAAGCTGACTACCAAAAGCTAAGTACTTTAATATCTGAATTAAATTGTTCCGATCTGTACATGTGCTCTGACATGGCAACCGCCGTGGACATATTTTACAGTGCCATGAACTCCTTCTTTTCGTTAAGTGTTCCGGTAATCTATCCGCTGGTCTCTAAAACCGCCTTGGTTCAACAAAGAGCTAACACGCTAAAAAAAGTAAAGTCTAAACTGAATAAGAAATATAAAATCGCCGGTTCCCACACTGTTCTCTCTAGTTATCTAAGCGCTCGGTCTAACTTTACCGTGCTTAATGCTCAGCGTTACACAAATTATTTGGCTCTTTGTAGGGTTCAGTTTGTGCAAAACCCAAAACAGTTTTATAACTTTGTTAACACTAAGCGTAAACCAAATTTATATCATTTGTAAGTTCCCAGTGTTTTTTCATAATCAAATTCAATTTTATTGTTGGAAACAATTATACGACTACTCCCAAGCATTAATTTTCCAATTTCATTTTTTTAGGACCATTTGTTCGTGTAATATTAAAATTTTGTATACTCTCCTTATGTTTCGATGATTGATCCAATATTGAAGGCGATGTTTGAAGAAGGAGTTGACTTGTTGCCACAGGTGATGTGATAGGAGAGGCAGAGCCCTCCTTATCTATAACTGGTTGAGAATAGAATTGATCATCAACATTATCATCATCATCATCATCAATTTTATCTTGAATATTGGCCATCATCCCCCAATCATATGATTTGACTTCATTATCATTACATTTAAGGGTTGAGCTTAGTTTATACTCCTATGTATCATAAAATAAAAGTTTCCTCTTCTTATTCTTATTCTTATGATGTATTTTTTTTTAATATTTTTTATTTAAGTCTTTGAATTTGTATACTCCTTTGGTAACATACTTATGACGTAATTTTTTGTTATTTCTAACAAGTTCATGCAATGGTTCTGTTATAGGTTTAAATGTTTCTTCAAGTCCCATAATATTTCGCTTGCGGTATTGTTTTAATTCAGAAATTTTTTTTAGAGTATTTCTACTTTTTGTCATTCATTGTGTTTATCACATAGTGAAGTGGATGTTATCATATTTGTATATGAAAAATTTACTGAAAAATAAACCTGATAATCAGACCTAATAGCAGATCAGTTAAACATAACTGGTAGATGATCAGTTAAAAAGATATGGTAGCTGATCAGTTAAACAGACCTAATAACCTGTTCAGTGGAAGAGACCTGATCAGATGATTAGACCTGATTGCTGACCAGTTAAATAAATATTCGTTCTGAAAAATTAAAAAGCTGAAAATAAATTATGCACAATACCCAATCTCAATTTAAAAATATTTTTTATTTTTAATTTAAATATATTTATTTATTTATTTAATATTATTTTTAATAAAAATATTAAAAGAATTCCCAATTTATAAAATGTAATGTTTTTATTTTTAATATATTTATTTATTCATTTATTTATGTTTTTTTTAAATTTTATTATTAAGGTGAAAGCAATAGTTTTCCCATTTCCCAATACCAATTCAAAAATTTGTATATTCAATGTTTAGATAATTATACATTTTGAATTGGAAATCTACGTTCCCATCTTCTAATTTTTTAAATAATACCCTTTAATGCTATAAATTCAGAATACAATCATCCAATACGTTATACCTCTCCAGGAGGTAAACGCAACGATTTTCAAGCTCCAACCTAACGTTGGAGCCAAATTTGCCCTTTCCCCTCACTGCTGAAAAGGAACTCAAAGTTAAAGTTAAGCCTGCCGCAAGCATAAAAGGGTCTTCCTCGTTATCCTTTATCAAAGCATCCAAATCCTGTTGAGTCACCCCATCTGGTAAGTTGGATGCCGTGTTAATGTTGCTGATGGTGGAGCTCAAAATATTGTTGCTGTTGCTGTTGCTGTTGCTGTTGCTGTTGCTGTTGCTGTTGCTGTTGCTGTTGCTGTTGCTGTTGCTGTTGCTGTTGCTGTTGCTGTTGCTGTTGCTGTTGCTGTTGCTGTTGCTGTTGCTGTTGCTGTTGCTGTTGCTGTTGCTGTTGCTGTTGCTGTTGCTGTTGCTGTTGCTGTTGCTGTTGCTGTTGCTGTTGCTGTTGCTGTTGCTGTTGCTGTTGCTGTTGCTGTTGCTGTTGCTGTTGCTGTTGCTGTTGCTGTTGCTGTTGCTGTTGCTGTTGCTGTTGCTGTTGCTGTTGCTGTTGCTGTTGCTGTTGCTGTTGCTGTTGCTGTTGCTGTTGCTGTTGCTGTTGCTGTTGCTGTTGCTGTTGCTGTTGCTGTTGCTGTTGCTGTTGCTGTTGCTGTTGCTGTTGCTGTTGCTGTTGCTGTTGCTGTTGCTGTTGCTGTTGCTGTTGCTGTTGCTGTTGCTGTTGCTGTTGCTGTTGCTGTTGATCCTAATCCCTAATCCTTTCTTAAAATGCGCCACCCAAAGCGTTCCAGATTCTGCTAAATTTATTATTCCACACACATGCTGATGTGGGAATTTTGGTAACCCGGTTTCATAGACTCCTCGAATATGTGGGTAATTTTTAAAGCCAAATCTCATTAAATCAAAATTGTATAATGCTCTTTTGGATAGCTTATTTTTAGATTTTTTGACTAATTTTTTTTATGTTTATTTGTTGAAACTGATATACCATATCCTTTCCATTTGGTTGTAAATATAAACCTTCACCCAACGCAACTAATTCCATCTTTCTATTATGTCTCTGGTTTTATTGTAGCTGTGCTTTCGCTATCTATTTTTAATAGTCTTTGCAATTGCCGCACTGCCTGAAGCCAAACTTTCTACAGCACTTAGAGGTGTTAAATTGGAACAAGTGCCAACAAGCCACCTATTTTTGGTACATTGATAAACTGTAGGACTATAACATTTTTCCTACATCGCTTTGTGTTTGATACGGCTACTTTTATAGCGTTCAATATGTCAAGCGGTTTTTTCTTTTTCAATTCCTTTGTTCCCATTCCAAACTTGTTCTAGCATTGATCTTATTTGTTATTACCAATACTACTATTTTACACGATCCCAAGCCCTATCAATTCAAACAGAGTCTGCTTTATGGCGATCACCCAAGTCCTTACTATTTCAATACTCTAAATCATAGATTCTACACGCTTCGTCTGACATGCTTCGTCTTAGCCTCAGGATAATCGTTTCTCTAGCTTTGTACCAGGTCTACAGCAATTATATCCAGGTCAATGAGCCTCAATGGGTAGAGCATTAATTATATTATTTACGATACCAGTACCCTGTTTGACATTTATTTTTTGACTGCTTACGTTATAAAGATTTAATAACAACCTCAATTATCAAACGATTGTCATTAAATTAAGTACTTATCACAATAACATGCGTTAATCGTTAAGGCAAAATAAAAGCATTGTAGTAAGAAATATTGAGAATGGAGGTCATGGAGAGAATGAACCTCCACGCCACAGTATTTTGTTACCGAATACAATTAAAGCTTTAATTGTTGGTCTATCATATTGTCGAAAAACGAATGTGATGATAAGCCTTATCGAAAGTCCAAATATTCTCAAATATTTACGTATTTTCAAAGAACTTGTATCAACCGAAATATCAGTATTTGGAAAATCTAATTAAACCAATACAAGGGATGGTATACTTTATATTTTTTTAGCGAATGGTGAAGTTTTGTCACCACAGGAAGCTAAAAATAACTCTATTTTATTATTTGATGACGTTCCTTGTGAAAAGCAGGGCAATATACGTAACTATTCATAGAAATATTGATTCATTCTACTTATCACAAACCTATACAAATATATCGAAACATTCGAATCGGGATAATGCAAATTTTATTATAATGTTTAAGCAAGACGATTTAAACATGCGTCACATATACCGAAATCATGTAAATAGTGACATAGGACTATAAGTCTTTTAAGAAAATTGCACAAAAGTGTTGAGAGGAAAGATATGGATTTCTACTAATTTCGAAGGATGATGAAATGAATGCTGGACGATATAGAAATGTATTTGATCAATTTATTATACCTTAAAAATATGTATTAAAAATCATATAACTGTACTTAGATGATGGTTAACAAGACAGTTAAGAATCAAGCTTTATAATGACTACATCGCTGATGCTTGGGGGGCGATCCTGCCCGCAAAGATTCCTTTTCGGGGGCCACAAAAAATTCCCACGTCGCGAAACGAAAATTTAACCCTTCAGGTTAGAAAGTAAATAAGAAGCCGGGGCGTCGGGGTGTATATGGCACGTCAACTTTATTTCGCTGCATACATGAGACTAAATCTTAACTTAGAATCGATCTCCCGGTCGCTTTGCCTCGTTAAAGCGGGAGCGGGAGATCGTCGGTACTCGGGGTACGACAGCAAGCCGGGGACCGAAAGCTCGCTCCTGAGCAGAGGCGGCACAGTGGGCCCCTCACGTGAACAGCTGACAATTGCTTTAACAGGAAACACTTCTGTTATTAGTGAAACATTTTTCCCACAAATTGAATTAAAACGAAATTATGAATGTCCCCTCATTGATTTTTATACATTTAATTCTATACCGAATGTGCATATGAGAAACAATCGATTTCATATTGGAAATAATGTTATAGCAATACCTGTGGGTTCATATGAATTTAATGATATCAGTAAATATATTTTTAATAAGCTTAAGGAGTATCGATTAATGCCACCATCAATATTAAATGTAATAATAATACATTTCAAGTTCAAGTTGTCACTAAAAATGAAAAAGTATATTTTAACCATGAACGATCAATGGGACAACTATTCGGCTTTTATAAACGTAAATGAAATCCACATAATGACGAAATTTACAACTCGGATAATCCTATAAATATTTTAAATTTAATTTATTTACCTTTGAACTGCAGAGAAATAAGCATACTAGAAATACAGATAACTGAACAGAACGAAGATTTAGTTGATTTGCGTGCAGAAACTGTATCCATCCGCCTACTACCAGCAGAATGATAATATACAAATAAAGTATGTCCTTCGTCCCCTTATCAACATTAACAAATCAAAAGCTGAAGTGGAAACATCAACATCTCAAGGAGCTTCAAAACAACGACCTGCACTATAATTAAAAAAATAAATTGATTTTAAAATCACTTGGCCTTAACATTAAGTAAAGTTTTTAAATTGCTATTCGAATGAATGAAATTTTCCATGTTCAAAAAAAACCTCTCAATGACGACAGTATCATTAAAAAGTAATTTCATTCGTATCATTAATATCAACAAAACTTAAAAAAAAAAGATTATGAAGTTCAAGGTTATTTCACATTTTCAGTACCATTTAAAATGCCAGTGGGATTCGCTGAAGACTATAAGAAAGTTGTATTAAATTATAAACGTGAACTCATTCTACTACTAGTTAAAAATGCAGATGATATGTACATTAAAACAGTTAAAGGTAAAACACATAATATTAGAAATCATAGTATTAGTAGGAAAGTGCCTCAGATTGTTCAAGCGATAGTGCTAAAATTAAAATGTTTAATGTAAAAAATAGCGTTGCTAGTCTTTCACTATCATTCCGCAGTTGGAATTCTATTATAAACCAAACTTTATTAAAGGAAACACATCATATATGGTGTTTAGGGGGGCGATCCTGCCCGCATAGATTCCTGGTCGGAAGCCAAATATTTCCCACGTCGTGGTCGAATAATTAATCCGTCAGGGTTGAAAATGAAAAGGCGGGGGCGTCGTGGTGGATATTAGGCGTCAGCTTTAATTCGCTGCTTACAAGAGACTAAAACTTAACTTAGAACCGAGCTCCCGGTCGCTTTGCCTCGTTAAAGCGAGAGCGGGAGATCGTTGATATTCGGAGTGCGAGAGCAAGCCGGGGACAGAAAGCTCGCTCCTGAGCAGAGGCGGCACAGTGGGCCCCTCACGAAAACATATGGAATTTCAACCTGGTAGCAAATAGAGAACGACCCCGGTTTGTTATCATTGCTTTTACCTTACCATAAATGGGCAACTAATTTCAAAAAATGCAAAGGTATATCTAAGTGCAGATGTTTATCATTATCGGATTTAAGCATAAAATACCCGATTTCAAGAGAGCTACCACAATGGACAGCCCCACCCACTTCTATCTCCGATGGAATTCATTAATAAGGCTCCTATTGTTGTTATCGTTCTCTTGTATTAGTCAAATCCTTACACCATTCAATTAATGACCCTAATTAATTTTTATCACCCTACCCTTTTAAAAGGGTCAGATAACCCTTATTTATCTAATTAATGACCCTAATTAGCGGTAGTTGGGTTTTTATACTAATATTAAACTTGAGAAAATAAAATTATACTGTATAGTAAAATAACTTTTATTACCCAAACCTTTAAAGGGGGTGACAGGTGACAGATTTTCAAAAGCGATTTTCTTATATATATTTGTGGTTTTGTTTCGAGAATATGTGTGTTTGGTTTAATAAATGAATTTAGAGTTCACGTTCGGTCGGTTTTGGTTTAAGTATACAGTTCTTTACGGTTATTTTTACTATGCGTGTTAGGTGTACAAAATGAGTAATGCTTAAATAAAGTTAAGGCCTTGCGTAAAGTTCAATATGTAATACTATGTGGCTACATACATGTATGAGTATTTTAAATATAGTTTAATATATAGGCGCTTGAGATCCGTTCTCAAAATACATGGAAAAGAGTGTTGGACATAAATTATAAGCCTAGTGCCGAGCGGTACTCTAAAACTGGTGTGGAACAGCCAAAAAAGCCAAAGAATGATAAAACCTTAAAACAAAGTTCAACAATTAATCAATCAGGCATCGCGTTGATGTTTAACATCGATATTAAGCTTAAAGTTAATCAAAAAAAAAAAACTATACAAAATATATGTATAATAACACAGGTTCGTAACAAAATTCAATTCAAGTAACAAAAAAAATAAGAGGGACTGGTTGGTGATGAGTTATATGAATTTACAATTTTTAAAATATCTTTTTAAAAATTGCCAGCTCCAAATGCTGATATGTAAGCATGATTATCAAAAAAATAGAATGAATATATGTGTGGGGTCCTTTGAGGGGGGTCATCAACCGACACTAATTGCCTTAATAGAAATTCAAAGTGTAAGCTTCATCATATCCTACCGATCTAATATACACACATCAATAAAACTGTGTTCACAATGATAATGATGATGAAGTTGATGACGAGCCCGGGTCTCCATCGGCTTCTCTCTCTGCCACTAAAAGTCCAAAATTCCGCAATACTCGCACATGCAGAAAAATCCGTAAAACGGTGCGGGTAAAAGCTTAAGCTGTCTAAATCGCCAAATGATTGAACCGCTTTTCCTGCTGCTGCTGGAAGTTGTACAGTATTGCAGCATTGCCGGATCCAAGACATCAAGTTCAGATTGTAAGACTGTTGCGTTTGCAGCTGCTGTTGGGGACGATGGTGCTTCAGTTCCTGCTGCTGCTGGATCTGATGTTGTTGCTGGTGATGCGGCGTCTTGTTTTCTCCGTTGGCACTGTGGCTGGCTGAGGCCAGAGAAACGGTCGACAGGGATGGACCGATGCTAACCAGGTTCTTCGACTTGGAATTGCGCGTCAAGGGCTTATGGTTCTTGACGATGTCGCAACTGTTCTGCCATAGCCAGCAACTGCGACAGAAGTGTCGGAAACAAGACAACTCGCGACAATATTAGGGACTGTGTTGAACTCCAAATATGGATCTACCTGCACCTTTTTTGGGAACTTTGTGGTTCGAATCTCAATGAAGGCGGCCGAGACGGCTTTCATGTAGGAGCGAAAGTTACTGAACGTTACGGGACGAGTAACCCGATCCAATCGAGTACTTGTACTTGTTCGTGTCGATGCCAGCATACAGCACACCATCGAAGAGATCGTCCATTATTTTACCAAGCCCCTCTGCCGTAAACTTGCCATGCAAGGCATCAACGAATACGGTCTTCGTAGGATCAAATTTCTGGGAACTTAAGCGCACAAAGTTGGAGTCGGCAATTATCCATGGAATGACGCGAGGAGATTTTGAAGAAGTAGTTGCTTCCGCTGTACGAATCAGCCACCTGGACCACACAGGCAGAAAGCAGGGCTTTGACCTGCTTGTCGGACTCAAAGATTATGTACACACAGCCCTTGGGTTGAGCAGATTGCTGTTCCTTTCCGGGCCACTCCACTTTGATGGAGCCGAAGGGCTTAAAAATCTAGATAAGGGACTGTTCACTTATGTCCCAGGGAATGCCGCCGGGGAAGACCTTTGGCGAATAGTTGAGCATGCGGTGTGAACGTGGCGGTAATTGTCCGCTCCAGGTACATGTAGCGTCGCACCGGTGCCGCCAACACTAGCGAAGTTGTCCAGGCTGCTCTGACCGAGGCAGTTTTCGTTGCTCCCTCTGACAGGGCCAACGCCATTGAGATCGAACCCGTGCTGCTGACCTCCATTGTTGGCCATCTGCTGCTCGTAGTTCCTGCTCATGTTAGCGTATTGCTGCTTCAGCTGGAGTTGCTGATGCTGTTGTTGTTGCTGCTGATGGTGATGATGCTGTAGCTGTTGCTTCTGCATTGAGGCTAATTTGTTGCTATTAACAGACAGCAAATTAATCATGTCCAGTAGGTTGGGCTCGCTAATCGACTGGCTGCTGTTCTCACTCTCCGGCGAGTTGGAGCGCGTAGAGGCGTTAGCCAGGCTCAGTCTCAAGCCACTGCTCGTGGAGCTGGGCGTGAGTGGAGCGTAGACCGCCGCGTCGGCGGATAGTTGGACGCCGGCAGACAGCAGCAGCAGCACTGGCGTGAAGCAGATTATTGATGCCGCTGCTGCTGCCGTTACCGCCGAAGCTGCCGGAGGTTTGACTCTCGGGGCAGGTGCCTCCTCACTAGACCGATCCCAGTCCCGATCCTACTCCTGTTGCTGCTCCCGATGCTGTACCGACTGTAGTAGCTACTGTACTAGTTGCTGCTGCTGCTCCTCCTCCTCCCATCGAAGATGTCGAGGGGTTTTGGCCTCTGCCGACGACCCCATTACCACCGCTGCCACAGAAGCCGAGCAGATCGTTCAGTGTGATTGGATCGTTGATAAAAGCTATCAATCCATCCAGCTGCTGCTGCTGATGATGTTGCTGCTGCTGCTGCTGCTGTTGCAGCTGCAGATGAGGGTGCTGCTGCTGCTGGTGGTCGAGGAAGGAACTGATCGTGTGCTTCTGTAGCACCTCCGTTGTGGGGGATCCACAGCTTTAGGCTCGCAGGTTGCCGCCAGTTCCGGGACAGTCGGGGATGTCGTACTGTTGCAGCAGGGACATTGTGTTGAATAAAAATTCCAATCTCCACACTTGTTCACATTGCGCTCCTGCTCGTTGGTGTTGGTGCTCGGTTCGTTCGCTCGTCCGTAACGGACAAAGCTCCAAAACAGATGTCACCACTTCCGCGTTGTACTGGCCCACTCCCTCCACCCGCAGAGAGTCCTTGCGCGCACTTGGCCCTCTCGCAAGCTCTCACTCGCTCTCTTCCCTTATCTCCTGCGCAGGTTTGAGTTCGTTGCGGTTTGAGTTCGAGTTGGACTCCGTGTTAAGCCTGGGGCCCCGTTTGCCGTTATAGTGGTTGGGGAATTTCGGTTCATTTTTTTTTGGCTCCACAGGGAGTGAATGAGTGAGTGAGAGGAGAGGCCCAAAGACAGCTGGCAGATGTGGCCGTATCAGCCATTATTTATCTAATTAATAATCCTTATTGTCCATAAAAGGATTAACGCTGTACCTGTTGTTAGGTTTCCAATCTACTGAAATAAATTTTAATTTTAGACTATTTGAAAATAATTTGATTATTTTAAAAATTTGTTAAGTAAAAAAAATGTAGGTATTAATCTAAAATCAGAAAGCATTTTAATCTGTGTGGCTGTGAAATCGAATAACTATATTTATTCATCCTTAAAATACTTTTATATATGTTAAAAATAAAATACGACTTTTTTCATTTCTTCGTGTATATAAAGATCTAGCTATCCTTTTCCAATTATTGCTTAAACAACAATTAATGACTAGCATTACAATGATCAGATTTAGCTTCAGCTTTCAGTGTGCCCGGCTCGCGCGCGCATATTTGCGAGATTATCATCTCAGCCGTCAGCTCCGCTTTCAGCCGTTGGTGTGCGCACGGCCTTAATGCGAAAGTTATTTGGTCAGACTTCAGGGAGTTGGCTTTAATTTTCCACCGAAGGAACTATGTTTCAATAAGACTGAGCTCTCATTGCAAGAGTTGAGATGGTTTATATCTCGATGAGCTTTTTCCCGGAATGGGTGTATCGTCAGAATATCGACACATTTCCGCGAAAGTGCCATATGTCGATTTTGTTTCGAAATTGATACTTAACGCAAAATTGTTAAGCTAGGTACAGGCGATGCAAACAATTTGCAGCAAGTTGATTGCTGCAAACAAATTTGAACGTATAAACACGATTGAAATCATTTTGCTGCAAACAAAGAACTTGCAAAATGATATTATATATTATATATGTATTAATTATAAAATTAAAATTTGGTAAGAAGTTCAATTAATTTTTAGTATTTACTTGTCAGACATTAATCTTTTCACTTTGTAACGTTTAATTAAAGTTGCTAATAAAGTATCAACTCTTGATTTCAGTGCCGACATAATATAAACACGTCGTTATTCCTTGACTTTCAGAAAACAACAGAACTTGCAAATGAGCGTCACTTGCTAACACTGCAAACAAAAATATGCAAACACATGTAGACAGTAACTGCAAATTATTTTCAACTTGCTGCAAACTGTTTGCATCGTGTGTACCTAGCTTTAGCCACCTAATGTCTTATTACCCTGTGAAATATTATAACTGAAAACCCTATAATTCCGATAAAAATGAAATTTCAATTTAATCGTATGTTACAGTGCTTTTCAATGTGCGCGCGAAATTATCGTATGTATTAATATTCTTATATTTTTTTATGAAATAGCGCCTTTAATGATAAAAATTATTATAGCTAAATCCACTAAGCGTTGAAAAATCTTTCCATTATTTTCTCGTTCCTAAGATAATACGTCAAAAAAGCTTCTCCTGTAAAATTAGATTTGCGGAAATGCGTCGATATGTTTCAATGATTCAGTCGTTTGTTACTGGCATTTTAGCCGAATCAGTTCTCTGCTGAGCGTAAAATCATTTTATTTTACCAAATAGGATCTTAGTAATAAATAGTATGGAGAATGTAATTACTTCTTCAGATTTTCATGTGCAAGCTATAATGATTTAAAAACACAAAACTTAGAGATTAGTAGATAGATTAGATTAGATAGATTAGTAGAAAGCCTTCGTAAATTAAAAACTTTAATCCTAACCTCCTTAGTACACATACAACCAAGCTAAAAAATTTTTTCGTATACTTTTCTATATTTTCAATCTCGCTTACTAACACCTAACTTGGACAAGCGTGTGAATGGTGTCACAAGGTCTTTGTGAGTGTACTCTCGAAGATCGGCAAATATTTCATTGTTCTCCTGTGTTTACTCTTGTTTGACATTTCCTTTTGCCAGTTTTGAATATTCGAGGATATTTTTTTGAACCAAGATTAAGGATCGGTTTCATGTTGCCGAGGAAGTTCGGGCTGGTTCATCTGCTGATTCGTTTTTTGGGATGTCACTATTTTCCAGTACCCATGTTACTTGTATTGTCTGCATAGATCCTCTGCTTTCTCTGTCGAGTCCCTCAATAAGTAAGGGGAACCCAGGATGCACGCACTTTATTGAACGTTCCTTTTATGCCTTGGAAGTCGGCCATCGCGTTTTGCTTGTTTTGCAGAATATTATTGAGGAGACTATGTAGAGTGTAACGAATGGAGAAGTGTTTCATGTCCTGAGGAATGTGTGATTTCGGTGCTCGCCTTGGTATCCAACTCTTGCTCGTCGGCTTTGGGGTGGTGGTTTTGTGTACACAGTTATTATTATTATATTAAATACCAGAATATAGCGAGATAGCGACATAAGATATCAAAATTTAACGAAACCGGATGAAGAGGATAAATATATTCGAGAAGAAAGTCGGAGAATTAGAAAGACAGTGAGAAAGTCAGAAGGAAGGCGAAGCCACGGGTGGAATTGTGGTCGCATTTAGCCCGCCTTGCCTATGAACAATTTCCTAGGAGTCTATCTTTGGTGACCCCTTTAACACCCTACGATAACGGAAGCATCAGCCGAGTTCTATTGTTTTTACATATGACTATATATATATGCCGGCTAAATAAAAAGGAATGATTATAATTTAATTTAAACATAATTAAATTTTATTAAAATATTTGCGAACTAATATAAATTTAATCCAATGTTAACTGTAAAGGTAATTAAAAGGAATGTAGCTTAGTTTAATTTAATTATCATCTCAAGTAGTTTTAAGTTGTGTTCAAAAAAATTTTTATTATTAAAAATTATTTCGTATTAATATTTTTTTTTTAATTTAATTACTTTAATTTTATTTAATTTTTATTTTGAAAAATCCTATAGAATAGGCAAGAATAAAAACAAATTATAATTATGCGGTACTCGTTCATTTGTACCTCACTCAGGTAAATCCAACAATGCAGATCGATCCCCGACGAAAAAAAGTTGCCGTTGATTAAACACAATGATTTTGACCTATCCATTATTCGCTTTTTTAGTCTACACCGAGATCTCGATTTTTATTTATAACAAAGCTTATTATATCAATTATTAATAAAATTTAAACTAGACAAAGGCATTACAACTAATCCTTCCTTTGATTCGGTGTTGTTAATCAATCGAAATTTAATAATAAAAAAATCGTTGAGCTATGTAGTTGCTACACTACAAATACTATTTCGTGCATCGCTATTTCCGTCGGCCGACCTTTTTGGTATACATGCCTCTAAACTTTCGATGGGAAGTGTCCTCATCTTCCTGGTTTTGCCTGACTCTTGTCAAGTCAAGTATGGCAAATCTGTCTCCGGAAAGTTTTCGGTACTTTTGGCAAATTTGAGTTTACTATTTTTTGTGGGCTAACCTTTATTTTTATTTGTACATCGATCCCGGTCTGTACGATCTTGTAGAGCTAAGTTTTACTTGCGGTGAGATAGGCCACTGGGTAGCCGCAGACGTTAAAGTTGTTGTTGTCTTTGACGTTGCTGTGGTAGGAGGTACCCTACCGGTACCCTACCGTGATTGTGAGCGCACAAGCCGAAGTAGTCGGTACAACGATAAGAGAGAGAGGGGACAGGCATTGTGTGTTCCACGACTGAGTAACAGCAGTTTTGCTTGAGCATAGAATCGCTGGTGACAGTGAGCGGACTCTTTCGGTAGCGGTCAATGACGTTGATTTTGTTGTTGCCTTCGATTAGTCAATTGAAATGTAAGCATTATTCAATACAGAAGATAGCCATCGTTCATTTAGTTGTAATTGTTGTCAATCTTGACTTGACTTTGTGGCTTTACCGGTTGCACTTGTTAATATTTTTTTGCATTCGGCATTTGAATTGGTTTTAAATTTAGTTTTAATCACAAGGAGGTATAGACCTTGAGATATGGCATTACTGCCAGCGTCTTTTAGCTATTTTTTCTTATTTTAGGTGGTCACTTTCTTAATTTTTGGAAGTCTTTCGGCAGAGCGATCAAAACACGTCCGAACGCATAAAGAATTTTTGGGTTTTTGGTCTTTTTGTGGCCGATTCAAATACCTAGCGAGGGCTTGCCTTTATCCATTGTGTTATCGGTCCCTCACAAGCAGAACTCCTATCTCTGAGTTTGCCAATAGGTTTAGCCGGTGTATCAGTTCCGAGATGCACTTAACGCCCAAGGCTAGACGTCCGTTGTGTTAAGATTGGAAGCCGTACAATCTCATCTCTGATGGGTAGCAGAGGGGAGGCTGAGGAAAGGTATCGGCACCGAGATCACCGTAGAGCAGGTTCTTTTTGGTCACTAAGGCCCCTTGTCAAAAAGAAATTATGTTCAGGGCCTCATTTCTTTTTGCATTACCATTCCTTAAGTCGCGCACTTTTACTAAACATTCATAACTCAAAATTGTGTGACACTCTGTTAAGCTTGATACAACAGCAAAAATGTAGAAGTTCGATAGACCAGCAAAATTACTCTATGTATAGCCGTATGTATAGCCTGTAATATTCTCAAAGACCGAAAGACATAAATAATATTTTAAGAACCACTAAGCAATAGGGTTTTGTCGTTAAAAAGTCAATTTGAAATGTTGTTATATATGCTTATAAACATAGAAGACACAATGGTTGATTCTTAGTCATAAAAGGCAGAACGGCTGCTTTTAAAAATTACGCCTATGTTAAAAGTATTCTTTTGCAGCGGTTTTCAGTTTCAATACATCTGCAAAATTAATTCCAATTAAATATTTCATTGTATAATATAAATAAACTTGCCCCATTTGAGTATAAACTAAAAACATTATTTCGAAATGTTGACTAAAAACATAATAATAATAATATAGTTATGTAAAATCAACGAAAAGAAATATACAAGTACTTACTTTTGACGTATGTGTACCCAATTATCAGAAACAAAGCTTAATAGTGTTGTGTATCCAACGAACCCAGAAGCGACTGAACTAATTATTAAAATCTGGTCGCTTTCAGTGAATATAGAATTGTTACTTAGCATTGCTATCTTAAGTAAATAATATATCTTTTCTGGTTGAGCTGGACAACGAGCCAACATTTTTAATAAAAAGGTTCGATCACTTTGAAGCCGAAGCTTAGGAAATTGTTTTATGCGTTCCAGTCCAAACATCCATTCCTTCATAGAACCCAATTTAAAGACTGGACATATGTCCTCACTGGGCACACTAAAATTATAATTGTATTAAAAATTAAAAACAAATCAATGGAAATAATACTTACGGATTTTCAAAATTTGGATTAGAACTGTTAAGCCACAATTCAAAACTTTGTCTTGCTGCATTTATACAAGGCAAATAGCCTGCACGGCATAGAAACGTCTTAGATAATTTTAGAAAATCAGTTTTCCACGTGGCTTCATTTCTTTTTTGAATACCCAAATTTTCATACATAGGAGCCAAGAGTGCTATAATATATAACTGAAAATAATTAACGTTATAAATATATGTCTTCTTTTCTTTATAATAAGTCAACCTCAAACTTCTTATAAACAGAAGACATTTCGATACGGCGTCCAATTTGATCAATAAAAGTAAACACTGGATTCCAGACCACATGATTGCGTTCATTTTTTAAAAATAATGTCATATTTAATGCAGTTTCAAAATTTAAGTCTCCTGCATAGGCTAAGTTCCAGGCATCATGAAGTAATTTCGCTCTAAAATTAAAATAAAAGAAAATTAGCATTGTTAGTGTTTTTTAATACCCGCACTGCAATGCAGAATATGCTATTATGCTAACTAGTCTTCAGTTTATGAGCTAAATTTTAAAACTTTGATCTAGGTATATATTTTATTTATTGGTAAAAGTACTTAGCAAGAGCTCGAAATTTGTCGTAGTTCTGATGGTGGACTACGCCGCTTCTGCGACAGCATCACCTAGTGAGGTAAACTTGTAAACTGCTCCAAGTCCAGCGGATCACTCCACGGGTGCGGCCGACTAGCACTGGTAACTAGTTAGCCTTCAAGAAAATCAACCACCAGACGCGCAGTTATTAAAGAGTGCGAGTGTAGTCCCCTAGCGGCTGAAGTGCATCCGGTCATGGCTATTACTTAGACCAAAACGTGGGCTTAGGGCTCGAAATCGTGGACATGTAAATTTTAAGCCGGAGGAAATTAATCATTAGCCATGGTTGGAGGTGCCTGGCGGAAGGCATAAAACGCAAGTAAGTGTGTTAAGGCCCAATACAAAACAGCTCTCAATATCCAGGACAGAATGCAGGACAAGGCGTCCCTCTCCCAAGAGGAGAAGGTCAAAGAAAGCCTGGGCCGAACGAGTCTACATACTTACCTTATGCTTCATTACAGCTCTGATTACCTGACAATACTGATGTTGGAGAGCGAGATGAAGTACCTTTTGGCAGCTTGCTGCTAAATGGCACACGACAGGACAGCCCCACCAGAGGAATTCAGGAGACTGGTGGTTCGAATATCCAGCAACTGCTGGTGGGTGGAGACGCCAACGCACACCACTGTGGGGAAGCCCCGACAAACGGCAAAGGGGAGTCACTCTTTGACAATGTACTTTTAACTATCATACATGTCGAAAACATAGGGAAGGAGCACAGCTTCGTTGGTCCCACCTCGTCAAAAGCGCTAGATTTAACACTCGTAATGAGTTAGGGTACTACGGTATCTCAATGAAGAGTTCTCGAAAGACCATCCTCCTAAGGTCACAAGCACATACAGTTCCAACATGCCTTTAGAAATCGCCAAACAAGGGAAAGATGATATAATTACCGAAGAAGGAAATACGCAGGGTGAAAAGAAACTCGTGGAGAAACTTCGTCTCCAATATAGAGATGGCCTCAGAAACGGCAAAAATACGGAAGTTGCTATCGAAGCAACCTATCATAAGAAATAGTGTAAATTGAATACGTGGAATCCAATACTTATTTTTTGTTTACTTTTATTTATTTTATTAATAAATATTATTTATTTTTAGTGCCTGAGCGTAAAAAAGGAAAATGAAACGGCATTAAAAGAAAACTGTAAACTTCAGCGGTTTCGAATCATTTTAAAAAATGCAACACTGATCAAACTTGAACCAAACGTAACACTGGCGTATGGCGCAACATACAACCATTTCATGTTGTTGTGATCTTTTAAATTTGCTCTATCCACGTTACAAGATACCTTTTAAACGATATTATCGCGATATAATTCTTGTAAAAAACTATGATATTCTTAAAGAACGCTTTATGAAACTTTTACAAAACTTTTACAAACTTTTAATTTTCAGCATTACAACGGGATACGGAAGTACTTAGAAAAGCCAAATGCGGTTGACGAGGTGGACCCAATTGCATACTGGAGGTAAGTGCAATTTTTCTTCCAATAATTTATATTAATTCCTCATTTAATTACAGAACAACGGGGAAGATTTCAAACATCTATGCAACAAAAATTTGTGTGTACCGTATTGATTATTTCAGGTACACAATGTGCCTTGAAGCCAAATATTGTTGATAAATTGTTATTTATTAACAAAAACGGATCTCAATTAGAATAAATTATTTTGTTACACAAGAAATGTTTCTTTAATTATTAATTTAAATTTTCACAAAACATCGATGTTTTTTCTCAAACATCGAAAACATCGGTGGTGCTACCACCATCTGTTTACCAACATCGATGTTTGCTCTCTAGCACACACCCTTTCATAGTATTCTGTTCCGAAATAAGGATGGCGAAATCCGAGATTTCGAGCTACAATCAGTTACCATTGGGGGTTAACCACGTACCATTCTTTGCATATTCGAGTACTGAAACAGATGGTAGAGGATATCCAAGGGCCATTTCCAAAAGCCACCCAGATTTTAAAGCAGCATATATACGTCGATGATGTTCTGGATTAGCAAATTCAGTGACCGAAGCTCAAATTTCCATTTGAGAGCGGAAAGCAGCTATAAGCTCCCGTTGAGAAAGTGGACCTCCAACCACAAGAGCATATAAGAGACATTCCAGCCGAGCCGCTTCATCATACCGAGTTTCGCGATATCGATGCCGAAAGCACGGTCAAGATGCTCGGTATATTTTGTCCCTCCCAAAATAGTATTGGAACCCTCACACACGAAGCGTGGAGTCTTATCCCAAATCGCTAAGTTGATCGATCCTGCCAGGTGGCTAGGTCCGTTTATAACTGAAATGAGTCAGCAGTGCCAAACTCCATAATTTTCTAGCCTGCTGGAAAAAGCCTGCTTGAACTGGAACACGTTTGTGCCCAACAGAGTTGTCAAGATTACTCTGGCAACCCCAGTCAACTGTTAGGCACGATCCGAAGAAAATGACGCCGATCTAGCCAGTCGATATGAAATCCTACACGAGTGGGCGAATAATCAACTTTGGTGGGACTGACCAGGGTGGCTGCAAGGGCCGCAAGAGCTATGGCCAGCGCTACATCTAATAACCGAGATAGAGCAGCGTGCGGTTATATTTCAGCAAAGTCTCTTGTGAAGAATTTCTTTAACAATTTTCCAAACTGGACAAATCGCTTCGAGTTCTGACGTATGTCATGCGGTTTCTTAAGCGATGCCGCAAGAGCTTGATCCTGCCCATCTCACAATCCACATGTAAAAAAATTCCAGATGCAGAAAGAGCTCCGATCTCCATTGCACAGCGCAGAGCAGCGGCTTCCAATTGGAGTTCGACAGTGTATTTGTTTCCATTCATAGACCAACAAGGTCTCGTGGTCGCCTCAACACTTCTAGAGCTGATGTGCAATCTTTCGACAGACAGAGTATCGTTCTCGAAGGCTTACACATACACGGCCATTGTTCGAGCCGGCCTTTTTGAGATCAAGAACTATACAGGGAGGGCTTGCCTGATTACGATATGAGGGATTACGGGGGATATGTTTGTGAATTTGTGTGTTTCTACACGAAGGTCATCCATTTGGAACCCTTATCTGATCTTACAACTGAGAAGTTCCTACTGGCCTTCGCCCGTTGCGTCGCTAGGCGCAGTAGTTCTCAGCAGGTCCATTCGAATAATGGGGCTCCACATAGGGGGAGTCTGTAGGAAGCAGGGATTAATAATTTAAAAACTCTGTTCTACAAATGCACAGCCACCCGTAAGTATGTATGGTATTTGAGGAACTTGCGGTAAAACTTGTAGTTGGGATTCGTACTTATCGGGGAAAATAAAGCGCCCAGTAGGCTATACTACTCCGTGCGGAGGACAAGGAATCCTTCGTTCCCAAGGACTATTGTCTTCCACTTTTCGAGGTCCACAGTGCATTCTACTAACACTAAGCCCACTTCTTTTTTTTCTTAGTTTCTCTGCAGAACCAGTTTCGCATAATGTCCCCTCATCCTCGTACAACCCAATCTTTTAAGAGCTACCGCTGTCAAGTCTGCCGGGACATCCATTCTCTTCGGACCAGTGGTTTTAATAGCTGAGTGCCGAGAAACGCCTCCAAGCAGTGCTTATCAATAAGTACTGCTTGAATTGCCTCGCAAACCAGCACTCAGAGGGTACCTGCCGCAGCGAAGACTGCTCGGAAATGTTTGTCTCCCAGTCTCCGTCGCTAACCCCGGCCGGCAACGTCTGGAGGTTAAGTCAATAACTTAATTTGTAGGGTTTCAGGCAAAGATGTATGCATACACATCTGAAAATGCAGGCAGTCATCCCAAAAGGTGTATAAAGAAGAATAAGGTAATAAAATGTAATTGTTTAGAAATAAGAACATCTTAAGGGTATACAAATTGGAGAGCAAGAATGTGATACGGTGCAAATGTTTGGATTTAGAGGACATGAAATAAGTACAGTAAAAATATTAAAAAACTACATTGGACAATGAAGATGATGGAATGTTAGCCCTAGCAATATTCAAAAACAAAAGTATTGAATAAGAAATTATGAGTAGTATGACAACTTTGAAGGCTCAGTCAATAGTTTGACGCAGCCAAATTGAGAGCTCTCAAAGTAGTGAAAGTAAGAAAACTAACCTAGAAAGAAATTGAGAGAAGATGAAACTGCACTCGATATGCAATTGGTAAACTTAATTTACCATAATAATACCCAGAATGCATTTAAGAAATTAAAAATTTATTTAAAATTAAAAATATATATATATACTAAAACTATTCATTTAAGCTTGTAAATATATGAAAATTTATTTTAACATGCGTAAATCCAAGATATTTTAATAAAATTACAAAATTTCAGACTGTCAACTATGCTTAATTTTGCAAAATTGAGCCAGCGCACAAGAGCTCTATCATTCTCTTTAATTTTTTGATGGGAATTGCTGCACTACGGTCAGTGCACCCCAATGAAACAAAGACCGTGCCTGTTTGGGTTAGCCGTTAGTAGGCGCGATAGAACATGTAGAAATGAATACGAGGAAATTAACTACCGGTGTGCAGTGAGATCAGTGAGAGTTTGCTTGCATGTGTAATAAGTGGGTTATTATAAAAGTCTTTAATTTATAAAGGCTATTTACGTTGGAGATAACGGTGTACAAATCAATATATTTTGCACATAAGGATATTCTACAATAACGCAACAGTAAAGGTAAATAGTATCTAGAATATCTACTCAATAGGTGGAAGTTAAGCTAGCCTAGAATGACGCAACAGTAAAGGTAAATAGTATCTAGTATATCTACTAAATACGTGGAAGTTAAGCTGACCCAACCAGTCTGCACTTTCCACGTCACCACGGTTGAGGATATAAATAAAGCATAGCATAGTTCTACGGTTGGCTAAGGAAGGTAAGTTAATTAGGAGTCTATAAAAGTAGGAAGGTAACCTTTGGTTTGTATCCCACTTTAGCAAAGTCTTAGCGAAAAGTAAATAGTTCTTTTGAACCGATTCGATGCGATTACTATAAACGGCCTACTGACGACCCACTGAGGATGAACTAAAGAAATATAAAAGTATTTAGTAACTTAGTTGTCGTGGCTTTATGCACCAATGACGAAATATGATCCATAAAGTCAAGTTTAAGATTCAAGCGAAAGCTCAAACCACCAACTAAATTAAATCTTTTCAAAGAGCAGGAAAGTTCAGCGTATAAATCGCAAGTTTGCATTCAGAGCCGTTTACGCTTAATAAGTTTAGGGGTTCTTTGGAAGTTATTAAGGTATGCACAAAATGCTTGACGTCATCAGCGTATATAAGTACTCTAGAGTTAGTCAGAACTTTGAGCAGGTCGCCTATTAATAATTAAAATAATAAGGTAGCCACAAGGCTCCCTTGAGGGACGCCAGAAGTAGCCCTCAGAAAATTTCCTTAACGTTCTGCATTTTAGATAACTAGAGTTCCAACTTAGAATATAAACTGGAAAACTCCTTAAATCGAGTATACTAACGAGGAGAGAATGGTTTACAGATTAAAATGCTTTACTAAAATCAGTATAGATTACATCTGTCTGAAAATTATTATGTAAGCCCTTTTTTATATAGAAAGAAAGCTTCAAAAGGTTTGTTGATCTTCGCCTAATAAAATCGATCGATAAAACTGATCGACAAAGGTGATGCAAATGAAGAGTTATTATATTTTCGAAAAGCTTTGGGATAGCCGACAACTTTAGGATTCCTCTATAATTGTTGGCATCTAATTTTCTACCATTTTTATGGAGAGGAATAATAATCGATTCCTTCCATATAAGGGGAAAGTGGAAGATTTCTAAGGCTAAGGTAAACAATTTCAGAAGGGAATAGCACAGGGCCGATCAGGCCCGTTTCAACATATAAGTTATATGAGAAATTGGTAGCCCGGTAGCGGTGCTGCTCTTTAACGGGCCGATGATGACGTGGTACAGGTAGGGTGCCCGCTAGATGGTATGGCAGTCGCTGGATAGCTGCAATCCAAGTGGTTGCCTAAGAAATGACGGCCGGGCAATAATGTTGCTCCTAGATAGCCGCTGATGATGTGGCACCGGTATGGTGCTTGCTGATGTGTCAGTTTATGGTGAGAAGGTGACAGCCACCCTATACCCCTGGCCATAAGCTCAGTGGGCGAATGCAAATAAGATGACGGCGATGGCCGGAGTCAAGTTTATGAGCCAAGTGCTCTTTATTAACTTAACTGTACGAAAACACTAGCTTGGTCGGCAGGCTGACCGTGTGACAGTGGAAAGTGCTGATAATTGCAAAATGAGCATAACTGACCATACCAGGAACCAATGGGACCCGGGCACGGCCCCCAAAGGCGGGTATGCTGAGTCGGCATCTAGAAACACTAGGGTGACCCAAGAATCATCCAATATTTCTACCGACTGTTTGTTACCCTTCAGTAATGTTAACTACTCCCCCCTTAGAGGTAAGACCGTCCTTGGTCGCCTTAAATGTTTCGGCAACCTGTCGCATTTCCCATGCATCGCGTCTTCTCCTCCACACGAGATGGAGCAGGATGAAACTGCTGATTAAAAAGCTTACTCCAACGCCGACAGCGATCCAGATGTGCGTTGATCCAACTGACTTCACTTCATTTTTGAGGGTTTAAATTATTTCCAGGTTTCGGTTGTTCATCCTCTGAAGCATTGGCATACTTAGCCCGTGGCTATATCCGGTAATGTTTAGCAGTCTTTCTTAAGATTTTATGCTGGTTCAAGTATTTGGTGCCATTTACAAAGGCAAGTCTCTCAAATGTTATAAGATGCGTGCCAGTTACTTCTATGTTGGGGCCATCATCCGTGCTGACTATTGCCGGACACTCATTGAATATCGTTATACCATGGTCTATCAGCGTTAGCCCCTAAGCCCCTTAGGTGACTGGCATGCGTTTCGCAATGCGCCGTAACTCCTGCGTGTAGACATCGGGCGCACGTGTCTTGAATTGCCAGTTTGCTGAATTCTCCGTAAATTGTCGACATGCAATCAGTGATTGCTAAGACTTCCTGGTTGCACTCAGCTATCACGTTGTCCCGTAGGTGGAGAATGGTGTGTTGGTGGGAAACGACAGTTACGTCTAAATTTTATCTTAGGATATGCGATGAGCACGTGAATAATATTATCGGACTGAACGACTTAAATATTAGATGCCTCTATTAGGATAATAACGGGGACCTCTGTGGGGTGATTAACTAAAACGGATTTCAAATCTTCATGGTTAAAAATAGCCGGGTTTATGATTTTTGATTTTGCAAGTGTGACCGTAATCATCAGATTCTGTACCTGTGTAATTAGTATTCTATTTCTGGTCAAAAGAACTTCGTATAACTGTGGGGTGGCAACCAGGTCATTCTTTTTTGCCTTAATGGTTTCGTTGGCAGTATCGGTTAATTTTTTGATCTGCCTTTGTGTTTTGGTGTTAATGACTACTTGTCTATTATTTGGTTTAATTAAACAGGACTCTGCCATTTTTAACAAATTTAATATCAGCTGCTTCAGGAGTGCCCGCTACCACTTTTAACGCGGTGGTGTACCTTTAATACGGATAAAATGGTTATAATGAGTGTAGTCTGTCACTCTAGCGTTAACTACTACTATATTGTTAATATGATTCCCGTGATCCTGTAAGAAAATGACAGATTAAATCTATTGTTTTTTCTAAGTGTGTGCTTGTGTTGGATGTGTTAAGCGAGAGTAAATTAGAAAAAAAAAGTTACTTAAGGTTGTCCTTGTGGACCACCCTCCCTCCAATGAGGACAACTGTTCCCAGGTCCGCCTCTACGCGTTTTTCTGTGTATAACTGAGATAGCTTATTGCTTAGTCTTCTATTGTTCTTTAAGTAGACCTTTTCTTCTACCTCAAATATTTCATTTTCTTTTAATGGGTTACGTCTGTCAAGATTATCTTTTTAACTTCGTCTGAAGCAGAGTGAATTACATCAATGGTTTTTTGGTTAATGACCGAATGTAATATTTTGTTGTATTCAACGGTCGCCCGCATAACTAGCTCCACTGTATCATTAATTTGCTTATCCATTTTAATACATCTCGCTATTTCTGTAAGGGTGCTGGAGGCTTTCGATTTGTCCGTTTGAACTACTGTGCAGCGCGGGTGCATTTACAATTTCTATGCCCCACTGATTTTTGAGTAACGATGTAATCGTTTCAGAGCTGAAAGACCCTTCATTATCACAGTATATTGTCTTTGTATTTGGGAATACGTTTATTAGTTGGATGATAGGGATTTTCACGTCCACTATACTTCGCTGTAGTCCGTATTTTGCAGTTTGTTACTACCTCGGTCGCTAACTTGGACATTTTCGGAAAATAATAGTCACGAAGGACTTGTTTTATATTTTCCTGAACAGCTCTCTGTGCACGGTTGTGTTCTGTGGTAATGTTGGCAAGTTACAATGAATAGCGTTGCTAACTTTTGGGTTTATGATTGATTTTAATGTTTCTAAAAGGGTGGATTTTTCCGTAAAATGTATATTATGGCCGCATTTATTTCCGAAAAATATAAAGTATCGCTTCAGGGAACACTTTGCCTCTTCTAGGATTCTCTGATTTCTGAAACAATTTAAAGGTTTTCCCTTGTTTCTATCGTATAAGTGCTAGATTCTTCACTGTGAATTGTTGCACAATCAGATTCGCCCTTTGAGAGAACAGCTAGTAAAATTATTGATACAAATACAGGAACGAGTTCGACAAATGGAGTTATCGGGATGCTTAAAAATAATTCCATGGCCTATTTTCTTGAAATAAGAATTGGATAGGACACGGTTTATTAAAAGAACTATTAAGAACTTTCTCTCAGTCGGTCAACAGGAAGGAGTTCTTTGTCGTAGTGCCGCTTGTATGTTTAAAAAGTTAATGGAAAAACACACAACATTGATAACATTTATAGGAAGATCGCTCACATCGTTTCAAGTGACAGTGCTAAAATTAAAATGTTTAATGTAGTAAAAAGTGGAAGTACTCTCCCACTCGCATTCTGGAGTTGTAATTGTTATATAAATCCAACATTTTTACAGGGAACACATCATATCTGGAACGTAAAGTTGTCTGCAAATAGGGAACGCCCACGTTTTGCTGTCATTGTATTTACATTAAATAGACACCTAACAAACAATTTAAAAAATGCAAAAGTATATCTAAATTCCGAAGTCTATCCCTATGAGCATTTGAATATTAAATATAATGAGACTCGGTTTGCTGTCTTGTACATGTACACAAAATTCCAAGAGAGCTACTACAATCGAGAGCCACGGGCTCCCATGGAATTTATGATGAAGGCTCCTATCGTTGTTGTTGATCTCTCATACCATAATGAGTCTGTAAAATCGGGACCGATTGATGTGAAAATTTCCACGGAGCTAACTGTGGGAGGTGAGATGAATACAAAGGTCTATTTCCTTCTCATCCGTGACCGACTTGTTGAATGCACACCATTGACTGGTTTGGTTCAACGAATTGTCTAAGAATTTTCAGAGGATAAGATCATTCAATTTCTTTAATCATTGTAAGTAGACGTTCACGGAGCCATCAAAAATTATGGTGAATGATAATGCCAATGGAGTCGATACGTGTGCCTGCCATTTTTTTACTGATCACTCGCTAGTATCATTAACAATTATACATACATTAGAACGTTAGAACGTCGCTTCTGATATTTATATTTTATAAATAAAATTATAATATATAAACCAATATATATGCATTTTTTAATGGAAATGTTTCTTGGGGACTTCTTTTAGCATTTATTTTTCAGATTTATCACTCCATCCACTCAAAAGTCACAATTCCATATCAAAGAAAGGTAAAACTTCAGGTGGATGAAAGAAAGGTAGGTGAGGGTGATCCTTCCTCGAATGTTATGAAAGTATGGGGTGGTGTGTGTAATGTGGTATCTCACAGCGAAAATCACACGCTAGTGGTAAGCTTAATTCATATATATGTACTTTGGTTTTTCTGTTACAAAACGTCCACGTGTGTCTCAGGATCAAGTAAAGTTCAATTGCATCCCTCCCTTTTTTAAGTAAGTATCTTGGGTGAACGTCCTTCAAGACTTACACCCTTCTTTAAGACTCAGTTCATTTTTTAATTGTGGATCGTGGGTGAACGTCTACGTGTGCTCCAGGATCAAGTAGAGCGTGGATTTTTCCCTTACGACTTTTGAACGCAAAAGGGAACACCTATCCGCGGTGCTTGGCGATCGCTTTTGATTTGCAGCAAAATGTTCAAACTGTCGTTAACTATTTGGTTTTTGGGGCACCATCAAACGTGGCAGGGTTGGCGGACAAAACTAATGCACAGTCTTGGCTGTGGTCCCAATAAGGTATAAACTTTCGGGCGGTCAGCACACTATTTTTGAAAACTTTTTATTACACACTTCCGATTGACCGCGAATAAAAGTTTACCAACAGCAGAAAATACACAAATTGCTTTAGCAATTGGCAGTAAGTACTGCAAATAATTATGGGTCTATCCTCACGATGCACGTGGACTTAGAAATCAGTTTTTCCAATACTTGACTGCACTCGATCACCTTACAGAGAAAAGAGACAGGAAATTTGCTGATCAGAGTGACCATAGTTTTAATAAACCAATTTCGCGGAATTTTATGGTATTTATGGTGAAAATGAAATTGTGAGAAATTACCGAGAACTTAGCGGGATCGGATTTTCGTTCAACTGGTTCGATACAAAATAAATCAAGCCGGATCGCTTTTAGACCTGCCAACTCGGCCTGACTCCCACAACAGGCAGACAAATCTCGTAACCCAGAAAGGCCCGAAAGTGTTTGGAATTGATCATGGAGGAAATGTAAGATAAATGTAATGGAGAAATGGAAAAAAAGATAATGTCAGGCCCATGCCTAGAACAGGTCACGGATTAAGCTGATGAGATGAGTTTCCTACTTTGAATTCTGATGTCTTTCGTTCCTTCTCGGGTTATTATGTTCACAAAAACCTGGTCAAAGCCTGAGGTTCTGAGCTCCGAAGTTTTATTTATGTTCACATTATATCGACTAGATCGCCCTATCAGGCGTGGGGGTGGAGTTCTTGACTCCTCACCCACATCAGAAGTATTAACTTTCGAGGAATGCAACTATGTTGAATTCCTCTGTGTGAAACTATCTATCAATGGTACCTACATTTTTATTACTTGTTCCTACATACCTCCATTGTCGTGACTTCCTATTTATTGGAACCGCTATTCAGATGGTTTCCAGTAGACTTTTGGATAGAGCTCATTTGGTTGTCCTAGGTGATTTTAATATCCCTGGGGCCATTTGGTCCTCAAAAATTTCAACAATACTTTCCTAAGTTCTACACAACATGACTTTATCGCTGGCTTGTTCGTCATTTCGCTGTCTCAAGTTAACCATGTACGAAATTCCTTAGAGCCCTTGCTCGATCTTTGTTTTGTCTCAGATCCGGCGAGAGTCAGTTTATCCACGGTGGCGCTTATAACGCAACCAGAAGATCCGTATCATCCTACTTTCGATGTGATTCTTGAAATTGGGTCTGACTTATAGAATATATCTGACCGTCCAGCAAAAAAAGTCCCAATTTTCATGAACCAGTGTAAATACTACATCCTATATACCTTAATTGTTGCGCCACTGTAGGACATCCTTTGAATTGCATAAACCCACTAACCCACTAACCCACTTAAACAAACAATCTGGCAGCACACCGGTAGTTAATTTCCTCGTACTTTTTTCTATGTTTATAATCATGCCTACTAACACCTAACCCAACAGGCTCGTGCATGGTTTTATAAGGGCCACTTGAGTGTACTGACCGCAGTGCATCAACGTCCATTTGTAAATATGGAAAGGGATTCAGCAACCGGCCGCGATCGGTAGAGGTCAGTTTACATTTTGATTAGCATTCTTTCAATAGACAACCGCAGGGCTAGAACTAGCTCTGGTCCACTTATATATTTTAGTTAGCGTTCGTTATTAGTGTTCCCTGCCTTTAAAGACCTCAGCGCCTGTAAAACCGTTCTCATCTGCTGGAAGACTATCTTATCTTCCTCACTGACATCGACGACCCGAACTAAATGGACGCATCCGGCCCAAATAAATTTCTGAAACGATTCCTTCCTAACTCTCAGATAGCTTAGCAGAAAGATCATCTTTAGATAATAATAATAATATAATCTTTTATAAAATACCATCGTTTTAGGGCTTATTATAATGGTGATAGTTTTTTAGAGCTGCAGGGCGCTGAGTGATGCAAAAGTGTTTTAATTAATTTACCTTGTATAAACGGGAATAACTTTAATGCCATTTTCGGTTTGTAAAAAATTTGACAGCATATTCCAATTTTTTTCGTCATAGTTAACCGGGAAAGGTCCAATTTCCTCTGGGTTGACAATTATAAACTGATATTGGGGTGGCAAGTTAGAAATTTGAATTTGCTTTGTCTTTTTCATCCAAAAATATGAGCTGTTAAAAAAGTTAAGAGTATCTTGTGTAATAAGTAAAAGTGGTATCCACCAAAGCATTTTATCTTGATCGGGGATATCGTGAGGCCTTTCTCTTAAGTATATCTTCTGTTGTATTGTTGCGGTTCTTGACTCGTAATGTCTGTTAATTTTTATAATCGGAAGTCGGCTTTGTTTTAACCAAGACTCTGATATTTCTAATATATTTAGTTCATTATCAAGTGTTTTATCAATTTTAGCTTGTTTTGACAGTGTATTCCACAGGTCAGGTCCCTTATAGGACATATTTTTATATTCAGCAATAAATTGTCGTATTCCATTTTTAAAGGATTCCATTCCCAATACGTGTTTAAGCATTCTAATTGTTAGCTCAATTTTGTAAGAAGTCAACTCTTGCTTCATTCCTGTTATGCGAGAATGAGGATATCGTTTGCTTAATTCATAGTATAATGAGTAAAGAATGGTCATGGGGTATTTTCCATTAAACTCAGCTTCCCCAGTAATCTAAATAAATAAATAAAAATATATGTAAGTATTTTAATTAGGTATGTTTTTATAGGTAACTTACTTCAATGACTAATTCGGACGTTAAAAAACTAATTAAAGCTTTATTAACATTTGCCTCAGACCACCAATCCGGAGTAATACACACACCAATCCACTGATACATAGTCGCTCGCATAATTTCAAAAATACCATTTTTTTGTAATTCAGACTCCCTAATGGGTTTAAGATAATATTATTTTGTTGATAATTACTTGTGATTCCCTTACCTTACTATCAACATACCGTAATGGCTCATATAACGATATGAAGGAAGATCTGGAATGGCGATTACATCAAATTTCGCAAAAGGTAGAGTTGCATTAAAGAAATCTTTAATACTTTCATGGGCAATGTCGAATTTTCTTTTAATTTCCTGGAAATAAAGGTTTAAGCTACATTAAACAGTGAAAAGAGCGTTTTTAGGAAACCAAGGTATAAAAGCTAACTATATAAATTAACTTGAATCTCCATGGTTCCATGATGTAAAACCACTTATAGATTATCCACTATCGCGTTCGCAGATAATAATAGTAAGGGTATACATGCAAAGACACAGCCAATTTAAATTTTTAGATAATTTTATATTTATTTACTCTTAGTAATATATTTAATTCCGAAGTTTTTAACGCAGTGAAAGAGACATCTCCGATCATATAAAGTATATATGTATTCTTGATCAGCACCAGCAGCCGAGTCGATTTATCCATCTGCAAAGATTCATTTAGATAGCTTCAAAACTAAGAGACTAGTTTACGTAGAAACGGACAGACGGTCATTGCTATATCGACTCGGCTATTGATGCTGATCAAGAATAAATATATTTTATATGGTCGAAGATGATTCTTTTACGGCGTTGCAAACTTCTGACTGAAATTATAATACCCTGCGAGGGTATAAATTAGCAACTACACCGAGACCAGAAAAACCAAAACCAATCTTGGGGTCTTTGCTCTCAATGCACAGTGGTTGTACTTGGACGGAATCGCGGCAATAAATACTTCCCGTTGAGATTCCGTTATGAAAATATCCCCAAAAATCTAAAAAAAATTTCTAAACATATAGTAAAAAAATTCGCTTCATCGGACGACTATATCCTTTTTTGCCTCCAAGGCAATTTTCAGACAGTTTTTCAATTAAGTTTTTTGGAACTGTAAAATACTCATAGCTGTATTGTCTAGTAGACTCTGCAGCTCCACGTCTGCATATGTTTCATCGATTGTTATGTAGTTGGGATATCATGAAGAATTAAATTTCAGAATTGTTTCATAGCTTGGCAATAATAAGCGAATAAGCAAGTATTTGTGTTTTAATCCAGTGTCCATTAAAATCGATAAAACCTTTTCAATATCAGCTAAGAATGACTTCAAGATCGGTGGAAAATCGAATGAGCGCAAAATACAAGCGTCAAACTCATCATGTTTTTCGAGCACCGCTATTCGACGACGTTTCATCATTTTTTGAGGACTCTGCAAAATCAACTTTGGGCCGTCCACGTTCAGCACTTGAAGCCTTTTGTTGAAGACGCTCAATTATAATGGTTTCAGTTGCGTTCAACCAATTGCATTGATATTAAACAAATAAAATTTTAATTCGATTGTATGTATTCGAATAATCAATAATTTTTTTGCAAATGTAACTAATACAATTGTTAAGATTACTTATCTCAACTACGAAGCCATTGTTTTCAATGCTTTCCTCTACCAAACATAACACACTACTAGTTTTTCTTCATTTGTTCATGTTTTAAGATGTATAAATTGTCCTACCCGTGAAACCAGGCCTTTTATGGTTTTTATAAACAATATTTTTAAACTCCGCATTGCCTTTGGATTTGAGGTCCGATCTTGATTCCCCCAGCTAAGTCAACCAAATCATGATTAAAGTAAACATCAGCTTCCGTTTAAAGCCCAATAATGACGCCTTTTGCGTTCCAAGCCCCAAACAATTGCGCTCCAAGTTCCCACCAAATTACATACGTTAGCATAATTGAATTTCACAATGAGATGCGACAATTTCATCTAAAGCTTTTATTCTAAACAAAATTTGAATGTCTTAAAGTTCAAAAAGAAAAGCTCCATGCCGAGATTTATTGGATGAGATGATAAAATGAAAGAGGTGTCGAATTTGGAGAGAGACCGCGATCGGTCCACAAGAGTTAATAGTCAAATGTCTTGTATTAATTGAGTTTGATGAATAAAGGATTAACACCAACGAAATAAAATAAAATATTAAATTTAATTGATTCACTGCTAGTTAACAAATTTAATTGGCGCCCAACGTGGGGCCGCGTCATAAAAAGTTCAATAAATAATGTCTAATGAATAGTTAAATATAAACCGAACTCGCGCGGCCAAGAACTTAACGATATTTAAGTGTATATTAATAAAAGGAATAATGCACTTAAAGGTGAATTTAACAATAAAAGTGGACCAATATCATAAACCAAAAAAATATATATAAGAACACAAATGAAATAAGAATCAACAACAAAGTAATCCACAACACGCTGAAACAAGAAAAACCAAAGAAGGAAGACATCAGGCAGGAAGATCAGCCCACAACCCTACAGAAGGAAGACCCCATCGGGAAAGTCTCGTGAGGAATTAATGATTATAATTTTAGATCAGGGTATTGAGAGAAATTATATAAGATTTAAACATTAATAACAACAGAAAATAGATTCGCGATTTAATAATTAATATCAAGAAACAATATGGAAAATTTAATAAATATCTTTGGTGAATTAAATTTAACAATAACAAACAGAGGTATAGAATCAAATTTTTATATAAGTTATCGAATTAATTTGATCACAATAATTTCAACTAGATCATAAAGGGGAATAAATGAGTTAGGCACTGTGTGGAAATGGTTAGCTGGAAATCCGAATCATGATGATTTTATTAAAGTAGAAAATAAAATTAGTGAATTAATTGAAAATAATAGTAAGCAATCTATTATCAAGTCCTAATTATTCAAGGAAATAGTATTTCTTTCCCATGATTTTAAAAATGTTTTTATTATTATTTTTTTATAAACATCGCTTACGATTATTAACATTTGATCTTCAAAATTTAATCGATACAATCACACTAGGATACAATCACACTGGGAAAACTAGTATTAAGCAATAAAATCGCAAAATGCGCAAATATATTTAATGAAATGTCAAACTTTAAGAACGAATTCTTTAATAATTATTGCACCTTAATTAAGGAAAAAACTTGCTTAACCCGATTGTTAAATGGTGTTTACGTGAAAGGCCCACTGTGCCGCCTCTGCTCAGTAGCGAGCTTTCGGTCCCCGGCTTGCTCTCGCACCCCGAGTACCGACGATCTCCCGCTCCCGCTTTAACGAGGCAAAGCGATCGGGAGATCGGTTCAAAGTTAAGATTTAGTCTCATGTATGCAGCGAAATAAAGCTGACGTGCCCAATTACCCCACGACGCCCCCGCCTTTCATTTTCAACCCTGACGGGTTAAATCTTCGTTTCGCGACGTGGGAATTTTTTGTGGAATCCGAACAGGAATGTTTGCGGGCAGGATCGCCCCCCAAGCATTTTGGTCCTTCGAGCCGGATTCCTTGCAGGATATCCTTCAAGTCACCAGCAGTTCCAGGCATCTGTCCGCCAAGATAATTACCAGTTTTCCTTCTCTGTCTATTCTCGCTGCCGATCTGCAACAGTGGGCCGAACACTCAATTTCGGTCGCACTCTCGCAAGATTTCCTTTTTCATTCGTGTCAACTCCCAGTCCGAGTTTTCCTGACACCAAGGCAGTTGAGGAACTCCAATTTCTATTCGCCTCCGTTCCTCGAAAATTTCCATCGGTGTCCGCTTGTGTGCGCCACCATTTTCCTCGCCGTTTTTTCCATTGCCCGTTGCCCATTAACTTGCCAACGGCCGAGGCCAATGTGCAGCCATTCGAAGGCGAACCTCTAGCACACACATATGTACATATGTACACCGATCCGTGCATAGACAGTGAACAGTGAAATAAGTGTAGCCGACAAAAGGAATTATTATATATATATTATACATATATATATTATATCGGCCCGCTTGTGTGCGCTGTTTTCGGGAGTTTTAATCTGTTCGCAGAACAGTCCACCGCTGTCGCCAGATTTGTTTTCCTGACTTTTGTGCCGTCTCCATACACAGTTTTCTGTTCGCTCAAGCTTAATACAGTCCACTTCTCGACGCTCCACTGTGCCAACACAAGCTCCTACCCATACTCCAACTTCTTAATTATATGCATGTATGATATTTTCTACCTCCGATTTCAGAAACCTACAAACACCCTCTGATATTATAAATAATTATGATTAATTAAATCTAAAGTACGCAAAGCGCCACCAATAAAGGCCCAACGCAAACACGAGTGTTTAATTCCATTTCAATTTCGCCGCCGCAGAAGTCGTATTGTTGTGGTTGCCGTTTCGTTTCTTGAGGCCCTCACGTAGGCATCGCTTGCCGTCGGCATAACGCCGCGAGCTTTTCTTCGCGATCGAGAACCGAGCTTTTAAGTCCAGCTCTTCGACTCGGAACAATTCAACATTTGCGGCTTGCAGTTGATGACATTAACATTTGTTATACAAGTACAAGCATAACCGACATCCAAATTTAATCAACACATGTGCGGCTGCGCTTATTCTGTTTATTTATTATTTTGTACCCACTTCTCAACGGTCGAGGCCTATGTGCAGCCCCATACACACACACACACACACGAATGCTAACCTCTTGCACATCATAATTCCGTGCATATAAAAACCCCACCGTGAACAGTGAAATCGTGTTGCGGGAAAAAGGGGCATAATAAATATCGGACAGCCGGTGTGCACTTGTTTCGGTAGTTCACTCTGTTCGCCGAACAGTCCGCCGCTGCCGCGATATATTTTTTGTCGTCTTTTTGCCGTGTCCATACCAAATATTCCTGTTCGCGGAGTTCAATACAGTCCACTTCTCGACGCTCCACTGTGCCCGTACACATTGTTACATGCATGCCCATATATTTTCTAATATATTTTCGGCCAACGACTTCAGGAACTAATTCCGATACTATAATTTCAAAATTCAAAGTGAACGAAACAATTAGCAACAAAACCCAAACGCAAGCGTTTTAATTGTGTTGTTGTCCACGACCAAAAGCTGATGTTTTGATTCCATCTTTCCGGCGCTGAAATAGTTGAACATCTGCGGTAATTTTCGAAATTAACAAATAGTTAAACACCCACCAATAAATCCAGAATTTGAATTTAATCCCGATTATTTTTCTCATTTATTCTACCTAGCCGCCGCAGTGGCTACGTTGTTGTTGATGCCGTTCGGGTTTTCTTAGTCCCGTACCTACGCACTGCTTTGACGATGGCATAACCCACTGAGTTTTTATCCTGAACAGAAGCCAAGATTTTATTTCCACCATTTCGGCTCTTAAATATTAATATTAAAAAAAATTCAACCTCTGTCCGCTCCAACGCCTGCACTCCAGCGGCAACAATTAAATTGGTTCTGCCGCCACAATTCATTTGATTTAAATCGGCGCTCAAATTATTTCGGCATTCCGTTATTGTTCTTTGTAATTTTTTTAACTACGGCCAACCTCTTGCCCAAATTTTTCCCCCGGGACTAGTGTAAACGAATTTCCAATCCGCATCTCCGCCGCCGTCCCAGCTGATTCCGAGGCCCACTACCGTAATTCCACGAGCAATTAGCAAAAATTCCGTGAACCCTTCTTTGAGACTCACTTATTCCAACACAGAAAGATGGCTCAACCCGCAGTTGACATTGCGTTAAGAAAGTTTATTGGCACAACTGACCGGGTAAATCACTTTGTGTCACACATTCACACTTCCCCCACTTCCGAATTTGCAAATTTTTCACCCTTCATAATCCAAGTCAATCGCAAGCAGATTAGAGCCAGATTGGAGATTGGGAAAAGGTGGAAAAGTGCTACGAGAGCTGCACCGATCTTCTTTCCGTGTCCGCTGATAGTACGTCCGCCGCGACAGTGCTTGAATCCAAATACAACGATTGTTACTCCGTTTATTCAAGATGTGTTGCCCAACTTCAAGAAACAGCAGAGAAGGGCGCCTCCCAGTCCACTCAGACTTCCGACAGCTTGCCACCACCCCCTTCCGAGGGATGTTTTTGCCACCGGTGGACACTGAAGTTTTCGATGGTGACTATCTTCGGTGGCCCACGTTCAGAGACCTTTTCACTGCGGTATATATTCACAACTCGCGTCTTACCCCGGTGGAGAAACTGTTCCACCAACCATCCAAAACAACTGGCGATGCGCACACCATTGTTTCCAAAGCCCCGCTCATAAATGACGGGTTCGTCTCAGATTGGCGAAGCCGACCGCTTCGAGAATCGGCGGTTGTTGGTCAATAGCCAGTTGAAAATCCTTTTCAACATCCAGGCTATCTCTTTAGAGTCCGGAGACGCGCTGAAAGAACTACAAGGCACCATCCAAAATTGCCTCACCGCCTTAGAGATGTCCTCTATTCAAGTTGAGGATTGGGACTCTCTTCTCGTTTATATGATTTCATCCAAGCTTCCAAAAGTAACGCTTTCTCTGTGGGAGCAATCTATCCATAATAAGACCGACATTCCAACTTGGAAAGGGCTAGACGCGTTTCTGGCCATCGACGACGTCACGCCTGCCGGTTCAGGGCATTTCCAGCCGAGATCGGCTACTAAGAGCACCCCACAGCCCCGCCTTCATTCTTCCGATTTCAGGGTGATTCCAGCACCCAGAAGGTGTGTCCTGTGTTCCAGGAAAAGCCACCCCCTGCGTAAATGTCCCCGTTTTCTCGAAATGACCGTATTCTAGCCATCAAATATCGTCCGAAGAAAGCAACTCTGCTTGAATTGCTTGGCACGAGGTCACCAGCAGCGGGATTGCCCAAGTTCCCACTCCTGCCTTACGTGCCGCAGACGGCATCACACCTTGCTGCGTCCCAGCAACGGTTCCTCCAACGTTCAGATTACTCCTGAACCTTCGAACCCAGTAACCACATCGATCCCAAGAATCTCGTCGTTCTCCGCTCGACTTGTAACTTCTCCCAATTCCGCCAATTACTGGGTTCCATACGACGGCATCAAAAGCAGGCGTACCACAGGCACTCACTCCTACCGCTGCCGAGTCTGCAGCGGAATCCATCCGCTTCGAAGATGTCAAAAGTTCCTCATGCTTAGTGCTGAGAAGAGGCTCAGCATGGTGTCCATCAACCGTTACTGTTTGGCACACGAACATTCCCAAGGCAAGTGCCGTAGTGGTGACCGATGCAAGACGTGCAATCAAAATCACCATACGCTCCTGCATATGCCTGGAAGTCCAGTTCCAGCACCCCGATCGCAGCATCGGATCACACTGGGCTCCTAATTCGCGTTGTTTACTGACCACTCTTCTAACTTATATATGTTTTTCAGAAGATGCCTTCGCGTTTCGGGGGCAGACGTACGAGAGGTCCAATCTAACCAATGTCGAGTCTGCCCCTGAACTTCATCCGCTTCGGACGTCGACGTCTCTCCAGGATTATTCGCCACTCCTCGGCATTCCTCAGCCACTGTGGCCTCCGAAAAGGAATCTATGCGGGCAGGATCGCCCCCAAACAAATGGTGAGAAATCAACTTGTAAAAAAAATAAGAGAAAAAATAAAAAAAAGATGGTGCCATTCTTATAAATGGAAACTATATTGTTAACAACTCCCATTTAAAACGGGTCTTTCCTAATAACATTTAATGGGACAACGAAAATTAATAATATCTCATATACCAATTTGGAAAACTGAATTCTTGACTACATAACTACGAACCATTTTAAAAAATTATGAAATATCCGATTACATATTATCAAACAACTCGGACTCTCTTTAGATAATATCAACATTTTCAATCCTTTCATTAAAATTAATAATACTAAAATATTACTTAACTATATATTATTAATCCAAATCATTATATATTTGATTTTTTTACTTATTATAAAATATAAAAATTCCAATTTATTTGTAACCAAGAAAACATCGGCCAGAACCAGAAATATCTATTAACCAAACAAATTTCTTAACAGAATTAAAAGATCATTTAAATGAAATTCATATTGAATCGGGATGATCCATTTTAGGAGGGGAGAGTTATCCAACCCGTGAAACAAGGTGGCACGTGGCAGTCGAAAATTTAAACCTTAAGGCTTAAAGGTAAATAAGAAGCGGGGGAGTCGTGGTGTTATGGCATGTCAGCTTTATTTTACATGAAACTGAAAACTTAACATATTACCGAGCTCCCGGTCGCTTTGCCTCGTTAAAGCGAGAGCGGGAGATCGGTGGTATTCGGAGTGCGAGAGCAAGCCGGGGACCGAAAGATCGCTCCTAAGCTTTTATAAACAATATTTTCAAACTTCGAATTGCCTTCGGCTTTGAGGTCCGATCGTGCTTTCCCCATCTAAGTCAAACTAATAAAAATTAACGTAAACCTCAGCTTCCGTTTAAAGCCCAATCAATGGCGCCTTTTGCGTTCCAAGCCCCAAACAATTGCGTTAATTTGCATATACCCTCGAGCTTCAACATAAGCGAGCATAACTATATGCATAAGATATACTTAGCTGTCTCTCTGCTACGACTGTTGGCAGCGCAGCTACGAGACTTATGTTTCCTTAGCTCCTAAGAATTAGAGCAAGACAAGAGACCTATATAAGTTTGGAGCGGCATCTTCGCTGCTCCTAAATATGGGAGCTTTGCTACATGCTGCCCCAAACCTATTATATTAATAAACCCTTAAGAATTTAAAAACACTCTTGGAGATTTATTTACCACCGCTCTTACATGCTAAACAATAAAATATAATATGTAACCCTCAACAATAAGAAATATAAGTAATAATTTAAATCCCATTTTAAAAATAACATTAATAATATATATATTTTTTTTTTTTTTTTTTATAAAAACGAGAATTTTTATTCCTCACAAGATATTCCATAAATTAGTTGCCTTTCTTTTCATTTTAAGAATTTAACAAATAGTAATTTTAGAATATGGGTAATGTTTTAAAATTTGTTGGTCTTAATTCAAACGTTTATTATTCTTATTTATAATTTATGGGTTAAAATAAGATTTTAAAAGTCTTAAATTCAGAATGCAAACATTTTTTAACAAAGAACAAAAATCTTAAAGAAAGACAAAAATATTCCCGACAGAATTGTCAAGATTTTATGAGCAAAATTCTTTTTTTTTTATCAGTGTAGGTGCCTTAGTACTGTCATCACTGGAAGTTGCCTCCAAGAGGACACCAGGTGATCTAATTGCCTTCGGCAAATACACCTTGATCTTCAAGGACTTCGAAACCGCGTAAAATCTCCAGGTGCATACAAACAACATCCTGACAACTAATGGCCAAATAGCCTTAGCGTGGCCCTCTCGATGGCCTTCCGGCTTAATCTAACCTATCCTACATGAAAAAAGCTTAAAATCTATCTTTTATGAATAAACAAACATGTGATTTAATGTGGCCTTTAAGTTTTGCTTCCGTAGCGCCGTATTTATGCATTTCCGTCAGATCCAAAAATATTGAACTTGGATTAATCTGCAAAAATCACAGTGTTCCAAAAGTCTGGTGTCATCGATAGGTGATATTTAGCATATGTTAGCAGAACTTAAACGCCACAGTAAAGCACGGTGGTGGGCACGTGATGGTTTGGGCCTGTATGTCCTCTGCTGGTCCGGGAAAACTGGTGTTTATTGAGTCTACGATGAAAAAATAAAATATCAAATTTCCGTTTTATCAGGACAACGATCCAAACCACTAGGCGGAAATTGTTTAGACTTGGCTGGGGTACAACTGCCCCCATGTGATAATTCCGCTGGCCCAATCTCCAGACTTAAACGTGATTGAAAATTTATGGTCGGTTTTGGAGAATAATATTGGAAAATACTTTATTTCGAACAAAAATCAGCTAAAAGATGCTCTTGTCAAAGAGTGGAGCATTATATCAGCAGATTTGACCAACAAATTAGTGTATTCGATGCCAAAAAAGCTTCAAGTTGTCATAAGCAATAAAGGCTACCACAAAAAATACTGAAAAAAAAAAGAATAATACTTTCCAAATATTATGATATTATCGGTGCTGCATAAAATAAGCTGTGAGTTGGAAATAATCAGTATTTTGTTATTTTATTATGTTTTGTTAATAAAATGAAAAAAAAAAATAGACAATAAGTGAAGTCACTAAGTTAATCTAAACTTAAAAATGTTTAATTTGACACCTCATATGTCGCAGTACGCCTAATAGTTTTAACTGTATTAAAGTCTAAAGTTCAAATTATGATGTCTATACTTTAAGCTGTGAGCCACTGTATGTGATCGACCACCTGCTGCCCTCCGCGTCCAGATGAAGTTGTCATCTGGGTTTCTGCCCGCCACGCAAGTCCGGGGTGTCGGCCACCAGCTAGCAGAGCATGCCCCTTTGTTACTCTCCGCGTATCTGGATTTTCGAACCCAGCGTGTAAACATTGCTTAGCCTTCTCGCCCAGCCGGAATCACCTGCATTAGCTATATCCGCCGCGCTAACCCGGCGTGAGAACCCCAGTAATTAGCCTACGCACAATGTTAGAGCGTCGCTGTATATAATTTATATTTTACTAATAGCTTTTTTTTTTTAACATCCAACTTTTTCTTTCCAAGAAGTGTTTTTTTATACCCTTGCTGGGTATTATAATTTCATTCAGAAATTTGCAACGCAGTGAAGGAGTCATATCCGACCATATGAAGAACATATAAATTGTGAATAGCATGGCAAGTTAGTTGATTTTGCGCTACCGAAACGAACAGAACGTGGTGCGATCATGGAAAAAATGAGTCCTCTCTGACATATATATGTTCTTGATTAGCATCTACAGCGTAGTTGATCTAGCCATGTCCGTCTGTCCGTTTTTACGCAAAGTAGTCTCTCTGTTTTGAAGCTATCTGAATGAAACTTTGCAGATTGTCTTCTATATATTCTCACTCGTATGTAAGACAGAATTGGCTGGATTAGCTGCCATAAGAACGATCGGAATTAAAAAAAAAAAAAAAATTATAACTATTTCAATTTTCCACATATTTGCTATAGTTTTAGGTATAGCCTTTTTGTATTATTCGAGAACTTTGTTCCAAATTGTATGATAATCTGATGACTACATCATATAGCTGCCATAGGAACGATCTGTAGATATAGGAGAAAATACAGCACTGTGACTGTAAAACTTTAAATATAATATGTATAATAATATATGTATGATCGAATTGAAATCTGCAAGTAAATACAAACTGCGGCGTACCGAAGTTACTTTCTTTTTATTGAATGTGTCACGAGAGTGTATCAATTTAAACAATCGTGTGGTGAGGAGTTCCATGGATATTTACAAAAGTGTTAGGGTTATAAGTATAGTAATTGGGTGTCAAAAGTGGCAGGGAGTTTAAACCCTATTTAATAAAACTTCCTTTTTGGAGGTCCGAGGCTTGAATCCATTTGAGACTTCGCCGAGTCCGCTGAGGTGCAAGTCCTCTGGCACAGATATTTGGTGACATGAGCTAATTTTTATAGTATTTGGCTGGTTCATTGATAATATCCCCAATCAAGGGAACTTTAAGGTCTCTATGTCTACGTTACGTTAATGAAGAACAAAACTTACCATTAAAATCTCGGATGCGATTTTATTGTGCCAAATATTTATGGTTGGAATATTGGGAGAGGTTGTTTTATATACCTTATCTGACTTTTGAAGTTTAGATATAACAAAACTAAATGTATGAGTGGACATTGGTCCAGTGACATCAAAAAAATCCACAAAGTAGCCATTTAAATGAGTACTGAAAGTAAATTTTTAAGTTAAGAATCATTACAACGGTTATTTACTATATGCTTCCATTAATTATAAAATCATTATCAAAATGTAGAATAACGGATAAATAACTAAAAATAAACCAATAAATACCAGCTAGGCTCTGATTCACCCGTTTATTTAAAAACCTTTGCGATACGATTTCCGGTTATCATTATACCCTATAGTGTATTATAATTTAAGTGAGTTTGCCACGCATTGGAGTAATCATTTCCGACCTTATAAATTTTATTTCGAAAATTCCAGCACCAACAGCCGAGTCGATATAACCATGTCCGGCAGTCCCTAGTCCCTAGTCTCTCAGTTTTCAAGCTATCTGAATGAAACTTTACAGCTAGTCTTCTATATACTCTCACTTGTATAAAAGTCGGAGCAGGCCGGATCGGTTGACTTTATCATATAGCTGCCAAAGGAACAATCAGAAATTATTTAGAAAAATCAAGTAAAACTTTTCCAGTTTTCAACAGATTTTCATCAAATTTAAGATAAACACATTTTATTTTATTTATAAATTTTGTTTCAACTTTATAAAAATTGGACTATTATATCAAATAGCTGTTATAGGAACGATAGAGAAATTAATTCAATTAAAAATAATAATTTTTTCAGTTTTCAACATATTTTCATCAAATTTGAAATAAAGGTATTTTATATTATTCTAAAAGTTCGGTTTTAATTTTATGAGCTAGAGAGGAAAATTCCAAACTTTGAATGTAGAACAGACATACATACATACATATAATTAATATTCTTTAAATTATTAATGGTAGAATTAGAAGCTGCAAGCGTATACAAACTTTGTCTTGTCGAAGTTATTCTTCCTCTCTTGTTATATAATATTCAAATCCTCGTAGGGAAAGACTTCGGATTTTAGATATACTTTTGCATTTGTCAAGTTGACAGCAAAACGTGGGCAATTACGAAGGTAGTACTGTCAGCAGTCAAAGCGCTCGGGTTTTGCTTTAGTGCGCGTTCATTTTTCGTAATGATAGGTTGTGTGCGCACAAAACGTTCTTCACTTTAACCACTTTAATGTATGTGGCAAACACGTGGATGGCGTGAAATTCGTAAATGCAAAAACGAAAACCTCGAAAAACGAGCGCTATGGAAGGAATCTTTGGGGTGCAAGCTCGGAGATTTTTCCAAAATTTGCGATTCGCATGTGCACTAGAAATTGACTCCAAATAGAAAAAAGCTACGCAGATTCCAGCACCCAAACAGAGTAAGTTGACCGTGTTATAAAAATTATATGTATAAAATAGGAAAATATGAATAACAGGACACAAAATATTAGGGTCTACAATATTAGTCGCAAAAGGCTTCTTCATCTGTCATCTTTCCAAGTGAACGGACGTATTTTTTTCTTGCGCTCTCGATCTGTGTTTAAATTTTGCATAAACCACTGGGGTTTTAATCTAAATCTTCTATCTTTATTAACTTTCCGTTTACTTCGCGTGTGCATGCAGCTTTTCTTATTTGTGTAGTTAATTGAGCTCATTTCTCAATTTTAATTGTGCTGCTAGTGCTTGTCTTTGCATTTTTTTTCTATTCCTCTTTGTACCTTCTCCGTTTAGCCGTTGTCTGCGTCGTTGAAAGAGCTAAATGTCACTTGTTGTTACCCACGCTCTCTCGCTCCCCGATCTCTCTGCAGGCTGTGCGACCAATCTGCCTTGCCAAAAGTTTTTCTAGCTGTTCCACCGACAAGACATATGTTTGTTTCGGGGCTCTCCCCTGATCAAACATCGGAAGATTTTGTTACCTTCATCCAAGGCAAAACCAGACCTGATAAAATAAAGATTAAGGTGCAAAAAGTTTCTTACTCAAGGGATATTTCATCTTTCAAAATAAATGTCCCTAACGGGTTTTTTGACACAATTTGCTCTACCTGATAGTTCTGATAGTCATTCCTTTGCCTCTGAGGTTATAGTGTTCACAGAAACCTGGTTAATGCCGGATATTCTGAGCTCCAAAGTTTTTTTATGTACACCGTATATCGGCTAGATCGCCCTATCAGGCGTGGGGGTGGAGTTCTTGACTCCTCACTCACGTCAGAAGTATTAACTTTCAAGGAATGCAACGATATTGAATTCCTCTGTGTGAAACCATCTATCAATGGTACCTACATTTTTATTACTTGTTCCTACATACCTCCATTGTCGTGACTTCCTATTTATTGGAACCGCTATTCAGATGGTTTCCAGTAGACTTTTGGATAGAGCTCATTTGGTTGTCCTAGGTGATTTTAATATCCCTGGGGCCATTTGGTCCTCAAAAATTTCAACAATACTTTCCTAAGTTCTACACAACATGACTTTATCGCTGGCTTGTTCGTCATTTCGCTGTCTCAAGTTAACCATGTACGAAATTCCTTAGAGCCCTTGCTCGATCTTTGTTTTGTCTCAGATCCGGCGAGAGTCAGTTTATCCACGGTGGCGCTTATAACGCAACCAGAAGATCCGTATCATCCTACTTTCGATGTGATTCTTGAAATTGGGTCTGACTTATAGAATATATCGGACCGTCCAGCAAAAAGTCCTTTGTTTTCTTAAGGCAGACTTTGAACGGCTGAATAATTTTATACATGAATTCAATTGGTCCGATCTATAAATGTGCACTGACATGGCAGTTGGCGCGGATATTTATTTTTTTTATTTTTATTATTTATTTTATTTTTTATTGAATGTGTGCCGCTTTTACTATCCACCAATCTCGCATACTAAAGAGTTGAGCCAACGTAAAAATTAATATTCCATCTGCCCTTTTATTTATCAGCTTGGTCAAATTTTACCGTGCTGAACGCGCAGTGTTATAACAACTATATAACTCGTTGTAGGTCCAATTCTTATAGGACCCAAAACAGTTTTATAATTTTCTTAACAATAAACGTAAGCCTAAAACAATTCCTTCCTCGCTTTCATTTGAAAATACTACCGCAAATAATGATCAGGCAACAGCCGATCTATTTTCGCTGTTTTTTTAAACAACTTATTCAAACTTTTCAAATTTAAATCATCCTACGTCATACCGAAATCTAATTTAATTTTCAGTCATAGCTTAAACAAAAGCTCTGTTTTTATAGATCTTCATCGTGTCATGCCAGTTTGTTCGCCAGGTCCCGACGGAAGTCCTGGCTGTATGCTCAGGTATTGTGCGTCGGCCTGTGATCTATTCGATCTATCTAAGAATATGGATGCTGCGTTTGGAGCCATCAGTACGGCGTATAGAGTAAACGCATTGAATCGGTTTGAAGGAACTTTTTATTTTTCGCTCTACACGGTTTAAATTGGGATGCAAGCCAATGATTACCTTCTTACTCGAATAAACTCGTCCTAATTAACTTACCATCATTAGCCCACCGTAGAACTATGCTTGGCATTACCTTTATCTATAACCTCATTCATGGTGACGTGGAAAGTGCTGACTTGATAAGTCAGCTCAATTTATAAGTACCAAGTAGAAATACTACATCCTATATTCCTTTATGTTGCACCACTGTATAACTTTCTTTCAATAGCATGAACCTTTTAGAGTATTGTGTGCAAATTATAATGATTTGTACACATTAATCTCTAACATAGATAGTCTTTCAAAACTAAAAACTTTAATTCTAACCCACTTAGTACACATGCAGGCAAACAATCTGGCAGCACGCTAGTAGTTTATTTCCTCGTACTTTTCTATATTTTCTATCGCGCCTACTAACACTTAATCCAACAGGCACGTGTCTGTTTTCATACAGGCTACTTGAATGTTCTGAACGTAGTTCATCAACGTCCATATTATTTTATAACTATGGTACTTTGACTCCGACCTCTGAAGTTGACTTTCTAGTCAACTCGTTCACAAAATTAGTCAACTATGCCTTAAGCATAGCAGTTTCCTATAACACGTAAAAATTACAAGATAGCTCAATACATGCGAATTAGTAAAAATAAGAAACATAACTCAGATGAAAAGTTAGATGTGGCCATCTTAACTATATTATTCATTTTTGGACCACAACAAAAGCATTAAAAAATCAAAGAATAATTCTTACCCTGCCTCCATGTTGGAGACAAAAGCTATGCGAGTGGAACAGAGAAAGCAAATGATCCTGCAGATACTTTTGAACAGAAACTTAAGGTAACTACCTATTATTTAAATACAGAATCGAAAAACTTAGTTGATTCTTCTATTCAGTCGATTGCAAATGAACACACATAATTTGAAATCGACAGTTCTAGGATTTTGGAAACTACAAACTCTGAGATTGTCAACATAATCAAGGCACTGGTAATACGAAAATCTCCTGAAAACAATGGTATTCAGAATATCTGACTAAAGAACGTACCTGTTAAAGCTATTAGCTTCTTAACACAATTATTTATTCATTGTTTTCGCAATGGCTATTTTCCAAATGAATGGGAGACAGCCAAAGTAATACCGATTCCCAAGCCACGCAAACTTACCAGTAGACCTGAAAGTTACAGGGTGATTAGTTTACTATGTGGTATATCTAAGATATTAGGAAAGATAGGATACTACCTTCCGTACAATATGAATTTAGGACTGAACTAAACTGCATAATCCCTTACTCAAAGCTTAAAAATTATATAAATAAAAATATGCAAAACAAACAATTTGTGGCATCGGCGACCTTAGATATTGAATGCTTGATTAGAATGTTTGGTGCACAAGTTAAAGAACATAGAAATGCCCACAAACCTTAAAAAATTATTCAGTTTTATAACAACGAAAATTGTATATATTGTAACAAATTTCGGCCGTGATTGGACCTCGGCCGAGTTCACTACAGAAAGCTGAGCGGAACTTTTTAATAGGTGTGGCTGCCTAGAAACTGCCCATTCCGTCGCCCCAATCCCTAACTGTCCTCGAGTTTCTTTGTGAATATTTCGTTAATTTTTATTTGTAGCTGACCCTCAACGGAGGATCAACGGTTTTCGTTACAATATCATTAAATGGTGAGCTATTTACTAAACGCTCAATTTTAGCTGGTATCCCCCAGGGAGCGGTGTTAGGGCCAATATTATTCAGTATATATACGCACGACGTGCCTCAGTCGAAAAATTCCTTTGTTTGTTGATGACGCAGTTATCTACACTGCTGGTATTTTATACAATGAAATGGCAAAAGGTTTACAATAACGAATGCCTCATCTTTATGAATAATTTTTCACAGATGCAGTTACATGCCTTTGTCGAAGCATTCATAAGAGCTTATTGAGCATGCGTCTATATTCTAAGCTAAAATTAAAACATAAATTGAAACGGTTTATAAAGGCTCGAAGGTCCCCCTAAGTCTTCAGCGATTAAACCCATTCATTTATGTTGACACGGCCACTTTGGTGAAACTTTTTGTTGTTGAGAGCTGGGGGCGACTACCTAAAGTTCCTATATCATTTGACGCCAAGTTTCCCTTGTTGATGACGAAACGCTCCCAATTTTTGCAGAGCTACGTCCGGCATCTACATACATTCATGTAGGATGTTGTGAGTATCCTACGTGGAGGCGGTGTTCGCGGAAAGGTACGCGGCTCTGGGCTCTGGCGGCGGTGGCACTGATTATCCAAGTCCGCACTCTCGGTCAAATTTTGGTACCAGAACCTCGCGCACGTTTCTTCTCAATTTTCAGACTCCCCGTTTTTTTCCTCCTGCACCTCCCTTTATTGGCTCCGTTCCTTTTCCGTGTTCCCAAAGCTCCACGCCGTTACTTTTTCCTTTCCTTCTTGCCCTTCCGAGAGAAAGGGTGAGAAACCTTTCTCTTAAGCCGCGTTTAAAATTCCCGGTTCGCTCAGCCTCCTCATCCCCCCCTGGGCCCACCGATCCTGCCTCTCGCTATCGATAGATCGATAGCCTCTTGCCCATCCGAACTCCGAAATGCAACACCACCCAAGGATTTGGAGAGGTGCTACTAGGAGCCGGCTCGACCAAGATCATTGGGAGCATTTAAATGGCATCTCCAGCGCAGTTCCGAACGGTGCCCAACGCGGGGCCCACGTCCTACGGGAAATCTAATTTAATTTTCAGTCCTAGCTTAAACGAAAGCTCTGTTTTTATAGATCTTCATCGTGTCATGCCAGTTTGTTCGCCAGGTCCCGACGGAAGTCCTGGCTGTATGCTCAGGTATTGTGCGTCGCCCTGTGATCTATTCGATCTATCTAAGAATATGGATGCTGCGTTTGGAGCCATCAGTACGGCGTATAGAGTAAACGCATTGAATCGGTTTGAAGGAACTTTTTATTTTTCGCTCTACACGGTTTAAATTGGGATGCAAGCCAATGATTACCTTCTTACTCGAATAAACTCGTCCTAATTAACTTACCATCATTAGCCCACCGTAGAACTATGCTTGGCATTACCTTTATCTATAACCTCATTCATGGTGACGTGGAAAGTGCTGACTTGATAAGTCAGCTCAATTTATAAGTACCAAGTAGAAATACTACATCCTATATTCCTTTATGTTGCACCACTGTATAACTTTCTTTCAATAGCATGAACCTTTTAGAGTATTGTGTGCAAATTATAATGATTTGTACACATTAATCTCTAACATAGATAGTCTTTCAAAACTAAAAACTTTAATTCTAACCCACTTAGTACACATGCAGGCAAACAATCTGGCAGCACGCTAGTAGTTTATTTCCTCGTACTTTTCTATATTTTCTATCGCGCCTACTAACACTTAATCCAACAGGCACGTGTCTGTTTTCATACAGGCTACTTGAATGTTCTGAACGTAGTTCATCAACGTCCATATTATTTTATAACTATGGTACTTTGACTCCGACCTCTGAAGTTGACTTTCTAGTCAACTCGTTCACAAAATTAGTCAACTATGCCTTAAGCATAGCAGTTTCCTATAACACGTAAAAATTACAAGATAGCTCAATACATGCGAATTAGTAAAAATAAGAAACATAACTCAGATGAAAAGTTAGATGTGGCCATCTTAACTATATTATTCAAAGAAAGCAAATGATCCTGCAGATACTTTTGAACAGAAACTTAAGGTAACTACCTATTATTTAAATACAGAATCGAAAAACTTAGTTGATTCTTCTATTCAGTCGATTGCAAATGAACACACATAATTTGAAATCGACAGTTCTAGGATTTTGAAAACTACAAACTCTGAGATTGTCAACATAATCAAGGCACTGGTAATACGAAAATCTCCTGAAAACAATGGTATTCAGAATATCTGACTAAAGAACGTACCTGTTAAAGCTATTAGCTTCTTAACACAATTATTTATTCATTGTTTTCGCAATGGCTATTTTCCAAATGAATGGGAGACAGCCAAAGTAATACCGATTCCCAAGCCACGCAAACTTACCAGTAGACCTGAAAGTTACAGGGTGATTAGTTTACTATGTGGTATATCTAAGATATTAGGAAAGATAGGATACTACCTTCCGTACAATATGAATTTAGGACTGAACTAAACTGCATAATCCCTTACTCAAAGCTTAAAAATTATATAAATAAAAATATGCAAAACAAACAATTTGTGGCATCGGCGACCTTAGATATTGAATGCTTGATTAGAATGTTTGGTGCACAAGTTAAAGAACATAGAAATGCCCACAAACCTTAAAAAATTATTCAGTTTTATAACAACGAAAATTGTATATATTGTAACAAATTTCGGCCGTGATTGGACCTCGGCCGAGTTCACTACAGAAAGCTGAGCGGAACTTTTTAATAGGTGTGGCTGCCTAGAAACTGCCCATTCCGTCGCCCCAATCCCTAACTGTCCTCGAGTTTCTTTGTGAATATTTCGTTAATTTTTATTTGTAGCTGACCCTCAACGGAGGATCAACGGTTTTCGTTACAATATCATTAAATGGTGAGCTATTTACTAAACGCTCAATTTTAGCTGGTATCCCCCAGGGAGCGGTGTTAGGGCCAATATTATTCAGTATATATACGCACGACGTGCCTCAGTCGAAAAATTCCTTTGTTTGTTGATGACGCAGTTATCTACACTGCTGGTATTTTATACAATGAAATGGCAAAAGGTTTACAATAACGAATGCCTCATCTTTATGAATAATTTTTCACAGATGCAGTTACATGCCTTTGTCGAAGCATTCATAAGAGCTTATTGAGCATGCGTCTATATTCTAAGCTAAAATTAAAACATAAATTGAAACGGTTTATAAAGGCTCGAAGGTCCCCCTAAGTCTTCAGCGATTAAACCCATTCATTTATGTTGACACGGCCACTTTGGTGAAACTTTTTGTTGTTGAGAGCTGGGGGCGACTACCTAAAGTTCCTATATCATTTGACGCCAAGTTTCCCTTGTTGATGACGAAACGCTCCCAATTTTTGCAGAGCTACGTCCGGCATCTACATACATTCATGTAGGATGTTGTGAGTATCCTACGTGGAGGCGGTGTTCGCGGAAAGGTACGCGGCTCTGGGCTCTGGCGGCGGTGGCACTGATTATCCAAGTCCGCACTCTCGGTCAAATTTTGGTACCAGAACCTCGCGCACGTTTCTTCTCAATTTTCAGACTCCCCGTTTTTTTCCTCCTGCACCTCCCTTTATTGGCTCCGTTCCTTTTCCGTGTTCCCAAAGCTCCACGCCGTTACTTTTTCCTTTCCTTCTTGCCCTTCCGAGAGAAAGGGTGAGAAACCTTTCTCTTAAGCCGCGTTTAAAATTCCCGGTTCGCTCAGCCTCCTCATCCCCCCCTGGGCCCACCGATCCTGCCTCTCGCTATCGATAGATCGATAGCCTCTTGCCCATCCGAACTCCGAAATGCAACACCACCCAAGGATTTGGAGAGGTGCTACTAGGAGCCGGCTCGACCAAGATCATTGGGAGCATTTAAATGGCATCTCCAGCGCAGTTCCGAACGGTGCCCAACGCGGGGCCCACGTCCTACGGGAAATCTAATTTAATTTTCAGTCCTAGCTTAAACGAAAGCTCTGTTTTTATAGATCTTCATCGTGTCATGCCAGTTTGTTCGCCAGGTCCCGACGGAAGTCCTGGCTGTATGCTCAGGTATTGTGCGTCGCCCTGTGATCTATTCGATCTATCTAAGAATATGGATGCTGCGTTTGGAGCCATCAGTACGGCGTATAGAGTAAACGCATTGAATCGGTTTGAAGGAACTTTTTATTTTTCGCTCTACACGGTTTAAATTGGGATGCAAGCCAATGATTACCTTCTTACTCGAATAAACTCGTCCTAATTAACTTACCATCATTAGCCCACCGTAGAACTATGCTTGGCATTACCTTTATCTATAACCTCATTCATGGTGACGTGGAAAGTGCTGACTTGATAAGTCAGCTCAATTTATAAGTACCAAGTAGAAATACTACATCCTATATTCCTTTATGTTGCACCACTGTATAACTTTCTTTCAATAGCATGAACCTTTTAGAGTATTGTGTGCAAATTATAATGATTTGTACACATTAATCTCTAACATAGATAGTCTTTCAAAACTAAAAACTTTAATTCTAACCCACTTAGTACACATGCAGGCAAACAATCTGGCAGCACGCTAGTAGTTTATTTCCTCGTACTTTTCTATATTTTCTATCGCGCCTACTAACACTTAATCCAACAGGCACGTGTCTGTTTTCATACAGGCTACTTGAATGTTCTGAACGTAGTTCATCAACGTCCATATTATTTTATAACTATGGTACTTTGACTCCGACCTCTGAAGTTGACTTTCTAGTCAACTCGTTCACAAAATTAGTCAACTATGCCTTAAGCATAGCAGTTTCCTATAACACGTAAAAATTACAAGATAGCTCAATACATGCGAATTAGTAAAAATAAGAAACATAACTCAGATGAAAAGTTAGATGTGGCCATCTTAACTATATTATTCAAAGAAAGCAAATGATCCTGCAGATACTTTTGAACAGAAACTTAAGGTAACTACCTATTATTTAAATACAGAATCGAAAAACTTAGTTGATTCTTCTATTCAGTCGATTGCAAATGAACACACATAATTTGAAATCGACAGTTCTAGGATTTTGGAAACTACAAACTCTGAGATTGTCAACATAATCAAGGCACTGGTAATACGAAAATCTCCTGAAAACAATGGTATTCAGAATATCTGACTAAAGAACGTACCTGTTAAAACTATTAGCTTCTTAACACAATTATTTATTCATTGTTTTCGCAATGGCTATTTTCCAAATGAATGGGAGACAGCCAAAGTAATACCGATTCCCAAGCCACGCAAACTTACCAGTAGACCTGAAAGTTACAGGGTGATTAGTTTACTATGTGGTATATCTAAGATATTAGGAAAGATAGGATACTACCTTCCGTACAATATGAATTTAGGACTGAACTAAACTGCATAATCCCTTACTCAAAGCTTAAAAATTATATAAATAAAAATATGCAAAACAAACAATTTGTGGCATCGGCGACCTTAGATATTGAATGCTTGATTAGAATGTTTGGTGCACAAGTTAAAGAACATAGAAATGCCCACAAACCCTAAAAAATTATTCAGTTTTATAACAACGAAAATTGTATATATTGTAACAAATTTCGGCCGTGATTGGACCTCGGCCGAGTTCACTACAGAAAGCTGAGCGGAACTTTTTAATAGGTGTGGCTGCCTAGAAACTGCCCATTCCGTCGCCCCAATCCCTAACTGTCCTCGAGTTTCTTTGTGAATATTTCGTTAATTTTTATTTGTAGCTGACCCTCAACGGAGGATCAACGGTTTTCGTTACAATATCATTAAATGGTGAGCTATTTACTAAACGCTCAATTTTAGCTGGTATCCCCCAGGGAGCGGTGTTAGGGCCAATATTATTCAGTATATATACGCACGACGTGCCTCAGTCGAAAAATTCCTTTGTTTGTTGATGACGCAGTTATCTACACTGCTGGTATTTTATACAATGAAATGGCAAAAGGTTTACAATAACGAATGCCTCATCTTTATGAATAATTTTTCACAGATGCAGTTACATGCCTTTGTCGAAGCATTCATAAGAGCTTATTGAGCATGCGTCTATATTCTAAGCTAAAATTAAAACATAAATTGAAACGGTTTATAAAGGCTCGAAGGTCCCCCTAAGTCTTCAGCGATTAAACCCATTCATTTATGTTGACACGGCCACTTTGGTGAAACTTTTTGTTGTTGAGAGCTGGGGGCGACTACCTAAAGTTCCTATATCATTTGACGCCAAGTTTCCCTTGTTGATGACGAAACGCTCCCAATTTTTGCAGAGCTACGTCCGGCATCTACATACATTCATGTAGGATGTTGTGAGTATCCTACGTGGAGGCGGTGTTCGCGGAAAGGTACGCGGCTCTGGGCTCTGGCGGCGGTGGCACTGATTATCCAAGTCCGCACTCTCGGTCAAATTTTGGTACCAGAACCTCGCGCACGTTTCTTCTCAATTTTCAGACTCCCCGTTTTTTTCCTCCTGCACCTCCCTTTATTGGCTCCGTTCCTTTTCCGTGTTCCCAAAGCTCCACGCCGTTACTTTTTCCTTTCCTTCTTGCCCTTCCGAGAGAAAGGGTGAGAAACCTTTCTCTTAAGCCGCGTTTAAAATTCCCGGTTCGCTCAGCCTCCTCATCCCCCCCTGGGCCCACCGATCCTGCCTCTCGCTATCGATAGATCGATAGCCTCTTGCCCATCCGAACTCCGAAATGCAACACCACCCAAGGATTTGGAGAGGTGCTACTAGGAGCCGGCTCGACCAAGATCATTGGGAGCATTTAAATGGCATCTCCAGCGCAGTTCCGAACGGTGCCCAACGCGGGGCCCACGTCCTACGGGAAGTACATCCATTTTTTTTGGTCTTGCCCATGTATACTCTTTGCTACCTCTTCCAGATCATACGCGGATATCCTTGGCGTGGTACACGCCAAAACTCCTGCCGTCCAGGTCCTCCAGTTCGTACGCGTTTTCGCCTATTGCCTTCACCACCCTGGCCTTCAGGAACTTCTTGGCGAACTTGGCATTGAACTGCTTTCCGAAGTCGCTGAGGACGAAGTTTCGGCGATATACCTCCTGGCCCGGCCTTGCTGTAAACACTCTGGCCCTCTGGTCGTAACGTCGACGACTGCGATCGTATGCGGATTCCAGACACTTTCGCACCTTCTCCTGTACCACTCGGAGCTTGTCGGCAGTTGGCATGCCTGCCATCTCGTGGTCACACAGCGACTGCAGCTTCCTGGCCAGTCGGTAGCTGGAACCATGCAGGAACATGTGGTGTCCGAAGAGTGTGAAAAACGGCGCTTCGCCCGTAGCCGAATGGACTGCGTTCCGGATGGCCACCTCGATCTCGGGAAGATAGGCATCCCTATCCCGATGGTCGTTCTCCAAGAACCCTCGGATAGCCGCCAGTACGCTCCGGTTCACCCGTTCCGCTGCGTTGCTCTGTGGAGAGTATATCGGAGTCTTCACGTGTCGGATCCCGAAGCTCTCCATGGACTCCTCGAAAATCCTCGACGTAAACTGTCGTCCGTTGTCCGAGTGTACGATTTCTGGTACCCCGAACTTGTAGAAGACCTCATTGATGAGGAAATCCACAACGTTCGAGGCGGTCGCTTCCCTCATGGCCTTCAGGAACGTGTACTTTGAGAAATGATCCACCACGATAAAGACCCAGGCGTGTCCTTTCCTCGACCTCGGGTACTTGCCCAGGAAGTCGATGTACAATTTCTGGAATGGCCGCTCTGTCTGCACTCGCTCGCCGATCCCGACCATCATCCGGTGATTCGGTGCCTTCGACTCCTTGCAGACCTGGCATCTTCGGACAAATTCCCGCACCTGCAGTACCATCCCAGGCCAGTAGAACTGCCGCCGAAGGATCTCCAGGGTCTTCCCCATTCCGCCGTGAGCTGCCTTTGGGTCTGAATGGGCCCGCTCAACCAGGCTGTGGGTCAGACTCTGCGGTATCCAGAGCTTCCATGTCGACCCGTCCACCTCGTCGTCCACAGTTGCTAGGGAGATTCGCTTGAAGATGAGTCCGTCCTCAATCCTAAGATCTGGTAAGTTGTCCTTGTTTTCAAGAATCTCTCGGACTAACTCCTTATATTCATCTCCAGCAAACTCGGTGGTCTCAAAACCCAGCAACTTGACCAAGTCCACGGCGATCTCGTCCACGCATCGCGAAAGCGTGTCTGCCACCACGTTCTCGCTGCCTTTCCGGTGTTCGATCTTAAAGTTGAAGCCCTGGAGCTGCAGAGACTGGCCAGGTGGTCTCTGCAGCTCCAGGCGTCCCGACAGATCCTTCATGGACATCAACCATTTTAGGCTTGCGTGATCCGTGATGCAGGTAAACGGCATGCCTTCCACATAGGGCCGGAACTTGCGGATCGCCAGGAGAGCAGCTAGACACTCTTTCTCGGTGACGGTGTAATTCACCTGGTGCCTGTTCATCTTCGCCGAGAAGAAGGCAATCGGCTGCTCTTGGTCCTCCTCGTTCTTTTGGAAAAGAACGGCCCCAACTCCGACGTGCGATGCGTCACACTGGATGTAGAAGTGTCGCTGGAAGTCCGCGTGCACCAGGACTGGTGCCGTGGTTAGCGCCACCTTCAACGCTTCTACAGCCTGCTGCGCTTCCGGACTCAAAGAAAACTTGTTCCCAGTCTTCTTGAGGGATTCGGTTAGCGGCGCTGCCAATGTCGCGAAGTTCCTGACGAAACGTCGATACCAGCCAGCGGTACCCAGGAACGCGCGCACCTCCTTCATCGACCTCGGCTCCGGCATCCTCCTGATTGCTGCCACTCGACCGGGATCCATGCTCAGACGACCTCCACCTACGACAAAACCTAAGTACGTCAAAGACTTGAAACAGAATTTTGATTTGTTGAGGCCGATGGTTAATCCTGCTTCCTTTAGGCATTCAGCGACCCGTCGTAGGTACCGGAAGTGTGTCTTAATGTCCGGAGCCAGTATGAGCAGATCGTCCAGGTACACGAACACATTGGATCGGATTTCGGCTGGGATTACTCTGTCCATGAGTCTCACCAACCTCTGTGCCGCATTACAGAGACCGAACGGCATCACCCTGAATTGGTAGAGGGGCCGACCAGGCACCGTGAACGCCGTCAACTCCTTGCTTTTCTCGTCCAGTTCGATCTGCCAGAACGCGAATTTCAAATCCACACTGGAGATGAAATGGGTTTGATCGATTCTGGACAGGATTCCATCGATACTAGGCAAGGGGTAAGCGTCCTTGACGGTCACGTCGTTCAGTTTCCTGGCGTCTAGGCAAAATCTATCCTTTCCAGGCTTCGACACGACTGTCGTCCGGTTACTCCAAGGACTCTTGCTCTCCTCGATGACTCCCAGAGCTAGCATTTTGTCGACCTCGTCCTCGACCACCTTCTGCTTCGCCGGAGACATCGGATAGGGCCGGTCTTTAAACACCTTCGCGCCTGCCACTAGCTCGATGGTGTGCTTCTCCAGTCCTGTGGTACCCAAGCCGTCGTTCTCGAAGGTGAGAAACACCTTCTTGATGTCTTCGAGCTCCCGGGTCTCGGCTTCGGATAGTGTCCAGGATTCCGGGTCCGCCTTCTCCTCGTCGTCTTCCTCCTGGTCGACGTAATGCTCCATTTCCCTGGCGTGAAATTCCTCGGCCTTCACGCCCCGCACCGAGCAATTTCCCACTACAGCCGGGGCCAATTCAAACGTTCGCCAAAAATCGACGCCTAGGTATGCTGCCTGCTCCAGGTACCGGCACAAATAGAAGAGGATATACTCTACCCTTCCTTTGTATCTTACAGGTACCTTGATCCGACCGATGATCGAACGATCTTCGCCAGCAGCTGTTCGTACCACCGAGAAGTACCTCTGCACGGGGACACCCCACGCGTCCACCAGCTGCCTGCTGCCCTTTCCGAGCAGACTGACACTCGCTCCGGTGTCTAACAGCCCAGTCAGCTGCTGGCCTAAAATCGTTATTTGGGCGAAGGGCCTGGGATCATGGGTGTTAACCCGCTTGACGGCCGCAACGACTTCTGGCCGCTTCTCCTGGCGTTTCTTAAAGCGATCTCGGGCCTTCACGACAGTTCGGGATACCTTGCGCATACCGCTTATCTGGTGTTGCTCAAAAATCCGGTTTCTTACTTCGAGATACCATCGCATGCGCTCTTCAGGGTGTAAATATCTTAATCTATCCGTATTAGTAATCTTATTTAATATTTATTTCTTTTTGGGCTCTATTATTTGGCGGTGTTCCTCGCTGGGCGTGCTCCTCCCGCCTTTGGATCGCCCAGCCATCCGTTTCCCGCACAATTCGGGCATTTCGGCGCAACAACGTCCGCTTTTCCACAGCGGAAACAAAAAACTTTGGTCAGCTCCTTCTCGCAATCCCGGAAACCATGGTCCATGGCTCCACAATTCCAGCAGCCAGCCCGGAAAGGATTTCGAGGCCGCTCCCGGACTTCCTGCACTTGCAGTGGTTGCTCGTCTTCATCCTCCTCCGGCTCTGGAGCAAACGCCTCACTGACTCGGTTCCGTTCCGCTCCTTGGTAGCGCGTTGGTGGCGGGAATTGGGTCCGGGCTTTGCGTCCAAAACTACGCTCCACCTCAAGGCTCTCTTGCCGCAGCTCATCGACGGTGAGTAGCTCCATGGCATATACAAAGCGAGCAATGCCCTCTCTCAAACCCTTTTTCATCACCTTTACCAGGTGGCGCTCCGGCATTGGCTTCCTCAGGCGGGAAGCAAGGGTTTGCATCGCGTGCAGATAGTCATCGACGCTCTCCCCGGACTGCTGCTCCCGCTGCAAAAGTTGATGCATCCGTTGATGCTCCGTCTCATGGCTCTGGAACCTATCGATCAGCGCTCGGCGCAGCTGATACCAACTGTCCAGTCGGTGCTGCTGCACGTAGATCCAAAACCACTCCAACGCCCTGCCCGTCAGCAACGTGTGGAAGTTTCGCATCACTTCGGCCCACGAGCAACGAGATTGCCTCTGGAGATACTCCAAGCGAAACAGAAAGCCTTCGATGTAGTTCCGCTCGTCCTCACCGCTAAATGAGATGTTCCACCTATCCACCCTGGTGCCATGGGAACTGTCTCCTGCGTTCCAGTTGACGTACATCCGCTCGTCACGGAAATCGCCAGCTCGGCGGTCCTCCACGCGCCAGTTCCGGCCTGCGCAGTCATCTCTACGCGTTTCCTCAGTCTCGGTGGAACCGTCTGGGCTGTTGGAAAAGATCTCGGCTGGATCGGGTGCCCTCCGGGATGGCTTCGGTGGGACTCGTGGAGTCGGCCGCGTCGCTTGCCCGGCAGCTGTCTGCCCTTGCTTGGGTATAGCTCCGCGAGCGTCGTATACAGCTTCCCTCGGTCGTCCAAATGGCGGTGGCTGCTGTTGTTGACGTTATTGTGGTCCTGCCGTCATCGGTTGCTGCTCCGCGCTCCTTCCTGGAACGTGTTGCGGCTTTGTGGAGGGTCTCAGCACCTCGTTCATTAATTGCATCATTTCCAGAAATCCGGCCCGCATCTCGTCTCGCAAGCTCTGGCTGATCCCCGCATCTTGGGACTTGCGATACGTTTCTGCCGCCTGAGCCAGGGCAAGGTTCACCGCCGACTTGGCTGTGGAATCTATGGGCGGCTCCTGGAAATGTACCGAACGCTGAGCGGGATCCATTTCTACCAGGTGTTCAGCTGCTGCCCCGATCGCATCGAAGTCCAGCTGCTTTGGATGGACATGCTGCTTCGGTGGCGGCTCCTGTCGCCGAGATGGGGGTGTCCTCTGTAATCCCATTGAGGCCCGCGGCGGCGCGAACCCGACAGCACCCTCCACATCCGTGGACCACAACTCCTCTTCCTGGGCTGAAGGACCCTTCGACCTGAGCTGATAATTATTTCCCTTGTTCCCTTCCATAATCCAATTTCACTAATTCCTAACAGCTAACGGCTTGATTCTTACTAAATAAATATCTCACGTAAATAAATCCACAGGCAACAAATAAATAATTCAATAGGAAATTAATTTAATAAATAAATTAGCAATTAAATAAATAAATAAATAGACAATTAAATAAATAAATAAATAATAGCAATAAATAACAAGTCGGTAAGAAAATTATTTCTGCAATATCAACAATTAATAATTAATATTTTCTTTAATTTCAGGGGAGATGGCCGATCAACCGCCGGTGGACTCCGCACCAGATACTTGCGTCTTCAATTTGTCCCGTGTCGTCCCTTATCCGGCCATTCGTCAACTGGGCTAACTTTCAGCTGGGCTGAAAGTCGCCGGTTAAGGACATGGGCCTTCAGCAGTATCCCGTAGGATTTTCCTTGATGGCTGGGACTTTGAGGCTCTGATTGTGGTGGTCGTGCAGCGCGCAGTGAGACCTGCGGGTCACGACTTCACCAACAGGATGATACCAGGAAACCCCTTCCACCAGGAAAACCCAAGGATCTGCACAAATTTACATTACATGGAAAACAAACATCTTTACGTTAAATTAAATAAACAAAATTTATCACTTTCTCCTAAATTATCTAACAATTGTTCTAATCTCGTGCTTCATGCACGGATCTGTGGGGCGAGGTATGCAAATCCGTCGTTTCCACGCCCGGATGTCATCCCCTTGCCACAGCAGAACCCTTGAGAACGCCTACAGGAGCAATTGCCCGTCCTTCTGCGGAGCAAGCCTCCCGTCTTTACTGGGAAAGAAAACAAAAACACAAAGAACAACACGTACGCCTGGGCCGCCAGTCCCCGGTCCTCGGTGCAATTGCAGGCCGTCGATATAGGCCATGCAAGCCACCGAGTGCAGGGGCTGGATGCCCCGGGACGCGACCTTACGAGACATCGTCATTCCGCTTATCTCTCATTTGTTTTTTTGATTTGGGCGCCATATTGTTACGGAACTGCTTCTTTGGGCAACGCCGGGCTAGCTCAGGAGGCCCAGGGCTGGGTTCGACCCAATGCCCGCAGTCCGCACAATAAAATACCGGACCATTCGGACGTCTCACTAACACTCATCACTAACAAAACTATCATCCCTAAACGCAAAACGAAAGTAAACAAACAACAAATACAAACTGACGACACTGCTGGGCGAAATTGGTGGCATTGGTGTCATTGCCACGACGCACCCACCCATCCTGTGATGCCTCCTGGGTATCTAGGGGCATCACCCATCTCCGGCGGACCGGAGCCTATTCCAGGCGGTCTGGCGACCGACCCATCTCCCACAGGTAAAGGACTTTATTCCATATTTACATTAATTATTTATTACATATTATTATTCATCACACAATTTCTTTTCTTTTCTAGGTGGTCTTTCTCCACTCCCGGCTAGAGCGTGGCCTTAGCCAGGGATGCGCTTGCGCCAAGGCTGCCTCAGTTGGGGGACTTAGCAACTAGCGGAGGAGAAGCGCCTTAAACATTTGGCCTCAAACGGCCACAAAATATTTAATCCCTCTTTGGGGTCCCTAATCCCTGCTGGAGCTCCAAGAGAAATGTAGGTATTCACAACAAAAACAAATTATATTCAAAAGAAAACAAGGACCGGCCTTCTTCCCCGTTCCCCCCTTTGGTCACAGCACTTGTGTTGCACCAATCCCGGACCCGGGATACGGCCAAGCGGAGAACAAAGATAACCTTACAATACCTCTTACAATACATAAAATACGAAAAATACAAAATACAAAAATAATCCTATCTAAGCTAATTTAAATTTCGCTTATTTTAGTTCCTTATGGCCCTCCACCCGGAACGGACTCACCGGATTAGCCCTTGGCGGCTTCGGCGTCGGAGCGTGCGGCGCGCTGTCCTTCCGCGGCGGCGACTCCGGCTTCGGCTCTACGGCTCGGACGGCGCTGAAGTGGCGGCACGGGCGGTGCTAAGTCGGCGGCGCTGAAGTGGCGGCACGGCGGTGCTAAGGCGGCGGCGGTACTGCTCTGGGCTCTCCGTGGTATCGCGTGCCCTCTTGATGGTTCTGGCGGGGCACTGGCGGCACGGCGATGCCGAGTCGGTGGCACTCGCTACGCTACAGCGGCTCTGAGTTCTGCGGCGGCACTGGGCGATGCGGAGGCGGTGTTCGCGGAAAGGTACGCGGCTCTGGGCTCTGGGCTCTGGCGGCGGCACTGGGCTCTGGCGGCGGTGGCACTCGCGACGTGGAGGCGGTGTTCGCGGAAAGGTACGCGGCTCTGGGCTCTGGCGGCGGTGGCACTGATTATCCAAGTCCGCACTCTCGGTCAAATTTTGGTACCAGAACCTCGCGCACGTTTCTTCTCAATTTTCAGACTCCCCGTTTTATTCCTCCTGCACCTCCCTTTATTGGCTCCGTTCCTTTTCCGTGTTCCCCAAGCTCCACGCCGTTACTTTTTCCTTTTCTTCTTGCCCTTCCGAGAGAAAGGGTGAGAAACCTTTCTCTTAAGCCGCGTTTAAAATTCCCGGTTCGCTCAGCCTCCTCATCCCCCCCTGGGCCCACCGATCCTGCCTCTCGCTATCGATAGATCGATAGCCTCTTGCCCATCCGAACTCCGAAATGCAACAAAGCTAAAAGCAAATGAAGAGATGCATCAAAGTTTTCAAAAGTATTTACACACACTTTATTGGCGTCAGAAGTATTTACACAAAACTTAATATTGTTATTTCAGCTTAATATATAATTTGAACAAAAGATTTTCTTAATTTTATAAAAATACGTTACTAATATTTAGTTACACAACCTTTGGCATCAATGACTGCTTGGAGTCTGTTGGGTATTGATCTTACTAAAGTTTGGGCAAATTGTATTGTCAATTCAGACCAAATTTTTGTTATTTCAGCGATTGTTCCCACGCGTTTTCTATTTTTATCAATCGTTCTTTTATTTTTTTTTAAAGCCCAAACATTTTCAATAATATTGGTCTGGCCTTTTTTTTAATGCATAAAGTTTTTACTATACGACCCCTGGTATTGAAATGCAGCTTCATCTGTCCATAAAATATTGAACCAGAAGTCAGGAGGCTTTTTAATGTATTCCAACGCAAATTTAAGTCGTTTGATTTGGTTGGCTGGTGTGAAGTCAATCACTTTGCGGATAACATATGTACTGAAATCAGTTTCTTTTAGCCTGCGACGAAGTGTAGAATCACAAATTTGTTTTTCAATTATAGTTTTTGATTCTAAGGCAATTTTTACTGGACTAGCACTTGGATTGCTCGCTACCACTCCTAGTATGTGCCTGCATTGCCTTTCGTTAAGCACTGGTTTTCGGCCTGATCTTTTTTTTTATTAAGGTGCCATCTGTACCGCTCTTTTTCACTAAGTTGTATACAGTTTTTCTCGAAATTTCATACTTCTTAGCAATTACAGCTGCAGGGGTACCAGTTTTAAACTTAGTGACAATTTCAGCCCGGAGCTGAACGGCCCTTTTTATTTTGTTTTAGGCATTTTATTAGCTAACTGTATTAGATAAATGCTTATTATTAATTATTTTTCAATGAATTACCGCTTTCTAAACAACTGAACCGACACCGGTCACTGCAAACCAAATACTAACTAAGAACTTGCGTTGTGTAAATACTTCTGACGCCAATAAAGTGTGTGTAAATACTTTTGAAAACTTTGATGCATCTCTTCACTTGCTTTTAGCTTTGTCCTATGCACCGTTATTTTTCGCATTCCTTTTCGGGGAGCTTTTGCATAGATCAAGCTTCGCGATAAGAGTTATTTTAACGAAATTAGTCAACAACAACAAGTTGCGAGTTGCAAGTACTTGGTCGTTGTGTAAATACTTTTGACCACCCTTGTGAGTTAGTTTAGGGCGAAGGCGGAAGCATAATAAAGCTCTCTCTCGCTCTTTAAATTACTTATTGTCACCAAATTATTCGGTTTTATTTTAATTAACTAATTAACTAAACGGAGTTGAAGAAAGGTCAAACAGAACATTGACGGAAATGGTAAGATATATGCTGGTGCATGCTGGGTTGAGTGAAGGATATTGGCCTGAAGCAGTTTGTACACCCGCATATTTGCGAAATAGAGTGACAACAAGCTCCCTATATGCTGTTATACCATTTGAAATCTGGACAAATCGAAAGCCAGTCATATCACACATAAGAATTTTTGGTTTTATAGCGATATTTTTGAATGAATAAAAAAGAGTTCGCCCAAAAAGTTTTATAACATATAATGGTGGGATACTCCAATACGGCTAACGCATATTGATTAGTCAGTAAAGAAAACAGACTACCAATTAAGAGTAGGAATGTCATTTATGTCAAATCTTAAGGGGGCAAACCAGAGCTATCAGATTATAATGGCATGGAATCAGTTGAAGTTCAACAAAAACAGAAGACTGAATTTGAGCCAGAGATTCATGGGGAGAACAGGTCCACTAAACAAATTCTTAAAATTACATAGCCAAAGACATAACCATGCCAAGTCCCTCGAAATTAGAAAGAAGCTGACCATTTAAGGGAATCCGAGCTATGAAACCATGACTGAACGACGAGTACGAATCCTTCGTAAAGAATGTGTTCCCGTCAGAAGTCCCTTCGCGGTGGCCGCTGCGACGCCTCTGTCACTGTTAAGCTTAGCTTATCGGTCGGGAGCGCGGCCCTTATTCTTAAGTTCTAGTACTATGTATGCTGCGAAGTAAAGCTGACGCAAAAATTAACCCACGACGCCCCCGATGGGTTATTTCTTCGTCTCGCGACATGGGATTGTTTTGGCTCCAACTATTAAAATTTTTACCGGCAGGATCGCCTCCCTGCAAAAAGAATAAAACATGGTCGCTTACTAAATTACCTAGCGATTGCACTTGCAGTCGAACATGGTATCCATCTACATCAAAAGGATTTGGCCAACGCATATCTAAATAGCGAATTTCAAGACGAGATATTCAAGAGGTTTTGTCAGAATTGAGTATTTGGATCACGTATTGAAGCTTCAGAAAAGCATATATGAACTGAAACAGTCGGTAACAGTTTGAAACTCCACGCTAGATGCAATGTTGAGGGCAGTGCATTTGTGCGCACTCTAAATGAATCGATAATTATAGGTAATTATATATGTCTGTTAGCCGTCTATGTTGATGATACTAAAAAAGATTTTAGATGTTAAGGCAAAGATTACAGCAAAGTTTGACATTGGGACTATGAATTTTTACTAAGGTATGGAAGTAAAACGTGAAGAGTGTTCTGGTGCAATTTCAATAAGTGAACGGAAATATATCAATGAATTGCTTAAACAATGCAACAGGACCAATTGGTCGACAGACGTCTAAGCCGCTAAAAGCTGGCACCAGGTTGATTTTAATCTGGAGAACATGTCACTGTCTATGTATGCATCTTGGCAGAAGGAGCAATTTCATGGGAGTCAATAAAGCAATCGACAGTAGCACTCAGTTCCAGGAAGGCTGAGCATATTTTTCTAGCATATACGGCAAAGGAGACTATACACGTTCGAAACCAACTTATTGACTTGAAACTTGTGTAATAAAGTGATAATATAGTAGCACAGCGCATACAAAACATATTGATGTCAAAGTGGAAGATGTCCTCGAGATTCTTAAGAATGGTGAAGTTGACATTGCGTATCTACCAACCGAAGAAAGGATAACAGATGTTCTTACAAAAACTGAGGCAAAGCTAAACACCATCAATTTGTATTTGCCTTTGGCTTAAAAGGCAATGAATAAACATGCTTGGCGTTGAGGGGGAGTGTTCAGAGTTACAAGAGACTTGGAGCATAGAAAAACCAACAATAGTGAGCCATAGTGTGCGTTTCGATACATGTTATCCGTTTAAAATCGAACTTCTACGAACAGTGAATGTATATTCCTCCTATTGTTTTGACAAGGTTTTTGCAAATACTGATATTTTGGTATTTTTGGATATTATCTCTTTGTAAATACAATAATATTTTCAAAGTTTTCCATAATGCTTTTCGATAATGCTTATTTTCACATTAGTTTTTCCACAATTGGATGTTCCAACAATTAAAGCTCTAATTTTTTGTGGTCACAATGAACTGTGTCGTGGCTGTGTAATCTCACTCGTTATGCATCTGCCCTGGTCCGCTATAATCCTGTTAGGAACAACAAATATCGATATTGCAGACTTCACTGACTGTATTCAGTTCACCGTGTCCAAATTCCAGGTGTGGTATATGTAGACAAACTTGGTGAAGTCATCAACTTGAACAATGACATATTCTTTCTCGTCTTTTTTTTTTTTTTTAATTTTACGATGCAGCACACAATTCCTGATTTCATAAGAATTTGCTATTTCTTTCTGCATTTCATCACTATGTAAATCGGTCACGATTTTCAATATGTCCTGATCACGCTTCTGTACGGATATAAGCGAATTGTGAGTTATAGTTGCCAAGTCAACTCGTACTTTCACTACCTTACTTGAACTTTTCTGCGATACTGCAGTGACGGGACTTCTGGATAAGCAGTCGACATGAGCCATTTGGCTCCTTTTTTTTGTATTTTTCCTGGAATTCGAATGACTGCATACGAATGACTGCAACGATGTACCCGCGGTGTCAATACCGCTTTCTCTTGACTCACTGTAACGGAATTGCAATCCGTATATACTGTAAACTTTCTGCCGCTTAAGTAATGTCGGAAATGTTTGATCGCGTTGTATACTGCCAATGTCTCGAGTTCATACGAATATTTTGATTCGAATATTGTGGTGCATTTGCTGTAGTACTCAACCGCGGCGTTTACCATCTACCTTGTGTAATAGCATATCGCCATACCCATTGGAGCTAGCATCCGTATGCAGCTCTATTGGTAAGTTGGGATCAAATATAATTAACACGGGATCACTAGTTAGCACCTTAATCATTTTTTTTTTTCGAACTTCCTCATGCTGATCTTTCCAGTCAAATTCGTTTAGTTTTGAAGTCAGCTGAAAAAGAGGCTTCATCACTTCTGAGAAATAAGGGACAAACTTCCTAAAGTAAGATGTTAAACCTATGAACTGCCTAACTTGTGTGACTGATTCTGGTTTGGGCAGTTGGGTCAGTGCTAGTATTTTTCAAGGATTGTGTTTTAGCTCGCCATCTCTTATAAGAAACCCTAAGTACTCTATCTCCGTTTGCGGAAATTGACACTTTTTAATATTGAAGGAAAAGCCTGACTTTGATAATACGCTTAACACTGACTCCAATCTGTCAAATGCTTCCTCTATTGCATTAGAAACAATTAATACTACTTCATATATATTAACCAAGTCTCCTAAAGCTCGAACTATGGCACGTTGAAAGACAGACGAAGCGTTTTTCAGCCCGAAGGGCAAAGCTAAAAATTCATATTGACCTTCTGGGGTCACAAAAGCAGTTCGCTCAACCGAATCGGGGTGAATGGGCACTTGATAGAAATCACTGGCCATGTCTAGCCTAAAGAAGTATTTACCCCCTTGCAGACGATCTATTTGATCTGATATTAATGGCAAGGGGTATCTTTCTGACACAGTATATGCGTAGAGTTCTCGATAATCTATGCATAGTCTATCACTGCCGTCTTTCTTTTTTACTAGCAACATTGGACTAGAGAAGGGGGAGCTGCTTGGTCGAATTACATTTAATTCTAGCATTCGCTAAATCTTTTCTCTCACTAGTCCTTTCTCGCTCTCTCTAAGGCGATATGGTCGTCTCCGTCTACTAAGCGGATTTCTAAAGAGTGTATTGTAAAGAGTGTAGTTACACGTCTACTTGGAATACCATCAGTAAGAAATTTTGAATATTTGGCCAATATGTCGTTTAGTTTTGACTTATCACTATCAGTTAAATCCATATTTACATTACTTTTTTAATCTATCTTATTTACATTTTTATCGTTATTTAAAGACAATACAGTTTGAGTTCTGTAGATATTGAATCTATCTCTTTCTAACATTACTCCAAAACCAAGTTCAAATATGTCTTGTCCAATTATCATATCATATTTAACGCACTTATTATCTACTTCGTGAAATGACAATTCAAAGTTAAATTCAGAAATTTGTATGGTGGATAGAATTTGCATATTGCTTTTGACACCGTTGTCGCCTATGCCTTTCAAAATTACTGAGTTATAGAACCTTTCTCCGTCTCTTTTACCGAAGAGCATTCAGATCCTGAATCAAAGAAAAATGGGAATTCCTCACCAAGTTGAATTGCAGTCCCGTTAGGCTGATGTAATGCACACAAGTCCACCCTTCCTTCGTTGCTGCTTCGGCTTGCTGCCGCGATATGTCCAACGCCGTCACACTGGAATCAAGTCACCAATGATCTCTCTCGCACCGTCGTCGTTCTGATGTTGCTATGGCATGGTATGGTCTCGTTTCGCTCTTTTGCTTTCCTCTTGCGGCACTCCATTGCCTTATGTCCAAGTTTTCTGTAATTATGGCATCTTATCGGCGTCTACAATTTAAGCCTCTTTCTTTCGGGGCCCTCCATTCCAGAAAGTTCTAAATTTCTGATGAACGTGTGCGCCTTGAGTTGTTGCTGCAGCTTAGGCCGCGATTTTTTGATTGTAGTGAACGCTACGCGCTGCAATCTGGGGTCAATTTGGGATGCATGAGCCAAAACTAGGGATTCGGCGATCTCCTTATGGGTCATTGATTTCCACTTGGTCAATAATGATGTAATTAATCGGCTGGAATACACCGAGAGGCGTTCGTTTGCATTGGGACGTCCCTGGAGCATATTGAGCAACACTGTAGCCGACGTCTCGTCTCGTTGCCTTCGTAGCTCTAAAAATTGTGACCAGCTTATTCCAGGGAAACAATTTTGCGACAGCCAGTGCGATGCACTACAGCAGCGATTTGCTGAGCTTCATCACCAAGGATGCACCTTCTGGCGGATGTTCACTTAGAATCATATTTGCCGTTTTGCACCATGCTGCTGCGTCGGCTTCTGCAGCTTCGGGGTCGAATGTCGGTAACATCGCGGGAATAGCGCGCGTGTCAGCCTACGGCGTAGTCTTGAGTATTTCGGTTATCATTCTATTTTGCGATTCGAATAGCCTGCGCCATCTATTTCCGAGTTGTCTTGTAGGGGCGGTGATCCCACTTCTGATGTCGGAGAACGAGGGTTAATTTGGTCAGCCATTTTATATTTCACAACGCGCAGCGAGTCGCAATGATTCTTTTTTACGTACGTCACTCCTGAGGGCTTTTCTCAATTGTCTTTCTCTTCCTCTTACTCCTCCTCTTTTTTCCATCATTGCGCCACACTCAGAAGGGCTTTCTGCACTATTGCGCTCTCATTCCAAAAGCTTCTCTCTCTCTTATTTAGAAAGCTCATTTATTTCTTATTAAACTATACGCTGAGACTTATTATTAATAATTTAATTAAATAAAATCAAACTTATCTCCGACATATACAAAATTCCAAGAGAGCTACTACAATCGAGAGCCACGGGCTCTTCTTTCCCCCATGGAATTTATGAGGAAGGCTCCTATCGTTGTTGTTGATCTCTCATACCGCAATGAGTCTGTAAAATCATGTCCGATTGATGTGAAAATTTACACGGAGTTAAATGCGGCGAGTGAGATGAATACAAAGGTATATTGCCTTCTTATCCATGATCGACTAGTTGAATACACACCATTGACTGGATTGGTTCAACATATTGTCTATCAAGGATAAGATCATTCAATTTTTATAATCATTGGAAGCAGACGTCCACGGAGCCATCGAAAACTAAAACTAAACCACAACCAGTATAATTAGAATAAACAATTTCATGAAAATGTTTAAGAATCAAATTTTCCCCGAACACGTGAAATATCTGGAGGACTCATTACAATATTTCTATAAGAGGATGCCTGGTTTCAAATAAACATGGACAACATTTCACATCTTGCAGTTGGGCGAATGATAATGCCAACAAATGCCTGCCATTTTTTTTTTTACTGTTCGCTCGCAAAAATCATTAAAAATTATGAAAATGAATGTTCATTTAGAACGTCGCTTTGATATTTATATTTGATAAATAAAATTATAATATATAAACCAATATATATGTATTTTTTAATGGAAATGGTTCTTGGGGACTTCTTTCAAAGAAAGGTAAAACTTCAGGTAGATGAAAGAAAGGGAGGTGAGGGCGATCCTTCCTTGAATGTTATGAAAGGATGGGGTGGTGTGTGTGTAATGTGGTATATCACAGGGAAAATTACACGCTTGTGGTGAGCGTCATTCATATGTATATACTTTGGTTTTTCCGTTACAAGACTTGTACCCTTACTCAATTGCATGTAACGTCTCTTTTATAAGTGAGGATTGTTGGTGAAATTGTGTGTATAATTGCTTTCATCTTTTTTAAGTGAGGATTGTGGGTTAACGTCCACGTGCGCTCCAGGATAGAGTAGAGCGTGGATTTAGCACCCTTCTTCAATTGCACTCCCGTCCCTTTTTAAGTGAGGATCGTGGGTGAATGGGATCGTGCGTGAATGGGATCGCTGCGGTGCAGGATCGCTGTAGTGCACCCTTTTTCAATTTCCTCTCCCGTACCTTTTTTAAAGTGAGGATTCGTGGGAACGTACATGTGCGCTCTACGATCGCTCGGGACTACTCCCTCTTTTTCGCACTCCTATCCACAGCCGTGTGGTAGCGCTTGAACACTTGTTCACAAGTGTCCTTTTACATGCAGTGACCCTAATTAATTGCATTTTAATTATCCCATCCATTGACAGGTTGTCAGCTAACCCTAATTAATTGCATTTTTATTACTCAAACTACTTAAAATGTTGACAGCTAACCCATTAATTGCATTTTTATTACTATTTTTGCCGACATCAAAGGTCCCGAAAATCGTCTTTATATACTACTGATCAAGCCTCTTTTATACTGCAAACCGAATTCTCCTTTGTAGCATATTGCTTGCCACCGTCGCACACCTTCCTACAAAATCATTCCCAGACCAAACCAATAGTTTTACGTACCGGGCTGTGTGAATTGGAGCATTGTCGGGATGGAAATGCCATTCCAGATTTCCAAATAAGTTTTTAAAAAACGGAAATGATATTTATAGAACGCAATTGTAATTTTCTGCAGTCATTTTTTGGGTTAAAAACTGTAGTTCCATAATAGGATATGGCGCCCCATACCATTACTCGCCCAGCCCGACTATGTAAGCGATTCAAATGATGATTTTCCTTACTTAAATTTTGTAAATAATAGTTGAGATAGAACAGAACAGTTCATGTGCTAGCTTTAACACCAGTTTGTTGTATTATTTTGTTCCACACATAATGTCCATGGATATTGGTGGTTACTCCACCGATGAATAACATATTGATATGGTGCTTCTTCTCCATCCCATTTGAGAAATGGGGTCCATAAATCATCCTACCATATGTTCAATTTCAACTATTTATATTTAAAAATATTTGGATTGACGGTATTTTTGTTTTTACGTTTTGACTTTATCTGAAGTAATCTGTTCTTAAAAATTGCACAAGCTTAAAAATTTTCAAAAAAATTATAAAATGTTATTCACTCCGAATCGCTTTAGTCCCAAACTAAGAATGATATTTAAAACTCAACTAGTCTATACGTAACCCCACAAAAAACGAAAAAAGGAAGATCGCGGGTGAACGCCTTTCAATTCGACATATTCGTATATGAGCAGAACATATGTACGTGTTCATGCGTGAATTACTGCGCCATCAGTAAACGGAAAACAATCAAGCTGGATTCACCGTCTAAGGTAAGGTAGAATTTATAGCACTATTTGATTCTAGCTCAAAAATAAATGCGATTTCTGAGACAGCAATTAAGAAATTGCCATTAAAAACACCAAATTTATTTTTAAAATAAAGGGAATCGATGAAAAGGATCCCACTTAAGGTCTAAATATAGAAACTTTGTAATGGGTAATCTTGTTGCTGATCAACGAACATATTAGAAATCGACAAAAAAAATTTAAGATCCCTTACAACATTACCTTAGCCGACCCTAATATCGGAGGTCCAGGATAGATAGATATGCTTGTTGGAGCTGAACATTACTTCGAAAGCACAAATTTGTATAAACCGCCGACATTGAAAAAATGTACAGACAAATCTGGATTATTTATTTATTATTATTATTTATTTATTTCGTTTCTTCCTAGCGCTACAGTATTTCTACTTTCGATTAATACGCAAGTCTCAACTTTCATTCGAAACATTTTACAGTTATATATACGAGTATATACTTAATTTAAATATTTGAATATAATTAATTAATATCTAGGTTTCCGTCTCTTAACGTCTGTTTTCAAGGTTATTTCAAATTTGTATTGAAAATCTCTAAGCATTGCTGATTGATTTTATGTCGTGTGGAAGTTGATTCCAAAGCCGAATAGTATTAGTGAAGAAGTGCTTGTCAGAGGTAGTTAGATTAGTTTTTAATGGAATTATATTTTTGGTTTGTTGGGAAGTAGATAGCCTTATCATGTCATATAAATAGTCAGGCTGTTTCGTAAAAACTATTTTGTGTAGGAGTGTCAGACCTTAAGTTTAATCCATTTCGCCATACTAATTTCAAAAATCATATTTGACTAACAAGTAACATGGTCATATCTTTTAATATTGACCACATAACGGGCAATGCCAATGAAAGCAACATTTAATTTGTGTTAGCTAGCTTAATCACCTTTCCCAAAGATTTCTATCCTATAAAATAATGACTATTAAACAATTAGTGAAAGGAACTGCTTGAACATTTATAGTTTTTGAAGAAATTTATAAATAAGTCAACAGTTATTCTTGGTCAGTATATGTTAGAGTATTATTTAAGGTAATGCCTAGGTTATCAGTTTTTACAACATTTTATTATTTATATTTTATATTTTTAGTCCTTATAGCAACAAGACAGATAACAGATAACAGATACAGATAACAAGGCATTTAAATTTGTACCAATTTAAACTAAGAACATTTTTATATGCCCATTCACTAAAGTGCAATAAATATTAATGGTTGTTGATGCACTGCGGTCAGTACACTCAAGTGGCACTCAAGTACACATTGGGTTACCGCCACTTTTCCGGCGTCATCTTCCAGTATTCCACTTTTTGCTACTGAAGCGTTATTGTTCATTATATTTTAACTGGCGTGCTGACAACCGATCTTAAGTATTCGCGAGTGCTTAAAGTGTCAAGAAGACGTTTTTTTGTATTGGCCACCGAGCCGCAAACCGAAGGTGAGCATAACAAAGCATAGGCAGCTAGAATTTATTGGCAAATTTTATAGGCTGCAAATTGTACCACCCGACGGCCTCAGGGAGGAGAGGGGCAGGCTGAACAACGACGCCGGCGCAGCGAGCTACATTTTTTTAACAAAGTGCTTGGAGCTGAATCTTCGAACGAGCAACGTCCCCCATCGCTCCGCTCAGCAGAGCCAGAGAGGGAGTATTTATTTAATTCTATGCGACTAAGGAAAAATTAATTGCAATCAATAATCGAATAAGAGATTATTGTGCGGCAATGACTAAATAGCGCGAGCCGAAGTTTGCAGTTTTCCCAGGTCCCCTTTGGATATAATTTCTTCTCTTTGCAATGTGATGTTCTTTAACCCTTTTCAGCTAGCACTCCCGAAGAAAGCGCTTTCATCGGTGGACATACGAAAATGGTGAGTGTTGCAAGCACAATTTAAATAAATTCACATAGGAATAATTTGCTAAAAGAGAAAAAAACATTAAGTAATGTGTCGTTAGCAAATGAAGAATTTATCCAAATGAACAGCGTAAAGCAAAGAGAGAGAAGGGAATTAAAGTAACCGATACATGAGGAAATTGGGCTTAATGCTGCTTAAGCTGAGAGCTTCTATGCTTCTCCATATCTGTTCATTATTTTTTGCTTTAAACATGCATGTTAATTTTCACTTGTCGTAAACAGCGAAACCAAGAAATAATATCCTCGTTCGACTTGCCTTAAAATTGCGTTACCATTGTTTCTTATGAATTTCCAAAGCCGAATTGCAAGGTGTTTATGTATTTATTATCTATACGTTTAGTTTTTTTATATTTAATTGTCTATTTATATTACCTATTTTAAGAAATGATTGTATATTTTTTTAGCTTTAAATAAAATTGGTATAATGTTTTAAATTGTCGGAAAATTGTCCGCAGCTAGCATGTCTCGCAATGTAGGGTAGCACTTGTTCAAGGGGTCGTTCAGGCTATATATCGCTGAGGATGGGGGCGATTATAGGAACGGTGGGCAAACTAGAGCCTCTAGAACATCAGGAGCGCTGAAAAGGGGTACGTAAGACAAAGAGAGGATACCCAAATTCCCCTCAACTTTTTATTTGTGTGTTGTGTGCATCTCTGTCCCGGTATAAGCTTGTTGTTGCACGCACTCATTTGTGTTAAAATTATGTACAGGTAACCCGAGGTCTGAGCAAGACCACCACCGGCCACCGGCCACCGGCCGACGAGCCGAAGCCGAAAATGATCTCGCGTGCGCTCAGGTCTCGAGCGAAAAACTTGCCTGTAATACTTTTTGTGTAAGTAGCGAATCGTTACAAGTTGATTAGGAGGAGTCTATCAGAATAGGAAGGTAATCTTTGCATCCAAATTAAAACAAAAAACAAATGTGAGTTTACGTAAGCTATGCGCGGCCAGCAAGCCGACCGCCCGTGCAGTAAAGTGCTGACACTAGCATAATTTTGCAACTAAACACTAGGGTGATCCAATAATCACCCAAGATCTGTATCGACTTATGATTACTCCTTAACCGTGTTAACATATCAACTTATGATTACTCCTTAACAGTGTTAACATATATATTCTTGATCAGCAGTCGAGTTGATCTAGACATGTCCGTCTGTATGTCTGTTCGCTTTTACGCAAACTAGTCTGTCAGTTTTGGTTCTGAATGAAACTTTAAACACATTTGCAAAAAATTTGAGATATGGCCATATTGTATTATTGTAGAATTTCGCCGCTATTATATAGCTGCTACGATCCAGAAATTAAAACAAATAAAAATTCTAACTTCCAGTTTTCATCAAATTTGAGATTTAGCCATTTTGCATTACTTAAAAATTTCGGATTTAATTTAATGAAAATCGGACTACTAGCATTCTTCCAACTCATCGCCAAATTCATCGCAGCTTTCTATGTCTTCTTTCCACCTTTGCAATTGAATTATGTAATAAATTGGGACATTTTAGTTTTCGAATCTGCAATTGTATTCTTCTTTCTCTAAAAACTAAGTCGTTCCCTGTTCCGATTGCTCGTTTAATCGGCGGATTGTTATTACCCGACTTTGGGCTTGCTTATTAGATCTTCCAGTACAGATCTACTTTTTGTTCCTGTACTCATTTTTGTATTTGTATTTTGATGAGAGACAGAACAGAAAATTTAAATTGAAAATCAAGTCAAAAAGAAAACAACAAAATTAGGCTTAGAGCCTAGGTTATTGACGATTGACGAAGGCGGGGCAAATTTGCAAAGAGGGACAGCGCGCTTAAATTAAAGTTCGAAATTTTACTTTACTTTATCAATAAAAACGTATTTTAACAAAAACAGAAAAAATCTTAATTGCACCAATAATATTTCCGCACAACCCAAAATTTTTATTTACGAATACGTGAAAGAGAAAGGAACAAAAAGATTGTAAGACATTATGGGACATTATGGGAAAAATTAACAAAATACAGAAATAAAGTTTTACATTTATATAAAAAAGCTTTTTAAACTGGAAAATTAACTAAAATAAAAAAATAATGAGTCTGATCCTGCAGATAGTCTACTCAAGTGACCCGTATGAAACAAGGCATGTGTCTGTTGGGTTTGGTGTTAGTAGGCGCGATAGAAAATATAGAAGTACGAGGATATTAACTACCAGCGTGCAGCCATATTGTTTGCCTGCATGTGTAAAAATCATTATAATTTGCAAATATTACTCTATAAGTTTCATGCAATTCATAGTAGCATAGTTCTACGGTTTTCTAAGGATGGTAAGTTGATTGGGAGAAGTCTATCAGAATAGAAATGTAATCTTAGCTTTGCATCCCAGTTTAAACTACGTAAAGCGAAAAGTAAGCGGAAGCGTAAGAATTATAGTGAAGGTGTCTACAAGTTTCTTAAGGTTATCGAAGGTATATAACTAATGAAACTGATTGTTGAAAGACGACTATTCAAGTTTGTTTTTTTTTTGGTTATTGAAGTCTTGATCATGGGTGCGAGCTTCCACGAGTTTAAAGTTAGATCTTGAGTAATGTTTTAGTTTTTAATGACCCAATGTCACGAATTGTAAATTGAGGATGTTGCTAAAAAGGTTCTCATACTGCTCGTTAGTGCCTAAGCTGCGGACAGTTGATAATCGAAAAGGAGCTTAAAGTGTACAGCCTTTATCCGCCTCTAATGGTTTCTCGGCATCTTATCCTCACGAGTTAAGGTCTTGTTTGATCTTCTTAGATGAATCTCAAGTTATCTGATTGTCACGACGCTGAAGGTGCTATACAATAATACTCTATCTAATGTTACCATTGGCGTACCGCAAGAAAAAATAAATAAAAATATATTAAAAACCGACATTTTCCAATCTTTCCTATGACAACTATATTAATAGTCCTCTAATCCAGCCCAGTTTACATACTAATGAAAATATATACAAGACTATATGAAAAGTATAATTAAGAAACTTAAAAACTAAATGACTAGCTTGGCGTATAAATGCATAAACGGACAAGACTCGGCTGTCGCTGTTGATCAAAACTACATCTACTTTTTAAGCTTGGAAATGATTGCTTCAGGGCGTTCTGACCAACTTCTGACTAAAATTATAATACCCTGGCATGGGTATATATCGAAGGTGTCAAAAACCACCTGGACATCTGTGTAAACGAAAAGAAGCGTGTTTTTCATAAATTTTGAGTAATTTGGCTGAGGTTGGGAGTAGAATGCCGAACATGATGTCGAAACAGATTATGATTGATTGATTATTATTATTTCCAAAATTATTATTTCTAGTTTGCCTTTGAAATCGGGCATGACAAATATGGGGATAGATATACCTTATATGGTCGAATATACTACCCTGTGGGCATAACGGGTATAATAAGGCCTACACTCGGATGTTTTAAGTTTATGAACAATGTGAACAAGGGATATTGAAATTTTGTATACTTACTCTTGAATTGTATGATTTAATTTCGAGTTGAAAAGAGTTATATATCTTCTAGGTCTGGCAATAGATACCTTAAACGGAACCTAAATAAATAATATTCAAATATAAAATAACATAAAAATATTTATTGATAGTATTTAACGCATATAACCTTTATTCCAGGTTCATCGAAGCAGGGAAATAATCGCCGAGCATGGTTGGGCTTTAAGTTTGTTGCTAAATATATTTCTTCCTCGTTATTAACAGAATTCTTATAATGTCCTTTATAGAGTCCTTCCGGAACGTTTAATATATTTCCCTTAAAAGAAATTTTTAGTCTGCATTCAGAATCCCGTTCGACTGTCTCATTAAGGTATAACACGAAAATGGCACTTCGTGGTAGTCGACTACATCTTAAAATTGTTAAGTTTTCGGATGTCATTCTAGTTTTAAATCATAAGTTTTAAATCATAAGACATATTTATTTTGGTTTAATAATTCAAGAAGTACTTACTTAGTTTTTGATCTAATTTTTGTTAGTTTAATAGCACTATTATCAATAAATAAACTTTCGTGTGCATGAAAATGCACCTTTTTTGAATCGATAATCCATCTTAAGTAAATTTCAATGCATCCCTTGAAAGTTTGATTTTCCATATTTGGTTTTATGCTGATTTCATAGCTGATAGGCGAAACGTCTTTAGGTAGCCGTACTTCTGATATAACGTTCGGTGGTGGTAAATCGATTTCAGCTTTTACAGTTGCCTGTTTTTTTTTAAGAAAATTTTTTATAATGTATGCTTTTTTATATAATTTTAAGATTATGATATTGCAATTTATACTACATTTTTTGTTTGTTTTTATAATACTACAATTTGAGATATAACCTGTATGTTAGGGGACTTTGATGCCTGGTGGTGCATTAACTATTGCCTTTTGTTGTCGCAACTAGCATTTGAACTATGTGGACTGATTGTTTGGGTTGAGGGTCTGAAGACACAGCGACAACCTCTGGTGAATGAGTAAAGCTTGGTTTGCGGTGAGAACACTACTGATTTTATTTATGAAAGTTAACGATATTTATTGCTAAGCATGATTAGACAAAAATGGTTAGGTTAACAGCAATAGCGTGTAAAAAGTTTTCTGGGTTCCGGTGCCTTAATATACAAAAAAATTTCGTCTGAAAAATGTTCCTTCACGGAATTCTCTCCGATACGGCATTCCTGATATATCTCGCGTTCCTGTGTGTCTAGCATTTATCAAACAAATGTTTCTCTTCATTATTTTTCTATTATGCCTACGCCTGCACGTACGCCATAACTTTTGCCTTAGTTTTATTAATTTTGATGAGCTATCAATAATTCAACATAATATGTCTACCTGTTATGTCACAGATTCTCCATGTGGAAGCAAAATTACTTCGCGGCAGGCCACTGTTTATTGTTGGCTGTGCACCAACGCTGCCCACCCTGGCTGGCATTGTCCCGCTTATCGCTGACCGCATACGGGATCATGCTGGATTGGACTGGACGTACCCTAGCTGCCTACACATTAAAGCCAAAATGCGGACTTTTATGAGGCAAACTCATCTGGAGTTTCAATCTTTGGCGATTGATTTCTAGGATTTAGCAAGCAGTTTCCAGAAAACGAAATTTTACTTCAAAACTATGAAACTTATATTTGGCACACCAAATAGCAATGTGGGAACTTTTTCTAACGATCTCTTGCATGTTGCAGACTCTGCGAGCCCCCTTTTGCTGTTCAGTCCAACACACCCAATGGTGATATCACGGGTGTTGCCGATGACTCAGCTGCCGATGACGCTGCGTCTGGTCAAGTACGGAACGTGGCCCCTTGCTCCGGACTAGACGATATCGTTGCATCTCCGGCCTTGCAGACAGTCATCGTGGATCAGGCATCTACGTCGCATGCTGCTGCCGAAAACAAAGTCTTGCTGGCCTCGATCCCCCACGAGGATGCTCACTCTGTAATCGGTTCGGCGGTCACTATCACATCTCCTTCAATTTCTAGCCCCAGACCACACCATTCAACGATCTCTGGAGATCTTTGGAAAACCAAAGGAGTCCGGCGCCTCTCGCTGGCGTTGCCCCAAAAAAAAAACTCGTTTTTGTCTCTCGCCTCAATTCTGATGCATCCGAAAAATTCGTTGTAATCACTTGAGCAACAAATTGAATGAATTGAATTGAATTCAATTTTAAGCAGAAACCTGATATTTCTTCATTTAAAATTGCATTCTTAGGATATCTTTAAAAGGGCATTCTTGATACTTCCGTATGGCCGGAACATGCAATTGTTCACGAATTTCTTAACAAGAATAACCCTCGGGCTGGAGTGCCTCTGACTCCTTTAACTAGGCCCCCAAAAAACTAATCAACTCGTTTTCTTTTGCACTATCAGAATGCTCGTAGTCTGCTGGGGAAATTTAGAAAGCTGCACGCTAATAGTGTCCCCTCTGTTTCTGATTCTACTCAGACAATACTTTGGAGTTGTTTGCGGCTTGTATTCAAGTTCCAACTATTTTCTCTATGTCTCATGCTCTTACATCCCACCCCGGTCTGACGCTTCTATTTATCTTCAGCACCGGTCTTTAATCCATATTTGACAGCTCGCACAAACCTTAACCTACAATTCTGAATGCTAAAGAAAACACCTAAATCGGTGTAGAAATGAGTTCCAGGTTAAACCTAAGCAATTTTACGCGTTTAATGAGCCTGATATAGCGAACCAATCCGCAAAATTTCACCCATTGACTACAATACAACCTCTTCGTATCCTTACTCTCTTCTACACTCTAACTCCATTTGCATGCCTATTATATGCGAAGATGATGTTTTTCATTTTGAAGCTTTCCTTTTCTTCTGACCCAGATCTCGTTCCTAGCTGTGTTATGATATACTGTGCTGGTGATTTATGTCGCCCTCTTTCAATTCTTTTTTAGATGTCCCTTTAACTTTCATTTTCTCCAAAATGTTGAAAGGAATCTTTCATCATTCCCCTCCATAAAAAGGGCAGTAAATCCGATATCGAAAAATACAAAGGGATTGCAAAGCTTAGTGCTATTCCCAAGTTATTCGACCTTCTGATTACTGCACAGCTTCAGGTCAATTATGTCCCCCTCTCAGCATGGCTTTATGGAAAACAGATCAAAGTCTACAAAACTTATAGAATTTTGTGCTGTCATAAGAAACGCTTTCAAATTGAATTTCCAAACGGACGTTATCTGCACCGATTATAGCAAAGCTATTGTTTCGGTAAATCACCTACTACTACCGTACTCAACGTGTTGCCTTTAAGAGCTCTCTCTCACTCTCTCTCTTGTCACTTCTGTTGTTCCTCAAAGGAGCCTTGGGTCACTTCTGTTCAGCCTCTTGCCTGAAGTGGTTCAACATTCAAATGATATGATGTACGCAGATGGCGTCAAACTATATTAGCCATTGATGAATTCTGATGAAGAATTGCCTCCTCGCCAATAACTCTATAAGTGCGGAGTTCTATAGATCTCGGAGTTCTATTTAACCATACTCTAAATTTTAATGACCACATCGGTATCATTATTGGTAAAGCTAGAGGGGTTTTTGCCTTTGTTCTTCAAAACTTCTTTATACCTCACTCATTCGTCATATTCTTGAATATTGTTCGTGTTTATGGTCATCTCAATATGACCTTATTGAATCTGTTAAGAAACAATTCTTTTTGTGATGTTCCTGTTTAATCCAACTAACGGACATACTTGCCCCACATATCTTTTAAGCAAATTAAGACTCTCGGTCCCTGTAAGACCTTTTCGTCATTTTCGTCAAATAGCCCTTCACGTGTGCAAGACGAACCTAGAGGAGCATGATCATCTTCGTGTTCAATGTTCCATATACCAAAATTATTATTTTCTATTACATGTTGAATTGTCTATCGAAACTAATGTGCGTAATTTTTTAAGACACTTATCCTTGCCTCTGCCCACCTGATGTGAGCCGGAGCATATCTTTAAAAAACACTCCCGTTTGTCGCGCAGAGGTAGGGTTATACTTTAATAATAGCAGACATATTTCGATTTCGTTTGTAAATAAATAAATAAATTATATACATTTCTGTTAAAAATCAAGAAGGTAATTCTAACTTTCATTACAGTCACCTATATATGTACAGTTGTTCAGATACAATTTTACATTAACAGTTTGGCATTTCCCTCTATATTTAATGATAGTTTTTAGGGCAGCTATATCATATAGTAGTCCGATTTTCATAAAATAAAATAATAAAAATGGCTATATCTTAAATTTGATATATATAAAAGTCTGATTAAAAAAAAAAAAACCTAAATTCTAGAATATTGCAAAATGGCTATGACTTACATTTAATGAAAATTGGTTGAAAACTGGATGGTTATCATTTTTTGTCTAAAAATTTTCCGAGCGTTTCAATGGCAGCTATGTATATGATAAAGTCATCGTAAAGTATATAGAAGACTAATTAAAAGGTTGCATTCATATAGCTTTAAAACTAATAGACTAGTTTCCGTAGAAACGGACAGACGGACATCGTTAGATCGACTCGGATCTTGATGCTGATCAAGAATATATATACTTTATATGGTCGGAGATGATTCCTTCACTGCGTAGCAAACTTCTGACTGAAATTAAAATGCAAGGGTATAAACTACTGAGTGGCAAGACATTTTTAATTCAGGAACGAAAAAGAGAAGGAACAAGATAGGCGTTTAAAATGATTTCAATTTGACGACTCTTTATTCTTATTGTAGCAATTATAGTAAGACGATAGTGGGACTTGGGGCTTTATTATTATGCTCTCGCCTTCCAACATTTACTTAACTTCAACAATAATAAAGGTATTTCAACAAAAACAAAAAAAATCTAAATTGGGAAAATCACTCCACGGCTTCAACCCACTGGTAATCTGGAATAGTGGAAGAGGAAGATTATTTCGATATTCTCCAAGCCCAACTTTCTGATTTTGTTGGCAAATGCGCTTATAATGAAAGTGATATCACATACCAACAAGATGGAGATCCAAAACACACTGCCAAAATCGTAAATGGATGGATCGCAAAATAAAATTTCAAGTAAGTTCTATGTTCATTTTGGAAGACACTTCAAACAAATAAAATAAAAACACTAATATTTAATATGATAATTATTCGAATATAGTACGTTTGATAGAAAAGACCGGATATACTTATATAATGATACACATACATTGGAACATTAGGGTATTAAGCGTGCAACGCTTAAAAATGATAGCCTCCTATAGCAAACAAACAAGAGCATATGAAGCTCAACTGGTGGCTTAAGACAATGAGCAAGCTCTCCTTGCTATACAAAGTAATCGTGGTGCCATAGATGACGGAAACGGAGCCCTAGCATGCGATCAGCCGGATCAGCCGGCACTCGAGTCAGTACAACGAACGTCTGGCAGCTCACATAAGTCATCTAGCATCATCCTTGGCCAACTCGACTTCTAGAAGAAGTCGCAAGAAAAGGGACCTATGGAGAAAAGGACCACAGATCTCTTGAGTTCTGAAGCAGTAGCTCTTGTTTTGTTCAGTTATAAAAATTGTTAATTACTTTTCTGTATATCTGTTATCCTTGTATCCTTGTTATATGCTCCACATCAACGTATTATAGCCATTCAGTTGGTTGGTTAAAAAAAAAAATCAGACTTAAAAGTCTTTAGCTCATGTACCCATACATCACCAATTAATATATCATCTATATAAAAGTGAGCAGCCTTGAGGAAGAAAAATTTTACAGATTCATTTAACCAGTTTACAGTTTTTATAACCTGAAGGATTCAGATGTGTCTCTTCTAAAAATTACGAGTTATTACATGGTGATACATGATCTTTACATCGGAAGGCAGAGCATACCTCTGCAGTTGGAAGCGGTGGTAGACTACTAGTAGTACTAGTAGAATATGTTGCAGCTGCGTTGATATCGTTCGATATCGTACTAGCACAGCCAGTTTCGGTTACGCACACTCGAAGTTCTAAACGCAACTCCCTGCGTCATCCCATTGTCTTTCTATGCTTACCAGCGAAATACACTCGGCGACAGCGACACAACGCTGTTGCCCTGCTAAAACGACACTTCTTAAAACGACAGACAACCAATGACAGGCCAATTACAGGCTGATGCAATATTCCTTTGTTACCATTTAATCAACTTTTAACAGTTATTCAAATATAACTTCTAATTTTTCATCTAAACTTATAATTTCCATTACAAATTACAACTTCACATTTCTGTGTGCTTTTTTTTAACAAATACAAATTCTTTACTTTGACTCAGCTCATTTTTACATTATCATTAACCATTTAGGTTTCACATTATATTATCTAATGCGCCACACACCATGATCAACACAATTGTTTTCCAGTTGTGCTTACATTATTATTACAGATTTCATTATTAGCCCTTAAGGCACCTGTACTGTCTCTTTCAACAGTTTCTTTTTACATTATTTTATTACTGTCTCTTTTAATAGTGTCAATTTTAATTAATTCAATACTGTCTCTTTCAACAGCTTCTATTTCAATTATTTCATTACTGTCTCTTTCAACAGTTTCTGTTTAAATTGTTCATTATTTAAATCCTTATTTCAACTTTCAAATTCAACTGTTATTTGCCCATTTGGCATTTATCTTATGTCACCATGAGCATATTTATATTTTCTATTATTTGTCAAAGACCTACATCTATCCTCTAAACTTTGGACTTAACTTTGTCTGATGCCTCTCTTAATTTTTTGTACAACACTATATCTCCAACATTGCATCCAACAACTTTAGCCTTATTTTTATCAAATATCTCCTTGTTATGAATGGTGTGCTAAGGTGTATTTACTATTGGTATTGGATGAAGACTTACTTGAATTTTACCCAAAGAAGACTTTGACATTTTACACGTAATACAATTCTCAACAAACTTCCGAATATACTTGGACATGTGCGTTCCTAAACCCAAAAGGCATTGCTAAAATTCATACTGCCAGTCGGGGGTGACAAATGCTGTACATTCAACCGATTCGTTGAGCATGGAAATTTGATAATACCCACTTGCCATGTCTAAACAGGTAAAATAGTTCGCTCCATAAAGTCTGACTATTTGATCTGATCTAAGGGGCAAGGGATATCTCTCTGCGACTGTGTTAGAATTTAATTCACGGTAATCAACACACAAACGATGAATTCCGTCTTTTTTGTTAACCAACATTATGAGACTTGCGTATGGTGAGCAACTTGGCTGTATAATTTTACACTGTAATAATTTATGAATCTTGTGTCGTACCAATTCTCTTTCATTTGGGCTAAGTCTGTACGGTCTTCTTTTGACAATTTTTCTTTGGTCTACTAATTTAATTTTCATTTCACCCGAGCTCACTCTTGTCGAAGGAATTCTATTAATAAATATTTTGAATATTTATCCAATAAATTTTGCAATTTATCTCTTCTCCCCCAACAAGATCAGTATATAATCAATCAAATTTCTCATCATTTAAACAATTGTTTACAGTTTTACAATTAATAATTTCTAATTTTCCTGGTGATATTATAACATTAAAGGGGACAGTACTTCTCCGCCAATAATAATATAATTTTTCATAAGGTTACAATTCATATAAAAAGATTTTTAAACTGAAAATTAACAGACGAAAAATAATGAGTCTGATCCTGCAGACAGTATACTCAAATGGCACGTATGAAACAAGGCATGTGTCTGTTGGGTTTGGTGTTAGTAGGCGCGATAGAAAATATAGAAAGAAGTACGAGGATATTAACTACCAGCGTGCAGCCATATTGTTTGCCTGCATGTGTAAAAGTCATTATAATTTGAACATAATTATGTGCATATATTAATTAACTCTATAAGTTTCATGCAATTCAAAGGAAATTCTACAGTGGCGCAACGCTAAGGAAATGTAGGATCTAGTATTTCTAGTTGGTAAGTGGAAATTGAGCTCACTCAACAAGTCATCAGTTTCCACATCCCCATGGATGAGGGCATGGATAAAGGTTATGTCTAGCATAGTTCTACGGTTTTCTAAGGATAGTATGTTGATTGGGAGAAGTCTATTAGAATAGAAATGTGATCTTTGCTTTGCATCCCAATTTAAACTACGTAAAGCGAAAAGTAAGCGGAAGCGTAAGAATTATAGTGAAGGTGTCTACAAGTTTCTTAAGGTTATCGAAGGTATATAACTAATGAAACTGATTGTTGAAAGACGACTATTCAAGTTTGTTTTTTTTTTGGTTATTGAAGTCTTGATCATGGGTGCGAGCTTCCACGAGTTTAAAGTTAGATCTTGAGTAATGTTTTAGTTTTTAATGACCCAATGTCACGAATTGTAAATTGAGGATGTTGCTAAAAAGGTTCTCATACTGCTCGTTAGTGCCTAAGCTGCGGACACTTGATAATCGAAGAGGAGCTTAAAGAGTTCAGCCTTTATTCTGGTTGATCTTCTTACATAATTTTCAAGTTATTTGATTGGCAGGACGTAGAAGGTGCTATACAATAATACTTTACCCAATGTTACCTTTGGCGTACCGCAAGGAAGCCATATAAATCCTTATTTTTTCTTCTTTCTCCATCTACTTTCCAAAACACTCCACGTCCCGGCAGGTATTTGTCTTAGAGCTAAGTGAGTCTTAAACAAACACCTGAATAAAAAAGTGAATTGTATATGTGAATCCAACTTGCGACGCCCATTTTCTTCCGCTGCTGCAACATTTTTGATCTTAACTGAGCCCAGTTCTAATTGGGGGCTCAAGATGGGCCTCATTACTTTAACCAACATACCTTTTGGAGGCACTTCTACGGTCTCTCCAATTAAACCTGTGGTCACCGACACCTATAGCCCCAACGCCCAGTTTATTTTGGCGTCACTCCGTCAACTCCACTCTATGGTCCTTTGTTTGCGAAGGTCCTACCAGTGCCCCTTGCGGAGTTTAAGATAAGTACGATTTAAAGTTCAAAGTCAATTCGTCTGTGGTCTGCATATTGTTTTTTCTGACTTAGTTTTTTTTTTTCAATATGAACTGAAATTTAACCTGTACAGCTGTAAGGAATTGCACGGACTTAAGGAGAAATATGAAATATTTGAACGCATATCCAATCTAGTTAAGTCTCACAGTGGTGGCAAGAAAATCATATCCAATGCTTCGTTGCTTTAAGCGCGTGTCGGCGGAGCACCTGTGGAAGGATTGCAAAATGGATACAACATGCTTTAAGTGTGATAGCGTAAGATACATATATTGGAAGGGATTGTCCACAAGTTACAAGATCCGTGCAGGTGGTTCAATCGTCAAAGCGACATAAAGCGATTAACTTGAAAGGAGTCGAAGTAAATTGTCTAGTGGAAACAGTCTCAACAATGCAGTTTTTAAGAAACTGGCGGATGTGGAGCTGAATAAAAGCCGCTAGATATATTCATGGGCACCGTAAATGTCGATGGAGTTGAGATGAAACAAAAATTGGTCGTAGTGCCAGATAAAATCATCGCATTGAGTCCACTTCAAAGTTTCGGGTCATTCTTGACGAAGATGGATTTACGTTAGTTAAGGTGACTGCGCGAACAGACAGCGCTGGACATAAATAAGCAAAGTATTTACAATATTGTCGAGACCGAAAATAACTTTAGAAACAGCTTTCCCGAAGTGCTGGAAAAGCTTTAATCTACAAAGGTTTTCCCGGTTATGGATCGAAGTGTATAGTCGTCGCTTTACTGTTTTTATAACCAAAGAGGGATTGTTTGAGTTCTGAAAGCACCGTTTGGATTCTGCAACTCACCGGCCGTGTTCAACCGCTCTTTTAACAACATTCGATGATATAATCATATTTGCGCAAACAAACGAGGAGTGAATAATGAAGCTAAAGAAAGTCCTGCAAGAGGCCGCTAAATATAGATTGTATACCAAGTGGAAGAAAAGAGGATCAGCTTTATGTGTCACATAGTGGAGGATTGAAAAATCTGGACAGGGAACGGAAAAACTCAGGAAGATGTTCAATAGTTCCTTGAATTGACAGGATTTGTCCGGAAATTTGTAAAAGGGTGTGCAGAAATAGCCCGGCTGCTAATTAAAGTATTAAACATTGGCGCCGAGCTTATATTCGAAGCCGAGAAGATAAGCGCAATGAATCAGCTTAAAAATACTCTGTCAAATGAACCGGTCCTGCAGTTGTATATCAGAGGAGCACCTACAGTAATGCGTACTGATGCATCCATGAATGGGTTTTGTGGCATACTAATGCAGAGGTTCGAAGGCGAACTTTATCCAGTAGCATATTGGAGAAAAAACTTCAGTAGCTGACTCAAAGTGCCATAGTTATTTTCTTGAAGTAAAAGCCGCCTATTTAGCTGTCAAAAAGGTATGCCATTACCTATTGGGAATCAAGATTTAGTTACTCACCGATTGCGTTGCGTTTTCTCAAACTGTGGGAAAAGGATGTACTAATGGAAGTATCTCAATGGATTCTATATCTTGAAGATTTCACTTTCCAAATTGAGCGTCGTGAAGGAGATAAAATGAATCACGGGGAAAGCTTGAGTCGCTATTCAGTAGATGTGTTTACAGTAATGTCAGGGATATCAGTTCAAATCAAAGCAGCTCAGCAGAACGATAAGAATATTTCAGCAGGTCTTGGCATTCTTAAGTCGGAACTTTTCAGGAATTTCCAGTAAAAGAAAGGAGTTCTTTTCAAAGTAGTAAATGAGAATGATGTCCTGGTCATCCCTAAATCAATGGAGAATGGAATAATAAAATAAGAACATCATATCGGACATTTTGCCCTGCAGAAAAGTTTGCATTCCTTGCAACAACAGTGTTGTACTCCTCATATGGAGAAAAAAAATGTCTCAAGTTATCAAAAACTGCGTAAAATATATTCTTGTAAACAAGAAGGTCCGAAAGCCAGAAGGTTAGCTGTTATGTATTGATAAAAGAGATAAACCGTACTCCATACTCCATACTCCATACTTTTCAAGTAGATCACCTTCGACCAATGGACGCAACTTTAAAGCACTATCGGCTTATCTTTGCAGCTGTGTACGCATTCACCATATTACCAACAAAAGCACAAGAAGCGATGAAGTACTGAGGAAGTTGCAGGAGTGGTCAGCTGTCTTTGGTCACCCAGTACGTATCATAATCGATAGAGTAGTCGCCTTTACGTCTAATAAATTTCTAGAGCACGTAATGAAAAATGGAATAGTTGCAATAGAGGAGTAGCTTTTAGGTCTAATCAATTTTATAAGGACGTGAAAAATGAAATGGAGCGTGTGGACTACAGCAAGAGTTGCAAGAGGAAATGGAAAAATTTAACGCGTAAATAGATGTACAATCTCGATAATAGCTAAAGATCCATTCAAATGGTAACATATAAGATTGTAGCTTAAGTTCAAGAAGTTAAAAACTCACATGTCCACTGCTCTACTTAGAATTTGTTTCCAGTTGTTGTTTTAAGTACAATTATTAATAAACAGGCTTTATTGCCTTACATACATAAGCCCAGCCGCAGTGAATTTCTTCTTTTAAGTTCAAAAAAATATAAGCCCCTACCTGGTTTTACTGTGACCCGCTGTTGCTCAAGCGTATAGTTATATATGAATATTTATTTTGTTGTAGATTTTTGTGAATATATTTTTCAATTTTTGGTTAAATGCATAACTATTTATATATAGTACATAGGCACATTCATATATCACGTGCGTTAATAAACTGCACTTTTGTCATCCACCAAAAATTACAAAAATATATATACGCAAATCTACAACAATTACAACAGGAAAATTACTGATGAATTTAACATGGATACGTCCGAGGCTGTCATCAACAACAATTCATTAACATTTCATCGACAATTTAAAAGTATTTCATAAACAATTCATCAACAATTCATCAACAATTCATCAACAATTCATCAACAATTCATCAACAATTCATCAACATTTCAGTAACATTTTAGGTAAAACTTTTTTTTTAGTTATTTTTTGCACTTGAAAAGTATAGTTTGCCCTTAATTATATTATTTAATATGTACTTTACTAATTTAACTTAATTTTAACTTTTAGTTTTTCTTCACATAAAACACATAATTCCACTGTTTTACTTGTACTTCACTTGCTTTCCATATAATTCCACAGATTTCTCTAAGAGTGGTTTGGTAGTTTACATATATAAATAATAATAATAATAATATATATAAATCCACTATTTTTGTATGCATTTACTGCTGTACCAAAAACTCCGATGCTGTCTCCTTCTTGGTGCTGGCTACGGACACGACTCGGAAGTCACCCTCGAGAGAAGCTGTTGCTGTTATTGGACTCGAAAGTCGCCTCGAGAGAGACACCCGCGAGAGAAGTTGTTGCTGTTGTTGGATTCGAAAATCTTCCCAGGGAGAAGTTGTTGTTGTTGGACTCCAATGTCAACTGAGAGAGACCGGCGGATTAGTGAGCCGAGACGTATACCGTGATTTTAAAGTCGTCTGGTAGACTTAGGGGGAAAACTACAGGAAACTTACTGCATTAATAAATTGATCGAATGATCTTGTCCGACTAAAAGTGATGTCGCTGCTGACTACTGGCGGCTAACCTCATCCAATCGCTGTCGGTGGCTGAATGCCGATACACGGCTGAGATCCGCTTTATATAGGGCTAGGCGACGTCTTGTGTGCCCGGCGCCTGCGCGGGATTCGCCCTCTCTAGTGTGACCATACATTGTTTGGTCTACTGTGACCGCGCGCGTGCTATTGATTAAAATTTTCCTAATTTCTTATGTCTCTAATTCGCCCTTTTATTCCTCATAGTGCGCGATAATTCGATTAAATAAACGGTAGCATAAATTGACAAAAAAACAGATAAATATTTACCTACGTACACATATACACCCACAAATGATCGTTTGCTTTTTCGATCTTAACCCAAATATGTATATACCTACCTACAAATTTGGAAAGCTTCCCGCTATTGCGCCATGCGGGAAAACCCACAGCTTAACACTCACACATGCATACACTATGCAGCCTGCGCGTTACTCTGCGCATAATTCCAAAAAATTTCGAATTATTGGCAAATAATTACCGTTAGCTATATTACAGATTTCCCAGCTAGTTTTTGCGGTTTTAGCCTATTAAGCTATAGACCAACCTATTTTGTGTCTATTTTTTTCTGGTTTGTTTTTTTTTTTACACAGTTTCTAAGATATTTTGTCGTATTCCTGTACCTAAAATCGACGCCATTCAGACCTTTTCTAATACCTGGTGTTTGGGGGGGCGGTCCTGCCCGTAAAGAATCCTTGTCGGAGGCCAAAAAAATCCCACGTCGCAAACGGTGCAATAACCCGTCGGGGTTCGAAAGAGAAAAATGTAGCGGGGGCGTCGTGGGGTAGCGTCAGCTTTATTCGGCTTCATACATAAGACTAACTTAACATAACTTAACATAAAGCCGAGCTCCCGGTCGCTTTGCCTCGTTAAAGCGAGAGCGGGAGATCGGTGGTGCTCGGAGTGTGAGCGCAAGGCGGGGGACAGAAAGCGAGAGCGGGAGATCGGTGGTGCTCGGAGTGTGAGCGCAAGGCGGGGGACCGAAAGCTCGCTCCTGAACCGAGGCGGCACAATGGGCCCCTCACGTAAACATCCTGCCCCCCTTGCAATCGCTCGGATTGCAACAGGGTCGTTGCAGCTATGGCTGATGGCAGGCCCCCGACACGACCCAGCCGAAGACGGTGCTTTGGGCCACTGGCAGTCCATCCTGGATCTTTAGGAAACCGGGCTGCATCACCCGTGGGTACATGTCCGCGCCCAGGACCACGGAGATGGTGGCCGGAAGGTAGAAGCGGTCGTCGGCCAGAGTGATGTCGCGGAAATGGGCTCGCACCGTCTCGCTTAGCTCTCGGATTGGAGTGCGGATGCGCACGTGAGGCTCGACCCGGAACACCACGTCGAAACGGATATTCCGGTCCGTCTTGGAGCCCACCGTGGCCGAACAAATTTGCTCGCCGCCAACGTCAGTGGTGGGTAGACGGAGGCTGGCCGCCAGAGACGCGTCGATGCAGCTCGTAGGCGTGCACGGGTCGATGAGCGCGGCGGTGTCGAAAATGCGCGCTCCGGTGTCCAACCGTACCAGCGCAGTCGGAAGGATGTTGACGCTGTGTCGCTGCAGCAGCGATGACAGCGTCGGCGCTGAGGCTGCACCTTGCAGGCGCCCTTGGCGGGTGTCGGACGTTGGTGGACGGGCGGGAGTCGACCGTGGAGTGGCGGAGGGCGTCCGGGGTGCTGCTGCCGGTTGCCGAGAAGGGGCGACGGCGTCCCGAGACCGGCGCGCATTCTGCCGAGGCCGTCGCGTCGACAATGGTCGCTCGGATAGGTGGAGCAGGGTGTGATGGTCCTGGCCGCACGTTTTGCAGCAATCCCCTCGCCGGCATGCTCCGTCCGAATGCTCGTGGGCCAGACAGCTCGGACAGTAGCGGTTAGCCAGTACTGCCCGAAGCCGCTTCTCAGCGCTCAGGTGCAAAAAACGGCGGCATTTTCGCAGTGGGTGGATCCCCCGGCAGACTCGGCAATGGTAGGACAAAGTACCTCGAGTACATCTGCCCTCTTGTGCGATAGCGGTGCGTGGACGCGGAGACATCGTGCTGGGTCTGACTGCCGGAATGACAAAAAAATAACGGAAATGAGTGTACAGGCGAATTTGTTAGAACTACGGATTGTAACTACGGGACAACACATGACGTCGGACCATTGGGACTATTGTGGGCAGGCGGGCGCGTCCATCGGAAGGAGGACAGCCTTTGCCACAGGGCGCTTAAGGAGTCCCCGTGCAGTGCGGATGTCGACCACACGAACACGGCCGTCGGATCCCGGAAATACTGCGTCGATTCTCCCTAAACGCCATTCATTGGACGGAAGGTTGTCTTCTTTAACAACCACCATGTCCCCGACACGAAGGTCTCTTGAGGGGGCCCGCCACTTATTCCGTTTGTGGAGTTCCTTGAGGTACTCTTCCTTCCATCGCAGTCGGAACTGTCGCTGGAGAGCCTTCAAGTGCTGCCACCGGTTGACCATGGACGTTGTGGCCCCCTTCACTTCGGGTTCCGCCGTGGCGAGGAGGGGCCCTCCAACAAGAAAATGTCCCGGAGTAAGAGCCAACAAGTCGGCGGGGTCTTCGGACATGGGAGCGATCCGGCTCGAAGGACCAAATGTTTGGGGGGGCGGTCCTGCCCGTAAAGAATCCTTGTCGGAGGCCAAAAAAATCCCACGTCGCAAACGGTGCAATAACCCGTCGGGGTTCGAAAGAGAAAAATGTAGCGGGGGCGTCGTGGGGTAGCGTCAGCTTTATTCGGCTTCATACATAAGACTAACTTAACATAACTTAACATAAAGCCGAGCTCCCGGTCGCTTTGCCTCGTTAAAGCGAGAGCGGGAGATCGGTGGTGCTCGGAGTGTGAGCGCAAGGCGGGGGACAGAAAGCGAGAGCGGGAGATCGGTGGTGCTCGGAGTGTGAGCGCAAGGCGGGGGACCGAAAGCTCGCTCCTGAACCGAGGCGGCACAATGGGCCCCTCACGTAAACACCTGGCGAAGAATTATAGCCAATTCCAATAGGTACTTTTTACCTATTTTTGGACGGGCTACACTGTTTCGAGTTTTTTTCAATTGTAACTCGAAGTTAAATTCAGACTGTGTTTTTCAATCCTAGCACCGTTTTTTCGTGGCTTTTCCATTTTGTTGTGTCGGCGTGCAGGCCTCGCGAGTGTTGTTTTTTGGTTGGACATAACCTGAGTATGAGGAGACTGCGCCACCAAAATAACCCTTTACGCAAGTCCCAGAATTATAAGCTTGGTTTCCACTCCTAAAGAAGATCTTCAATCGACAAGTTCGAAGACAACTCCAGCTTCTAACAAGTCCTTACATACGTTAAATCTACAAAATCCCTCTGCATCCGGGACTAAGTTCCAAAAGGTAACACGACCTCTCAGCAAAAAAAGGGATTACCAGAACATCCGATGTCCACAACCGCTACGTTGCACAAATGCATTGCCGTTAGCGATCGCGTAAGCCTATTTGAAGCCAAGATGAACACTCCTGGTTAAGCTTCTCCGTGCCTACACACGCTACAAGTCCGTCTGTTACAAGTGTGACTGTAGCGACTGCACACACAAATTTTTTTGTTTGTCTATTCGAAAGTCTGACGGTGTTCATTAGAATTTATTTATTTTAAGGTGGCCAAATCGAAATTCGATCGAGACTGCCGTTTCTAAACGTTATCTATAGTTGGCCTTTATGCGAGTTGCCGTTCTAATAAGAATATCGGTAGCTTTGACATCTGTCAAAGCAGCTGCCACGTGCGTCCGCCTAGTGACAGCTGATCGAGCTTGGCTTCCAACAAAGATTATTTTCCACCAAGTCAGCGATCAATACGCTTGTGCGTATATAAAATTGGTGCAAATGCTGATACACCTGCTAAGAACAAGTGGATTGCAAGTGCCGTAAGCTATTTTTCTACAAAGAGTGTTTTTGGGAGTGCAGTTTTTGGGTTATTTGACCCCTGAATTACCGGCACTGCACTGCAGCGCATCGTTGGCTGATCGAGCAGCACGTCTCTGCAAGCAGCTGTGCAGCACCAGGTAAGCGCTTACTTGGGGTTTTCTTGATTTAGGAGTTTTGGCCTGCAAGCCATGTCGGCCCTAATCTAACTTTTATATATTTTTGCTATCGATTTGGATATCGAGTTTAATCTCAAATTTTTTTTATATCGCCGTTGTTCAAATCATAGAAATTGCGGATGCATGTGCTCCAAAGGGAACAAGCTAAAGAAACAACTATAAATTAAAAGCTAATAAATTAAATACATTTCCGATTATCAATATGATTAGAGGCAAACTTCATTAAGAATTAGTTCGTTACATATTGGTATTGCTTAAATTCATAGAATGATTGTTTTTTAAGCTTTTGTGACATCAAAAATAAGAGTTGCGATTGGGCATCAATTAAGTCAAGTATAAGGCTAAAAAATTTTGACATATTGTGTTACGGAACTGCTATTTTTTTGGGCAACGCCGGGCTAGCTCAGGAGGCCCAGGGCTGGGTTCGACCCAATGCCCGCAGTCCGCACAATAAAATACCGGACCATTCGGACGTCTCACTAACACTCATCACTAACGAAACTATCATCTCTAACGCAAAACGAAAATAATCAAACGACAAATATAAATTGACGACACAGCTGGAACAAATTGGTGGCATTGGTGGTATTGCCACGACGCACCCACCCATCCTGTGATGCCTCCTGGGTATCTAGGGGCATCACCCATCTCCGGCGGACCGGAGCCTACTCCAGGCGGCCTGGCGACCGACCCATCTCCCCCAGGCAAAGGACTTTACTCCATTTTTACATTCATTATTTATTACATATTACTAATTTATTGTACAATTCCTTTCCTTTCCTAGGTGGTATTTCTCCACTCGCGGCTAGAGCGTGGCCTTAGCCAGGGATGCGCTTGCGCCAAGGCTGCCTCAGTTGGGGGACTTAAAAACTAGCGGAGGAGAAGCGCCTCAAACATTTGGCCTCAAACGGCCACAAAAATATTTAATCCCTCTTTGGGGTCCCTAATCCCTGCTGGAGCTCCAAGATAAATATAGGGTATTCACGACAAAAACAAAATATTTAAAAAAAAAACAAGAACAGGCCTTCTTCCCCGTTCCCCCTTTGGTCACAGCACTTGTGTTGCACCAATCCCGGACCCGGCCAAGCGGAGAACAAGGAACACCTTACAATACAAAAATACAAAAAATACAAAATACAAAATAACCTATTCTAATTAATAATTAATTAATTTAATTTCCTTTTATTTTCTGTTATTTTTTTCCGATGGCCCTCCACCCGGAACGGACTCACCGGATTAGCCCTTGGCGGCTTCGGCGTCGGAGCGGTGCGGCGTGCTGTCCTTCTGCGGTGGCGACTGGGCTTCGACTCTACGGCGGTGCTAAGGCGGCGGCGCTGAAGTGGCGGCACGGGCGGTGCTAAGGCGGTGGCACTCGCGACGCTACGGCTACGCTCTGGGCTCTGGCGGCGCCATGCGCGTGGTGGAGGCGGTGTTCGCGGAACGGCACGCGGCTCTGAACTGCTTTCCGAAGTCGCTGAGGACGAAGTTTCGGCGATATACCTCCTGACCCGGCCTTGCTGCAAACACTCTGGCCCTCTGGTCGTAACGTCGACGACTGCGATCGTATGCGGATTCCAGACACTTTCGCACCTTTTCCTGTACCACTCGGAGCTTATCGGCAGTTGGCATGCCTGCCATCTCGTGGTCACAGCGACTGCAGCTTCCTGGCCAGTCGGTAGCTGGAACCATGCAGGAACATGTGAGTCAGAAAATTGCTAAGAAACGTGCGCGAGGTTTTTGGGAAAGATTTGACCCGAACGACTGCCTGAGAGTGCGCGCTTGGATAATCAGTGACACCGCCTCCAGAGCCAGAGCCCAGAGCCGCGTACCGTTCCGCGAACACCGCCTCCGCGTCGCGCATTGCCGCCGCCAGAGCCCAGAGCCGCGTACCGTTCCGCGAACACCGCCTCCGCGTCGCCCAGTGCCGCCGCCAGAACTCAGAGCCGCTGTAGCGTCGCGAGTGCCACCGACTCGGCATCGCCCGTGCCGCCAGTGCCCCGCCGGAACCATCAGGAGGGCACGCGATCCAACGGAGAGCCCAGAGCAGTACCGCCGCCGCCTTAGCACCGCCGTAGAGTCGAAGCCCAGTCGCCACCGCAGATGGACAGCGCGCCGCACGCTCCGACGCCGAAGCCGCAAGGGCTAATGCGGTGAGTCCGTTCCGAGTGGAGGGCCATACGGAAAAAAATAAATAAGAAGAAATTGAATTAGATTAGAATGGGATTATTTTTGTATTTTGTATTTTTGTTATTCTGTGTATTGTAAGGTTATCTTTGTTCTCCGCTTGGCCGTATCCCGGGTCCGGGATTGGTGCAACACAATTGCTGTGACCAAAGGGGGAACGGGGAAGAAGGCCGGTCCTTGTTTTCTTTTGAATATAATTTGTTTTTTGTCGTGAATACCCTATATTTATCTTGGAGCTCCAGCAGGGATTAGTAACCCCAAAAGGGGATTAAATATTTTTGTGGCCGTTTGAGGCCAAATGTTTAAGGTGCTTCTCCTCCGCTAAGTTTTAAGTTCCCCAACTGAGGCAGCCTTGGCGCAAGCGCATCCCTGGCTAAGGCCACGCTCTAGCCGGGAGTGGAGAAATACCACCTAGAGAAAGGAAAAGGAATTGTGTGATGAATATTAATATGTAATAATTAATAAAAATAATTATGGAGTAAAGTCACTTACCTGGGGGAGATGGGTCGGTCGCCAGACCGCCTGGAATAGGCTCCGGTCCGCCGGAGATGGGTGATGCCCCTTGATACCCAGGAGGCATCACAGGATGGGTGGGTGCGTCGTGGCAATAACACCAATGCCACCAATTTGGCCCAGCAGTGTCGTCAGTTTATATTTGTTGTTTGTTTACTTTCGTTTTTGTGTTTAGGGATGATAGTTTTGTTAGTGATGAGTGTTAGTGAGACGTCCGAATGGTCCGGTATTTTATTGTGCGGACTGCGGGCATTGGGTCGAACCCAGCCCTGGGCCTCCTGAGCTAGCCCGGCGTTGCCCAAAGAAGCAGTTCCGTAACAATTGTTAAGTTAGACTAGGCAAGTGTTGCCAAATTTGTTATCAATGAACTACGTCGGAGATCGATCTTCATATTTGGATTATACTGAGTGTGTTATATAATCCACAACATTATTACGCGCAACATTATTCTTTTGCCTAATTTGATGAAAGTGATCCAATCCGTATGTGCGATCAATTCGAAATTAAAATAATGAAATCTTTTAAAGATTTAAATGAAGAAAACTCGTGGATATTCTTTTGAAATCTAACTTTTTTAGTATTTATTAATTCAATGAAATAGACTTATAACATTATTTAAATTCAATTACAATTAGAAAATATATGGATTTTAGACTTACGATATTCTTTAAACTCAATTCAAATTATGTAATTAAAATATAGCCTTATAACCTTCTCTAAAATCGATTGCATTTAGCCGAATAAAATTCTTATCTTGCAGCATTTTTTAAAACACAAAAATAATTAACTAAAAAAATTAATAATCTAGCCAAAGACGTTTCTTGAACATTTTAAATAAGAGACAATTGTAGAATTACTCAACTACCCTCTAATGTTAGCTACACAAAGGGAAATTTGATTTAAGGTTAAAATGTATCTATTAGATTACCCATCGATCAATTTCAACTTATGGATTCCTAAAATTAAAATAATTTGAACTCTTGAAAGGTGATCATAGCTTGGTAGGGCTAATTGCTACCACAATAACATCAGAGGCATCGCTTTCACTGATTTTCTCTAAACAAACTATTCGGAATCTTCTATGTCCTTCTTAAACTTGTCTGTTTTTTTCCGGTTTTGTTCAATTAATTCTCTCTTGTCGCTAGTGCGCTAAATTCTATTCTTAATAATAATAGTAATAATAATAATAATAATAATAATAATAATAATAATAATAATAATAAGGTGTGTTAGGATCTGTACAAGCAAACCACCACCCCCAAACACGACGAGCGGGAGCCGGATTTTATTGCAGATTCCTTCAAACGCAAATACAACTCCCAAATCGTTACACGCCACAAGCCTTATGCGACAAAGTGGAAAAAGAGTAGGACCTAATTGCTTGCCCTTCTGTTGCTCAGTATAAGGAAACCACCAACAGAGCCACGCCTCATGCCGTGCTAGCTCCATTCCACGATTCAAGGGTGTTTAAAAGCGCAAGCACATTTCCGAATATCTACTAACAACTGTGATTGTCTGCTGGTTTTCCTGTACGCAATCACACTGCCAAAGGTTACCCTTTTCTTATGAGAACTTGTAAAGAAATCAACAACTTCTGAGCGAATGTTATCGGACATTGGATGCCATCGAGGATATGAAGCCGACCTAAACAGTTCCGACGAATCTTAAATCCTTCGATACAAAAGTCAGTGCTAATACTCTGCTGCATTGCGGCACCCCGATTTGCGAAAATGCGAGTTCCTCTACCTCTTTCTCTTCGGCAGCAACCCTCGAGACCACCCAGACGTAATGCATCGACGAGCATTGCAAATCATTTCGCCTCTGGCACTACATCCGTTCTACTGAGCACTGAAATTCTCGATGTGTGCCATCTAGGAACGAACTACCGAGAAAGAGCTTTCATCGACTCGGGATCCTTGGCGGCATTCATTTCCGAAAGTCTTTTCAATCTCATCCCATCGCAATTCTGCAGCATCTAGGGTCAAGCCTCTGGTCTATACCAATCCCCCATATTAACAGAGTCGCTTCCTTCACGACTCAGATACTCAAAATAGGTGACAACTCGATAGACACGCAGTAAGTTCTGGAAAGTGGGAGGGACTTTCCCCACAATGAGCAATATGACAGTGTAATTCAGAAATTCTTGGACTCATAGCTCTCCAGTTAATTATCTTCTACTTCACGCAGTAATTAAACCCGTAAGCTATGCAATCGAATCTGACAATACAGATGCTGAAACGGGGGTTTTCATTACGTATGCCGTACGGACATTGCCAAAATGTACCGTCAAATCTGGGTCGATCCTGAACATACACCCTTCAAAGAATTCTGTTCCGAAATAAGAAAAGCGAAATCTGAGATTTCGAGCTACAAACAATTACCATGGGGGTCAACCGTGCAACATTCCATGCTATTCGGGTACTTTAACAGCTGGCAGAGTATGTTAAAGGGCCATTCCAAAGGCCAGACTTATAATTAAGTAAGTAAGTCGATGACGTTTTGGCAGGGGAAAATTCCGTGAGCGAAGCCTACATTTTTATACGAGAGTTGAAAGTAGGTCTTAGCTCCGCTGGTTTCCCGTTGAGAAATTGAAAAGACATTCCATCCGAGTATCTTCTGTATATCGAGTTCCTCGATATCGAAGCCGACAGCACGGCCAAGACGCTCAGTATTCGATGGAGGGGGAAGTCCAATATGTTCTATTTTGTCCCCTCAGAAATTGTATTCCGATATTCACTGCTGAACCACATTTGTTGTTAAGCGCTGCCGTAAGTGCTCAATCCCGCCCAATTCATGACACAACAGTAAGGAATTCCGAAGATGAAATAATCTCTAATCTCCACTGCGCAGCCTAGAGCATTTAGATAAGAGTAGCAGTAGAGTTCCAGGGTCAAGTCACATCTTTCAGGTTTTCGAGTGAACGGACGTCTTTTTTGCTTGCGCGAGTTAACATGCCCCTCTCTCCGGCCACATGAAAACAACGCAGATCCGGCAACTGCAAGCCTAGTGCAACAACAACAACATCGGCAACATGCAACTCGGACGAATACAGACATTCTTGTACACTCATACATACAAGTTATCCAACCCGTGAATCCAGGCCGCTTATGGCTTTTATAAACAATATTTTTAAACCCCACATTACCTTTGGCTTTGAGATCAAATCTTGGATCTCCCAGCTAAGTCAAACAAATAAAAATTAGAGTAAACATCAGCTTTGATCGAAGCCCAATTTATTGAGCCTTTTTGCGTTCCCCCAGCTAAGTCAAACAAATTAAAAATAATATTAACATCAGCTTCATTTAAAGCCCAGTTAATTGCGCCTCTTCGCGCTCCATTTATTGCGATTTTTTCGCGCTCCAGGCCCCAAACAATTGCGTTCTAATTTCCCACGAAATTGCATCGGTCAGCATAATTGAATTTCACAATGAGATACGATAGTTTCATCTTAGCTTTTATTCTAAACAAAATTTGAAGTTCTTAAAGTTCATAGAAAATCTCCTGTCCGAGTTTTATTGGATGGAATGGTTAAGATGAGGAGTCACTCGATTTTGAAGAGAGACCGCGATCGGTCAACAGTTGAAAATAGTCTAAGTGTCTTGTATAAATAGAGTTTAATGAATAAAGGTTTAACACCAAAGAAATATAAGAAATAAATAATATTTCTTTAAATCACCGATAATCAACAAATTTAATTTACACGTACATACTTTTTGTAATAAATATTTAGCCTTATTCTGTTCTACAAACAACACAGTCGTTTTGTTCGTAATCTTCCTTCTAGCATTTTCTAGAATCTTACTCTCGTACGAGACCTCCTCTATTCCCTCGGTCACTGGACTGTAACTGGCGCAGCCGAACTTCGAACAAGGGATGGACCACTACGCTTACCGTTCTAAATTCCTTGTAGGTTGAGATAAGTGAACAGGTGACGGAGGTGTTTGTTGAAATTTTAGTAGTGAATGGTGAAATAATAATAATACATACTCCAAAGGGAGAACAATTGCATAAAAAAAACATAATGCCGTGCAAGTGCAAATAAGAGTTCAAAAGGAAAGGAACGACAAGCGGCGTGGCTGCAGGTTCGCAAAAGGAGGTGACACACAAAAATGTGCAAATAAAATAAACAAAATCAAATTCTAATAGCCACGCAAGCGACCGTATATGTGTACATCAATCGCTGATAAGGCACCGAGATCATCAATTTTACAGAAACTCATTAAAAGAAACCAATGAAAAATGGTAAAGAAACAAAAATTCGGCATCTCAACCTAGTGTCTGTGGTGACCGTGTGTGTGTGCCGGAAAGCCGACAAAGCACTGGGACCATCCGTACACAGTGGTTTACAAAAATAAATCTAAGTTGTGTAATTAACAACCGTATATGTGTACAACTATCCCTTCCATTTCCATTTATCAATTTACATTATTATAAAAATACAAAATACATTATAAAAAATACAAAACATGAATACTAAAAAAAAAACGAATTAATAAATTAAAATTGCACAAATATTACACAATACATAAAAATACTGTTCCCTTTGGAAAATGTAAACATGTATGTGTTTGTGTTACCTTCGCTTGTGTAATTCTTGCTGAATCGATATGCATTACCGTCAAGAGCTAATATACTTTGATTTAATTTAAGAAGATATAATAAATAACTTTAACTTTTAAATCCCTTGAAAATAATTAAAATTTGTAAGCTGAAGTCATTTTTAGAACAATTGGAAGTCGCGTTGAAAATGAGCACGTGGTCATGCTTTCAAATCTATTTTTAGAAAGTCCCGTTGGATTTCTAAAAAAAAAAAAAAAAAAAAACGGATTGCAAATAAAAGTTTGGGCATTTAAAAGACAAAATTTATACTACTCGACAAAATTTTTTTTATCATTTTTTTATTTATTGGACTATGTAATGAATTTCCCTAAAACGAATTAAAGAAAATTTTAAATAAAATGTAAATAAGAAATAGAAGAGAAAACAAAAAAATGGAAACAATCCACAAACAACTTAACATTTATTGCTTTAAAAATACATTTTATTGATTATTTACTAAACTAAAACAACAAAGTAGAAAGAAACTCAGCAACACTACACTATACACAGGAAAGAGATATAAACAAAAAATAATTCCAAAGCTACGAAGGCCCACCTGACAATCTTGACAGATACTATTGTTAGCCGAATCAGTGGACCAAGCAACATGCGGACAGCACTTACTTGGAACTATCCGTGACAAAATTATAGGCAGGGCAGACGAAGCACTGAGTGTCTGCGATGTATTTCTCAAATCTCAAGCGACTATACTCTAGCAAGAAAAACAGCTACAAAATCTTCCGGATGGATTCAGTATGGGAAGATTATATTTCACAGTCACAAAAATAAGAAGTGAATTAATGTCACTGGCCATAGAAACAGACCCTAGTGGACACTCCCTCACGGCCAAACGTGACCAATATGACAGATTCTGCCTAAAGTCATTCCTAGTTGGATTAAAAGACCCACATAGGTCAGCCATTAGGAACCAAAGGCCAGAGACGATCGAGAAAGCATACGAGTTCGGACTGCTCGAACTAAACTTTTCTAAAAATCTGAATAAGAACCATGAAAACCAACGATACGACAGCTCGATGTACAGGAACCACCCATACTCGAGAGGACAACCAACCAATAGAGACTACACTAGCCGCAACATACTGCGTCAACTACGTCAGCAACAACGCTCGTAACGTACCACGACATGATAACACCAACAATAACTATAATAGTCGCTTTATACAGCGACAACAAAACTTTAAAGACAATAATAATAGACGCTTTTCCCGTCAACATAATTCCAATAACAATAGTAATGGTCGACACGATAGACAAACTTTGGGCAGGAACCCCTTCAACAACAACGACAAATCAGATCACACTCTAAACCATAAAGAAAGGAACAACCATAATCCAAGCGCTCCTCTATGCAACATCAACGATGATAAAAATTTTTTACTAGAAGCCTCGGGAAGCCGGGTACATAAGCAAGAAGACTCACCGATCTTCCTTCTTCCTTGCCATTTATTTTACTATCACCAAACTTAATGGCGCCAAAGTCTCTAAAATTCCTAATAGACACGGGGTCAACCTATTCATTCATAAATCCAGCACTTATTAATGAAGATCACATCAAAAAACTAACCTCCGATATCAATATCCACACTGTACATTTAAAATTCGGGAATTCAGATAGAATAAATTTCAAACAATTCGAAGGCATACCCAATTTCAAGTTCTTACTATTTAATTTCCACCCCCACTTTAATGATCTCCTAGGCATGGATTTCCTATCCGGCCGAAATACAAAAATAAACTTTTCTGACTCCTTACTAGGCACCAGAAACCGGCATCCTAATCCTCACAAGATTAAACCCTTTAGACACATTACATACTCTGCCACAAAATAACAAAACGCGACTACCGCTACCAGTAAAGTTTATGCAGGAAGACTTTATACAAATATGAAACCACAAATTCTGAGACTTATATTTAGCATATGACCAAAGAAGTGATCACTCCATGCCTCTGCGCAATATACACAGCTTGCATAAGCACGGGCTTTATTCCTATCCAAAGGAGGGCCTCTCCGATGGTCTTCCTGCTAAAAGCAGGAAAGAGCAGCAATACGAGCCACATGGACTAGATGCCGATAAGACTCACCCCATTCTTACTTAAGACACTAAACAAACTGCTGGACCTATACATCAGAAAAGACGTGCGAAAACTATTGTTAACTAACCAGCATGCCTACACAAAAAGAAAATCAGTGGAAACGGCAATACATTCATTAGTAGCCACCATATTCATATAAGAAATAAGCGCTCGGAGTCTTTGTAGACGTAGTAACCAACATGGACACAGACGCACCTCGCCATTCTGGATATTAAATCTACTTAGTTGCAGATTGTAGCCCCATCTGCATAACAGGGCGCTGACGTCAACCCCTATAATAGCACATAAAATTATATTTTTTTAGTTGTTCTATAAGTTAAATGCAAATAACTGGATCAAATAAAAACCGAAGCCCGCCTATACGACACAGCTAATTTAAAATTAGAAAAAATTATTCAGAATAATATTTAAATCATTTTCGTTGGCTTTTGGCACCAGTCTACATTAATATAGTAATAGATTATTCTTACCTTTATTAGACACAAAGAAATAAATATTGTCAGGAGTCCTGGGATACATTTTATTTCCGACATATTCCTAGGAAAACGAAATAGTAATTAGTTAAAATAATTATTTTAAATGCAGTTTGTATTATTTACCCTTTTCTAAACTTAAAAGTGTTTGGTTACATTATACAATTACAAACGATATTATTTTATTAGTCAGAGGTTTGCACATTTTGAAGGATTAAACCAACCAAATTAATTATACTTATTCTTGGTACTTTTTTAACTGCCACTAACAAAAGTTGAGGCACATTTTACCCTCTGGTAAGAAAGCAATAGACCACTGGGTACACATTCTTAATAATTATTAAAAATATTACATTGACACTTTTTTAACTGACTCTATGGTAGGTGAACCCCGAAGTAATCCATCAAAAGATATTCATAACTACTAAGAAACTAAAAGTTAAGAATACAAAAACAATTAAAATATTAATTTATAAACAAATTTAAGTTAAAAAGCTTACATTTGTAATTTTTACATTTATATTCACATTCCTACAAAAATTCTATGAAAGAATTTCAGGTCAGACCATTTCAGGTGCAAATTTATATTAACAAAATCATAAAATAAATTATAAAGAAATACTGTCATAAAGTGTACTGAGAATCCTGCATAAAAAGACTGAAACAGCCAATAATATATATATATATTACTTCCAAGTGAACAGACTTATTTTTTTCCTTCCCAACAAACCGCGACGGGCACTCTGCAGCAGCCTCCCTCAGCACCCAAGGGTGTTAAGATCGAGCGCTAGAAAAGATTCGGTGCCCGAATGTGCCGCGAGAGTGCCCGTGCTGCCGGTGATTTCCGTTTCGTCCCCTGGAGGGCTCTCAAATTTTGACCCATCAGAGTCCCGTCAATCCTCCAGACCAGGGCACCAGGCCCGGCCTAACCGCCGAAAACGGCACAGCAGATAATCCGTCTGTCATGCCAAAAGCCCTTATAGCAGTACCACCCACGAGACATATATTTGTTTCGCCGCTCTCCCCTGCTCAAACATCGGAAGATGTTCTTGGCTTTATTCAAGACAAAACCAGTTTTTCAAACAACTTATTCAAACTCTTCGAATTTAAATCAGACATATTCCTACGTCATACCCAAATCGAACTTAATTTTCAGTCCTAACCTAAACGAAAGCTCTCTTCTTATAGATCTTCATCGTGTCAAGCCAGTTTGTTCACCAGGTCCCGACGGAATTCCTGGCTGTGTGCTCAGGTATTGTGCCGCCGTCCTGTGCTATCCTTACCTTATCCTTAGAAACCTCCGACTTTCCATAATAACTTTCAGACAGATGTAATCTATACTGATTTCAGTAAAGCATTTGACTCTTTTAACCATTCCCTTCTTGTTAGAAAAATCGATTTAATCTGTTTTCCAGTTGATCTTCTTCGTTGGATCTCAATCTGAATGGCAAGACACAAAAGGTCCTCTTTAAGAATAACTTATCTAATGTTCTCAGAGTTACTTCTGGCGTCCCGCAAGGTAACCATTTGGGTCCCCTATTGTTTACATTATTTATTAACGATCTGCCCAAAGTTCTGACTGACTTAAGAGTACTTACTTACGCTGATGACGTCAAACTTTGTGTGCAATACCAAGACTTCACCTGCCAGTCGGATTAACAAAGAGATCTTAATAATTTTCAATCGTGGTGACGCGTAAACTTATTAAACTTAAACGGCTCTAGATGCAAGCTAATAACATTCTCTCGTGTCGTTCCCAAGCTTGCAATTTACATGCTGAACAGCTGCTCTTTGGGAAGAATTAATTCTGTTGATTATTTGGGCGTCCGCTTGGACCCTAAACTTGACTTTATCGATCATATTTAGTCTATGCTGAATAGAGGCAGGGGTGTACTTGGATTTATAAAACGGTGTTCGAAAAAATTCTATAACCCCTATGTTACTAAATCCTTATATATATCAAAAGTTCGTCTTATCTTGGAGTATGGATTACATTTCTATTCTAATAGACTCCTCTTAATCAACTTACCGTCCTTAGCCAATCGTAGAAGAATGCTAGGAATAACCTTTATTTATAACCTTATTTATGGTGATGTGAAGAGTGCTGAATTGTTGAATCAGCTCAATTTCCACTGTACCAAGTAGAAATACTAGATCCTATGTACTGTAACGAATTTCGGCCGTAATCGAGCCACGGCTGAGTTCATTACGGAAAGCCCAGCGGAACTTTTTAATATGTGTGGCTGCCTAGAAACCGGTTCTGTCCACTCCGTCGCCCCGACCCCTAACTGGACCCCTATGGATATTTCGTTAATTTTTATTTTGTAGCTGATCCGCAACGCGTGCTTTTCCGGACAAGGTCATAAGAAGAAGAGAAGAAAAAAGGGGAGCTTAGAGACCAGGCATTCTGGCTGTCAATAGCTCTCATAATCACGCTTATACGGGAATTCTCGAGTTGCCAACCGCTTGAAATATCGGGGGTTCATTGGATCTGGCGGTTTTCGTTACAATATCTTTAGTGTTGCACCACTGTAGAACCTCCTTTCAATTGCATGAACCTTTTAGAGTATTGTATGCACATTATAATGATTTTTACCCATTAATCTCTAACGTAGATAGTCTTCAAAACTTAAAAATTCGAAAACTTAGTACACATGTTAGTACACATGTTAGGTTAGCAATCTGACAGTTCGCCAGTAGGTAATTTCCTCGTTTTCTTTTCTATATTTCTATTCGCGCCTATTAACACTTAACCCAATAGGCACGTGCCTGGTTTCATACGGGCTACTTGAGTGTACTGGCCGCAGTGCATTAACGTACATTAAAAATGGAGAGAGAAAATCGGTTGGAGTTGAAGTCAAATCAAAATATTAAAGACTGGAGGAAGGAGAACCAAATTTAATTCAACAGGGCCCCGTGCATGTAATCACCTATAAAGGAAAGGATTTCCTTTGCCGAGTCAGGTTACATAGTGTAGGTGGCTAGCAGACGTGCCAAATTTTGCGAGATCTTTGGACGTAGTCATTGATCTCATTGAGAACGACGACAAGCTTAAAGTGGAAGTAGTCATTGATCTCATTGAGAACGACGACAAGCTTGAAGTGGACAAGCTATGTGTTTTGTCTTTCGACGAAATGAAAGTTACTGCCGACTTTGAATATGACAATACAGCTGATGTTTTATATCAGCAAAGCAATCACGACCAATTAACCATAATTCGTGGGCTAAAAAAGTCTTTTTTGAATATGACACCCAAATGGACGTGAATCACCTTTACAACATTAATAAGCTCTACAAAAGCGGTTATCCCGTAGTAGCCTCTGATTTGGGACCGGGAAATTAAAGGTCATGGCGACAGATTGGCATATCAGAGAGTAAGTAATAAATTACAAAAATTGTTTTCGTTATAACAAAAACCTTGTTGAGCCATCCAGCCTATGCTAGCCTAAAGATATTTGCGGATACACCTAATCATGTTGGTCCGCAACCATTATATCAACTCAATTATCTTTAAAATCACAAACAGTCACCATAACGTTAACGTAGGCAACTCAATGGTTTTCTAACACAACAGCTAATTCTGTGTGATGTAGAGAACGCATGCGAAACCGCAGACCTTTTTAAAGTTTCGATGTTTTTAAGTCAAAATTATATACATCAAGCTCCATCGAAACAACACAGCCGTATGGAAAACAAATAGATATCCAAAGGGACGTTTATAATATATATTAAAAATCATTGTGATTTTTTCATTTTCACCTAGCGGTCACACCGGAGGAAAAAAATAATGAAAAAATCAGATTGCAAAAAAACGAACTTGAAAACAACATAAACTACCAACAACTATCTACCGCAAAGGCTAGGATTACAAGTGCAAAAGAAACCAAAAAAAACTATCAACTGTACTAGATAAAGTCGCCCCTCAAATGCTGCATCAACAGCTGAAATCCGCTGGTCCAAAATATTTAATAATCTCCAGATCCGACCTCGGCCTCGACTTCCACAACGTCAGTCCATTCCTAGCAAAAAAAAAAAAAAAGATTTTACCTGCCGCGGCGAAAATGAAAAATGCAAGAAACTCCACAATTGATCACTGCTTATAAAAAGAAAATCAAGCGTACAAGCTTTGAAACTAATGCAACTCAAGCTTTTTCTCCCAACATTAACATCACCGTCACACTCCAAACTCTCTTAACTCCACCAAAGGTATAATATACTTAAACGATCTAAGAGGAATTGAAAAATAATAACAAAACTATCTGCCAATAAGTTACTGATGTTCGGAAAATTCTAAAACGATACAGCGGCTCTCTTAAAAAAACTGGTCTCATAATTGTCATCTTCAACACTCTCAACCTTCCTAAATTCCTAATGATTGACTATCAAAAAACTGCTGTCAGAACCTATATTCCTCAGCTATTACGATGCAAAAGTTGCTTCAAATACTGTCACCTTAACAAATTTTACAAAAACAACAAATTTTGTTACAACTGCAGATTACTGCAACGCATAGATCCATCCACTAACGAAAAATGTTCAAGACCCCAGAAATGCATTAACTGTAATGAACAACAACAACAAACAAACCCGCACAACTCCGCCAGTAGAAAAAGCCCAGTATTCATCACACAGCACTCACTCAGAAAACACACCGCTCTCCTACTCATAAATCATCAAGAATCAAAACTCGCAACAATTTAGTAATGCACCAGGACCTCAGCAACTCAAAGGACTCGGACCCACCAATTACAATGTAACTGCCTCCAGACCACCAACTATAACACACGCTGACCTGAAAAAACTGAACTAGTACCATTACACCTCCCACAACCATTAAAATTCCAAAAAAAAAAATACATTAAAATCTTACCCCTAATCTTACCCCCACACCCAAACGATTAAATGCTCCCATGATAAAAGACGATAAAAACCTAACACCAAAAATAGCTCTAACGCGACTCAGGTGAGATGCACACCTGTTAGCAAAACGCAAGTCACACAACTACTTTAAAATATGTCAAAATTACTACAATGGATCATCAAAGTCTACAGAAACAATTACCTAGAATACTCATAAAACAATACCACCCCCAAATCATAGCACTGCAAGAAATGCATCTCAACAATTTATTTCCCCTACCAATATATTATCCCTACCAATCCCTATAAACTTCTCCCTACACTGCAGTGACAGCACCAATGCTTTCGGACGAGCAGCACTTTTGGTCAATAACTCCATCTCCCACTCTCAAAAAACCCTCAGCACAGACTTTTAAGCCATTGGAATCACTATAAACTCAAAAACAAAAATAGACGTCATATCTACTTATCTTACGCCCCTTAATAACTATCCCCTTATCCCCAACAGCGCAGGATATAGAAAAAATATTACTCTCATAGAACTTAACTCTGACATAAACTCTGTAAAAGGTCACCAGATCTAGACCACAACTCTTACAGCATGATTAAAAATACACCCATCTCCTTTAAACTTCGAATCCTCCGTCACTTTAACAACATCTCAACATACTCCCACATCCCCCAATCCTATAAACTCAGCCTAGTACTACCTATTCTCAAACCCAAGAAACCCAAAACCAACAACAACTCCTACTGCCCCATTTCCCTTAACCCATGCATGGCCGAAGTCCTTGATAAAATTTAAGCGAAAAGGTTATGGTGGTTTGTTTTAACTAACAAACTCATCCATAACAATCAATTCGGGTTCAAAAGAGGCAAATCTGTTCAAGACAGTCTACTATACGAAGACCACCTTGCTACCAGATCCTTGTCTCTAAAAAACATATATCCATAATATCCCTAGACTTTGCAAAAGCTTTCGACAAAATTGGCATTCACTCCCTCATCCGACAGTTGACAGAATGGAAACTCGACCCCCGCATTATATAATACAGTCACAACTTCATGACTAACTAAAAATCATAGTCAAATACGGAACATCCCTCTCCTATAGCTTCCCACTCGATAACGGTATCCTACAAGGATCCCCAATATCAGTCATCATCTTCCAATATCATCTTCATCCCAAAACATATCAAATTCAACTTCCATCTCATAATCGAACACAACCATAACAAAAACCCCCAAAATAACCTTACAACACTATTCCAGGAAATCGGAGAATCGTGTTCCTATTCTAGTTTATCCCTCTCCTTAGATAAATGCCAACTCCTACACATATGCCGAAAAAAAGCAGCACAGCAAAAATAACTACAGGCTCCATTATCATCCCTACCACAGACTCAATTAAAATCCTAGGCCCTTACAATTAACAAGCGTTACAACTGGAACTCCCATATAAACAACCTTAAAACATCTCTCTCCCGAGCCCTTAACATTATTAAGCACCACTCTTCAGAAAAATATAACTGTAACACAACCTCCCTCATCCAAATCATTACCTCCCTCCTCATCTCCAAAATAAATTACTGCCTACCCATCTTCGTGAAGGATCCTGGGGCCTTCAGAACAACCCCAACTAACATTATTCTGATTGAAGCAAAAATAAACACGATTGAAACCATGCGGAAACTCCTTACAGGAAAACTCGCATCAAAACTCATCCATTCTCATAACTCCCCAATTCGCAAATTATTCAAGCCCACAAAATGAAAATACATATACCCCAGCACAATTGATAGAATCATTAACTACTGCAAAATCCTATCTCTCCCACACTCACCAGCTAAAAACCATTGATCCAATAAATGCAACCCTGATATAATCCAAAAAGCCGTGTTTGTGGACCTATCCCTATCCCATTACAACAAAAACACTATACCACCCATAACCTACCATCAACTCATCCACTAAATAAAAAACTCCCTCCATAATCATCAATTCCTCTACACTGACGGACACTGTCAGCTATAGCGTATCAAACGACTCAACTGTCATAAAAACTGGAGTCCTACCCCAATACTCCTCTGTCCTCACAAGTGATATCTTAGCCATACTTGAAGCCGTCAAATACAGTAGTAACAATACAGGCACGTTTGCTATTTTTACCGATTCCTTTTCCTTCCTAAATTCCATAACAACCTCCAACAACCATTCCTATTACCCCACCACAATCAGAAATATTATCACCAAATTCCTCCCAAAAATTAAATTAATTTGGATCACAGGCCACATTGGCATAAAAGGCAATGAGAGAGCTGACAAATTGGTTAACAACAACAAAAATGACAACTAAAAGAAGTTGTGATAATTGTAAATTTGTGTAAATACTTTTGACCACCCCTATATACCTACAAGTCGACAACAAAAATACACAAAATTACATCAGATTTCCCCACATATTTAACAAAAAAGTAGATATTTATAACTACTGGTCAATTTATTTAAGTGAAGATTAACGTAAAACTAAACATCCCAATTGGCATACAAAATATCTCGCTGCACAAGATTCACATGCAGGCATACACATACTGCTCAAGCTTCGCGCATTTCTGCCGATCGACAATTTCCACATATTCATATCCACACATACAAGTTAACTAAGTCAACCGAGCGGCGGCGATGACCGATCGGCCGGAAGACAGCGCCGGCCAAAATGCTGACACAGCGTCTGGCCGGACGCTCATGCATAGCCGGCAAACACAGCATATTTGCGTGGCCGCTATGAAGACCAATTTATGTTAGCTTTAAGTTCAGTTCATTTTGGATATTTAAAGAATAAAGAGCACAAGCTCGTTCAAATATAACTCCGGCTACCAGCCGTAACTTTTTATTATTGCAAAATTGTCTGAGTCTCTAGGCCTGCAGTTAAAGAAGGGCAGTCACCCTTCCGCCGTAATCTTCATAACTCATCCTGGAAGATTCTTCGGCCAGCCGGCCTGCAACATAGCAGCGGACCTCGTCCCCCTAAATTCTGGATCAAAAGATCATCGGCCAACCGGCCTTCCTCCACCACCAACATATTCCTAAGGAGAGTGACCGCTGCTTGGGAACCACCTACATCAACAGGCGCACTTTACAACTCACCTATAAATCTAATTGGCGCCCAACGTAAAAAAAACCCATCAGGTTAAAGTTTGGAGATCATGTAAGTGAGCTATTCCTTTCACACATTTTCCGAACATCTGCATGTCACTAAACAATTAAATACACTGCCAGAAATTTTTCTGCAGCTCCATTTTCTTACATCATAATTAACATATGTATTTCCAATACACTCACTAGTTGGTTGACGATTTTAATTAAATATTAAATAACGAAATATCGAATTTTGTGTATTGTTTGCATTTTTTATTTTCTTTTGGAATAAATACTGGCATTAAAACTAGTTGCCAACATAAAAAGTGCAAAAATTATAAACATTAAATGCCTCAGCAGATGAGCAAAGGCGCTGCTGAAAAATAATTCATTAATCGCAAATAAACCTCTTAATTGCATCGGGTGCACTTTATTCGGCCCATATATGTATGAATTCTTTGTGTTAACTTCAAGCGGTCTCGAATATTTTTTTTTCGGCTCCTCACTCCACTTTATTAACCCGATACAGTGGCGTTTGCATCGCAACTTTGTAGAGCTGCTCGTCTTTGATTATGCACCACTTTTGTTTACGTATGCAAATTGCTGCGCGTTAGGCATGCAACTCTTTGTTGGTGGAATTTAGCATAGCTTCCCATGACCTCCCCATTCCTAACTTATAGGGACAATAAACAAATTAGCGATTCAGAGTCAGACAGTGAGAGGTTTCCGATTGCTTCTACATCAATACGGACAACCGCTAGTGCCCCTACAAACACAAATATGGCTATAAACCCAGATCAGCTCCATGCTGTCATTCAGGCGGCCATTGCCAATGCTCTAAGAGAAAAGGCTGGCGAAGACCTGCGCAGAGAAAACGAATTGCGCTTAACTATAGACAATTTGTCTAGTCAGCTGGCGGCAGCACAGATCGCCCCCGCCGCTGCCGAAGCGCCTAAAATACAGACCTTCGCGCCTATAGATATTATAGGCAGCGTAGAGTGCAACGAACCTCTCGACGCGGTCAAATGCCTACCCGAGTTCACTGGGACTCAGGAAACATATGTCTCCTGGCGGCCGGCGGCAAAAGAGGCATACCGCATATTTAAAGACTATGTCAATAGCTCGCGCCATTATCAGGCTGTGGTTATCATTAGAAGTAAAATAAGGGGCCCTGCCGATACGGTACTGTCTTCGTTTGGTACTGTATTGAACTTTAATGTGATTATAAGTCGCTTGGACTTCACATACAGTGACAAGCGACCGATACACGTTATCGAGCAGGAGATGGGCACCCTTAGGCCGGGGAATCTCACCCTCCTGCAGTACTACGATGAGGTTGAGGAAAAGCTCACCCTCCTTGCAAACAAGGCCACTATGTCGTACGACGCTTCGGAAGCGAAGGTCTTATGCGGCAAGTTCCGGGATGATGCCCTCCGAGTATTCATCTCGGGGTTAAGGCGCAATCTCACAGACGTCCTCTTCTCCGCAAGGCCGAAGGACATGCCATCAGCGCTCGCTTTGACGCAGGAGGTAGAATCGAACCACGATAGGTACGCATTCGCATTCCAGGAAGATAAGGATAGGAAGCAATGTCCGAAGGCGCAAGAACGCCAACAGACTTCCGCATATGCAAATTCCCAGACAGGTCCTGGCAAAAATCCACACTACACAAAGAACCACAAAGCCCAAGTACATTCTGCTCCGCGGAATGATACTCAAGAGCCAATGGATGTTGACCCATCCTTCTCTAAAATGCTACCGCACCCCCAGCCCCAGCCTACCACAATAGAAGGCCAGCCGGGACTGACCGCACAAATATTCAAAAAAGGCAAAGGGTTAACCATGTCACTCAGAGTGACGAACAGGCAGGAAAAAACTATGCCAACGTTGCTCCCAATGCGGCGACGAAAATCGAGGACGCCATTGAGGAATATGACTCCGACTCCGTCAATTTTTTAGGGGAAAATCCCTGCTACCCGTTCTCAGACGAAGAGTAGCGGGGACTGTTCTAAAATTTCTTATAGACACGGGCGCCTCTAAGAGCTTTATTAGGCCTTATAAGGGGCTAAAAGGCGTCCGTCCAGTAAAAACCCCTTTCACTATTCACTCGATTCACGCCACGACCCAGATAAAGGAGAAATGCCTTGTCTCAATTTTTAATATCACAGCCACATTTTTTGTTCTACCGGACTTATCAACATTCGATGGGATAATCGGCTTCGACCTGTTAAAGCAAGCCGGAGCGTCGCTCTGCTTCGAGTCAGGAAGTCTTGAATGGGGCACGGAAGTCGAAAAAATTTCCTTCCACACCTGCACTGATGTCAATTTTACTAACGTAGATTGCTCTGGTGCACCCTCTTTCATTAAGGACGCATTCTTGAAAATGCTAAAAAGCAGGAAAAAGGCCTTTGCAGACCCAAATGAGGCCCTGCCGTACAATACCTCGGTAGTAGCCACTATTAGAACCATTTACGCAAAATTGTACCCGTACCCCATGGGGCGGCCGATTTTGTTAACCAAGAAATGCAAAGTCTATTAAGTAATGGTATAATTTAAAAATCAGTCTCTCCGTATAACAATCCAATATGGATAGTGGACAAGAAGGGCACGGATGAGATGGGCAACAAGAACATGCGACTAGTGATTGACTTTCGCAAACTCAATGAGGTCAACGTAGGTAATAGGCTGCAAGTCGCTGTGCTGGATCTCGCAATGAGCCACGCCTCCAGCATGGAGTTCTTGAGCGCATGAACTTCTTAGCGCTAGCTGGCAAAACGTAAGCCCTGGTGTTGTGGAGCAATTCTTCACCGTGTGGAACTCTCCATTGCATTCTGCCACTACGTTCTCTACTAGCCGGAGCATCGTGTCGTGATGCGAAACGGAAAATAATGGTGACTTTATTACAGGCTGCCTTAATTTTGGAAATTTTATAATAAAATGAAAATGTTAACGGACTGTAAGATTTTAATGGACGCAACGGACAACACATCTTTAATGGGAGTATCGGTGGGTTCCTCCATCCACACATCTTCCAGGTCTGCATGGTCCAATATGCTTGGACTTACAACATTGACCTTAGCAAGAGCTATTGCCAGTATTAAATTTTGCAGCTCCATTGCAACCATCCTATTTCGAGATAATAACATCTCGTACAGGTGTTCCGTGTCAATTTGAGATTTTTTAGCTGACCTCAGAAGTTGATTGACGGTTGTGGAAATTTTATTAATTTGGTCTTGTACCTTATTATTGATATTTATTTGCCTATTGTTTGCATTGATTAATTGGAATTCCGTGAATTTAATTTTTTTCAAAATCATCCGCATCTGGTGTCCCCAAAACTACTTTTAACGCTGTTTCCAGGAAGTCTAAGCTCCTAGCTACTCTATGGTGAATGCTTAACGAGTCGAGCAGGTCGCGCAGATGAACGATGTCGACGACCAAGAGTTTCTGCATGTGTGATTAAGGGAACATGTTGGTCATGCCATGCGTATTCCTCCCATACTAAAATCTGACCATCTACGATTGGAATGTATTTCGCCTGGGAGTAGTCCGTGACGTGTGCCGATGTCATGGTCAAGAGGATGAGCAGGGGTATGGACGTAAGCCTGCAATTTGGATAAACTATTATGTCTGTTCTAAATGGGGTAGCCCACCACCAACGTATAAAGAGTGATATTTACTAAGAATACAAGCGGTCAAAAAGCTTATGCCAAGTGGCTAGTAATATAAAAATACAAAAGTGTAAAAACATGAAAGTATGAAAATATAAAAAATATAAAGGTGTAGGAATTATCTGGCGAGCAATGACACGGTTGTGATTCGCCTATCTAAGATTGTCTTTATGGACCACCGTCCCCTTAATGAGGACTGTGGTCCCCATGTCCGCTTCAACAGCTTTCTCCTCATACAACAGTGTGAGCTTGTTGCCAAGTCTTCTGTTGGACTTTACTAAGACTTTGTCGCCAACTTCGAAAACCCTGTTCTGACGCGAAACATTTTCCCTGGCTCTAAGCGCGTTCTGGGCACTTCTAATTTTGTCACAAACGTCTTGTTGCACGTCTTCATTCTCATTCTGTATAACGTCGGCTGGCCTTTTGTTGATGACGAAGTGGATGGATTTTTTATACTTAGAGGTGGCTAGTAGGATAACCTCAACGGTGTCACTTATGCCTTTATCAATCTTTAGACATCTTGCTAGCTCGAGAAGGGTGCTGTGAAAGCGCTCTACCTGACCATTTGAGACACCGGTTGCACCACAGCAAACTTTGAGAACTTGTCTATACAGGTGAGGAAGTATTTTTTATCTGTGGAAAAAATGTCTATATGTAACATTTCTCCCTTATGAGAAGGAATTGGAGTTTCGCCCAACTCTTGTTTCTTCGGGTGCCTGTCATATTTAGCCCTGGCGCACGGTTTGCAGTTAGTAGCAATTTCGTTAGCTAACTTAGCCATTTTTGGGAAGTAGTACTCGGTGAGCACCTGCTTCATGTTTTCTTTCGCAGCTCTATGGGCCCTATTATGTTCAGCCGTGAGAATTTCTCTTTTTTCGCTGGACGCAAAAATCTCTGTTACGCGATTTTTGCAATGCCAGAATTTTGTGGCCGGAAATTGCCGAACTAGTGCGTCCTGTATTATTGCGAGAGTGTGTAAGTCGAAATGGATGGCGTTTACACCTTTAGGAACAACTACATCTGCAAGCTCTTCAAGTAACGACTCCTTGCAGGAATAATTGATCGCATGTCGCCTCTTGTTTCCGAATAGGACGAAAGTGCGTTTTAACGGGAAGCGTGCCTCCTCCAAAGTTATTTGGTTTTGGAAGCAGTTCAAAGGCTTATCCGTTGTTTCTATTGCATGGGTCAGGGAGAGTGCGCTGTGTATAGTGGCTGCGAACGATTTAGCCTCCCGTTCCCCTATGACATTTAGTTGTTGCATCGGCAACGAGATTCTCCTTCCCGGGTTTTTAGTAAATACGCGCACCAGACTCGTCGATGCGAGCTTTCCACCTTTTGATTTTTGCATTCGGATTGGATTCCGATACTGCGAAAGTTAGTGGCTGGTGGTCGGTAAAGATATTTATATCTTTTACCGCATATAGGTAGTGCCATAATTTGGCCAAGGCCCAAACGATGGCTAATAATTCCCTCTCATTTGTGGCGTAGTTGATTTCTCTGTCTTTTAACGTCCTTGAAATCATTGTGATGGGGCGTCCTTCTTGAGATAGGACTGCACCAATACCAAAGGCAGAGGCGTCTGTCGTTAGATCAAACGCCTTCTTGTAGTCAGGGTATCTTAGCATCACATCCTCAGATGCCAAGATATTTCGCAGCTTCTGAAACGCTCTTTGCTGCGTATCAGAAAACTGTACCGGAATCTTGCGTGACCTATGCCTCCTAACACTTCCGTTTTCCCCTTTTAGGATGTCTGAAATGGGTCTTGCTATTACCGCAAATCCTTTATAAAACACCTATAGTAGCTTGCCAGGCCGAGGAATAATCTGACTTCAAATACGGATTTTGGTTCCGGGAAGTCTTGGATGGCTTTGACCTTCATTGAGTCGGTTGTTGCACCGCTTCTGGTGACTATGAATCCGAGAAAACTTACTCTCTTTTTGAAGAAACGCGATTTCTCTACTGACACTCTCATGTTGGCTTCGTAAAGACTCTTTAACACCCAATCTACGTGCGTGATGTGGGATTTCTCGTCTTCCGAAAAGTTAATCACATCGTCCACATATACGTAGTAAAACTTGCCGATTTGTTCGCGTAAAATGTCATCGATTGTCCTCTGAAATATGCTGGCTGCATTTTTCAAGCCAAAAGGTAGTCTTCGGAATTCATATTTTCCTCCATTTACCGAAAAGGAAGTTTTTTCACGGTCGCGTTCTGCGAGCATGATTTGGTGATATCCTGACTTAAGGTCCAATGTCGTGAAATATTCGGCCTTGCCCAAGTTTCCTAATATCATGGAGATATTCGGCATGGGGTACTTATCAGACACCCATGATATTAGGAAACTTGGGCAAGGCCGAATATTTCACGACATTGGACCTTAAGTCAGGATATCACCAAATCATGCTCGCAGAACGCGACCGTGAAAAAACTTCCTTTTCGGTAAATGGAGGAAAATATGAATTCCGAAGACTACCTTTTGGCTTGAAAAATGCAGCCAGCATATTTCAGAGGACAATCGATGACATTTTACGCGAACAAATCGGCAAGTTTTACTACGTATATGTGGACGATGTGATTAACTTTTCGGAAGACGAGAAATCCCACATCACGCACGTAGATTGGGTGTTAAAGAGTCTTTACGAAGCCAACATGAGAGTGTCAGTAGAGAAATCGCGTTTCTTCAAAAAGAGAGTAAGTTTTCTCGGATTCATAGTCACCAGAAGCGGTGCAACAACCGACTCAATGAAGGTCAAAGCCATCCAAGACTTCCCGGAACCAAAATCCGTATTTGAAGTCAGATTATTCCTCGGCCTGGCAAGCTACTATAGGTGTTTTATAAAGGATTTGCGGTAATAGCAAGACCCATTTCAGACATCCTAAAAGGGGAAAACGGAAGTGTTAGGAGGCATAGGTCACGCAAGATTCCGGTACAGTTTTCTGATACGCAGCAAAGAGCGTTTCAGAAGCTGCGAAATATCTTGGCATCTGAGGATGTGATGCTAAGATACCCTGACTACAAGAAGGCGTTTGATCTAACGACAGACGCCTCTGCCTTTGGTATTGGTGCAGTCCTATCTCAAGAAGGACGCCCCATCACAATGATTTCAAGGACGTTAAAAGACAGAGAAATCAACTACGCCACAAATGAGAGGGAATTATTAGCCATCGTTTGGGCCTTGGCCAAATTATGGCACTACCTATATGCGGTAAAAGATATAAATATCTTTACCGACCACCAGCCACTAACTTTCGCAGTATCGGAATCCAATCCGAATGCAAAAATCAAAAGGTGGAAAGCTCGCATCGACGAGTCTGGTGCGCGTATTTACTAAAAACCCGGGAAGGAGAATCTCGTTGCCGATGCAACAACTAAATGTCATAGGGGAACGGGAGGCTAAATCGTTCGCAGCCACTATACACAGCGCACTCTCCCTGACCCATGCAATAGAAACAACGGATAAGCCTTTGAACTGCTTCCAAAACCAAATAACTTTGGAGGAGGCACGCTTCCCGTTAAAACGCACTTTCGTCCTATTCGGAAACAAGAGGCGACATGCGATCAATTATTCCTGCAAGGAGTCGTTACTTGAAGAGCTTGCAGATGTAGTTGTTCCTAAAGGTGTAAACGCCATCCATTTCGACTTACACACTCTCGCAATAATACAGGACGCACTAGTTCGGCAATTTCCGGCCACAAAATTCTGGCATTGCAAAAATCGCGTAACAGAGATTTTTGCGTCCAGCGAAAAAAGAGAAATTCTCACGGCTGAACATAATAGGGCCCATAGAGCTGCGAAAGAAAACATGAAGCAGGTGCTCACCGAGTACTACTTCCCAAAAATGGCTAAGTTAGCTAACGAAATTGCTACTAACTGCAAACCGTGCGCCAGGGCTAAATATGACAGGCACCCGAAGAAACAAGAGTTGGGCGAAACTCCAATTCCTTCTCATAAGGGAGAAATGTTACATATAGACATTTTTTCCACAGATAAAAAATACTTCCTCACCTGTATAGACAAGTTCTCAAAGTTTGCTGTGGTGCAACCGGTGTCTCAAATGGTCAGGTAGAGCGCTTTCACAGCACCCTTCTCGAGCTAGCAAGATGTCTAAAGATTGATAAAGGCATAAGTGACACCGTTGAGGTTATCCTACTAGCCACCTCTAAGTATAAAAAATCCATCCACTTCGTCATCAACAAAAGGCCAGCCGACGTTATACAGAATGAGAATGAAGACGTGCAACAAGACGTTTGTGACAAAATTAGAAGTGCCCAGAACGCGCTTAGAGCCAGGGAAAATGTTTCGCGTCAGAACAGGGTTTTCGAAGTTGGCGACAAAGTCTTAGTAAAGTCCAACAGAAGACTTGGCAACAAGCTCACACTGTTGTATGAGGAGAAAGCTGTTGAAGCGGACATGGGGACCACAGTCCTCATTAAGGGGACGGTGGTCCATAAAGACAATCTTAGATAGGCGAATCACAACCGTGTCATTGCTCGCCAGATAATTCCTACACCTTTATATTTTTTATATTTTCATACTTTCATGTTTTTACACTTTTGTATTTTTATATTACTAGCCACTTGGCATAAGCTTTTTGACCGCTTGTATTCTTAGTAAATATCACTCTTTATACGTTGGTGGTGGGCTACCCCATTTAGAACAGACATAATAGTTTATCCAAATTGCAGGCTTACGTCCATACCCCTGCTCATCCTCTTGACCATGACATCGGCACACGTCACGGACTACTCCCAGGCGAAATACATTCCAATCGTAGATGGTCAGATTTTAGTATGGGAGGAATACGCATGGCATGACCAACATGTTCCCTTAATCACACATGCAGAAACTCTTGGTCGTCGACATCGTTCATCTGCGCGACCTGCTCGACTCGTTAAGCATTCACCATAGAGTAGCTAGGAGCTTAGACTTCCTGGGAACAGCGTTAAAAGTAGTTTTGGGGACACCAGATGCGGATGATTTTGAAAAAAATTAAATTCACGGAATTCCAATTAATCAATGCAAACAATAGGCAAATAAATATCAATAATAAGGTACAAGACCAAATTAATAAAATTTCCACAACCGTCAATCAACTTCTGAGGTCAGCTAAAAAATCTCAAATTGACACGGAACACCTGTACGAGATGTTATTATCTCGAAATAGGATGGTTGCAATGGAGCTGCAAAATTTAATACTGGCAATAGCTCTTGCTAAGGTCAATGTTGTAAGTCCAAGCATATTGGACCATGCAGACCTGGAAGATGTGTGGATGGAGGAACCCACCGATACTCCCATTAAAGATGTGTTGTCCGTTGCGTCCATTAAAATCTTACAGTCCGTTAACATTTTCATTTTATTATAAAATTTCCAAAATTAAGGCAGCCTGTAATAAAGTCACCATTATTTTCCGTTTCGCATCACGACACGATGCTCCGGCTAGTAGAGAACGTAGTGGCAGAATGCAATGGAGAGTTCCACACGGTGAAGAATTGCTCCACAACACCAGGGCTTACGTTTTGCCAGCTAGCGCTAAGAAGTTCATGCGCTCAAGAACTCCATGCTGGAGGCGTGGCTCATTGCGAGATCCAGCACAGCGACTTGCAGCCTATTACCTACGTTGACGAAGGGATTATCATCGTAAACGATCGACCGGCTCGCGTGAGTATGGACAATGGCACCTATGTTCACATACGGGGCACACACCTCATCACCTTTACCGAATGTGCCACAGTTAATGAATCCCGATACGTCAATCATGACGCAGCCAGGAAAAGGGCTCCGGCAGTAGCCAGCTCGCCTTCCCTGAATATTGCAATGGAGCACTACGTCCTTAGCCTTCCATACCTTCACCGTCTGAGTGAGCGTAACCTGGAACACATTAAAAGGTTCGGGGAGAACGTCAACAGCTATCGGACACACCAGATAGTGCTAATTGCGGGAGCAATGTGTTGCGCATTAATATGCGTCGGCTTAACCTATCGACGAGTCACCCAGGCCAAGAAATCGGCGGCCAATTAAGAGAGGTGATCGTCCAAATAGGGTCGGCCGAGGGCGGCCTTGTTCCTGAGGGGAGAGTAGTTAACAAAGTCAACCGAGCGGCGGCGATGACCGATCGGCCGGAAGACAGCGCCGGCCAAAATGCTGACACAGCGTCTGGCCGGACGCTCATGCATAGCCGGCAAACACAGCATATTTGCGTGGCCGCTATGAAGACCAATTTATGTTAGCTTTAAGTTCAGTTCATTTTGGATATTTAAAGAATAAAGAGCACAAGCTCGTTCAAATATAACTCCGGCTACCAGCCGTAACTTTTTATTATTGCAAAAATGTCTGAGTCTCTAGGCCTGCAGTTAAAAAAGGGCAGACACCCTTCCGCCGTAATCTTCATAACTCATCCTGGGAGATTCTTCGGCCAGCCGGCCTGCAACATAGCAGCGGACCTCGTCCCCCTAAATTCTGGATCAAAAGATCATCGGCCAACCGGCCTTCCTCCACCACCAACATATTCCTAAGGAGAGTGACCGCTGCTTGGGACCCACCTACATCAACAGGCGTACCCCGCACTTTACAACTCACCTATAAATCTAATTGGCGCCCAACGTAAAAAAAACCCATCAGGTTAAAGTTTGGAGATCATGTAAGTGAGCTATTCCTTTCACACATTTTCCGAACATCTGCATGTCACTAAACAATTAAATACACTGCCAGAAATTTTTCTGCAGCTCCATTTTCTTACATCATAATTAACATATGTATTTCCAATACACTCACTAGTTGGTTGACGATTTTAATTAAATATTAAACAACGAAATATCGAATTTTGTGTATTGTTTGCATTTTTTATTTTCTTTTGGAATAAATACTGGTGCAAAAATTATAAACATTAAATGCCTCAGCAGATGAGCAAAGGCGCTGCTGAAAAATAATTCATTAATCGCAAATAAACCTCTTAATTGCATCGGGTGCACTTTATTCGACCCATATATGTATGAATTCTTTGTGTTAACTTCAAGCGGTCTCGAATATTTTTTTTTCGGCCCCTCACTCCACTTTATTAACCCGATACAGCGGCGTTTGCATCGCAACTTTGTATAGCTGCTCGTCTTTGTTTATGCACCACTTTTGTTTACGTACGCAAATTGCTGCGCGTTAGGCATGCAACTCTTTGTTGGTGGAATTTAGCATAGCTTCCCATGACCTCCCCATTCCTAACTTATAGGGACAATAAACAAATTAGCGATTCAGAGTCAGACAGTGAGAGGTTTCCGATTGCTTCTACATCAATACGGACAACCGCTAGTGCCCCTACAAACACAAATATGGCTATAAACCCAGATCAGCTCCATGCTGTCATTCAGGCGGAGAGAAAACGAATTGCGCTTAACTATAGACAATTTGTCTAGTCAGCTGGCGGCAGCACAGATCGCGCCCGCCGCTGCCGAAGCGCCTCAAATACAGACCTTCGCGCCTATAGATATTATAGGCAGCGTAGAGTGCAACGAACCTCTCGACGCGGTCAAATGCCTACCCGAGTTCACTGGGACTCAGGAAACATATGTCTCCTGGCGGCCGGCGGCAAAAGCGGCATACCGCATATTTAAAGACAATAGCTTGCGCCATTATCAGGCTGTGGTTATCATTAGAAGTAAAATAAGGGGCCCTGCCGATGCGGTACTGTCTTCGTTTGGTACTGTATTGAACTTTAATGTGATTATAAGTCGCTTGGACTTCACATACAGTGACAAGCGACCGATACACGTTATCGAGCAGGAGATGGGCACCCTTAGGCCGGGGAATCTCACCCTCCTGCAGTACTACGATGAGGTTGAGGAAAAGCTCACCCTCCTTGCAAACAAGGCCACTATGTCGTACGACGCTTCGGAAGCGAAGGTCTTATGCGGCAAGTTCCGGGATGATGCCCTCCGAGTATTCATCTCGGGGTTAAGGCGCAATCTCACAGACGTCCTCTTCTCCGCAAGGCCGAAGGACATGCCATCAGCGCTCGCTTTGACGCAGGAGGTAGAATCGAACCACGATAGGTACGCATTCGCATTCCAGGAAGATAAGGATAGGAAGCAATGTCCGAAGGCGCAAGAACGCCAACAGACTTCCGCATATGCAAATTCCCAGACAGGTCCTGGCAAAAATCCACACTACACAAAGAACCACAAAGCCCAAGTACATTCTGCTCCGCGGAATGATACTCAAGAGCCAATGGATGTTGACCCATCCTTCTCTAAAATGCTACCGCACCCCCAGCCCCAGCCTACCACAATAGAAGGCCAGCCGGGACTGACCGCACAAATATTCAAAAAAGGCAAAGGGTTAACCATGTCACTCAGAGTGACGAACAGGCAGGAAAAAACTATGCCAACGTTGCTCCCAATGCGGCGACGAAAATCGAGGACGCCATTGAGGAATATGACTCCGACTCCGTCAATTTTTTAGGGGAAAATCCCTGCTACCCGTTCTCAGACGAAGAGTAGCGGGGACTGTTCTAAAATTTCTTATAGACACGGGCGCCTCTAAGAGCTTTATTAGGCCTTATAAGGGGCTAAAAGGCGTCCGTCCAGTAAAAACCCCTTTCACTATTCACTCGATTCACGCCACGACCCAGATAAAGGAGAAATGCCTTGTCTCAATTTTTAATATCACAGCCACATTTTTTGTTCTACCGGACTTATCAACATTCGATGGGATAATCGGCTTCGACCTGTTAAAGCAAGCCGGAGCGTCGCTCTGCTTAGAGTCAGGAAGTCTTGAATGGGGCACGGAAGTCGAAAAAATTTCCTTCCACACCTGCACTGATTTCAATTTTACTAACGTAGATTGCTCTGGTGCACCCTCTTTCATTAAGGACGCATTCTTGAAAATGCTAAAAAGCAGGAAAAAGGCCTTTGCAGACCCAAATGAGGCCCTGCCGTATAATACCTCGGTAGTAGCCACTATTAGAACCATTTACGCAAAATTGTACCCGTCCCCATGGGGCGGCCGATTTTGTTAACCAAGAAATTCAAAGTCTATTAAGTATAATTTAAAAATCAGTCTCTCCGTATAACAATCCAATATGGATAGTGGACAAGAAGGGCACTGATGAGATGGGCAACAAGAACATGCGACTAGTGATTGACTTTCGCAAACTCAATGAGAGAACGGTGTCTGATAAGTACCCCATGCCGAATATCTCCATGATATTAGGAAACTTGGGCAAGGCCGAATATTTCACGACATTGGACCTTAAGTCAGGATATCACCAAATCATGCTCGCAGAACGCGACCGTGAAAAAACTTCCTTTTCGGTAAATGGAGGAAAATATGAATTCCGAAGACTACCTTTTGGCTTGAAAAATGCAGCCAGCATATTTCAGAGGACAATCGATGACATTTTACGCGAACAAATCGGCAAGTTTTACTACGTATATGTGGACGATGTGATTAACTTTTCGGAAGACGAGAAATCCCACATCACGCACGTAGATTGGGTGTTAAAGAGTCTTTACGAAGCCAACATGAGAGTGTCAGTAGAGAAATCGCGTTTCTTCAAAAAGAGAGTAAGTTTTCTCGGATTCATAGTCACCAGAAGCGGTGCAACAACCGACTCAATGAAGGTCAAAGCCATCCAAGACTTCCCGGAACCAAAATCCGTATTTGAAGTCAGATTATTCCTCGGCCTGGCAAGCTACTATAGGTGTTTTATAAAGGATTTGCGGTAATAGCAAGACCCATTTCAGACATCCTAAAAGGGGAAAACGGAAGTGTTAGGAGGCATAGGTCACGCAAGATTCCGGTACAGTTTTCTGATACGCAGCAAAGAGCGTTTCAGAAGCTGCGAAATATCTTGGCATCTGAGGATGTGATGCTAAGATACCCTGACTACAAGAAGGCGTTTGATCTAACGACAGACGCCTCTGCCTTTGGTATTGGTGCAGTCCTATCTCAAGAAGGACGCCCCATCACAATGATTTCAAGGACGTTAAAAGACAGAGAAATCAACTACGCCACAAATGAGAGGGAATTATTAGCCATCGTTTGGGCCTTGGCCAAATTATGGCACTACCTATATGCGGTAAAAGATATAAATATCTTTACCGACCACCAGCCACTAACTTTCGCAGTATCGGAATCCAATCCGAATGCAAAAATCAAAAGGTGGAAAGCTCGCATCGACGAGTCTGGTGCGCGTATTTACTAAAAACCCGGGAAGGAGAATCTCGTTGCCGATGCAACAACTAAATGTCATAGGGGAACGGGAGGCTAAATCGTTCGCAGCCACTATACACAGCGCACTCTCCCTGACCCATGCAATAGAAACAACGGATAAGCCTTTGAACTGCTTCCAAAACCAAATAACTTTGGAGGAGGCACGCTTCCCGTTAAAACGCACTTTCGTCCTATTCGGAAACAAGAGGCGACATGCGATCAATTATTCCTGCAAGGAGTCGTTACTTGAAGAGCTTGCAGATGTAGTTGTTCCTAAAGGTGTAAACGCCATCCATTTCGACTTACACACTCTCGCAATAATACAGGACGCACTAGTTCGGCAATTTCCGGCCACAAAATTCTGGCATTGCAAAAATCGCGTAACAGAGATTTTTGCGTCCAGCGAAAAAAGAGAAATTCTCACGGCTGAACATAATAGGGCCCATAGAGCTGCGAAAGAAAACATGAAGCAGGTGCTCACCGAGTACTACTTCCCAAAAATGGCTAAGTTAGCTAACGAAATTGCTACTAACTGCAAACCGTGCGCCAGGGCTAAATATGACAGGCACCCGAAGAAACAAGAGTTGGGCGAAACTCCAATTCCTTCTCATAAGGGAGAAATGTTACATATAGACATTTTTTCCACAGATAAAAAATACTTCCTCACCTGTATAGACAAGTTCTCAAAGTTTGCTGTGGTGGAACCGGTGTCTCAAATGGTCAGGTAGAGCGCTTTCACAGCACCCTTCTCGTGCTAGCAAGATGTCTAAAGATTGATAAAGGCATAAGTGACACCGTTGAGGTTATCCTACTAGCCACCTCTAAGTATAAAAAATCCATCCACTTCGTCATCAACAAAAGGCCAGCCGACGTTATACAGAATGAGAATGAAGACGTGCAACAAGACGTTTGTGACAAAATTAGAAGTGCCCAGAACGCGCTTAGAGCCAGGGAAAATGTTTCGCGTCAGAACAGGGTTTTCGAAGTTGGCGACAAAGTCTTAGTAAAGTCCAACAGAAGACTTGGCAACAAGCTCACACTGTTGTATGAGGAGAAAGCTGTTGAAGCGGACATGGGGACCACAGTCCTCATTAAGGGGACGGTGGTCCATAAAGACAATCTTAGATAGGCGAATCACAACCGTGTCATTGCTCGCCAGATAATTCCTACACCTTTATATTTTTTATATTTTCATACTTTCATGTTTTTACACTTTTGTATTTTTATATTACTAGCCACTTGGCATAAGCTTTTTGACCGCTTGTATTCTTAGTAAATATCACTCTTTATACGTTGGTGGTGGGCTACCCCATTTAGAACAGACATAATAGTTTATCCAAATTGCAGGCTTACGTCCATACCCCTGCTCATCCTCTTGACCATGACATCGGCACACGTCACGGACTACTCCCAGGCGAAATACATTCCAATCGTAGATGGTCAGATTTTAGTATGGGAGGAATACGCATGGCATGACCAACATGTTCCCTTAATCACACATGCAGAAACTCTTGGTCGTCGACATCGTTCATCTGCGCGACCTGCTCGACTCGTTAAGCATTCACCATAGAGTAGCTAGGAGCTTAGACTTCCTGGGAACAGCGTTAAAAGTAGTTTTGGGGACACCAGATGCGGATGATTTTGAAAAAAATTAAATTCACGGAATTCCAATTAATCAATGCAAACAATAGGCAAATAAATATCAATAATAAGGTACAAGACCAAATTAATAAAATTTCCACAACCGTCAATCAACTTCTGAGGTCAGCTAAAAAATCTCAAATTGACACGGAACACCTGTACGAGATGTTATTATCTCGAAATAGGATGGTTGCAATGGAGCTGCAAAATTTAATACTGGCAGTAGCTCTTGCTAAGGTCAATGTTGTAAGTCCAAGCATATTGGACCATGCAGACCTGGAAGATGTGTGGATGGAGGAACCCACCGATACTCCTATTAAAGATGTGTTGTCCGTTGCGTCCATTAAAATCTTACAGTCCGTTAACATTTTGCATTTTATTATAAAATTTCCAAAATTAAGGCAGCCTGTAATAAAGTCACTATTTTTCCCGTTTCGCATCACGACACGATGCTCCGGCTAGTAGAGAACGTAGTGGCAGAATGCAATGGAGAGTTCCACACGGTGAAGAATTGCTCCACAACACCAGGGCTTACGTTTTGCCAGCTAGCGCTAAGAAGTTCATGCGCTCAAGAACTCCATGCTGGAGGCGTGGCTCATTGCGAGATCCAGCACAGCGACTTGCAGCCTATTACCTACGTTGACGAAGGGATTATCATCGTAAACGATCGACCGGCTCGCGTGAGTATGGACAATGGCACCTATGTTCACATACGGGGCACACACCTCATCACCTTTACCGAATGTGCCACAGTTAATGAATCCCGATACGTCAATCATGACGCAGCCAGGAAAAGGGCTCCGGCAGTAGCCAGCTCGCCTTCCCTGAATATTGCAATGGAGCACTACGTCCTTAGCCTTCCATACCTTCACCGTCTGAGTGAGCGTAACCTGGAACACATTAAAAGGTTCGGGGAGAACGTCAACAGCTATCGGACACACCAGATAGTGCTAATTGCGGGAGCAATGTGTTGCGCATTAATATGCGTCGGCTTAACCTATCGACGAGTCACCCAGGCCAAGAAATCGGCGGCCAATTAAGAGAGGTGATCGTCCAAATAGGGTCGGCCGAGGGCGGCCTTGTTCCTGAGGGGAGAGTAGTTAACAAAGTCAACCGAGCGGCGGCGATGACCGATCGGCCGGAAGACAGCGCCGGCCAAAATGCTGACACAGCGTCTGGCCGGACGCTCATGCATAGCCGGCAAACACAGCATATTTGCGTGGCCGCTATGAAGACCAATTTATGTTAGCTTTAAGTTCAGTTCATTTTGGATATTTAAAGAATAAAGAGCACAAGCTCGTTCAAATATAACTCCGGCTACCAGCCGTAACTTTTTATTATTGCAAAAATGTCTGAGTCTCTAGGCCTGCAGTTAAAAAAGGGCAGTCACCCTTCCGCCGTAATCTTCATAACTCATCCTGGAAGATTCTTCGGCCAGCCGGCCTGCAACATAGCAGCGGACCTCGTCCCCCTAAATTCTGGATCAAAAGATCATCGGCCAACCGGCCTTCCTCCACCACCAACATATTCCTAAGGAGAGTGACCGCTGCTTGGGACCCACCTACATCAACAGGCGTACCCCGCACTTTACAACTCAACTATAGATCTAATTTACATACACTTGTCAAGCTTCGCGCTATAGTGCGCTAATGGGCAAACTCCACAGCTTGGCATACATACATACAAATACTGAGCAAGCTTCGCGCTTCTGCACAAAGATGCAAATATTTAGACATACAGTCTGTGGAGTCAGCCAAGTCAACCAAGTTATTTGGCAATTCATTGCGTCTCCTCTCGTGCAGCGTACACAACCACCTGCACTCATACATTCCTCACTGGCAAAAAACAGGTACAGTGCCGCCGAGACAGAATCTTCTACCTTTAAGAAATTAAATCCGGTAAATAAAAAATCTAAGAACTAAGAGAGAGTCTAAAACCCAGAGGCAGACCCATACACAGGCGCGACAGTGATTTTGTTTTCCGAGTTCCAATTTAGCCGCCTCATCGGCCGAGTTTTTTTTTCTCTCTTGGGCCACTGCTCTTGCGTTTGCAGTTAAAAATCTAGAATGCTCGACTTGCAGACCGGTTCCACTGAATTTCGTTAAAAGTCTTCACTTCAAGTATTTCGGATAAGAAAGTCGAAGAGAAAACCAAGGCGGCTTAAAGAAACGTTAGGTGAAGGAAATGATGGGACATATATGTCAAAAGAGGAGTAAATTGTGTCATAGGAACCATTTTTGACCATGTTTGCGGGATCATCAGTGGAATCCACAAAAGTTCAATCAACTAAGAATAAGTGGGAATTTACGTCAGTGAACATGGCTTTGCAAAAGCAGAGAAAGTCAAGACAGTAATTTCGTAAGTAAGCGTTATAAGTTCTTTTCCAACGCCGACATCGATAAATGTATCGGCAAATACTACTTTCCAGCGCATTATGTTTCGCAATTCCGATTGGGAAATCCGCGAAAACGAATTTGAATTTTTTAATTAGAAATTAAAAATACATCAATAAAACCGATGACTTGGTGGCAAGAAATAATTTAAGTTTTGGGAAAACCAAAAAAACGAAAGACGACAAGGCATGCGTTTGCTCGTAAAAACTTTAATTTTGCGATTTTTCTGTATTTACACGATCGTTCTTAGGCTAGCTTAAACGACGGTTGGCAAAGGCGTGCGAATTCGCAAAAAGCGCGAAAGAGCTTTATTATGCTCCCGCCGTAAAAAATAATTTACATTAGACTTCAAATTTGTAATTCCATATAAACTAAACAAACTAAGCTAAAGTTGCATTCACCCAACAGAATTGAAAGCGGTGTCCGTGTCCAGCAGCTTTCCGACGACGAAGAGTAGAGATATCCCCAGGCAAGTCGAATAATCCGACAGTTCATGTTCGTCGAGGACGTCCTCGCGGTGGCAGACTTCAAACGCGAGACCCAGGTGGCGATCCGCCAGCTGGAGGGGGCTGGATTCGGCAGGGTTCCCACTTAAGAAATGGATGTAAAATAACAAGACGATATTAGCCAACATTCTGAGCGACCAAATTGTTTGACCCAGTGGGCTGGCTCGCCGCTTTCATTGTCATGGAAAAGATGTTCATTCAAGACATTTGGCTCCAGGATCTAGGGTGGATCAAGGATCAGGATCAAGATTTCTGCCAGAGATGGGTTGACTTTTTGAAAATCGAACATCAATGCTTTTGAGACGCTACGCAGAAGGCGCCTTTAACGTCCGTAATGGTGAACTTGCTAACGGCAAAGGCGCGAGAGGTCCCAGTCGAAACTGTGTCGCTCCCGCGGCTGGTGTTGTGCGGAGCCTTGTTGTCCGAGGTGGCCAACGCCGTTCTTCCGAAAATGTCCTGCGAAATATCACTGCACAACATCGGGTGACCAAGATCACCCAGTTCACCGATGTGGAGAATTGTGCACATTTCCGCTTAGAGTATAAACCGGCCGATCTCGCCAGGCGGGGTGTAGATCTTCAGGACCCCGCAAACAGCCAGCTGTGGTGGCATTGTCCTATCTTGCGAGTGGCCGATTAAAGGCAGTGACTCTCCCGTGACTGAGCCCTAAAAGCGAGTCGTCAAAGTTCATATTGCTCACTGAAGATATTCTTGAGCGTTCTTCACACTCGACAAGGCGTTGCGATTCCTCGATTTCGTTCATCGCATCATCTAACGCTCGCGGAAGATCAAGTCTATGTTTGAGGGTCACCTGACAACCACCGAAAATGCGTCTGCCGTACGTCTCATACTTTCCGCCACGCCACGCAGATACTTCGGTCTTCAGATTGGCTGCTTAAGCGAAAAGCACTCCGTGAGGGCATCCAGTCCTATTAGGAACCTAAATCCATTTTTTGATTCTCTAGGCTTATGAGAGCATGCTTCCGGGTCACGCCTCCGAATTACGCCAGTATGACTAACGGCATCCTCCCTTACAACTGCCTTCTCTCTAGACTTCTCGTCTAATTTACGCATCGCATAACACTGCACGGCGGTAATCCGATGCTGATCCGTCTGATCTGTTCCAAATTTTGGATTCTGATGGTGAGAAATTTGGTCAAGTCCGTCGTCTATTTGTGCATGGTATGTGTCATCTACAAAAAGAAGTTGTAGATGCAACTCATGCAAGAGTTACCTAAAGAACGGACGTCTTTGTCGCGTACCTTCATATATACCGGTATGGACTTCCATTTATCACCAAAAAGTACGCGGGCGAGCCTTTCGCACCACAAAGGAGTGTTTTATTGTTTGGGAGCTTCTCCACTAACAGCAACCATTTAGAGGCTACATCTAATCTTACAACTGAGAAATTTCTCGCCGCTCTCGCCTGTTTCGTATCCCGAAATGGATGCCACGTCAAGTTCAGTCGGACAACGGGAACACCTTTGTGGGACCGGATGCCCTAAGTGGCGAGCCCCTACAAAAAATCTCCGTGTCGGAGACATGGTGGTTGTCAAGGAAGACCACCTTCCAATGTCCAATGGCCTTGTCCGTGTGGTCGACATCCAGACTACAAAGTCGTTCCACTTCCGGCTGCCCGCAATAATCAGTCGCCCTTCCACTACAATGTTTTAGTAGTTCGAATTCGTAGCTCCAAGCGGTAGTTCCGATTCCTAATTTTTATCAGTACTGATTCCAACATTTCTTTCCATCTTTGTCTGCCAGTCAAATCAGGCACGATGTCTCCATGCCCACGAAGTGCCATCGCTTTGGAGAACAGATGTACTCGAGGTACACAATTCTACCGTTGCTGAGTCTGCAGCGGAATCCATCCGCTACGCTAATGTTCCCCCATTTGAATTTCGAGAGATGATTCCTGCAAAACGTGCGTTCAGGATCAGCACACGCTCTTGCACCTTGCCGAGCAGCCCGATGCTTTGCGCCAGACGCGACAGGAGACGTGCTGGTCGCGGAGCACAACCAATCCACGGCAATCTTTAGCCGCTCCTCGGCCCTCTATCACTACTCTACGGCATACTTGCGTCACTCCACAACATTTGTCCACCACTTCGCAGCCCTCGTCCGCCATGCCTAGCCAATTTTCCGTCGCTAGTCCCTATCGTCCCTGCTGCTGCAGCGTAACTGCTTCAACATTCGCTTAGCTAGCGGCAAGTTTCCTCCAGCCGACTAACAACATTGGTGGCGAGCAGATTTGTTCATCCACCGTGGGCTCCAAGACTGATGGCGGGGTCCCGCTCGATCTGGTCTTCAATATTGAGCCTCATGTGAGCACTCGCACTCCCATCCAGGAGTTGAGCGAGTGGGTGAGGGCCCACTTCCGAGACATTACCCTCGACGTGCTCCTGGGCTGCCGATGGCCCAGAGCACCGTTTTTGGATAGGTCATGTCCGGAGCCTGTCACCAGCCGTTATCACAACGGATCTAATGCAACCCGAGTGATTGCAAGGAGGGCGGGATGTTTGGGTAGAGCCCACTGTGCTGCATGTGCTCACGGAGCTTTCCGAATGCGTGCACCATCGCGACTCTTGCCCACTTCCGCGCTCGACGTCTCGAGTGTTCTCACGCTCCGAACCTCGGGCATCGGGTTCGCACACCGAACATTGCTGTAGACCACGAGTTTTAAGCTTAAGTTAGTTACATCAATGCACCCAAATAAAGCTGATGCGTCTTTACTCACAAGACATGCCGTCTTTTTGTCTAACCTCAACGGGTTCTATTTTTCTTGCTTTCATTGCATTCACGTAAACATATTTTATTTACAGTCGTCGCTTAGACCTTGAATTGATCGGTTACGTTCTTATCGCAGTTAATCGCAGTTTGCTTCACAGCTTACTCAAATTGTAAACGTTTATCCGTTTTTTTCTTTTCATACTTCAACGAATAAAAATACAAGAAGAAAACAAGAGAGTATCCCAATTCTGCCATGCCCAAAAAGCACAACATCCATCCACAAACATCCGAGCCTCCGAAATATCGTTGTCAGCTTAAGACACAAACAAGCCTCTCTCGTTATACCAATGCTTTGCAGTAAAGCCATTAATAAAATTGACCAACAACAACAATTGTTGAAAGTTCAAAGCGGCTCAAGAACTCCACGGCATTTGCAAGATCATAAACCAATTGCAAGATGTAGAAATATACAAATATGCACGAAAAACACATAGAAAGGAATCTCCAACTGGTGTAGTCCATCTCACATTTGACTGATTCAGCCTCCTACCAATTTTATAAATAAATCTTCGCAGTTAGTATACTATATAATTTCACTCGTAAATAAGTCGGAACGGGCAGGATCGGACGAGTATATTATATAGGAACGATTCGAATCATTTTGTATTGTTCTAGAATTTCGGTTCAAATTGTATGACTTCTATATCATATAGCTGCCATAGGGATGATTGAGAAATTAAGACAATTAAAATTATAACTTCTTCAGTATTCAACAGTTTGTTATAATATTCTAGAATTTAGTTTTTAACTTTATTAAAATCGGGAGACTGTTTCATATAGCTGTCATAGAAACTATAATTAAATAAAAAGGAAAATGCCAAACTGTTAATGTAAAGCTATATCTGTAAATCTGTAACTATAATAAGTACAGCTGACTGTAATGTAAATGTTTTTTAACACAACTATATAATTAAATACCCATAAAAGTTATAGGTAAAAAAATATATTTTTTATTTGACCGAATGTTTACAAATGTGAGACAGTTTGAAAAAATAGTAGCGTTCGTTTAAGTTATCTTTGATTCTTCCATTGGATGCAGGTGCTCTATTATTTAGTATTGATTTTGTTTTTAATTTTTACAGAACGAACTTTGATCGTGGGAAGGCAGGGAGTTATTTGATAGAATTTAAGAAAACAGGTGTTCCTCTTTGGCTTATTGTATGAAACTAAGACCACAGGTGCTTATATTGGTTCCAAGTAGTTTTGGCTTTAAGTTTCCTATTGCATTAATTGCCAATTTGTAATTGTGGGGTATATTAGTTAAGTATATGCTGGGTATGTGCTAAGTCCGTAGGACTGGATTAATTGGAGTAGTACAGGATGCGCAATCTTGTGGTAACTGATGTCTCTTAAAATAGAGTAAGAAAACCTTTTTTTGTGTTTATAACATAGACTGGCGATCTTGCGAATCTTGGGGTTAAAAATATTCCTGAAATAATTTGAACGGCGAAATAAATAATAAACGAATTGTGGCGGCAGAACCAATTAAATTGTTTCCACGGAAGTGCAGGTGTCGAGCCGTCAGGGGTATCAGGAGAAGAGTTTAATTTGACTTAATATATAAAGAAGTGAAGACAGAGCAACCGACGGAGTTTGGTCCCTTTATCTTATATGGAAATAAATTTATAGTGGTTCTAGAACATTTATAGTATGTATTAATTTACGAATTAATTTAAGAATTTATTATCAATGTATTTGTTCCTTTAATATTTGGTTTATATTGCGTATTTAGCTCAATATATGGGTCACAAATTGTGGATTTATCCCGTAATAAAAAAATAATTAATTACTAATTTAGAAAATTAATTGTCGCACGTAATTAATTATTGTCAAACTTATTTATTAAGGAGCCGGAAAGGTTGAAATACCCCATTGGCTTTTGTTAGCGGGAAAAAAGCTCAGTGGGTTATGCTGTCGGTAAAGCAGTGGGTGTGTGCGGGACTCAAGAAAACCAAACGGCAAGAACAACAACACGGCCGCTGCAGCGGCTAAGTTGAAATCGATTGGAAAAAAAAAACACTCGCAACTGCATTTGGGGTTTGTTGGTGATTGTTTTGATCACTTTGAATTTTCAAATTATATTATCAGAGGTTAGTTCCTGGAATCGGAGGCTGAAAATATATTGGAAAATATAATTGGAGGAGATTACAGCGGCCGAGTTTTTGGAAGCTCGGTGAGCAGAGGCAGCTCAGCGTCCAACCAGGTCCATTTCCCATGTGTATCATATTCACCTCCTCATCTTCTAAACGCCCGGTTATGGCAAAAATAAATATTAGTAAAAAAAAAAACGAATGTGGATCTAGCTCAGAACTCATGCCACACAAAATAAAAGATTAAATCAAGAAAATAGGATACGCAATTATTTTTTAGCATCCAAGAATTTGTCGAACTCGTTCCTGTATTTCTATCAATAATTTTGTTAAGTGTTCCTTCAAAGTGGAGAAAACTGTTATACGGAAGGACATAGAAATCTTCACAATTTAACTTGAAGTTTTGTTAATATGGATATTATGTGTGATATTCTTTTTATACACTTGCAGCGTATTATAATTTCAGTCAAAAGTTTGCAACGTGGTGAGGTAGTCATTTCCGACCATATAAGGTACATATATTCTTGATCAGCATCAACAGCAGAGTCAATCTATTCAAAAAAAATCCATCTGTCCGTTTCTACGCAAACTAGTCTCTTACTTTTAAATCTATCGCAATGAAACTTCTTATATATACATTTCTTCTATATACATTCGCTTGTATATATGTCGGAACGGGCCGGATCGGACAATTATATCATATAGCTTTAATAGGCGCGATCAAAAATTTTTTCAATAAAATTAGAACGTTTCCAATTTTTTAACAGATTTTCATCAATTTAAAAATATAGCCACTCTGTATTATTCTAAAATTTCGGATTAAATTTTTGAAAATCGGACTACTATATCATATATGTAGATGCCATTGGAACGATCCAGAAATTAATAAAATTAAAAATTATAATTTTTTCAGTTTTCAACAGATTTTCTTGAAATTTGGGAGAAATTCATTGTGATATATTCTAGAATTTCGGATTTCATTTAATGAAAATTGGACTACTATATCATATAGTTTCCAAAGAAACTATCATTAAATATGGAGAAAAATGCCAAGCTGTGAATGTAGAACTGTTGCTGTACAACTGTAAATATGATATGTTTAGGTGACTGTAATGAAAGTAGGAATTATCTCATTGTTTTTTAACAGAAATACATTTAATTTATATTGTATTGATTATTATTAATCCAATTCCAATCTGCAAGGGTATAAAAACTTCGAAGTGATATTGATTCGAACGCGAATTCTTTTTCTACGATCGAGTCCCACACCATAAAGGGATGGATGGTAAAAAGGGCACATACCATCAGTGCACACCTGCAGACACCTGTGATCGGGCAACACAATAAAAAAGTAGAGGGATGAAAAGGTCACAGTCAGCCAAGATTTTTAGCGTCGATAAAAAGGGACACTTGTGTGTGCACGAAATGACATGACCACCAACGATCCCTCAATTTAAAAAAGGCAGGAGACAGAGCCATAAAAGAGCCATAGAAAGATTTACATAATTTTGAGTCTAACACATATTTAAACGACTCTTCCAGATATTTTGTGTGTTCAGGAAGTTATAGTAATGGTAAAAAAAATTAAATAAACAATTTTTTTCAAAATAATTTTCTTTGAGAAAAATATATTTTTTCACTTTGATACCTTTCAAAAAGGCGAATGGGTAGGTGTAGTACATTGTCCCATAGATATATAAATTGTACAACAATTATCTGTCAAATTCCGTTTAAATTGTTCGATTATCTTTCCAAATTTAAAAGTTATGATTTTTGCAACGTAAAATGAGAAAAGGCGCTACTGTGCGACGATGGGACTCTTATTAAGCGCCAAGTCATGGGGCCGCTATGGATAAAGGAAATTAATGGTTGGAATCTTATTTTAATTTATATTTTTGAAATTGTTTACAAGTTTGGGATTTATAACCTATCGGATTTGAAGTATATATATAAAATTTATACAAATTTTTGCATATAACATACATATACGGACAGAATCCGGTATGAGAAAAACGAACGGATATTCTGCTAGTCTCATTGCTCGCGGACTTATACAATAATAACAACAACAAAATCGTTGACCTGAAGGTCAATACATAGATAGAAAAGAGACACGGATAGATCAGAAAATAGTCTGAGAAGAGAATTAAGTAATAGAATTCTAAGCAACCGTGTCAGTGCAAGATATTCGTATTGGAATATAGGGCGATCCCTTTGGCGGTTGTCGAACCTGTAAGTCATTGCCCTATTTCCGATTGCCATGAATAAAAATTCCTGAATAAAAATTGTCTATTGAAGCTTCATTATATTATTTATTTAGAACTAATTGTAAACCTTTTAATGGTCATCAACTTATTTGAATTACTAGATCATTTTTGTTTTAAAAATAATAACTTTAATTTAGTTTTCTTATTTGGTTGTTTCTTTACCGTAGAGACTAAGTATTTATATAATTTTAAGTATAATAACGAGAGTAGGACGTGTCATAGTTAATATGTATATATAGAATAATAAAAATAGGTTTTTGGCGTTAAGTAGCATTGCTAAATCTTTTTATTTTTTTATTGTCTATTTGATTTAACTGCAATTCTCCATATTAATTTCCATATTTTATTAGTTTTAAAGAGTATATTATAGTATAATAATAAAATAATAATATTTAGTTATTTAAATCTCCCTATTTATTACTTAGAGTCATGAAGTCAGATCAAATAAAACAAGAAAAGAAGCTAAGTTTTTATTTGATAAAAGGTAGTTATTTATTTATAATTAATATTTAGATTTGCTCTTTCCTTACGTTTGATTTAATACTTCATTACATCAGATTTACTATTTATTTTGGATTACAAAACTAATACGAAAACATTTCTTCTTACTAACAACTATATTTCACTAGCACTATTTATATTTAATTACGTTCACCTTTAAGTTTACGCGGCACCATGTTTAGAAATTATTAAGATCTGTTTGTAAATCCGACTGGCTGGCGACGTCCTTGTATTAAACGCAAAGTTAGTCAAGACATTGAGCGGGTCATTTATGAATAATGTGAACAATAAGGGACCCTTGGAACATTAGATAAACTATTCTAAAAGAGCACCTTTTACGTCCTGCCATTCAGATAACTTGAGATCCAATTAAAAAAATAAACTGGAAAACCCATTAAATCGAGTTTCCTAACAAGGAGAGAATGGTTAACAGAGTCAAATGCTTTACTAAAATCAGTATAGATTACAATTGTCTAAAAGTTATTATGGAAGCCCTGTATAATATAGTAAGAGAGCTCCAAAAGACTTGTCGTTGCTTATCTTCGCTTAATAAAACCATGTTGATATGGAGAAAAACCTGAATGTGGTCAATTGATGATGTTTTCCTACAGGAACTGGTTGACTTTATACGAAGCAAGGACCGCATTTTTCTACTTTTTGTAAATTTCCAAAACTGTCAAAATAAAATGAGTTCCATTTGGTGAAGAGTCTGCTGAATGTATTATTCTACGCTCGCAATAATTCAGAAATTTCGCTAACTTGTCTGTCATACATACAAATGACTCCTTGAAATCGTGGAATACTTTTAATGCCAAACCTATTTATTTCAAATCTGGATAATGCCCTTAGCTCATTTTAAAGGTTTTTTTTTTCAAAATGAATTCCCATCCCACATTTGGATATTGCATATGCATTTTAAAAGAAAATATTCTGCTTTCCTGTATTTTTTTATGTTCAATATGTTTTTGATGGAGTTTAGCACAACAGTTTCCCCTATAAGCTAAAGAAGTAATTACATTCTCCATACTATTTATTACTAAGATCCTATTTGGTAAAATAAAATGATTTTACGCTCAGCAGAGAACTGATTCGGCTAAAATGCCAGTAACAAACGACTGAATCATTGAAACATATCGACGCATTTCCGCAAATCTAATTTTACAGGAGAAGCTTTTTTGACGTATTATCTTAGGAACGAGAAAATAATGGAAAGATTTTTCAACGCTTAGTGGATTTAGCTATAATAATTTTTATCATTAAAGGCGCTATTTCATAAAAAAATATAAGAATATTAATACATACGATAATTTCGCGCGCACATTGAAAAGCACTGTGACATACGATTAAATTGAAATTTCATTTTTATCGGAACTATATGGTTTTCAGTTATAATATTTCACAGGGTAATAAGACATTAGGTTGCTGAAGCTAGATACACACGATGCAAACAGTTTGCAGCAAGTTGAAAATAACTTGCTGTTGCTGTCTACACGTGTTTGCATATTTTTGTTTGCAGTGCTTGCAAGTGACGCTCATTTGCAAGTTCTGTTGTTTTGTGAAAGTCAAGGAATAGCGACGTGTTTATATTATGTCGGAGCAGAAATCAAGAGTTGCTACTGTTGCTATATTACCAACTTTAATTAAACGTAAAAAAGTGAGAAAATTAATGTCTGACAAATAAAAAAAAAATAAATTGAAATACTTACCAAATATTGAATTTTATAATTATTTTCTTGGTCATTTTTAATAAATTGAAACTTTTGCCTAATTCTTCACCAACTGCACAATAAGCAATTTGTTTTTTATGCTTATTTTTAAAATCTTGCGACGAGACATCCCATAAAACAGAATGATTTTCCTAGAATTCATGTGCTTTGCTTGCTGCAATATTCCGACTACAAGCAAACAGCGCACGAAAACAAGCAACTGACGCTATCAAGATAGCGGTAAAAAAATGTATACAGATGAAAAGCAAAAATTATGGCTGCAAAAAAATGTTGCAAGTTTTTTGTTTGCAGCAGAATAGTTTCAACCGTGTTCATACGTGCAAAAATGGCTTGAAGCAATCAACTTTCTGCAAATTGTTTGCATCGTGTGTACCTAGCTTTAGAACTGTTAAAGTTGGAAGAAGTGGGAAGGAGCCACCTATTTTTGGTACATTAAGAACCCGTGGGACTATATAATTTTTCCAACATCCCATTATGTTTGATTCTGCTTTCCGTGCTACTTTTATAGCATTCAACATGTCAAGCGGCATATTCTTCTTCAAATCCTTGGTGGCATGGTTGATTATTGAAGCAAGCGCCTTTTTAACTAACTTCTTTTTCACTCGCTTTGTTCCCATTAAAAAGATTTTCTTAGCCTTGATCATGTTTGTTACAAAATATGCTGCAGCTCTCCTCTCTCTCTCTCTCAAATACTACTAACATTCGCTTTTAAACGATCCCAAGACCTTTCAATTAAATCAGAGTCACCCAAGTTTTTACTATCGCTTCATCTAAACCGTTTATTCCACGATAGCCTTGGGATAATCGTTTTCCTAGCTTTCTACCAGGTCCATAGAAATTATAGCCACGTAAATGAGCCTCAAAAGGTAGAGCATTAATTATATTATTTACGATTAGACCAGAACCCTGTTTGACATTTGTTTTACCACTATTTATATTAAGAAAAGATGTTTAGCAATTTTATAACAACCATAATTACCAAAAGATTGTCATTGAATTAAGTACTAATCACAATAATATGCGTTTATTAAGACAAAATCGGATACTACACATTATCAACGAAAGATGGTTTTGTCACTGTATGAAGCTAATAAAAATAAGATTTTAATATTTGAAGATGTTGCTTTCGAAAAGCAGAACAGTACACGAAACTACTTTTGCTTGAGACGTCATTGAAATATTGATTCATTCTACTTATCACAAACCTATACACATACACTGAAACGTTTGATTCGGGATAATGCAAAATATATTATAATGTTTAAGCACGACGATTTAAACATACATATGTATATCGAGATCACGTTAATAGTGACACGGACTTTCTTTCTTTTATAAAAATTCCACGAACGTGTTGGGAGAAAAATAAGGATTTCTTCTAATTTCGAAGGATGATGTAATAAATACTGGACGATATAGGAGAGAAGTTGAGAATAAGAAGAAATATTTGTATGCGAATATAAATAAATTCCTACAATTTGGAGGCTCAACCAGGATTAATCCAAATATTAAGTATAAGACAATTAGGGAAGGGCGAATTTCATTGTCACACACAAATACAGATGAACAAAGATTCCGAATTCTGGTGAAATTAAAATTTGAGGGAATGGAGTACAGTTGCAGTTCGATAAGACAACGGCGAAGAGCAGCATTTTTTTTGCAGTCTGAGATCCGGCCGGTCACGGTCAATTAATATTTGCAAATCTAGATCTGTGGAAGGCGTTGGGAGTAGCGTTAGCAGAGGCAAGCTGACCAAGTCGCAAGCGTGAGGCGGAAACTGGAAGAGCTGAGGCGAGGTGACGAAATCTGAAGCAGGATCTTCATGGTTGAGCACAGACGGATAAGCAATTACGGTCACAATCTAGAGGGCGCGAAGCCTCCATCAGCTGGCAAGCAAATCTTTGTAGCGAGGTAGTTGGCAGGGCGATCTGAGAGGAGGTTACAAAATATGGAGCACCAGATGTTTTTGGTAACACAGGCGGAAAAGCAGTACGAATGCAGTTTAGATAAGCAGTGCATTGAAATTGGTGTAAACCGGAAAGACTGGTAAACAGTAAAAAGCAGACTGTATGTATGAAACTTGAAAGTTAAATATTGGAAATGTCAGAAATTCTTAAAATTTTGTTTAAACATGTAGATACTGTTAAGGTAATATCAAACATAAACAAAAAAAATCGTAAAATGCATCTCGAAAAAATAATGTTAATGAATTGTGACGATTTGCGCGCAAAGCTAGGAGAATTACGTTTAGTAACAACCGGCAGGAAGCCTGATTTACTGAATAGGCTCCTGGCTCATTTTGGCATTTGCAGGAAATGCTCACAAGCCGTTATTTGTTTACTCTTAAAGACGTATAATGTAGAGAATCCATTTTTGCAGAAACAGGTAGGCCAGATGTAGACCAATGGATTGTGGAGGTAAAGGAATGCGCTTTGACAGTTGAGTGGATCCAGCTTCAATAATTCATTTACTCCAAGCAGTTGCTCAATGGAGCCCTAAAATCATTTCTTTGAAATCAGGTTAATATTCGTAAATGGGATTCTTTTAAGGCAGCATTGCGTAGAGAATTTGCTGTCAAACTATCGTCTGCTGAGGTGCATCGCAAGCAAGGTCAACGGGTGAAAAAAATGAAGGAACTCTAGAGGAATATTTGTATGCTTTAATGAAAATTGCCAAGCCATTCAAATTAAATGAAGAAAGTTTGATTGAATACTTTGTAAACGGAGTGCCGGATTCAAAGGCAAAGGCAAAGGCAAATAACATAATGTTGTACCAGGTAAAAACAATAAAGAATCTAAAGGAGCAGATCGAAGTCTACAAGAAAGTTAGTGCCACGTACAAGGTATCATAAAAATATGAAGAGCGTGAGACAGAAGGATCAAAAAGTTTGAATTCGAAATCATGTTTTGTGCGTAAATGCATTAAATGCGGGGATCCGTCCCACTTAAAAAAATATTGCAAGAAGAAAGAAAACTAGATTTGCTTTCGTTGCGAACAGCCAGGTCATCGTGCTGCACAATGCACGGTCGAGGCGAAATAGCAGACTAACACCAATGCTGATCGCTTTGAGAGTGAAACCTCGAAACCAAAGAGCGAGTTTACAGCTTCCGGCCTTCAACTAAAAGTTGTAAAGCATTCCGTATTCCAATTCAAAGGAGTTGTCGACACATGCACAGGGCAGCACCCTTCTTACTGGAAAGGAGAAATGCTTTACAGGAATAGGTGAGAGTCAGATGTTGACGTTTGGATGCATAATCCTGCCAGTCGAAATGGACAACATAAAAATGAAAGTAAAATTCTTCTACTGGAGGAAGACATGGGCTTTGACGCTCTTTTAGGCAGAACTATATTGGAGATAGTAAATATGAAAGTTACTAAAGAAGGCACTGAGTTTCTGCGTCGGAAGTATTGACGGGGAGCGGAAAAACACAGATATTGAGTTTCTGCAAAAGTTTAGGGGCATGTGTGCAAAACAGGTGAATGTTTCAGATCAGGTTGACTTGCCCCATTGAAATCAATTTCAAAAGATCGAAGTCAAGAGTTTGATTGGAGATTACGTACCCAATCGAATGTTAAATGCACCGGTGCAAATGAAAACTAAATGACTAAATACCAGTTTTTCACCATACATTTCGTTTACCAGTCTGTGACCAGAAAACAGTTAACGAGCTAAGTTAAGGAGTGGCTTGCTGAGAATACTATCTAACCGAGTACTTCTGATATGAATATGCATCACCTGTAGTTCTGATATCCAAGAAAAACGGAAAGGAACAAACAAAAGCTGAATGAAAAGATTATCCGAAACAATTTTCAGATGGCTCACATGGAGACCATTTTAGACAAGCTACAAGGAACAGAAACGAACTTAAAATAAGTGCGTGTGAATGGGCTTGCCAGTGGAAGAGTCGCCTTACGTCACACAATCACCGTTACAAAAATCAAACAAGTCATAGTCGCAAAATCGTTTTAAACTTATCTGAGAGAAAATTATATGATTTTTCTATAGAAGATATGAGCTTTTAAAGATGAAATTTGTTTTGTTCTCTGAAACATACAACAAAAATTCGTAAATTTGAAAATTTGTTGACTTTCAGATGATATTAAAAAAATGTATTACCTATCGTAATGGTTTTTACTTAAAATGATGCATTACACTGTAATTCAAACTAAAAAAACGGCAATTTGGTTTGGGGTTGTACAGGTAAATTGCTACCTGCCAGGTGTCAATTATTTTCACCTTTTATTGTCTTAAGTAGTCAGTAACTTCTGAAGCTGCTGTATCCTAAGCGGCTTCAACACCATGCCTATGCAGGGCGTGTCTCAAAAATTCCGTAAGTTGGACAAAATAAAAAAAAAACTAAAGTTTTTTTATTTTCTTTTTTTTATATATTTAAAATTTTTTCCCCCAGCCTGAATACACTTATGAGCTCGTTCCAAAAACAATACGGTGAATGGTTGAGCGTTAAAATGCCATTTCTGGTGCAGAATTCGGTCACTAGCGAACTAGCTCACGATGACATGGCGGATTATCGTGGTATTGCGGCTGAACACGACGAATACTAGCGAGCAAACGCCGCATAACGGTCAAATAAAACGGCCCATTAATATTTTTGCCAATTGGAACGAACTCATGATGAATTATTCCCATCAAATCCTAAAAACAAATGAGCATTGTCTTCACTTTTTATTTACCGAGCTGAAAATAAAATTTAATAATCGCTCTTTTTTCAACACTAATTTTACGACCGATCACAAAAACATACTATCACATTTAACAGCGTAGCTCGCTTCCACTGGTCCAAATGTAATAATACTTAGAGGAAATGTAAATGAAGGATGTACCGTGCACTCACGATTAAGTGGCGCCACCAGAAAATGCACTCGGACCAAAGTTCGGGAATTTTTGAGATAAACCTTGTACTTTGCGTTTTTTTCCTAAATCAGAATTAGTTTTGATAGTCTGCATTCAGCAGTAATAATTAGAAGTCAAAATGGCAAAAAAAAAAAAAAAAATAGACAATAAAAAATAAAAAAAACTTGTAAAATATTTTTTTCAGTTTTCAAACTGTTTTTATTTAAGCAAATTAATAATTAATTAATTAATACGTAAATGTTTTACAACAATTTCCTGTCAAATGCCGTTTAAATTATTCGATTATCTTATTTGTTTCAAAAGTTATGATTTTTGCAATTATCCATACCGTTCATACATTCGATCGTAAATCAATATATAAAATGTTATTCCATTTACAAAGTTGCCTTACAGCCTTGGAAATGTGTGCCATTCAAGTCGAGCTTGGAGACTGTCGTCTCCTGTACGTGGCTTTCTTAATAAATTCAAAATTCCCACTCCTACACTCTTAATAAATAAAAAGATTTACACGAGGCTATCAGCAGCGGGACTGCATTAGTGGCCATAGCTGCTTTACGCGGCAATTCCATTGTTTTTGTCCCAAGTCTCCTCGCTCCGTCTATTCCAAAACCCTGCTGTAGCTCTCCTTTCCTTAGCTAGCCGAAAATCTTCCTTCGTACCCGATTCCGCAAGATCTCCTAAGGAAGCATCCTGACCTCCCTTATGCAGAGCTCCGCAATCGAGACCCTGATAGTAGCTGATATTCTTCCATCTGTGCTCCTGGGCTCTAAGACCAAATTTTTCTGCCCTCTTGGGTAAAAAACAACTATCGGATGGTTCCTTATAAGCTACTAGCAGCATGTCTGTGTTCTCAACATGAACATTCCAAGAACATGTGTCGCAGTGGTGCCGGATACAATACAATTTCAATGTGGAATTAGCGCCACCACACGCTCCTGCATATTAGCGATCGTCCTGGAAAGCAGATGAACCAAAGTTATTTAGTTCTACCGTTGCAGAGTCTGCCACGGAATCCATCTGCTATGGAAAGGTCGACGTCCCCCTCAGATCATTTGAGATAACTCCACGGATAGTGCTGCATTCCGTTCCCCGCATCTTACGCATATGCCACGTCGCTCGTCCGCTTCGCCACGACACTCTACACCTTTGGAGTTGGGCTTACCTGGTCGTGTACTACTTCTCATGAGATGAAGAACGACATGCAAACCATTACAAACTCGTAATGGATTTATAGAGATTCGGAAGCTCTTCACTAACATAAACAAAACCTTTCTTGCTGTTGAATCACAATTTCTTGGCCTAAAAATATTAAGGGAATCTCCTAGAAGAAAAATCCCAAATAACAACCTACTAGTTTCTAAAAATGGTTTACGATCTACAACATCCGAAACTTCTACTGGCACTTATTACAAGTATCATTCTCTTAATATTGGTTCAAATGATTGTGTTCCAGAGGAACAGCCTCGCGGTTCTAATTCAACTGAATTCATCATGAAGGTCTTTAATGGTATAAAAAGACAAAAAGAAGATTATTTTGGATCGACCCAGTTAGAAACAATGATTTGAAACTCGACAAAATATTTTTTCAAAGCTAGTAATTAAAAATGAAGTTACAAAAAAGTTTTTATGTTATAAGTCCCATGTTTATCATTTGATATTTCTCATTTTAAAACTGACTTAATCTGTGCGTCCCAGATGTGTATGCAGTCATTAAGTTTAATAGTTGTTGTGATTAGGTTATATGTTAGATGGAGGTAATGCCTATAATCGTTCTAGGATTAGCTAAGGAAGGCAATAATGAGGACGTTTAGTAACTCTAGGTTTCCATACAATCTTCTACTGCTGTCCTTATGTTGCCTGAGTAATATTATTGTATAACACACAGTAGAATATTATTTGCGAACTACTAGAAACAAGTTTTATATGCTGCTCGAAACCACTTCTATTAAATGATGTGCAATTAGATAACAAAACTTTCGTTAATTTAACAAAACCATTTTTTAAGAATGTATACATACATATGGAATATTAATGTACTTACCGTAGAGCAAGTGAGACTACAGCTTTCTTTACCCAAACTAACTCTAATGCTCCTACATAGTTGAATTACTTGTAGCACAAATACATAATTGAATTTGATGAGATTTGGAACCAGGGGCGTACTAAGAGTACTATTAATAACGTTTTTTTTTTTAATAATCTCTCTCCCACATACAAACAAGTTAATTTCCATTTTATTAATTAATCAATATTCCAATTTTATTATCTAAATATTTGTAAAATTTGAGTTTGGCCCTGAGAACTTATACAACAAAAATTGAACAACAATTTAGCAATTCGTTGCTTTCTTAATGTTGCATTCGTTTCACTCGACCATACGTTACCGTTGACTATCTTTTTGTCCTATTATCTAAATGATGTGTTTTTCTCAAGTAATAATTTTTTTAATATTTGGAGGTAATAATACTTAGCGATTTGTTGCTATAAAAAATAGATTTTAAAAATTTATAATTTTTTATTTATTTTACTAAAAAAGTATATTACATTTTTGTATTAATAAGTTAAAAATATATTTTTTAATTAAACTGTTATAGCAGCCACAGGAATTGAATAAAAAATTCTACTTCTGCAGTTTTTAACACATATTTCTTTTTTGTAAGATGTAATTTTTTATTATATTAGAATTTCTGGTTTAATTATTTACAAATCAGAAGACTATATCATATATCTTTAGTTGGACCCATCGGATATAGAATATAAAGAAAAATGAAAATTGTACAAATAAAATTGTAACTGTTTTACAACATAAATATATTTGTATATACCCTTGCAGGGTATTATAAATTCAGTCAGAAGTATGCAAGGCAGTTAAGGAGTCTATATAATCTTGATCAGAATCGACAGACGAGTCAATCTAGCGATCTTCGCAGTGCCAAAGTTAGATTACTTTAGAGTTAGACTACTTTTTTCATCCGTGATATACGCGTATGCATTTATTTTAAACAGCTTTAAATATATCAGTTTGCAAAGCAGTGAGAGTCATTTTCGATTCTTTAAAGTATGTACATATGTATATTCCAAATCAGTATCTAAGGATGAGTCGATCTAGCCATGTCCGTCTGTCTGTCTGTCCGTTTCATATGCAAATAAATCTCTCAGTTTTTAAGCAATCTAAAAAAAGAAGCTTTGCGGATAGTCTTCTACATGATACAATTACGTGTAATTGTATCATGGTCTTTTATTGCTCTCACGAGTATATAGATATGTACATATGTATGTATGTACATATATAATTCGGAAAAGGCCGGATTGATCAACTTTTCATGTAGCTGTTATAGAAAAAAACAGAAAAATAAAAACAAAAAATAATTATTCTTCTCATTATCGTCGTATCGAAGTTAGTTTCCTTTCTTAGTTTTATTAATATTCGAATACACTCGAATGCTGGCCAGAACAAAAATGAAAAGGAATACGGAAGTCAATGAAATTTTTTTTTTACTTATTTATTTTTATTATAACTAATAGATTTTATTAACTTCGCCTTTTAATATTAGAATTGAATAACATAATTGGATTTATTTTGATAATGCTATTGGCTAGTGACAAGCAAGTAAGATAATTGTTACCTACTCGTACAATACAAATAATATACAGCAACAAAAACAAATCGAAACAACATAGTATATGTACATAAAGCAATACCATATTCCATACCATTTCCACAGAAAGATCTACCACTGCCAAAAAATTAAAAGTTCTTTAATGTGAAATGAATTAACATGGCTAGAATAATAATTTTGAAATATTCGACTGCAAAGTCAATTTTTTGTAATTTTGATGAAATAAGAATTAAAAAAGGCATGTCTATATTTATACCTTTGCAGGGTATTATAATTTCAGTCAAAAGTTTGCAACTCAGTGAAGGAGATATATCCGACCCTATAAAGTATATATATTCAACAGCCGAGTCGTTCTAGCGAGGTCCGTCTGTCCGTCCGTCTCTCCGTCTGTCCGTCTGTCCATCCTTCTGACCGTCATCTGTCCGTCCGTCTGTCCGTTTTTACGCAAACCAGTCTCTGAGCTTTGAAGCTATCTGAATAAAACTTTGCGTTAGTCGTCTATATACTTTCACTCGTATATGTGTAAGAACTGACCGGATCGATCGACTATATCATAAAAAATTTTTTCGAAAAGAAATTATTACTTTTCCAGTTTTCAACAGATTTTCATCATGCTATACGGCCAACTATATCATAAAGCTGCCATACAAACGATCGATACTTATAGAGTGAAATGTAACAGCGTGACTGTAAACCTGTAAATTAATATGTATCGCTAATTCTAATTTAATTCCTAGGGATCGAATTTAGACCGAAGTTAGCATTCTTAGTTTCTATGGCAGCTATATGATATAGTAGCCCGACTTTCATAAAATAAAATAAAAAATTCTTAAATAATCCTACATAAATGTAGGATATTTTTAAAACCAAAAAGTAATCATTTCATTCTACACAATTTTTTTATCGGTCTTATGTCAGCTATAAGTTACAGTAGTCAGATTTTTATATTTATTATGAAAATGTATGTTGAAAACAGAAAAAACTATAACTTGTTTTGTAAAAAATGACAGAAATGACAGCTATTGAAAAAGTCGTCCTATCTAGGCCGTTCCTATTTATATATGAGTGATAGTATCTAGAAGAGTAACTTAAAAAAATGTCATTTAGATTGCTTCAAAACTGAGAGAGGAATTCCCAACGGTTTTGGCTTTCTAGGAACCCGAGGAAAGGCTATATAAAGCCGTCGGGAAATCTTTTCCAGTAAAATCCTGAAAATTTATTATTATTATATATTATAATGTATATCACATGTTTGGTACGCATAATTTCTTGCATTTATCTTGGATATACATATATGATTTGTATACGAATCTAAACAGAAATGAAATTCTGGAAATTTATTTTCGACCTTTTCACCATGTTCAAATTCAACCTAAAGATGGCAAAGAGCAATTGAAATATGGAAGGCGACAAAGCTCAAAGATACTTTTCGGGTTTTTCCGAAATATTCTCGTTCTGCTACTATTTAAAATACAGCTCCTACCTATATTTTATTTTATTGTTAAACAGCCAAAAAAGTTGGTAATTTATTTAAATTTATTGTGCTGAAGCCACTTGAAAAATTTTTATTTATGTTTTAAATGTGGGATCGGAGATTCTCATCTGCCAAATATCTGAGGCCGGCCAAAGGGTGTTAATATGAATCCCAGCGCTGAATCCGTTGCGGGGTAAGCGAAAGTAAAGGCATGTCTAACAGCCGCCAGCTAATTATTGTATGCTTTTTAGACTTGGCGCTTAATTCGTCTTCTAATTTGGCACTCGATTTTTACGCCTAGGCCACGGTTTGGCTTTTGAATTTGGCGTTTTGGCAGAGGCAGCCCAAAGGCAGAGGACGCGGGCATCCAGCCCGATTAACATTCTTGGTTTGGAGGAGTCGAGACACCTATCTAGCCACCAATGCTTAGCACAATTGTAGGCCGCTTAGCCCGTCCGCTTCCTCCTTCCTCTCTCCAGCGCTCTAAGGGCCTTCATCACCTTAGCAGAGAAAGCCGCAGTCGCTTCCCACATCCTGAGCGGCACTCGAAGATTACGTGGTGCGCGTCCTCCACGATGTCAGATCCGCACTCCGGGCAACCAGTATCTGGGAGGTTGAGACGCTCGTCAGCAGCTTCCTGGTGATCTGTTTTGGCCTTCTAGTGTTTAGCAGTATGCGGGCGAGCCTTCCTGCTGTCCCATAGGCCTTCTTCCGGGCGTACTCAAAATGCTCCCTGAATGATAGCCGTATGTCAATTAGGACGCAGAGGTATTTAATCGTTATCTGCGATCTAATCACGGCTCCGCTTACTCGGATCTCGGCCGTTTCCACTACTTTCCTGATCGAGATCAGGACTGCCTCCGTTTTGTGCGCAGATAACTCCAAGCCAGCGCTTGCAAGCCATGCCCCGATCGATCTGATCGCATTGTTCGCCTAGTCCTCCGCTGCGGGGCGCTTCTTAGCGGTTACGACCACTGCCACATCGTCGGCGAACCCGACAACAGTCGTGCCACTGGGCATCGGGACATGGTGTTCTAGATAGGGGTCCCAGACTTCGTATGCTCTGGGACCCATATCTGTAGTCACTGTAAGCACGCTCTTACTGAAGTAGTTCCAAACCATTCTCAGTAAGTACCTTGGGATGTTCAGGGCATCGAGGGACTTCAGTGTTCGGTTCCAGTCCGCGGTGTTGAAGGCGTTCCTTATGTCTAGTGTTACCACTAGACAGTAGCTCTTAGAGCCGACTTTCCACTTTTTACTCGCGATGGCCGATCCGGCTATTTCCTTGACATTCTCAATGGCATCGAGCGACATCCCTCTCCGGAATCCAAACTGACTTGAGGAAAGACCTTCGGCCTCCTCAATAGCAGCAGTCAGTCTGGCTGACACGATTTTCTCGAACACCTTGCCAGTGGTGTCGGTCAGAAAGATGGGCCTGTAGGCTCCCCCGTCGACTTGCCCGGCTTGGAAAGCAGCGAAAGCAGCTTCTGCGGAAAGGTTCCCTCCTCCAGGCACTTGGAGTACTTAGTAGCGAACTCCCTCGGGTGAAGCGCTTAAGTGCCCTGTTGAGTACAGCATCTGTCCCCGGCGCCTTCTTAGTGCGCACGCTGCCTCTCAACCGGATCATCATCTCTTCTGCCTACCTCGCGTTTCTAAAGACCTCGCTGCACATAAGTACTCGCGAAGAGCCGCGCGCACGATTCAGTTACTTGCGGGCTCGAAGGCAGGTAATCCTTAGATCGGCGGTCTCGTCGCTCCACCAGAATACTGGCATGCGACCCCCTCGAAACCACCCTCTCAGCCGCATGCTCTGATCGAAGGCACGCTCCAGGGCAGCTGCAATTCATGCCATGCCTTCCAGCGCATTTGTGAAAGCCCGGGTGCACAGCGTGTCCGGTCGGTAAGCTTTGGTGGGCCGCAGTACCAAGTCATGAGTTGAACAATTGAATCTGTTGTGTTGCATATTTCATAAGTCGCTATTAAGCGTGCTAATGCTCCAATGTGACGACATGTTTAAAATATATTGTGTATTATTATGTAAGTATATCCATCCTTACTATCAAATGTACTATAATTGAACAATTTTTATTATATATCAAAATATTGTTTTAATATTGGAGGCAACATGTGCCTTTCAAAACAAACTTAGGACTTATTCAGTGAAGGGTATCTTTTGAACCATGAGTATACGTGTGCCCACAAACAATCGGCGACTGTCGCTCCATGCGTACAAGAGATCTGCTGGCCCTAGAGCGCTCTCTTACTGGCTTTTGAATAAATGTAATGTCGCGACCAGCGTGAAAAGGTTAAAGCAGAGAGCAAAACGGCGCTTAAAATTTGATATAATTTTCGATTAGTAGAAATTAAGAGAAAGAGAGAGAAACCCGAAAGTAAAAAGCAAATGGCGGACAGTGGGCCCAGAGACATTTTTTCTTGATATTTTCTAAGAGGTTGGCATAATCCCCCACAAAGTGAATATAGAGTGTGTTAAAAGCATGTACAAAAGTATATTTCCGAAGGATAATATATTTCAAAATAATTATTGAATCAGATTGTTGTGTGTCGTTTGTCCCATAGTCCCATTTCGCATCTTTCTTCTATATTTTTTTTTTTGTGAATATATCATAATGTTTTAAATCCTTCTATGCCTTCACCTAGAATAATTTCCCTATAGGGACTTATAACAACAAGGGGTCATTCAAGGATCATCGGTAGTTTCCAAATGGCCTAGGTAGTTCGGGCATATAATTCCTCATTGACATCTGATAACTATAGGGAAGTCTGAGTGTCGTCTATCCGTCTGTTTTTGTGTTGTATGAGCTTACCTTCACCCCCAACTTTTCTAGTCGCAGCACGCATATTTGATAGAATAAGAATGTCAAGGCCAGATGCAGGAGGGCAAGACCACTACCCCCCTAGCCGACGAGGCGCAGCAATATATATCCGCGTGCGCCCCCTTCGCATCTCAGCAGCACTCAGGCCGCGTATGAAAAATTTTTACAATTATAATTAAATCATTATTATTAACCTGGCAGAAGCTTACAACACATTCCTTTTTAAATTTTTGTTTCGGTAGTGTTGCGGTGGGCTGATGCACAGATATGTTTATATATATATGGATGGGTTTGCATCTGAGCCAACGGTTGCCAAAACACTGGCGGATATTTAACTTCTCGTCTCACTCTTACCTCTTTGTTATATCAGGTTCACCAGCTTGCAGGCAAGCCTTCAGCTAGCCACGGCTGATAAAAGAAGAGAGGTAAGGCAAAATTTCTACTATTTACTTTTTTCAGGACCACAAACGTGGGATAATTAAACGCATGGAGTTGCAGATAAAAGGGTTTATAATAAATCCTTTCCTCACCACGGTTAATAAGTCTGCGCCAAGGATCTATACTACTTTTTAGCCAAACGGCATCGCGATTGTAAAACGCATAGGATACACAGTTGGTTATCTCTTTCAGAAGGGAATCTCTGGCCACGCTGTACACCGATATGCCGGTTCGCGCAAGTAGAGTATAGGGGAAGCTTCAGCTTTGAAAGCTCCGTTCGTATTGCTGCACCATGTTAATGTTTTCCGTCACTTCTTTTCACTTAGGTATTTCCTACCAAGTTGTTGTTTCGCAGGGAGGGTACCTATGGTTGAAGGCATAGGTTAGATTAGGTTAAAAAGGCCCTCATTGGCCTTAGTTGTTCAGATGTTGTTTTGTATGGACCTGTTTAGAAGTTCTTGAAGATCATGGTATTTTTTTCGAAGTCACCTGGTTTCCTCTTGGAGGCATCTTCTAGTGATGACAGTACTGGGGCACCTAGGTACCTTCTTCTTGCTCGAATTAGTGGCGGACACCTGCAGATGAGATGTTCCATGGTTTCAGTTTCCTCGGATTCAACGCACTCCCTACGGTTGCCATTGTCGGTTATAGCTAGCTTGACTGCATGTTCCGCAGCTAGGCAGTGTCCCGTGAGAATTGCCGCTAGCGATATGCAGTCACTCCGTGATACACACAGCATATTGAGTTTGTCATTATGCTTTTGACATGTCTTTTTGAAGGTTGTTGAAAATCTTCTCCATCTGCTTCTTGCCGTTGTATCAGCCTTCTTAGGGAGACGAGGACGTTTACCGTTCTGTCTCTCTTCAGCCCGAAGCCTTCCTTTGCAAGTACGACTGCGGCCTAATAGATCCGCACTGACCTTGTCGTGCTTAGGACATCTCATGCTTCCCTACTTGCCAGAACATATTTATACCTAACCGCTGACAATTGCATGGATCTAAAAGAATCTTGGCTGTCTACGAACAGGTTTACCGCCTCATGTAGACGGTCTATTCTCTGCGCAAGCTCTGCTTCTCTACTCTGCTCTCTTCCTAATGGCGAAATATGCCTGAAATATGAAATATGACTTCTAGGTATCATATAGTCAAAAATACTGCTCATGTCTTGACCAATTGAACTGTGCCCGAGTCCTTGGAGCGACAGATTCCCTGATGTTACTACGCGTTGTGAAGCTTTCCCTGCAGTTAGTTGCGAGTGAATATCTAGGGGATCAGTTCCGAATTTGGTTTTGAGAGCTTTTGTGGGGGTTAACATCGGCGCCCTTGATATGCAGAGCAGTGCCTGTCGCTAGGTTCTCTCCATAAGTTTGTTATATGTTTTCATTTCCATGGCTCGAAACCACACCAAGACTTCATACAGCAGTGTCGGAAGCATCAGGAATATGTAGACCCAGTGCATCAGAGCGAGAGAGAGAGACCCCATTTGCTGCTAAGCATCCTCTTGAATGCGTATATCGCTATGGCGACCTATTTTACCCTCTCTTATACATTGGGTTTTCATACCAGCTTACTGTCTAGTACAGTGCCGAGGTATTTGACTTGTGTTTTCGGGATCCATAGCGGTACCTTGTATCACTTAGTGAAGAGAATGAGGTCCGTCTTGTCCGCGTTGATATTGAGTCTTACCATGTCTGCCCACTCATATATCTCCCTGAGTGTTGATTCCGTAATCGCGCTAAGGGTCTACGGAAAGACACCCGTATCTGATGTATAGGTCCAGCAGTTTTTTAGCGTCTTCAGTAAGAATGATGTGATTCTTATCGGCCTAAAATCCTTGGGGCTCACATGGCTGCTTTTCCCTGCTTTTGGCAGGAAAACAATCCGAGTGGTCCTCAATAGGATATTATGCAAGCTGATAACCTCTTTGGTCACCTGTAGAATGCCGGAAATATTCCATCTTGATGCTCGTTGGCATCGGTCCCCTCCGTGCATCCTGGAAAGTGAGCTTGCGTTAGTGCTGCGAGACCTTCTTCACTGCCCTCAGTCCATTGTCCATCATCGCGTTTAAGCTGACTCCGTATGGTAGGTTGCTTCGATAGCAACTTCTGTAGTCTTGCCGTTTCTGGCGCCGTCTCTATATTGGCGCAGAAGTTTGGAATGAGGCATAAGGCTTGCGTACGAGTACGGTGGTTCTATTTTTGCTTACCGATGACGTATAGACCACATTGTAGGTCGAGGACTTTAGTGGGGCAATGACATGGTCCGAGGCAATCCACGGCACCTGGTTTGCTTTTATGTATGATGAGGTGCAGCACTCTGAGAGTGATGGGTATCGGGCTCAACTTTTGACGGGTTGACTTTCACTGTCAGGTCTCCGTCCTCTTCTTTCGCAGATTCGTCCAGAGTCAACTCGTGTGCGGCGTCTATGATGGTGTCCAGATCTAGGTCCTTCTCCACCTCACCTGCCTGCAGGGTGTGCGCATCCTTGTCCCCGGGTTGAACTCTACTTATGCCCTACGGATAATGGCTATCCTCCGCCTTCCTGTTGATCTGGAGGACCACGCATTAGCTCCCCTCTTTGGGTAGTCGGCTAGCAATGTGCAGTAGGTAGGTACGTCAGGGTTTTGTGATGATTAAAAATACCTAGGTTTTGTAGTATTGGAGTTATCCAAATGGAAGAAGTATGATTTTCACTACTCATGTAGTGAAGTAAATTGTAAAGTCAACTTAAATTAAATTATATTGATACAGATTCATTTATGTACTTTATTAAAACAGCTGATTTATATAGTGACATTCGTTATGAGGTTGCTTTAAAATTTAACGAAGAGAAAATTGCATTTAACAATTACAAAAGTGATAGCATGTACAAGTTAACTAAGTTAACCAGGCGACGGCAATGACCGATCGTCCGAAAGCTCGCTGCGACCAAATTGTTGACACAGCGTCTGGTCGGAACCTCGTGCATAGCTGGCAAGCGCAACCCATTGGAGTGGTCGATATGAGTTTCATTTATGTTAGCTTTAAGCTTTAGTTCGGATTTGACATAGAGCCACTGCTCATTTAAACTTAATTCGAACTATCTGTCGTTTAAATCTTATCACTGATAAACTGTCTGAGTCTATAGGTCAGCAGGGAAGAAGGTCTGTCTCCCTTCCAGCATAAACTTCTTAATTCATCGTTGGGAACCACCGTCTACCGTCCACCCTCATCGAGTTATTTTCAACTGCGAGGGATCACCCGAGAAGACAAGAGAAGCCGCCGTTTGCCGACGGCAATACGTTGTTCATCCGACCTCATAAAATAATTAATTTATGTGTTTAGGTCTTGAGGGCATGAAATTAGTACAATAAAAATTAAAAAAATTACGTTAGACAATAGGGACGACAAAAGAATAATATGTGATTATGGAATTTCCAACCTAGAAATATGTGAAAACAATTCGTAGGGAAATTGAGGACTGTATGACAGAAGAAGATTCAAGGGTATTTCGTATTTCGTATTTCGAAGAAATTTCAATTAGGCGTTATATATCAATGGATAAATAACTGCTTGTGTCTTTATTTCATTAAAAAGTTTCAGAGTTATTTAACCAGCTAACGTACAAAAGATCTTTTTCCTTCTCTTTTAAATACCTTCTCAACTAGGTAGGTATTGGGAAATCTAGATTTTTCGGCTCTTCCTGATAGATGCCATCCTTAATAAGATTTTCATTTAAATCTTTCCATAGATATGTTGTTGTATTTTATATTTTGAACTTTCTATATCCTCAAAAATTCAACATTTCAATTAGGAGTGTACGATTTCTCAAATACTCCCTTATATTTTGAAATTCGAACATTGTTCCCAATTTTCAATTTGCTACCTGTAAACATTTTAATATTATTGTATAAAGTTTCCAAGATGTATTTCTCATTCTCAGCGTTCACATCGATGGAAGCCATTTTTATAGACCTGAGTATTTTGTTGTTGTAAAGTTAATTAACTCTTTGTATATATCAACCTACTTATTGGTCCTGTTGTCAGAAAACTCTTTCCACATAAGTTCTTTTAATGTTCTATTGAATCTCTCAACAATTGAGAGATTGTACTAAATGTTGAATAATGGTTTATTTGATATTGAATCATCAAAGATTTAAATTGCACATTAAAAAACTCTTTGAAGTTTGTAGATTCCTTGGGCGTGAAGTAGGCCAGATTTAAATATTTTCTGCATTGTTTCAACAACAACTTTTACAGCATTAGATTTAAGTGCTTCGCCCACGCAAATCAATTACTTACGAGAATATATCAATTACTGTTAGTAGAAAGCGATATTCATTATTCGAGCCGGGGTGCTTTCCAATTTCCACCAGATCAGCCTGCCATAACGAATTTATCCCCTTTGTCATAACCCTCCGACATAGAAAATATTGGCGCGCAGGGGCATGTAATTCATTAGTAATACCTCGACTGCTCATTATCGGATAAAAGACTAACAAATTATTTCGTTAATATTATTTTTTCAATAATGCATGAGACGACAACCACAAGTCTTTCTAATCGATCTGCAATTACTGCAGTTTTGACATCAGGAATACTAACAATTAGTTCTTCTTGATGTGAAATAATTAAATCCCTCAGTCTCTTTACAGAGTTGTCGACTTATTTCTTGTTGACTATATCTACAGTTTGGGAATCCCCACATGTTTTACACGTTGAATATTAAAATTACCCTCCGTATTAGTATCGATGGCCTCAAGGCCATCAACACTTGGTCCAATTTGTTCTTGAAATTTTGTAATCAATGATGTTAGGGATACTCTCAACTCAACTTTATCAATATATTCTTTGATGACAATGTCTGCGTTCCCTTTAGGAAAGCCACCATTTTTTATATGCCTTATTTGTATATTAAAGTTCCCATCAATACCTAGGTATAGTTCTGTCTCAGTTCTCTCATATCGTTTTAAATGATTAGTGTTCTGCTTTTCATGTACACTGCGTTTCACTTGAATAGCACACAACATTTTGTATAATTACTTGTTCATATCTCAGCAATTGCTTGATCTAATGCAATGATTGTTGCTGTTTTTTTTTCGTCTCCTTATCTACTCTTTTCTAAAAAAATTGGAAGTCTGGAAATGTACCGTTTAAATTTACCGTAATTTTCTTTTCAACTTGCTTCAATAGCTGGCACCTTTTTTGTTTCACTTGAATAGCACATTTTAGATTTAGTGTCATTTCAGCAGCCAAGAAGATTGATTCATAAAAGTTTTTTGATTAATTTGTGAATTTCAAACATAGTTTAATAATTTTGTGCAATTATGGGTCGTGGAACGTCACTAAGTCACAAGGAACAGATCCAAATACAAAGCTATATTGATTGTGACCTTTCTGTGGCTAATATAGCGAAAAAAATTGGAAGAAGCAGAAAAGTCGTACACAATTTTATAAAGAACAAGCAAAACTATGGAAAAAATATGAAAGGTCGCCCAAGTAGTCTCCTTAGCGACACAGATAAGCGTGCAATTCTGTGGGAAGCCTCAAATTCTCATGACTCTGTGAGCAAGATGAGGGCAAAAGCAGGTGTTGACGCGAGCAAAACTACTGTTTGCCGAGTTATTTCCAAAGCTAAACATATTAAACGCTTGAAACTTAAAAAAAACACCGCTTAACCCCAAACGAAAGGAAGCACGGTTGACCTTTTGCCGCATCAGTATGTCATGATGTAACGAGTGGAGGCGCGTAGTTTTTTCTGATGAAAAAAAGTTCAATTTGGAGGGGCCAGATGGCTATAATTATTATTTTCATGATCTGAGGAAAGAGGCGCATCAATTGGAGCGTTTACACAGTCGAGTAGGCGGAGTTATGGTTTGGGGAGCCATATCTTACTATGGGACTTGTGAACTCCAATTCTTATCCTCAAACATGAACGCAAAAGCATATCTAAACGTCATCGAAAAAGCTTTTCCACCATTGGAAAATTTGTTCAATCATTTGCCTTGGACATTCCACAATTTCGACAATGCCCCAATACATACTGCACGTGTTGTAAAATCTTTTTTAAAAGATAAAAATGTTGAAACTCTGAACTGGCCACCATACTCGCCGGATCTGAATATAATTGAAAATGTTTGGGGATGGCTGGTCAGAAAGGTTTATGAGTCTGGCAAACAATTTTCAACAAAAGACGAACTAATTGACGCCATTTAGAGGGCCTGGGCTACAATATCCCTAGACTACATTTAAAGTCTATATGATTCGCTGCCCAAAAGGATCTACGAGGTTATATTGAATACGGGGGGCTCGACCCATTATTAAATTAACATAGATATTTACATTAATACTTACTATTGAATAAAAACACATTTCCTGATACTTAAGTTCATTAAATATACTTTAAAAAAAAATGTGCTATTCATGTGAAACAAAATTGTTGTGAAATTTTTGAAGTTTTTAAGTTTTTTTGTTAACCTTTATTAATTGTTAATTTAATTCAGGTTTTGTTACTTTTCTTATAATTAAAATTGATTACTCTATAAATAGAAACAAAAACATCAACGAGTTTTCTTTTGTTTAAAAGATTTCGAGATTTGAAATTCCCAATGTAAAGTGTGCTATTCAAGTGAGACGCAGTGTATATAACGTCTCATTTGAATATTGCAACATAAATATAAACTAAATTAGAAAATAATATTGGCCTCTTTTAACTCTTTCATTATCGTTGTAACTTCGTTTTTGTGATTTGTATTTCCAGCTGTTTCCAAAGCTATAAAAGAGGAAGTCGTTCCACTAACTCATTCGGAACGTTAGTCAAATTTCTCAGTATAGCTCCAGATTTATTTATTATTTTAATTTTTTGGAAGAAATATTAAAGAATATAATCCGATAGTGAGTCGCACCGATGGTGGAGATGTCATCAATGGTGATGTATGGGGGCAGGTTTAAGTTGTGTGAGCAGTCGCGTGGTGGTACTGGTGATGATTGATGTGAGTGATGATCAGGTGGTGAGAATGAAGAATCATCAACTATAGCTTGTTGAAAATAAAATTGATCGTTCTTCCTCAACCCCATCAAGAATATTCCCATAATCGTCATCCCTATTCAATCTCCAATCCAATGGTTTGTATTCATCATATTTACGTTTTTAATGTTTTCGCCTACAGTGTAAATGTTAGTTTCCTTTTTTTCAGAAGCGGAGTTTTATTCTCTTTATCAAATTTAGTTTGATCATTTTGATTGTCTCGCCAATTATTGGTCTGGAATTTGTTGTTGTTATTATTATTATTAACAAGTTCATTTAATGGATCAGTTATAGGTTTTAATGTTTCTTCCAAACCCATAATTTTCTGTGTTTTAAATTGTTTTAAGTTTGAACTCATTTATCAAAGCATTTCGAGTTTTATTTAATTGTGATAAAATAGTTTGGTTTATTGTGATTTAATTTGAAAATATTTAAATTCGAACAGTAGTAGTGGAAGCAGTAGGAATTCACTGAGAAATTATTTATTAATCGTGAGCTTATATATATATATATACCTGATAAACAGAACTGGTATTAACAGATCTGATTAGCAGACCTGGAATTAACAATTCTAATAAACAGATCTGGTAATAACAGGTCTGATAAACAGATCTGTTTGTAAGACCTGATCTGATAAACAGACCTGGTAATATCAGATCTGATAAACAGATCTGATTGTAAGACCTAATCTGATAAACAGAATTGCTATTAACAGGTCTGATACACAGACCTGGTATTACCAGGTCTGATAAACAGAGCTAAAAATAAATGGTGAAAAAATTATCCCCAAGTCCCTTTTCCCAAATACAAAATTTTTGTTGTTTGATATTTTATTTCAATTATTTATTTTTTTAAATTTATTTTAATATTATTATTATAAGTTTCAAAATTTAATCTGAAAAGAAAAAGGCTGGAAAGAAGATCCCCAATTTCCTTTTCCAAAAATAAAATTTTGATTTTTAATTTAAAAATTTATTATTTATTTATTAATTCATTGTAAATTATTAGAGAAGATTTAAATTAAAATCAATATTGTCATCTTTCCATTTTATAAGGGTGTAGCATTTATTGTTTCAAAAATGTAGACGGCAGCCTTCAAATATATTTTATCTATCGGATAAATATAATAAAACATTTGCATTTGGTGTTGATGATGATGATACTGATGTTGATGCTGATGGGTGCTCGCGGCGGTTGTTCTTCGTTGAATAATATTTTTCCTAGACGAAGTCCCAGATTTTATACCCATCGAGAAGCACATTTCTCCTCCTCCGACTACTAAACACATGTGGGATGGGAGCGTGTTCTAAGAAACAAAACGTCTAACAAGTCATATTGCCCACTTCATGTTAAGTGAAGGTTACAGAGGGTATGGGACGAATCGCAGTCTAGTAAAAATTTGAGAAATAAATCCACACAGTTAAAAGTACCAAATTTTTGGAAACGTTGGTAATTATATTTTATATTTTTTCCAAATATCTTATTACTTCCAATGGAAGCTGTAAATTCCCAAAAACAATCGAGGTAAAACGATTTCTTATAATACGCTAGCCAATGCGTTTCTTCTGATGTCGAGTCTGCCAAATTTATTATTCCACATTCAGAATGAAGTGGTAATTTCGGTATCTCGTCGTTCATATAAACTCCCAAAAAAAATTGAAATATTTTTAAAGGCAAACTTTAATATATCAAAATTAGATAACGCTCTATTAGGTAGTAGTAGTTAGTAGTTTTTTTTATTGCGTTTTTGTTTTTTAATATTAATATATTTTGAAGATGATATACCGTAGCCATGTAAATACCAATCCTCCCCTAACGCTACCGATTATATTTTTCTATTGTGTCTTTGGTTTTCCTCAAGTTGTACCTTTGCCATCTTTGTATTGTTAATAGACTTTACAATTGCAGCGCTATCCGATAGTTTAACGTCACAGCGCTAAGGGATGCTAAAATAGGTATCAATGGTAAAGAACCACCAAGGACTGCTATAACCCGTGGAATTACAACATTTTTCCTACACCCCATAGAGTAAGATACTGCAGAGCCAGCCGCTTTTACTGCATTCAATAAGTCAAGAGGCTTATTCTTTCGCAATTCGATGCTATTCAATGGTTTTATACGATCTCAAGCCCAATCAATTAAAACCTAGTTTGCTTTATGTCGTTCAGTCAAGTCCTAACTATTTGAATATGATATGTCGTGTTCCCGACAAGCTTCATCTAAACCGTTGATCCTCCGGTCACCGCGAAGTAATCGATTCTCATGGCTTTTACCAGGTCCACTGTAATTGTACCCAGGTATATGAGCCTCAAAGGGTAGTGTTTATTAAATTATTTATGAGACCAGTACCCTGTTTGACATTTGATTTATGACTGATTATATTATAAAAATGTTTCTCCATTTTATATCAGCCTCAATTAACAATTGATTGTCCTTGAATGAAGTTATTATCTTTAAAACATGCGTTTATTAAGAAAATATAGAAGTATAACAGTGCGAAACATTGAAGGTGGTGTACATAGGGAAATTACTCATCCACGACACAGTTCATTGATACCAAACACAATTAGAGCTTTAATTGTTGGACCATCCAATTGTGCAAAAACTAATGTGATCATAAGTCGTATCGATTATCCAAATTGATTAAAATTTGAAAATATTTATGTATTTTCAGAGTTAATAATAAACAAAAGATGAGTATTTTGAAAATCTTGTCAAACCAATACGAGTTAAACCATTTTTGTCAAATGATAGCGTTTTGTCTCCGCAAGAAGCAAAAAACAATTCCATTATGATATTTGACGACGTGGCATCCGAAAAACAAGTTAATATTTCAGATTATTTTTGTATGAGACCACATAGCAAGATTGATTCATTCTATTTGTCTTAAACCTATATTCCGAAACATTTAATTCGAGACAATCCAAATTTTATTATAATGTTTAAGCAGGATGACTTAAACATGAGTCGTATATATCATCGAGATCATGTGAACAGCGATATGCATTATAATTCATTTATGAATATATCAAGAACGTGTTGGGAAGATACATTTGGTTTTCTACTAATCTCTAAGGATGATGATACGAAAACTGGACGATTCAGAAAAGGATTCGATCAGTTTTTTACACTCAAATAAGTAATAATATAAGTATAATGAAGTTATTGAAAAAAGACAATTCCGGACTAAGCTTTATAATGAGTACATCACTTTAAATTGAAACACTACACTAGGCGAAAATGTGTTCCCCACACTGAGCTATATCGTAATTATGAATGTGCTCTAATCGACTTTTATACATTCAATTCTATACCACATGTGGATAAGGAATAATCTATTTCATATTGGTAATAAAGTAATAGAATACAGGTATTTCTATATGAGTTTGAGGATGTTATAAAATATATTTTTAATAAGCTCAAGGAATATGAACTGCACAATAGTGTAACAATTGAATGTAACACTTTACAAGTTCAAGTGGACGATTATTTGGATATAATAAACGTAAATAAAGACCAAATGAAAATGAAATTTACATCTCGCATAACCCTGTGAATATTTTAAAAATAAATTCTGTTAGATTGGAGTGTAACATTGTTAGTGGATCATATGTGGTGAACAGACCAAATCATGTGCTTCATGAATTTGGAATTAATTTACCCCCTGGATATAAAATGAACATTACACCACGAAATTTAAATTATTTACCTTTCAACACAAAAAAAATAAGCACACTCGAAATATGGATATCTGATCAAAACGGAGATTTAATTAATTTGCGTGGAGAAACTGTATCAATTCGTCTTGACTTACGACCAACAGAATGATTCTTTATAATTAAAAGACGTTACATAGCTCCTTTAGTAACATTATTAAATCTACAGTGCAAAAGTATATCTAAATTCAGAAGTCTATCCCCATGACGATTTGAATATTAAATATAATGAGAATCGGTTTGCCATCTTGTATGACATGTATACAAAATTTCAAGACAGCTTCTACAATAGAGAGCCCCGGGCTCTTCTATCGCCCATAGAATTTATGAGGAAGGCTCCTATCGTTGTTGTTGATCTCTCATACCAGAATGAGCCTGTAAAATCAGGACCGATTGCTGTGAAAATTTAGACGGACCTAACTGCGGCGAGCGGGATGAATACAAAGGTATATTGCCTTCTCATCCATACTAATCAAGTCCATAAAATTTCCTATGTCCAGCAATTGGAATTTTATTAAAATAAGTAAAGTGCCTCGATTTTCGATATCTGATTTTTGAGTGCACGATAAAACACAAGCAACATCAAATAACTCAAATTACGCATAATCGTGCCAGAGCTAGCAATTTTATATAAATAAATAAATCACACAGTATTCTATATTCTTATTGTCGGTTTCTATACACATGCAAGGTTGACACTCGCTTTTTTCCTTGTTCTTTTCTACAAGTTGATACATTGTGCCTGTACTTATATTGAACTTTGTACCGAATTAATCCAGTGTATCTGTGTTTATGTTGCAAATTGACCAATATCTGTCAATCCCAATCGTTCTGAAACTCGAATTTGTTCTTGGCATAAATGAATTAAACTTTTTTGTGTTTTCTCTTATTTTTTCCGGTTTTAGCCTCTGTGCCTGCGTTGATATTGCAAAAAGTGGCCACACTAAAACAAATTGGCTGGCATCCCCATCGTTTCCATACTCATATCGGCCATTAACTTGCTCAGCTCCCTTTAGCTACCAATGAATCCGGAGTATAGGGAAGTTAAACAAGAAATTGATAGTGACAACAGCGAAGAATTAGGTTTCTGCCCCATAGTAAGGAACATAGACAAACCGGAAATGAACGCGTTTATGGTCCAAGCGTTTGTCGCAAATGCTGCCAGTAGCGCTCTTGCCAAGCAGGTGAAGCGTTTGAGAAACACCTTTGCCTCAGAGTTAGAATCCGGTAGAACGCTGACGGTGCAAGCACCGCAAGTTGAGGTTTATCAAAGGGCTGTACCGAACCCTGAGATAAATTGCAATGTTAAATTAGATATTGTAAAATCTCTCCCAACATTCAATGGAAGCCTATTCTACGCCCTTGCAATGAACTTATCGTTCATTCATAGGACTGCCATTATAAACCTGGTAAACACTGTTGGCGAATTTGTGATACTGTAAGGTACAAAGGTACTTCTGATATTCTGATGACACAGGAACATGAGGGAATCCATTTGTCATCTGAGATCGCGTAGAATTCGATGCACATATTAACTGGCGCTTTGAAACTGGTAAAAGTCAGCACCTGGCTTGTTGCCAACGACTACGCCAGGTTTTAAAAATACACGTCTGCGCTGCTCGATACCCTGCCGATTACACTTGAAACATATCTCTTATACTGAACATTCTCTCTACATATAAGTAGGATATTTCCTAAACGAATCTGTTGCCTTTTCATTAACCTTACTGCCCTGGAAAGTGTTGTTGTTATCCACGATCTAGATTGCACAACTGGGCCATGTTGTCTGCCTGCTCTGTTCTGGTGGATGTTCGGTGTGGATACTGTTGACCTAAAATCAGCGGGGTCACCCTCCGTCTCTGACTCACCCTCATCCATATACCCAAAAGCAATCGTTATTGTAAATCAGCTTTCAGTCCGGTTGTATTCAACTGCATCTCTGACAAGTTCAGTCGCAATTCCTTTCGCCTCTCCATTTTTCAAAAGGAAATTGCTGAAAATAACACCTTATATGATTGAATTTTTAATTAGTTTATTTAAAATAATATAAATAAACCAACGATTTAGTGGCAAGAATATTTGGCAGGCGAAAAAACGACGTGCTTGGTTTCAAGATCAAATTACGAATAATGTATTTTAACATGCTCTTGCTTGGACTAGCTATCACGACGGTTGCCGTGTTCGGGCCTTCACAATAAACTAACATACATAAACTAACTTAACTACATCCAGCCAACACCGGACACGTTAAACGGCTAAACGGCTTCAACACAGAAAACAGCTTCGTCGCTCCTTCTAAGGTCGACGACCCTGTGTCCTCCCCTGCGTGCGTCGCGACGATCCGCACTAAGAGCCACTGTTGAGGCGGTAGGTTGTCCTCTGCCACGACGACAAGCCGTCCCTCGGCGTTGTCCTGCTGGTGGTGCCATTTGCTTCGGATTTGTAGGCCCAGAACATACTCCCGGGACCATCGCCGTCAAAACAATTGCCCGACTGACGAGACCCACCTGGTCCGGGGTCCGGAATCCAGAGTGCTGGTGCTGCGACGGCGGGCCTCTCACTAGGTGTCCGGGAATGAGCATCTCTCCGTCGCTTTCGCAGATCTCCGGCTCGTAAGAGTAGGTGCTTGCCAGTTTTAACACCTGCCTCCGATAGTCCGCCCATGTGTGGAGCCGGAAGGGGTATGAACGGAAACTCGCATCCGATTTTTGATGCGAACTCGTGTATCGCGTCCGCCTGTTCCTCGAGCCTTTCGCGATGATCCTGGAAATGGTGACTCGCTCGGACGAAGTTCGACGCGCTGTCGCGATGAACTGTCTGGGGACATCCTCGTCGACCAATGAACTTTTGAAAAGCCAATAAAAAGGAGTCAGTACTTAGATCTAAAACGATTTCTAAGTGAAACAAATAAGGCAAAGTAGGACTTATATTGAGGCCGTCCTCGAATTTTTAATATCGTATAAATAGGTCCATAAAAATTCAGGCCACATATTGCAAAGAGGCAGAGAGCACGGAATCTATCTGCGGGAAGATTTCCCATAATTTGAATCAGTCAGGGCTTGCATTGAAAGTAGCGCACACACGACCGAATTGTCTGACTGCCGAGTTCCGAACGTTTATGGTTCAAATCGATCTGAACTATTCTTAAAGGTTTGATTCTCAGGCAGAGATCTGCGAGATGGTGAGCGGCACATAACTCAAGCCTTGGGAGCGTTTTGGTTTTTGAGCGGTGCTACATTGCACTTTAAAGAAAACAACAACGATAGTTTATAACTTTCAGCAGTTTTGCTACGAATATAGGCGCAAGCTCTATAAGCTATAATGCATGCCCATGAATAAATCGACGAATAGATATCTCGTCCAATTGAGACAAGGTACCTTTTAGCATATTCCATTCTGTTTCAAAATGTAACTGAATCGATTTATCCCAGTTTAACATATTTATCCAAAGTTCCTCCAATGGTACCTTTCATTCAATTACAATGGAACTCAGTAAGCGGTGGGAATCAAATAGCTTCGAAGTCACCGACAAAATGTTCCGTTTTGTTGCTCGGAGGCTCATGACCAAAGTATCACTTTTAAACTTGAAGGCAACCACGATATTCCTAACGCCTTAGTTGATTCTGAATCCGAAATAGGTATCGACTTAACTCAGTTTGTCCTCAGATGACTTTAGATGAGTTTGTAAACCACTTTGTCAATTGTTGAAGAACCTGAGAACCTGTTTGAAGAACCTGAGACACTTCAGATTTGATTCTCTGTAGCTCCTCTACGCATGAAGTACCAGTTAGCATGTCATCGACGTAAAAATCGGATCCAATTACGTCGGCACAGTCAGTTAAGCAAGAAAAGGGGCTGGTCCAGTACCATATGTAACTTTGTTGAGCTTCTATAATCTCAAGAATTTAGACGTGTCTCTTCTTCACACTATGGCCCCGCTGAAAGCGGAGCTAACGTCTAATCTGAAAAGCTCTCTTATTCGCGCAGTGAGCTTATATTTTGTCAATCGCGCACTGTAAGCTAAAGCCGAAGCTGATCATTGCTGAGATTATAAAAAAGTCTTATCACTCAGATTATCAAGTTTGCCTCAATCGAGACCACATTTATACGTTAATACAAAAATGTAATTGATTAGGATTTGCTGTCAACCTGTATGGGGTAATAAAGATGCAATTAATTAGGGTCACTGCATATAAAAGGAAACTTGTGAACAAGTGTTCAAGCGCTCCCACAAGGTTGTGGATACGAGTGCGAAAGGGAGGGAGCGATCGTGGAGCGCACGTATACGTTCCCATGACCCCTCTCATAAAAAGGGACGGGGGAGGCAATTAAAAAAGGACGCACCGCAGCGATCCCGTTCACGCACGTGGACGTTCACCCATGATCCTCACTGAAAAAGAGACGGGGGTGCACGAAGAAGGGTGCCAGAGTTGTAACGGAAAAATCCACTCTCTGCTCGATCCTGGAGCGCACGTTTAGGTTCACCCACGATCCTCACTTAAGAAAGGGACGGGGTCTTAAAGAAGGGTACAAGTCTTGTAATGTGTCGGTCATGTGTCGGATTGAAGCACGTTCACCCACGATCGACACATAGAAAAGGGATGGATGCAATTGAACACAATCGTTCAGCCGCAATTTTCACTTACAAAAGAGACAAAATAGTAAGGGTACGAGTCTTGTAACGGAAAAGCCAAAGTACATACATATGAATAAGGCTCACCACGAGCGTGTGATTTTCCCTGTGAGATACTAGATGCTTACCTACATACCACCCCATCACTTCACAACATTCGAGGAAGAACCACCCTCACGACCCTTTCTTTCAACGACCAGAAGATTTATCTTTCTTTGATATGAAATTTGACTTTTGAGGGGATAGAGTGGTAAATTTCAAAAGTAAAGGCCGAAGGAAGTCCCCAAGAGCCACTTTCATTAAAAATTACATATATTTTGATTTATATATTATAATTTTATTTATCAAATATAAATATCAGAAGCAACATTCTGAATGAACACACAATTTCATTATTTTTAAAGATTTTTGCGAGCGAACAGTAAAAAAATGGCAGGCAACGTATCGACAACGTTGTGGGTAGTATCATTCGCCCAACAGCAAGATGTGAAATGTCGTCCATGTATTTGTAAACCAAGAGCCTTCCTCATGCTTTGCCTCCTGCAGTTCCATCCCGAGTCATTGAGGAAGGTAAGGATGGCTGCGATCATGTGCTTCCTTACTTCCCCCAGCGATTCCAGTTGGTAGGCACTGGAATCACTCTTCCCTCGATGGGTGTTCGCGCCACGAGGGCGCTTAATTTCGAGCAGCAGTGTGGGAGCACGAGCTTTCGCTCTCGCTCCCTCCCTCTCGTCTCCAAGCCGAAGGCGACTCCGCGGTCCCAGCAGCCCTTTAGATTAAGACTTAGTTTTTAGTATTGATCCAAAAGTGAATTAAAGCGCATCATACACCAAAGCCCCCAACGACTTTGCATCGTTTCTTTGGAAGGAGCTTCCAACTACAGCGACAAAAACAACAACAGTGACCAACAGCAGCGGCCGACCACGAAACCCAGAAGACGCCGTATATTATTTGGATATATCCGCCATTTGCGGATTTTTTTCAAGATAAGAACGACTCGCCTTCCAATGTCCATTCGTCCGTGGTCGCCATATTTCTTTTTCATCGGCGTTTTTTTTCCTTCTTTCCATCCGATTCCGACCAAAGTGAAAAGTGCCAAATAGATATACATATATATATATATATATATATATATCCAAGTGCATACCTACATACATATGCCCAGCCACAGTGAAATTTCTTCTTTTCTAAGTGCTTAAGCGCTTGCCAATATCGGCCCTCTACCTTGTCTCACCGTGATCCGCTGGTCCAAGCATATGTATATATATAACCCTTTTTTTTAATATTTAATACGAAAAATATATTTATACACACACACACACACATGCGCAAAAATAACCCTATTTTAATATTTAATACGAAAAATATATATATTCACACACACACACACATGCACAAAAATAACCCCATTTTAATATAATACGAAAAATAATAAAAAAAAATATATATATACACACACACACACACACATGCACAAAAAATAACCCTTTTTTAATATAATACGAAAAATAATAAAGATATATATATACAAAAACACATATGCATAAACATAATTTTTTTTTTTAAATTATACATATATACATCCATATACACAAAGTTAAAAAAAAAATAAATAAATAAATAAAAAATACATATATGTTACCACTGTTAAGGAGTAATTATAAGTCGATATGTTAACACGGTTAAGGAGTAATCTTAAGTCGATACAGATCTTGGGTGATTATTGGATCACCCTAGTGTTTAGTTGTAAAATCAGCATAAACATCTTTAGGGGCCGTATCTGGTTCCTATTGGTGCACGGTGTGGTGAGTTATGTTGATTTTGCTAGTGTCACCATTTTGCTGCACGAGCGGTCGGCTTGCCGGCCGCGCATAGCTTACGTAAACTCATATATGTTTTCAGTTCATTTCGATATCTCAATAAAGACAGAGCCATCGCTCTTGGATTTGAATTCCGGCTCAGCCGTTACACATTTTCTATTATTGGTTGTTGTGCCTTAAGGGCCAACGATAACGGAGGTAGTTCCTCCCTACATAATTCCTAACGAAGAAGGAAGACCGCTAGGCGGACTTGCCCGGCACAACCCCTCCCGCTGCCGACACATTGACTGCTGCGCGGGACTGATTAATTCCCTACATAATTCCCAACCAAGAAGGAAGACCGCTAGGCTGACCTTCCCGGCACACCCCCTCCCGCTGCCGACACATCGATTGCTGCCAGGGACATTTACTAATTGGCGCCCAACTTTAACACGAATCCACGACACAAAAATATGTAAGTAGGCTGATCAATATTAATACAGTGAAACTTCAAACAAACAGACAGGGAAAAAAATAAATAACAATCCCTACAAATTATTTACCCAAAAAAATTCTTAAATATACTGTTTAAATAAAGCAATTGTAAACGTGACTTACGAATAAATTAATATTAATACCGACACTCCCTAAATAAATTTTTTTTTCGGACGGCAGGCACTCGGTTATTAATATAAATTATAATCTACAAAATTAATTTTGCCGAATTAAAAAAAAAAAAAACATTCGGCCTCCCAATAACTTGTGTTTAGTGTCAACCTATTAGTGGCCTTATGAGTTTTCCAGGCCCATATAGGGAAAATAAACGTTAATTTTACAGTGATAGTGAGGAAGCCGAGAGCCCCGTAGACATCAACCAGCACGCGCACAACATCAAAATAACACAGAAAACATGAACGCGGAACAAATAGAGGCATTAATTCAGGCCGCATTAACTAATCAAGAACTGAGGCTCAGAGCCGAATAATAAACAGCTTCAGAGTTTGCGTATAGAAGTGCCAGAGGTAGAATCCTACCAGAGGGTAACTTCAGTACCGGGAGCACCACAGTGCGATATACCATTACACATAGTGAAGTCAATTCCAGATTTTACTGGTGTGCAAGATGAGTACGTACCGTGGCAATCCGCCACCGATGCCTACGAGCTATTCGAACCTTACCAGGGCAGTTCCGCGCACTACCAAGACGTTACAAATATTAGAAATAAAATTAATGGACCAGCGCGAGCGCTGCTAGTTTCGCATAATACAGTGCTTCATTTTAAAGCCATATTAGCTAGATTAGACTGCTTCTATGCAGATAAAACATCTTTGTGCCTATTAGAGAGAGTCTTGAGTCGGTCCGTCAGGGCGACGAAACACTAATGCAGTACTACGATGAGGTCGAACGAAAATTGACGACGAAAGGGCTTCATTACTCAATACAGAAGTTTTCGTATTCATTTCCGGTCTAAAAAAATCACTAAGGGCTGCGGTATTTCCAGCACAGCCAAAAGATCTGCCAGCAGCACTGGCATTAGCTAGAGAGGCAGAGGCCAGTATTGAACGAAGTATGTTTGCGGCCACATATGCCAAGGTAGCTGAGCAAGGAAATCAGAATACTGATTTTCATAAGGGCCATAACCGAGCGTACGAGAAACAAGAGAAAAATTCAAAAAAATTTCAAAATTTTTTCAAAAAGCCGATAAAGTATCAAAACAACGATTCATGGCGTAAACAGGACAACTGGGTAGATCAGGGTAAACAAAATCAGTCCCCGGAACCTATGGACATTAATCCATCATCTTCTAAATTCCGACATACTACGAATTTTAGACAGGGTAACAACACTCAATACCAAAATTACCGGGGCCCAACAAGACCAAACTCTTCGGAGAGGATGACTGGTCAAAGGCGCCAGCGGGTTAACAACGTTGAGCAAACCGCAAACGCGGAAGAAACCCAAGATTATGATGATGATGACAGTGACTCATTTGACTGTAACAACCTCGTCAATTTTTTAGAGGAAGGTCCCGCTTGCCCTTCATTGAGCGAGGACTGGCGGGGAGAACTATAAAAATTCTCATAGACACTGGAGCGGCAAATAGTTATGTAAAGCCCCTAAAGGAGCTGAAGAACATAATGCTTGTCGACTCTCCATTCACTGTGAGTTTCATTCATGGCTGCAGTAAAATAAAACAAAACTGCTTTATGCACATATTCGGCCTAAAGGCTCAATTTTTTTTTACTTGATTTGATGCCATAATAGGTTTCGAATTGCTAACGCAGGCAGGAGCAGCATTTACGCAACAGCGTAATCAGGTATGGAAACATATTTGAACAACTGAAATACCACGAATGCGATAACGTGAACTTCAGAAATATCGATGACATAATAGTCCCAAATTCGGTGAAAGCTGCATTTAAAAAAATTATCCTTAGGAGGAAACAAGTGTTTTCGCACTCTAACGAGGCGCTACCTTTTAATACCTCAATCGTTGCCACAATTCGTACGGAGACTAACGAATCCGTATATTCCAAGCTATATCCTTACCCCAGCAGATTTTGTTAACACAGAAATCAAACAGCTGTTAAAGGATGGCATTATCCGGCCTTCTAGGTCGCCATTTAACAGCTTAACATGGGTTGTCGACAATAAGAAAAAACGGCTGGTGTTCGATTTCAGGAAACTGAATGAACGAATCATCGCCGATCGCTATCCTATGCCGAGTATTCCTATGATTCTAGCGAACCTAGGAGAGGCAAAATTTATTACTACCCTTGATTTAAAATCGGGGTACAACGAGATTTATCTGGCTTTGAAAAAACTGCATTCTCCATAAACGGAGGAAAATATGAATTTTGCCGTCTACCATTTGGATCGAAAAATGCGGTAAGCATCTTTCAAAGGGCGATTGACGACGTACTACGTGAACAGATCGGGAAAATTTGTTACGTCAATGTAGACGACGTGATAATTTTCTCCGAAAATGCTTCCGACCACGGGATTCACGTTGACACAGTCCTAAAATACCTGTGCGAAGCCAACATGAGAGTGGCATCGGAAAAAACGAAATTTTTCAAAGAAAGTGTTGAATTTTTAGGTTTCATTGTCACGTCAACCGGAGTCAAAAATCGCCAACGAAGTTGATGTAAACTGCAAGACATGCACCAGGGGGAAGTACAACAGACACCCCAAGAAGCGAGAGTTGGGTATCACACCAACCCCCTCATATGCTGGCGGTACTCGGGGTACGAGAGCAAGCCGGGGACCGAAAGCTCGCTCCTGACCAGGGCCACCGAAGATAGTCACCATCGAAAACTTCAGTGTCCACCGGTAGCAGAGAACATCCCGCGGAAGGGGGTGGTGGCAATCTGTCGGAAGTCTGAGTGGACTGGGAGGCGCCCTTCTCTGCTGTTTCTTGAAGTTGGGCAACACATCTTGAATAGACGGAGTAACAATCGTTGTATTTGGATTCAAGCACTGTCGCGGCGGATGTACTATCAGCGGACCCGGAAAGAAGATCGGTGCAGCTCTCGTAGCTCTTTTCCACCTTTTCCCACAAGGCTCCAATCTGCTTGCGATATACTTGGATTATGAAGGGAGAAAAATTTGCAGATTCAGAAGTGGCGGAAGTGCGAATGTGTGACTCAAATTGATTCACCCGGTCAGTTGTGCCAATAAACTTTCTTAACGCAATGTCAACTGCGGTTGGAGCCGTCTTTCTGTGGTGGAATAAGTGAGTCTCGAAGAAGAATTCACGGAAATTTGTTAACTGCTCGTGGAATTACGGTAGTGGGCCTCGGAATCAGCTGGGACGGCGGCGGAGATGTGGATTGGAAATTCGTTTACACTAGTCCCGGGCGGAAAAATTTGGGCCAGAGGTTGGCCGTAGTTAAAAAAAATTACAAAGAACAATAACGGAATGCCGAAATAATTTGAGCGCCGATCTAAATAAAATGAATTGTGGCGGCAGAACCAATTTAATTATTGCCGCTGGAGTGCAGGCGTTGGAGCGGACAGATTGTCCGACGAAGATGTTGCATTTTTTTTAATATTAATATTTAAGAGCCGAAATGGTGGAAATAAAAACTTGGCTTCTGTTCAGGATAAAAACTCAGTGGGTTATGCTGTCGTCAAAGCAGTGCGTAGGTGCGGGACTAAGAAAAACCCGAACGGCATCAACAACAACGTAGCCACTGCGGCGGCTAGGTTGAATAATTGGGGAAAAATAATCGTGGTCGCTTCCGTGCGGGATTAAATTCAAATTCTGAATTTATTGGTGGGTGTTGAACTATTGGTTAATTTCGAAAATTATCAACCGCATATGTTGAACTATTTCAGCGCTGGAAAGATGGAATCAAAACATCTGCTTTTGGTCGTGGACAAAAAGCTCACTGGGTTTAGGCGACGGCAAGCGGCGCCTATGTGTGGGACCCAAAGAACTAAACGGCAACAACAACACGGCCGCTGCGGCGACTAAGTTGAAAACAATTAAAACGCTTGCGTTTGGGTTTTGTTGCTAATTGTTTCGTTCACTTTGAATTTTGAAATTATAGTATCGGGATTAGTTCCTGGAGTCGTTGGCCGAAAATATATTGGAAATATATGGGCATGCATGTAATAGGAACAATGTGTACGGGCACAGTGGAGCGTCGAGAAGTGGACTGTATTGAACTCCGCGAACAGGAATATTTGTTATGGACACGGCAAAAAGACGACAAAAAATATATCGCGGCAGCGGGGGACTGTTCGGCGAACAGAGTGAACTACCGAAACAAGTGCACACCGGCTGTCCGATATTTATTATGCCCCTTTTTCCCGCAACACGATTTCACTGTTCACGGTGGGGTTTTTATATGAACGGAATTATGAAGTGCAAGAGGTTAGCATTCGTGTGTGTGTGTGTGTGTATGGGGCTGCACATAGGCCTCGACCGTTGAGAAGTGGGTACAAAATAATAAATAAACAGAACAAGAGCAGCCGCACCTGTGTTGATTAAATTTGGATGTCGGTTATGCTTGTACTTGTATAACAAATGTTAATGTCATCAACTGCAAGCCACAAATGTTGAATTGTTCCGAGTCGAAGAGCTGGACTTAAAAGCTCGGTTCTCGATCGCGAAGAAAAGCTCGCGGCGTTATGCCGACAGCAAGCGATGCCTATGTGAGGGCCCCAAGAAACGAAACGGCAACAACAACACGGCTTCTGCGGCGGCGAAATTGAAATGGAATTAAACACTCGCGTTTGCGTTGGGCCTTTATTGGTGGCGCTTTGCGTACTTTAGATTTAATTAATCATAATTATTTATATTATCAGAGGGTGTTTTTAGGTTTCTGAAATCGGAGGTAGAAAATATCATACATGCATGTAATTAAGAAGTTGGAGTATGGGTAGGAGCTTGTGTTGGCACAGTGGAGCGTCGAGGAGTGGACTGTATTAAGCTGCGCGAACAGAAAATTGTGTATGGAGACGGCACAAAAAGTCAGGAAAACAAATCTGGCGGCAGCGGTGGACTGTTCTGCGAACAGAGTAAAACTCCCGAAAACAGCGCACACCAGCGGCCCGATATAATATATATATATAATATATATATATATATAATATATAATATATATATATTAATTCCTTTTGTCCGCTACACTTATTTCACTGTTCACTGTCTATGCACGGATCGGTGTACATATGTACACATGTATGTGCAAAAAAGTTCGCCGTTGTATGGCTGCACATAGGCCTCGGCCGTTGGCAAGCTAATGGGCAACAGAAAATGGAAGAGACGACGAGGAAAATGGCAACGCACACAAGCGGTTGCCGATGGAAATTTTCGCGGAACGGAGGCGAATGGAAATTGTAATTCTTCACTGCCTTGGTGTCAGGAAAACTCGGACTGGGAGTTGACACGCAAAAGAAGGAAATTTTTGCAAGAGTGCGACCGAAATTGTGTGTTCGGCCCACTGTTGCAGATCGACAGTAAAGATAGGCGAAGAAGGAAAAGTCGTACTTTTCTTGGCGGATATGCCGGTGATTTGGAGGATATCCTTCCACAAAAATCCGACTCGAAGGACCAAAATGTTTGGGGGGGCGATTCTACCCGCAAAGAATCCTTAGAGTGATGGCCAATATGTCCCACGGCGCAGTCGAAAATCCACCCCGTAAGGTTTGATTGAAAAAGAAAAAGCGGGGGCGTCGTGGGGTAATGGCACGTCAGGTTTATTCGTATGCAAACATAAGACTGAATCTTAACTAAATCTAAACTTAGAACCGATCCCCGGTCGCTTTGCCTCGTTAAAGCGGGAGATTGTCGGTACTCGGGGTACGAGAGCAGGCCGGGGACCGAAAGCTCGCTCCTGAGCAGAGGCGGCACAGTGGGCCCCTCACGTAAACAACCTTCTAGGGCCATAGTCGATGTGCGCAGCCCCATATTACAACTAATTTATTTTTTTCCATACATTAAAACAATATATTGTGATAATGAGACGTCTTTCAACTTGGAGACTATAGCCTCATTATTGAAAAATCAATATAACATTAACATTGTCAATGCTCCCCCTCCACACAGCAACTGAAACGGGCAAGTGGAGCGATTCCACAGTACCCTAACTGAAATAGCTAGGTGCATGAGAATCGACCAAAAGATTGACGATACCATTGAGCTTATTATGAGAGCCACGCTAGAATATAACAAGATGATACATTAAGTGACAATGCTGCCACCCAAGCAGGCCTTGCACTCAGCCAATGCTAAACAGAAATTGGCAATAATAAGTAATATTGAAAAGGCACAACAGGCCAATCTAGATAGGTGCAAACCTACTAGACAAAACAGAATTTTTAAGGTAGGAGAAAAAAGTGTACCTCAAAAATAATAAAAGGCTAGGAAATAAACTAACCGCACTGTACACAGAAGAGCGTGTACAAGCAGACATGGGAACGGAGGGTGGTCCACAAAGACAACCTTAGATAAATACACGCCTCAACTTTTTAAACTTTTTTACTTTATACACAGCAGATTTAACCTTTCGCCATCTTACAGGATCGCGGGAATTTTATTAACAACGTTAACTATAGTTATCGCTAGAGTGACGGATTATTCGCATGCTCAGTATATCCCGATTGCGGACGGAATTGCGTTGGTATGGGAACATAGAAACTTGTTTCGACATTCAAGTAATTTGTCCGAATTTTCAGTTATAGTAGAAGAAACTATTAGGTTGTCCGATTTATTCCCACAGTCTTATATGAAAAAATTGTTAGACGTCGAAACCGAACATGTTAGAAGTTTATTGTCTGTTTTAAAAGTACACCATAGAATGGTCAGGAGCTTAGACTTCCTAGGCACCGCACTAAAAGTGATTGCGGGCACACCCAATGCGGCCGATTTCGATATGCTAAAAATGTCCAAGGCACGTTTAATTGAGTCAAATAACCGGCAGGCTATAATGAATACGCAGACGCAGAATAAAATTAATGAATTAACAGAGGCCGTTAATAAAATTATCAAGGCAAAACAAAGCAATATAGTTGACGCTTCTCACCTGTACGAGGTGCTTTTGGCAAGAATAGAATACTAATAACTGAGATTCAAAACATAATGCTTACAGTGAGCTCACACCTCATCACGTTCGAGCGAGTGGCTTTCATCAATGGCACCAAATACTTAAACCAACGTGAAGCCATAAGAAAAACTCCGGCCATGGCGGCATCCCCGTTACTCAACATCATCGGCCACGATTCCACACTAAGCATGCCACTTCTCCAAAAAATGAAGAACCAAAACTTGGAGGTCATCCAAGGGCTTAAGGAATAAGTGAAATCAGCTGGAACTACCGACACCTGGTTCGCGGTCGGCGTGGGAGCCAGTCTTCTCATCAGCTGCTCTTTCCTAGTTATCATGATGCTGAGGAGGAGACGAGACGCACGGGAGATCCAGCAAGCTGTGGACAAATTCCAGATGACCGAGGGCGGTCATATTCCTAAGGGGAGTGTTGTTACCACCGTTAAGGAGTAATCATAAGTCGACATGTTAACACGGTTAAGTCGATACAGATCTTCGGTGATTATTGGATCACCCTAGTGTTTAGTTGTAAAATCAGCATAAACATCTTTAGGGGCCGTATCTGGTTCCTATTGGTGCACGGTGTGGTGAGTTATGTTGATTTTGCTAGTGTCAGCATTTTGCTGCACGAGCGGTCGGCTTGCCGGCCGCGCATAGCTTACGTAAACTCATATATGTTTTCAGTTCATTTCGATATCTCAATAAAGACAGAGCCATCGCTCTTGGATTTGAATTCCGGCTCAGCCGTTACACATTTTCTATTATTGGTTGTTGTGCCTTAAGGGCCAACGATAACGGAGGTAGTTCCTCCCTACATAATTCCTAACGAAGAAGGAAGACCGCTAGGCGGACTTGCCCGGCACAACCCCTCCCGCTGCCGACACATTGACTGCTGCGCGGGACTGATTAATTCCCTACATAATTCCCAACCAAGAAGGAAGACCGCTAGGCTGACCTTCCCGGCACACCCCCTCCCGCTGCCGACACATCGATTGCTGCCAGGGGACATTTACTAATTTATATACTAATAAAATAGTAAAACAAAAAATTGAAATCCTATTTTTTTATTTATATTTATTTACATATATACATATATGTATATTGGGCGAGCTTCGCGCTATTCTGCGCTGAGCTCCACAATTATTTACATATATAAATATATATTGGGAAGCTTTGCGCTAATCCGCGCTGAGCATCGATCTTCAAGACACTTACATACACACTCCTGCATAAGGGCAAGCAATTATTGGTTTTTTTTGTCTCCTCTTTGTGCCTAAAGCTTGAACAAGCACCTGCACTCGACGAGACAAAATCCGCCACCTACCATTTTAAAGAAATAAATTTTATTTTTCGTATATATATATATATTGGGCAAGCTCCGCGCTATTCTGCGCTGAACATAGATCTCCAAGCTATTACATTCACAGCCGAACAGTGCCGACGAGACAAAATCCGCCACCCACAATTTTAAAGAAAAAAATTTCGTGAAGCAAGGATTTAAAATTATACAAATTTTATTTTTATTTTTTTTAATTACTGGATATAGCTGATTTTCCAACTAGTTTGGGTTTTTTTGGTTTTTGTTTTTTCTTCGTTCTTCGTGCACACATCCCTTCTGCGATCATCCTTCGTCTTCCGGAAGTTAAAAGAGAGGCTGTCGACTGGAAGCAATTGTCAAGTACCGCTCAATAGGCCTATAGCTAATTCCACTAGCTTGGCGAGAACAGTTTTTTCTTTAAAATTTTTTATTTTTTGTGGTCTCTGTTCCTATTTTTTGGTCTTTTTTTGTTTTAGCGCTATTATAGCCGATGCCCACCGTTTTTAGTCGAGTGTCTGCTAATATATTTTTTATTTATTAAAAAAAAATAAGAGAGCAATCTTTCTCTCATTTGGCTAATTTTTTTTTTTGGGTTTCTAGCTAATTGCTTTTTGTATAAAAAGGAAAGCTAAAGTTTTTTTTTTTTAAGTGTCGTTTTTATTTACCACATTTGTTCGAGGTTAGGGATATTTTGGTTATGTGCTTTAGCTTACACTGATAGCCACATTTCAGCTATTTTTGTGCTAATTTATTTGTTTCTTGTTCGTTTTTACTATTGTATCAGTGAAGGCGGCGTTTCTAAAAATTTTTTGAATTGAGATTCAGACTGGGTTGTTTATTCTAGTACAGGCTTTGTCGGTCTCGATTTCATCAGGCCCTAATTGAGCATGCCCATAGAGGGAAACTCGAAACCGCCATTTGCGCCAGGAAAGGAGTCCAAAGCCAACCCATCCACTCCAGTACCAGCTCGCGCTAGGCCAACACCCAAGTCAGTCAGTCCGAAAGGAAAAACCGTATTGTCCAGGTCTCAAGGAAGGGATCTTCCGTCGCCAAGTTCAAAGGCCACTCCCCATATTGTGATTTCCCATCCATTGGCGAAAGCATCTAGCGAATCGTCGCTTGCAGTTAAGCCTGAGAATCCCTCCACTTCCGGAGTGAATTCCTAAGGGTGACCCGCGCAGTCAGCAAAAAGATGCCATCCTCCGACCAACGGCAGCAACCGCTGCTTTGCACAAATTCATTGCGGTCAGCGATCGCGTAAGCCTCTTTGAAGCAAAGATCAACACTCTTGGTCAAGATACACCGTCCTCGCATACACTACAAGTACGCCTCCAGCAAGTGCGAGCCTTATGGGAAAAGGTTGAGAAGGAATATGAGACCTGGTCAGACTTAATTGCTCTAGAAGGATCCCTCAGCACGTTGCCTCTGCTGCAATCGAAATATGATTATTGCTATTCGGTATATGAGGCATGTGCGGCACAAATTGGTGAGACCCTAGAAAGGGTAAAGCCTCCTACCGTCCCAGCTCCTTCTCCACCCCAACTTTCGTCCGGTTGTCGGTTACCTCCGTTCATGGCAGTTTATGTTAATAACCCCAGGCTGACCCCGGTCGAGAAGCTGTTTCATCTTCTCACGAAGACGAGTGGCGAAGCAAAGTCCATTGTCGCAAAATCCCCGCTGACAAATGACGGTTTCGCTTCAGCGTGGGAGGCGCTTCAAGACCGGTTCCAAAACAAGCGACTTCTAGTCAACAGCCAACTTAAGCTCCTTTTTAACTTGAGTTCCATTTCTCAAGAGTCGGAACATGCTCTAAAGGAGCTCCAGTCCACGATTCAGGGGTGTTTAACAGCGTTGGCACACTCTCAAATATCCACAGAGAACTGGGATTGTCTACTGGTTTTTCTGTGCTCAAGCAAATTGCCGAAGGTTTCCCTGTCCTTATGGGAACAGTCCCTCACTTCAAAATCCGAAATACCAGCTTGGGAGGAAATGAACACCTTCCTGAGTGAGAGATATCGGACATTAGAGGCCTTATGAAACCAACGCAGACATTTCCGAAAAGGCTTCAATCTTTCCACCAAACATAGAGGGTGTGACTTATGCTCCAAGGAGAATCATCAAGATTGTGCCCGCGCTTTCTTCAAATGTCAGTCGATACGCGTTCCGGGTACATCAAAAAGAAGCCACCTCGCCCTCTGCACCCTCAAGACCCTCAAGATCCTCCAGCAGTAACGCATCTGCGAACACATCAAGGGTGCAAAACTACTTCGCCTCCGGCACTGCATCCGTTCTACTAGGCACGGCGATTATCGACGTGTGCCATTTGGGGACTAACTACCGAGCTCGAGCCTTAATCGACTCGGGATCAGAGGCGATGTTCATTTCCGAGCGTCTCTTCAAGATTATTAAGTTGCGCTTCCGCAACATCCAGGCGCAAGTCTCCGGGCTAAGCCATTCGGTTTCGGCAAAGTCGACATAACTTTGCAATTTTTCAATCCGCTCCCCTACCAAACCGGGGCTACAATTAGACACCGTAGCCCATGTCATTCCGGAATTATCGGGCAAATTGCCGTCGCATCCAATTTCAAAAAATTCCTTGAAGGACCTGCCCGATCTACAATGGGCGGGCCCCAGTTTCTTTGAAAGTTCCCAGATCGACATCCTAATCGGAGCCGATATTCTACCTTCTGTGATGATGGGTGGTACGCGAAGGGATATTTGCGGCTCACTTCTAGGCCAAGAGACCATCTTTGGGTGGGTGCTCACTGGGCCGATCTCCAGTATGCAGGCCAACCGAGTCGCGTCCTTTACGACTCAGGTTCGCCATGACGATAATGATGCATTGGACACACTTCTCAGCAAGTTCTGGGAGGTGGAGGATCTACCAATGATGGTAGGAAAGTCGGAGTTTTATTGTGAGAGTTATTTTATTCGAACAACGAAAAGAGACGCAAGCGGGAGGTACGTGGTCACGCTCCCGTTCTGTGACCCTGAAAACTCCGGATCCAATCTTGGATATTCAAGGTCCACTGCGTTAGCTCAGTTTCTTCGAAACGAGAATCGTTTAAAAAGAGACTTTTTCTTAAAAGAGCAAAATGACAGCGTGATTCAGGAATATCTGGATCTGGGTCATATGAAAGAAGTGTCACCGACTCATAGTTCTCCTACCTATTACTCAAGCCCGAGAGCACCACGACAAAGCTTCGCGTTGTATTTAACGCCTCCAGTCCGTCTGCAAATGGAACCTGCTTAAATGATATTCTTCATGCTGGCCCAGTCCTGCAATCCGATTTGACTATCCAGATTTTGAAATGGCGGTACTTTCGATACGTATTTAGTGCAGACATCACAAAAATGTACCGTCAAATCTGGGTCGATCCGAACCATACGCCCTTTCAAAGAATTCTGTTCCGAAATAAGGAAGGGGATATCCGAGACTTCGAGTTGCAAACGGTTACCTTCGGGGTCAACTGCGCGCCTTTCCTCGCCATTCGAGTGCTGAAAAAGCTGGCAGAGGATGTCCAAAGGCCATTTCCAAAAGCCAGCCGAATTATAAGGCAAAATATGTACGTCGATGACGTTTTGGCAGGAGCAAACTCCCTAAATAAAGGCCAAACCTCAATCCAAGAGTTGCAAGAGGCTCTTAACTCCGCGGGTTTCCCGTTAAGGAAGTTGACTGCCAACCACATGTCTATTTTGGAGAATATTCCAGTCGAGCACCTCCTTCATAGCGAGTTCCTCGACATCGATGCCGAAAGGACGGCCATGACCCTCGGTAGGCAAGGTCCGATGATTTTTATTTCGTCCCTCCAGAAATAGCACTGGAAACCTCCTACACCAAGCGCGAGGTGTTATCCCAAATTGCGAGGTTGTTTGATCCGGCCGGATGGCTCGCTCCGGTCATCGTGCGCTCCAAAATTTTCATGCAAGAGATTTGGCTGCAAGATCTGGGCTGGGACGATACGCTTCCGAGCGAAATGAGTCAGAGATGGCGATCGTTCATCCTTGAATATTCCGACCTCAGCCAGATCCGTGTTCCGAAGTGGGTTCGGTATCAGCCTGATATAAAAGTGGAATATCATGGCTTTTGCAATGCGTCCCAAAAAGCTTTTGGAGCGGCTATTTACGTGCGTGTCGAGTTTGGTCACGAAACCTTCTCACACCTCCTTACAACCAAGACACGGGTCGCTCCAGTAAATACCGTGTCCCTTCCCAGGCTAGAGCTCTGTGGTGCCGTGCTGTTGACCGACATGGTGGCAACGGTTCTTCCACATATGCCGACTTCCAGTTCCGACGTATGCTGCTGGACCTATTCCACGATCGTGTTTGCCTGGTTACGAAAGCCTGCTTGGAACTGGACCTCGTTTGTGGCGAACAGAGTTGCCAAGATAACCCAGGCGATACCAGTCGACTGCTGGGCACATGTTCGATCCGAACAGAACTCCGCCGATTTAGCTAGTCGAGGCGTGTCCCTACACGAGCTAGCGGACAGTCAACTGTGGTGGCATGGACCTGAGTGGCTGCGAGAGCGCAAGAGTTATGGCCAGCACAAAGCGATGTGCATCCGAACACAGAGCTAGAGCAGCGGGCGGTCAGTGTGCATTTTAGTAAGGCCCCCTCCGACGAGTTTTTGGAACGCTTTTCGCAGTTAGACAAAGCGTTGCGAGTCCTGGCGTATGTACAACGATTCTTCAAGCGCTGCCGCAAGAGCTCAATTTCGCCCACTTCACTACTCACGAGTGAAGAAATCCGAGAGGCAGAAAAAGCGCTGATCTCCATTGCGCAGCGTAGAGCATACGGCCAAGAGCACAAGTGCTTGCGAGAGAAACGGCCCCTTCCAGTGTCATCCTCAATCGTGAACTTATATCCGTTCATTGACCGACACGGTCTTCTAAGGGCTTGTGGGCGCATCACGGCGTCAAAAGCCCTGCAGTACGATGAACGACATCCGATCCTGCTGCCCTATGACTGTAGGCTGGCTCGCCTTCTCATTCAGTTAACTCACCAGATTACGCTCCACGGCGGCAGTCAATTGATTGTGCGCCTGATCCGATCGAAGTATCCGAAGATCAAGAATCTGGTGAAGGCTGTGGTGAATCAGTGCAAGGTTTGCACCATTTATAAGAAAAAACTCCAAACACAGCTTATGGGCGACCTTCCGAGAGACCGAGTCTCCTTCTCCAGGCCCTTTACCTACACGGGCATTGATTATACCGGCCGAAGTCAAAAATTATACCGGGAGAGCATGTCTCATTACCAAGGGATATGTGTATGTATTCGTGTGTTTCTCCACTATGGCTATCCATTTAACTCGCATCCGATCTTTCATCCGAGAAGTTCCTAGCAGCCTTTGCTCGGTTATTAGCTAGGCGCGGTTGTCCTCAGCGGGTCCACTCGGACAATGGTAAGACCTTTGTGGGGGCAGCAGCTTCGTTGTCAAGGGACTTCCTACAGGCCGTCAAAGAGTCCGTGAATGCAGCATACAGCCTTCAAGGACTCGTATGGCGTTTCATACCGCCAGGGGCCCCACACATGGGGGGTCTGTGGGAAGCCGGGGTGAAAAGTTTTAAAACCCTTTTCTACAAATCCACGGCCACCCGCAAGTACACATTCGAGGAACTTGCGACGATTCTTGCGAAGATCGAAACTTGCCTCAATTCTAGACCCCTCTCCCCCATGTCCGAAGATCCATCCGATTTGCTGGCCTTCACACCAGGCCATTTCCTAATTGGAGGGCCGTTGCTTTCCAAGGCTGAGCCCGAGATTAAAAGCGAAGCCAAATCGATCCTGAATCGATGGTAACATTTGAAGGCCCAACACCAGCAGTTCAGTGCACGATGGAAAGAGAAGTATCTAAATGTGCTCCACAAACGCAACAAGTGGCAATTTCCAACCACGAATCTCCAAATAGACAATATGGTAGTCGTCAAGGAGGATAATCTGCCACCGAACGAATGGCGGCTCGGTAGAATCGTTTCGGTTTGTCCGGGCGCCGACGGCCGAGTTCGAGTGATGGAGATCCGTACGGCGCGCGGCCCAATAAAACACCCCGTCCACAAGATCATCCGTCTCCCTGGGGAGAGTAAAGCGCACTATGTGCCCAGCGAGGAAAATAATTCCGCCTCCAATCGCAAGATCGACTTCAATTAAAGTTTTTTCTTTTCGTTTCCTCGCAGAACAATTCGACATCATGGTGCCGCGTCCTCGAACCGCCGAGATTTTGGATAGCAGACGTTCGCGAGGAACTAGATCCTACCGCTGCCGAGTCTGCCGGGGAATCCATCCTCTTCGGAAATGCAAGAGGTTCCTGAAATTGAGCGCTGAAAAGCGCCTTCGAGCAGTACTGATCAACAAATACTGCTCGAACTGCCTCGCCCACCAGCATTCGGAGGGCACGTGCCGCAGCACCGATGGCTGCAAAAAGTGTGGCGGGAGCCACCACACGCTGCTCCACCTGCACGAGAATCCGCTTCATTCCTCACCACTAGAAGCTCCTCCAAAAAGTACGGCGCGCCAGCTTGCTCCGCGTAGGGCGACGGAGCCGCAGCCGTCTGTGATGACCGTCTCCAGGTCTCCGTCGCCAGCCATCGAGGCAACCCGTCCTGCGGCCTCTACTCCATTCTCGTCTGTGGCAGCGCTGCTGCAACAAAAGGTCGTCCATGTGCTCCCGACGGCCTGCGTCGTGCTGGACACTGGGACGACGACCTTCGAGATGGGGGCCATGATCGACCCGTGCATGGCGGTCAGCTCCATTGATCGGTCGCTGGCGGCGGCGTACAGGCTACCCACGGTGAAGGCAGGAGAGGACGAGGTCTGCTCGGCGACCATCCGGTTCCGGAGCGGCAGTTTCAGCCTCGAGGTGATTTTGAGGCTCGATCCCAGCCTCAAAATCAGAACTCCCACACGGACTCTGAGCAACGCCACCCGGGCGAAGTTTGATGACATCCGCTTCGCGGATCCATTGCTCCATCGTCCAGCGACAATCTCCCTCGTGTTAGGGTCCTATCTGTTTCCGAAGCTGATCCAACCGGGGTTCCTGAGATTGGACGATGGGTTGCCCGTCGCCCAGAGCACCGTGTTCGGATGGACCGTTTCCGGAGCATGCCGAGAGGCCTAACATGCATGTTCGCGCCACGAGGGCGCTTAATTTCGAGCAGCAGTGTGGAAGCACGAGCTTTCGCTCTCGCTCCCTCCCTCTCGTCTCCAAGCCGAAGGCGACTCCGCGGTCCCAGCAGCCCTTTAGATTAAGACTTAGTTTTTAGTATTGATCCAAAAGTGAATTAAAGCGCATCATACACCAAAGCCCCCAACGACTTTGCATCTTTTCTTTGGAGGGAGCTTCCAACTACAGCGACAAAAACAACAACAGTGACCAATAGCAGCGGCCGACCACGAAACCCAGAAGACGCCGTATATTATTTGGATATATCCGCCCAGTCCAATTCAATGGGTAAGCGGTTGTATAGCCCTTGCCGAATCTCGTTTCGGTTATTTTGTAGTCTGTGCTTGCGCTCGCTATTGATGTGACCTAATCAACAATAATGCGATACCCTATGCGACGATCTATCCAGCAACCGCTTCAATCTCACAGCACTTTGCGCCACAGTATCTCTGATGAACAGGTCAATCGGCATAATGTTCATGATTACGTTCAGAGCAGCCGCTGGGCAAGAGCGCAGCGCTCCATTGCTCCGGCGCAGGTTGAACGTTGTATCCTTGTTAGCTTGGTTGTATTTTAGGCTCTGGTGAGTGCCGGCCACCATACCAGAGCCCCGTAGGTCAGTATTAGTCTTACTACTGCCGTATAGAGCCACATTATTGCTTTTGGGTGTAGCCCCCAATTCTTGCCAAATATTTTTCGACAAGGGGAGAATGATATTCCTGCTTTCTTGACTCTTTTTTTGATGTTCCTTTTCAATGTGAGCTTTCCTAGTCTGCTCTGAATGTTTTAGTTCGATGCATTCCAATGCTTCCGGGATAGGGTCGTAAAACAAGTAGTACTACGTCGTCGGCGTACGCTGCTGCTTTTACTTCTCCACGATTGAGTTCCTTCAATATGTGGTCCATGTTGATTAGCCAGAGTAAGGGCGATAAGACTCCGCCCTGGGGTGTGCCTCTCTTCACTACTCATGTGAGGTGAGTGCCACCCAGTTCGGCTATGATCGTCCGACTTGTAAGTACAACACCCATCTACTTAATGATGCCTCTCTCAATTCCTATTTCGTTGGGGGAGCTCAAAATGGATTCGGCGTTCACGTTGTTGGACGCACCTTCTATGTCCAATTAGATTGACATCGTATATTGTTTTTTATTGAGTGACTCACTACTTCATGCTGTGCTGCCTGTGTTGATCGACCCTTCCGATATGCGTGTTGGGCTTTCGATAGGTGATAACCTTCCGCATTGTCTCTTATCTGGGATTCGAAATAGGCGGGTTTTCATCGCGGCGTACTCGGAGTGGGTTAAGCGGAAAGGAAGTCGTCGTTTGGAAAGGAAGTCGTCGTTTGAGAGAGCTAGAGAGAAGTTGAGATTAAGAAGACGCTTTGTGTGAAAAAGCAAAAATAAACTGAACGTGTGAAACTAATATAAGCACTTATGTTTAAACCAATCCTGTAAATAAATTATTGTATGTGAATCTTAAAGAAATTCCCTACACTTTTGTGTATGTCCATTATCTTTTCTATTGTATTCAAGATGAAGGAGGTTAGACCGATAGCTTTGGTTTGTCCCTTTCTGCCAGGCTAAGGTAAAAATATTACTTTCGCTTTCCTCCACGGAAGGGGTATGTGAGTAAATTTGATGCACGCATCAAAGATGGCTTTGAGACACCCGCTGATGCTTTCCTCTGCTGCCTGCAGCATTTCCGGTATTATACCGTCAAGGCCAGGGCTTTTATACTTGTCAAAGGAGTCCATCGCCCATTGTATTTTTTTAATTGTTGACGTATGTTTATGTCTGGTGTATGACCTTTCGGACTCCGAGTTTCTCGCACATTCCCTGGAAAGGAATCTAGTGATTTTGTAACTGACGTTGTTGGTGTGCCGTCAGGTTTATTTATTAAGGATGGGTTCGTATGCCCTTTAGCAAGGAACTTACTAAGTCGTGCCATGTCCCTTATGTCATCTATTGTTTCGCAGTAACTCTGCCAGGATTCAGAGCTGGCGTTGAAGGCTTTTCGTGCTCTCCTTCTTAGGACACTCAGCTCCTTTGTCCACCATTGTGGATGCTGTTTCTTTGAGAATGTCATTCTACATGTCACATTGAAGGCGTTGTTTGATATATTTGTGGGGTCCTCCACTTCCTTGTCGAGTGCCTTTTTTGAGGATTGAACCTTTATCCTTCTTTTGCTGACCTTCGTGTGGATAATTTCGCTGAATTTGTCCCAATTTGCTTTGCGTGGGTTGCTTACTGGCCGGCAGCGTGATCTCGGAGAAGATTTTTCGGTGGTCCGAAATCGAATGCTGCATTGACACATTCCAGTTTTCGACCCCGTAATTGTTGTGTTCTACAAGCAGGGTTAGGTCAAGTACCTCTTCCCACCCTTGGTAGTCCTCTGTGCATGGGAATACAAAAGTGGGTATGTTCCCTTTGTTGTATATTGTGACATTACGTCATATAATGTGATCAAAAAAGACTCACCTCTTTCATTTATTTCTGAGCTTCCCCAGAGTTTATGCCTCGCGTTTGCGTCGCACCCGATCACCAGGATCGTCTTCCTGTCTTCAGCTCATTGCAGCAGATCGACTACGGGCTTCGGCGGAGTCGGCTCATAGTGGGCTATAAGTATTCCCGTCCTCTCTTACTTCCCGGATCTGGCCACTGCTAGTTCCGGTGTACTAAGATTGAAACAGAGAAAAGCGTTATAATGTTTCTTTATTGCTCTGGTCCTACGCGTCGAGTTCGTGTATAGCAGATTGTGTCCAGGCAGTGTGAGTCCATGGTTCTTCTATGAGTGCTACGTCAATCCCCCTCTTCTTTAGGTGGATCGACAAATTAGCTGAAGCGTGAGAACTGCGCTGCAGGTTAATTTGCACTGCTGCTGTCTTCACGGTTGATAAGTGTAGTGTTGGGCGACTGGTCGTCGATGATCATGTCATCCAACAAGCGATTCGTATCGTCCACCTCTTCAAGGATCGCATCCGATTCGGCCAGGATGCCATACCGGATTTTGCAGACATTGGAGCACCCTCTTATGGTCGGATTGCCACTTTGGTAGGCAGATGCGAGCTCTAGGTCCCATAAGGATCTCCCTGGCTTGGACTAGCCTTATCCTAAGGCCATTCCTCTTGTTGCTGATCGTAGCTACATTTCTCTTCCAGGAAGCTCCATGACTACCCGTCATCGCACCTGATTACTCGGTGCCCTCTAACCATTTCTGAAGAGTCGAATCACGTCGTGTGGTCGATCACGCTTCGCCTTCGGGGGCTGGAATGTTTCTGGGTGTGCCTGATTGAACCTTTAAAATTACTTGGCCACCACGAGGAATTTAATTTTATCAGCCGCATCCCTAGGGTGAACTTTGCCCTCTGCCTCGTTCTTAGCTATCATGCTAAGAATAAAGTTGGCTCTATTCGCTCTAGCGGGCCTTTGTTGGTGTGTTTGCAGCTCCACTTTTAACTTCTTCTTCTAACATATTTGTGTATTTCTTTTTTTTTTTTTTGTAAACAAGAGAATAAGTTTATGTTTTAGTCTTCAGCGAATTCGATAAACATTTTTAAAGAAATAGAAAACCTGAAATGTCCACCCACTTCACTCGGCATTACGACAAAGAACTCCTTCCCGTTGACCGACTGAGAGAAAGTTCTTAATAGTTGTTGTAATTCCAGAAAACCGTGTCCTATCCAGTTAACATCCGTTCAACTCATATCTTATTTCATCAAGAAAATACGCCATGCAATTATTTTAAGCATCCCGGTAACTCCATTTGTCGAGCTCGTTCCTGTATTTGTATCATTTAGTTGGATAAGTGTTCTTTTAAAGTGGAGAAAACATTCATATGGAAGGACATACAAATCTTGGTTCTGTATTGTGATGTATTATTTAACTTCAAGTTTTGTTGTTATGGATAAGTATGAAATTCTTTTTTTTAACAATACTCTTATCATTAACAGGTTCTTCTTGAACATAAAAATCTCATTCATTTGAATAATACTTGTAATTTGTACTTGAAATTTAATATTTAATCCCAATTATTTTAAAATCAATTTATTTTTTTTTTTTTTAATTTTATGATGATGATAAACATGAAGATGATGATGATGCTTTCACTTCAACTGTAGATTTAATAATGTTATCAAAGGTTATCTTTTTATTATAAAGAATCATTCTGTTTGTCGTAAGTCAAGACGAATTGATACAGTTTCTCCACGCAAATTAATTAAATCTCCGTTTTGATCAGATATCCATATTTCGAGTGTGCTTATTTTTTTTGTGTTGAAAGGTAAATAATTTAAATTTCGTGGTGTAATGTTCATTTTATATCCAGGGGGTAAATTAATTCCAAATTCATGAAGCACATGATTTGGTCTGTTCTCCACATATGATCCACTAACAATGTTACACTCCAATCTAACAGAATATATTTTTGAAATATTCCTAGGGTTAATCGAGATGTAAATTTCATTTACATTTTGTCTTAATATAGGCTTATTATATCCAAATAATCATCCAATTGATCGTTCATGATTAAAATATAGTATCTCATTTTTAGTAACAACTTGAACTTGTAAAGCGTTTATATTACATTCAATTATTACACTTTTGTGAAGTTCAAATTCCTTCAGCTTTTTAAATTATATATTATTACTATTTTAAAATTTTTATATTTGGGAATGGGTCTGGCATCTCCTTTAAGTCAATCCCACCACACTCCAGAAGCAGAAGAACGCAAGAGGTGAGAGGGGGAGTTCGCGACGAGAGACGACGAGAATAAGACGTGCGAGCTTACGACGGTTAAGACGACGATTAACAAAAGCAAACGACGCGGTTAAAACCTAATTAAAACTATGTGTATCCATGAACTATATTCACTTTATATTAATCGAAATTAATTAATCCATAATATTATTTATTATATTAAATACTACAATAAAACTTACAACTAGTGGGAATTCTTATTTTAAAAGGAAACCAATCCCACAAATATGGGGCTCAACCTACGTAATAAAGTGAAATTAACAAAACGACAAAAAAGTAAAACAAATTGAAAAACGATGAAAAACTAAAAGAAAGTATATGAATTTTGGAATTGTGAAATTAAGAACGACGACGCTACAAACACAACGCTTATCTGCTGCAGTCATACATTTGTAACGACGCATGAGTGTATGTCAACGACGGGTAGAGAAGACGTGAAAAAGTAAGACGAATACGAGTGGAAACGAAGAGACACTTATTTCAAAATACGCAACAAATTTTATATTACTGAAATTTCAAACATGTCTCAACTTGCTGATTTTGATGCAGTTCTGCAGGCATTGAAAACGGAGAAGAAAAAGAATATCGCTCTCCTTCATATGTTTGTGTATGAAAACAACTGAGATCGCATAACCGAAAACGAACGCGTAATTTCGAGGGCTTCGACTTTACCGAAGATAACGAACTTTTGCACAAAAAGTGTCGTATGAAAATTTATATAACAACGATCTTGCTGTAATTTGCAACATATTGCAACATGACAAAGAAGACCTAATGCTTCATATTTTCCGAATCTTGCGATCTGGAAATTTACTTACCGATACCGGCGAAGAGGAAGATGAAGATGACGAGGATGTGGATGAGTACGAAGAGAAAAACGAAGAGAATGGTATACAGAACCGTCAGAGGGGAACGGGACAGCGAGAGGGAGCTGAAAACAAGGCTATGAATTCGAGCGACGAAGATGAATTTTGCTCTCTACGAAGCAACACACAGAAGCAAAAGAAGAAAAGGAACGACAATGCCAAGACTTTTACAGTCGCGCACGAGAATAACGATGTGAGCTCAGTGAAAAGTTTTGGCCCGGGTTCTCCCCGATTTTCTGTGAACTTCAGGGATATTGAGGACTCAATTCGACCATTTAGCGGTGACGACACTCATGCAGTAGAGGTGTGGGTGCATGATTTCGAGGACATGGCTTCAATCATGTACTGGGATGACCTTCAAAAATTTATATTCCCGAATCGGTCTCTCAAAGGTCTAGCCAAGATGTTTATTATGAGTGAGCGCGGTATTAGAAGCTGGCAAATGTTAAAAATTGCCTTGATCAACGAATTTATGTCCGAGGTAAATGGCGCTCAGATACATCAAATGTTGTCTGAAAGAAAAATTAAAAACAGCGAGGGCGTGCAGGAATATCTTCTCAAAATGAAAGAGATTGCTTCTCGTGGCAATGTAGACAACGGTACTCTTATGCAATACGTAATCGATGGCATAAACGATTTAAGCGTCAATAAATCGATATTGTGCAATGCAAAGGACATACAAGATTTCAAAGAAAAGTTAAAGTGTTACGAGAAATTTCGCCAAAAATCCGGAAAATCTAAAAAACAAAACGAAAAGCTTAGATATTCAAATGTGAAGGACAGTGGTGTCCATAAAGACGTTTCCGTTCCAAAGAGAGTGAATTACTTTAATAGTGGTGCTTTTGGACATACATCTGCTCAGTGCGGTAATAAAAGCAACGGTCGAAAGTGTTTTAACTGAAACAATTATGGCCATATTTCGAAAGATTGCACAGTTGGCAAAAGCGAACCGTTAGCAAACTCGAGCAATACGCGTAAGATTTCCAAAGAGATGTGCAAGGAAATTTTCATGAAGCAAAAGAAATATACGGCCCTTATCGACACTGGCAGCAAATAGAACATCATAAGTGAAGCAACATACGTAAATTTAAATAAGCCTAAGCTGAGTGCTATTAACATTGATCTTGTCGGTTTTGGAAATCAAAACAGAGTGAAACCACCATTTAAGGAAGAGTTTGAAGTTGACTGTCAAGTGTTTCAAGAAAACTTTTTGGTAGTTTCATCTGATTTTTTGGACGTAGAAGTTGTATTGGGTGCAGAATTTTGTAATAACGCCGAGATTCAAATAAATCGCGACGGAATAAAAAAGTCAAATTTTAACGACTCTGAAGTGGAAATTAGTTCGCTAATAAAAATTGACGTGGAAAATGCAGAAACTGTGAGCATTAACATCGACGAATGTGCAAGTTTTCAAGCAAAAAGTGTAGTGAACGATTTAATTAAAAACTATAAGCCAATGAACACAAAGTCAACTAATGTCGTGATGCGAATCGTTTGAAAGGACGACAATCCGGTACACTCGCGCCCGCGTAGATTCGCATTTTCCGAGCGATGCATTATCGATGATCAAGTCGAACAGTGGCTTATAGACGGAATCATCGAACATTCCGAGTACGAGTACAGCAGTCCGGTTGTACTAGTCAAGAAACGTGATAATTCAACACGTTTATGCATCGATTACAGGAGGTTAAACAAGGTAATCGTACGAGATCTGTTTCCCTTGCCCTTAATTGAAGATCAATTAGACCGTCTGCAAAATGCTCATATATTTAGTACGCTAGATCTCAAAATCGGGTTTTTCCATGTAAACGTTGAGAAGAATAGTTGCAAGTTTACATCCTTCGTAACCCACAATGGCCAGTACCAGTCCCTAAAAGTCCAATTTGGCCTTACGAATTCTCCAGGCGTATTTCAAAGGCACGTGAACGCCATCTTCCGAGACTTGACCCGTTCTGGTATTGCTAAAAAAAACAGTTATTCGACGATGTAAAGAATTTGGTTTGAAGAAATGCTGTTTTTTGAAGTAAAAAATTTAGTTTTTAGGACACGTTATCACCAAAAGGTCAGTATCTCCGACGAAAAAACCAAAGCCGTGACAAAATTCTCTGTACCGTTAAACCAGAAGCAACTACAAAGCTTCCTAGGCTTAGTTGGGAACTTTCGGAAATTTATCCTTCGATCATTGCGAAGCCTCTGACTGATCTTTTAAAGCACGACGCCAATTTGTCTTTACTAAAAGAGAAAAGCCTGTGCTCAAGATTTTTCATCCACAACACGAAACGGAGTTGCATACAGATGCTTCGATTGATGGTTTTAGAGAAGTTCTACTCCAAAAGTCTTCACACGATGGGCAGATCCATCCAGTTTACTACATGAGTAAGAAAACAACAGACGCCGAACGAAAGTTTTCCAGCTATGAGTTAGAGATTTTGGCAGTGGCTGAAGCTCTCCGAAAATTCAGACTTTATATTCTAGGAATGCACTTCAAGTTACTTAGCGATTGCAACGCATTTACTAAGACGATGGAAAAGAAAGAAGTTTGCACTAAAGTCGCTCGTTTGATTCTCAAACTTCAAGAGTTTAACTTCGACGTAGAGCACAGATCCGTATACGACTTGCTGACGCCTTAAGCAGATATCCGGTCATGATGATCTCAGATGAAGCATTACACAGCCAATTAAAATATATTCAGTCCCAGGACGAGGAACTAAAAGCTATTATTGATGTCCTAAAAGAGATGCCGAATCATAATAATTTCTTCATGAATTCTGGTCTCCTTTACAAACTAGTTGACGACGATGAGCTGATAGTTGTGCCACCAGCATTTCAACGCGAAATTATTCGGCAGGCGCATGAAAAAGGACATTTTTGCGTCAAGAAAACCAAAGAAATCATAGCTAAAGAATATTATATTCCCAAATTAGACGAAAAAATTCAACAACAGATCAGATGTTGCATTCCATGCATAGCTTCTAAATGCAAGCTTGGGAAAAAGGAGGGAGAGTTGCATCCTTTATCGAAGAAAGCGAAGCCACTTCAAACCTTTCACATCGATTTCTTTCCGCTCGAATCAACTCATAAGGCGTATAAACTCATTCTTGCTGTCATTGATGGATTTACCAAATTCTGCTGGCTGTATCCAACAAAAACAACATCTTCAAAAGACGTCATCGCCAGGCTGGAGGCACAGAGCGCAATTTTTGGGAATCCTGCCCAAATCATCTCCGATCGTGGTACTGCCTTCACATCTGACGAGCTTAAGCAATATTGTACCAACGAAAACATTGAACTTCACGTAGTGACGACTGGCCTTCCAACAGCAATCGGACAATTGGAACGCCTTAACGCTACAATTATATCAGTTCTGTCCAAACTATCCATAGATGACCCAAATGGTACAAATTTGTAAGCGGAGTTCAGCAAACGATTAATTCGACTTACTCTAGGAGTACACACACTACGCCGTTTGAACTACTTGTAGGCGTAAAGATGCGCACCAAAACTGAGGTACATATTAAGGAAATGGTTTATCAAGAGCTGGTCCAAGTGTTTCAGGATCAGAGAAACGAAATGCGCAAGCAAGCCAAGGAACAAATTCTTGTCATGCAGGACGAGAATAAGCACTCGTATAACCTAAGACGTAGACCTGCAGCAAAATACAAAATCGGCGATCTTGTAGCTATAAAGTGTACTCAGCTGGGCGGTGGACTTAAATTAAAGCCTAAGTTTTTGGGTCCATACAGAGTTACCAAGGTGAAGCCGAAAGGTACGTATGACGTTGTAAAAGATACTGTATCTGGTGATGGGCCGAGAGTATTATTTGAGTATAATAAACTGATCAAATCCTTTTCCAGTTTTCATATCATCATGTTTACATGATCTCGAATATACGACGCATGTTAAAGTCATTCTGCTTAAATATTATAATAAAATTTGAATTGTCTCCAATTAAATGTTTCGGAAAATGTGTATACGTTTGATATAAATAGAATAAATCAATCTTCCTACGCCGTCCCATACAAAAATAATCTCGAATATTATCTTGTCTTTCGGATGCCACGTCGTCAAATATCATATTCAAATTTTGTTTTGCTTCTTGCGGAGACAAAACGCAATCCTTTGCTGGATGGTCCAACAATTAAAGCTCTAATTGTGTTAGGTAACAATGAACTGAGTTGTGGATGAGTAATTTCAACATGTACACCACCTTTAATGTTTCTTGCTTATGAGTGGTGAGGCCACCCGGGTAGCCTCCAATTAGAGCTGAGCTCCGTTTTGATCCACACCCTCGTAGGTCATAGTCAACGCCTCATCTTCAGTACCAGCCCGTTTCACTGAGGTAGGCTAGGATTGCAGTCACTAACTGTCTCCAACGTCGCCTAGTGACCCGAGCTGGTGAGCTCCAAAGTGACGCGCCCTGATTTGGTTAAGCGCCGGGCAGTGACACAGTAGATGCTCTGGTGTCTCCTGCACTCCCGATTCCTTGCAACTTCTGCAGCTGCTTCGGGCTTCTGTGCTCTGTCTTCATTGTCCATTCCTTGCTGGCTAATAGTTTAAGATGGTCATGAATTTTCGTCTGAACTGAGTTCAGAGAGACCAGTGTGTCCGCTGTGTTCGAGCTTTCCTCTGACCCTTTCCTTGCCAGCTTGTCTGCTTTCTCGTTTTCTGGGATGTCGTTATGTCAGGGTACCCAAGCTATTTGAACCCTGTTGTTCTCTGCTAATATGTTTAGTGCCTCTATGCATTTGGTCACTGAGTAGTCCTTACTGTTGCGAGGGATTTGATGACCTCTTCGCTGTCTGAGTAGATCCTTACCTTGGTATTCCAGAGGTCTCGATTTATTGAGAGTTCAACAGCTTTCATTATTTCGAGAACCTCCCACTGGAATACTGTCGCTGACGCTGGAAGGTGGAAGGACTCTTCTACTCCCCAGCTTTCGGCGATGATTCCGGCCCCTAACCCGCATCTTATAATTGATGTTGTATGGCATAGTTAGTGCTGGTCACCATACTAGTGCTCCATATGTGAGTATGGGTCTTACAACCGCTGTGTAGAGCCTTTATTATTATCTTGGGGTGGATGCCATAGTTTTTTCCGGACATCTCCCTACAGGAGTAAAAAGCTCTGCTAGCTTTTTTGACTCTTTCGTTGATGTTCTGTTTCAATGACAGCTTCGAATCTAGTATCACTCTCATATACTTTGCTTGTAGCGATAGTCCTAGTTCTATACCCTCTATCTGAGGTTTATTGAAATTTGCGATCTTTGTTCTTCTTGTAAAGAGCATAAGTCCCGATTTACTTGGGTTGATGCCCGATCCACAGGCGTTTGCCTATGCACTGAGTTTGGTGAGTGCCCTTGCCTCGTGTAGTGCGGTCTCTGTGGATCTGCCTTTCCTATATGCATGTTGTCCGTTCCAGTGTTTTCATGAGGAATGAGTTCCGGCTAATCGGCCTGTAATCCTTGGCTTGGATGTGTCCTCTTCTACCTGGTTTGGGTATGATAACTACTCTTGCTTCGTTCCATGGAAGTAGTATGTATGCTATTTTTATACATGCTTGGAAGATTGCTTGTAGCCACTCACCCATGCATGTTTTTGTTATTTGTTGAATTGCTGGTTTAATTCCGTCCGGACCCAGACTTTTGTACTTGTCGAAGGAGTCGATTGTGGGCCATGTAGCCGGAGGCTATGAGTATTGCTGTCCAATCTGCTGCTACAAACCTGGCCACTGGTAGGTCTGAGTTGCTAAGGTTGGGATATAAAAGTGCGTTAAAGTTGTTTTTGATAATTATATCCGCCCACGGCCTACCTGTCGAGCTGGTGTATATAGTTGTGTATCCGTTTAGAGCCATGCCAGAGATTTGCCCGTCCCTAGCCCATAGCTCTTGTATTAGGCCGGTGTCGATGTCCTTCTCTCGGAGAAGGACTTCAAGATTCGTTCAAGCGTACGAGCTATGCTTCAGGTTTATCTGCACAACAGTCGGCATTATTGCGGGGCGGTGTTGGGGGTGTCGTCGTCGATGGCTAAGTCGTCCAAGAGATTTTTGGTGTCATCGACTTCGTCTTCGTGGAAGGCAGGAAGATCTTTATCTTGGCCTTTCTTATGCCTTACCGAACCTTGTGGTTTTCTCCACCTGTTCGAGGCATCGCTGGCTGATGAGGAACAAGAACGGCTGGCTTGACTTCATCTCCAGGTCCACCTTGAGGATAGCCCAGTCCTCCATATGGACCGCTGGATTCTACTGCCCCGTTGGCGTCTTCTTGGGATACCCTTGGTATGACTAGTGTCATACTAATCTTAGCAACGCACTCTGCCAGGAATTCGCTCGATGACTCGCGACGATGAGTCCTGATCACACGGTGCCCTCTATCCATGTCTCAGGAGTCGAAGGAGGGTGTCGGACCAGATGGCTCCTATATTAATTTGTATGTTATCATCTCAGACAGTCTGGTCTCGACCTCCTCCCATCAGCAGGCGCCCATCGTCATTAAGCTCGTGTATCAGCGCCATTGCAATGCTGTCTCTAGCCACCTCACTGAATTTCTTCGCCGGTCTGACGAAGGGTGTCATCGGGGCATCCTTGTCGTTCTGCGCTCTCTTCGGAGCGCTCTCGCTCACTTCATGCGAGTGGTTGCGCTTCGACTGTGCAGGCAAGAACGCTTCTGGGTTCTCCTTTTCATACTGCTCGAACTCCTTGACTACTGCCTGGAACCGGCGTGGCTCGTCTTGTCGGAGTCTGTTTTCTGTTGTGCCGTTTGGGGAGTGCTAGCCATAGCACTGCCCGCCGAACTCGATGGAGTTAGCGTCTCGTCATCTTCGTCGATTTCGGAGATGGAGTGAGCTTTTACCTCCCCCAAGAGGTTCGAAGCGGATTTTGGGTTGTTTTCCATTTTCATATACGGCTGCGCGGCGGTCCCGAGGGGTTTGCGGCATTAAAGAAGATAGACCGTGGCTCCGCCACAGAGCCACAGAAAGGCCACTTCCGACCCAGGATTGCCTGGCCCTGGGAAGGCTCCGAACACAGCTGGATTAACACCTCAGCTGCAAACCTTGTAGTCAGAGGGCACGGGTCGCGTTAAACGTCTGACTTGAGCGGAGGCATTTTCAAGACTGGTCACGGAAATGGATGTGAGTTAGAGGATTATTTAAGTGTGGGAGTTACGGGATCCTGCCGCCCGCATTAGCCGTATCGTAGTACATTTCCAGGGAAGACCTTCTCCGAAGGGAAGGTGGTGTACAACAAATTGATTTCCACCTACGAGTCGAATTGATGCACCATGTGAACAAGGACAGTACAACACCAAATGCTATGCTGTTCTTGCCTTGGGATGATGCACCCTTAACCACCCCCCTCTTACTGTGATACTTTTATTTTGTCTTAATGTGTTACTTTTATCTTGTCTCAATAAACGCATGGTTTAAAGATAAATACTTTATTCAAGGACAATCGTTAATTGAGGTTGATATAAACTGGGGACACATTTTTATAATATAATCAATCAAATAATAATACAAATCTTCAGAAACGATTACTTCGCGTTGACCGGGGGTTCAACGATTTAAATGAGGCTGGTTGGGAACACGACATAGCATATTGTAACGAAAACCGCCAGATCCAAAGAGCCGGCGATATTTCAGGCGGTTGGCAACGCGAATAATTCCTTTGCGCGATTATGAGAGCTTTTGACAGCCAGGACGCCTGGTCTCTCTAAGCGCCTCTTTTTCCTTTTCCTCTTCTTCTTATGACTGTTTCCGGAAAAGCACGCGTCGAATATCAGCTCCAAATAAAAACTACCGAAATATCTACCAAGACTCTCGATACCAGTCAGGGGTCGGGGCGACGGCATGGGCATGACCGGGTTCTAGGCAGTCACACCTATTAAAAAGTTCCGCTCGGCTTTCCGTAGTGAACTCGGCTGTGGCCCGCTCACGGCCGAAATTCGTTACATTGGTGCCAGGTGTGCGGTCACTAGGGTTTGCGAGAACCCTGACCTACGATAATGCCTAAGAATTCCGCTCGCCACCGTCGTCAAGCCTTGCCCGATGGTCTCAACACCGGGGAATCAAGGGATGCAGTCGCAGCGCTGGACGCCGTGGACCGAGCCGCTCGCTCCGGCGGATGGAGCAAAAATTGGAAGCTTTGGATCATTCGCTTCACCTTAAGCTGGAGCAGAAGTTCGAGCAGATGTGGGCGACTTTCGAGAGGACGATGCTGGGCTACCGCTCTGGAAGCAATGGAGGTGAACCAGCACGCCGGCGCGACAGCATGCCGCCAGCAGGGAGCGAACGACATTCCGCGAGCAACTCGCGTGTGGCTGAGGTATCGAACGCGGACCCGGGACAGGTGCGGCAGGTGTGTAACCGGAGGATGGACACCGGGCCAGGACCAGCGCAAACTTCTGCGCCGCCGCCGGGCTGCGACCTAACCTCACATTAGGGAATCTTGGAGGTGCAGAACTGCCTCCCACCTTCGACGGCACCCGCCCCTGGCCGGAGTTCCAGCGTCTTCTGGACGACATGGCCGAGGAATACCACTGGTCAGAAAGGAAGAAATGCAGAAAACTGTATACGAGCCTGCGGGGGCGCGCCCAGCGTTTCCACGCTACCCTCCCCGAAGCCACGCTCCGCTCGTATGATGCGCTAACCGCCGCTATGCGCGACTATTTTACGATCAGCAAGCATGCCGGTTATCACGCCTTCCATAATCGGACGCAAGGACCCCGAGAGTCCTTCGAGGACTTCGCGATGGAGCTGGAACGTTTGGGCCGATGCGTCCTAAAAGAGTTACCGCCCGCGACTTACAACAGCATCGTAGTGCAGCGTTTCATCGACGGGATCCGGGAGACCGGATACCAAGTCCCTCTCATCAGCAGCAATCCACGCTCGATGACAGAGGCCCTGTGGACATAGAGATTGCCGCAACTCCGGATGCCCACCGCACCTCAACGCGAAGCCACCGCCCAACAAGCAGCCTGGCGCCCGCCAAAGTCTTCCTCTTAATGAAGTCGAAGCCGGCCTGGCCCCCCTGCTTTCGCCGCCGCTGCCCGAAGAGAATGTCGCTGCGTCCCAGGACATAGAGATTGCCACAACTCCGGATGCCCCGCCGCACCTCGACGCGATGCCGTCGCCTAACGAGCACCTTGGCGCCCACCGAATCTTTCCTCCTAATGGAGTCGAAACCGGCCTGGCCCCCTTGCTCTCGCCGCCGCTGCCCGAAGAGGATGTCGCTGCGTCCCAGGGCATAGAGTACGCCCCGATCCGGGACACCATCACGCTACGCCGACCGATATGTTCGTCGAGCACTCCCAAAATACCTGCTGTCACGACGGAACCCCCTTCGAAGGAAGCGCAGGGCGCCCGTTCACAGCGGATGCAGGAGCTGGCGTCCGGCGAAATCGCCGGCAGACCGCCACGCTACCCAAGGGCTTTAGTCCGGACGGCTGCCGCCGCCGAGCACTACGGGACAGTATCCCCGCCTCCGGCATACATAGTAAGGACTTGAATGAACGACATAAAGCCAACTAGGTTTTAATTGATAGGGCTTGGGATCGTATAAAAGCATTGAATAGCATCGAATTGCGAAAGAATAAGCCTCTTGACTTATTGAATGCAGTATCTTACTCTATGGGGTGTAGGAAAAATGTTGTAATTCCACGGGTTATAGCAGTCCTTGGTGGTTCTTTACCATTGATACCTATTTTAGCATCCCTTAGCGCTGTGACGTTAAACTATCGGATAGCGCTGCAATTGTAAAGTCTATTAACAATACAAAGATGGCAAAGGTACAACTTGAGGAAAACCAAAGACACAATAGAAAAATATAATCGGTAGCGTTAGGGGAGGATTGGTATTTACATGGCTACGGTATATCATCTTCAAAATATATTAATATTAAAAAACAAAAACGCAATAAAAAAACTACTAACTACTACTACCTAATAGAGCGTTATCTAATTTTGATATATTAAAGTTTGCCTTTAAAAATATTTCAATTTTTTTTGGGAGTTTATATGAACGACGAGATACCGAAATTACCACTTCATTCTGAATGTGGAATAATAAATTTGGCAGACTCGACATCAGAAGAAACGCATTGGCTAGCGTATTATAAGAAATCGTTTTACCTCGATTGTTTTTGGGAATTTACAGCTTCCATTGGAAGTAATAAGATATTTGGAAAAAATATAAAATATAATTACCAACGTTTCCCAAAATTTGGTACTTTTAACTGTGTGGATTTATTTCTCAAATTTTTACTAGACTGCGATTCGTCCCATACCCTCTGTAACCTTCACTTAACATGAAGTGGGCAATATGACTTGGTAGACGTTTTGTTTCTTAGAACACGCTCCCATCCCACATGTGTTTAGTAGTCGGAGGAGGAGGAGAAATGTGCTTCTCGATGGGTATAAAATCTGGAACTTCGTCTAGGAAAAATATTATTCAACGAAGAACAACCGCCGCGAGCACCCATCAGCATCAACACTATTATCAGCATCATCAACACCAAATGCAAATGTTCTATTATATTTACCCGATAGATAAAATATATTATATATATATTATATATATATTAAATTTTAAAAAATAAATAATTGAAATAAAATAACAAACAACAAAAATTTTGTATTTGGGAAAAGGGACTTGGGGATAATTTTTTCACCATTTATTTTTAGCTCTGTTTATCAGACCTGGTAATACCAGGTCTGTGTATCAGACCTGTTAATAGCAATTCTGTTTATCAGATTAGGTCTTACAATCAGATCTGTTTATCAGATCTGATATTACCAGGTCTGTTTATCAGATCAGGTCTTACAAACAGATCTGTTATTACCAGATCTGTTTATTAGAATTGTTAATTCCAGGTCTGCTAATCAGATCTGTTAATACCAGTTCTGTTTATCAGGTATATATATATAAGCTCACGATTAATAAATAATTTCTCAGTGAATTCCTACTGCTTCCACTACTACTGTTCGAATTTAAATATTTTCAAATTAAATCACAATAAACCAAACTATTTTATCACAATTAAATAAAACTCGAAATGCTTTGATAAATGAGTTCAAACTTAAAACAATTTAAAACAGAGAAAATTATGGGTTTGGAAGAAACATTAAAACCTATAACTGATCCATTAAATGAACTTGTTAATAATAATAAAAACAACAACAAATTCCAGACCAATAATTGGCGAGACAATCAAAATGATCAAACTAAATTTGATAAAGAGAATAAAACTCCGCTTCTGAAAAAAAGGAAACTAACATTTACACTGTAGCCGAAAACATTAAAAACGTAATTATGATGAATACAAACCATTGGATTGGAGATTGAAAAGTGATGACGGTTATGGAAATATTCTTGATGGGGATGAGGAAGAACGAGTTGATGATTCTTCATTCTCACCACCTGATCATCACTCACATCAATCATCACCAGTACCACCACGCGACTGCTCACACAACTTAAACCTGCCCCCATACATCACCATTGATGACATCTCCACCATCGGTGCGACTCACTATCGGATTATATTCTTTAATGTTTCTTCCAAAAAATTAAAATAATAAACAAATCTGGAGCTATACTGAGAAATTTGACTAAAAACTGAAGTCTATCGAAGAAATATTTACCAAACGGACAAGCGCAAGGAACGAGAGAATTAAAATATTCTCAAATTACCAAACCACTCTTAGCTAATTTAGCCGTCACCAAGTCTTCACCCAAGCGCAATAATGAAAACGTAACCGGGACGATCCGAATGAGTTAGTGGAACGACTTCATCTTTTGAAACAGCTGGAAATACAAATCACACAAACGAAATTACATAAATAATTGAAGAACCCTAAGAGCTTCTTATTACACTGCTGGAAATTATGTATCGTAGCCAACTAATATTCACATGCTTCTTATTTTAAAGCAACATCATCACGAATGCCACTATAAAAATTCTGTGCTTTAATAGAGTAGATAAATGAATCTGTACCCATATAATTTAATATAAGTGCATTTTGGTGCAATTTGGGTTTCATATATGAGTAGTGAAAATCATACGTCTCCATTTGGATAACTCCAACTCTACAAAACCCAGGTATGTTGGTTTATCACAAACGTTATGAAGTCTATTCATTTAAATTACATACATATTTTCACTTAACTTTGTTTCACTGCTAAAATTGGATCTGGCAATAAAGTCCCTCGCACATAATCTAGGACGTCCACTTAGGGGACCCAAAGGTGAGGCTTCCCATTCTGTTACTAGGCCAATGTTCTTGCGCTTTAAGCTACTTTCTATCGGCTTGCCATAGACGCTGTTATTCAAAAGCTTATAAAAGTCTTTCTCGAAATTACTTATAGCTCTAGTCCTGTGCTCAGTGTTAATATCGATATATTTCTTAAGCCAAGGTTTTTGCTTCAACTCCAGGATACTATGTACCTATTTAAGCTCTAAACCATTATCTATACACTGCTTTAAAGTTTTGTAGTGTATGACATATTTATTTTTATCACAACGATCGGCTATTAACTTTGGAGTCTTCGAGGTCTTGGAAGATCATTATGTTGGTCATGAAGTGAGTATGGATATTTCAAGTCTACTTCTAAATTATATCCATACTCACTTACTTCACTAATAGAATTAATGTTTAACATTTCTATTTCTGATTGATTCTACCATTTAAAATTTCCATATGGGAGTGCTTCTGACATTTCCCATCCATATAAATTATTGACATCCACATACATTCAATATTCCGACTCCTTACAAGGGTCAAAATCTTCAGTATACTTCTGGTTTTCTTTGGTATATCTTTGACTACTTTGAACGAGCCCCCTCGAATTCCAGACTGAATATATGTAATAATATCATCAGTAAGTAATTCGAGGGATAATCCTGTAGTTTTCAACATCGCATCCCATGACAAGCCCGGAGTTGAATAATAATGGGCAGGATCGAACTGGTAGATATTTTAACATATAGCTCTAAAGTTCTGAAGAACGTCTGTGAGCAACAAAATATCTGTTTTTAGGTAGAGTTCGAAATAATCTGTAAGTGTTTGGCACTTGAAGTGACTCCAAACCTGAAGGGCACGAAGATAATCAGATTCTGAGTATTCGGAGTCGGTTAATTTACTACAAAATTTGTTTCTAGGTGGGAGGGAGGTTTCTGATCATTTTTGGTCAGAATCCAAATATTTTCTAAAAAGTAGAGAGAATTTGGAAATTAATTTCGAGTGTCTAGGCTAGAGGGCATGAAACGAATGGTATCTAAATATCTTTTCTTATATCTACGGTTGCACTCACTATGTGCTGCACCTCGAAATTGCCCTGTAAAATGATAGTGATCCCTGACTCTATCGCTACCTAAAATCCCCTTACATATATGACAATAAGGGGCTTTTCAAAATCATAGGAGTCCTCTGCACTCATTTAAAGTGATACTACATAATTTATGTAGTTTTGGTATATAGCGGAAAAATCGGATGTTAATCTATCTACAAAAGTGCGCCCAACATTTGATCCGGTCTTGGTTACAAATTTTTCTAACTTGGGGTCGAATGAAAATTTGATATAATACGCGAAGGCTATTGGCACATGCTTATTTACTATTTGTGATTTTTCACTTACATATGTTTATTGTTGTGGGCTCAAGTATGCATTCGAAGTCTGCATACACAGAGAAGGGCACCTCCAGCTGACGGTGAACATTCTTGAATTTCACTTCCTTTTCCCCTTCCATCGGTTGTTAGCTTACAATGTTGGCACATCTTTCGGAATGCCGCTGAGCCTTTTCTCACTCGTCGAAAGGGAGAGGCACTTGTTGCAGAACCAACGTATGTTTCCATTTTCTCCGAACTGTAAAGATAGGACGCTGAAAAAAAATAATTAAAAATTGAGTTAGTCAATTATCATCATAACATATGTATATATACGTATATTTTTTTTGTATATTAGTAATTCATTTATTTATTTATTGTTTTTTTTTTTTGTACTTACTTATTCTTGATCCACACATAGTGTCCATGGATATTGGTGGTTGCTCCATCCAAATATAGCAATTTAATGTGATGCTGCTTCTATGTTTTATTTGTGAAGAGAAGTCCAAAAATAGTATCCTTTTCATCGTCATACCCAAAAACATAAGGACTTATGTGAGGGTTTTGTTTGACGAATACATTTATTTTGTCGGTTTTCATTGGGAAGGTAAACACAGTAAAATCAATCGTGATGTTGTTGGTGTGAATGATGGTTGATTTAATATCAACACTATAAGCATTGCACCGCTCTCCCTTTTCCTTTGGGTTCAATGCGGATACAATTGCCCACTTAAAACAGAAAACATCTATTTTATTTAAGGCGTCCAGGTAGATCGAAACAATCCGATCCTTTGAGACGAACACATTGTTCAACTCCACCCTAAGTATGCGTGTTAGGGTCTATCCACTGTCCTTCTCTTAGAACTCATCCATTTTCGATTTTATACTATCCGTATCCGAGAATCAAATAAATTTGATGATATCGTAACCAAAGTCATCTTACTTTGGAACTATTTAATTTTCACTTGCGTTTCATGTTCTTTTACTAACATGTATTCCGCAAATAGCTCATTTATTTTTGAAGCTGTATGGAAACTGAGGACTCATTCAATATGAGGGATATAAAAAGCAAAAAAAGCTAGCAAAAGCTTTGCCTACGAGTCGGACGTATTTTTCCTTTGCTCTATCTTCGCTCAAAGTTTTCATTCTACAAAGTCCAAATTTTCGGCAAGTGATTAGTGTTCGGTGATCTTTATTTATCCTAAACATCTTGATCATCATATATAGAGACAGTGACTTTAATCTCCGAAAACAAAATCGGCGAAAATTAGTGTTTTCTTGTGCTGTGCGTTTATTACTTACCGCTGCACCGGTTCAGTGTTGTTGTTGCTGCAAGCGACCTGCATACCGCAAACAATTACACAAACTCATTATTTTCGTGAGCTTAGATAAAAGCTTTAAAGCTTATCTATTTGTTCTTGCTCCGTTTCTGCTGTGATCGGCTCCTTCGCTACACAATTGATTTGCTTAATAACGAATTTATCAATAATTCAACATAATGTCAACCTGTTGTGTCACTGACTGCCCACATGGCCGCAAAATTACTTCTCGGCAGGCCACTGATTATTGTTGGCTGTGTACCAACGCCGTGCACGCTGCCTACGCTTAACTTGGGCATATTGGCCCGCGTATCGCAGACCGCATAAGGGATCACGCTGGATTGGACTGGACGTGCCCGAGTTGCCTACATATCAAATCCGAAATGCGGATTTTTATGAGGCAAACCCATCTGGAGTTTCAATCTTTGGCGGCTGGTTTCAAAGATTTAGCAAGCCGTTTCCAGAAAACAGAATCTTAATTCAAAACTATGAAACTGATAAGTCCCACTCCACTTTTACATGTTGCAGACCCTGCGAGCCCCCTTTTGCTGTTCATTCCAACACACCCAATGGTGATATCACGGGTGTTGCCGATGACTTAGCTGCCGATGACGCTGGACGCATGGACCAGCCGTGGTCATCGCATCTCCAACTTTGCAGCCAGTCAACGTTAATGTGGATCTGGCATCTACGTCGCATGCTGCTGCCTCACGCAAAGTGTTGCCTGCCTCGAGCCCACAAAAGGACGCTCACCCTGTGATTGGCCCGGCGGTTACTGATATATCTCCGTCAATTTTTAGCCCCAGACCACACCATTCAGCGATTTCTGGAGTTGCCAAAAGGGGTCCGGCACCTCTCGCTGGCGTTGCCCCAAAAAAGATCGTTTTTGTATCCCGCCTCAATCCTGATGCATCCGAAAAAGACGTTGCTACTCACTTGAGCAACAAATTGAACTTCTCTTGCACGGAATTCTCCGTCTCAAAGTTAAATTTTAAGCAGAAACAAGATATTTCTTCGTTGAAAATTGCAGAACATGCAATTGTTCATGTATTCATTCACAAAAGAAACCCTTGGGCTGGAGTGCCTTTGACTCCGCCAACTAGGCCTCCAAATAACTAACAAACTCGTTCTTTTTGCACTATCAGAATGCTCGCAATCTGTTAGGGAAACTTAGCAAGCTGCACGCTAATAGTGTCTCTTTTGTTGCCAACGTTATCGCTTTCTCTGAAACGTGGCTTAATTCCTCTGCTTCAGATTGCGAATTATTCGCAGGCAACTACATTGTCTACAGGCGTGACCGTCAAATGCGTACTGGCGGTGGCGTTCTTATCGCTGTAAAATCTGACCTAATTTCTGAACTGGTTCAAATAACCTACCCAGATAATACTTTGGAGTTTGTCGCGGCTCGTATTCAAGTCCACGACTATTTTCTCTATGTTTCATGCTCTTATATCTCACCAAGCTTATTTCTATGGCATTAACTCCTATATATCCCTAGCTGATTGGACATTTTTAAGTTTCCACAGACGACCCCATTAACATGGTTAGGCGTTTTTATGATATTTTATATTCGGCTTTCGACATGTACGACCCATCCATTCCCTCAGCTGGTGCGTCCCACAAACCCCCATGGTTTTCTCGTCGTCTTTCATATCTTAAAAACCTAAAGTCGAGACTTTACAAGAAATTCACCAGGACTAGGTCTTAGGTCGACTTTTCTAAATATCTGACAGCTCGCACAAATTTCTTGACTCACAATTCTTAATGCTATAGAAACCACCTAAATCGGTGTAGAACTGAGTTCCAGGATAATCCTAAGCAATTTTACTCGTTTGTTAATTCAAAACGAAGATCCCAACTTTTTCTTTCTTGTCTTCATCTCAACACTGAGTCCGCGTCTAATGAGCCTGATATAGCGAACCTATTCGCAAAATTTTTCCAGTCTTCGTATTCATCCGTTGGCTACAATACAACCTCTTCTTATCCTTATTCTCTTCCACATTGTAATTCCATTTTCGAGCCAACTATTTGCGAAGACGATGTTTTTCAGAGTCTTAAGACACTAAAGCCTTCCTTCTCATCCGGCCAAGATCTCGTTCTCGCGTTTTGAGATACTGTGCTGGTCCGTTATGTCGACCTATGTCAATTCTTTTTCAGATGTCACTTCAGCTTTAATTTTTTCCTGAAAGTTGGAAGGAATCTTTTATCATACCTCTCCATAAAAAGAGAAGTAAATCCGATATCGAAAACTACAGGGGGATTGAAATGCTTAGTGCTATTCCCAAGATTTTCGAACAATTGATTACGGCGCAGCTGCAGCACCAATGCCTATCAATTATGTTCCCCTATCAACATGGCTTTATGAAAAACAGATTAAAACTAATGCTTTTGTGTTTCCTTGTTTTACTGACTAAATGGATTGCAACATATTTATCCAATTTATTTATTTATTCTCTCTCTAACCGGGTTCTTGTTACTTCTGGCGTCCCTCAAGGAAGCCACCTTGGGCCACTTCTGTTCGGCCTCTTTATCAACGACTTGCCTGAAGTGGTTCTACACTCAATTGTGATGATGTACGCAGATGACTTCAAACTATGTTTGCCATTGACGAATTCCTATTCACATACTCTTCTCCAAACGGACCTTAATAACATGCAATCCTGGTGCACTAATAATCTACTTTTTCTTAACAACTCCAAATGTAAACTTATGTCGTTTAACCGGAAGAATTGCCTCCACGCCAATTATTTCATAGGTACGAGCGATCTTGCATCAATGCATCAATGCATCTATACGGTAGCAGATCTTGGAGCTCTGTTTAACAGTTCTTTAAATTTTAATGACCACATCAGTATCATTGTTGGTAAATCCAGAGGAGTTTTTGCCTTTGTTAAGCGATGGTCAAACGATGATCCTTATACTTCAAAACTTCTTTATATCTCACTCGTTCGTCCTATTCTTGAATATTGTTCGTGTGTATGGTCACCTCAATATGCGAAGTATCAAGACCTTATTGAATTTAGTTGGGACCCAAATCGTCGTCTTCCTGCATATGCCGAAAGGCTACGACTTCTAAGTCTTTCGACCCTAAAGGATCGCCGAACCTGCCATGGCACGATGTTTATGTTTAAGCTAATAAACGGACAAATTAGCTCTACCTACCTCTTAAACAAAATAAGTCTCTCGGTCCCTTTAAGCCATTCTCGTCATTTTCGTCCACTTCATGTATAAAACCTACTATTCTTTGTTACATGTTGAACGGCCTATTGAGGGTAATGTACGTAATTTGTTAAGTCACCAATCCTTGCCTCTGCCCACCTGATGTGAGTCGGAGCACATCTATAAAAAACACTCCTCTTGTCGTGCAGAGGTAAGGGTATATGTTAGTTTATGTTAATTTTTTTTAAATTATTATTATTATTGGCATATTATTGGCAGATTCGTTGCTATTTTTCTTTATAAATAAATAAATAAAAATAAAATAAATAAATAAAAATTATCCTGGAAATCTAAGAGCCCCTCCCTTATTCATAAACATATATTGAAGGATACGTCCCTTGCTTCCATTGATAATTTACTTTACTTGGCCATCTAGGGGTCGGATGCTGTTCCGTGCGAACATGGTGATGCCATTGTTCATTAATGGGGAGGTACTGCTGACAGAAGTTGCAGAAAATTCCTTTCATGTTGTTGTTGATGGCGAACATTTTAGTTGTGATGGTGTTGATGATGATAAAGGTGATGATGCTGATGGAGGTGAAGATGATGATTTTATTGTTTATCGATTATTTTACACTTTTGTACTTTTGTAGAGATTTTTAAAAATTTTTAAAAATTTTGTTCACTCCGAAATATTTAAACTGCAGACTAGAAGTGATTCTTAGGACTCAACTAATCTATGCACGGAACCACAAAAATAGAAAAATGTAGAACAAACACTTGACATTCTTTCTTACTATTTCCATCCTTTTTAAAACGTGCTTCATCATCGCTGTTAAACTATTACAAGTGTATCCCTTCACCCTCCATCCCTATTTAGTTAAGCTAATTGTGTATGTCATCACACGCATTCGATCCATTTCAGATTACTTGCATTATTATTACCCTTTTTGCCGACATCAAAGGTGCCGAAAATCGGTTTTATGTACTACTTTGGTCAATAATAACATTGGAACATTTAACCCAAATGCAATGACTCTATCCCCAATCGAGTTTACGAAATCGTAGTAAACAAGGGAAGGACAACTCATGACTAATTTTATTAAATTTTTTAAACTTAGTCATAACAAGAAAGGAAGCTAACTTCGGCACGCCGCAAAATGGCTATATCTTAAATTTGATGAAAATCTGTTGAAAACTGGCAAAGTTATTATTTTTTTCTAAAAATTTTCCAATCGTTCCAATGGCAGCTATATTATATAGTCTTCCGATCAAGCCCGTTCCGAAATATATACGAGTGAGAGTATATTGAAGACTAACTGCAAAGTTTCATTTAGATAGCTTCAAAACCGAGAGTCTAGTTTGCATAGAAACGGACAGACGGACTGTTGATGCTGATCAAGAATATATGTACCTTATATGGTCGGAGATGACTCCTTCACAGCGTTGCAAATTTTTGACTGAAATTATAATACCCTGCAAGGGTATAAAAATGTTAAAGCTAGCGTTTTGTAATAAATTCAAGAAATGCAGTTTTTATTTTAATAATTTATTTTTAATTCTAAATTCCAATTAATTCTAAACGAAATCTCTTCCCCACCAAGCAACCCTACTGCTACTAATCTTAACCTATCCCTACTGCTATTTTATACTACTATCTATACATGCGCCCTCCTTGGGTATTTTGGCTGCCTATTAAAACTAATCCTTAACTATATTTATATAATATATATATATATATGTGGGGAACCGTCGGTTCCTCACACCCCATCCCAACCTAGGGGGTAGGCTGTAATTCGGACGTGGGCTCTGGTTGCCGTAATCTGGACCCGGGGTCTTCCGGCGATTCCTCCCTCGTCCTGTCGGCGGAAGCGCCACCGGCCGGAAGAGATCGCACAGTCATTACCGGCCAGTTTCTGCTGGTGGTGCGGCCCAGCACCACGCAAAAGTCTCGTCGCTGTAGTCGGGATACTTGGCGGGTTCCTGCTGAATCCAGTAAAGCATCTTATTGATCCATTTGCAGTTGTTGTCCTGCACCTGAGCTTGTTGAACGGTTGCGAGCGGTTGACGCAACAGGGCGTCGGCAGCCAAGTTCTGGATCCCACGTCGATAGGTGATGTGGTACTGGAACTGTTATAATTCCAACGCCCTCCGAGCGATCCGGCCCGTGGGGCTGTCGATGGAATTTAACCACTTCAGGGAGTGGTGGTCGGTGAGTACCTCGAATCTGTACAATTCCATGTAGCATCGCATCTTATAGATAGCCCACACTATCGCAAGACATTCCATTTCTGTGACCGAAAAGTTTCAGTCTGGAGGACGAATTTCTCCAAGAAGTCGGGGCAGGCGAGAATCGGAGCTTCCGTCAACAACTCCTTCAATCTTTGAAAAGCCTGTTCCTGCTTTTCAGACCATTTCCACTTTTGATCCTTCTTGGCGAAGTTCGGTACAAAGAGTTTGCACCAGGACGCTATTCCGAGGCATCGGCGAAGCTCCTTGAGGTTCGTCGGCGCTGTCAGCTCCCAACTTCGCTAATCACACTTCCAAGGTATGTGATGCTCCGTTAAAAGATTATACACTTGTCTCGGTTCAGACGGAGGTTGGCGTTCCTCAGGCGTCTGAACACTTCACACAGGTTACGGACGTGTTCCTGAAGTGTCGTCCAAAAACGCGAAGGCGTGTGGCGCCATGTCAGGGACGATTACGGTGTCGAGGGCATGTTAAAAGGTTACCGGGGCCGAGTGAAGGCCAAAAGGCATCACCTTCCAATGAAATAATCCAAGGCCGGGGACGGTGAATGCTGTGCATTCATGACCGGCAGGACTTCTGGTATCTGCTATTATCAATTTTTGAGGTCCAGCGTAGATATGAAACGGGCGTTGCGCAACCGCTCCAGAATATGGTGGATCCTTGGTAGAAGATACGCGTCAGGAATTAAGTTCTCTCTGCCGGTAGTCGATGCACATCCTGACGTCTCAGTTTTTCTTAGCGGTGATGACGGTCGGCGCGCTATGGGGTCTTTTGGATGGTTCGATGGCTACCATCGCGGTGCAGCTCGTCGATCTGTTTGTCGATGCTGCTTAATTGGTTGTCGTTATGAATGATGATGCTGTGTTCGGCAATGTGGGAGGTGCTGGAAAGCGTATCAAACCAAGAAAGTTCTCGCTCGAAGAACTGTCCTGCGCAGTTTTCTGTGTAGGTCTCGGTGTGGTCACTGGAGCGTGGCTCCTCCTCTGCGTCATACTCAGCGTCGGCAATTCCGCATGAGGGAACGCTTGTAGCTGCAGCTGGTTCCGGGTCCTGGAACCTAACTCGCCTCGCTTTCCTGCGAAACGGGTTTCCTTGGATCGCCGAGGGCTCGGTGGCGGACAAAGCTCCAATTCAGCTCGGGGCTGTCCTTGGACCTGCGTGTGTGACCTGCGTCGATGCGTTCTCGTGGGTGGAACACTTTGGGGCGGTTGTGATGTGATCACTCTGCTGTTGCGCTCGTGGAGCGGCTTGTGGAGAGGCCTCTGGCTGCCAATTCGTTGTCCCATGGTGGCCGCGCCAGTGTGGCGGCCTTTGGATGCGTCAGGATGGTGGCTTTTAGTGCCCCTGTGTGGCGGCTTGTGGATGCGCCAGAGCGGCGGCTTTTGGATGCGCCAGGGTGGTGGCTTTGGAATGCGCCAGGTTGGCGGGATCCTCGGGTAGTTCCCTGACACTCGAGGCCCTTCCGCAGCAATTTATTGTCCGATTGCCCTGTCGGCCACAATCCCAGCAGAACATGATTCTAGGATTGCGACATTCCCTGGAGGCGTGTTCTTCCCGTCCGCAGTTATGGCAGGCAATGTGTACGTTGTTACTCCCCCGGGGGCGGAGATGGTTGAGGCTGGTTACTCTGGTGTACAGGTGGGGTCCGGCGTGTGACGTCGGCTGGAGGGTTTCATTGCCGCGTCTGCTGCGTTGACGTTTGTCAGATAGTCTGCATTTGCCTTGTTCGTTGAGGTCGTCGGTCGGTGTGTGTATTCGGTTCCCCCGGTTGTATGCCCACGGAGAGTTCGTATTCTGCAGCTGCATGCGACTTCCTAGTTAACGACTAGTTGTATTAACTCAGCCAAAGTCCTGAAATCCTGTCGACGTCTGAACATTTGAGATTCGGGAAGCATGTTTTCTCTTTCTACTGCTCTGCTGTGAATCCTGCGAGTTGCACTTGGAGTCGTAGGTCCACCAGATATTACTTAAATGGTTCATTGGTCCTTTGGTAGCGTGTGCGGATCTCGTCATCCAATCGTTGGTAATATCGGTGCACTCGCACTTCCACTCGATCCGGTAGGTATCCGCCCGTTCCTCCAGGTGCTTTATAAGTGCATCTGAGGTGCCGTCCGACTTTCGAGTCGAAGACGAGGTACTTCGTGGAATCGTGAGTGTTTGGCCACCACTAAGCTTCTCCGCCTCAGGAGGTAGCGGCGATAGTGGTTTGTACCACTCTGTTCTAAGACGAGTTATATAAAATGGCTTCGAGCAAGTGCTTCTTTCGGTAGAAGATCCATGTGTCCGCCGTATACGATGATAAAATATTCAAGAAATGTCTGAGAAATCCGGCCGAGTCGGCTTCGTGTGCACTCGCGTTCGGTGGCTAACGGTTCGGTCACAAGCGCGCAGCAACAACGACTTCGGTTTGCGGCGATTGTGAAAGTAATTGGTTAAGCACTAGGATTATCGTGGAGGATTTTCTCGCGACGATCGACCGTATGTACGTGGGAGTGACGCGTAAGGACTCGATGTCGTTTTGAGAGTGACTGGGATTAGTCCGCGGGACTGTGAGTCGTCCTTGCATTGCTTTGAGGACTGTGAGTAGTCCTTGAGTTAGTGACTTGGTGACTGGTCGCGTTGACCGGTTGAAGGCGACTGACTGATTGAGGATGACTGTTGATGTTGGTTGGTTGGTAGCGACTGACTGTTTGAGGATTGACTCTTAAGCGACGTTCTGGGTTGACCGATCGATGGTGACTGACCGTTGGTGTTGACTATTTGACCGATTGACGACGACAGACCGATGGATGGTGACTGCTGTTCATGACTAATTGACGGCGACTGCCTGTTTAAGGATTTAAGGATGTTGACTAGTTGATTGATGGATGGAGATTGATTTTTTGGTGACTGCTGTTTATGACTTATTGACGACGACTGACCCGGTTGCTGGTGATTTTCGGCCTTTTATGTCGGCTTCCTCCTCGTGTGAGAGTGCTTTCTGCGTCGCTGAATGGGAACCCTACCGAACCCAGGGCCCCATCCAGTTCGCTGACTCCCATCTGCGCCTCAATTTTGGAGTCTGCCCCCGCTAGAACGTTGTAGACATCCATGAATAGTCGGATAATTTAATTAGCCTGCGGATACCCCGACTCTTCGTCGTCGGCGAGCTGTTGCAGGACACAGATCGCTAGGAAAGGGGCGCAATTGACTCCAAAGGTACCAGTTTTTAATTCGTAGGCGCGGATTTTCCCATCGGAATTGCCAAAGAGGATACGTAGGAGAAGAGTATGTTTAGGGCTTACCAAAATCTGCCGATACATCTTCTTGATGTCAACGTTGGCATCGTACCGCCACTTTAAGATCTGAATGGTTTGGTCGGACTGTAGAACCGAGCCTGCATAAAGGATTTATTCAGACTGTTCCCATTTCCGGAAGGGCTTGATGCATTAAAGACCACCCGCACCTTGGTGGTCGTCCTTTTCGCTTGAGCACCGCATGGTGCGGGAGATAGTAGGTCGCTGAGACCTACTGGACCTACTACCTGGAGAAACTTCAGTCATGTGACCCAAGTCGAAGTATTCTTGAAACTCTGCGTCATACCGGGCCTTTAGAGGCGGATTCCTTTTAAAGCGCTGCTTGGGGTCTGCAGGGGGACGTCGGTAAGCCCTTTGAAAACATCTCGCGTGATAGGGTACGAGGGCAGATTGAAAGGGGCAACAGTTGGAAGATGTAGTTCGCCCCCGAGTCTATTAAGGCACGCGCTTGGAAGCTGCACCCGGGATGGCACAAGTTAATGAGGGCGGTGGCCAATAGGACGGCTCCTGAGCCGGAAGCGAAACACACCGGAGTGGGTACGGGGTGGTGCCTTGTTGACGCCGACGGACTTGGAGCGGTTGCGAAAGGGTTACCACGGTGTGAGAGGGTGTGATGCCGGCTATGGCAGGTGGAGCAGCTGTGGGCACTAGTGCAGTCACGTTGCTGATGCCCTTGTGCAAAACAGTTTAGGCTTCCTCTTGATATAGTCGGACCGACCACTCACATCCATTTCAAGAAAACGTGGACATAAGCGAACAGGGTTTTTCTCCCGGGAACAGAGATCGCACCCCTTGGGGCGGGAGCTACTCGGGACTCGTACGAGTTAAGCCTGCGAACTGGGGCGCTCGTGGTAGTAGATCTACTACCGCTAGGCCTGACGTCTTCGATGGCCTCCAGAGTACTATGACGCTCTGTCAAAAAGCATCTAACTCCTTTCAGGTTGGAATCTCGGCCTTGTTGTGTATGGTTTGCTCCCACAGAGAAAGCGTTATTTTGGGAAGCTTGGAGGACACCATATACACCAGGAGACAATCCCAATCCCCGACTTGAATAGAGGACATCTCTAAGGCTGCCAGGCTACTCTTGATGGTGCCTTGCAGATCCTTCAGCACCGGATTCTTGAGGCACAGCCTGGATGTTGAAGAGGGTCTTCAACTGGCTACTGACCAACAACCGCAAATTTTCGAAGTGGTCGGTGAGGCTTCGCCACGATGAGGCGAACCCTTCAGCGGGGCCTTGGACACAATGGCATTCGCGTCGCCACTTGTTTTCGAGAGGACGTGGAACAAATTTTCGACCGGGGTGAGTTGTGTATGTAAATCGCAGTGAACAGGTCTCTGAAGGTGGGCCAACGAAGATAGTCCCCGCGAAAACCTCTGTGTCCACTGGTGGCAAACGACAATCGGTGGAAGCGGTTGTGTGGACCCTACTGAAAGCTAGAATTGACTGGGAGGCGGCTTGTACTATTATCTCCTGAAGCTTGGCAACACACCTCGAATAAACGGATTAGCAGTAGTTGTAGTTTGACTCCAGCACTGGCGAGGTGGCCTTGCCGTCGTCGGACGCGGAGAGCAGTTCGAAGCAGCTCTCATAACTTTTATCCACCTTCTGGAACAGGGCCCGGATTTGATCCCTATGGACTTGACACATGAAGGGGGAGAATTGTTCAGTCTCGGGGGGGCCCGAAGTGTAGATATTCGCCTCGAATTGACTGACGCGGTCTGTTGTGGCAATAAACCGTTTGAGAGCGACATCTATCGCATTTTGCGCCATTTTGACAACTGGCCGAGTTAATCTAGGCGAGAAACCAGATAGTGGAATGGTAGCGGTAGCCCTTGGCTTCAGTTGAGACGGCCGCGGAGGTGCGGATTGGGACCTATCTAAGCGGATGGAGGGGATCGGACGCGTTTTCTTTCTCCGTGGGAATTCTCGGAAGCGAATGCTGCTGATCAGGGCTTGTCAACTGTCGAACTGGAGAACGGTCACACTATTTCACGATCTGGATCGGCAAAAGGGAGATGACGTACACAAAATGAAATGGAACTTGGTCGGTCACTCGGATCACAGAAGCCGGTTGAAACTCAGCACATACAGCGAAGACGGAAAAATACACCCGAAACAGCGGAAACTGTCCAGTGAAGCCTTATTTATCTGGGTTTCGAAAAAAAGAACTCGGAGTATAGAAAAGCCAATTCAAGCACTGCGTGCGACGAGAAAAGGGAATAGAGCTTGCGAAAAACACAGAAGAATGAAAGATACAAATGGAGACAAAAAAAAAACGCTGGCTGACGGTCGGACCTAGCGCGTGCAGCCAAATATGTGTATTGAACGTAGATAAGTATTTGCTTTAATATATTGATAATGGGATTTTATCGTGTGGCTCGGTCGTAGAGATCGTTTATATTTGTGATTTATTCAAGGCCAATTACTGATCGATTTTTCTTAAGCACATACTAAAATAAACTAATTGTTGATTGAGAAAAATATCAGCCGTTGAGATTTAATTATTTCAGCACTGGACGGGTGGAATTAAATAAATAAAAACTCGGTTCTTGTTTGCGGAGAAAATCTCGCTGCGTTATGCTGACGGCCAGCGGCTCTTATGTGAGGGCCCCAAAGAATTAAGCGGCAACAGAAACAAACACGGCCCTGTGGCGGCGAAGTGGTTAAAAAATAAATAAAAGACAAGCGTAGTCGCACCCGTGTTGATTGGAGTTGGATGTTGGTTGTATTGGTAATCATCTAACAAATTTTAATGTCAGGAATTATAAGTCGCAAATGTTAAATTGTTCAAAGCCGGAAAAGTGGAATTAAAAAACTTGGTTCTTGGTCGCTGAAAAAAACTCGCTGCGTTTTGCCTACTTAAGCCGAATTAAGCGGCAAAGACAAGAACAACGCGGCCTCTGCGGCGGCGAAATTGATAAATAATTAAACACTCGCGCTTGTGTTAGGCCTTTACTGGTGGCGCTTTGCACACTTATATTTCCTTTAAATATAATATCGGAGAGTTTTATAGTTTTTTTTCTGAAATCGGAGGCAGAAAATATAACACAATATATGGGCATGCATGTAAATAGGAACGCGGTGTAAGGGCATGTGTTGGCACCGTGGAACGTCGAGAAGTGAACTGTATTGAGCCTCGTGAACACCGGCTGCCCGATATTAATTATTCCCTTTTTCCCGCTGCACTTATTCCACTCTTTACTGTCTATGCACGGAACTATATATGTACATATGTGCAAGAGGTTAGCATTCGTGTGTAGGCCTCGGCCGTTGGCAAGCTGAAGGGCAACGGGGAAGGCAAGAAACGGCGAAGAAAATGGCGGAGCACACTAGCGGACACCGACGGAAAAGTTCGAGGAACGAAGGCGAATAGAAATTGGAATTTCTCAACTGCCTTGATTTTTCCAACGTCAGCTTTTATTCGCTGCATACATGAGACTAAAAACTTACACTTAAAACCGAGCTCCCCCCGCTTTGCTGCTTTAAGGCAACAGCGGGAGATCGACGACAGTCCGCGGCAGAGGCCCGAACTTCGGAGTGCGAAAGACGCGCTTGAGACACAGAAAGATCGCTATACGAGCAGAGGCGGCCCCTCACGTAAACAGAAATGGTATACAAACTGAAAATTGTTGACAATGTTCGAGTTTTGAAATATATAGGGGAGTATTTGACAAATCGTACACTCCTAATTGGAATCTTTCAATTTATAGGATATACAAAGTTCAAAATACAAATCCAACAACATATCTATTGGAAGATTTAAATGGAAATCCTATTAAGGGTGCTTTCTTTAAAAAAGAGCTGAAATAAACTAGATTTCCCAATACCTACCTAGTTGAAAAGTTACTTAAAAGAGAAAGAAAAAATCTCTTGTACGTTGGTTAGGTTTCCCGAAAACCAACGACAGCTGGATAAATAACTCTGAAATTTTGTAATGAAATATAGACACAAGTAGTTTTATGTTTTCTTTTGTTATTTTTTTTTATCCATTGAAATATAATGCCAATTTAATTTTTTTTTGAATTTGTCGAGCGCACTTTCACTATCTTCTAGTTTTCTTTTGAGAGTTACTATCTCACCCTCATTATTTGGGGTGTTTTCTAGAGCAGACACTCGGCTAAGCCAAACCCTTGAATCTGCTTCTAGATCTGTCATTTAATCCTTTATTTCCCTATGAACTGTTTCATATTGACATGTTGCTAGGGTGGAAATTCCATCATCAATTATTATTCTTTTGTCGTCCCTATTGTCTAATATAACTTTTGTAATTTTTAATGTACTAATTTCATGCCCTCTAGACCTAAACATATAAATTAATTATTTGATGAGGTCGGATGAAGAACGAATTGCCGTCGGCAAACGGCGGCAGCTCTTGTCTTCCCCGGTGATCCCTCGCAGTTTAAGATAACGGTAGATCCACTGCTGTCTGTGCCTGTGCTGTCTGTCGGCCGGTTGGCCGAAGGGTACCCAAAGATGAATTAAGAAGTTTATGTTAGAAGGGTGACAGTACTTCTTACTTGCTGGTCTAGAGACTCAGACAGTTTATCAGTGATAAAATTTAAGCGACAGATTGTTGGAATTAAGTTAAAATGAGCAGTGGCTCTGTACCTTAAATGTCAAATCCGAACTAAAGCTTAAAGCTAACATAAATGAAACTCATATCGACCACTCCAATCGGTTTTGCTCGCCAGCTATGCACGAGATTCCGGCCAGACGCTGTGTTAGCAATTTGGCCGGAGCGAGCTTTCGGACAATGGGTCATTGCCTTCGCCTGTTAACTTAGTTACCTTATACATGCTATCACTTTCTTATTGTCCTGTAAACAAAAATTTTTGTAAGTGTTAAATGTAATTTTCTCTAAGCAGCTTCGTTACACTCCCTTATTTTTCTTGACACATTGCTCATGTGAAGGCATACATTTTTAAGCGAAGAACCACAAACTTTGTTATCGACCTACCCTGCAATTCATCTTTGAAGCACCCTAAGCGCTTCTTATTACACTGCTCAAAATTTTATATCCTATTCAATTGATCTGGATATTCAGATGTATTAAATTTTGAACCAACATCATCACGAATGTCACTATTTAGTCGAGTAGATAAATGAATTTGTATTCATATTTTGAAATTTGAGTTTCATATATGAATAGTGAAATTCATAGATCTTCCATTTGGATAATTCAAACACTACAAATTACAGGTATGTTGGTTTATCACAAACGTTATGTAGTTCATTCATTTGAATTGCATACATGTTTTTACTAAACTTCGTTGCACTATGAAAATTGGAACTGGCTATAAAGTCCCTCGCACATAATCACCTTGGGAACCCACAGGTGCGACTTTCCATTCTGTTACTAGGCGAATGTCCTTGGTATTTCCATGGTCTTGCCATAATCGCTATTATTCAAAAGCTTAAAAAGTCTTATAGCTCTAGTCCTATGCTCCGTGTTATATCGATATATTTTTTAAGCCAAGGTTTTTGTTTGAACTCTAGGATACTATGTATATTGAACACTTGTTCATAAGTGTCCTTTTACATGCAGTGACCCTTATTAATTGGATCTTAATTACTCTATCCATTGACAGGTTGACAGCCAACCCTAATTAACCAGTTAAAATTTTGACAGCTAACCCTTTAATTGCTTTTTATTACCCTTTTTGCCGACATCAAAGGTCCCGAAAATCGGCTTCATATAATACTTTCAGGGGTGGAATCCGAATAATAGTACTTAATATTATCCTGTTGGGCGCCAATTCTTTATTAATTAATTAATTGGGGTCCCACGCCGCGGTCTGTGATAACGTCAGCAAGGTGGAGGTTCGCTAGCGGGAAAGTCTCCGCTAGTGCTGCGCCGGAGATTGTCTCGGGCTTCTTCCTTCCTAGTAGGAACTATGGTGGGAGAACTTTCTCCGTTACTAACGGCCCTTAAGGCGCATTAGCCAATTTATGTTGATAATGGTTTGGTACGGCAAAGCCGAAATTCGTTTGCTATGAGTCAGGGTTTGTTTAATCGAAAATCGAACTGAACTTAAGCTAACCAAATGTAAGAAGTTTGGCCTGAAACCCGTGTCACAAAGTCACAAAGAATTAAAGCGCTACCTTCGCTCAAAGTTTTCACTATGTTTATTTATTCTACAAAACCCAACTTTTTGGCAAGTGCTCGGTGTTTAGGCGATCTTTTAACCCAAAACATCTGAATCAAAAGGATGATTCAGACAGATATAGACAGTGACTTTAATCTCCGAAAACAAACTCGGCGAATATTAGAATTTCTCTACACGCCTTTCGCTCTTGTTTTATTGTGCTGTGCGTTTACCGCTTACTGATACATCGGTTGTTGTTACTGCAAGCGATCTGCGTACCGCGAACAATCACACAAGGTCATATTTTCGGGAGCTTAGAAAAAGCTAATATTCTATTCTTGCTCTGTTTCTGCTTTGATCGGCTCCTTCGCCACACAATTTAATCTCCTTTCTTATACTCTCGAGTGCTTATTTCGAGTTATCAATAATTCAACATAATATGTAAACCTGTTGTGTCACGGCTTGTCCACATGGTCGCAAAAATAACTTCGCGGCAGGCCACTGTGTATTGTTGGCTGTGCACCAACGCCGCGCTGCGCCGAGCTTGGGCATATTGGCCCGCGTATCGCTGACCGCATACGGGATCACGCTGGGTTGGACTGGACGTACCCGAGTTGTCTACATATTAAATATGAAATACGGATTTTTATGAGGCAAACTCATCTGGAGTTTCAATCTTTGGCGACTGATTTCTAGGATTTAGCAAGCCGTTTCCAGAAAACGGAATCTTACTTCAAAACTATGAATCTGATAAGTGACACACCAAATAGCAATATGGGAGTAGTATGAAAACCTCAGAAGCGGGACAGCTTTGATCTTTAATCGTTAATTAGGGTCATTTATTAGATTAAATTAGGGTTAAGTGACACCTGTCAATCCCTAAAAGGGTAGGGTAATAAAAATGGATTAGGGTCACTAATTGAATGGTGTGAGGACACGTGAGAAAACGTGTGTAGATGCGCTACCGCCGCGAGGACGCAGTCGATACGGCTACGAGTGCGAATGCGATGGAGCGATATCGAAACGTGTTCCATCCAGGCTTAATCATCTTCCCACGATCAAATCACAAGCCAAAAAGGGATGGAGGGGGAAAAGGTCACATGTCACCTGTGCACTCATACCCGGTCAAGAAGCCTGTACACACCTGCGATCACACAATGCATTGAAGAGGGAGGGAAGAAGAGGTCACCGTCAGCCGAGATTTTCATTTATGATAAAAAAAGGGGTCACTTGTCCCATCCCCTTCCAACAAAGGAAAAGGTTACAAGCACCAGTGCACACCAGTGATACCTGTGTTCGATCACCGCAATGAAAAAAGGGACGGTGAAAAGGTCGCATGCCACCGCTCCACTCACGCCTATTCAAGAAGAAATGAAAAGGACAAACACGTTTGATCATCACCAAAGAGGGATGTAGGGTAAAAAGGTTACATAACACCTGTGCGCCTCATTTTTATGGTTGATAATAAAGAACACTTGTATTGATATGAAAAAACATGTTCACCAACGATCCTTCGATTTAAAAAAGGGAGGAGGAGTTAACTTGGGATAAAAGAAGGGATCGCGGAAGGTATATTAACCACGTTCTCAAAAGTCATTTGGAATGGATGAAAAAAAGGGGAAAATTAACAACCCATTCTCAAGTCATTTTCCAACGAAGAAAAGGAAAAGTCAATCAAGACAGGCACCGTACCCCATCCATTTAAAAATCAATTAAGAGAAAAACATTTTTCCTTTAATTAAGGGATGAGTCGACACATCTTCTATATCCATTAACAACGAAAAATAAATTCATGTGCTGAAAGAAAAAATCTGAAAAGAATTCTCAACTCCCAAATAAAAATATAGTTTTTATATTTTCTTTTAAAATATTTATTTATTTATTCAAGTTCAATGATTAAAAGCGATGTTCTAAATAAATATACATTTTTATTATTTTTAAGCATTTGATTGAGCGTACAGTATAAAAATGACATGCACAGGTATCAACTCCATGGCTTACATCAATTTGAGCCCAAAAACAAGATGAGAAATGTTCTCCATGTACATTGCTAATCATTGGAGTATCAGATATCCTTTTACAGAAATAACTGAATGACTCTTCCAGATATTTTACATGTTCAGGGAAAATTTTTTGTTTAAACATTTTCAAAAAATTGTTTATTTTTAATACAATTTCAATATTCGATGTATTATTTATTCCATTGTGTGCAAACATTTTGTAATATTATTAAAAAATTGTATTAGACTTGTTGTTTGATGACTTTTATTCCATGGACGTCTGCTTGAAACGAATTCCAAAAATTGAATGATGAGATGTTTTTCAATGTCTTAGAAAATACGTTGCACTAATCCAGTCAATGGTGTATATTCAACTAGACGATCATGAATGAGAAGGCAATATACCTTTGTATTCATCTCACTAGGAGCCGTTAGTTCAGTCGAAATTTTAACATCAATCGGTCCCGATTTGACTGACTCATTCTGATAGGAGAGATCGATAACAACAATAGGTGCCTTACTCTTAAATTCCATCGGTGATAGAAATCTTGCATTCATATCATACAAGACAGCGAAACGATTTTCATTGTATTTAATATTTAAATCCTCATAGGGAACAACATCTGAATTTAGATATACCTTTCTCAAATTGTTTGAAATTAGTTGACCATCTAAGGTAAAAGCAATGATAGCAAACCGAGGTCTTTCTCTATTTGCAGCCAGCTTGACATTCCATACATGATGTGTTCCCTGTACTAATGTTGGGTTTATATAACAATCCCAACTACGGAATGAGAGGGGGACACGACTACCACTTTTAAATACAATGAAAATTTTAATTTTTACACTATCGCTTGGAACAATATGAGGCACTTTCCAACTGATACTATGTATTGCAATATTATGTGTTTTACCATCAACTGTTTTAATAAACATATCATCTGTATTTTTAGCTAGTAGGAGAATGAGTTCATGTTTACAATTTAATACAACTTTCTTATAGTCTTCAGCGAATCCCTTTAACATTTTAAGTGGTACTGAAAAGGTGAAATGACCACCAGACTTGACATCATCTCCTCCATTCCATCCAGCATTGCGATATAAATGACCCTCCTGTTGTCCGATTGAGAGAAAGTTTTTGAGAGTTGATGCAATACCAGTGAACCTGGTCCTATCCAGCTCACCATCCATTCAACTCATATCTTATTTCATCCAAAAAATATGCCATGGAATTATTTTTAAGCAGTCCATCAACTCCGTTTGTAGTAGTTGCTCCTGTATTTTTATCAATAATTCTGGTAAGAGTGCCTTCAAAGTGGAGAAAACTTTCACTCATTTGAATAGTAATTTAAAAACTTTACTTAATATTCAAGCCAAGTGATTTTAAAATCAATTTATTTTTTAATGATAGTGCAGGTCGTTGGTTTGAAGCTCCTTGAGATGGCGATGTTTCCACTTCAGCTTTTGATTTATTAATGTCGATAAGGGAGCGAAGGACTTGCTTTTTATTGTATATTATCATTCTGTTGGTCGTAGGTGTAGACGAATGGATACAGTTTCTCCACGCGAATCAACTAAATCTCCGTTCTGATCAGTTATTCGTACTTCTAGTGTGCTTATTTCTCTGCAGTTCACAGGTCAATAAATTAAATTCTGTGGTGTAATGTTCATTTTATAACCAGGGGGCACATTGATTCCAAATTCATGAAGCACATGATTTGGTCTATTCCCTACATATGATCCACTAATAATATTGCATTCCAATCTAATAGAATTAATTTTTAAAATATTTATAGGCTTATCCGAGCTGTAAATTTCATTATCATGTGGTCTTAATTTTCGTTTATTAAATCCGAATAGTTGTCCAATTGATCGTTCATGGTTAAAATATACTTTTTCATTTTAAGTGACAACTTGAACTTGAAATGTATTACTATTACATTCAATTTTGATGCTGTCATGAAGTTGATACTCCTTAAGCTTATTAAAAATATATTTAGTGATGTCATCAAACTCATATGAACCCACAGGTATTTCTATGACTTTATTCCCAATATGAAATAGATTGTTCCTCATATCCACATTCGGCATTGAATTAAATGTATAAAAATCAATGAGAGCACATTCATAATTTCGTTTTAATTCAATTTGTGGGAAAAATGTTTCACTAATAACAGAAGTGTTTCCTGTTAAAGCAATTGTCAGCGATGTAGTCATTATGAAGCTTGATTCTTAACTGTCTTGTTAACCATCATCTTAGTACAGTTATATGATTATTAATACATATTTTTAAGGTATAATAAATTGATCAAATCCTTTTCGATATTCATTTCATCATCTTTCGAAATTAGTAGAAATCCATATTTTTCCTCCCAACACTTTCGTGAAATTTTTATAAAAGACTCATAGTCCATGTCACTGATCTTTGTATATGTGACGCATGTTTAAATCATCTTGCTTAAACATTATAATAAAATTTGCATTATCCCGAATCAAATGTTTCGGTATATGTGTATAGGTTTGTGATAAGTAGAATGAATCAATATTTCTATGACGTCCCATGCAAAAATAGTTACGTATATTGTCCTGCTTTTCACAAGCAACATCATCAAATATTAAAATTGAATTATTTTTAGCTTCCTGTGGGGACAAAACTTCATCATTCGCTGAAAATGTGTAGTATCCCATCCCTTGTATTGGTTTCATTAGTTTTTCCAAATACTGATATTTCGGTTGATACAAGCTCTTTGAAAATACATAAATATTTTCAAATTTGAGACCATTTGGACTTTCGATAAGGCTTATCATCACATTCGTTTTTCCACAGTTTGATGGTCCAACAATTAATGCTCTAATTGTATTTGGTAATAAAGTACTGTGGCGTGGAGGTTTATTCTCTCCATGACCTCCACCCTCAATATTTCTAACTACAATGCTTTTATTTTGTGATAAGTACTTCATTCAATGACAATCTTTTGATAATTGAGGTTGATATAAAATGGGTAAACATCTTTATAACATAAACAGTAATAAAACAAATGTCAAACAGGGTACTGGTCTCGTAAATAATATAATTAATGCTCTTCCCTTTGAGGCTCATTTACCTGGTTATAATTTTTGTGGACCTGGTATTAAGCTGGAGAAACGATTAGCCCGAGGTGATCGTGGAATTAATGGTTTAGACGAAGCGTGTAGAATCCATGATATAGAGTATTCAAAAAGTAAGGACTTGGGTGATCGCCATAAAGCGGACTCTATTTTAATTGATAGGGCTTGGGATCGTGTAAAAGCTAATGAAAGTAGTATTGGAGAGAGAGCTGCAGCATATTTTGTAACAAACATGATCAAGGCTAAGAAAAAGTTTGGAATGGGAACAAAGCAAATGAAAAAGAAGGTAGTAAAAAAAGTAAAAAGTAGTAAAGAAGTAAAAACCCAACAGGGCATTATCCAACTTTGACTTAATGTGGTTTGGCTTTAAAAATATTCCACACTTTCGAGGAGTCTATATGAAAGACGGGATACCAAAATTTCCACATCATCTTGAGTGTGGAATAATTAACTTAGCAGACTCTTCATCAAATGGAACGCATTGGGTAGCGTATTTTAAGAAAGGATTAGATTCATATTATTTCGACAGTTTTGGAAATTTGCAACGACCAATAGAAGTAGTTCTATATTTGCGTAAAAACATCAGGTATAACTATCGACGATTCCAAAAATTTGGGACTGTTAACTGCGGGCACTTATGTCTAAAATTCTTGCTAGACTGTCATTCGTTTCGCTGCTAATGATGCTTTAACGTCCTGAGACGTTTTTTATCTGACCCTTCTGACCCTTTCTCCCACTACCTGTAACTAAGAGTAGTGGGAGAAGAAATGCGGTCCTTGTTTGAGTATAAATTCAGTCAGTTCCTGGATGAAAATATCATTTAGTGACCAGCAGTCGGCACCAGCACCAGCATCAGCTCCAGAACCAGCACCAGCTCCAGCTAACAATACCAGCACCAGCACCAGCTACCAGCACCAGCAGCATCAGCTCCAGCTACCAGCAAAAGCAGCATCAGCTCCAGCTACCAGCACCAGCACCACCAATCACCAGCACCAGCACCAGCTACCACTAACTACCAGCAGCATCATGAACCCCAGCACCAGCAACAACAACAACAACAAAAAGATGAGGCCCACCACCACCACCAACACAATGACGAAGAACTCAGCATCCAATTTACCTGCTGGGGTGACCCAACAACATTATGTTTACCTCCCTGAGAGGTATAACGTAATAGAGGATTGTATCCTAGATTTCTTTTCTGTCAAAAGGTATTATTTAATAAAATTAGAAGATGGAAATTTGGATTTCCAATTAAAAATGTAAAAAAAGAAACAAAAAATTAAATAAATAAATATTTTAAAATTAAATATAAAATTTTTTTTTATCGGTAATGGGAAACGGAGAACTTGCTTTCAGCTTATTAATAAAAATGAAAAAATAAATATAATAAAAAATAAAATTTAAACATTTTTTAGTTTTGGGAATTGGAAAAATTGTTTCTTTCAGTATTTTAATTTTTCAGAATGAATATATATATATATATATATATATATATTTAACTGGTCGGCCAGCAGGTCTAATCACCTGATCAGGTCTGTTTAACTGGTCAGGTTATCAGGTCTGTTTAACTGATCAGCTACCAGAGCTGTTTAACTGATCAGCTGATTCTATAATTAGATATCCTTTATGATTTCGATATCTACTATGTGATATATATATGTATATATATATATATATATATTTAATTGCATCAAGGTTTATTTTTCAGTACATTTTTCACATGCAAAGGAGTAATATCATTTCACTTAATAACTATACATCACTCTCAAATTTATCACAGTGAATGAAAATATTTTAAGCCAATTGACAAAAAGTAGAAATGCTCTAAAAAAAAATTCTCTGAATTAAAACTACATCAAAACCAAAATATTATGGGACTTGAAGAAACATTTAAACCTATAACAGAGCCATTACATGAACTTATTAATGATAATAAAAAATTACATCATTTGTTACCCAAGGATTATAGAAATACAAAGAGTGAAATAAAAACTAATGAAAAAAATACATCATCAGACTTTGACACTCTTCATATGAATAAGAAGAGGAAACTTTTATTTTATGATACAAATAAACTAAACTCAAGCCCTAAATATAATGATAATGAAATCAAATCATATGATTGGGCGATGAATATTAATGATGAAGTTGATGTTGATGATGATGATGATCAATTCTCTTCTCAACCAGCTATAGAGGAGGAGGAAGAGGACTCTGTCTCTCCTATTTCATCACCTGTGGCAACAAGTAAACTCCCTCTTCACACAACCCCTTCGATAATTGAACATTCATCGAAACCTGAGGAGGAGAGTATAAAAAATTTCAACATTAGTGAACTGGCAAGAGAACGACATATGGTCCTAGAAAAAATGAAAATGGTCAATTAATGCTTGGGAGTAGTCATATAATTGTTTCAAACAATACAATTAAATTTGATGATGGAGAAAACTGGCAACTTACAAATGGATTATATTCTTTAATATTTCATCATCTTCCACAAAATTATAATGCAAATGAATTGGAAATTTATAGACAAATTTTAATTAAAACGAATGTCTATCGAAGGAACTTTCTTACAAATGGACAGGTGAAAGGAACAAGGGCTTTGAAGTATTCGGAAATTATTAAGTCACTTTTAGCTAAATCACCTATTGTAACTTAGATTTAAACATTTAAACAATAAATAAACAATTAAAAGCTTAAAGCAATTTTTTTATTTTCATATTTTTTTATTTATAATTTTTATTAAGTTTTTGATTTCTTTAAATAGTAATCTGAACTAAAATGTTCTATAAGGTTTACCATTTTTTTGTGAATCGCACTTTTATTGTCTTTTAACTTTCCTTTTAAGTTAGCTGTAATATTACTGCTTTGTGAACTCTCAATTTGGCTTTGCCAAACCCTTGATCGAGCTTCCAAAGTTGACATATCATCTACAATTTTTTGTTCAACTGTTGAATAATGACCAATCGCCAGAGTTGAAACTCCATCATCACATATTATTCGTTTATCGTCTTTATTGTCTAATGTAATTTTAGTTATTTTTACTGTACTTATATCATGTCCTCTAGATCTAAAAATATGCATAGAATCAGATTCTTGCTGACCAGTAAACAAACAACTTTTATACCCATCAAATGTTATTTTTTGTAAACAATTACGTTTTATACCCTTGTTTTTTCAACACAATTCTGAGGCTGAGGCTTCTTTGAACGCAACCCTACAAATTCGGTCATTGATCTACCATTCAACTCATCCTTGAAGAAACCTAACCGTTTCTTATTACACTGCACAAAATTATACTTCCTAGCCAATTCATCTGAATAGTCAGAGGTATCAAATTTATACTCAACATCATTCCTAATGTATGAATACAAATCATCCGTTTTTATTGAATAAATAAATGAATCGTGTTCCATATAATTCAGTTTCAGTGCTTCATTGAATTTGGGTTTCATATACGAATAATAAAAATCATACATTTTCCATTTGGATAATTCTAAAATTACGAAACCCAAGTATAATGGTTTATCACAAACGTTTCGTAATTTTTTTAGTTGAATGGCATACAATTGGTCAGTAAACTTTGTTGCGCTACAAAAATTGGAACGACTTATTAAGTCCCTCGCGCATAACCTTGGACGTCCGCCTTGTGGGCCAACGGGTGGAGCTTCCCATTCAGGGACTAGACGCACATCAACATGCTTCTCGCAATTCTGTAAACATTTTCCGTAAATGGAGTTGTTTAGGAGCTTAAAAAAGTTCTTTTCAAAAGTATTTTTAGCCCTGGTTCTATGCTCTGTGTTAATATCAATTTATATTTTCAACCAGGGCTTCTGTTTAAATGGAATAATGGAGTGAATCTTTTTAAGCTTTAATCCATTCAACATACACTGTTGTAAGGTTCTATAATGAATAATATATTTCTCCTTGTCATGGAGATCTGCTATTAATTTTTTAACTTGAGAATTTATTGTGGGGAGCTTGTTGGCTGGACAAAAAGGAAGATCGTTGTGTAGATCATGAAGTGAGTATGGATATTCTAAGTCAACCTCTAGAATATGCCCAAACTCACTGTCCTTGCTAATGTTGTTAACGTTGAACGTTTCCAAGTCATTTGATTCCAGCCACTTAAACTCCCCATAGGGTAGGGGCTCAGACATCGCCCAACCATACAAATTATTAGCATCTACTTTGCCTTGGTATACCCATGGCTACTTTGTACTAAACCCCCTCGAATTCCACACTGAATATATCTAATCATATCGATATCTGTGAGCAATTCGAGGGTAGACAAACCAGAAATTGTGTAATAATTAGCAGGATCAAGCTCATGTATTTTTAAACAAATTACTCTAAAATTTTCAAAAATATCGGACAACAATAAAACATCAGTTTTTAAATAAAGTTCAAGGTAGTCTTTAAGTGATTGACACTCAAAGTGACTCCAAACTTTACACGCGTGTGCGTAATAAGCCTCAGTACATTCTGTTTCTGTCAAATGACTATAACAGTTTTTTCGAGATGGAAGAGAAGATTCTTCAAGTTTTTGAGTTGAATCAAAATACTCGTAGGGGAAAACACCTTTCCTACGAAGAAGGGAAAATTCTTCTTTGTTTGGGTATTGACTCTTTAAAACATTTAAATGTTCATCATTTAAATTACTAGCCAGAGTCTCTAGACTAGAGGACATAAAGCGGAAAGAGTCTAAAAATCTAATTTCTAATGTATTATTTCCTACAGGTATATATTTGGAAAGTGCAATATATAATTCCTTGTTCGTTGGAATTACACGAATTTTACCTTCGGTTTCCCCGAGCTCTTTCACAAACAAATGAGCATCGTATTTTGAAAAATTGTGAAAGAACACTGGAATGAAATTACGAATTTTAAATTTGAGGTTGCACTCATTATGAGCTGCACCTCGAAATCTACCTGTAAAATGACAGTGATCCCGCACTTTGTCATTAAATAGTTGACCCTTGCAAATATGACAATTAAGTGAATCGTTGAATTTAGAAATATCCTTTTGGGTCATGTGTAATGGTACTATATTAGTCATATGATTCTGATATATATCGGACAAATCGGACGTTAAAGAGTCAATGAAAGTGCGACTCACATTCGCACCTGTCTTTAAAACTAACTTATCTAAACTAGAATCAAATGCACACTTTATGTAGTATGCAAATGATATGGGTACATGTTTGTTGGCTGAGATGATAATTTGAAGTATAGTGTAGTTAGTTTAGGGCGAAGGCGAAAGCGCAATAAAGCTCTCTCGCGCTCTTCCCGCTCTTCGCGAATTCGCCTCGCCTTCGCCAACCTTAGCATAAGCTAGGCTAAGCTAAGAAATAGAGAGTAATCGCAATTTTTGAATTCGACTATTCGCATCGTATCATTTTTTCGTCCGTGCCAAATTCTGCCACCACATCTCGGTTTAGTTAATTTAATTCTAATAAACTAATTAGAAAATTCATGGCGCCCCCGGGTGGACAAGAATAAATTGGCAACAAAATTAAAAACAAAATAATAGTGACAGTGACATATACATATATATACATATATATAAAAAATTAAACACAAGTGCAGTTCAACAAGCAAGTGATTATTGCTTGTAAAAATTGTTGTCCGCGACGCGCTGTGCATAAGAAATTTAATTTAAATAAATTAAATCAACAAATACAGGAAAGTGGCAGCTGGATGTTACATATCCATATATCTCCAATCAGAGGTATTTGTGCAAAAAATTGAAAGCTGGAGTAAAATAAATCAATTGTTTATTGTATTGAGCTGAAATATTGCACCTCGCTTTCAATTCTTGGCACATACGTATTTATAGTAGAGCAACATTGCATGTTTTATTTATTCAATTACATATATTGTCTAAAATTAACATATATACATACATAAAATTTAACCGCACTTGGACGCAACATTTATTTATTTTATTTATTGTATCGTATTGCAATCACTGTCGCCCCCTTCCCCTCCTCTCTCGTTAGAACTCGCTTTAATAGTTGGGAAGTTAATCCAAGCTTGCGCACCAATACATAAAGCCTTATATACCAGCAGCTGCAGCGGTGAACTTTTTAGTTTTCGCTTTCGCTTGTGTGCCGGTGCAGTCGTTGATGTTGGGCTCTCTTAGTTTGGCGCGCTTAGATTAGCGGACCGCCAAGTGACGCGCTACCCTGTTTTTGTCGGGTATACTGTTTTTCGGTCATTTGATTGGCGGACCGCCAAGTGACGCGCTACCCTTTATTTATCGGGTATACACTTTTCGGCGTCACTTGCACCCACTATTAATATTGATACTGCGTGACTCGTTTCAATTAAATAAATTATATGTTATCAGAAAAAATATTTAATAGACTTTTCGAACAAAATAAAAATATTAATTTGTAATATTAATTAAATAATTATTAATATTTAATAATTATTAAATTAAAAAGAATATTTATATATATATTTTTTTAATTCTTTATAATTGAGTGTTTTTTTGATATTATTTTGATATTATTTATATTTGATTCGAAAGCTATAATTAATCCTTTCGTTATCTTTCTGATTTAAACAATAATTTTCGGCCATTATTATCATTCTTGGGAAAATTAATTTAATTAATTCTTAAAAATGAGCCAGGATACAAAAAATAAATCTCTTCTGGAGGAGTTAAAAAGCAAGCTACAAAGTAGGGTCAGAACCATTCGCCGATTCAACGAGCGGCTGGAACAGGGTTCGATTCCGATTTTAGAAGAAGAATTGAAATGTCGACTCGAAAACTTAAATGCTTCAATTAACAAGGCAAATGAAATACAAGAACAGATAGAAGAAATAGACAGTGGCGATGAATATGGCGACGAGTTGGAAGAACTTAGCATCGTGACCAAGGCCAAATTAATGTCATTATTATCTGCCATTAAGCCAGCAGCCAGCAGCGAAACTCCGGGATCAGCTGCTGTAGCACCAACTCGTGCGCGACTTCCGAATTTGGCATTGCCAAAATTTAGTGGAAATTATTCGGAATTTAAAATTTTTTTTAGCCTCTTCGAAACTTTGGTTCATAAAGATGCCAGCATTCCAGTTATCGAAAAATTTAACCATTTAATTCCATGGCTCTCTGGTGAAGCTTTAGGAACAATTAAACATTACCAAGTCACCGAGAGTAATTACGAAAAGGCGATGGCCAGTTTGAAAAAGGTTTACGACAACGAATGCCTCATCTTTATGAATAATATTTCAACATTGTTTAGTCTTCCAAAAATATCGCATCAATCCGCATCCTCCTTGAGAAATCTTATCGACACTGTTTCGTCGATTTACGGTTCTCTGCTATCGATAGGAGATGATACAAAAATTTCGAACGCAATGTTGATATATTTGGTATTATGTTGCATTTCGGAGTTCAGATGGGCAAGAGGCTATCGATCTATCGATAGCGAGAGGCAGGATCGGTGGGCCCAGGGGGGGATGAGGAGGCTGAGCGAACCGGGAATTTTAAATGCGGCTTAAGAGAAAGGTTTCTCGCCCTTTCTCTCGGAAGGGCAAGAAGGAAAGGAAAAAGTAACGGCGTGGAGCTCTGGGAACACGGGAAAGGAACGGAGCCAATAAAGGGAGGTGCAGGAGGAAAAAACGTGGAGTCTGAAAATTGCCAAGAAACGTGCGCTAGGTTTTTGAGAGAGATTCGACCCGAACGACTGCTAAGAGTGCGCGCTTGGATAATCAGTGCCACCGCCTCCACGTCGCCCAGTGCCGCCGCCAGAGCCCAGAGCCGCGTACCGTTCCGCGAATACCGCCTCCACGTCGCCCAGTGCCGCCGCCAGAGCCCAGACCCGCGTACCGTTCCGTGAACACCGCCTCCACGTCGCCCAGTGCCGCCGCCAGAGCCCAGAGCCGCGTAGCATCGCGAGTGCCACCGACTCGGCATCGCCCGTGCCGCCAGTGCCCCGCCGGAACCATCAGGAGGGCACGCGATCCCACGGAGAGCCCAGGCAGTACCGCCGCCGCTTTAGCACCGCCGTGCCGCCACTTCAGCGCCGCCGCCTCAGCACCGCCCGTGCCGCCACTTCAGCGCCGTCCGAGCCGTAGAGCCGAAGCCGGAGTCGCCGCCGCAGAAGGACAGCGCGCCGCACGCTCCGACGTCGAAGCCGCCAAGGGCTAATCCGGTGAGTCCGTTCCGGGTGGAGGGCTATAAGGAAATAAAAGAAATTTAAATTAGATTAGAATAGGATATTTTTTTGTATTTTGTATTTTTCGTATTTTATGTATTGTAAGAGGTATTGTAAGGGTTTCTTTGTTCTCCGCTTGGCCGTATCCCGGGTCCGGGATTGGTGCAACACAAGTGCTGTGACCAAAGGGGGGAACGGGGAAGAAGGCCGGTCCTTGTTTTCTTTTGCATATAATTAATTTTTGTTGTGAATACCTACATTTCTCTTGGAGCTCCAGCAGGGATTAGGGACCCCAAAGAGGGATTAAATATTTTGTGGCCGTTTGAGGCCAAATGTTTAAGGCGCTTCTCCTCCGCTAGTTGCTAAGTCCCCCAACTGAGGCAGCCTTGGCGCAAGCGCATCCCTGGCTAAGGCCACGCTCTAGCCGGGAGTGGAGAAAGACCACCTAGAAAAGAAAAGAAGTTGTGTGATGAATAATAATATGTAATAAATAATTAATGTAAATATGGAATAAAGTCCTTTACCTGGGGGGAGATGGGTCGGTCGCCAGACCGTCTGGAATAGGCTCCGGTCCGCCGGAGATGGGTGATGCCCCTAGATACCCAGGAGGCATCACAGGATGGGTGGGTGCGTCGTGGCAATAACACCGATGCCACCAATTTGGCCCAGCAGTGTCGTCAGTTTATATTTGTTGTTTGTTTACTTTCGTTTTGCGTTTAGGGATGATAGTTTTGTTAGTGATGAGTGTTAGTGAGACGTCCGAATGGTCCGGTATTTTATTGTGCGGACTGCGGGCATTGGGTCGAACCCAGCCCTGGGCCTCCTGAGCTAGCCCGGCGTTGCCCAAAAAAAAACCAGTTCCGTAACAATTAAATAGAGTCGACCCAGTGACCAAACAAAAATGGGAACAGCTCGATTATGAGACATTGCCACTTCGTTGCCACAAGGTTCGAGTTTGTTAAGTCAGCCTCCTTATGCAACAATTGTCTGCGAAAAGGCCATACTGTGTCAAAATGCAAAGGAAAAAAGTGTAGAGCTTGTGACCGCTCACATCACATTCTGCTCCACAGATACACAGTGCCTGATAAAAGTTTAGCGTTGCCACCCCCTCAAGAGAATTTTTCTCCTCCCTTTAACCAAGAGCCGCCTTCCACGTCACATGTTATGCATGCTACGTCATTGGACAGGGTGATCTTGACTACGTCAATCGTAAGCGTGCGCACCAAAAGCGGCGAATACGTTTTAGCCCGAGCCCTTCTGGACTCTGGGTCTCAAACGAATTTTATAACAGAAAAATTAGCTAACCGCTTACAGATTCGTAGAGAGGAGTCGTGTATCAACTTACTTGGTATTGGAGAATCCAATTCTCAAGTCAAGAAAAAGATACACACCTTGGTGAAGTCACGAATCAATGGGAGTGAGTTCTCGTTCGATTTCTGGATCTTGAAATCGATCACCGGTTATCATCCCGATCAATCGGTGAACGTCAACGATTGGAAGATCCCAAAAAACCTCCCATTAGCAGACCCCTACTTTTACAAGTCCCAAAAAATTGATATGCTAATCAGTTGTAGTGAAGAATCGTTAGTATCGATCGACACCCCGCTACAGAAATTTTGGTCACTGGAGGAAATGCCAAATCCAAATAAAATTCTGTCGCCTGGGCACAAGTTATGTGAAGAGTACTGCAGGAAGACTACTCAGGTATTGCCATCAGGTCGGTTTGAAGTAAGACTGCCGTTTAAATCTGACTCTAAGGGGTTAGGCAATTCTTTTGAAGTTGCAAAACGGCGGTTTTTGTCGCTTGAGAGAAGGTTGTCTCGAGATCCTGACTTAAAGACCATGTACTTGGAATTTATGGAAAAATATCTCGCCTTAGGTCATATGTCGCCTGCAGACAACAGAATTCCTTCCACTCCACATTATGTCATTCCCCATCAATGTGTGTTGAGGCCAAAGAGTACGTCAACAAAGTTGCGCGTTGTTTTCGATGCATCGTGCAAAACATCGACTCAGGTGGCCTTAAATGACATCTTGATGGTGGGACCGACAACCCAAGAAGAGTTGTACTCCACTGTACTCCGCTTCCGGTTGCACAGGTATGCCCTGACTGCCGATGTAAAAAGGATGTATCGCCAAGTGATGGTTAACGAAGCGGATAGGCAGTTTCAACTCATAGTGTGGAGAAGAGACCCCTCTGAATCCTTGAGATTATACAAGCTCAACACCGTTACATATGGTACTGGACCAGCCCCTTTTCTTGCTATTCGGTTTTTAAAAAGGTTGAGTGAATTTGCGAAACTTTCATTCCCTAGAGCTGCCGACGTAATTGGATTTTTACGTCGATGACATGCCAAGTGGTGCTGCATGCGTAGAGGAGCTACGGACAATCAAGTCTGAAGTGTCTCAGGTTCTTCAAACAGCAGGTTTTTAATTGACAAAGTGGTTTTCAAACTGAGGTCACCTGAGGTCACTGCATCTGAGAGCACAGTTAAGTCGATACCTATCTCGGATTCAGAGTCAACTAAGGCGTTAGAAATATTTTGGTTGCATAGAGAAGATGCCTTCAAATTTAAAATTGACGATTCTGTCATGAGTCTCCGAGCGACAAAACGGAACATTTTATCGGTAACATCCAAGTTGTTTGACCCCCTCGGCTTGTTAAGTCCCATTGTAATAAAAGGAAAGATCCTATTGCAGGAACTGTGGCTTAAGAAGTTTGACTGGGATGAGTCAATTCCGCTGCATTTAGAAACTGCATGGAATATGCTAAAAAACACCTTGTCTCAATTGGATAAGATAGCTATTCCTCGGTGTGTGCATACTGATCCGATGTCACCGGTGCAATTACATGCCTTTGCCGACGCATCCATGAGAGCCTATGGAGCTACATTCGTAGCAAATCTGCTAAAGGTTACAAATTATCGTTGTTGATTTCAAAGTCGAAAGTAGCGCCGCTCAAGACAAAAACGCTCCCAAGGCTTGAGTTATGTGCCGCTCACCTTCTTGCAGATCTCTGACAGAGAATCAAACCGCTAATGAATGTCCCTATCGAACGAATCGTTTACTGGTCGGATTCGGAAGTCACTCTCCATTGGATCCGATCTCATCCATCGTCGTTGTCGACATTCCTTTCGAACAGGGTTGCGGAGATTCAAGAATGGTCAGAACAGGCTACATGGCGGCATGTTCCAACAAAGCAGAACCCAGCAGATATAGTGTCTAGAGGTTGTGACGTCGACGAAATTGGACAGTCGATCTGGTTCACGGGACCTCAATTTCTGAAGGACGAGGAGGAGAACTGGCCCAAAAATGTTCATTTCGAACTGGATGAAGAAGTCTTGCGTCAGGAATCAAGAAAGACTGTAGTCGGACTGACCGCTGCTTTGCAAACTTCCGATTTGCTAGACGTCATCGAGGGATTCTCGCTCCGCTTTATAAGAAAATGTAAAGACAAGAGTATAGTTTTCGAAAAAACTCTGTTACCGACTGAATACACTGAAGCATTTAATAAGATCGTCGAAATAATCCGGAATCACGAGTATCAAGTAGAAATAGTAAAAATTCGTAAAGGTTCCAAGGTCGGACCAAGTCTTCAGCGATTGAACCCATTCATCCATGAAGACGCCGGCACTTGGTGCACTTTTTCGTTTTTGCGAGTTGGGGGGCGACTAGCAAACGCTCCTATATCTTACGATGCCAAGTTTCCCTTGCTGTTGACGAAACGCTCCCAATTTGTGCAGAGCTACGTCCGGCATCTGCACCACACAAATTTTCATGTCGGTCCTCGAGCACTTGTGAGCATCCTATGACAGCGTATTTGGACCATAAACGCTCAGAAACTCTGCAGTCAGACAGTTCGATCGTGTGTGCGCTGTTTTAAATACAAGCCCCGACTGATGACTCAAATTATGGGAAATCTTCCCGCAGAAAGACTCCGTGCTCTCCGCCCATTTGCAATATGTGGCGTTGATTTTTGTGGACCTGTTTATACGACATTGAAAATACGAGGAAGGCCCCCCTATAAGTCCTACATTGCCTTACTTGTTTGTTTTGAGTCCAAGGCGGGTCTCAGCTGCTTGCGGCGATGGCGGCTTGTCTCGTCAGCCAAGCAAATGTTTTGGCGGCGATGGTCCCGGGAGTATGTGCTGGGCATCCAAATCCGAGGAAAGTGGCACCACGAGCAGGACAACATCGAGGAGGGACAGCTCGTCATCGTGGCAGAGGACAACCTGCCGCCTCAACAGTGGCTACTAGGGCGGATCGTCGCGACGCACGCAGGGGAGGACGGCATGGTCAGGGTCGTCGATCTTAGACGGAGCGATGGAGCCATCTTCCGAAGGGCGATCCACAAGCTGGCGCCGCTTCCAGGATGTTGAAGCCGTGGAGGCGTTCAACAGGGCCGGTGTTGGCTGAGATGATTTTTTGAAGTCTAGTGTAGTTAGTTTAGGGCGAAGGCGAGAGCGCAATAAAGCTCTCTCGCGCTCTTCGCGCTCTTCGCGAATTCGCCTCGCCTTCGCCAACCTTAGCATAAGCTAGGATAAGCTAAGAAATAGAGAGTAATCGCAATTTTTGAATTCGACTGTTCGCATCGTATCATTTTTTCGTCCGTGCCAAATTCTGCCACCACATCTCGGTTTAGTTAATTTAATTCTAATAAACTAATTAGAAAATTCAATGTTTTTTAATTATTCTAGTCTTTTCACTAACTGCTACTAACATCGGCTCTAGTATGCATTCAAAATCAGCATAAACAATGAATGGCACCTCCAGCTGGCGATTGAAATTGGTGTACTCCAGCTCTGTCGCATTGGGAAGTGGTGCTTCGGTGACCACACTGCTACATATTTCCGCATGTTTTTCTGCTCTCTCGTTATTCGTTGAATAACTCAAGCATTTGTTGCAGAAGAATCGTTGCATCTGCCGTTTTCCCAATTGCGAAGACAGTAATCTAAAAAAGTAATTTTATAATATTAATTAGTATTTAATTTATATTTATATATTTTTATTTATTTATTTATTTATTTATTTATTTATTTATTTATTTATTTATTTATTTATTTATTTATTTATTTATTTATTTATTTATTTATTTATTTATTTATTTATTTATTTATTTATTTATTTATTTATTTATTTATTTATTTATTTATTTATTTATTTATTTATTTATTTATTTATTTATTTATTTATTTATTTATTTATTTATTTATTTATTTATTTATTTATTTATTTATTTATTTATTTATTTATTTATTTATTTATTTATTTATTTATTTATTTATTTATTTATTTATATATTTTATTATTTTTTTTTTTTGTGTTTTATTTGTACTTACCTTGACATATTTCTAATGTAAACGTAATGTCCAGGAACGTTAGCAGTTGGTCCATCCAAAAACAATAAATTAATGTGGATAGTCTTTTCCACTCCATCCGAATAAAGTGGTCCAATCACTTTATTTTTTTCCTCATCAAATCCAAACACATTTAAACTAATGTGTGGATTTTGAGCTGTGAAGTTTTTCACTTCTTTTACTTTCACTGGGAAATTTAAGCCGGTGAAATCCAACATTATGTTTCCTTGAACATAAATTACAGGTGATTTTATATCCACCCTGTATGTTGAGCATCGCTGCGGCTTTTCATTTTTAGAAAAGCTTGAAAGAATTGCCCACTTAAAACAATACTCGTCATTGTTTTGGACATTTATAACTGCATTTTTTTCTCAAGATTTGCAGGCAACTTGAAATATCCAGATCCTTTCAATGGATCACATTTAAATAAATTCATTTCCACTCTGAGGATGCGAGTTAGAGTCCATCCGCTATCCCTTTCTTGGAACTCGCTCATTTTTACTTCAAGTTCCTCTTTATGGAAATTGAAATAGGCAATTAAATTGGATGCTGACGTAATGAATGTCAATTTGCTCTGAAATGACTTTGTCTCCACACGTGTATCATGCTCTTTCACAAGCATGTACTCTCCAAAGATCTCAAAATTGACTTTTGAGCAATGATGTGAGTTCAGTACTCTTTCCATATGAGGGAGTAATGCAAGACCTCATTAAGGAATTCAGCAGGGTTTCTGACGGCAGCTCCCTCATTCACATACATGTACTGGAGGATTCGTCCCTTGAATCCATCCAGAATTTGCTTCACGCAACCATTCACATGTTGTGTGGCAAACAATTTATGGGCTTCTGTGCGGATATGATTTTTCCATTCCACACCCCTAGGTAAATCAATCTTACAATATTTGCAGTGAATTCCACTGTTGGAGGTGATGGCGTTGTTGGTGTTGTTGTTGTTGTTGGCGTTGGAGGAATTCATTATGTTGCTTTTGTTGGATTTGATGGTGGTGACGATGTTGATATTATTTTCTTGTTTTCGTTGATTAAGATGTTTTGGCTTTCACTTTGTTTGTTTGTTTTTTTAATGTTTTTTTTTTTATTTTTTGTTTATAATTTTTTGTAAATGTTTATATTTTTTGTTTTAAAATGTTTAAATTTTTTATTTTGTAAATGTTTCACGTACACTCGTTGATATGTTGTTTTTTTTTTCACTTTGTTTGTTTTTTAAATGTTTAGTAAAAACTTTATGTTTATAATTTGTAAATGTTTATTTTTTGTTTTAAAATGTTTAAATTTTTGTAAACTTTTCAAAAAAACCTAAGCTTCTAGGACACTGCGTTTAGGTCCTATAGTCTCTTTCACATGAGCTTGCAACAACAACAACTTGACCGCATTGGAAACAGGTTGGTTTATCTTGGGTGGTGACAATATGGTTCATCCTTTATACACAACACCCATCCCATATGATAGACTAGGGTCAAGGAAGCATCGAAAATGTGTACATGATTTACCAAGAGATGTTCTTACGTTTAGAAGAAGGGGATCATTTTATGTATGGGAAATCATTCTTGAATACATTTACATACCATTAGGGTTATATAAGGAAGGAGGATCTACTTTTATTCCTCAGGGATCAGACCCTTGGGCCCCTTGGGACCCTTGGGCACTTATGAAACACCTCATACCCTTTTTGGGATGGATTGAATGCAGCTTATTACTTGTTCAACCTCTATTCCATTTTAGAAGGGGGTTGCACACAAGTGACCCCTTTTTTTTATCATAAATGAAAATCTCGGCTGACGGTGATCCTTTCTTCCCTCCCTCTTCAATGCATTGTGTGATCGCAGGTGTGTACAGGCTTCTTGAACGGGCATGAGTGCACATGTGACATGTGACATTTTCCCCCTCCATCCCTCCATCCCTCCATCCCTCCATCCCTCCATCCCTCCATCCCTCCATCCCTCCATCCCTCCATCCATTTTTTGAATGGGCATGAGTGCACAGGTGACATGTGACCTTTTCCCCCTCCATCCCTTTTTGGCTTGTGATTTGATAGTGGGAAGATGATTGAGCCTGGATCGAACACGTTTCGATATCGCTCCGTCGCATTCGCACTCGTAGCCGTATCGACTGCGTCCTCGCGGCGGTAGCGCATCTACACACGTTTTCTCACGTGTCCTCACACCATTCAGTGACCCTAATCCATTTTTATTACCCTACCCTTTTAAGGAGTGGCTGGTGTCACTTAACCCTAATTTAATCTAATTAATGACCCTAATTAACGATTAAAGATCAAAGCTGTCCCGCTTCTGAGGTTTTCATACTACTTATGGGAACTCTTTCTAATAATCTCTTGCACGTTGCAGACCCTGCGAGCCCCCTTTTGCTGTTCAGTCCGTAACACACTCAATGGTGATATCATCAGGTTGCCGATGACTCAGCTGCCGATGATGCTGTGTCTGGTCAAGTATGGAACGTGTTCCCTTGCCCCAGACTAACCGATATCCTCGCGTCTCTGACCTTGAAGCCACTCAACGTGGATCAGGCATCTACGTCGCATGCTGCTGCCGCAAGAAAAGCGTTGTTGGCCTCGAACCCACACAAGGATGCTCACTCTGTGATCCACCCGGCGGTCACTATCACATCTCCTTTAATTTCTAGCCCCTCACACCATTTAATGATCTTTGGAGTTGCTCAAAAAAGTCCGGCGCCGCTCGCTGGCGTTGCCGCATAAAAGATCGTTCTTGTATCCCGCCTCAATCCTGATGCATCCGAAAAAGATGGCGCTAATCGCTTGAGCGATTCCTGTACTGAATTCTCCATCTCAAAATTCAATTTTAAGCAGAAACAAGAATGCTCGTAGTCTGTTGGGGAAACTTAACAAGCTGCACGCTAAAAGAGTCTCCTTTGATGCCAACTCTCTGTTTCTGATTCTACTCAGACAATTCTTTGGAGTTGGTTGCGGCTCTTATTCAAGTTCACGACTATTTTCTCTATGTCTCATGCTCTAACATCCCACCCCGGTACTATTTATCTTCAGCGCCGGTCTTTAATCCAGGGAATTCACTCAACTCAAGGTTCTGCCACCACATCTCGGTTTAGTTAATTTAATTCTAATAAACTAATTAGAAAATTCAATGTTTTTTAATTATTCTAGTCTTTTCACTAACTGCTACTGACATCGGCTCTAGTATGCATTCAAAATCAGCATAAACAATGAATGGCACCTCCAGCTGGCGATTGAAATTGGTGTACTCCAGCTCTGTCGCATTGGGATGTGGTGCTTCGGTGACCACACTGCTACATATTTCCGCATGTTTTTCTGCTCTCTCGTTATTCGTTGAATAACTCAAGCATTTGTTGCAGAAGAATCGTTGCATCTGCCGTTTTCCCAATTGCGAAGACAGTAATCTAAAAAAGTAATTTTATAATATTAATTAGTATTTAATTTATATTTATATATTTTTATTTATTTATTTAATTATTTAATTATATATTTATTTATTTATTTATTTATTTATTTATTTATTTATTTATTTATTTATTTATTTATTTATTTATTTATTTATTTATTTATTTATTTATTTATTTATTTATTTATTTATTTATTTATTTATTTATTTATTTATTTATTTATTTATTTATTTATTTATTTATTTATTTATTTATTTATTTATTTATTTATTTATTTATTTATTTATTTATTTATTTATTTATTTATTTATTTATTTATTTATTTATTTATTTATTTATTTATTTATTTATTTATTTATTTATTTATTTATATATATATTTTATTTATTTTTTTTTTTTTGTGTTTTATTTGTACTTACCTTGACATATTTCTAATGTAAACGTAATGTCCAGGAACGTTAGCAGTTGGTCCATCCAAAAACAATAAATTAATGTGGATAGTCTTTTCCACTCCATCCGAATAAAGTGGTCCAATCACTTTATTTTTTTCCTCATCAAATCCAAACACATTTAAACTAATGTGTGGATTTTGAGCTGTGAAGTTTTTTACTTCTTTTACTTTCACTGGGAAATTTAAGCCGGTGAAATCCAACATTATGTTTCCTTGAACATAAATTACAGGTGATTTTATATCCACCCTGTATGTTGAGCATCGCTGCGGCTTTTCATTTTTAGAGAAGCTTGAAAGAATTGCCCACTTAAAACAATACTCGTCATTGTTTTGGACATTTATAACTGCATTTTTTTCTCAAGATTTGCAGGCAACTTGAAATATCCAGATCCTTTCAATGAATCACATTTAAATAAATTCATTTCCACTCTGAGGATGCGAGTTAGAGTCCATCCGCTATCCCTTTCTTGGAACTCGCTCATTTTTACTTCAAGTTCCTCTTTATGGAAATTGAAATAGGCAATTAAATTGGATGCTGACGTAATGAATGTCAATTTGCTCTGAAATGACTTTGTCTCCACACGTGTATCATGCTCTTTCACAAGCATGTACTCTCCAAAGATCTCAAAATTGACTTTTGAGCAATGATGTGAGTTCAGTACTCTTTCCATATGAGGGAGTAATGCAAGACCTCATTAAGGAATTCAGCAGGGTTTCTGACGGCAGCTCCCTCATTCACATACATGTACTGGAGGATTCGTCCCTTGAATCCATCCAGAATTTGCTTCACGCAACCATTCACATGTTGTGTGGCAAACAATTTATGGGCTTCTGTGCGGATATGATTTTTCCATTCCACACCCCTAGGTAAATCAATCTTACAATATTTGCAGTGAATTCCACTGTTGGAGGTGATGGCGTTGTTGGTGTTGTTGTTGTTGTAGGCGTTGGAGGAATTCATTATGTTGCTTTTGTTGGATTTGATGGTGGTGACGATGTTGATATTATTTTCTTGTTTTCGTTGATTAAGATGTTTTGGCTTTCACTTTGTTTGTTTGTTTTTTTAATGTTTTTTTTTTTATTTTTTGTTTATAATTTTTTGTAAATGTTTATATTTTTTGTTTTAAAATGTTTAAATTTTTTATTTTGTAAATGTTTCACGTACACTCGTTGATATGTTGTTTTTTTTTTCACTTTGTTTGTTTTTTAAATGTTTAGTAAAAACTTTATGTTTATAATTTGTAAATGTTTATTTTTTGTTTTAAAATGTTTAAATTTTTGTAAACTTTTCAAAAAAACCTAAGCTTCTAGGACACTGCGTTTAGGTCCTATAGTCTCTTTCACATGAGCTTGCAACAACAACAACTTGACCGCATTGGAAACAGGTTGGTTTATCTTGGGTGGTGACAATATGGTTCATCCTTTATACACAACACCCATCCCATATGATAGACTAGGGTCAAGGAAGCATCGAAAATGTGTACATGATTTACCAAGAGATGTTCTTACGTTTAGAAGAAGGGGATCATTTTATGTATGGGAAATCATTCTTGAATACATTTACATACCATTAGGGTTATATAAGGAAGGAGGATCTACTTTTATTCCTCAGGGATCAGACCCTTGGGCCCCTTGGGACCCTTGGGCACTTATGAAACACCTCATACCCTTTTTGGGATGGATTGAATGCAGCTTATTACTTGTTCAACCTCTATTCCATTTTAGAAGGGGGTTGCACACAAGTGACCCCTTTTTTTTATCATAAATGAAAATCTCGGCTGACGGTGATCCTTTCTTCCCTCCCTCTTCAATGCATTGTGTGATCGCAGGTGTGTACAGGCTTCTTGAACGGGCATGAGTGCACATGTGACATGTGACATTTTCCCCCTCCATCCCTCCATCCCTCCATCCCTCCATCCCTCCATCCCTCCATCCCTCCATCCCTCCATCCCTCCATCCATTTTTTGAATGGGCATGAGTGCACAGGTGACATGTGACCTTTTCCCCCTCCATCCCTTTTTGGCTTGTGATTTGATAGTGGGAAGATGATTGAGCCTGGATCGAACACGTTTCGATATCGCTCCGTCGCATTCGCACTCGTAGCCGTATCGACTGCGTCCTCGCGGCGGTAGCGCATCTACACACGTTTTCTCACGTGTCCTCACACCATTCAGTGACCCTAATCCATTTTTATTACCCTACCCTTTTAAGGAGTGGCTGGTGTCACTTAACCCTAATTTAATCTAATTAATGACCCTAATTAACGATTAAAGATCAAAGCTGTCCCGCTTCTGAGGTTTTCATACTACTTATGGGAACTCTTTCTAATAATCTCTTGCACGTTGCAGACCCTGCGAGCCCCCTTTTGCTGTTCAGTCCGCAACACACTCAATGGTGATATCATCAGGTTGCCGATGACTCAGCTGCCGATGATGCTGTGTCTGGTCAAGTATGGAACGTGTTCCCTTGCCCCAGACTAACCGATATCCTCGCGTCTCTGACCTTGAAGCCACTCAACGTGGATCAGGCATCTACGTCGCATGCTGCTGCCGCAAGAAAAGCGTTGTTGGCCTCGAACCCACACAAGGATGCTCACTCTGTGATCCACCCGGCGGTCACTATCACATCTCCTTTAATTTCTAGCCCCTCACACCATTTAATGATCTTTGGAGTTGCTCAAAAAAGTCCGGCGCCGCTCGCTGGCGTTGCCGCATAAAAGATCGTTCTTGTATCCCGCCTCAATCCTGATGCATCCGAAAAAGATGGCGCTAATCGCTTGAGCGATTCCTGTACTGAATTCTCCATCTCAAAATTCAATTTTAAGCAGAAACAAGAATGCTCGTAGTCTGTTGGGGAAACTTAACAAGCTGCACGCTAAAAGAGTCTCCTTTGATGCCAACTCTCTGTTTCTGATTCTACTCAGACAATTCTTTGGAGTTGGTTGCGGCTCTTATTCAAGTTCGCGACTATTTTCTCTATGTCTCATGCTCTAACATCCCACCCCGGTACTATTTATCTTCAGCGCCGGTCTTTAATCCAGGGAATTCACTCAACTCAAGGTGTTAATGACCATTTGAAAGCTATTGGTGATTTTAACCTTCCCTCCATATCTTGGAAATCATCACCTGACTCTAATTTTCTGGTTCCCTCTGCACCTCATGACTTAGTTCATGGCATTATTGACCTTTCTTTGGGCCAATTGAATTGCGTTAAGAACTGTGGTGATAAAATCTTGGACCTTTTCTTTGCGTCTGAGTTTGACCCTATCTCCTGTCCTGAAGACGCTTATCGCTCCACACTGGATATAATTATTGGAGCGTCGTCTCCTTAACTTCCTAGTCCAGAAGTCAAACCAACAACTTTTCGCTGCTTCCAAAAAGCTAATTTCATTAACTCCGATCTATCCCTAGCTGATTGGACTTTTTTAGATTCCACAAACGACCCTATTAACATGGTTAGGCGCTTTTATGATATTTTATATTCTGCTTTCGACATTTACGTCCCATCCTTTCCCTAACCTTATGCGTCCCACAAGCCCACATGGTTTTCTCGTCGACTTTCTAATCTTAAAAACTTTAAGTGTAGACTTTACAAGTAATTCAACAGGACTGTTTCCCAGGTCGACCTTTTTAGATATTTGACAGCTCGCACAAAATTTCTTGACTCACAATTCTGAATGCTACAGAAACCACCTTAATCGGTGTAAAACTGAGTTCCAGGCTATCCAAGCAATTTTAGGCATTTGTTAATTCAAATCGAAGAATACGAAGAACGTGATTCCATGACGACGCTACGGATCCTAAATTTGTAAGAAGACTTCCCGGCACTAAGTCCTTGCACCTACAGGCCAGTCGAGCAACGAGCACACATAAAGATCCTTTAAACCTATCAAGCTGCTATCCAATATAGCGTCTGCATACCTTCGAGCTAGGCCCTCTTGGTCTTGCGAGAATTTTGAGTCCCTGATTCCACTGTGCGGAAATCACTTTATCCTTGTAGTTGATTTCAATCCAAAGCACCAAGTCTGGGATAACTTCAGGGCAGCACTGGAGAACACCCAAAAGCAAGTCCACGCCACGGGAAGGTCAACTTTCTAAACGTGCAATGGTGGATCTAGCGCTCTTCCATGGAATCCCAGATTCCAGACTGACAATTAAGAAGACCGCTCAACTTCAGCTCTCAGAGAATCTTGTGCCTGCAAGAAAGAGCCTTTGCCCCCTGGATCTGACGTTCTCAGGATTAAGAGATCTCTTTGGAAGTCCCTGCATCTCCAAATGGACTTAGCTCAGTGGAAGAAGGTCTTCCGCATCGAAGGCGCTGCAAAAATCTTTGAGGAAAGGATAAAAAACACAAGAGAAGAAGCGGCTCGCGACGTCCAGACGACCTTGAAAAGTTATGATCCCACGGAACCCAGAGAGATCCTGTCGCTTATCAGCCCGAAGCATTGGCTTAGGAGGGAGTACGTGAGAGCGCAAAGCCAGGATCTGAACAGGATTATCCGCAGGATTGGAAACAGGATCAGGAAGATTCTCAAATTGAACCGCCAAATCTCTCTGGACAAGGAGATGGAGGAAGCAAGAAGGTTCAAGAGACAGGCAGCCCCGAAGTTTCCAGTTAGGAAGGCTAATAACTGCTGGACCGAGCTGAAGCCTTCATAGAAAGTCTGGAGAAAAGATTCTGTCCTTTTGAAACCTCCTCGGTTGGTTAACAGTTGATGCTGCACACACGATTTCCACTCCAATCCCTCCAATAAGGTTTGCGGAAGTGAAGCAGAAAATCAGAAGTTTAAAGAACCGGAAGCGTCCTGGCCCGGTTGGGATATCTAATCGAATTGTAAAGTTTCTGCCAGATTGAGCATATTCCTGGCCCTGATCTTTAATGCTGCAATGCGCTGAGGACACTTCTCCATGGAAGAATGCCAAAATCGTCATGCTACATAAGAGCGGGATCCTTATGACGATGTGGATAGTGATTGCCCAATCAACCTTCTACCTGCATATGGAAAGATCCTACAGAGATGTCCGCAGGATTGGATACTAGTTGACCAGAGTCAAGGCGGCGATACCAAATCATCAATTTGGCAGGAAGCGGCATGGGACCGAGAGGTCCAATACATCCTGGACGGCTTTCAACGGAAGAGATACGGGGTGGCGGGCTTTCTTGATATACAGCGGCGTTTGTCAGAGTCTGGCATCCTGGCCTGATGTCGAAGATCAAGAGACTGCTGCATAACTTTATGACATCACCAGCACATTTCAGCTCCTCCAGGAATATACAGTCTGGAGTTCCACAAGGCAGCGGTCTGGGACCTACCCTGTAAAGCCTTTTCATGCACGATGATCTGCTGATGCTGCCTCCTACGCTGAGAACACAGCCATACTCTGCAGACCCGAGTGTGTGTTTGAGGCCACTGACACTCTTCACAGCAACTTTTGAAGAAGTTTGAGAACTGTGCGAGCGGGTAGAACGTGGCTATTAGTATTAGAATTGCGCAATGGTTACACACGCGCTAAAGAGAGGGACTACCTCTGGAATCTTCCTTTATGGCCAGCTTCTTCCGCAACACAAGGAGGTCACCTACCCGGGGCTAGTCGTTGATTCCTGGCTCGCATTTGCATATCAAGAAAAACAAGGACGCAGCAAAGCGAGTTCTTTGGCTCAGGAGCAAGCTATGTACATAAATAAACATACTAACAACTTTGCAAGACACATCGCCACGGACCATAGAATTCGAAGACAAAAAAATCACATTCGGGCAGCTGTTGGACCGAAAAATATCATAAAAACAAGAAAGGTTTGAAATTGATCATTAATAATTACAACAATAAATTTTTCTTTTAATAAGACACTGTCTTGGAATGACCATTTTAATATGGTTACAGGAAGAACTTGTGGAATGGTGCGGCAATTATACGACAAATATTCGACTTTTAATTGCCAAAACTCTAGTCATACCAACCCTTACGGGATAAAAATATTTGCAAACTGTCATACTATAAATCAGCACAGGCTAAAGGTTACGTTTCATCCTTTATGGTCATGCTTCGTCGATTCGACGGCGCATGGTCCCATATGATCGAACAGTCCCGTAATTTTTTTTATCCTTTTCCTCGTTTTTTTACAGCTGTAAAGGGTTCATGGGATACAGAAGTGTGAAATCGTACAAGTCAAATGCATGTAAGGACAATTTTTGAACACTGCGACGTCGAACCGACGAAGCATGTTTTTAGTGTAACTTCTTGGTAACGTTGCAAATATTTTTCTCCAGAATATTGGCCTAGAGAATAAGTAGATGAAATAGTGTAGACGAGATTACTATTGCAAACCTTCTTAAATATGGGTGAATTGTTTTAGGAACTAATTTTTTTACAACGCGGAAACACACCATTAAATGTGTTGTTTAATAAGTCAAACATCATTGGTTTTTTTAAAACTATACTTCGCGGAAAAGATCGTCATATGTGGTCAACTCAGAACCCAAAATCACATAAACACGGACCATCCATTGTCCATCAATGACGCGGGCCAAAAAGAAATTGTAAAAGCTATATGATCCAAAGGATATACTACAGAATTTTATAGTGTCTAAAATAGTGACAAACCCTGAAATCAATCAGTCACACGCAGCACGAAGGTATCGACCATAGCCAAAGACATTTATGCTGTTATTGGTATTCCAACACTCACAGCTGCTATGAAAGGTCTACGAGTTGCATAATTCAGCATCCGCGGATCAAAATATCTTTCAACTATGACAAAATCCAGGTTAAAATTTTTGATGATTTGTTTATGGTTTGATGACAAATATATTAAAATTTAGCATATCAACGATAAGCTTGCCCCAATCAGAAAAGTCTGGGAAATGTTTATTCAAAAGTGTTGTGATAATTATACTCCTGGTCCATATCTCACTTTTGACGAGCAGTTATTAGCTTTTAAAGTCCGATGTGGCTTTAAAATGTATGTTTAAAGTACTTAATGATTTGCAATAGTGTGACTAAATACATACTTTACCATACTAAGGTAAAGGATCGATTGATTCCTATACTTCAATAGCAGAAAGTTATGTTAAAAGTATATTTAACCCTAATATAACAATGGATAATAGGTTTGGATTAGTTTCATTAACCAAATCTTTACTGAAGAGCCCATATAAATTAACACTGGTAGAAACCCTACCTTCAAATAAAAAATGTATACCACCAGCAATGAAAAACGCCAAAGGGCCCAAGTGTGGTACTTAAATGTTCTATTTCGATAATGAGCTCAGCACTTTAGTGGTTTCGGCTTAAAAGACAATAAAGTCGTCTTTTAAACCGAAACGACTAAAGTAATTTTCTTGTTGTCGTTATGTATTGAAAATGGAACTATAAACTACGAGACTCAAAAGCCTCCCATGATCGTACTCTTCAATTCCACTTAGAGAAGGGTCGATACTTTTTACCAAATGTGCAGCGTCATGCGTAACCAACCGAAATAATTATGTGATTTGTTCCCATAATATGTTAAATACAAGGAAAAAAAACACTAAGTCGTCGAAATTTTATGAAAAAAATTACACTCTATCCTCATTAAAAAAATGTATTAAATAGACAGCCAGCCTGGGCGTTAATTGAATCAAAATTTAAATAATGATGAAAACAAAACCAAATGTAATGCCAGATGGAATAACTGCACTTTTTGTAATTCGCCAAAGCGACGTATGACCAAAACAATATGTGTAAAATGCCAAAAAAGACTTTGTGGAGAACACATAATTAATCTTTACGCCTCTTGCTTAAAAAAATAATTTTATACATATTTTTGTTTTATAGTTTTGAGTCTTAAGGGGGGACATCTGAGTAAAATTTTGAAAAAAAAAAAAACGAAATTTTTTTCGCTTAAAAAATTCTGTAGGGTCTTAAAAATAACATACCAAAAGACAGGCTATCCGTTAACTTCACAGCCCCAATTTTGTTTTCGATTTATTCGAAAAAAGTTTATTCTGTTCTTCGTATCTAATACTATAAAACCTACTTTACAAATTTTCGATTGGCTTTTTCACGAGTCCAAAAAAAAATTCTAGAAAATCCTCTTTTTTCCAGTTACTCAGATGTCTTCCCTTAATATTAGAATGCGACTAAACTAAAGTTGTATGTAATTGTTGTTTCCTGATTTGGTCAGAGAAATAGGGACCATTTAAAAATAAAGGAAAATAATGTTTATAGTTTTAAGTAAATTTTAAATGTGAACGGGAGATATTAATTTTTAATTTGAATTATTTAAACTATTTATTATCATTAAGCATGACCTTAACGTTATAAATATAAGCATGACCATCCTTGGGTTTATAATGTTGCACGATATGTTTACAAGCGGAGAAGAACGGACCACTGAGAGCGCAAATAAAATTTTTAACTTAAATATTCGTACCTGGATCGACCGTAGAATGTTTTTCTTTTTAATTTTAATACCTAAGCAACCTTACTATTTATTTGAATTATTTAGAGTCACTTCCTCACAACGGACAGATAATATAATTACTATATGCACATGAGCTGCATGATCTGAAAGGAAATTATTTGTTTACGGTGTTTAGTTATGAAACTTTCCCCAAGCTAACTGAGGCAAATCACAATTCGAGAAAAAAAATTAACTTGCATATTACCACACAAACATAAATACAATAATTCGTAAACAATATACAGAGGAGGTCAAAAGTGTTTACACTACGACGTATTTTTACATTAAATTTCTTGTAGTTGTTCTTTTTGTTGTTGCTGACCAGGATGAACATCATCAATAATACCCCAACTTTCTTGGGTGCACAAAGGGCGAGAATTCAGAAACCCTTCAATCTGAGTTAACAGGATGTTATATTTGTCGAACGTCTTTTTATATCGCACACCAGTCTCGCAAATGCTTCCAAAATGGCCATTAATATCGTGGCTCGACATGAAGCTCGAAATTTCTTTGTTTTAAAAGGGGCAATAAAAGCCAATCGCTGACCAGATGTGTGCTACTTTTGTAGTTAAATAAACAAAATTGCAAATTAAACCATAGTCACAGATTTTGATAATCGTACAGGTTAGCGAACTTCCGTCGTTGGAAATATTAAAATAAAATGGTTCGGCCTTTATCTCCACTCTGTCGACAAAACACACTTAACCTTAACTAGTGGCCAAGCTGAACGTGACTAAGATAGATGATAGATAGAAAGATGGTCAATTCCACCAGATTAAATGATCGCCGAGCTGCTTTGCAGGTTTTGCCCGGGATGAGCAGTTTTGAAGATTATGTTGCCAACAGGTTCGTGGACAATCATCTAGAATCTCTTCAATTCGATTTCAGTCACCCGGGTACCGACGCCTCGTTCGGGCTGATGGCTGCGGGTGAGCTAAAGAGAGCCAAAGGAAAAGGAACCCGTCATCTGGTATCGCCTCCCCTAGCCCGGGATATGGGAACCTAGTCCAGATCTGTGCAGCCGGATCGTCAGCAATTACCGTGTGCCCGGATGCCGGGTGCTCGAGCGGAGAAGTGTTGCCTAAGGAGAGTCCTGAGCCGACTCCGCTGTCGGGAAAGAAGAGGGTTCCCGAACCCTGGACGACCACATCAACCTCCGGTCTCGGAAAAGGATTCCTGAAACGGGAAGCCGGTCGCGTATGCCAGGACCCGCTACAGACGTGCCATGGTTGAACTGTCACCACCGGCGAATGAAGGGGAATCGTCTATGCGTGTCGCAAGCGATCACACCTCTAGTAAGACGGGAGCATGTCATATCAGTTATCCACTACTGCCGCCACAAGGATTCAAAGCAAGTTATGCCGCACTAGGCACAGCTAACCTGGGCCGAGCAAATCATTGAAGAGGGCAGGCTACACTATGCCAAACTTCCTCATCTGAATTCGCCAGGCGGATTTACCAACAAGGTGAAGGAGTTGTTTGCAAACAAAAAGCAACGCTCCGCCTAGAGTGTCAATAAAGGCGATCCGGCGATCAAGCGGCAACGCGGACCATGAGCCTGCACCCCACACAAAATGAAGAATCCAAAGAAGGAGGTAAAGATCAGTAAAGTGACCAAACGACCGAAGTGACACAAACGGCAAGATGACCGAAGCGCGGTGGAAGGTAGGCCCCAGGCACCACATTTGATGGTGTAGAGTGGCTGAACGGGGTCAAAATCCTAAAGTGCATAGACGATTCGACTGTGTTCCAGATAAGGGAAGATGGCGTAAAGCATGGGTAGGGTGTACCTGCGCCTCCTCGGGGACACCGTTCAGGCAGGCGAGTTGAAGAAGGAGTTAGGTCTAGGCACCATCATAGACGCCGCCCAGGAAATCACGCTGGATGAATGGAGGAGACAGTGACCTGACGATCATAGTCAAACTGTCGGAAGTTAAGCACGTCACCACTCAGGATGCTGGAGCTTAATATTCATAAAAGTAAACGCGCGTCTGAATTTCTCATTGCCATGGATCAAAGGTCCGCTGATTTAGCTGTGGTCCAGCAGCCGTGAAATGCCTCGGACAATACCATTGCCTAATCGCCAGTGGTAAGCATGACCTCACTGTGGTTATACTGGAGAGCGAAAAGTAGTGCCTTCATGGCATACGACAAAACAGCCCCACGGGGTAACTCAGGGGCCTGGTAGAAGCCAGCTCGAAAGACCAGCAACTGCACGTCGGTGCAGACGCCGAAGCACAGCACTGCGTGTGGGGAGTCCCGACATAAACGGCAGAGGTTAGTTACTCTTAGAATGCAGACTTTCTACTAATTTACATGTAGCAAAAGTAGGGAAGGAGCACACTTTCGTAGGTCCGACCTCGCAAACGTGCTAGATCTAAAGCTCGTAGCGGGATCAGACTAAGAGTCCTCGAGAGACCTTCCTTTTCAGACGATCTTTTAAATTAAATGTCCCTAACAAACTCTTTGATACAATATGCTCTACAAAGCTATGTCCATAGTATGTTGTTTCAGCGCCACGTAGAAATAACTCTTTCTAGGCCCTATCGGACCACTGCGCCTTCTACGTTTACGTCAAAAAACAAACCATTTTATATAAGAGATGCTTAAGTAGTAAGCTTCCTAACATCTTTTCTGATAGTCTTTCGTTTGCTTCTCAGGTTATTGTGTTCACAGCTACGACTTTTACCAGTTGTGTTCACGCTAGATTGGCGAATTATAGAATTATTGACTTTCGAGAAATGCAACGACGTTAAATTCCTCTGTGTGAAACTAACTGTCAATGGAAGCTTCATTTTTATTACCTTTTCCTACATTCCTTCATTGTCGGAACCAGCTTCCCACTATTCAGTAGCTTCCCCTATTGGCTTTCAGTTAGGGCACATCTGGTGGTCCAAGGGGTTTTAAGTATCGCTGGGGATACTTAATAGATAAATAATTCGCTAAATAATTCCACTACACTATGATTAAATTTTGGGCTATTTCGGCATTTCGCTGCCTAAAGTCAACAATGTACGAAATTTCTTAAAGCGCTTACTTGATCTTTTTTTACCTCAGATCCGGCGTGAGCCACTTTAGCTAGGGTGACGCCGCTGACGCAAACTGCAGATCGCTATTATCTTACTTTCGATGTGACTCTCGACATTGGCATTGGCATTGACATTAACTTAATTGATTTGATTTATTCGTGTGCAATGACATGGCTGTGAATATTGTTAACAACGCCATGAATTAATTTGAATTGAATGTGTTCCGTTATACTTTCCGCCAATCTCGAATAAGCCTCCGTGGTTTACTAAAGATTTGATACGACTTAAAAATAAATAATCCTGGGTATATACTTAACTTAAAATCCGCGGATCTCAATTTGCTCTTGTCTCTTATTTATCAGCTCGGTCAAACTTTTAATTTAACTCGTTGCAGGGTCCAGTTCTCACAGGACCCGAACAGTTTTATAATTTTGTTAACATTAAACGAAAGCCTAAAATAAATCCTTCCTCGCTTTCATTTGAAAATAAAACCGCAAATAATGATCAGGCAATAGCAGGTTTTTCAAATAATTTATTCAAACTCGTCGGATTCAAATAGGACTTATTCCTACGTCATACCCAACTCGAAATTAATTTTCAGTCCTAGCTTAAACGAAAGGTCTCTTATTTTAAATCTTGATCGTGTCAAGCCAGTTTATTCGCCAGGTCCCGACGAAATCCCTGTCCTGCGCTATCCCCTTCAAAATCGCTTATTATTCTATTCCATAAAATTACTACCTTTTTTTGTGGAGAAGATTTATAAACGATTCTTTCCAAATAAGGGGAAAGTGTGGTCGGATGCCAACAATTATAAAGGAATCTCTAAATTGTCAGCCAATCCACATTTTTTTTTATTAATTGATGACAACAACTAATCTAATGGAGCTTTCTTCTTTTTTTAGAAAGGGTTTCCATAATAACTTTCATACATATGTAATCTATACAGATTTCAGTAAAGTATTTATCTCTGTTAACCATTCTAGCCTTGTTAGAAAACTCGATTTATTGGGTTTTCCAATTGATCTTCTTAGTTGGATCTTGTAAGGATATTTCCGGGGTGATCCTCAGCGGCCCAGAGTCGCTCCCAGAATATTTATATATTGGGATGCCAAAACACAAGGGTGCCAATAATTTAGGCGGGTCTTAGAAGGGTCAAAATAGGAAGGGAAAGGGGATGAGAGGGGCCCCTTCAGGTTCCTGGGCTGTGGCTCGGAATCCTCCCGCTGCTACCGCCTGAGTTCGCTCCCGGAATGCTCCAGCGGCGGGACTGCTCCCTCTTAAACTAGGAATGCTGCTCGGCAGATCCCAGCAACCGTCTTCCCGAACCACGCCCAATTTATCCAGCGGCGTCTCCCCAAATCACTGGACAAACGGCCTGGAATGGCCCAGCGTTCGCCGCCCAAGTCAGCGCCCGAAATGCTCCAGCGGCGGCCCGGATTACTTTAGAAGCCACTGCCCTAGCCGGCACCCGGAATGATCCAGCGGCGGCGGGCTCCTACTCCCGTCCTGCCTTGACCCCTCGCCCGGATCTTGTTCGTTTTGATAGAGGCAGTTCTGGGGCTGACGCCCCAGAACGCGTAACTTGCACTGTTCTCCTTGCTGGTTTTAAACAATGTGTCTAGAGCTTTCTTTGGCGACCTGACCGTGACCTAGTTCTGTCAAGACCGCCAAGACCGGCGCCAGCGGTGCCTAAGTCTTCCCGTTCCAATTCCTAGTCATCCCTAGGAACGGAAACCTCGGGCCGATCTTGGGTGGCTGCACGCCTGCTTCATGTTAGCTCTGCCCTGTTCGATCGGGATGTTGGCTCTGCCCGGGTCGGTTCGATAGGGATGTTGGCTCTGCATGTGGGTTGGTTCTGCCGGTCTATGGCTCTGCGGATCGTGTGTTGGCTCTGCTAAAGGGCGGTTCGATCAGGGGTTGGCTCTGCCTCGATGTTGTATAGCTCTGCCGTATGTTGGCTGTGGCGGGTTTTTTCGTGATAGCTTTGTCTCTGCTGGTGCTGTGTTCTGGTTTTTCGTATGCTTGGGCCTTTTAAATATAAATTACATCTACTACATACATATTATACCTATCCTCGTAGGAGAGCGGTGGTGGCCCTACCGAGTTAGCTGAAGCTCGGGTTGGCCCGCGGCGTCGGCAGGGTGACTCCTCCTCCCCGGAGTCCCCAACCGTGAGTCCGGGAGGGGACATACGACCAAGAGGGCTGGGGACGTAGTCCTCCCGTGTGGGGTCCGTGGGCGGCGTCGAGCGCGGCCCCGGCCTCGTGTTTCGGTCCGGCCTCGTCGTCAGATTGTCCTCGTAAATGTCGGCTGACAGTAATAGCCGGGGGTCGACGGTCGTGCGTGGTGGCGTCTATGCAGTCAGCCGCGGCGATAGTGACACTTATGGAATAAGACTGGAATAAGACGGTGACTGTACCTCCACTGGGGACTGTCGGTCGTTGAGTCGCGGCGGTGTTGCTTCGGCCCTCAGTGGATCAAAGCAGTTTCCTAGTCCAAGAGTAATCCTGGGGAAAGACGTGTCCGAGTCTTTATGGGAGGACTCCTCCATGAGTTCGGCCGCTACTGCTTCTCGGGTCAGTGGTCGGTCCTCCGGCTCTTGACTCGTGTCCTGTGGAGGAGAGAACTCTTTCTCTCTCTTGCCTCTCGTAGAGCCCTATCTAACGAGTCGTGGTCCAAATTTCCTAGTTTGTCTACGCGTGAAAGGAAGAGAGGACCAATGTCTTACCCCCGAGGGGATTAGGGCGTTTGACTAGCACGCCTGTCAGCAAGTGGCCCCTGCGGAATCATGTCCTCCTTCGTTGTTGTCATTACTGCTGGTTTAGTGGTGGCGGTGCGGGATATTGTTGTCTTTACCTGGCTTCGTGACCTCGGAATGTGACTGGGCGTGGCTATGGATGGCCTCAGTTTGATCCTCCCAATGGTTTGTTCCGTTGACCTCGGTATATTCTTCCTCGTTGTCATCGTCCTCCGCCTCGGCCTCCTCGCCGTGATATGACTTCATCTGGTTTATGATCGCGGTTCGCCGACGGCGGCTGACGTGAACATGTAACTGTACGATGTTTGGTGACGGAACTTCGCGACCCGAAAGGGTCCCTCCTACTTTGCGGCCAGCTTAGCAGCGAATCCCTCGACGCCCTTAGACAGGGCGTGGCGTTTTATCAGAACCAATGATCCCACTGATGGCTTCCATACTCGTCACGGAACGTTCGGCGTTGCTTCGCTCGACCTCGAAGATGTTTCTTAGCTGTTGTCTCCGTTCGGTTGGGGCGACTCCTGGGGTACCGCGTCTAGGGGTGACCTCGTCATACAGCGTCTTCGGTAGCCGAGGATCTCTTCCTTGTGTCAGGAACGTCGGACTGAATCCCGCCGTGTCGGAAACGCTGCTTTTGATGGCCAGGGATATTTCCGGCAACAATTGGGTGGCTTCGCGATATAAACCCAGCCAGTAATTGCGCTGGTCCACGCAATTACTTGTTTTCCGGATTCCGGTGTCCGGCGGTGGGGGTTTCGTGGCAATCCTTGAGTACTTGGTGGCGATAGTCGGTGCCTACGCATAGCTTCCAAGTCGTGTATTCTGCAGCATCCTCGCAAACCACTTGCATTTGGCGAGAAAGGCCACAATATTCTGGGCCCCTTTCCGGTAGTGGACGTCGTATTGATCCTGCTGCAACTCGAGCGCCCAACGGGCAATTCTGCACGTCGGATTGTCAATTGAATTTAGCCATTTCAACGAGTGATGATCCATGAGAACTTCGAAGCGGTATCCCTCGAGGTAACACCGCATTTTCCTAATTGACCAGACGATAGCGAGGCACTCCTTCTCTGTTACCGAATAGTTCCTTTCTGACGCGTTTGGGCGGCGGCTAGCGTAGGCTTCCCTTTCCTGTCCATTGATGCTCTGCGTCTTTACGGCTCCTATGCCGTACTCGATGGCATCCAACTGAAGCACGAACTTTTCTCCAAAGTCCGGGCACGCCAGGACTGGAGCTTTCGTCAGCAGTGTCTTCAACTCCGATCTTGTTTCTGCGTCCACTCCCACTTCTGACCTTTCTTCAGCAGCGATGTCATGGGCTTCACGATATCAGCGAAATTGGGGACAAAACGGCGATACCACGACGCGATGCCCTGCCATCTCTGAAGTTCCTTAAGAAAGGTTAATGGCTTGATCTCGCGGATTGCGGCCACCTTGTCCGGATACGTGTGGATTCCGAATTGGCTGACGACAAGTATACTATGCGACACCGGCAAACATGGCACTTTTCCTTGTTTAGGCGTAAGTTCGCGTTGCTTAGGCATCTGAAAACTTCTCTCAGGTTGGGGACGACTCCTCCAACGTCGAGCCGGTGACGATGATGTCACCCAGATATGCGAACGCGTAGGGTTCCATATCCGGTCCGACGACCGTGTCCAGCGCGAGTGGAATAATCCTCGCGCGCCAGTGGAATAATCCTCGGCCAGAAACAGTAATGGCAGTACATTTCCGGCTATTCGGGGCCAATACCCGTTTTTGAGGTCAAACGTCGATATGAACCGGGCGTTCCGGAGGTGTTCCAAGATCTGGTGGATCCTCGGAAGCAGATATGCGTGTGGTACAGAGTTTTCGTTGAGCTGGCGGTAATCCACGCATATGCGGACGTGGCCGCGATGACGATGGGGGCGCTGTGCGGACTCTTCGAAGGCTCGATGCACCCGTCTCGAAGAAGCTCGTCGATTTGTTTGTCAGTGATGTCCCTCATGGGTGGTTTCCTCGGAAAATATCGTTGCTTGAGGGGTCGATCGTTGCGCATGGTGATCTGGTGCTAAGCGATATGTGATACACCTGACAGGGTATCAAACATCGCCAACTCCTGGTCCAAGAATTCCTTTACCCAGGGTTCTGGGTAATTATGAGTGTCTTCTGGTCGAGTTAACATTGTCGCACAGAGGCGAGGAAATTCATTCCGAGAAGTACGTCGTCCAGGACGTCCGAGTTGTATATTGGCGGCTAGGGCCGTGTGCGTTCTCGGCATGTTCCGTCGGCTAGCTTGAGTTGAGTCCTGATGCCCCCCTCTGATGTACCTCTTGTTATTTAGTTCTCTTGCTACGTTTTTTATTATGAAGCTTTGAGTAGCTCCGGTGTCCAGGGTTGCCACGAATCCTCGTCCCTCCGTGGTGATGGCAGCGCGGATGCGTCCCTGGTGTTGGTGGAGGGTATCTTCTACTGGTTGCGTGGGCTGGCTGGGTTTCTCGGGGGTTCCTCGGGTGAGTCCTCGTTGTCCGCAATCTCAACAGAACAGGATCCGTGGGTTCCGGCACTCCGCGGATTGTCCCGACTGGCCGCAATTACGGTAAACGTCGCGAACTTGAACTGACTCCGTCGTAGCAAGAGAGGGTATGCTCTGGCTCGCGCGTGCGTTCCGGCTAAGGGACGCGCTGTTTGGGCTCCCAGCAGAGAGCGTCAGTGGTACCCGGCGTGTCATCCCCTCTGCATCCGTCGTGTAGCAAAATACGAATGCTTGTCGTTAGCCCGGTTTGCGATGCTCCTGTGCTCGTCCACCTCGGCTGCGAGTCACCTCGTAGTCAACTACCAAGTGGGTCAGTTCCAACAGCGTGCGGAAATTCTGCCCCCTGGTGAACAATTGATACTCGGGGTGCATCCTGTTTGGGAGAATCCTGTTTGGCGCATATACATGCGAAGGTCGACTTAATATTCTTTAAATGGTTCGCTGGGCTTCTAAAAATGGGTCCTGATCTCGTTCTCCAGCGTTGATAGTAGCGCGGTGGCAAGAAGAAATCCAGGAACTCGCGACGCACTTCAACCCAGACGATTTCCCGAAGGCCCCTGGTCTGAAACCAGCCTTTGGCGCGGCCGGTCAACAGCACTACCCGCGCTTGGGCTAGATACTTCCGGTCGATGCGGCAGGCGCGCTCCTCGATGTACACGCTGCTAAATCCCAGTGGATCTGTTATCGTCGAATGAGAGGCCCGACTTGGTTATTCGTGGCTTCCATGTTGAAGTCAGCGTAGTGAGATTCTTTCGCCATCGGAGTCAGGCTTCATCCTGCGGCGGGTAGCAGAAGCGTAGGTCCTGGCGAGCTGAGATCAAGGTCCAATTGCATCGGGGAGAGCAACTTGGTATCCCCGGTTGCGTTCCGGAATTCCGCTCAAGCTCGTCGAGTCGCGACTATACTGCCTCGGTATTATCGGGCTGGCGCGCGAACACTAAAAGTCGAGTGCGCTGCTCGTCCACAGTACCGCCTTACTTGACACCAAACTCATTGAAGAGGGCCTCCAACTCGAGCTTCTTGCGGTAGCTTATCCAGGTTACACCCATAATTTATTGTGTACATGGCAGGACGATCGGAGATTATGCGACGCTGCTACGAAAGATACCTAATGACATTAATGCTCGAGAGCGGGCTAAGACTATCCGCATAGAAAATTTCGGCAATATAAGGATGTTCCCGACGGCTTGATGTCTCGCAGGATCCCTATGTATTTTCCCGTATTTATTTCGTGGCTCGGCTGGTCGTATTTAGTTCCGCGCGGATGTTCTGGATCCCTTGGTTCTTTGTTTGGTTGGGATCATATAGGATCCGTGGAATATTCACTGTTCACGGCAAAAGGGTATTAACAAGTGTCTAGAGGGTACTAACCAGTGTCTTTGGCGAGACGGTATGAGCAAGTGTTTTTGGGGAGAGAGTATTAGCAAGTGTGTTTCCGAGGCGGACGGTAGGACCTTATATTGACCATCGCCCGTAGGCCACGTAGCCGTCAGGATAGGTAAGGGTAGCGTTCCACTGCGGCAGAGAGCTTTCTCTGCCAGCGTCGACATTGGCTGTACGACGCTAATAAAATGGCGATGCTTGAATCAACTATGTATTTTCTCGTGGCGTATGGAAAAATCTATCGGCAATTTCTTTCTGTTTATTTATTTTTATATGTAGCTAAATCCATATACACATCTTTAGTTCGTCCTAGCCTAGAATATATATCTTACGTTTGAAAGCATTCTGAGGCGTCCATAGTAAAGGCATCGAAACACACTTAGTAAATATACAAGTAAACAATCTACAGGCACCCCGGTATTTGATTTCCTCGTATTATTTTCTTTATTTTTCTTCGAGCCTACTAAAATCAAACCCTACAGTCACGTGCTTGATTTCATACGGGCCACTTGAGTGTTCTGACCGTGGTCCATGAACGTCATTACAAAAAAGTCCAATATTGAATTTGTTACCTTTCATCGTCACCTCACTGCCTCCAGTGCCCTATAGTATCATGAACGCCATCCAATAATATTTCTCTATGATTGTAGACTGACTCGCACTCTTATCCAATTCATTCCCCAAATTACTCTTCACGACGCAAGTCAATTAATGGTACGCCTGATCCGATCGAAGGCTACAAATATAGCTGATGGGCGATCTTCCGATAGAAAGAGTCTCTTTCTCAAGGGCTTTCTCGTACAAGGGCATCAATTATGCCGGCCCTTTTAATATCAAGAATTAAACAAGGAGAACATGACTGCAATTAATTACTATTCGATATAGTTGTCCGATTTTCATAAAATTTAAATCAAATTCTAAAATAATACAAAATGCGAAAATTCTGTTGAAAACTGGAAAAGTATTAATTTTTTTTAATAAATTTTCCGTTCTTTCCTTCGGTATCTATGTGATAATGTCGTCTGATCTGACCCGTTTCGACTTATATACGAATAAGGGCATATAGAAGACAATCCGCAAAGTTTCATTTAGCTAGCTTCAGAACTGAGAGCATAATTTGCGTTAAAACGGACATACGGACAGACGGACAGAGAGACGGGCATAACTAGATCGACTCGGCTGTTGATGCTAATGAAGAATTTATATAATTTATATGGTCGGAAAAGTCTTTCTAATACGTCACGTGTAATTTATTCTTGGTTTTTGCTATATTGTATTTCATAAGGTCATGTGTTACACACTTTTGAGCCCAAGTAAGAAAATAATATACACATTCAAAGGAATTGTCGAAGATCGAAATTGTAATTGATAAACGTACTCAGTATATTAAAAGTGAGCAAAGCTGAATGGATTTTATTTATTTTTTATTATATGCCATTATTAACCTATACCCTTACGTCTGCACGACAAAAGGATTGTTTTTTATTGATGTGCTCCGACTCAAATCATGATAGGTGACTTAACAAATTACGCTCATTAACTTCAATAGGCAGTTTAACATGTAACAGAAAATAGTAACTATTGTACGTGGAACAAAGGACACGGAACGGATCATGCTCGTCAAGGTTCGTCTTAAACACGTTAAGGGCTATTGGACGAAAATGACGAGAAGGCCTTACAGGGACAAAGAGTCTTAATTTGCTAATAAGATTTGTGGAGAAAATTTGTCCGTTAATAGGATTACACATGAACATTACACCGTGGCAGGTAGACGATCCTTTGGGTAGAAAGGCTTAAAATTCGTAGCCTGTCGGTATATGAAGGAAGACGACGATGTGGGTCCCAGCTTAATTCTCGTAGAGCAAACAAAAGGATTTGTTTCTGAACAGATTCAATAAGGTCTTGATACCTTTCAAATTGAGGTGACCATACACACAAACAATATTCTAGAAGAGGGCGAACGAGTGAGTTATAATCAAGTTTTGAAGTATAAAGATCATCAAACTCCTTTGACCATCGCTTTACCAACAATGATTCCCATGTGGACATCAAAATGTAGAGTACGGTTAAACAGTACTCCAAGATCTGTTACCGTATAGATGCGTTCAAGATCGCTCGCACCTATAGAATAATTGGCGTAGAGGGAATTCTTCCGATAAAACGATATAAGTTTGCACTTGGAGTTGTTGAGAAAAAGGAGATTATTAGTGTACCAGGTTGCATGTTATTTAGGTACGTTTGCAGAAGAGTATATGAATGAGAATTCGTCACATTCATCACATTTGAGTGTAGAACCATTTCAGCATTTCTTCAGGAACGCCAGAAGTTACAAGAACCCGGTTAGAGAGAGCGCTTAAAGGCAACGCTTTGAGTACGGTTGGATAAATATGTTGCAATCCAGTTGGTCAATAAAACAGGGAAACCCAAAAGCATACGTTTTTTTAGTAGTAGAGATGATTTACCGAGTCAAAAGCTTTGCTGAAGTCGGAGAAGATAACGTCCGTTTGAAAATTCAATTTGAAAGCGTTTCTAATGACAGCACAACATTTAAGAAGGTTTGTAGACGTTGATCCGTTTTTCATAAAGCCATGCTGAGAGGGACATAATTGATCGGCATTAGTGCTGCAGCTGCGCAGTAACCAGATGTTCGAATGGGAATAGCACTAAACTTTGCAATCCTTCTGCAGTTTTCGATATCGGATTTACTGCCCTTTTTATGGAGAGAATTGATAAAAGATTCCTTCCCACTTTACGGAAAAAATTAAAACTGAAGGGACATCTGAAAAAGAATTGACAGAGTTCGACATAAAGCACCAGCACAATATCTCAAAACACAGCTAGGAACGAGATCTGGGCCGGAAGAGAAGGAAGGCTTTAGTGTCTTCAGATTCTAAAAAACATAAATAATGAAACGAAGAGGTTGTATTGTAGCCAATGGATGAGTACGTAGACTGAACAAATTTTGAGGATTGGTTCGCTGTATCAAGCTCATTAGACGCGGACTCAGTATTGAGATGAAGACAAGAAGGAAAAAGTTGGGATCTTCGTTTAGAATTAGGTCTAGACTGGAACTCAATTCTACACCGAGTTAAGTGGTTTCTGTAGCATGTAGAATTGTGGGTTAAGAAGTATGTGCGAGCTGTCAAATATCTGGAAAGGTCGAACTGGGACCCAGTTCTATTGAATTTCTTGTAAAGTCTACACTTCAAGTTTTTAGGATAAGAAAGTCGACGAGAAAACCATGGGGGCTTGTGGCTTAAGTATGAATTGATTTTCAGAATAAAACGTGCCTTTTGTATGGCACACTTACCGGTTTTCGGCCAGAAGTCTTCTCTTTCTGACGGGAAATACGAATGTGGGAGCCGTTAAAATTAACTTCACGTGACGCGCGACAAATCCTTTTATTCGCAGTCCTCGGGAGACTGCAAGTGCGCTTGTGTGACGCTTTGACGACCAGTTGCCGAGAGCGCTGTCAGCGCCCCACGTACAGTAGAGGAGTCGCAGGTAGCGACATAGGGGAACGCGGACGGCGCCGAATGCTGCAGCTACAAGGAGAGGCAGGTAGCGTCAGTTGAGAGGGCAGCAGCCAGTGGTCTGGAACCGCAGGTGACGCCATTTGCAGTCCGCTAGGATTGCGCCATATTTGAATTTTGAAGATACAGCATTCCCCCAGTCCCCCCATCAGTGAGTAGTGGAGCAGGAATTTGATCGAGGGTGGACATAACCACAGCAGCTTTCCAACATAAAAGCACTGCGGTCACACCCGCTAGTTGTGTACCGGAGAGGAACCTTAGTGCCGGAGAGGAATCTCTTAGCGAGTATCGCAGCTGCGTCAGATTAAGGCCATGAAAACCGAGCGCAAAGACAACCACAGTTGGACCAAGCGCACAGTTAGCGTCAGGGCGACCGCCATTTTGGGGCGGTCCGCCTTCCGCCACATCTAACAGAGAGGCCCCATATTTCCGAGTCGGGTCGGGCCCCTATCATGGTGTCGGTCCAAGCAGTGTGGCCTGCACGCTACCGCCCATTTAGAGTGGACCGCCACTGCTAACGAGTAGATATGTAAGTAACGTAAAAACCGTGTACGGTTTTAGACGTCGAAGGAAAGGAGCCCAGGCGTCAAGTTCCACATGCGAGCGTCGACCAGGACAAATGCAATATAACAGGGTGATCGGCACAGAGGTTGTCTAATCTGTGGAGGACAACACGCAGTTGCGAACTGGAGAAAATTTAATGGAGTTTTATCACCGGGCAGGTGGAGCATTGTGAGGAGGCATGGGCTCTGCATTACTTGCTTACGAAGTGGACATATGGCTAGATCCTGCAATGTGCATAGTGCCAAATTAATGGATGCCGCAAGTTGCATCACCGTCTGCTATATGGCGCGTACTCGAAGGAAAGTCCGCTTCAGCGAGGTGGCTTCATTCGCCGCAATGGAGGGAAGCAGCAGTCAGCGGAATCCAGATGCAGCCCGGACAGGACTACGCTACGAAACATGAACCACGAGGGAAACCAGCAGCCATGCAGAAGAATTTAAGTTGCTTTGACGCCGAGGGTTGCCGCCTCCTGTTCCAGCCAGGAACGCTGTATAGAGCTGGTCGGAAAGTGAATACTTACGCGCTCTTTGATGAAGAATCTCCGTTACAATGATTGACGAAGAGCTATGGAGAGATCTGGGAGTGAAAGGAACGCGTCGACAGCTTAATATCCATTGTTTTGGAGGAAAAATATCCAGAAAGATCACCAACGTTGTGAGTAAGTGTAGTTAAAAAAACCCACTCGCCATGTACTGAGAAACGTTTATGGCATTTTGAGCTTGTGTCTGCCGATGCAGACGTTAAGTCAACAGGATATCCAGGCCATGCATAAAGATACGCGTCTACCGATGAAGTATTACAACAACGTGGTGCCAACATTGCTCATCGGTCTGGATCATGGTCACCTGGGACTCAGCTTTACAAGCGTTTGCCGGCCATGCTCTTCCATTTTTGAGAAGGGGCAGTCGGAGTCTGCAGCGATATCAATTAGATGTTTCACCAAGCGCTGATCCGACCCGAGAATAGATGTTCCCAAAATTTCCTTTTAAGAGATGGCGATATCACGTAATGTTCTTTGAAGCAGCCTGTTCGCCGATCGCTGCAGTTTACTGGAAGACAGTGAAGTTTTGGTATTCGTATCCGATACCAGTCAAGACTACGTGGACAGATTTGCTACAGAGCGCGAAGCTATCAGCGTATCTACCCGAGTGAAGGAGATACACGCGGAAGCCGGATTCGAGTTATGCAAGTTCTCATCCAGCTCACCCACCGTGCAAACGGCGTTGGAATCACCTTCGTAAGTCAAGAGCGCCAGATGGGACGAGGCTAAACAGAAGATCCTTAGAATGCGTTGGTATGTAGCCACGGATGATTTCAGATTCAGTGGAGTATCATCAAGAGCCAAGCTGCTTTCGAAGCGGAGACCGAGTTCCTACGGAAAAATTTAAGCCTGGTGATGTCGACGTTCGACCCACTGGTATTCCTGTTCTTTCTGTTGATTACAGCGTAGCTGTTGCTGAGAGAGATTTGGTGGCAGAAGATCCAGTGGGATCAGCCACTACCAAAAGAGTTTGGTAAAGCCTTTGCGGCTTGGCGCAAAGAGATGGACCCCATGGGACAGTTTCGATGTCCTCGCCATTATTTTTGCCGTGGAACAGTTCAAGCCATAGAGTTGTTTATGGGTGCAAGTTAATCTGCATTCTGGGGGTCTACCTATTGAAGGGTCACATATGAGAACGACAGCGTGCTGGTGATGAGATGGTGTGCCCGGGTGAGAACGATGTCGATCCCACGGCTGGAGCTACCGGCAGCAGCTCTTGCACAGTGTGGTCATTAGAGACGAGGTGTTATGGACGGACTTAAAGGCGGTGCTGAGATGGATTGGCAGCACCCACCGCTATTATAGGCAGTTTGTTAGCAATCGAGTGGCGAAGATCTTGGTGTTGTCGGACGTTTGCCAGTAGCTTTGCGACGATTTCTGAGATCCGGACGAGATTATGAGTCACGAAGAAGAGGCGTGTACAGAAGAAGGCGCGCAGCTGGCGCTGCCGGTAATGGGACTCCATCAAGATCTACTGGAAGCGAGTGGATGGCCGTTCAAATACACTAGATTGCACTGCTTTGGGCCACGGTTGGTTATTGTTTCCCGTGACAGAGAAGCGTTGGGCCTCCTTTTTATGTGTTTAAAGACAAGAGCAACATCTGGAGTTGACGCATGACTGTCGATGGATTTCTCCATCATTGCAATTAAGTATTTCGTCTGCCGTAGAGGATCAGTACATAGAATGCTTAGCAAGAACTTTGTGGGAGCTGACAGGGAGGAAGACGCTTTGGGAACGTGTTCGAGATGTAAATGATTCAGAGTGAGTTTAACTGCGGGAGGGGTATGGGAGCGAATTTTGCACTGTGTCAAAAAGGTACTAGGGGCATCGTGGAGGAGGTCTACAGCGAAGCTGATGGAGTCGCGAGCGCTACAGTGCGCGTTAACGACAAAGACCTATCTCGAGCAATAATGCCACCCGTCTCTAAAAATGCATTTTTGAACTTGAATAAAGCAGTTCTTTACTGAGTTGGGGAAGTCGACGATTGAATATTGTAATCGATAAACGTTGTCAGTAGCTTTACCAAAAATAAATAGATTTTGAGCGGGCATATAGTAATCACTAAAATAATTACTCCGTGAAAAATTTGACCTACCGTCGTGCGAATCATAATTAGACATCTGGGAGCTGCCCCAGGTAGACGGAAAATCTAAAATGCATGCTATACGCTTAGGGACAAATATATATAAAAAACCAATCATTAAATGTCGAACGTGTGTTAGTTTCAAAAAACCGGATCAACAAAGTATTACCGCTACATTTGCCCTCCAAAAATGACGAAGAACTAGTGAAAAGACCGGTCACACTTCAAAAGAATAAACTTTTCCCGCTTCACAGCAGTTACACTCTCTCCGCACCGTACATTTCAAGAAAACCAATTAAAATACCAATAATTTCCATAAATATTCCATCATATTAGTAGGCGGAAAACGTTATTGATTTTAATACAAAATTAGTAAAATATTTGAATTTATGGCTTTAGCAAGTAGTTTATTTAATACTCTCCAAGGAAATACGAAAATATATACACCAAACCAAATGTTTACGTCAGAAGGCGCACTGGTTGGTCGATGGTTCTGGTTCTGTGTATGCAGTGGAATAAAGCTGATGCGCTTCTAGTTCCAGGACGCCCCCGAATTTTTCTTCCTAACCTCGACGTGGGAAATTTATTGTTTTTTATTCTCGGGATATTTAGGATTCAGGATCGCCCTCTGCAAAAAAATTGTTCCTAACAACTTGTTCCACTAAAGATAAGTACAAGCTTTCTTTCGTCTTTTTTTCGCTGCCGGTCTTCAACAGTGCTCCGACCATTAAATTTCGGTCGCACTGTTGCAAGATTAATTTTTATTGTTCGTGACAACTCCTAGTACGAGTTTTCCGCAGTTCACCGCAGTTGAGAAATTCACATTTCTCTTCGATTCAATCAGTAAATTTGTGTTATGAGAAAAAGGGCATCATAAATACCGGCCAACCGGTGTACATTTGCTTCGCGAGTTTTCCCTTTTCGCCGAATAGTCCGCCTCTGCCAATATATTTTTTTCTGGTATTCTCTGTTCACGCTATTTAAATACAGTCCACTCCTTAGGGCTCCTCTGTGCCAAAACATGCCCTTACACGTACAAATTAACAATAAGGTCCTTTGAAGGATTTCCTTAAGACGCGACTTGTCGCGCGAATGAGAAGACTTTGGTGGTGAGGTGACGACCGTCACGATTTATTTCCAAAATTCGACTAAACTCTAAGTACATTAATTCTTATAACGAAAGCTAGCCCTATGCTGTAAAAGTGCTGACCCGGCTGCCCGTGCATGGTGTTGGGTAGCCGCCGTTGCATCGGAGTGCTGATTGCGCTGACCGTAGCGTGGGATTTTGGCAACGTCGTTGTGCAAGTCCGCAGGTATCGCTCGCGTTGCATTATTTTATTCTGTTTAAGCATTATCAGCCTGGGAACTTCCGTTTTGCTGGGAGACCGTGTTAACTTACATATATTTTTTTTCTATTTACATGCATGCATATATTTTCTCATATATATTCTGCCTCCGATTCCAGGAACTAACCTCCGATAATATAAGCTAAAAATTTTTAGTGAGAAAAACAATAGGCGATAAACTGCTTTGCTTTGCCGTCGGCATAACCACAGTGAGCTTTTTTAACGAAGAAGAACCTATGGGTTTTTTTTAATTCCACCATTAAGGCTTTGAAGTAGCAAAACATTTTATATTTCGACATTAACAATTATGTCAGCAACCGCCAATTCAATACGTCAATCTGAATGTTAGATAAAACGGACGCGACTGCGATTGTCTTTGCCAATTTTTCAACTTAGCCGTATCGTATTGTTTTTTTGCCGATTTTTTTTTTTTTTTGAGTCCCGAAAAAGCGCACTGCTTTGCCGACGGCACAACCCACTGAGTTTTTCTCCCGAACAAGGCTTTATTTCCACCTTTCCGCCTCCGTAATAAATAAGTTTGATTTACTAAATTAGTGATTAGTATATTTGTTTTATTACGAGATAAGTCCACATGAGAGACCCATGTTTTTAGCTAAATATATAAGCAACCCCCCACATCCGAGCTATGCAAAATAACCCAAATATTAAGGAAAATACATAGATAAGAAATTTCTTGGTTTTCAACCCGAGGTTATTTAGCGGGCAAGATCGCCCCCTACTCTAAAACCAAACAAGAATAAGAAATTCAGTAAATTTTGTAAGTAGTTCAGTAAGTACAGCTGCAGCTGACAGTCATTTCCAGTTCGCAAAGGCAACAACAACACAAGCATTACGTGGTACGTAAGAGTGACTGTAATTAACTGTCGCGATAGTTTCGTGCAGTCACCAATTCAACAACAGTCTTAAATTATTTATTATTAATTGTTTAAGTTTTTTTTTTACTTTTTGGTTTTTTGTAGCCACGAATGCAGTGTGAAGAACTGTAATTACACACTTTTTTTAGAAAAAAAGGGGCGCCACATTATGTAACAAATTATTTGGTAGGATTCTGGTCAGAAAATATTAACTGGGGAATTGTTGAACATTTTAGAATTTCTAGGATGGTTTCCAGTATAAAAAAAGTCAAATGATTGTTGGAAGGAAACCGGGAAAAACATAAGATTCTAAACCGATTGCTTTTATGACGACAAATTCAGTTATCATATTATTTGGCTGAACGCCACAATTATTAACAGAACATTTTTGTTCAGCAAGAGCTGGACATTAATATTTAAATTTGTGTTTATAACCTAATTTTGGTTGCAGAAAGTAACTGTTATGGAAAAGCCCAAAATATCCTGCAACAATATATTACCCTGTCACACCTGGAAAAATATGCACTTTAAAAAATTGATACAAATCTGGTTTAGAAAAGATTTAAATTGCTACCTGCTAGAGGTCTCTATTCAAACATTTTACGTGAGCAATTTTTCATTTATTTAATTTTGCGCAAAACTTATCAGCTATTTCCAGATAACCAGTAATCCCTATACAATTGAATTATCGAGATACTTAACCGATATTTTTAGCCGACCTCGGAGACGCTTAATGACTGAAATTTTCACGTAAGTAGTTTGTATTGGAACAGCTGATTTCACTGCCGATATTTTCAGTAATTAAGGAATTCTGTCTTATTAGAAATCCCCTGAACATCTTAAGGTAGCAGTCGGATCAAGATATAACAAGAAGAGCAGTCACTAGCATGAGGATGACAGCTTGGCGAGCGATCAATATTATTTCTGTTGAAATGTCGAAGTTTTGTGATAATGGAATTGTTTTTGTAAAATTTCACAGAATGCCGAACGAGAGATCTGGGAATTGCTGGCGCCTCTGCGTGTCCATCAATATAGAATCTATGTGGTTATTGACTTTTAGAATAAAAAATTCATTGATCTTTAAAAAAAAAACATTTGAGAAAATCTTAAGATCAGTTGTTTTATTTTATGCCATTTGAATATGATGTTTGCCATTCTTGAAATGTCCAGGACGTTGCAAACTTCTGGTATAAAATATATTATCCTGCAATAGAAATAATCGGTCCATTTGTATGATGATTTTATTTTAAAGTGATATATAAACCTGCATTTAAGGTTAATTGGATCGATTCTCACTTTAATCAAGTCAACCCAAAATCGAATTGCGTGCATGCAAACTTCAATTTACCGATTTTAGATTACTTTGTTCTTTTTCTTTTGGCCGCGTGTTTAAAATCGGATAAAGCGTTGTGTCACCCTCTTAAGAGATTTACTAATTATGAGCGTAAAAAATAAATCAAGTTATCATTGGGACCACCCTAAGCACTGATAATATGAAGAGCTAGCTATTAGATTATTTTATTTGTACCTAGTGTGCACTTATTGATATTAAATATGTATGTAGGTGTCAAAGGCACATCTTGCTGCGACTCTCTATTATAAAATAACACAATATTATGAAAAATCTAAAAAACATAATTTAAGCATTAAACAACTTTGATATATTAATAACTTTTCTTTTCTACGTTACAAATTATGTTTCTTAATCCAGACTTTCGAGTAATTTATTATTTGCTTTTCTATGCTGTTTCAATGGGTTTGCATAACGGAATGGTAAGAATAAGCAACACAGATATAAAGAATTCTCAAGGTACCAAGATGTTTCTGTTTTTTTGTAAATTATAGTAGTACATGACAAAATTCTTATCACTTTTTTTTATTATTTAAGTTTTGATAAAAATACAATCTTTTTTTAAACCCCTTGCTTACAAATATAAGTTTTTAAATTATATATATATTATTTTATATTATTTATATATTTATTATTATTTATTGTAGCTGAAAAAATGTGATGATGTTACCACTAATACTGGCGACGCTACGGCAAACTGGAAATATAAAAAAATTAGTTGTACAAGAACTGAAGGTCTTTTTTGCCTACAACATAAAGACCAAGTTTTAATACGTGTGTGCGATATTAGAACTGTCCATTTCTTCTCGTATATAATAGGATGTAATGCATTAAAATCTAATAATATGCAGTGTCCAGATGACCTTTTTGAAATTCAATTGACCGACAACGGCATAAATTGTTTAAAAATTTCACGTACTATTCAATCATACAATGATCATTTTTGCTATGGCTCAAATAAAATTATACCAATGGATTTGACAAACCCGGATATAACCAAAGTTTTACAGTACTTAATAAAAAAGAATATAAGTGATTACTGGCTACAAATAAGGAGAGAAAATGCCTTTATGCCATTTGTAGTAAGTTTACCTGGAAAATTATGCAAAAATATTATTAGTAACAATATTATAATATCGGTTAACGATTCTGACAAAGACTGCCATACGCCTGTATTTTCTTATAAAAATAATTACAATCATTTTTTAATTACACCCTTACATATGGTTTGTGTTTTGAAGTATGATATACCAACTACTTCAGGGTACCCTCAACGATTTGGTGATCTAATCTATCCAACAAATGAATGCTTTTATATCGATTTGTTGACCGTGAATAGTACCAATCAAACTGAGATATACTTAACCAAACATCATTTATTTAAAAGTTTATTATACAAGTATGTGTGGAATGAAGGAAAAAAGAAAGATTTTATAAATAATTACTTTTATGATAATTTTGGTTATAAATATATGATATTATCGAATTCATATAACTTGATACACGGTGCTAACACAAACTTACATGGGCTTCCAACATTAGGTAAAACAATTATAGGGTCAACAAATTCAACAAAAATAAAATTTATATTAAAAATGGAAGAGCGGGATAAAAAATTAGCTCTTGAGGTTATTAATCGGAGGTACTTTTTTTTAAATAATGAACACGATATTGGTGTACAATGTTTTACCTACAACGCAAATGCTGCACTAGGAAAGGTTAAGATTGCCATTATTCGGGAAAACGAAGATCAGAGCCATTCAATTGTTAAAATCTTCCTAGATGCGAATTATTCTTGCGAATTTTGGTGTTTGGGTCATAGGAAATTTGATTTCCAGTTAGTTACCACTAAAAAATTTGTCGTTTTTAATAACTTTGTATTATGTATTCATAAAAATAAATTTAATAGTTTGTGTGACATTTCATGTGTCGGCCCAACAACAATTTTTAAAATGGTATGTGACCCTTTAGAAAATATTAAAACCATAACCACCTTTGATAATCTTAAGATAAATCAAGGTGTTATAAATACTAAATGGAAGCCAAATGAGTTTTTCATTTATTTGATTCTTATAACTACAAATTTAGAAACAAAAGAAGTATATGCGGATGAAATTAGAAAAGCAGACCAACCTATTAAAAATAATTCTAAAACAAATGTAAATACGAGTAGGTATTATATTAAAATGCTTCAAGCATTAAATACATATGAGAATAAGTGGACTATAAGGAATTCAAAGTACTGTTTTCCAAATAAAGCTTTTTTAGAAGATGCCATAAATACAAACTGGATCGAAACGCTTATTGGAGAAATAGGGACAACAAATTTATTATGTTTAAAAAAAAATGATATGCCATATACACGACTATCCCAAGGTGACTTTTTACGTGAAGCATATTGGTATAAATTGACACTACCAGTATTGTGTACACCAACAAAAAATATTACGAAAATTTTGTTTGATATGTACAACTCGAAATTGCTTATTTCTGAGCCCGAACAAAGTTTAAAAAAAGTTATCGAAGTTATATCTGAAAATAAAAATGCTCTGATTGCTGCGGATATATATATAATATCCAATATTTTAAGAAGCAATTTTAGAAGTCTTACGTTATTTTATTCTCAGATTCCTAAGATAAATACAAACTTTCTTGCATGGAAAAATGCAATTTGTGCAGTTATAAAGGTTTACAATTCCCTAACAAATATAAAAACGGAGGTTTTAAGGTTGTCAGCAAAATTAAACTCAACAAACAAAATATTAGAATCTTTTGAGCAGACAATTGATGCTCTTTCAATTTTATCGTTGTCAAATGAAACAATTTCTGATGTGAAAGAAGATGACTATGTATTTAATAATGATATTATAGACTATCAAGACATTGGCGTCTCGGTAAAAATTTCGAAAAATCTTTTATATTTCTTAATAAATCCCGCTGTTGCAAATGTGTCTGGAATAGCTTTGTTTTCAAAAAATTTACCTGGAAACCTATCTCAAAAATCGTTAATTAACGAAAATTATCGTTTTCTACAAATGAATCATGATACAAGTGACTTTTTTAATGAACCGAATCTACAACTTGGGGTATATCTACCAAAAGATCTTATTAGCCGCTTAAAATCATGTTCAGATTTGACAAAATCGAATTATAAAAGCGTTCCTCTAATTATTGTTAAAATATACTCTAATGACAAGCTGTTTCAACAGAACAATAAAAATAAAATGATCTGCAGTCGTATAGTATCAATATCAATACCTAGGTACTGTACAATCCTGCCAATACCAATTCCACTTATCATACGGAAATCTAAAGGCGAGCAGCTAAGCAGTTCAGGTTCGTGCCACTATTGGAATTATGACAATTGGGCAAACGATGGTATAACGATGATGAATATATCTGGAGCAAACGATGATATTGTGGTGTGCTCTTTAAAACACTTATCACATTTTGCTTATATTACTGAGCAAAAACGTTCTTCAGAGGGTGATAGTGAACAAGAATTTGACGATTTTGTAGACACTATTACAATAACTGGATATGTGATTATGTTTACAGGAATGTATTGCATTTTCGTAAATGTTTTAAAATGTATTTTATAAATTTAAGGCTCATTTATATATGCTCATTTTTTAATTTTCTAAAGCAATTGTATTTCTAATAATTTTTGTTTGAATTTGTTTAACAACATAGTTTGTACTGATACTTTTTAACAAAAACTGAAGATGATTGATCAAAAACAAATAAAATAAAAATATAATAGCATACAAGTCTATGTATTACACATTTTTAAAATCCACGGTGATCTTAATTTAAGTCAGAACATTGCAAGGCAAGAGTATCTTCCGATCATATAAGGTACAATATGTATGTAAATATATTCTTGATCACCATCAACAGCCGAGTCGGACCATTCCATATAGCTGACCAAGAAACGATTGGGAAATTTGTCGACAAAATATAGGTCTGCCGTTTTCGACTTATTTTCATTTACTTTCATCGCATCGTTCATACATCGTTACTTTGTAACGATTCAGGCGGGGTGTTTGGACAAAGATAAAGACGCACGCGAGTTTACACGCCCAGTCGGACTTCGCTTCATGCGGTGAGCGATTCTGGATAGAAAACTGTGTCGAGCGGGTATGGTCTTATACAAGGTCCCCAGTTCAAAGTAGCAAGCGCGACACTCAGTACCTGATTCGAACTCTGTGCTGTTTGCTAAGGGATTTCCATTTCGGGATTTTTTTTAAACACGAAGTACGCTTATGAAAAACAAGAAATTCCCCGCCACGTAAGATCGTTTTGCTTTTTAAACTGTGTAGAATTCCTGTAAATGAAAATCGGGAAAGATCTAGAGAATATTATTTTATTAATATGAACCTAATCTTATATTTTCAAAAGTTTGTCTATATAATATAATATAAGTATAAAAAAGTAATAATTAAGTAATAATTAATATCTTTTTGGCTAGAAATGTTTATGAAAATAAAAAACGCTAAGAAAAGTTTAAATTTGTACAATGTTGCATAATTTTTCAAGTATAAAACGTATAAGTAAAATTATATAAAGCCGCAATCTTATTTAGCCACAGCTAAATATTAATTATTAATTTACTAAAATTTTGTTTACGTTAACTTGATCAATCTTTAACAGAAACAAAAATTTTGAAAAAAATTAATTTAACTAACTAATGAATCAATAAAATAAGAAAAAGTTGTTGAACTCTCTCTTGCTCTCCTGTTTTTTAGGCGGGTGTTCTAACCCCCGAGGTCCGCGTCTTGATTGTATTGCGACGCCAAAGTCAAATATCAAGCGAGCAAAAAAATAAATATCCTAAAAGGGTTGAAGATTTTTGTCTGTATTTTGCCGACGCAATTTAAGTTATATATGTGGCGCGATATGTAAGCTGCCGGACTGTTGAACACGAAGACGCAGGTTCAATCCCCATTTGGGTTCCAAAAAAATGTGTTAGTATGGTTAAAAATAATTAACTACAATAACAATTTAAATATAACAAATGGGAATAATAGACTTGTAAAAAAGTCGAAGCTTCATTTTGTTTTTGTTTCTTTTTTTTAATCGAAATTTTTTCCATACCTCTCATAATGAATTTCATCGTGAGTCAAGCAGCGACATCGGCATCATGAATCACCCTGCTCACGCATGAATAAATCAAAGAAGAACTTTACATAAACGGTGGATTCTGCCTACCGAACGGGTTCCAATGAAAGTCAGCAATACTTGGTAAGCCGCACACTTACATATGTATGTAGCAATTATACTGTATCAGCTGAAGGAGTCCACCGATACCAACGTAGTTGTGGTTGGACCATTTTCGTTTTTCGCGGTTAGACATTCGCATGAAAGTCAAGAGGAATTTGGATAAAAAGTCCGACTGGGCGGCTATGCTCGTCGGCTAAAGAGGGGAAGATCAAGCCCCTCCTTATGTCTTGACTGTTGTCATCAATATCTTATTAACTTGAGCTTGCTACGACGAGAAATGGGGAAGGGAAATCAAAATCGCAAGGAAGCAAACTTCGGCACGCCAAAGTTTGTATACCCTTACAGATTTCAATTCGATTGCTAAGAATTAATTCAATGCCTACATAAATTACATTGAGCTATACATATCAATTTACAGTTTTACAGTCACGGTGTTGCATTTCACTCTATATGTACCGATCGTTTGTATGGCAGCTATATGATATACCATGGCAAATTTAAATATTACAATTTTGATGAAAATCTGTTGAAAACTGTAAAAGTTATAATTTTTTTTCTAAAAATGTGTTGATCGTTCATATGGCAGCTACATGATATAATCGTCCGATCCGGCCTGTTCCGAAATATATACGACTGAGTTTATATGGAAGACTAACTGCAAAGCTTCATTCAGTTAGCTTCAAAACTGAGAGACTAGCTTGCGTAGAAACGGACAGATGGACGGACAGACGGACATGGATAGATCGACTCGGCTGTTGATCCTGATCAAAAATATAAACACTTTATATCGTCGGAAATGTCATGGTAGGTTGAAGTGGTGAGGCCCATTCGGGCCTCCAATTAGAGTTGGGCTTCGTTTTGATCCACACCCTCTGTTTCTTGTTTGTTATGGCTTTGCCTCCTGCAGTTCCATCCCGAGTCTTTGAGGAAGGCAAGCGATTCCAGTTGATAGGCACCGAAGTGACTCATTCTGGTTTTGTTTAATGCTGGGCAGTGACGGAGCAAGTGCTCCGGTGTCTCCTGCTCCGTTGGTGTTTCGCAACTTCTGCAGTTTGTATTGTGAGGTAGCCCCATCTTCATTATGTGCGTCCTTACAGCCCAATGTCCAGCGGAGGCTGCCGTGATTCTACTGATGTCCTTCTTGCTCTGGGATAGCAGTTCTTGTGTTCGCTTTTTGTTGAAGTTAGGCCAGCATAGCTTCGCTCTTTTATATTGCTTCATGGATCGCTGACTGACCGCGTTTAGCGGGATCAATATTTCTTGATTGTGGCTGTGACCTGCTGAGCCCTCCCTGGTTAGCCCGTCCGCTTTTTCACTTCCTGGAATGTCGTTGTGTCCTGGGACCTAGGTTACTCTAACATTGTTGTACCGCGCAAGTTAATTTAGGGCTTCCTTGCATTTTGCCACTAGCTGCGTGTTCGTTTTGACTGCATTCAGAGACTTGATAGCCGCCTGACTATCAGAGTAAATCCTCACCTTGGTATACTTTAGGCCTTGCTGTATTGAGGGTCTCTCTGCATCCAATATGATACCGCATCTTGTTCGGTTACTCTGTCTCCAGTCCACTCTTCCCTCGATGGGTAAGCGGTTGTGTAGCCCTTGCCGAATATCGTTTCGGTTATTTTGTAGTCTGTGCTTGCGCTCGCTATTGATGTGACCTCATCAAGAACAGTGCGATGCCCTATGCGACGATCTATCCAGCAACCGCTTGCTTTCAAGCTTTCTCACAGCACTTTGCATAATGTTCATGATTACGTTCAGAGCAGCCGCTGGGCAAGAGCGTAGCGCTCCAGTTGCTCCGGTGCAGGCTGAGCGTTGTATCCTTGTTAGCTTGGTTGTATTTTAGGCTCTGGTGACTGCCGGCCACCATACCAGAGACCCGTACGTCAGTAATTGTCCTACTACTGCCGTGTAGAGCCACGACAAGAGTGTAATGCTATTCCTGCTTTCCTGACTCTTTCTTCGATGTTCCTTTTCCATCTGAGCGATAAAACTTCGCCCTGGGGTGTGCCTCTCTTTACTGCTCGCATGAGCTGAAGGCCACCCAGTTCGTCTATGATCGTCCGACTCGTGAGCACAACACCTATCCACTTCCTGATGCCTCCTTCAATTCCTACTTCGCTGAGGGAGCTCAGGATGGATTCGGCGTTCACGTTGTTGAATGCACCTTCTATGTCCAAGAACGTTGCCATCGCATATTACTTGTTGATGAGTGACTTCTCGACATGTCTCATGCAGTGCTGTCTCTGTTGATCGACCCTTTCGGTATGCGTGTTGGGCATCCGATATGTGATAACCTTCCGCCTTGTCTCTTATGTGTACGTCCATTAGCCTTTCCATCGTCTTCCAGATGAAGGATGCTAATGCATTCCTTTGCTGCTTGTAGCATTGTATTATACCGTCAATGTCCAGACTTTTTTATTTGTCAAAGGAGTCAATCACCCATTGAAGTTTTTCAATTGTGACTCTGCTGACGTATGTGTATACCTTATACATGACCTCTCGGACTCCGTCAGGTTTATTTATAAAGGATTGGCTCGTGTGCCCTTTAGCAAGGATCTTACCTAGTCTTGCCGTGTCCCTTATGTCCTCTATTGCTTCGCAGTAACTCTGCCAGGATTCTTGTTTTTCTTCGTATATTGCTCTCTTATATTGTTTCTGTAACTCTTTGTACGGCGCCCATACCTTTGTCGCATACCTGGCGTTGAAGGCATTACGTGCCCTCCTTCTGAGGTCACTCAGCTCCTTTGTCCACCATGGTGGATACTGCTTCTTTGAGAATGTCATTCTACATGTCTCATTGGAACAGAGAAAAGCGTTATAATGTTTCTTTATTGCTATACATGCTCTGGTCCTACGCGTCGAGTTCGTGTATAGCAGATTGAATCCAGGCAGTATGAGACCACAGACCTGCTCGTCCCTAGTCCATGGTTCCTGTATGAGTGCTACGTCAATCCCCCTCTCCTTTAGGAGGATCGACAAATTATCAGAGGCGTGCGAACTGCGCTGAAGGTTAATTTGCACTGCTGCTGCAGGCATTTGTTGATTAGCAGGAGGAATGGCTGAATCATCCTCATCTCCTTCTTTGCCTTGAGAATGGCCCACTCCGTGGTATGAACATGCGGATTCTGTGCTCGCAGGCATTGGAGCACCCTCTTATGGTCGGATTGCCCCTTGTTTGCCCCAGTTTGACGAAGAATGTCGCCTTGTTTTTCCCATTGGCATCTTTCGCCTACTTAGGTGCACTCTTGATCACGTCGTGTGGTCGATCGCGCTTTGCCTTCGGTGGCTGGAATGTTTCTGGGTGTTTCTGCTTGTACCTTTAAAATTCTTTGGCCACCGCGAGGAATTTAATTTTATCAGCCGCATCCCTAGGTTGAACTTTGCCCTCTGCTTCGTTCTTAGCTCTCTTGCTAAGAATAAAGGTGGCTCTATTCGCTCTAGCGCGCCTTCTTCTGATCTGGGGTGGAGTCCAACTGAGGTACACCTGTGTTATCAATGACTTGGGGGGTGTTGGAATTAGCGCCCTCCCCGGATTTCAACTGAGCGTTGATCACCGACTTTGCATTAACAGCTCCTCATCATCGATCTCCGATATCGGTTGAGATACAAGGCCCTGCCTGGGCTTTATTAGCTCCTCCTCATCCATCTCTGACATTGCGTGGGGCTTAGCCTCCTCCTCAAGGTCCGAAGCACGGCGTTGGTTGTTCATGTCGGCGGCCCAAAGGGGATGTGGGGCTTTGAAGGAGTCGACCGTGGCTTCGCCCCTAAGCAACGGCAATGCCACATACGACGCAGGGTTGCCCGGCCCTGGCAAGGCTCCGCTCAAACACAGCTGGAGTTACCTCTCAGCTGCAAACCTGAAAACCAAGGGCACCGGTCGCATAGCACGCCTGACTTGAGGGGAAGCCTATTAAAGAATTGCCCAGGTCCGCCCGACTACCATTGGTCAGCGCCTACGATCAAACTAGGTCGAGGACATGCTTCAAGGCGGCCTTACTTGGAGAGTGTAGTCGCACTACCGATGGTGCACACAGGTAGTGCAGATGACTCAGTCATCCGTTGTGTACCCCCTGTGTACCCTATTGGCTGACGGCCCGCAAATATCTGCAACCGAAAATATTATAGGATTTTATCTGTAGAAGATATGTACATTCAAAGTTGAAATTTGTTTCTTTCTTTGTAACAAATTTGTTAACTTTCAGGTGATATTAAAAAAAAATACCTATCGTCATGATTGTATTTTACTCAGCTTGGAAATAATCGGGAACATAAAAAACTGAAACTACTAAAATTTTTCTGCGAAATTTCGTCCATTTTCTTAGGAAAAAGTCCGAAATTTCATCTCGGATCAAAATTTGTCCTTCTAACAAACCAAAAAAAAAAAAAAAGTACTCTTCGTGCCGATCAGGATACCCTGCCCGGCTGTGGCTTGTGGTTCCTGCTATCCAGAAGCCACCCTTGCTCTAACAGCTTTCAAGACTGTTAATTTTAATTTTTGTCTGGTAAAGTTTTTGCTATTTACTAAAAATGGACAGTTCTCTGCAACAAAAGTCCATCGATTTGGAATTGATGAGGAAGGCTGCTAGAGCATCTCCCGCTAAACTACGAGCTAGTTTACGAGCTAGTTTGTGGGAAGGCTACCCAAAGGCTGGCAGTACTACAAAATGGGCTCCCACAAGCTGCATCACAACGTGTACCGTGACATCCTCTAACTCATCTCCTCTGACGGTTACTTCGAGTTTGAGTGGCAGTCTGTGCTCTACTACACCCAGTGCGAGGCAAGATCCTGCTCCGATTAACACATTTTCATGCAACTGCACCACAGGCTTGCGTAACAGTCTGTGCACCGCTAAACACAGTGCGAGCCAAAATCCTGTTCCGATTATCACATCATCATGCAACTCCACCCCAGAGTGGCAGATAATCACCGCAAAGCCGTTCTCCCACCTAAGGTCAGCCAAAAGAAGACAAACTACGCTGCTAATTCTGGAAATCGCTTCATATCCCTAAGCGACGAGGAAGAAATGGACGTTGAGCCCTCCTCTTCGCTAGCCGCTATAAACCGCGCCGCAACATCCAACAGTTTAGGACAAGTACAAACAGCTGCACCGCAAGCTGCTCGACTTCCCAAGGTCCCAAGGATTATGGTTCCCGGTGTGGTCAGCTACTCCGCTTTCTGCAGTGAACTGGACGATCTAATTGGAGACTCTTACACCATCAAAGCGCTGAACTCATGTGATTGCGCTGTTCAGTACAACTCCTCCGATGCATACAGGCTCGTGGACAGACACTTCCGCGAAAAAGGAACCGTTTTCCACCACCACCAGCTGCCGGAAGACCGACCCTTTCGCATGGTAATAAGAAATATTTACCATGATGTCTGAGAGCCTCCAAGCAGATGGTCATTGCGTTATCCGAACCTATACCCCTCGTAACAAGACAACACAGCTTCCACTCAACATGAGGTTTGTCGACGTTAAGAAGGCTGACAACAACAAGCTTCTCAAAAACATATCTGCTGTCTGCAGACACATAATGACTTGGGAGAAGCCACGCAAGCAATCTGGCCCTGTACAATGTCATAGATGTCAGGAATACGGACATAAAAAAGCATATAGCACGCGGCATCATATTTGCAGAGAATGGGGAGAAAACCACCCTACCCTGTTGTGCAAGCTTGGAAAAGACGACCCAAGGTGCTGCATTCACTGCGGCGACCCTCACGCGGCAAACTTCAAAGGTTGCCGTAAATACCTGCAAGTGGCGTTTAAGCCAAATCGCCAATTCAGGGTCCCAGCAGACACAAAATCGAACACGATCTTACCAACCCATCTCTCACCAAACGTTGATAAGGAAACATATGCTAGTGTAGTCAGAAGAAACCAATCCACCGTACAACACAGCCACCCTCGCAAAGAAGCGGAAAATGCTTCAACTCATTCCACCGCTAGTGCCTCTTTGGATGCTAAACTGGAACAGCTTTTTACGAGGCTCGACAGGATGATGTCCCTTGTAGAGACACTAATGCAAGCACTCTTGCAAACACGCTCTTCCCCTGCTCTCCACAATGGGTGCCCTTAAAATAGCCTGCTGGAACCATAATGGGCTACGCTCGAAAGCAAACGAGGTCATTGCTTTCATTGAGCTCCACGTAATAGACATCCTTTTGTTGTCAGAAACCCGCTTCTGTTCGCGGTCCACCTTCAAAATCCCTGGTTTTACTATGCACAAAACCGATCATCCGGACGACCGGAGACATGGGGGCGCAGCGATACTCATCAAGTCAGATATATTACATCAACTCTCCTTCACTCTCTCGGAAGAGCACATTCAAGCCGTACCCATTGAGCAATCCTCAAGCAGAGGGAGGCTTAACATTGCCTCGGTGTACTGCCCTCCTGCTGTCAGATGGTTAGAAGCAGATGCCACGATGCTCCTCTCTGAACTCGGAGCTAAGTTTCTTGCTGCAGGTGATTGGAATGCCAAACACAGATTGTAGGGAAACTACAGAATGTGTGCCAGAGGCCGGACTCTTAGCTCTGTCCTGGCCAATGACAATATATTGTATCGATATTGTAGCAACTGGAGAAGCCCCCTACTACCCATATCGTGCCAATGCCACACCCGGTGTAATTGACTTTGTAATCTCAAAAGGCTTAAGACAGCAGGAGGTCTCCGTTAGAGTGCTATCTTCTGACCATCTCGCGTTGCTCTTCCTGATAGATGAAGAAGCTCAATTCTTCAAAGGAGTTCCGAAAATGCTGCCGGCACATGCAAACATTGCCACTTTGAAGTCCTTTATTGACTCACACACCGCGCTCAACGTGGCAATAACCACTTGCAGTGATCTGGATGCATACGTTGATAGCTTCACTTTCACGATTACTGAAGCCGCCCAGCAAGCTACGCCACCTCAACGCCAATCTGGAGGGCGCCTTTACTAACTCCGGAGGCAAGGGCACTGCTGGCTCAAAAAAGGCACCTCAGAAGGCAGTTTATTGTGTCAGGCGACCCTGCAACTAAGCAGCTACTATCTAGCATTACCAATAGACTGCGCGGGATGCTAGAGAAAACCCGCCAAAAGAACATCGATACCCTGCTGGAGGGAGCTAGACCGGATAACTGCAGAGGTTTCTCAATATAGAAGCTTACGAGGTGAGTTAAAAGACAGCCGCTTGTCCAATCCCCAATTCAGAGTCACAGTGATCACTGGCTAAAGAATGACTCTGACAAAGCAAACGCTTTTGCGGAACATCTGTCTACTACTTTCACTCCATTTGATCTTTCTGAAGCCTCACATCGCGAAGAGGTTGCAAACTTTTTAAGTGCTCCCATCCAGCCAGCGAGCCCAATTAGACATACCACTCCGCAAGTCGCGCTGCAATTAATGGCGCTTAATCTAAAAAGAGCTCATGGACCAGATGGCATTGACAATCGAGCGGCAAAGGCTCTTCCACGTAAAGGAGAGTTGGCGCTGGTTGAATATCTTTAACGCCATGCTAAGTCTAGATATTTCCCAAAGCAGTGGGAGCAAGCTCGGATCATAATGATCCCAAAACCAAACAAGCCACCAACACAGATCGATTCTTACCGCCCAATCAGCCTCCTATCAACGTTGTCGAAAGTGTTCGAGAGAATTCTTTCATAAAACAAGTCTTTGGCACGAGGGCCTTCTTTTTAAAATTAAGGACCTGCTCCCTGCGCCCTACTTTGCCATTATGAAGTCTTTTATTGAAGATCGTACCTTCGAGGTAGCGGTAAGGGACGCAGGATCCAGCTTGGCACACATTTACGCAGGAGTACCACAAGGAAGTGTACTTGGTCCATTCCTATACACCATCTACACAAGTGACATGCTTGTTCCGTCACCCACTACAAACGCTCGTACGTTTCTGGCCAATTACGCTTATGACACCCACCTGACAGCCTCGGTTGCAGTTCAGGACTGGCTGCGTGCGATGGAGTGCTGGACCAAGCAATGGAATATATCGATTAACTGCAGCAAATCGGCATGCGTCACTTTCTCTCTGAGACTTCTGAACAACATGGATCTTTCTTTCAACGGTGACATTATTCAAAACGCCACCTCCCACTGCTACCTGGGTGTACACTTAGATCGCCGCCTCACATGGAACACTCACATCACGGCAATCAAAGCTAAGTGCGTTCAAAAACTTCAGAAGCTCGACTGGCTCCTGAGCTCCAAAAGCCTCCTACTAAAGTTTTGCTGCTCAAAGCAATCATCACGCCAACCTGGACCTATGCGATTAACTGAACAGACTGAGAGTAGTACAGGCACGAGCTGCTTGACGGGCATCCGGGCTTCCCTGCTACGTGACCCACCTGGCGATCCTAAACGACCTACGCCTAGTTCCTGTGGGTGACCTCATAAATCAACACAGCAGACGCTACACGAACAGGCTAATAGATCACCGTAATCCTCTGGCTAACAGGCTTGCCGACCCGCAATTTCTAAGACATTTAAAGAAATTACACCCCATCGATCTATCCTCCCGTATAATTTTATAATTACATCTATACATTTTACAAATCTTTGTAAATATTTTTTAGATTAAGTACATATTTAACATAAATATCAACGACCGGTGAAGGACAAAAGACTTTGAACGATTCCGGCGAAACAATAAAAAAAAATATCTTCATGATTTTTAATTAAAATGAAAGATGCATTCATAAACTGTAATTCAGACTAAAAAAGGACTGTTTGGTTTTTGCCTTGTACAGGTAAATTGCTACTTGCCAGGTGTCAATTATTTTTACATTTTTCTGCCCAAAGTATTCTATAACTTCTGAAGCTGCCAAAGGCCGGAATCTACAATCTGCCTATACTTTGCGTATAACTTTCCTGAACCAGAATCAGTTTTATTAGTAAAAGAAACGAAAAAATGCATTCAAGCGGATCAGTGCTAAGCGTAGCGCGCAGCTGCTTTGTATCAAAATGAGGACCTATTCATCATGTTGGCTGTATCATCTGACGACATTGAATCAAGTGTTTATACTCCAGAAATGCTTCATCTATTAGAAAGTTCGTTAATATAGCTTTATTTGTAATAATAAGCAGTCGAAATAAATAAATGGTAGAAAAACAAAAAAAAAACGAACATAAAAAATTTTATAAAATATTTTATTTTCAGTTTTCAAATTGTTTTAATTTACGCAAATAAGTTAAAATAAATCTAAAACAAAAACTAAATAATAAAAATGAAAAAAAAAATACATTTTTTTCGAAATCCATTGCTTTGAGAAAAGTCTACTTTTCACTTTGATACATTATTAAAAGGCGAATGGGTAGGTGTGGCACATTGTCATATACATATATCAATTTTACAACAATTATTGTTGTGTCCCTTTATGTTACTAACAAAAGGTCATTGTAAGAGGTGTTCTCGGGCAAGATTAAACACAGATCGAATAAATTCAAACTGTGTATGCAATTAGTAGTTAAGCGTTAGACCGGCGACGTGCGTTCCTGAGCTGAGTCGTTACTCAGCTGATCGTTGCTCCCCCGCACAATGGGACAAGCGACAATTAAATTATTCGATTATCTTATTATGTAGAAAAAGACAGCATTAAAGTCATGTTGTGTAGAAGTTAAGAAGGTATTGGTGGAATTGTTTGAGGACCAAATAGCCCCAGGGATATTAAAATCTCCTAGGACTACCAAATGGTCCCGATCCGAAATAACGGAATAGAGGAAAGGTGGATCCAATAGATAAGAAGTTCCTTCAATGGAGGTATTTAGGAACAGGTAATAAAAATGGAGCTACCATTGATAGTTAGCTTCACAAAGAGGATTTCCCCCCTTCCCCTTCCCCTTCCCCTTCCCCTTCCCCTTCCCCTTCCCCTTCCCCTTCCCCTTCCCCTTCCCCTTCCCCTTCCCCTTCCCCTTCCCCTTCCCCTTCCCCTTCCCCTTCCCCTTCCCCTTCCCCTTCCCCTTCCCCTTCCCCTTCCCCTTCCCCTTCCCCTTCCCCTTCCCCTTCCCCTTCCCCTTCCCCTTCCCCTTCCCCTTCCCCTTCCCCTTCCCCTTCCCCTTCCCCTTCCCCTTCCCCTTCCCCTTCCCCTTCCCCTTCCCCTTCCCCTTCCCCTTCCCCTTCCCCTTCCCCTTCCCCTTCCCCTTCCCCTTCCCCTTCCCCTTCCCCTTCCCCTTCCCCTTCCCCTTCCCCTTCCCCTTCCCCTTCCCCTTCCCCTTCCCCTCCCTCTCCCTCCTTCCACCATTCCCCTATCCAGAAAACCTCTTATCAGTCCAACCGAATCGCTATACCTGATCAAAACAAATATAACCCCCCCTGCATCTTTTGCACTATTACAACAAATACATGCTGAACACGAAGCAAACAGTCCAACAACATCTTCTAACCATAATATATCAACTTCACACACAAATAAATCGAATACCCAAAAACATAAAAATGACCTGTCTGACGATGATTCTTAATTTCGTCTAATCCAGATCTCAACGCAATAATATCCAAATTCTTTTCCCGCGTATGTCCATTACACTAGTACAATGGAACATGAATCGTTACTTTAACAATTATCTCGAACTACAACTTTTAATTAACGTTACCAACCCGGATATTATTTGCCTGCAGGAAACGCATATAAAAACCAAACAATTCACTGCATATTTCTACAACTCAATCTCTAATGCCAACTCTAAGCAAGGTATTAGCATACTCATCCGGAAAGACATTCCTCACAAGCCTATACCAATAAGTGGCAGTACATGCTCTTTAGGTATCGAAATCCTACAACCCAATATCTGTATTTTCAATACTTATATACCCAACTCCCACATCCCAACTCGTGACAGCCAACGAAATACTCCAAATAGTAAATCTTACCAGGAAACCAATCCTTTATGTTGGGGACTTCAATGGGTGGAGTCCAATGTGGGGGTCAACTTCATATAATACCAAATCAATCTTGACTATTCTCAATGATGGCTCAGCTACCCATCATTCTACCCACAACTCCTTCACGGCTATTGACCTTACTTTAGCATCCGCATCATCGCTCCCTTTCTGTAAGTGGTCCGTAAAAGAGTCTCTATATGAAAGTGATCACTATCCTATAGTTACACACATACATTTGCAAAGAATCCCAAAAACTTTCCACCACCTCCGAAATGTAAACTACATAAGGCAAACTGGAATCTGTACCGCGCCGTATGCAAAATTAGCTTTAATTTTCCTCCAACCAACGATCTAAATCTGTTTGCAGCCAAAATCACAAAAGGAATTAAAGCAGCAGCTAATGTAGGTGTTTACGTGAGGGGCCCACTGTGCCGCCTCTGCTCAGGAGCGAGCTTTCGGTCCCCGGCTTGCTCTCGCACCCCGAGTACCGACGATCTCCCGCTCCCGCTTTAACGAGGCAAAGCCACCGGGAGATCGGTTCTAAGTTTAGATTTAGTCTCGATTTTAGTCTCATGTATGCAGCGAAATAAAGCTGGCGTGCCCAATTACCCCACGACGCCCCCGCCTTTCATTTTCAACCCTGACGGGCTAAAACTTCGTTTCGCGACGTGGGAATTTTTTGTGGCCTCCGAAAAGGAATCTTTGCGGGCAGGATCGCCCCCCAAACATTTTGGTCCTTCGAGCCGGATTCCTTGCAGGATATCCTCCAAGTCACCAGCTGTTCCAGGCATCTGTCCGCCAAGATAAGTACCAGTTTTCCTTCTCCGTCTATCCTCGCTGCCGATCTGCAACAGTGGGCCGAACACTCAATTTCGGTCGCACTCTCGCAAGATTTCCTTTTTCATTCGTGTCAACTCCCAGTCCGAGTTTTCCTGACACCAAGGCAGATGAGGAACTCCAATTTCTATTCGCCTCCGTTCCTCCAAAATTTTTATCGGTGTCCGCTTCTGTGCGCCACCATTTTCCTCGCCGTTTCTTCCATTGCCCGTTGCCCATCAACTTGCCAACGGCCGAGGCTCATGTGCAGCCAAACGAAGGCGAACCTCTTGCACACACATATGTACATATGTACACCGATCCGTGCATAGACAGTGAACAGTGAAATTAGTGTAGCGGACAAAAGGAATTATTATATATATATTATATATATATATTATATCGGCCGCTGGTGTGCGCTGTTTTCGTGAGTTTTACTCTGTTCGCAGAACAGTCCACGGCTGCCGCTGATTTCTTTTCCGTACTTTTGTGCCGTCTCCATACACAATTTTCTTTTCGCGCAGCTTAATACAGTCCACTTCTCGACGCTCCACTGTGCCAACACAAGCTCCTACCCATACTCCAACTTCTTAATTATATGCATGTATGATATTTTCTACCTCCGATTTCAGAAACCTACATACAGCCTCTGATATTATAAATAATTATGATTAATTAAACCTAAAGTACGCAAAGCGCCACCAATAAAGGCCCAACGCAAACGCGAGTGTTTAATTCCATTTCAATTTCGCCGCCGCAGAAGCCGTGTTGTTGTTGTTGCCGTTTCGTTTCTTGGGGCCCTCACATAGGCATCGCTTGCCGTCGGCATAACGCCGCGAGCTTTTCTTCGCGACCAAGAATCGAGCTTTTAAGTCCAGCTCTTCGACTCGGAACAATTTAACATTTGCGGCTTGCAGTTGATGACATTAACATTTGTTATACAAGTACAAGCATAACCGACATCCAAATTCAATCAACACAGGTGCGACTGCGCTTGTTCTGTTTATTTATTATTTTGTACCCACTTCTCAACGGTCGAGGCCTATGTGCAGCACCATACACACACACACACGAATGCTAACCTCTTGCACATCATAATTCCGTGCATATAAAAACCCCACCGTGAACAGTGAAATCGTGTTGCGGGAAAAAGGGGCATAATAAATATCGGACAGCCGGCGTGCACTTGTTTCGGTAGTTCACTCTGTTCGCCGAACATTCCGCCGCTGCCGCGATATATTTTTTGTCGTCTTTTTGCCGTATCCATACCAAATATTCCTGTTCGCGGAGTTCAATACAGTCCACTTCTCGACGCTCCACTGTGCCCGTACACATTGTTACATGCATGCCCATATATTTTCCAATATATTTTCGGCCAACGACTCCAGGAACTAATCCCGATACTATAATTTCAAAATTCAAAGTGAACGAAACAATTAGCAACAAAACCCAAACGCAAGCGTTTTAATTGTTTTCAACTTAGTCGCCGCAGCAGCCGTGTTGTTGTTGCCGTTTAGTTCTTTGGGTCCCACACATAGGCGCCGCTTGCCGTCGCCTAAACCCAGTGAGCTTTTTGTCCATGACCAAAAGCTGAAGTTTTGATTCCATCTTTCCAGCGCTGAAATAGTTGAACATCTGCGCTTGATAATTTTCGAAATTAACCAATAGTTCAACACCCACTAATAAATCCAGAATTTGAATTTAATCCCGCACGGAAGCGACCGCGATTATTTTTCCCCATTTATTCAACCAAGCCGCCGCAGTGGCTACGTTGTTGTTGATGTCGTTCGGGTTTTCTTAGTCCCGCATCTACGCACTGCTTTGATGACGGCATATCCCACTGAGTTTTTATCCTGAACAGAATCCAAAGGTTTATTTCCACCATTTCGGCTCTTAGATATTAATATTAAAAAAAAAATTCAACCTCTTTGTCGGACAATCTGTTCGCTCCAATTAAATTGGTTCTGCCGGCACAATTCGTTTTATTTAAATCGTTTTATTTTAACTACGGCCAACCTCTTGCCCAAATTTTCCCCCGGGACTAGTATAAACGAATTTCCAATCCGCATCTCCGCCGCCGTCCCAGCTGATTCCGAGGCCCACTACCGTAATTCCACGAGCAGTTAGCAAAATACCTTAGCATAAATCCTTCTTCGAGACTCACTTATTCCACCGCAGAAAGATGGCTTAAACCGCAGTTGACATTGCGTTAAGAAAGTTTATTGGCACAACTGACCGAGTGAATCAATTTGAGTCACACATTCACACTTCCGCCACTTCCGAATCTGCAAATTTTTCTCCCTTCATAATCCAAGTATATCGCGAGCAGATTGGAGCCGTGTTGGATAAGGTGGAAAAGAGCTACGAGAGCTGCTCCGATCTTCTTTCCGTGTCCGCTGATAGTACGTCCGCCGCGACAGTGCTTGAATCCAAATACAACGATTGTTACTCCGTCTATTCAAGATGTCTTGCCCAACTTCAAGAAACAGCAGAGAAGGACGCCTCCCAATCCACTCAGACTTCCGACAGCTTGCCACCACCCCCTTCCGCGGGTTGTTCTCTGCCACCGGTGGACACTGAGGTTTTCGATGGTGACTATCTTCGGTGGCCCACGTTCAGAGACCTTTTTTACTGCGGTATATATTCACAACTCGCGTCTCACCCCGGTGGAGAAACTGTTCCACTTACTATCCGAAACATCTGGGTATGCGCACACCATTGTTTCCAAAGCCCCGCTCACCAATGAAGGGTTCGTCTCAGCTTGACGAAGCCTCACCGACCGCTTCGAGAATCGGCGGTTGTTGGTCAATAGCCAGTTGAAAATCCTTTTCAACATCCAGGCTCCTCTCCTTAGAGTCCGGAGACGCGCTGAAAGAACTACAAGGCAATATCCAAAATTGCCTCACCGCCTTAGAGATGTCCTCTATTCACGTTGAGGCTTGGGACTCTCTTCTCGTTTATATGATTTCCTCCAAGCTTCCAAAACTAACGCTTTCCCTGTGGGAGCAATCAATCCATAATAAGACCAACATTCCAACTTGGAAAGAGCTAGACGCGTTTCTGACCCAACGCTATCGTACGCTGGAGGCCATCGACGACGTTACGCATACCGGTTCAGTGCATTTCCAGCCGAGGTCGGCTACTAAGAGCACCCCACAGCCCCGCCTTCATTCTTCCGATTTCAGGGTGATTCCACCACCAAGAAGGTGTAACCTGTGTTCCAGGAAAAACCACCCCCTGGGTAAATGTCCCCGTTTTCTCGAAATGACCGTATTCTAGCCATCAAATATCGTCCGAAGAAAGCAACTCTGCTTGAATTGCTTGGCACGAGGTCACCAGCAGCGGGATTGCCCAAGTTCCCACTCTTGCCTTACGTGCCGCAGACGGCATCACACCTTGCTGCATCCCAGCAACGGTTCCTCCAACGTTCAGATTACTCCTGAACCTTCGAACCCAGTAACCACATCGATCCCAAGAATCTCGTCGTTCTCCGCTCGACTTGTAACTTCTCCCAATTCCGCCAATTACTGGGTCCCATACGATGGCATCAAAAGCAGGCGTACCACAGGCACTCACTCCTACCGCTGCCGAGTCTGCAGCGGAATCCATCCGCTTCGTAGATGCCAAAAGTTCCTCATGCTTAGTAATGAGAAGAGGCTCCACCAACCGCTACTGTTACAACTGTTTGGCACACGAACATTCCCAAAGCAAGTGCCGTAGTGGTGACCGATGCAAGACGTGCAATCAGAATCACCACACGCTCCTGCATATGCCTAGAAGTCCAGTTCCAGCACCCCGATCGCAGCATCGGATCACACCGGGCTCCTAATTCGCGTTGTTTACTGACCACTCTTCTAACCTATATATGTTTTCCAGAAGATGGCTTCGCCATGCAAAAGTTGCGGGGGCAGAGGTACGAGAGGTCCAATCCAACCAATGCCGAGTCTGCCCCTGAACTTCATCCGCTTCGGACGTCGACATCTCTCCAGGATTATTCGGCACTCCTCGGCATTCCTCAGCCACTCCACGGTATTTTTTCCGCCGCTCGCCAGGATACCCTGCTGACCGCGGAAACGACCCTTTAGCAATCCGAGTGATTGCAAGGGGGGGCAGGATGTTTACGTGAGGGGCCCACTGTGCCGCCTCTGCTCAGGAGCGAGCTTTCGGTCCCCGGCTTGCTCTCGCGCTCCGATGACGATCTTCCGCTCTCGTTTTAACGAGGCAAATCGACCAGGAGCTCGGTTCTAAGTTAAGATTTAGGCTCTTAGACTCTCATGTAATCAGCGAAATAAAGCTGATGTGCCCAATATCACCCACGATCCCTCCTCCTTTTCATTTTCAACCCTGAAGGGTTAACTATTTGTTTCGTGACATGGAAAATATTTGGCTGTCGACAAGGAGCCTTTGCGGGCAGGATTGCCCCCCTAAACATGATGGTCCTACGAGCCGGATTCCTTGCAGAATATCCGCCAAGATAAGTACAAGTTTTCCTTCTCCGTCTATCCTCGCTGCCGATCTGCAACAGTGGGCCTATGTGCAGCCATACAAAGGCGAACCTCTGGCACACACATATGTACATATGTACACCGATCCGTGCATAGACAGTGAACAGTGAAATAAGTGTAGCGGACAAAAGGAATAATTAATATCGGCCCGCTGGTGTGCGCTGTTTTCGGGAGTTTACTCTGTTCGCAGAACAGTCCACGGCTGCCACGAGATTTGATTTCCTGAATTTTGTGCCATCTCCATACACAATTTTCTGTTCACGCAGCTTGATACAGTCCACTTCTCGACGATCCAACAAATGCTCTTACCCATACACCAAATTCTTAATTACGTGCATTCATATTGTATGATATTTTCTACCTCCGATTTCCGAAACATACAAAAACCCTCTGATATTATAATCAATTATGATTAATTAAATCTAAAGTGAGAAAAGCGCTACCAATAAAGGCAGACGCAAGTGTTTAATTCCTTTTCAATTTCGCCGCCGCAGAAGCCGTGCTGTTGTTGTTGCCGTTTCGTTTTTTGGCGCCCTCACATAGGCACCGCTTGCCGTCGGCATAACGCCGCGAGCTTTTCTTCGCGACCCAGAATCGTAGTACCTTTTTCCGACTCTTTTCCGTACCCTGGCTTTTTCGTAACTTGACACTTATTTGCCGTTATACCCTGCTTGGAAATTACTTTGCCTCAAGTTTCTGCAAATCACTTTCTGTCCTACGTTGTACCCTACTTCTCTAGACCGAAGGTTGTATAGCCGCTCGTTCTTCTCGTTCTGCTTCTTCATCACTTACCTAGCACTGCACCGAACCAATTCCGAGGAATCCTTCTTAGAAAAAAACATAGAACGGTCGTCTAACAACCCCAAGGCATTCAATAGCTTATAGGTCGATCCTGCTCCCACAAACTGCTACCATGTAATAGGGGTCGACCCTAGACTGGATTGTACAGACGATCTTAAGGCACAGCAAATGCTGCTTAGTTCTTCATCCCAGTTTTTGTGATCGGCTTACTTTGAAATCCCGAAGGAATTTCTGAAAAGCGTCGGATTTGAACTGAGAACCATTGTCTGAGATGATCGTCTCAGGTACCCCGAAATTGTGAAACAAATCCTGCTGCAGATACTTGATGGCCACATCCACCGTCAACTTCTTGACTGCTTTCAACAATACAAATTTAGAATAGTGGTCGAGAACAATAAATATACCAATATTGCCACTTTTAAAACGAGGATATGGCCCCAAGAAATCTATGTACTTTTCTAATCTATGTGCTTTTGAAAGAATTTCTCGGATTCTGGCTGCACAACTAAAGGTGGTGTCTGTACGGTGCTCGGTGCATTTACAAATGTCGCAGGCCATGACATAGGATTTCACGACCTTTATTAATCCGGACCAGAAATAATATTAATATCCCTCCGTTAGAGGCCATAGGGTGATCATGGGAGTTCGTTAAAACTACCTGGAACAAACCCTTTTGAACCCAAAGCTTTTAAATAAACTGGTCATGTAGAAAATCTCCTATGGCATGTTCCATCCTTTTATAGACCAAACCCTAGAATATCTTTACATCTGGCAATTTGTCATTTCTGGGTTTTATTCGCTGTGCGAACTCGATATATTCCGCCGATTTGAATTCATCTTCAGCGTTCGTATCCAATATCAACACATGACTTGCATCTAAGGCCGCCAGACTTGCCTCGTTTACTTAAGATAACGCATCCGGGATTTAGTTAGGAAAATCAGCCATTGCGGATATCTTTTCAGGATCCGTCCTTATAACACGCTCTCCTACTATATGCCCAAGATATCTTACAAATGGCATGCACAACTTGTTTTTTTTTATATTAAGAGTCAGCACTGCGGCTTTTACGTGTCCAGCAACAATTCCCAGCACTCTTAAGTGAGACTTAACTCTATCTGAGACGACGAGTAAATCGTCCAATCGTACAAAAAATTCATTGCGAAGTACTGTTGAGATGACCTTGTCCATTAACCGCGTCAAAGTTTGCGAAGCGTTTGTGAGCCTATGTGGCATAACCCTATATTGATAAAAAGGCTTTCCAGGAATTGTAAACACCGTCTTATCGCGGGAGCTAGGATCAAGAGTAACTTACCTATAGGCATCTTTAAGGTCAAGACTTTGGAAGACGCCCCAGAATGCCTTCAATCCGCGGCAGCGGATAAGCATCCTTTCTGTTGATCTCGTTCACTTTTCAACGGCGAACTTTGCCGGGGTCTTGAACTAAGACTACTACATTTTAGTTTGTATATTGCGGATATAGTCAACTCTTTGTCGCATAGCCTACATTTTGGAACGCTTTCAGCATCTTGTCTCTCTATCGCGCTCATTTTTCCCTTGGCTCAAAAAAAAGGAACAAGATGTAATAACTACTGAAACCGAAAAACTAAAATGAAAAGTAACTACGAAGTATAAAGCTTAATCTATAAATTTTAAACTTACGCGCGTATTTATCTATATATATGTATTTACAGAAGCTTTCGATTTATCTCTCTCCCGCTTTATATTTGATGCTATTTACTTGCGTTCAGTGACCTCGAGAAACCGATCAGCTGATTAGCTCGCTCTTCTCTTATTTAATAAAAAGCAACAACAAACAAAAAAGTCCCACACCAAGCTTGAGCTTGCTTTGGGCTGGAGCACAAATAAATTAGCAAACAGTTAATTCCAAAACAACAATAATAAATAAATAAGCACAAATGAAAAATAATACATATATAAATAAATACTATATAAATATAAATAAATGGGCTTTGACAAAAAAAAAACTAATAAAACTAAAAAAAAAGATAATAAATTAATGGGTAAATATTGATAAACAAAAACTGTAAAAAAATATTAAACAATAACTATTATAAACCAATTTGCCTTCAACCGTAGGTACTCTCCCCGCGAAACTATAAACAACTTGGTAGGAAAGATCTGAGTGAAAGAAAGAGACGGAAAACATGAATTTGCTGCATATGCAGAGCTACGTCACACATTTTGACAACAACAATCACCTGCTGATTGCCTAGCTCAGAATGACCAACAACAAAAACCATACGAACGGAGCTTTCACAGCTGAAGTCTCCGCTGTACCCTACTTTCGCGATCCGGCACATCAATCTCGCTGTAAAGCGTAGCCAGTGATTCCATTCTGAAAAAGATAATGGACTGTAAATGTTTTGCTCTTTACAATCAAATGGAACCTTTAATGAAACGAAACCTTGAAAAATATTTTCATGATTTTCTCCTGTAAAATTCGATTTTCACCACAACAATACGTGAACGAAAATTTAAAGAAATGTGTCTGTTTGCGCGTTGTAAGCTTCTAGCTTTCAAAAGCTTTGCCGCTCTTGCACTCCCACAAGTCGACCCTTTACGCACTGCTCAGCGGATTAATCTACGTGCTTCCGTTCTCCTCTCTTCGATACTCGCGACCGACCGACCGATCGCTCGCTGCTAAGCGAGCTCAGGGACGTCTAGTTCGCGCTCCACTTCTCGGGCCTGCTCTCGCACTGTTAAGCTTAGCCTACCGGTCGGGAGCGCGACGCTTATGCTTATGTTCTAGTACTATGTAAGTTGACAAATAAGAACCTTGTTAACTCGCTCACATGCGCAAGACCCGAAATTTCATTTGTCAGCGCTGGAGCGCTCAACGACGGCAACCGGACACCTTTGTTTGCCTCAATGCATAGCTGCAGTCAGCTCCCTTAAATATGCTGAGTACTTTTTGTACTTTAGTTTTAGTTCCGAATGAGTCTTCAAATAAAAGGCAACAATTGCATTCCACTCCGGCGCCTCGCTGTTATTTTTTTAGCATTTTAAAATTTATTGCGGAGTCTCTAGGCCAGCAATAGGGATTTAATCTCCCCATCATGATCTTCTATTCAATGAAATTGCACCCAGGGGAGTTAACCTCTCCCACCGCAATAGACGATCGAAGATAAATACAACAGCGTCGTCGTCCGACAATTGGAGGCCCGCCTGACACCACGACAGCCACGTGGGTCCAATCTCAAGAAGAAAGACCCCACTTGTCATCCATAATAACTTGTATGCATCGAAATAAAATTACCCCACGACGCCCCGACGGGTTATTTCTTCGTCTCGCGACATGGGATTGTTTTGGCTCCAACTATAAGGATCTTTAGCAGCCGGATCGCCTTCTACGAACATTGGTCCTTCGAGCAGGATACGGATATCCTTCCATCCTTTCACCAGCAGTTCACGGTGATTGTTTCCGCTAAAAATAAGTACAAGCTTTCTGCCGTCTTGTTCTCACTGCCGGTCTTCAACAGTGGGTCAAACATTAAATTTCGGTCGCACTGCTGCAAAATTTATTGTTTTTCTTCGTGTCAACTCCAAGTCCGAGCTTTTCTGACACAATGGCAGTTGAGTATTTCATAGTTTTCTTCGTCTCCGATCATCAAAAAATTTCCATCCGTGTCCGTTTTGTGTGCGCTGGTTTCCCATTGTCCGTCCACTTGCTGTTCAGTCCACCTCTCGACGCTTCACTGTGCCAATACATGCCCTTACACATTGTTCCTTTTTACATGCGAGCCCATATATTTTCCAATATATTTTCGGCCAACGATTTCAGATTTAAAAATTCAAAGTGAACGAAACAATCACCAACAAAACCCGAACGCAAACGCAAGCGTTTTAATTGTTTTTAACTTAGCCGCCGCAGCGGCCGTGTTGTTGTTGACGTTAAGTCCTTTAGATCCTTCACATAGGCGCCGCTTGCCGTCGGCTAAACCCAATGAGCTTTTTCTCCGCGACCAAAAGCTGATGTTTTCTAATTCCACCTTTCCGGCGATGAAATAATTAAACATTTGCGGCTGATAATTTTCTAAATTAATAATTAGTTCTACACCTGCCAATAAATCCAGAATTTGAATTTAACCCCGCACGGATCGACCACGATTATTTTTCCCCATTTGTTCAACTTAGCCGCCACAGTGGCCGTGTTGTTGTTGATGCCGCACATACGCACTGCACTGACTGCACTGAGTTTCTTTTTCTCCCGAGCAGTAGCCAAGAGTTTATTTCCACCATTTCGGCTCCGTAATAAGTAAACTTGACGATAATTAATTACTTCCGACAATACTTTCCTAAGTCAGTAATTAATTAATTAAAGGAATTCTTTATTTTTTACTAAAAATTTAGTCCCGTTAGAGATAAAGAGACCATACTCCGTCGTTTTCTCTGTCTTCACTATTTTCTCTTCGGAAAATCTTTCCGCTCCGACGCCTGCACTGCAGTGGCAACACTTAAATTGGTTCTGCCGCCACAATTCGTATTATTTATATCGGCGCTCAAATTATTTCGGCATTCCGTTATTGTTCTTTGTAAATTTTTTAACTACGGCCAACCTCTTGCCCAAATTTTTCCCCCGGGACTAGTGTAACCGTATTTCCAATCCGCATCTCCGCCGCCATCCCAGCTCATTCCGAGGCCCACTACCGTAATTCAGGCAATTAGCAAAAATTCCGTGAATCCTTCTTCGAGACTCACTTATTCCACCGTAGAAAGATGGCTTAAACCGCAGTTGACATTGCGTTAAGGAAGTTTATAGGCAATTTTCGTGGTAGAAGATATGGCCGTGGTAACTATCAGTATAACGGACACTATCAAGACAATGGTTATTCCCGAAGTAACGGTTACAACCAAAATTATAATAACTATAGACAGACTAACTATAATAATAGAGGACGTGAAAAATGTAGAGTAAAACGCCCTTGTTAATATCAACAATAACAATAATAGCAGCAGAAATAATAATAATAATAAAATAATAATAATAATAATAATACAGTACCACTTCAACCTCCGAAGAGACAAGTCGTATTAGAACATCATCGTTCCCGCGTTCGCAAAAAACCCACCAACAACACCAATAAAAGTTGAAAAACGAATATTAAACACAAAAGAAAACAAAAAAGACAACAACAAAAAACACACCATTACCACTCGGGCACAAGCCCTTTACAAGCAAACATGCACGAGCCACCAGACATAGCTAAATACACTACGAGATCGTATCAACTAGGAGAACCCAAATTTATTGTCATTACAAGTAAAAATGAATCCTCATTTAAAACTGTTTCACCTTTCATCATCGAGAAATCTGTGGACTTCGCCTGCGGAGGACGAGTTGATTCTGTAAAAAAAACCAGAGACGGCGGACTTTTGATAAAAACAAAAAACAACACACAAGCCACAAAACTTCTAAAACTTACCAAAATCGCAGATATGGATATAACAGCTACCGAACACAAGACACTTACTTTTTCAAAAGGCGTTATCTACTGTAATGACCTTAGATACATAGACGAAGAAACAATCCTCCGAGAACTAAAACCACAGAAAGTAATTGAAGTCAAAAAAATAATGAAGAGACAAAACACCAACAATAACACCAACAACTACAGCAACACAACCAACAACAAAAACACCAACTACAACAACACCAACAACCACAACACCAGCTTCGGACACCCTACACCCATATGCAAGAGCACCGACAAAATGTTTAAACTGCTCAGATGAAAAACACACCAGCGAAGGAGAACTCTGCAAAAACGAAAAAAAATGCCTAAATTGCGTAAACAATCCTGAAATTGCCCCCAACACAGCTCTTTGGACCGCAAATGCCCCACATTCCTTAAACAACAAGAACTCACCGCCATAAAAACCACCGATAAAGTCGATCATAAAACTGCTATGGGTATTTACTTTGGGCGACACGGATACAAAACAAGAAACTCTTATGCAAACACACTTACAAACACCACAACCACAATAAGAACTCGACATTCAAATACGCTCACATCAACATCTTCAAATGCACAAGCTACATCCACATCCTGCGATCACAGCCAATCAAACACACCTTCAACCTCATCTGCATCAATCAAAACAACACCGGCACCGGAAAAAATTCTCCAAAGCCACAACCAACACGACCAGGACGACACCGAAGCCATGGAAACGGACAACATGAACCCCACCAGAATATCAACCTCATACGGATCTCAACTCACAAAGGACCTTAAACTAAGAATTTTCCCTAAAGATAAGTCAAGCACTCTGTGTACTAACATCAAACCACCTAAATAAAAAGACAAATCCTCTAACAAAAACAAATATTCCACTAACAGCGACAGCGAATCGATTTAAAAGCCACAGATCTCCTATACTTTAAGGTTGAACCTTAGAACTTCTTACAATACTAGTATGTCACTAATTTTAATTCAATGGAACATTCAAGGATATACAAATAACTATAATAATCTCCTTATACTGATTAAAAAATACTCTCCACATATCATTACACTCCAAGAAACTCACATACAATATACTAACAATATACCAACTCCAATAAAATACACACTACTAACAAACATAGCCACCAATAGATTTGGCGGCGCAGCGCTATTAGTACACAAGTCAATTCAATATTCCATAGTAAACATTCCAAACGACCTCGAAGCACATAAAATCCAAGAAGAACATGCACATAAAGATAACTTACATCGACCCAAACAAAACCGTCACTAACCAAATGCTTGAAGACACTTTATACAATAACCAAACACCATCACTAATTCTAGGAGACTTTAACGGATGGCACCCTACCTGGGGTTCCCCGAAAGCAAATTCTCGAGGAAAAACAATACAACAATTTATTGACAACACACAGCTAACCTTACTAAATGATAAATCCCCCACACATTTCACAACACACAACACATACACGCATATCGACCTTTCACTTTGCTCAGCAACACTAGCCCCACACGCCAAGTGGGAAATACTTAATGATCTCCACCATTTCCCGATAGTTATCTCTCTATTCCCTCCAAACACTATAAACAAATTTTCAAAACCATTCTTTATTTAAAAAAAAGCCAACTGGGAGCAATACGAGACTCTCACACAAAAAAATAACGAAATATTCCCCACTTCACTAAACGTCAACAAAGAAGCCGCACAACTTAACAAAATTATATTACATAGCGCAAACATTTCCATCCCACAAACCTCAGTATATACAAAGCCCTACAAGGTTCCCTGGTGGAACAAAAAACTAGCACAACTAAAAAAAGAAAGACAATCAGCTTGGAAAGCACTTAATCGCAACATCAACCTTACAAATGTTATAAACTACAGACGCTTAAACGCCAAGTACAAGTTTGAAATCAAAAAAAGTAAAAGCGAAGCTTCAAGCTCCTTTATATCTACCATACAGCCAGAAACCCCTTCATCTAAAATATGGGGCAACATAAGGCGCTTCTACGGTCTTAACCCAAGCAAACAAATTCACGCCATACATAATCCCAAAAACAACTCAACAACAACAGATACTCTTGAAATAGCCAACTCCCTCTCGGAACACTTCTCAGAGCTCTCAAGCGACCTAAACTTCTCAGACGGATTCCGAAACAACAAATATAAAATCTACACAGCCAATTATACACCGACCTCAACAGCCAAAACTATCAAGGAAAACATAACTCACCTTGAATTAATTGCAGCACTACAAACACTTAAAGGATCCACTCCAGGATTAAACAGAATTTCGTACGAAATGATACGCAACAGCTCCCGTACCACAAAAAACAGAATTAAAAACCTCTTTAACCAAATTTTCGACAGCCACATACCTCAAGCCTACAAAATAAGCTTAGTCATACCAATACTTAAACCAAAAACTGACAAAACAAACATCTCTTCGTACAGACCCATTTCCCTCAATTGCTGTCTAGCAAAAACACTAGACAAAATCATAGCGAAAAGACTTTGGTGGTTTGTGACCCACAACAAACTTTTAAATACAAACCAATTCGGCTTCAAAAAAGGTAAATCGACTTCGGATAGTCTCCTATACGTAGACCATCTCATAACGAAGTCGAAGAGGCACACCTCCCTCGTCACTCTTGACTTTTCAAGAGCCTTTGATCGAGTAGGTGTACACACTATAATTGATCAACTCCAGGAATGGAAAACAGGCCCTAAAATAATCAATAATGTTAAAAATTTCATGCTCAAACGTAAAATAATTGTCAGAGTCGGTCCGCACATATCAAATTCACTCCCATTATCCAACGGTATCCCACAAGGATCACCCATATCGGTAATCCTATTTCTCATCGCATACAACAAACTCTCAAACGTAATATCTCTACACAGAGAAATTAAATTTAACGCTTACGCCGATGATTTTTTTTCTAATAATAAACTTCAGAAACAACAAAAACCTTAATTTTAACCTAGACAACCTATTACACGACATAAGCAGCTGGTGCTCATACTCAGGGGCATCTCTATCCTTAGCTAAATGCCAACACCTCCATATATGCCAAAAACACAATTGCACTAGCACCATAAGCTGTAGCAATACACCAATAAAACAAGTAACAGAACTCAAAATCTTAGGGATAACCATAAACAGTAAATACAAATGGGACACACACATAAAATCACTTCTTCCATCACTACAACAAAACTTGAATATCATAAAATGCCTCTCCAACCTCAAATTCAATTGTAACACAAAAACACTACTCCACGTCGCGAAAGCAACAGTCATAGCAAAAATCGAATATGGCCTGTTTCTATACGGACAGGCTCCGAAAAGCGTGCTAAACAAATTAAAAACCCCCTTTAACACTGCAATCCGTCTAGCCCTTGGCGCCTACCGAACCACACCCATAAATAACTGGCTATACGAAGCCAATATCCTCCCATTAGAGCAAAGACGAGACCTTCAAACAGCCAAACTCACAAAAAACCTTATATTTTCCAAAGATACACCAATACACAAGCTTGTCAAACAAAGAAAATCAAAAAGAACCCATCAAACATAGACCGCACAATAAACCTTTATAAAGCACTAAACCTACCCTACGAACCAGTTAAACAACACAAATACCAGCCACCTTGGGATCTCCCGAACCATATAGACACAACATTTAGAGCGCACAAGAAACAATCCACACCACCAGATACATACATGAAACTATACGAACATACCATAAAATTCATATTTACGGATGGATCAAAAATGAACTCCACTATATAATATGAAATCACAACAGATACTTATATTATTAAATATGGTATCCTACCCCCGCACTCATCAGTACTCTCCGCAGAAATAATAGCCATATTAGTAGCGATCGACCAAGTCAAAAGCACAAGGGGAAAGTTCATGATCTGCTCTGACTCTCTCTCAGCAATTGACGCCATAAGAAACAAAAACAACAACAATTTTTACCCCAACAAAATTAGATCACTTCTTACAAAACTAGCCCCAAAAATTAAAATATTGTGGATCCCTGGTCATGTAGGCTTAGCAGGCAACGAGCTAGCCGTATGCCCCTTATTTACACCCCAAACATAAATTTATCAGACATAAACAGACATTTAAAACTAGAATTCCTAACCAAAAATAAACTAAACATAGAACACTGCAATCAATGGTATAAAAACATTAACAAAGACAATTCAAACATTGACAATTATTGCAGATTCTTCCATCCCAAAAATCGAGCAGACTCGATCAAATTAAAATAATACGCCTTAGACTAGGCCACACGAAACCCACGCACGAGCACTACTTTAATCAAAAGCAAACCTCACCCTGCCCCTTCTGCCAAGGCGACAATACCTTACCCCACCTATTAAACTCATGCCCATCACTCCTTTCTACTAAACTATCTATCTTCAAAAATACAAACCCATTAAATCTCCTTAACGAACTCAACCTTGATAATTTAGAAAAATTGTTAATTTTCTTAAAAACTTCAAACCTATACCCAAAATGTACATAAATAAAATTTACCAACTAATTAGCCTAAATACAACGAAAAATATCAGTACCACTTCAACCTCCGAAGAGACAAGTCGTATTAGAACATCATCGTTCAACAAAAGTTGAAAAACGAATATTAAACACAAAAGAAAACAAAAAAGACAACAACAAAAAACACACCATTACCACTCGGGCACAAGCCCTTTACAAGCAAACATGCACGAGCCACCAGACATAGCTAAATACACTACGAGATCGTATCAACTAGGAGAACCCAAATTTATTGTCATTACAAGTAAAAATGAATCCTCATTTAAAACTGTTTCACCTTTCATCATCGAGAAATCTGTGGACTTCGCCTGCGGAGGACGAGTTGATTCTGTAAAAAAAACCAGAGACGGCGGACTTTTGATAAAAACAAAAAACAACACACAAGCCACAAAACTTCTAAAACTTACCAAAATCGCAGATATGGATATAACAGCTACCGAACACAAGACACTTACTTTTTCAAAAGGCGTTATCTACTGTAATGACCTTAGATACATAGACGAAGAAACAATCCTCCGAGAACTAAAACCACAGAAAGTAATTGAAGTCAAAAAAATAATGAAGAGACAAAACACCAACAATAACACCAACAACTACAGCAACACAACCAACAACAAAAACACCAACTACAACAACACCAACAACCACAACACCAGCTTCGGACACCCTACACCCATATGCAAGAGCACCGACAAAATGTTTAAACTGCTCAGATGAAAAACACACCAGCGAAGGAGAACTCTGCAAAAACGAAAAAAAATGCCTAAATTGCGTAAACAATCCTGAAATTGACCCCCAACACAGCCCTTTGGACCGCAAATGCCCCACATTCCTTAAACAACAAGAACTCACCGCCATAAAAACCACCGATAAAGTCGATCATAAAACTGCTATGGGTATTTACTTTGGGCGACACGGATACAAAACAAGAAACTCTTATGCAAACACACTTACAAACACCACAACCACAATAAGAACTCGACATTCAAATACGCTCACATCAACATCTTCAAATGCACAAGCTACATCCACATCCTGCGATCACAGCCAATCAAACACACCTTCAACCTCATCTGCATCAATCAAAACAACACCGGCACCGGAAAAAATTCTCCAAAGCCACAACCAACACGACCAGGACGACACCGAAGCCATGGAAACGGACAACATGAACCCCACCAGAATATCAACCTCATACGGATCTCAACTCACAAAGGACCTTAAACTAAGAATTTTCCCTAAAGATAAGTCAAGCATTCTGTGTACTAACTTCAACCCACCTAAATAAAAAGCCAAAAATTTATCGACACATCCCAACTTATCCTCTTAAATGACAAATCGCCAACACATTTTTCAACACACAGCACATACACACACATTGACCTTTCCCTTAGCTCGGGATCACTAGTCCCACACACCAAGTGGAAAATACTCGATGACCTTCATGGGAGCGACCACTTCCCAATAATCATCTCTCTTTTTCCATTAAACAAGGTAAATAAATTCAACAAACACTTTTTTAAATTAAAAAACTCCAATTGGGACCAGTACTTTGCCCTCACACACCAATATGACTCCAAATTTGCACCCTCTGAAAATGTAAACAAAGAGGCTGCCCAAATCAACAAAATCATTTTGCATAGTGCATACAGCTCTATTTCGCAAACCTCACCAAATTCTAAACCATACAAGGTTCGCTGGTGGAATAAATACAAAAAGAAAAAAAATTAGCGTGGAACACCCTTAATCGCAAAATAAACCTTCAAAACATAACAGATTACAGACGCAAGAATGCCAAATATAGATTTGAAATAAAAAAAAAGTAAAAATGAAGCATCCAACTCCTTTACATCCACCATAGACCCGGCAACACCCTCATCCAAAATATGGCACAATATAAGACGCTTTTACGGACTTAACCCAGTCAAACAAATCCACGCAATACAAAACCCCGAAAATAACACCCCTACAACTTCTACCAACGACATCGCTAATATATTTGCACCGCACTTCTCAGAGCTTTCAAACGATCGGGACTTCTCAGAGGAGTTCCGAAACAACAAATACAAAAGCAACACATACGACTACACCCCCTGCCCAACAGCCAAAACCATAGAGGAAAAAATTACTCTCCTCGAACTAACGTCAGCCTTACAAACGCTTAAGGGAGCCACTCCAGAATCTCATATGAAATGATAAAAAACAGCTCACCTACCACAAAAAACAGAATAAAAGACCTTTTTAACAAAATACTAGACAGTCACATACCGCAAGCCTATAAAACAAGCCTCGTCATACCGATCCTCAAGCCAAAAACTGAAAAAACAAAAATAAATTCATACAGACCCATATCCCTCAACTGCTGTCTTGCAAAAACTCTCGACAAGATAATTGCCAAAAGACTATGGTGGTTTGTAAACGTGAATAAAGTGCTTAATCAAAACCAATTTGGCTTCAAAAAAGGAAAATCGACTTCGGACAGTCTACTCTACGTAGACTACCTCATAATTAAGTCAAAGAAGCACACATCACTTATCTCTCTCGACTTCTCAGGAGCCTTCGATCGAGTAGGGGTGCACACTATTACAGACCAACTCCAGGAGTGGAAAATAAGCCCTAAAATAATAAATTACATACAAAATTTGATGCTCAATAGAAAAATAATTGTCCGTGTAGGACCCCACATATCCAATTCTCATCCCCTACATAACGGTATCCCCCAAGGATCACCTATATCAGTTATACTATTCTTAATAGCCTACAATAAACTAGCAAATACTATAGCTTTACACAAAAACATGAAATTTAACGCATACGCCGACGATTTCTTCCTCATAATAAACTGCCAAGAAAACAGAAATAAAAACCTCAACTTAGACTACATTTTAAATAATATAAACACCTGGTGCTCATATTCCGGAGCATCCCTTTCCCTAGCAAAGTGCAAACACCTGCACATTTGCAAAAAACGCAACTGCACTTGTAATATAACCTGCAACAACATACAAATACCCACCGTCACCTCTCTCAAAATCCTAGGATTAACAATTAACAATAAATACAAGTGGAACACACACGTAAACTCACTAATACCCTCACTCCAGCCATAAATTTAATTGCAATACCCACACACTCCTTCACGTCGCCAAAGCAACGGTCATCGCTAAACTGGAATACGGTTTGTTTCTTTGCGGACACTCACTGAAAAGCACCTTAACCAAATTAAAGACCCCGTTCAATGCTGCACTTCGCCTAGCCCTTGGAGCCTTCTGAACAACCCCCATATCTAACTTAATCAACGAGTCCAATATTCTCACAATAGAGCAAAAACGAGACCTACAAACAGCCAAGCTTAGCAAAAACTTAATTTTTTCAAGAGACACACCCATACACAAATTTGTTAAGCAACGAAAAATCAGAAAAAACCTAACCACCATAGACCGAACCGTACAACTCTGCCTCTCACTAAACTTACCATACCAACCACAAAAACTACAAAAATTCAATCCACCTTGGGAGATCCCCAATCTTATAGATACAACGTTCAGAATCCACAAGAAACAAACAACACCCCCAGACACGTATCGAAAAATATACGAACATACCAAAGACAGACACAAATAAATTCCACAATAACTTACGCAGTCACAACAGAAAACCACATTATAAAATATGGTATGCTCTCCCCATACTCTTCAGTACTCTCCGCCGAAATAATAGCCATCCAAGAAGCAATTGATCAAGTCAAAAGTTTGAGGGGTAAAGTCATGATTTGCTCTGACGCCCTCTCAGCAATTGACTTCATAGAAAACACTAACAATAACAACTTTTACTCAAACAAAATCCGATCACATCTAACAAAGCTAGCACCAAAAATAAAAGTATTGTGGATTCCTGGCCATGTAGGCATAGCAGGCAATGAGCTAGCCGCTAAGTCAGCAGCGAAAATCCATCTCATTTTCACCCCAAACATAAATTTAACAAACATAAACAAACATTTAAGGTCAGAATTCTCAACAAGACAGGAACAAAACTTTGAAAAATGCAGTCAATAGTATAAATCCATAAACAAAGACAACACGAACATCGACAAATACATAACCTCTTTTAACCCAAAATCGAGCAGGCTCGACCAAATAAAAATAGTACGCCTCAGTCTAGACCACACAAAACTTACCCACGAACACTACTTCAACCAGAACCAAACATCCCCATGCCCCTTTTGCCAAGGAGACAACACCATATCCCACCTACTCAACTCATGCCCATCACTCCACCAAATAAAACAATATCTTTAAAAACACAAACCCACTTAACCTACTCAACGAACTAAACACAGATAACCTTCAAAAAATAATATCTTTTCTAAAAGAATCGAATTTGTTCCACAAAATATGAAGTCCATCCTAACACCAAAATCAGAAAATTGTAACTAAAATGTAATTATGTAAATAGGTAACCCATGAACCTCCGTTCATAGACCTAAGCTATTCATAACCTAAGACTTAAAACATGTATAAAATCTCATTATCAACTAGACTTTAAAGCCAAATGCCCCGCTGCCAGTGCTATACCCACTAAGCTAGTTTAGTTTTGTAAACTGCTCTACCTTTAATAATAATAATAATAATAAAAATGCAGCTAATTCAAATTTCTTTGTAAATTGACCATCTTTATATTAATGTGATAATGACAGAAGGGGTATTGAAAGGCATCATATAATCGATGAGTCTCTTACACGTGTTGCGATTGTCCATTATCCCGACGTTTTCGATTCCATATTTTCGCTGACAATTACCACTGTCACTTTATTGAATGTGGGAGTATTGTATTGTCCTGTATGGCTTCCAGCGGGTCTTTTGTCTTATAATGCTTTTGTAGTCATCGGAATGCATTGTATCTAATGCCGTTTTAAACAATCTGACCAATTCATTAAATTCATTAAAAATTCCACAACGCTGATTTAATTTAACTGTATTACCAACAAAATAGATTTGAAGGAATTTATGATTTTTGTTAATTGGTGGTGTCAAACCGCCCGCAAGTTGTTGAATTTTCTCTTAAATCTGAATGTTTGGAAGCAATTTTGGGAAAAATTATAATTTTTATTTTTCATATTATTTATATGTGATTGCCTTTTAGCACGGACTATACAGTTTGTTAACAATTTCGGCACCAAATTATGTCATTTGAAAGGACGCATTATATTGTTGCGCATACTCGTTTGATTGGATTGTATTATTATAAAAAAGCACCTCTCACAAAATTCATTTCGGTAATTTTGAGCTGTAATGTTACTGTTGTAAGGATGTCTCTAAGGCCGGGGTGATCCTCAGCGGCCCACAGATCCCAGCAACCGCCTTCCCAACCCACACCCGGAATTATCCAGCGGGGTCCCCCAGAAGGCTGGACAAACGGCCCGGAATGACCCAGCGGTCGGCGCCCAAGTCCGCGCCCGGAATGCTCCAGCGGCGGGACGCCCCCCTAAAACCTGGACAGACGGCCCGGAATACTGCAGCGGTTGTTGCCCTAGCCTGCGCCCGAAAGGATCCAGCGGCAGCGGGCTCCTACTTCCGTCCCGCCTTGACCCCACGCCCGGAAGTTTCCAGCGGCGATGGGGAGCGGGACTAGCCAAAGGAAGGAGAGGGAGGCGAGGGAAAAAGAGAACGGAGGGAGTATTATTGTTCCTTATTTAAGCCTTTATTTTCTATTCCCCCATCTATGCCACGCTCACATACACACACACTCAGCACTCCTGCCCTGAATTGGGCTCATGGCCACACTCAACCGGTCGTTGAGATAGAGGCGGTCCTGGCTGTGTTGGACACTCGCGGCGTTGATCGCGGAGTTGGACGCGTCACTGGATTGTTCTCTTTCCAGGTTGTAAACGAAGTCTTTGGTTTCCGTTCTTATTCCTATTCGTCCCTAGGAACGGAAACCTCGGCCCGATCTCGGGTGGCTGCACGCCTGCTTTGTTGGCTCTGCTTGTGGGTTGGCTCTGCCGGTGTGTGGCTCTGCCGATCGTGTGTTGGCTATGCCGATGTTTGGCTCTGCCGAACGGTGGTTCGATCAGGGGTTGGCTCTGCCGTTGTGTGGCTCTGCCGATGTATGGTTTTGCCGGTTTTTGGCTCTGCCGATGTATGGCACTGTCGATGTTGGCTCTGCCGATGTTGGCTCTGCCGCTGTTGGCTCTGCGGCTGTTGGCTCTGCCTGTGGGTTGGCTCTGCCGGTGTGTTGGCTCTGCCGATGTGTTGACTCTGCCGATGTATGGCTCTGCCGTGTGTTGGCTCTGCCTATGGGTTCGCTCAGCCTGTGGGTTGGCTCAGCCTGTGGGTTGACTCTGTCGGTGTGTTGGCTCGGCCAATATGTTGGCTCTGCCGAGTGCAAGGCCCTATCGATTGTGTGTTGGCTCTGCCGAGTTTGTTCGTGCTGGTGTTGTTGTGCTGGTGTTACTTGTGCTTGGGCTATTTCTAGTGCTACAACTACCTTAAATCTAATATTTACATATTTAAACTAAATTACATCTACTATATATATAAGGTTGCGACTCCGTCACACTCCCCTCTCACTTCCGGGTGGGGTATATACGAAGGCGCGAGTTAACATGGAAACATCGCAGATCCGGCAACTGCAAGCCTAGTGCAACAACAAAAACATCGCCAACATGCAACTCGGACGAATACAGACATGCTTCAATACTCATACATACACTCATACATATACGAGGGCTGCTATATATATTTCTAGCCTAGGCCATACTAAGAGTTCCCTGGCGCCATCTGACTTTTTCATTCGAAAGTTTATGTTTTAGCAGACACGTTTTGACGAACGGTCATAATTTGTGTTGTTTACAGTGACTTGAAAAAATCAATTTTGCAAAAAAAAGGAATTAACTCGTGAACATTTTCGCGCAATCATTTTTCACTGCTTTCGACGTGAATCGTACACTCATACATACACATACGTGCATACTTTTTGTAATAAATACTCAGTCTTATTCTGTCCTCCACATAACACAGTGTACTATGCAATGCATTGCTTCAGTATGTATGTGTATAGCGTCACTTGGTTTGTCCAAAGACACAGTCTATAAGATGCCTTACGACCATACATTCCTTTTGCAACATGAGGCTTTTTTTATGGCAACGACAATAGCGCTTGTGTATCGCAAGTGCGTATGTGTGCATGAATATGTGTGTGCTTCTGTTCGCAAGGGCCAGCAATAAAATGAAATCGTTGTCTTTGCACAGTTTTCGCGTGTCGCACACCTAATAAACTAATGTTCCAATATGATGTCATGTTTAAAATTGTGTATTGTGTATTATTATATAAGTAAATCCGATCATTACTATCAAATGTACTACATTCGAATTAGTATATAAAATATTATTGTTTTAATATGGAAGGCAACATGTGCCTTCTGAAGTGATCTTAGGACTTATAAGCTATCCTTTGGTCCGTGAGAATACGTGTGCACACAAACAATCAGCGGCTATCGCTGCATGCGTACAAGAGGTCGGCTGGCTCTAGAGCGCTCTCTCACTGGCTCTTAAACGAAATGTGAGAGAGCCTGAAGCCAGTTCAAAAGCCAGCACGAAAAAATCATGTGCAAAAAAAATCGTATGGCGTTACGGATCTTTTGCACTGTAATGTCTTTGGTCTGTATGTGTGCTCGTTCTGCTTATTCTTTTGTGTTGCATTATCAAATATTAACATTTTTGTATTAGCACACTGCACTATGGGCCAGGAAGTTCATTTTTTGGCCAAAATTCTGTAACTTCTAATATAAATTTTTTAGAGACACGAAATTTCGCATACACATTTTCAAATCAATGAGTTTTATGTGTTCAAAAATTAGTAACAAAATATTTTTTTAATGAAGATATTCCCTACCAAAGTTGAAAAATATTTCGTTTTTTTTTTTTTCATTAAAAAAAAACTATCTAAACTAGTAAAATAGTTATTATACAAATAATTTTCTTAAGTATTCAGCAAAAAATTCATTGTTAAAGTTGCTTTTATGACGTGCCCATAACAGTATGCCACAAAAGATTTAAATTGTACTTTTGCTTGTCAATGCTTGTAATATATTATTTCTTGCCTGCCTTTTGGCAGTATTATAAAGACTTTATTTAATTAGCACTGCTACTTAAATTTAATATAATAAATAAAGTTTAATAGGTATAATACTTATTAGGTTTAAGCGGAGCTAGAGATTATTCTTCAACTTCAGATAATTCAAAGTCATATTCAGCCTTGGAATCTGTTAAAAACCCATCCTTTGCATTTATGTTATTATTTAAGGTATCTAAGTTGAACAATTCTAATGCTTCTCTTGAATATAAAAAATGTTTATGAGTTTTACATATTAAATTAAAATAATGCAGGAATATTAAAAAAATTTTAACTTTTACTTCTTTTTAATTTTCATGAGGGCCCCTAATCAAGCATTTTATATTAAATATCAAATATTTCATACTAAGCAAAATAAATACAAATAAATATGCAACAAAATAATTCTATTGTTTTCTTTCTTCTTTTTTTATTGTTATTGTTTCGCCGGAATCGTTCAAATTCTTTGTCCTTCACCGGTCGTTGATATTTATGTTAAATATGTACTTGTGTACTTAATCTAAAAAATATTTACAAAGATTTGTAAAATGTATAGATGTAATTATAAAATTATACGGGAGGATAGATCGATGGGGTGTAATTTCTTTAAATGTCTTAGAAATTGCGGGTCGGCAAGCCTGTTAGCCAGAGGATTACGGTGATCTATTAGCCTGTTCGTGTAGCGTCTGCTGTGTTGATTTATGAGGTCACCCACAGGAACTAGGCGTAGGTCGTTTAGGATCGCCAGGTGGGTCACGTAGCAGGGAAGCCCGGATGCCCGTCAAGCAGCTCGTGCCTGTACTACTCTCAGTCTGTTCAGTTAATCGCATAGGTCCAGGTTGGCGTGATGATTGCTTTGAGCAGCAAAACTTTAGTAGGAGGCTTTTGGAGCTCAGGAGCCAGTCGAGCTTCTGAAGTTTTTGAACGCACTTAGCTTTGATTGCCGTGATGTGAGTGTTCCATGTGAGGCGGCGATCTAAGTGTACACCCAGGTAGCAGTGGGAGGTGGCGTTTTGAATAATGTCACCGTTGAAAGAAAGATCCATGTTGTTCAGAAGTCTCAGAGAGAAAGTGACGCATGCCGATTTGCTGCAGTTAATCGATATATTCCATTGCTTGGTCCAGCACTCCATCGCACGCAGCCAGTCCTGAACTGCAACCGAGGCTGTCAGGTGGGTGTCATAAGCGTAATTGGCCAGAAACGTACGAGCGTTTGTAGTGGGTGACGGAACAAGCATGTCACTTGTGTAGATGGTGTATAGGAATGGACCAAGTACACTTCCTTGTGGTACTCCTGCGTAAATGTGTGCCAAGCTGGATCCTGCGTCCCTTACCGCTACCTCGAAGGTACGATCTTCAATAAAAGACTTCATAATGGCAAAGTAGGGCGCAGGGAGCAGGTCCTTAATTTTAAAAAGAAGGCCCTCGTGCCAAAGACTTGTTTTATGAAAGAATTCTCTCGAACACTTTCGACAACGTTGATAGGAGGCTGATTGGGCGGTAAGAATCGATCTGTGTTGGTGGCTTGTTTGGTTTTGGGATCATTATGATCCGAGCTTGCTCCCACTGCTTTGGGAAATATCTAGACTTAGCATGGCGTTAAAGATATTCAACCAGCGCCAACTCTCCTTTACGTGGAAGAGCCTTTGCCGCTCGATTGTCAATGCCATCTGGTCCATGAGCTCTTTTTAGATTAAGCGCCATTAATTGCAGCGCGACTTGCGGCGTGGTAAGTCTGATTGGGCGCGCTGGCTGGATGGGAGCACTTAAAAAGTTTGCAACCTCTTCGCGATGTGAGGCGTCAGAAAGATCAAATGGAGTGAAAGTAGTAGACAGATGTTCTGCAAAAGCGTTTGCTTTGTCGGAGTTATTCTTTAGCCAGTGACCATTGTGACTCTAAATTGGGGATTGGACAAGCGGCTGTCTTTTAACTCACCTCGTAAGCTTCCTTATTGAGAAACCGCTGTAGTTATCCGGGCTAGCTCCCTCCAGCAGGATATCGATGTTCTTTTGGCGGGTTTTCGCTAGAATGCTGCGCAGTCTATTGGTAATGCTAGATAGTAGCTGCTTAGTTGCAGGGTCGCCTGACACAATAAACTGCCTTCTGAGGTGCCTTTTTTGAGCCAGCAGTGCCCTTGCCTCCGGAGTTAGTAAAGGTGCCCTCCTAGTTGGTGGGAGACCAGATTGGCGTTGAGGTGGCGTAGCTTGCTGGGCGGCTTCAGTAATCGTGGAAAAAAAATTTTTTTTTTTTTGTGATAGGATAGATGTTTCTGGTTTTAGCTTTGCAACTTTCAAAAGGAACATTGATTGAACTGGATCTGTACATGACTTGACCTTTTTAAAAGACTGTCAGGTTAAGCAATGGAGGTGCAATGGGTCCAATTACTTTGGAAATTCCAGGCACAGTAGATAAACCGAGTTTTTTTTTTATCAAAGAGTAGGCTGATAAACAACATAATATAAATTGATACATTTGAGGACATTCAAACTTTAAATAAGGACATTAAGAAGAAAATTAAAACAGCAACCTACAAAATTAAAGGAAATCGGATCCCAAAATTGTGGTGGGATAAAAGTTTAACGACCATTTTTAGAGAGTTCACTGACGCTCAAAGGATAGCCAACAGGGAACCATCCTTTCAGAGCTACTGTAAAGCAGTAAATCTAAAGATAAGGTGGAAAAAAACGGTAAAAGTAGCCAAAAAGACGAGTTATGTCAAAATGATAACGGAACAAAATATTAAATCGTCTACCAAGGAAGCATGGCGGTTTTTGAGGAACCGTAAAAATTGCGAGCAAGGGAGATAAGAGGTATTTGACAAAACACAAGCAACTAAATATTTTGATTATCTTTTGAGCAGATATCAATTGAAGCTTAAGAAATTGACGAACAGCTGTGGGAAAAGAAAAATTAGAAAAATTTAGATCACGTCTTAGGTAAGGGTAAACAAATTTATGGTGGTGATATTGCAAACAAAGATAAATAAAATTAAAGATAAATAAATAAAAAAATAAAGATAAATAAAATATGATAAAGATCTTCTTCTTTATCATATGTGATGGGTTAGGTGCAATAAAATTAGTAGTTAATAAGAACACACTCATACATAGTTAAAGAAATTCATGTCACGATTAAAGACTCCGAAGCAGAGAGAATGGACATTGTATGGTTTCCACGTTTATTAACGAAAATACAGATAGGTTAGCGAAGGAAGCTGTACAGAGAGGAACAAGTCTTTCATAGAAATTTAAAATAAAATTAGCGACCAATGGAATGAGGACTATAAAAATAAATTTAATAAATGGCATCACAAGTTAAAATGGAATGAAAGAAGTATTAAAGTAATAAATAGACTTAAGACAAATCACACATACGACAAAATCTATCTGCATCGCATCAAAGTATGCGATACTAACATGCGACATAGTTGAATTAGCTGAACATCTCATTTTTAAGTGCCAAAAACTTTCAAAAATTAGGAAAATAATTAAAATATTTAATTAATACCAAAATTTGGATCAAATCCTTTTAAAAAAAGAGCCTCTACATTTACACCGGATCTTTCCTTCAAAGAACCTTATCTTGTTATTCCTATTAGAAAAAACAACAAATATCCCCCAAATAAGCAATTTTCTTTTTTACTAAAAAAATTCTTTACCTAATCTAGGGGATTGAAAGGGATTTCACGTTCTTTCTCAAGAGAAAAAAAGTAAAAGATTTATAAAAAATTCCAAATTCAAAGGAGGATCTGGACTTCTACATATTGGATTGACAAAACTTTAGATATCAACTGAAGGGAAAGCTGAGATGTTCCATATATAACGATCTTAAGCAAGCGTATTGCATGGGTAACAGCAATGCAACACATCAGTTGCGACCAAAAAGTAAACCATCTTACAGATGGTCAAAGAAAAAAAAAAACTTCTATGGACAACTTGTGGGACGGAATTTGTGGTATTGTTGATTCCGCCACGACGCACCCACCCATCCTGTGATGCCTCCTGGTCGTCGTGGGGCATCACCCACCTCCGGCAGGACGGAGCCTATGCCAGGCGGCCTGGCGACCGGCTTATTCTCCAGGTAAACACTCCTACTCAACGTTCAAATTTTAATTCTTTTTTAATTGTTTAATTCTTAACTTAACATGGCAGGACTATTGGTTATTTTAGGCTATTTATTCTTGGCGAGTGCAAGTCCTCATCTTGCGCCAAGACTGCCTCTTTTATTTACGAAAAACCGCAGAGAAGCAGCGTTTTGCTCTAAACTTGGCCACAACTGGGCCTCGACAGATTCCCTCTTTCCTACCTAATATCCCTGCTGAAGGTCCAATAGAAATTAAAGGGGTTAGGGCTTTAAAAAATATATATATATAGAGTCTACTCCGATTCTTGATTGCAGCACTCGTGTTGCAGAAATCCCGTTCGTTAACGCGGAGGACAAGGAGACTCAAACAATTATAAAAGAAGACTAACGAACAGTACATTTATTATTATATCCGGCAGCACGGCTCTAGTTGGGCAGGCCATGATTGGCGGCCCGCAACGTGGTGGTAGCTGCCGGGACAGCGAATGGCCAATCCGCCCTCAATCCCAGCAGGAACGGACTCACCGGAAGGCTTGCTGCAGGCGGCCCGTCGTCGGCTCTGGCAAGGCTGACTCACCGGAAGGCTTGCTGCAGGCGGTTCATCGGCGGCTATGGGGACAACAAGGTTGTGGCTCTCCAAGCACGCCCACACACAAAAAACCAAAATGCCGGAAGCCGATTCGACAGGTATATCAAAAACAACCACGAAAACAGGTCGCGGCCAGTGTTCTCATCACAGCCACGTTCACGTTCACGGGTTTCGACTTTTTTTTTTAGCAATTTCCGATGTTGCATGTTCTCAGATTTTATACTTTATCTCCGTTTTCTGCCTTTTTTACCTCCCTATATTCCCTCAGTCCATTCCCCGAGCTCCATATTTTAGCACCATTCTATTTTTGGTGCTCGGGGCACCTCTACTATTAATGCCATTGCTGCAACATCATAAAGGACACGCGCTTGAAAAACTATTGTTGTTTATGTTTGTAGTTACTAGATCTAAGTACTGGTTTAAACCGACAAAACCAAGACCCTGACATGCAATCAACTTAATTTTTAGTACAAGGTTAGGAAAAGCAAACCTATAAATCAACAAATTTTATAATTCATACTGTAATTTTGTACATAAAAAATATAGCTCTAAGATAAATAGGAATACAGATATAGATATCCGTCAAATTATCCACCGTGAGCAAAACTGTGCGTACCCTGCTAGTATTATATAAACCCTTTAGAATAGACAACTTTAGACAAGTTCCCAAAGCATATAATTTTTTAAAATTCCACGAATAATTTAACAACCCAAAGAATGTAAACGAATACAATAATAATTAATTGTTTCAGCTTTATTATTTTATTCATTTATAAGAAACACACATATATTTTATTCACATCCTTCATCGTCAAGTCCAGAATATTTGTTAGACGATGGCAAAACCTGTAATAAAGAAACAGTTTGTTAAAGAAAAAATATATTAAAATTTAAGTTATGAATTTCATCTAAAATATATGTATATAAATGAATGTATCTACATATATATATAAAAATCAATGTATCTTTTCGTTGTATTAAATTTGTTTAATTAATGATTTTAATAAATAGCATTTGGTAATGTGGCCTTTGGTATCATTGTCATTTGTCATTCATGCGGTCATTAAAGCAAAATGACGGTGATACTTTAAAGTACTGTAATTCAATCAAATCTATTAAATATGCAGTGGTGGTCAAAAGTATTTTACACAAATTTACAATTATTTGCACATCCCAACTTCTTTAAGTTGTTTTTCTTGTTGTTGTGGAATGGATAATTTACTTACTGGTTCATGATTCGGTTTATTTTTCGGCAGTGGTTGGTCATCACGCTTATATTTGTAGTCCTCATGAAATCTGCAGTGACCGTTAAAATCAACTTTTTCCTTCAAAGCTTCGGGCCTTAACAGAGCATAAACAAAATATTATTGAATTTAAAATATAATGGAGAGCTTAAATATTAACGTATTTTAATATTAAGCAGGGAAAGTTAGTTGCTAATAACGGCTGTTCTTACGACTTATAGATTCATATACAATAAAGTTTTCAAAACTTTGTCTTATCCTACATTGCTACATATATATATATATATATTTATTTAATAATAATAATAATAAAATGAAATAATAAAATAATAATAATAATAAAAATAAAATAATAATAATAATAATTTAATATTTAATATTTAATATTTAATATTTAATATTTAATATTTAATATTTAATATTTAATATTTAATATTTAATATTTAATATTTAATATTTAATATTTAATATTTAATATTTAATATTTAATATTTAATATTTAATATTGACTCTGTCGGTGTGTTGGCTCGGCCAATATGTTGGCTCTGCCGAGTGCAAGGCCCTATCGATTGTGTGTTGGCTCTGCCGAGTTTGTTCGTGCTGGTGTTGTTGTGCTGGTGTTACTTGTGCTTGGGCTTATTTCTAGTGCTACAACTACCTTAAATCTAATATTTACATATTTAAACTAAATTACATCTACTATATATATAAGGTTGCGACTCCGTCACACTCCCCTCTCACTTCCGGGTGGGGTATATACGAAGGCGCGAGTTAACATGGAAACATCGCAGATCCGGCAACTGCAAGCCTAGTGCAACAACAAAAACATCGCCAACATGCAACTCGGACGAATACAGACATGCTTCAATACTCATACATACACTCATACATATACGAGGGCTGCTATATATATTTCTGGCCTAGGCCATACTAAGAGTTCCCTGGCGCCATCTGACTTTTTCATTCGAAAGTTTATGTTTTAGCAGACACGTTTTGACGAACGGTCATAATTTGTGTTGTTTACAGTGACTTGAAAAAATCAATTTTGCAAAATAAAGGGAATTAACTCGTGAACATTTTCGCGCAATCATTTTTCACTGCTTTCGACGTGAATCGTACACTCATACATACACATACGTGCATACTTTTTGTAATAAATACTCAGTCTTATTCTGTCCTCCACATAACACAGTGTACTATGCAATGCATTGCTTCAGTATGTATGTGTATAGCGTCACTTGGTTTGTCCAAAGACACAGTCTATAAGATGCCTTACGACCATACATTCCTTTTGCAACATGAGGCTTTTTTTATGGCAACGACAATAGCGCTTGTGTATCGCAAGTGCGTATGTGTGCATGAATATGTGTGTGCTTCTGTTCGCAAGGGCCAGCAATAAAATGAAATCGTTGTCTTTGCACAGTTTTCGCGTGTCGCACACCTAATAAACTAATGTTCCAATATGATGTCATGTTTAAAATTGTGTATTGTGTATTATTATATAAGTAAATCCGATCATTACTATCAAATGTACTACATTCGAATTAGTATATAAAATATTATTGTTCTAACATGGAAGGCAACATGTGCCTTCTGAAGTGATCTTAGGACTTATAAGCTATCCTTTGGTCCGTGAGAATACGTGTGCACACAAACAATCAGCGGCTATCGCTGCATGCGTACAAGAGGTCGGCTGGCTCTAGAGCGCTCTCTCACTGGCTCTTAAACGAAATGTGAGAGAGCCTGAAGCCAGTTCAAAAGCCAGCACGAAAAAATCATGTGCAAAAAAAATCGTATGGCGTTACGGATCTTTTGCACTGTAATGTCTTTGGTCTGTATGTGTGCTCGTTCTGCTTATTCTTTTGTGTTGCATTATCAAATATTAACATTTTTGTATTAGCACACTGCACTATGGGCCAGGAAGTTCATTTTTTGGCCAAAATTCTGTAACTTCTAATATAAATTTTTTAGAGACACGAAATTTCGCATACACATTTTCAAATCAATAAGTTTTATGTGTTCAAAAATTAGTAACAAAATATTTTTTTAATGAAGATATTCCCTACCAAAGTTGAAAAATATTTCGTTTTTTTTTTTTTTTTTCATTAAAAAAAAACTATCTAAACTAGTAAAATAGTTATTATACAAATAATTTTCTTAAGTATTCAGCAAAAAATTCATTGTTAAAGTTGCTTTTATGACGTGCCCATAACAGTATGCCACAAAAGATTTAAATTGTACTTTTGCTTGTCAATGCTTGTAATATATTATTTCTTGCCTGCCTTTTGGCAGTATTATAAAGACTTTATTTAATTAGCACTGCTACTTAAATTTAATATAATAAATAAAGTTTAATAGGTATAATACTTATTAGGTTTAAGCGGAGCTAGAGATTATTCTTCAACTTCAGATAATTCAAAGTCATATTCAGCCTTGGAATCTGTTAAAAACCCATCCTTTGCATTTATGTTATTATTTAAGGTATCTAAGTTGAACAATTCTAATGCTTCTCTTGAATATAAAAAATGTTTATGAGTTTTACATATTAAATTAAAATAATGCAGGAATATTAAAAAAATTTTAACTTTTACTTCTTTTTAATTTTCATGAGGGCCCCTAATCAAGCATTTTATATTAAATATCAAATATTTCATACTAAGCAAAATAAATACAAATAAATATGCAACAAAATAATTCTATTGTTTTCTTTCTTCTTTTTTTATTGTTATTGTTTCGCCGGAATCGTTCAAATTCTTTGTCCTTCACCGGTCGTTGATATTTATGTTAAATATGTACATGTGTACTTAATCTAAAAAATATTTACAAAGATTTGTAAAATGTATAGATGTAATTATAAAATTATACGGGAGGATAGATCGATGGGGTGTAATTTCTTTAAATGTCTTAGAAATTGCGGGTCGGCAAGCCTGTTAGCCAGAGGATTACGGTGATCTATTAGCCTGTTCGTGTAGCGTCTGCTGTGTTGATTTATGAGGTCACCCACAGGAACTAGGCGTAGGTCGTTTAGGATCGCCAGGTGGGTCACGTAGCAGGGAAGCCCGGATGCCCGTCAAGCAGCTCGTGCCTGTACTACTCTCAGTCTGTTCAGTTAATCGCATAGGTCCAGGTTGGCGTGATGATTGCTTTGAGCAGCAAAACTTTAGTAGGAGGCTTTTGGAGCTCAGGAGCCAGTCGAGCTTCTGAAGTTTTTGAACGCACTTAGCTTTGATTGCCGTGATGTGAGTGTTCCATGTGAGGCGGCGATCTAAGTGTACACCCAGGTAGCAGTGGGAGGTGGCGTTTTGAATAATGTCACCGTTGAAAGAAAGATCCATGTTGTTCAGAAGTCTCAGAGAGAAAGTGACGCATGCCGATTTGCTGCAGTTAATCGATATATTCCATTGCTTGGTCCAGCACTCCATCGCACGCAGCCAGTCCTGAACTGCAACCGAGGCTGTCAGGTGGGTGTCATAAGCGTAATTGGCCAGAAACGTACGAGCGTTTGTAGTGGGTGACGGAACAAGCATGTCACTTGTGTAGATGGTGTATAGGAATGGACCAAGTACACTTCCTTGTGGTACTCCTGCGTAAATGTGTGCCAAGCTGGATCCTGCGTCCCTTACCGCTACCTCGAAGGTACGATCTTCAATAAAAGACTTCATAATGGCAAAGTAGGGCGCAGGGAGCAGGTCCTTAATTTTAAAAAGAAGGCCCTCGTGCCAAAGACTTGTTTTATGAAAGAATTCTCTCGAACACTTTCGACAACGTTGATAGGAGGCTGATTGGGCGGTAAGAATCGATCTGTGTTGGTGGCTTGTTTGGTTTTGGGATCATTATGATCCGAGCTTGCTCCCACTGCTTTGGGAAATATCTAGACTTAGCATGGCGTTAAAGATATTCAACCAGCGCCAACTCTCCTTTACGTGGAAGAGCCTTTGCCGCTCGATTGTCAATGCCATCTGGTCCATGAGCTCTTTTTAGATTAAGCGCCATTAATTGCAGCGCGACTTGCGGCGTGGTAAGTCTGATTGGGCGCGCTGGCTGGATGGGAGCACTTAAAAAGTTTGCAACCTCTTCGCGATGTGAGGCGTCAGAAAGATCAAATGGAGTGAAAGTAGTAGACAGATGTTCTGCAAAAGCGTTTGCTTTGTCGGAGTTATTCTTTAGCCAGTGACCATTGTGACTCTAAATTGGGGATTGGACAAGCGGCTGTCTTTTAACTCACCTCGTAAGCTTCCTTATTGAGAAACCGCTGTAGTTATCCGGGCTAGCTCCCTCCAGCAGGATATCGATGTTCTTTTGGCGGGTTTTCGCTAGAATGCTGCGCAGTCTATTGGTAATGCTAGATAGTAGCTGCTTAGTTGCAGGGTCGCCTGACACAATAAACTGCCTTCTGAGGTGCCTTTTTTGAGCCAGCAGTGCCCTTGCCTCCGGAGTTAGTAAAGGTGCCCTCCTAGTTGGTGGGAGACCAGATTGGCGTTGAGGTGGCGTAGCTTGCTGGGCGGCTTCAGTAATCGTGGAAAAAAAATTTTTTTTTTTTTTTGTGATAGGATAGATGTTTCTGGTTTTAGCTTTGCAACTTTCAAAAGGAACATTGATTGAACTGGATCTGTACATGACTTGACCTTTTTAAAAGACTGTCAGGTTAAGCAATGGAGGTGCAATGGGTCCAATTACTTTGGAAATTCCAGGCACAGTAGATAAACCGAGTTTTTTTTTTATCAAAGAGTAGGCTGATAAACAACATAATATAAATTGATACATTTAAGGACATTCAAACTTTAAATAAGGACATTAAGAAGAAAATTAAAACAGCAACCTACAAAATTAAAGGAAATCGGATCCCAAAATTGTGGTGGGATAAAAGTTTAACGACCATTTTTAGAGAGTTCACTGACGCTCAAAGGATAGCCAACAGGGAACCATCCTTTCAGAGCTACTGTAAAGCAGTAAATCTAAAGATAAGGTGGAAAAAAACGGTAAAAGTAGCCAAAAAGACGAGTTATGTCAAAATGATAACGGAACAAAATATTAAATCGTCTACCAAGGAAGCATGGCGGTTTTTGAGGAACCGTAAAAATTGCGAGCAAGGGAGATAAGAGGTATTTGACAAAACACAAGCAACTAAATATTTTGATTATCTTTTGAGCAGATATCAATTGAAGCTTAAGAAATTGACGAACAGCTGTGGGAAAAGAAAAATTAGAAAAATTTAGATCACGTCTTAGGTAAGGGTAAACAAATTTATGGTGGTGATATTGCAAACAAAGATAAATAAAATTAAAGATAAATAAATAAAAAAATAAAGATAAATAAAATATGATAAAGATCTTCTTCTTTATCATATGTGATGGGTTAGGTGCAATAAAATTAGTAGTTAATAAGAACACACTCATACATAGTTAAAGAAATTCATGTCACGATTAAAGACTCCGAAGCAGAGAGAATGGACATTGTATGGTTTCCACGTTTATTAACGAAAATACAGATAGGTTAGCGAAGGAAGCTGTACAGAGAGGAACAAGTCTTTCATAGAAATTTAAAATAAAATTAGCGACCAATGGAATGAGGACTATAAAAATAAATTTAATAAATGGCATCACAAGTTAAAATGGAATGAAAGAAGTATTAAAGTAATAAATAGACTTAAGACAAATCACACATACGACAAAATCTATCTGCATCGCATCAAAGTATGCGATACTAACATGCGACATAGTTGAATTAGCTGAACATCTCATTTTTAAGTGCCAAAAACTTTCAAAAATTAGGAAAATAATTAAAATATTTAATTAATACCAAAATTTGGATCAAATCCTTTTAAAAAAAGAGCCTCTACATTTACACCGGATCTTTCCTTCAAAGAACCTTATCTTGTTATTCCTATTAGAAAAAACAACAAATATCCCCCAAATAAGCAATTTTCTTTTTTACTAAAAAAATTCTTTACCTAATCTAGGGGATTGAAAGGGATTTCACGTTCTTTCTCAAGAGAAAAAAAGTAAAAGATTTATAAAAAATTCCAAATTCAAAGGAGGATCTGGACTTCTACATATTGGATTGACAAAACTTTAGATATCAACTGAAGGGAAAGCTGAGATGTTCCATATATAACGATCTTAAGCAAGCGTATTGCATGGGTAACAGCAATGCAACACATCAGTTGCGACCAAAAAGTAAACCATCTTACAGATGGTCAAAGAAAAAAAAAAACTTCTATGGACAACTTGTGGGACGGAATTTGTGGTATTGTTGATTCCGCCACGACGCACCCACCCATCCTGTGATGCCTCCTGGTCGTCGTGGGGCATCACCCACCTCCGGCAGGACGGAGCCTATGCCAGGCGGCCTGGCGACCGGCTTATTCTCCAGGTAAACACTCCTACTCAACGTTCAAATTTTAATTCTTTTTTAATTGTTTAATTCTTAACTTAACATGGCAGGACTATTGGTTATTTTAGGCTATTTATTCTTGGCGAGTGCAAGTCCTCATCTTGCGCCAAGACTGCCTCTTTTATTTACGAAAAACCGCAGAGAAGCAGCGTTTTGCTCTAAACTTGGCCACAACTGGGCCTCGACAGATTCCCTCTTTCCTACCTAATATCCCTGCTGAAGGTCCAATAGAAATTAAAGGGGTTAGGGCTTTAAAAAATATATATATATAGAGTTTCTGCTTCTACTCCGATTCTTGATTGCAGCACTCGTGTTGCAGAAATCCCGTTCGTTAACGCGGAGGACAAGGAGACTCAAACAATTATAAAAGAAGACTAACGAACAGTACATTTATTATTATATCCGGCAGCACGGCTCTAGTTGGGCAGGCCATGATTGGCGGCCCGCAACGTGGTGGTAGCTGCCGGGACAGCGAATGGCCAATCCGCCCTCAATCCCAGCAGGAACGGACTCACCGGAAGGCTTGCTGCAGGCGGCCCGTCGTCGGCTCTGGCAAGGCTGACTCACCGGAAGGCTTGCTGCAGGCGGTTCATCGGCGGCTATGGGGACAACAAGGTTGTGGCTCTCCAAGCACGCCCACACACAAAAAACCAAAATGCCGGAAGCCGATTCGACAGGTATATCAAAAACAACCACGAAAACAGGTCGCGGCCAGTGTTCTCATCACAGCCACGTTCACGTTCACGGGTTTCGACTTTTTTTTTAGCAATTTCCGATGTTGCATGTTCTCAGATTTTATACTTTATCTCCGTTTTCTGCCTTTTTTACCTCCCTATATTCCCTCAGTCCATTCCCCGAGCTCCATATTTTAGCACCATTCTATTTTTGGTGCTCGGGGCACCTCTACTATTAATGCCATTGCTGCAACATCATAAAGGACACGCGCTTGAAAAACTATTGTTGTTTATGTTTGTAGTTACTAGATCTAAGTACTGGTTTAAACCGACAAAACCAAGACCCTGACATGCAATCAACTTAATTTTTAGTACAAGGTTAGGAAAAGCAAACCTATAAATCAACAAATTTTATAATTCATACTGTAATTTTGTACATAAAAAATATAGCTCTAAGATAAATAGGAATACAGATATAGATATCCGTCAAATTATCCACCGTGAGCAAAACTGTGCGTACCCTGCTAGTATTATATAAACCCTTTAGAATAGACAACTTTAGACAAGTTCCCAAAGCATATAATTTTTTAAAATTCCACGAATAATTTAACAACCCAAAGAATGTAAACGAATACAATAATAATTAATTGTTTCAGCTTTATTATTTTATTCATTTATAAGAAACACACATATATTTTATTCACATCCTTCATCGTCAAGTCCAGAATATTTGTTAGACGATGGCAAAACCTGTAATAAAGAAACAGTTTGTTAAAGAAAAAATATATTAAAATTTAAGTTATGAATTTCATCTAAAATATATGTATATAAATGAATGTATCTACATATATATATAAAAATCAATGTATCTTTTCGTTGTATTAAATTTGTTTAATTAATGATTTTAATAAATAGCATTTGGTAATGTGGCCTTTGGTATCATTGTCATTTGTCATTCATGCGGTCATTAAAGCAAAATGACGGTGATACTTTAAAGTACTGTAATTCAATCAAATCTATTAAATATGCAGTGGTGGTCAAAAGTATTTTACACAAATTTACAATTATTTGCACATCCCAACTTCTTTAAGTTGTTTTTCTTGTTGTTGTGGAATGGATAATTTACTTACTGGTTCATGATTCGGTTTATTTTTCGGCAGTGGTTGGTCATCACGCTTATATTTGTAGTCCTCATGAAATCTGCAGTGACCGTTAAAATCAACTTTTTCCTTCAAAGCTTCGGGCCTTAACAGAGCATAAACAAAATATTATTGAATTTAAAATATAATGGAGAGCTTAAATATTAACGTATTTTAATATTAAGCAGGGAAAGTTAGTTGCTAATAACGGCTGCTCTTACGACTTATAGATTCATATACAATAAAGTTTTCAAAACTTTGTCTTATCCTACATTGCTACATATATATATATATATATTTATTTAATAATAATAATAATAAAATAAAATAATAAAATAATAATAATAATAAAAATAAAATAATAATAATAATAATTTAATATTTAATATTTAATATTTAATATTTAATATTTAATATTTAATATTTAATATTTAATATTTAATATTTAATATTTAATATTTAATATTTAATATTTAATATTTAATATTTAATATTTAATATTTAATATTTAATATTTAATATTTAATATTTAATATTTAATATTTAATATTTAATATTTAATATTTAATATTTAATATTTAATATTTAATATTTAATATTTAATATTTAATATTTAATATTTAATATTTAATATTTAATATTTAATATTTAATATTTAATATTTAATATTTAATATTTAATATTTAATATTTAATATTTAATATTTAATATTTAATATTTAATATTTAATATTTAATATTTAATATTTAATATTTAATATTTAATATTTAATATTTAATATTTAATATTTAATATTTAATATTTAATATTTAATATTTAATATTTAATATTTAATATTTAATATTTAATATTTAATATTTAATATTTAATATTTAATATTTAATATTTAATATTTAATATTTAATATTTAATATTTAATATTTAATATTTAATATTTAATATTTAATATTTAATATTTAATATTTAATATTTAATATTTAATATTTAATATTTAATATTTAATATTTAATATTTAATATTTAATATTTAATATTTAATATTTAATATTTAATATTTAATATTTAATATTTAATATTTAATATTTAATATTTAATATTTAATATTTAATATTTAATATTTAATATTTAATATTTAATATTTAATATTTAATATTTAATATTTAATATTTAATATTTAATGTTTAATATTTATTTATGAAAATTTATTTATTATTTATATTTTCTTAAAATTTTCGAATCGATTCAAACCGTTCCGACATATATACGAGTGAGAGTATATAGAAGACTAAGACTTAGGTTTCATTGATATCTTCAAAGCTGAGAGACTAGTTTGCGAAAAACGAACAGAGGGAAAGCCGGACATGGCTAGATCGACTCGGCTGTTGATGCTCATCAAGAATATATATACTTTATATGGTCGGAGATGACTCCTTCACTGCGTTGCAAACTTCTAATTGAAATTATAATACCCTGCAAAGGTATGAAAATGTCTAAGAATTAGCGAAAGTCATAATGCAACTTTAAACAGTTTGTAAAGACACATTTAGCTTGGCTTAGTTCTGATACTTCAATAAATATTACTAAACGGTCAGGAGCTGTTGGACCGCCTGCACCACCATATATGTATATACGTGTATATATATAATTATAAGAACGCGAAGAAAGGAGGACCTTGTATCAAATAAGGCAGGATATGTAAAATTTTGAATTCAATCTGCGGGTGCTGCTGCTCGAAAGCAGTCGCAGCCCAACCTTGCCTATGTATTAAAATTGTAAGCTTTATAAGTCTATAAAAAGCTAAAGTTAGAAGAGATTTTTGAAGTTGCAAAACTAAAATTAATTTTTACTATTTTATTTATTCCTTATTTTGAGCTTAATGAAGTATCAAAGAAAAGAATTCATAACTGTAGATTTTATTTTATGCGACGAGTTTAACAGCAGCTCTGGACAGTCAATAGCAACTCAAGTCTACTACGGTAACACCACTAAGACTTGTCGATGCATCCAGATTTTTGGCATTTAAACAAAAAATTTACAAATTTTAAAAGAATAAGTATCGAGAATTTTAATTAATGCCTATTTTACTTAGTTATGATTTTTTAAACATTGTTTTGTTAAAAAAAAAAAATGATTTAAAGAATACGAATATTTCTGTTTTTCTTGAGGCCAAAAATTGTCAAAAAAGACAGTAATTGCCAAATTTCATATACATTCCAATTCGCAATTAAAATCCTAATTAATTACAAAAAGAATATAAAGAAATTAATGCTTGGCTATGCTATACAATACCAAACTGAAAGGGAGCACAAGCTTCAATGTGCCGAAGTTAGCTTCCTTTCTTTCAACAATTGGTCGATCGATTCTATCAAAGATCCACAAAAAACCTGGAGGATATACTCCGGCGGAAGAAATACAATTAGAAAGAAGAAGATGTGACAAGGTCTAACTGAGTTTCAAATTTTAATTTTTGAATGAATTATAAATATATTATTAATAAAGGTTAATGAAAGACTGGTGAAAGAGTAAAAAGGCGCAATGGAAAATTTGGGGAAGTTTGAGGAAAAAATCATGAAAGTGTGTTGTCTAATTCATAAATACTCGATGAAATAGGTTAATGAATTATCGACGAATTAAAAAATAAGTTCGAGAACGCCTGTTGCCAGCTTCAGAGCTACGGCAAAATATTCCGTGCAAAAAATATTGTAATTTTTGGTTGAACAATGCTGTACATTTACCTGTTACTTCGGCAATGAGACTCCTTCCATTTTCTATTGGTAACTCGTTCTTCGTAATGCTCATCTGGAAAAACATTAATATCATTGGGGACGACCGTTTTTATTTAAGCCCTTGATCGGAAAATTTTCAATTTTTTTAGGTTTCAACAGATTGTAATATAATATAAGATATAGCCATTTCGTATTACAAATATCTGTTTCATGGAGGGGAAGGGCTACTATAAGGGCTATTGGCAAGGCAGATTGGTTATCTGCCGTGGATATCTTTTTTTTTTTGCGCCTGAGAGCCTTGGTAATATGTCCTTGAAACCGCCCTTGGTTCGCCGCATAACAGACATCATATCCTTTTCAACCTCGCGACATGCCTTGCAGCAGTAACGCAGACCGATGTTTTTTCTCACAACTGCAGCACCAATGCACAAACAACGCACGGCTGCCGATGGTAAGGTTACCTGAAGAAATTGCCTTTTTCCAGGTTTTAGCAAAACGGGCAATTTGAAAAGTCATTATCAGAACTTACCACTGCACTTCTTGCAATATAGAAAAAGAAAGAGAGAGAGATAGAGATAGAGAGCGAGAGAGATAGCGAGAAAGAGAGAGCGAGGGACAGAGAGAGAGAGAGAAAGAGAGAGAGAGACAGAGAAAGAGAGAGAGAAAAAGAGAGAGAGAGAGAGATAGAAATAGAGAGAAAGAGAGAGAGAGAAAGAGAGAGAGAGAAAGAGAGAGAGAGAGAAAGAGAGAGAGAGAGAAAGAGAGAGAGAGAGAAAGAGAGAGAGAGAGAGAAAGAGAGAGAGAGAGAAAGAGAGAGAGAGAAAGAGAGAGAGAGAAAGAGAGAGAGAGAAAGAGAGAAAGAGAGAAAGAGGGAAAGAAAGAAAGAGATGGATAGAAAGTGAGAGAAAGAGTAATAGAAAGAGAGAGACCGAGAAAGAGATGGAGGGGGAAAGCGAGAGAGACAGAGAGAGAAAAAGAGAGAGCAAACGAGAGAGAGACAGAGAGAAAGAAAAAGTAAGAGAGAGGGGGAAAGAGAGAAAGAGAGGGAAAGAGAGAAAGACAAAAAGAGAGAGGGGGAATCAGAGAGACAGAGAGAGAGAGAGAGCGGGAGAGAGAGACAGATGAAGAGAAAGAGGGAGAGATAAAGAGAGAGAGAGAGAGTTAGATATAAAGATAAGAAATGCAGGGGCACAGAACGAGCGGGAGAACGAGAGAAAGCAAACAACGTCATATAGCTCCTGCGACAGCGCACACAACGGCTAAACAGAAGAGACTAAATTTTAATACTACGGTCGTTTATGCAAAATTAAACACGGAACGATAGTGCAAGCTAAGAGTTTGTTCTTTTTTTTATATTTTAGAATTTAGAATTAAATTTTATGAAAATCGGACGACTAAATCATATAGCTGGAGTAAAACAATCGTTACATGTACCCTTGCAAGGATTATAATTTTAGTCAGAAGTTTGCAACGCAGTTAAGAAGTCGTCTTCGACCATATGAAGTATATATATTCTTGATCATCATCAAAAGCCTAGTAGTTCTAGCCATCTCTGTCTATACGTTTCTACGCGAACTAGTCTCTCAGTTTTTAAGCTATCTGAATGAAACTCTTCATTTATTATTATATACTTTCACTCTTATATATGTCTGAACGGGCCGGATCGGATGACTATATCTTATAGCTGCCATAGGAACTAACGGAAAATTTTTAGAAAAAAAATTTTAACTTTTCCCTGTAGAAAATGCAAAACTATGAAATTAAAACTGTGAATTTAAAACTGTAACTGTAAAACTGTATATAAGTATAGGTGAATATAATGAAAGTGGCATTACTTGCAATCTGCAGGGGTATACAAGCTTTGGCGTTTTGAAGCTAGATTCTTGTTTTAAGGTCAAATTATGCAAGCGGAGACTCTGTCATTCCTTTGTCTTCGTCATTTGTGATTGTTTACAGCTTTTATTTGCTACTTTTAGATAAAACAATTTTAATTAATTTTTCCGTTATTAGCTATAATTTTGGTTTTCATTCTTAAATGCGATTATGTATTTTCAATGCAATATTTTAAATTTATGGCGCACCAAATATTAGCAACGCAGCAAACTTACAGGAAGTGATGAAAGCTGTTCAATTAATATTGAGAATAACGGCAACAAATTTAAACTCACCGAACTTTGTAAGTCTATTGGCTACATATGTATGTACAAAAAAATTTGCGCTTTTTTGAATCGATATGATAGGAGAAAATCTTGAATCTCACAATATTAGTATACAGAGGTGGTCAAAAGTATTTACACGACAGTCAAACTGTTGACTTATATTACTGAAATATTCTGTATCGCGTAGATTAATCTATGCAGAATCAAGTCGAAAAGGAAAACAAAAGAAAAAGGTTAATAAGACAATGCTAGAAGTAAAAGTATAGATGGATGTATAGTGTAATATTTACACATAAATTGTTTACATCTTAAATTTAATTCTGTTAAGTTTGAATATTCTTTATAGCAAAAACCCCGTAAAATACTTTATTAATAATTAGAAAAATTAGCTTTGGCATCGATGAAGGCTTTCAATTGTCTGGAATTGAGTTTACTAATATGATATCGTCTTTTTTTTTTTGCTTTGCTTTCGCATTCCTTTTTGCTCTGCTTCTGCATAGATCAATCTGCGCTATAAAGAAAATTGGTTAAGAACAACATGAATAATAACTTATGTGCAAATAATTGTAAATTTGTGTAAATACTTTTGACCACCTCTGTATTTAGCTGAATGTAAATGAGTGAATTGTCCATAAATCAAACAAAAATAATAATAAAAAAACAAAAAACATAAAATATCGGAAAGTGCTTATCGTAGTCGTCTAAATGGTTGATTTGGCGGAGCTAAAACAACGCGACGGCGTACAGCTCAGATGACTGAAATAAATGAATCCGCTGTTTCTGCTTTGCGCAATGAAAATCAGCCACAGCCGTCAATTCATGCAAATCCCAATGAAATAAGTTTTCTAATAATGTAGACCTCCAAAAATGAATAAATGCTTATAAGGAATATTGTTAGAAGCAAAATATCATGGTAAAATTGAATTGCAAAGTTTACTGAATAATATAGCATCGGGCACATTGGAGCTTCAAGGGGATTAAGTAAAACCAAAGACATTACAGACTATAAGATGGGTAACGTCATACGATTTTTTTGCACACGATTTTTTCGTGCTGGCTTTTGAACTGGCTTCAGGCTCTCTCACATTTCATTCAAAAGTCAGTGAGAGAGCGCTCTAAAGCCAGCCGCTCTCTCTCTCACGCATACAGCAATGTTCCCGCCTGGTCTAGAGCCAGCCGCTTCTCTCACGCATACAGCGATGTTTTCGTGCTGGCTCTAGAGCAGCATGGCGGGCCTCAAAAGACCGATTTTGCGATTACATGTTTTTACATTTATTATATTTTACTTTTATAATTTATGTGTGATAATATATTATTTCTTATTCAATTGAATTAAATAATTGCAAATAAATATATAATTATGAATTTAAATATAAAATATATACATACATACACATTTACATATTCCGTATGTATATATTACATACATATTTATATATTCCGTATGTATATATTATGTAAATAACCCATTTTTAGTATTTAATATGAAAATAAAATTTAGTTAAATGATTTTCTTAAATTCAAATTTGTGTTGATTTGCGCGCTCGGGTGAAAAAGCGGGCTAAGAAAAGCGCGTCAATTGTTTGGTTTGCCCTTTTCGTTTATTTTCTTGCATTCGCTTAAAGCCCACAACGGCATAGAGTCTAATCGGGAGAGATTATTAAAAATTAAATATTCAAACGCATTGCTATTATATAAAATTTAATTCGTTGCATCTGTGACATAAACTATAATAAGTGAGTGAAAAAATTGTGCATTTAGTGGTATTAAACGCAAATTACAACTTTTTACGTTGTTTCGGAACTTTGCGCGCCAATTTTACGCGCTGCTTCTTGCTATTTAAACATGTTTGATTTTTGCATTATTTGTAGTTTAGTTGTTGTTCATTAGGCCATTTGAAAGCCCTTATGGCAAGGGCAAACAAAAAAAAGAGCACAAATCAGTGGAAACAAGGGCAGTCTGCCCCACTGCCAAAAATCTAGTTATTACTTTCCCGCCCTTAAATTGTTTAAATTCCCTGAGAAAAATCCAGAAGTTTTAATGAAATGGGCAGAAAAATGCAACTTTAGCGAGGATTTCGTGGCGAACACTTCATCACTGTTTTTATGCCAAGATCATTTCTGCCCAGATGATATTGGGATAAAATATCTGAGGCGAGGAACAATCCCAGATCGCAATCTAGTAAAAGATTACAGTTGTGATAATAATAATAGTAATGAAACTGATTTTAATGCTGTGAGCTCGCCTCCACTAAAAAGACACCGCTCACAGTCACCTGCTGAAATTTGTCGTCAATGCCATAAAAGCACAAAAACATTAAAATGTTTCCAAAACAAATTTTTTGACTTTAGAAAATTGTCTGATAATAGACAAATGAGAATAAAGAAGTTGCAAAAAGAAAATTCGAATTTAAAAAGAAAGGTGATTAGGTTAGAAGCAAAGGCAAACAAAAACCTACTTTCTGAAATTGAAAATATGAATTTAATTGGAAACGAAAAGATATTGTGTATATGTGTTACTCAGCCCTTAAAGATACCATAAAAGAAATGACTGAATCTGAAAAAGAATGCATAATAACTTGTGATGAAGTGGCAATAAAAAAAAAAATTGACGTACAATTCGTCAGTTGACGTAATTGATGGCTTAGAGCATTTACTTGAACGCTCAAATAAAATGGGAAGCCACATTTGCGTATTTGTTATACGGGGTATTTTAAAAAAATGGAAATTTATATAGAACTATTTTGTGCCAGAAACAAACATAAAAGGTGAATGTTTAAAAAGTCTTATTTATAAAAACATTAATATTGCTAAAATATTGGGTTCAAAATAAGAGGCGTTGTGTATGATGTATGTACCTCGTTACTTGAAGTCACGAATGAAAAACCTTATTTTAGCTTCAATAATAAAAAATATTATATGTTTTATGACATTCCGCATCTTTTCAAATCTATAAGAAATAACTTACTAAAAGCTAAGTTTGAAACCCCTGACGGAATAGTTTATTTTGATGTTATACGAGAGGTATACGAACTAGAGCAGGGATCTGTAACGAGACTGACTAAATTAACAAGAAGTCACGTTAATCCAAATAGATTAGAGCTTATGCGGGTATGTTTGGCAACACAGACATTTAGTCACACTGTTTCTGCGGCCATTAAAGCTTGTAACCAAAACAAGCAACTCCATCGAAATAGTTCAGAAGTGGCAGCCTCTACTGCTGCATTTGTACAAAAAGTTAATGATTATTTTGATTGCCTAAATAGCAGAGCATTAACTGACAAGAACCCCATGAAATGCGCACTTCAAATTAACAATATGGTTTGGAACAAACTGAAGGAAATGCAGGAATACCTGAAGAACGTTAAATTCCAAGGAAGTAACATATATTGTCTTGATGGCTTGCTCCAAACTACTGAGGTTATGTTTGGACTCGTTAAAGATCTTTTTAAAGACCACTCGGATCACTTTTTCTTCTTAACTATTCGAGTTAACCAGGATCCGCTTAAAAATATATTTGCGTGCGTTCGTGCAAAAGGTGGTAACTGCAGAAACCCTTCAGTTAATGAATTTAACATTATTATTGCCAAACTAATATCTTTGAACATTTATAAATTTTCCCAAAAGACAAATGGCGAATCAGATGATGATGTTATGTTGTCAGTAGAATTTGATTCAATTATATATATTAGCCTGGCATTGAAAAGAACGAAGTACAGCAGCAAGAATATGCTGTATCATATTCAGAAATTGTCCAAGACAATAAAAGGTACTTTGACAAAAATATGGATAATTTTTTGATCAATAATGTACCCATTGAACTAACCTCGAGTAGATATTTTTGTGGATATATTGCAAAGACATCTAGTTGTGATAATTGCAGATCGTTACTTATTAAAGAAAAGGAGCAATTAACATATCCATCTGAGCTTTTTATTCATGAAAAAAACTACTCGAGCGACTTGGACTTTGGAAATTTAAAAGCCCCATCTGATACATTTTTTAATGTCTGTAAAATCCACATAAAGGTTTTTGAAAATATTTTCAAAAATAATAAACAACAAAAAAATATTTAAAAAATTATTGTGGAACAATGTATTAAGTGCACAAATGAATGTTTTGATTACCCATTATGGTTCGATAAAAATAATGAATGTTATGTGCATAAGATAGATCTATTAAATAAACTTGTAAAAGTTTAACTTTTTAAGCATTGCAAATGGACTGTGATAGCTGATAGGCAGAAGAAGCAAGCTAAGCTCAATATTTTATGTCATAAGTAGTGAACAGCAACGATTTTCATAATTATTATATAATGAATGTGGACTAGGCCTATTGGGGATACCACAATAAATAAAACGCGCCAGAAAGTCTACCTCTATGGTGGTGTGGAAACGATTTATACCAATATTTTTCATGAACTCAATATTTTGTTATATTTGTAATATTATAATTTTGACATAAATACGTATAGAGTTTAAATGTAATATTCAAATTAAACACTATGTATTTATTTATTTAAATTTTTTGATTTACTTATAAAAATAAAGAAAAAAAAACAATACAAGGGCATTCAAGCACTAAAAAATTTAATCAAGCTAAAATCAAAACATTCAAACACATTGATATGAACATGTATACATAAACAGTGCAATACATGTTTGAGATCAGCTGTTTCTGCTGCCGTTCTCGTCCCCTCTCTTCCTAACAAGCTGTCTGCTGCACAAAATATAAAATTTTAATTTTTCGTCGTTGCGCTTGCGAACAGAAGCACACACTTATTCACGCACACATACGCACTTGCTTGTTCTTGTGTTTACTCATACAAGCAAACGCATTCTATTCTTAGATTTTTACGCTCTCAACTTTGTGAGAGCAGGGAGAGCGCCATTGTCGTTTGAATGAAAAAATTAGCCTCATATTGCAAACCGAAAGTATGAACGTAAGGCATCTTATAGACTGTAATGTCTTTGGTAAAACATTCACGGAATGTTTCGATTTTTTTTAACGTTTGGATCCATTTATAACTTAACAAAAAAAAAACATGGGAAGAGGGATAAGTCAACGTTTCATAAATCGATGTTTGTCTAATTAGAGGAGACATGCATTTTGTTATAATTGTATTGACTGGTGGCTGGCAGAAATCCTCTAGTTGAACCTATCACGAGGACGCCGGCTGGGCAATGAGCACTTTGTTATCTCTTACGTTTGCTCAGTCCGAGGTAATGCAGTGTCTAGCTTAGGCTTCGGTTCGAATCATCCCGCTCAAAAATCTCGAGAAAATGAATGAAATGAAATGGTGGAGGGGCCTGCGGCAGGCATAGAACGCAAGTTGGTGGTTTCCATGAAAAACAAACCTGTGTGGAGGGAAAGGAGAAATCAACCGGGGCTGGGATATCAGCCCAAAAGCCGGGGGAAGGCGTGACTGCTAGTTTCGGTAAAGAAGCAATACTCTGAACAGAATGGTCAATTTGGCCAACCTGGCAGTCAATAATTAATATCAAGCTAAATAAACAAATTATGTTTTTAAATTTATTTGTATAAAAAGGCGCCTTAAAAAACGTCAGTTCGCGGACAAAGATGCGCACACCCTGCAGGCAGGAGAGGTGGAGAAAGTCCAAGCTCTTGAAACTGGACGAATCAGTGAAGAAAGAGAACGGCGACCTGGCAATTATAGTCACCCCGTCGGGAGTTGAGCACGGTACCCATGACTCTGAGGGTGCAGCAGCTCAAACGTCATAAAAGCATTTGCATCGGCGGAACTTTCCATTTCCATGAAGCAAGGGACCGCCGACTTAGCTTTGGTACAAGAGCCGTGGATTTCCTCAGTAAACAAGAAGACTCGCGACTTGTCCGGGGATGGTAAGATCCGCGTACAGACAGACAGACCCTCTCAAAAGAATTACTATATGTATACCGATATTTAGAACTAGGAAGAGGACCAAGCCACCGTGGTGGAATAAGGACCTCTCGCTCCTCAGGGCTTTATTTAAAATAGCCAAACAAGCGAAAGATGATATACATTATGTCAAGAAACTGTTTACACAATGAAAATAAAACATATTTTTTGACATTGCATGCAAAAATTACGACTTTTTTTAAACGTTTTTGATTTTTTTTGAATGCACAACTAATTAATTGATTATTTTTAATAAGTATGTACAAAAACACAAACAAAACAACCAAAGGGTCAGCGTCAAAGCAACAACAAATGAGTACACATTTCTGGCACTGTCATGAAACTCTTTACAAACTTTAGTTTTCGATTCTGTTTTGTTTCTTCTTGAGAAAAAACGGTACTTTACCGTTACCTATGCTTTTGCTCGCAGCGACATGATTGCATTCTATTCATTTTATTGTGAAATCTTGCAAAGCACACACCAAAAAGTGACAATAGTAATTTTTAAAAATGCGTGGAGCTAGATTGACCTTTGACGTGGTCCAGTTGGTTTATTATAACCACCAACTTGGAAAATCTGCAGCTGAGTTGGCCGACATGTTTCGGGTATCCCGGAAAACTATTTACAATGTGTTAAATCGGGCTAAAATTGAAGGAAGGCTGGAAGGAAAGTCTGGAGGCGGTAGGAAAATGAAGATTGACAAACGGGCAGAACGCCTTATCATGCGTAAGGTGCGTCATAACCCCCAAATCTCGACCTGAACCCTTGCCAAAGAGTTGGAGGAAGAGTGTGGCGTAGTTGTTTCGCACGAAACCGTTCGCCAATTGATACTAAGGAACAAATACTCATCGAGAGTTGCACGAAAGAAACCCCTGCTGTCCGCAGTGAACATTCAGAAGCGGTATTCTTTCGCTATGGAGATGATCGGCGAGCCGGAAAATACTGGGATGACGTCATATTTTGCGACGAAACCAAAATTATGTTATATTATAACGACGGTCCTTCCAGAGTATGGCGCAGGCCGCTAACCGCATTAAACCAACGCAACATTGTGCATACCGTTAAATTTGGCAAATTATCAGTTATGGTGTGGGGATGTATAAGCAGCAAGGGAGTCGGGGAGCTCGCATTTATAGAAAGCACTATAATTGCTAAGCAGTATGTCTCCATTCTCAAATCAAATTTGAAGCAGAGTGCTGAAAATTTTGGCTTAATTGTCAACAAAAAGCCCCTATTTAAATTTTATCAAGATAATGACCCCAAACATAAGGAGCACACCGTGCGCACATGGCTCCTATATAACTGCCGAAAGGTAATAAATACACCTCCTCAGAGCCCTGATATGAACCCTATAGAAAATTTGTGGGTTCATTTCAAGAAAAAATGGCTAAAAGGCAACCGAGAAATCGAGCAGACCTTAGAACAGCAGTGCTGGAAGAGTGGCGGAGGATTCCATTGGAATATGACTTGCCAAAGCTCATCAATTCCATGAAAAAACGCATCCAACATGTTGTAAATGCTAAGGGAGGGCACACAAAATACTAAAATTTTTAAAATTATTGTATAAATTATAAAATATATTCATTTAGCTGTAGGTTTAGTTTGTTGTGTAAAGAGTTTCTTGACAGTGTCAAAAATGTGAAAACTTATTTTTTGTTAATTTTACGTTAAATCTTGAATTGTTTTGTTTATGTTTTTCCATGTTATAATTAAGAATTATCCAATAAATTAATATTCATTGAAAAAAAAATTTAATAACCTAGCAAAAGGCGTTATTTTTGCATGCAAAGTAAAAAAAATTTGTTAATTTTCGTTGTGTAAACAGTTTCTTGACATACTGTAACTAATGAAGAATACAAAATCATACTTAAGGGGTATTCTAGTCTCTAGACAGGCTCGAATTTCGAGCTGTTTTCAACAATTAATAAAAAAAAACCACTAGATATTGTTACTATCCGTTTTTAATCATTTTTTTTTTTTTTGTTGAACTTCGAAGATTACATAAAATAAATTAAAAAAAAAAAAAAATTGTTTTCATCGAGTTATTCGTTCTTGATGAGGGGGAAAAAAAGACCGTGTCCTCGTCGCCAGGATTTCTACCCTTCGCGTCATTTAAAAAATAAAACAATGTTAGATTCTTAATGAGAACGAATGATGCTATGTCATGAAACAGCAAAACAAGAAAAAAAATATATTTTTGTTTTTTAATGCCGGTCGGATTTTTTAAAAATATTATAAATTTCAAATTTTTATTTTTTATTGCTTTAAGTTATTGAGATGTTAGAAAAATATTCATGCTAAATTTCAAGTAAATCAACAGATTAGAACTTGAGATATTATGGTTACCGGATCAAAAAAAAGTAGTTTCGAGAAAAACGCGTTTAAAGTTTCACGTTCGCTCAACCGGTCTAGTTGGCACATCAGGAAACCGGACAGCTCATGAGGACGACATAAAAATAATTAACGGGGGATCTGCCTATGAACCATCGATTGATAAACACTCAGCGAAATATACGAGTGGGCGAATAAGGTAGGATAGATAGATATCAACGCTGACAAGACGGACCTCATTCTCTTTACCAAAAAATACCGCTATGGATATTCCCAATAATCAACACAGCCAGGCTGCAAGCTGGCATGGAAACTCAATGTATTAGAGAGGATGAATAAGGCCACCATAACGCTATACGCATTAAAGAGGATGCTTAGCAGCACATGCGGTCTCTCGTCCGCTCTGATGCACTGGGTATACACATAGCTGGTACGTCCAACACTGCTGTATGAAGTCTTGGTGTGGGGGCGAGCCACGAAAAAGAAAACATATAACAAGCTTATGGAGATAACCCAGCGGCAGGCAATGCTCTGCATATCAGGGGCGCTGAGGTCAACCCCCAAATCGTGTTTAAAAATCGTTTCCAAAAAGCGCAATAAACTCAGCCACTACGTGCTGCATCTCCCTCTACATCATCGAAAACGGAAGCTGTAGAAACTGCGTAAGCCCGCCACTAACGCAAGCAAGAAGAAGTTGCCCCTAGAGATGCCGCCAAGGAGACACAAAGTGAACTATTTTTGTTCGCCACAAAACACCTTAATTTTCAAGGAGTATAAAACTGCATAAAATCCCAGGTCCATACAAACAACATCCAGAAAACTGAGGGCCACACTGCCCTATGCTCCCACGAGGGCCTTTCTGTTTAACGAGGTTGTCCCATGTGATGATTAGAAAAAATTTAATAATTTTTTTCATGTATCGCTTCCTTACAAAGTTACAGCGCTGACAAAGAGGGAAGCTCGAGACGTTTCCCTATGTTCACGAATTTTCTAACGCGTTTTTCTCGAAAACCACGAATACTACTAGACCGATTTTGTTGAAACTTTTAGAATATGTTCATCATACATTCGGATATCGCAGAAACTATGATATTTTGTATCGGTTAACTGTTTTTTTTTTAACTGCAAACAAATGAATTTATAAAAAAATCGAATTCAAAGTGGCGCAAAATTTTATATTTTTCAACATTTTCAATATCCAAGTTCCTTCGATGTACGCATTCATCCCGGTTATAATGGCATTTAAGTTTTTACAATCGGCCCACGTTATTTGCCAGAATCATGTAGACCATGACCATATTTTTTTCAGTGTAGTACCTTAACACCCTATATTTCAGAAATTAAAGAATATTAAAATTTAAAAAATAGTGGCGCTTTTAAAGAGAATTTAAAAAAAAAAGAACGATCCAAAAACGGACGTGACGGCCATAAATCAATCCCCTTAACCTAAGCTATTTATAACCTTGCAGGGTATTTTAATTTCAGTCAGAAGTTTGCAAAGCAGTGAAGGAGATATGTATTTCCGACTATACAAAGTATATATTTCTGTTTCTACGAAAACTAGTCGCTCAGTTTTAAAGCTATCTGAATGAAACTTTCCAGGTTGTCTTCTATATATTCTCACTCGTATATAAGTCGGAACGGCCGGATCGGACGACTTTAACATAACATAATATACATAAATAACATATATACATAACAACTTATGTTTAGCTTTGGCTAAATAAGATTACATATATAATTTTACTTATACGTTGCATGCTTGAAAAATTGTGCAATATTTTCCTAATTTTAACTTTTCTTAAAGTTTTTAAACATTTAAAGCCGAAATGTAATAATTCTAAATTTTTGTACTCAAATTATTTATTAAATGTTTATTTAAAAAAATGTAGGCAAACCAACTATAAAATTAACTTCATTTTAATAGAATATTATTCTCTAAATCTTTTCCGATTTTCATTTAGAAGAATTTTACATAGTTTAAGATGAAAACAAGAAAACTGCGGAGAATTTCTTTTTTTTTAAGAGGGCACTTCGTGCTAAAAAATATCCGGAAAGGAAAAATTCCCCAACCTTAGCTGCAGACTTAGACGAATTTCAAGTTTTTTTCCATATGCCTCTAGATCCTTTAAATATATATATATGTTGACAGTCTGCGAAACAAAAAATGAAAATTTTTACGTTTCAATAAGCCCATAACAGCTGTATTTTTTTTTTTAACTTTCAATATAAAAACCCTCACCCTCACCATAGGTGTAAGTCGGAAGGAGGCAGATCCGACAACTATATCACATTGCTACCATGAGAACGCTGACTTTCTTGTTCATGTTTAGCTGGAGTTTAAGTTGTGATCCTACACAATACCACATATCGTTTAAATTTTACTGTTTTTGTCTGATTCTTTGGGTACTAAAAAATATTTAAATTATAATTTACTGCAGATGATGTTATAGTATCGTTAATACGTACATATAGTGACGTCGTATATATTTTAAATTTATAGTGTCCAGAATGTGGAAATGGTGTACAGGAAATTGTCACTTATAAAAATTTAAATTTAATAGAGTTATAAAAAGGTAAACTATAGGCTAGTGTTATATAATACTTTGAATTGTTAACACAGGTGTGCCTATTATTCTTACAAGACTGAAATAAATGCGCTTTCGTTTAAACCATACCATTATACAAGAATCAAGCAATAATATAACAACGTTGTTTGACACCGTTGCACTTAATATTATTACAATTTAACGTAATTAATCATAGATATAAAGAAATAATTACCATGAATTATATGGGTTTTATCTTCATCCCTACTCTCGTTATTGCGACGCCAGCTGACTGATGCATTTGAACTTTCATTATCATTTTTATCCATTTCGACTTCTGTAAGTTTTCCACATAGCTCTTCTTCAACGCTGCTTGTATCCTGTTTTCGAGCGAGGGCTAAACGTTCTTCAATTTCCAATTCTCTTGCCGCTGTATCTACCGGTTTAGCGGATCCAAACACATTTAGCGATAAATTTCCGCTTTGTTTAACTATTTTTGTATGCTCAACAACAGATTTTTCAAGTTCCGTTTTTGTAACATCTGGAAGTGGCAAAGTTCGTGGTTTTAAATTTAATTTCGGTCGTTCTTCGAGTTTTGAATTGTCTTCTCGTGAATATCTTTCTACATTTCTTCCACGACTTTCACGATATTTGTCAGATAAGTCTTCCCTTCGGGTTGGAGAGGAATCAATTGATTGTGGTCTCGCGCTCGTGCGCCAAGAGCCTGGTGTGTTAGTTTCATCTCTGTCCGGTAAGACCTTTCTTTCTCTATTAAAGCTTCGTTCATAGTTAGAATAGCCAAAACTACCACTATTATTTTGACTATCTCGTCTCCAATTTCCAGAGTCTCTGTTTTCTCCACTATTTCCGAAGCCATCAAAACGGCGATTGTTTTTCTGCCGATATTGCTGATCGTTTTCGTTTGATAATTCAATGCGAATGCGACGACCTTTAATGGATGGATCCGGTAAGCTAAGTACATAAATTAAATCATCTCTATTGTCTAGCTCAACATAGCCAAATCCCCTTGATCTTCCGTTTTCACCATCTTCACGTGGTAGTCTCAATGACATTAAATTAATACTTCCAAAAAATTCATACAGGTCGTCTTCGTTTGCATCAAATGGCAAATTATTAATATACGCAATAAACGGGGGCTTGTGGGGAATGGAATTATCATCAAATATACGATTTGCCCTAGGCGCTGTAGGGAGCTGATAAACTAATGGCAATGTATTACAACCGTCATCGCTGTCTTCGCCATCCAAATTTCGCAATTTCTTCGAGACTTGCGTAGTTCCAACAGGTGTGTCAGCATTAGAGAGGAAGGATTGTAAAGATATAACTGTACCTTTGTTCTTTTTACCCTTTTTGCCTGCAAAAGATGTATAGTTTCATTACGTTTATATTAATATTTTTTGGCATGAACATGTACTTTTAAATTGTATTGTGCATACATAATAAACATTGCAAATGCGAAATCTTATTCGCGGGATATTATTCAATTATTAATATATATAATCGTATATAAGGAAACGTAAGAACAGGACCAAATATGTACAAACACACGAACATTTCGAAGGGTATATATTGTAAAATTCATATATATGTATATAAGTACATGCATGTACATATATTCAAACGTTACGTGTCACAACTAAGCCACGCGGGTTGGTGAAAATTATTTCTATACTAAAACCGTTCGGTAGTGAAATAAATAAAGCATTTTAACAATCTAATAATTTAAATTACAAGTAAGCCCAACCTGTAGAAGCCATTTCGACAAAGATTTCCAAACTAAAATTTTGAGTTTTTATAAATGCTATAACTTGAGAAGTCAATTTCCTTTTATCGTTATCGAAACAGTAAGTTCGTTACTGTATGCCATAAAATTCTAACAATTAGCCATACAAAAAATAACGTATTCTCACAGATATACTTACATAAATATATCGATTTATAAAGTGGTTGAGATAGTTCATTCCTAATGAGTGAATCAACAGTATTATCTACAAGGTATTTCCCCTATGACTTAATGACTGCAAAACTAAAAATATCGGCAATTCTACATAAATAGACTGACATAAAAAATACTGCTATAATTAACGAAAATTGTATTTTAAATACGTATTTGTGTCTTTTCACAAAGAGCCATCTTTCATCCACAATCCGTTAAATGGATGGTGCAAAAGGTTTACCGTTCCGAAATTGTCATTTTAGTCGCCATACAATGATTATCATAATTCTTAGGTGCGACTCTGAATTCTTCTTCTTCTTAGAGAAATTTAAACAGTGATTTAAATAAACAAACAATATTTCCGATTCGTCGGTGTTTTCCGTAAAACCCTACCTCTAAATTGTTTTTAACTGAATTCTTGAACAGCAGCTTTTAACAGTTTCAATGGTCAAATGTAAACGATCGAAGAAAAATCCTGATAGGGTCTTCCCACAAAGCTCCATCTGCATTCCTCCATAAGGATTTCCCGTTCCAAAATTCTCATTTTGTTCTCCATCCTTTGAGCATCCGAATTTGATGGACTTGCTTTAACGATAGTTAGTCGATAATTCTTCTGTGCAACTCTGCTTTCTTCCTCTTATCAGTGAAAATTTGATCATTCACAACAATAATTTAAAAAAGATGACAAGGAACGAGTAAATAAGAAAGGCGCCAAAGTTCAAAGAATCAGAGAAACTCTGTTAGTGTTTTCGGTTATTCCATCCCCAAATTGTCTCGAATTTATACCATTTTATATAAAACTCTTATATCTATCTATGTTAGGAACTGCTTCTCTTCGATGGGGCAAGACCGGCTAGCCAGTCGTCTCGGGGAGCGATTTTTCTCCGTCTGCCCGCTGGTCGCACCATAATTCCAACTGATCTGGAATCCACAACAAAATGGACTAGAGAACGGTAAACAAAATTGAACCAAAACAACATTTAAATGCACACCTCAAATTAAACTCCTTATTGTCTCCCGGAAGTATGTTTGGGGCATGGCTGGAAACACCAATAATATTTGATCAAAAAGATATATGTGACGACGACAAAGAAAGAAAAAATTAAAATTATGAACAACTGCGAGGACACAAAATAAAAGCACGGGCACAAGTATATAAGAAAATATAAAATATATATATATTTATATCGACTACACTAATTAAACCCTTCTTTTTTCAGAATTTCATCCTACCTTACTGGAGCTCCAATATGAATAAGGGGCTGAGACGGGATTTCTTGTTTCGTTTCAATGGCAGTTATACCCCTACTTGGATCGGCCGGGACAGCTCATCCGCATTCTTCTAGATTTCGATTTTTTTTTTTGACAACGTAATTGGTTGCTTTGTTCACGTGTGATTCTGTTTTACATATTTGTTCACAAAATTTTTAATTTGTATTGTATGTCATAATTTTCTGTATTTAATTTAATTTAATTTAATTTAATTTTGATATTTGGATTTGTGTTGACTAGTTTATGTGCTTAGCACTGTCGTTCTATTGTCTTTTTTCAACTTTTTTGCATTTAATATCACAATTTTAGGAATGAATTAATAAATAAAAAAATATTTATGAATAGACAAAATGAACAAACGTTGTTAAATAAATTAGCACTGGCACAATCAAATAAATAGATAAATAATCAATAATAAATAAATAAATAAACAGAAATAAATCATTTCTTTTTTCCAGGTTTGGGACCTAGTGCTTGGGTTGGCATGGAAAGATATCCCGGGTCCGACAAGGTTGTCCCCGGGATCGAAATGTGTTCACCGTTGTTCCCTTTATTTATGTAAAAATCTTTTAAACTAGTTTTTTTTTAGTTCCATTCGGAAGGGACTCACTTTCTTTTTCCTGCCTTATGCTTTTCCGGTCTTTGTTCCCTCCTGAGATCCTCATATTTTCGTCGATCTCCGGATCGGGTAGTAGCTATCACCCCGTTTGCCACTCGACTCACGTTTCCTTTTTTTTTTCTTAAATTTTATTCGGATCAAACAAAAGCAAAGATATGGAGCATAATTGATTTTCGCCCGCGGTTCATGTTCTCGTTCGGATTACCCTAAATGGCCGCCACTTTGCTCTATTTATGGGATCGATTCCCGTCGATTCCCTTTTCTACTTTTCTAGTCTCTTTCACTCGAGGGCGAGAACCGTTTCCAAGGACAGGGCTCTGTTCTGGTCTAGGTGTGTGTGGATGCACTCCATCCGTGCTCTCCTCTCCGTCTCCTCACATACCATCTACATTTCCCCTCCTCATAGGTGTAGATGGTAGATGGCGCTTTAGCTTCCACCTTTCCCCTCCTGGATGGACTTGCCAATCTACGTTTGGCGCCCAGGCGATATTTTTTCGCCTTGGGCTATCGATCACCGTCAGAATGCAACACCACGCGAAAATTTGCCAATCGCAGAGGAAGCTAATCTTCGCGGCATTCCTACACCAAAACATAAGCAAACAAAGTACAAGTGATGGACAACTCCGAGGTGTTCGGCGGACGGCCTTTGCACCACGACTGCATGTTTTGCTCCAACGTAGGCCACACCCATGGTCTGTATCCTGCCTACCTATTGTGCCTATTGTAAGCGTGTCGTTCTACCCTTATAGCTGCAAGTCTTTTGCATGGTAGATGCCAATAGGCTTTCGCGCCAGGTCCCCCTCGAAAATGTTGTTCCCAATGGGCCTGAACTTGGCTTCGTAATTGTTCCCGAAGTCGCTCAATGGAAAGTTTCGTTGGAACACTTCTTGGCGAAGTTTTACGTGGAACTCCCGGGCACGACTATTATACCGTAGGATGCTCCGCTCGTACGCCTGATGTAGGGGCTGCTTGATGCGTTCGCGGATGATATTTCGTTTGTCCTGTGCGCTTAGCGTGGTTACCTCGTAGTCCGTCAGCGACTGCAGTTTTCTGGCCAACTTATAGCTGCACCCGTGGATGTACATCTACTGGCGTCACGCCCGTCGCCTCATGGATCGAGTAACGGATCGCCTCTTTGATCTCCGGCAGAAATGCGTCCCAATCTCGGTGATCCTGCTCCAGATCCGTCCGAATAGCGGCCAGTACTGTCTTATTCATCCTTTCCGCAGCGTTGCTTTGCGACGAGTATACTGCCGTATACTGCCTGCATCATGTCCTGAAACTTCTTCGCGGTTAACTGTTAGCCATTGTTAGAGTGTATTACCTCTAGTACTCCGAACTTGTAGAACACCTCGTGTACCAGGAACTCGACGACGTTCTTGGTGGTGGCTTCCCTCATCGACTTCAACAACGTGAACTTCGAAAAGTGATCCACGAAGACAAAAATCAAGGCTTTGCCACGTTTTGACCGTGAATGTTTTCTTAGGAAGTCTATATAGAGCTTTTGGAAAGGTCAGTCCGTTGCCGCTTTTTGCCCTATTCCGACTTGCGTGCGGTAATTCGTAGCCTTTGCCTCCTTGCACTGGATGCACCGTCCCACGAAGTCGCGTACCTGCGTCGTCTCCGCCCTATCGTTTGACTTCCTCAAACATTCCGCCACCAATCCGAGATATTTTATGTGCATGTCGAAGTCCGGTACGATGATCAGCAGGTCGTCCAGGTACACGAACACGTTTGACCTCAACTATGCGGGAATCACCTGGTCCATCAGCCGGCAGAGCCCCCTCTTCGCGTTGCATAGGCCGAATGGCATCATCGCGAACTAATATAAAGGCCTCCTCTGTACCGTAAATTCCGTTTAATGGCGGCTCTCGGCCTCCAGTTCCACCTGCCAGATCGCAATCTTCAAGTCGACACTTGGAATGTAATGCGTGTGCTCGATCCTGGACAAGATTCGTCTGCGGGTACGCGTCCTTCACGGTGAGCTGGTTGAGTTTCCGCGCGTCCAAGCACAACCGATTCTTGTCCGGCCTTCACACCACCGTCGTGCGGTTACTCCACGGACTCTCCAGCATCTGGTCCACTTCCGCCCCACGATCTCCTGCATCGCTGGTGACAGAAATTAATTCCGGTCCTTGAAGGGCACTGTGCCTTCCACGAGCTGGACTCGGTGTCTCTCTACAGATGTCTTCCCCAGTCCGACGTCCTCAAAAGCTAGAAACTCCTTTTCCTTCTCATGCAGGTCCCACTCCTTTCCATCGAGCCACGGATGTTTGGCATCCCACATTTCGGAAATGCTTGCCTTTGAGTTTGGCATCTCCACGAGAATGGTCGGTGCCAAAGCGAACCGCCTCCAGAAATCGGTCCGGAGGTGCATGGCCTGTTCCACACGTAGTAGGTGAGCCCCTTCTCGACTCCCTTGAGTTGCACCGGCACATGCATTCGTCCGATGATTGACCTGTCTTCTTTCGTAGCAGTCTTCACTACGGACAGGTAATGCTCCATCCTCACTCCGATCGCCATCAGCAACTCTCGGAAGCGGTATCTGGCCTTCAAGAACCCAAGGCTGAAGCTCCGCATCCCCTCCAGTTGGTGACTGCCAAATATCAAATATCCTACCATTAGCGGGTCTCCCACCATTCCGCCCTCGCCCTCCTGTTTCCCACACAAATTGGGCAGCTTGGAGTGACCACCTCCGGCTTCCCGTAGCGGAAACATAAAAGTTTCCGCTCTGGTGACAGGCAATCGCGGAACCCGTGTTCCGCCCGTTTGCAGTTCCAGCCAATCAACTTGGGCCGGGAAACCTCTTCGACAAACGGCTCCTCCGCTTCCGCTTCGCCATCGGAATCCACCTCTTCCACCTGACGTCCGCTTGGTTGGAACTTGGACGGTCCACGGTAAGCGGGTCGGATCTCCTGTTTCATAAAGGCCTCCTTTACCTCCAGGCACTCCTCGCGTAGCTGCTCCACGTTGTAGACCCGCAGGGCGTACACGAACCTGTCGAGTTCGGCGGTAAGTCCCTTTTTCACAATTCTGACCATTTCCGCCTCAGGTATGGGTGTCAGCAGTTAGTTACCCAGACGGCTCATCGCTTGGAAGTACTCCTCCACGGATTCGCCCTGCTGTTGTCGCCGGTCCTGGAGCATTCGCCTCCGCTAAAACTTCCCGCCTCTGCCATGAAATCTGGCCACCAGACTCTCTTTGAGGTCATCCCACGTCGGTGGACTCTTTTTGACAATCTGCCAATAGCACTTGGCGGCCTGGCCTCGCATCAGCTGGTAGAAGCTACCCAGCACCTGGTCCCGGGACCACCTTGACTGCCGTTGCAGATACTCGACTCGGAAAAAAAAGTCTTCTACGGCGCGTTTGTTTGCGTCGCTCGTCTCTTCTTTCAGGGCCCCGGAGACACTCCCAGCTGCTAGGTAGCGCCTCGTATGACGCTTGGAATCGATGGTGATGCCCACCGTTCGTCTGCTGTCGCCCGCCTGGGTACCATCCGGCGTCGAACTCCATGCCTGCATGCCCGCCGTGTATCCTCGGAGGTTTGGATGGCGATTTGTTCGGCTTCTCCTCCTCCGGCTTGGCCTTGGGATACGCTGTGGTATCGCTTCCCGTCTCCTGGCGTGTGGGTATTCCATCACCACTGTAGTCTCTGACGTCCACCCGCACTGCCTGCTGCTGCAACGTCTGGACTGCGGCTGCAGTTTCTTTCAACGGCTGGACCACCTCGTTAATCATCGCCATCATCTCCAAGAAACCCACGGCGAATCTCCTCCTGGGCGGCCCAGCTGACGTTATCCGAGGCCTACGCTTGATGCGTCTCATACGATGCGATTTCCGGGTGCAAACCCTGTGTTACCATAGGACACCCGTAGACAAGCCATTTCCGCGCCGTAACCGGCAGGAGCCAGACTCTAATAACTCACCCTGATGAGAACACTCCCTTTACCACCAGGCACCGATCAGGAGCCTCCTAGCTGACCTTCTGTCGCCGCTAGTGCTATCCCTTCTCTTCTGGAGGATCTCCACTCTTGGGTGATTCTCTGACAGAAACAATTTACACAACGAACATTTACTTTAAGATTTTTTCTTCCGAGCAATTAAGTTCGAATTTTTATTGCCAACATAAGCCATCGCATCGTTTTCCAACCTGGAATGCCGGACCACTTGGATTTCCACTCTCGACTGGAAAAATATTTATATATTTTCGTCTCCTGCGTATAGGTGCGGATGTCCTTTTTCAAGGACTTTCGCCCCCTACTCCTAGTTTATCGAAACCTTGGGCGTCTTTATGTTACGACCTGCTTTTCTTTGATGGGGTAACGCCGGCTAGCCAGTCGTCTCGGGGAGCGATTTTTCCCCGTTTGCCCACTGGTCGCACCCTAATTCCAACTGATCTGGAATCCACAACAAAAAGGACAAGAGAACGATAAACAAAATTGAACCAAAACAACATTTAAATGCACAACTCAAACTAACTCCTTCTTGTCTCCCGAAAGAAGGCTTGAGGAATGGCTGGAAACACCCTTGAACGCACCGTCCCTTCCTGGAATCCGCATCATTCCCCGGATTCCCCTTGGCATATGGTCTTCCTCCCCCCTTCCAACGCGAATTCACCATCAATATAATGTTTACTAGATGGACATACTTGGTTATGTTAGACTAATTTACAAGTCTTTCGCTTTTCTTCATTTCGGAACCTCGCATGGATCAAAGCAAACAACACCAATAATATCTGATCAAAAAGATAAAAGTGATGACGACGAAGAAAGAAAAAAAGGAAATTATAAAGAACTGCGATGACACAAAATAAAAGCACAGGCATAAGTATATACAACTACACTAATTAAACCCTTCTTGGCATATTGTGCATATTGTGCTGGCCGAAATTTTTCTCGTGGATGGTAGAGTCAAATTTCGTGTTCTCTAAAATGCTCGCATGGAATTGAAATCATTCTATTTTTTCTCTGTTGGCAACAACATGCTCGACAATGGATGGCAACGTTGGCACGAACATAATTTTTGAAATCGTTTAGTTGAGAGAACACGTGCTTGCGCAGCGCAAAATGAGCAAAAAATTTATGCAAGAATTCATTTTTTGTCTGCAAAATCATCCTGCTGTATGGCATGCAATATGCGAGGCTAATAAAAATAAATATTGTAAAGAAATCGATGATGTGTGAATTTTTGGCGCTTTGCGTACCATTTCTTCATCCACATACTGTGCTTCCTCTTTTCCGCTTCCTCTTTTTATTTTCTAAGCGAATATGTATTGCCATCAGTGCAATTACAGAGCCGCTTTCGTTGTCCGTTGACATGTTGACTGCTTGAAAATTCGCCGTCAAATGATGTTCGCGTGCATGTTGGCACTAGTTGTTTGGAAAATTAAATTCAAGTTGGCGAGCATATACGCGTGATTCTGTTTTTTGCATATTTGTTCACAAAATTTTTAATTTGTATTGTATGTCATAATTTTCTGTATTTAATTTAATTTAATTTAATTTAATTTTGATATTTGGATTTGTGTTGACTAGTGTATGTGCTTAGCACTGTCGTTCTATTGTCTTTTTTCAACTTTTTTGCATTTAATATCACAATTTTAGGAATGAATTAATAAATAAAAAAATATTTATGAATAGACAAAATGAACAAACGTTGTTAAATAAATTAGCACTGGCACAATCAAATAAATAGATAAATAATCAATAATAAATAAATAAATAAACAGAAATAAATCATTTCTTTTTTCCAGGTTTGGGACCTAGTGCTTGGGTTGGCATGGAAAGATATCCCGGGTCCGACAAGGTTGTCCCCGGGATCGAAATGTGTTCACCGTTGTTCCCTTTATTTATGTAAAAATCTTTTAAACTAGTTTTTTTTTAGTTCCATTCGGAAGGGACTCACTTTCTTTTTCCTGCCTTATGCTTTTCCGGTCTTTGTTCCCTCCTGAGATCCTCATATTTTCGTCGAACTTGGCTTCGTAATTGTTCCCGAAGTCGCTCAATGGAAAGTTTCGTTGGAACACTTCTTGGCGAAGTTTTACGTGGAACTCCCGGGCACGACTATTATACCGTAGGATGCTCCGCTCGTACGCCTGATGTAGGGGCTGCTTGATGCGTTCGCGGATGATATTTCGTTTGTCCTGTGCGCTTAGCGTGGTTACCTCGTAGTCCGTCAGCGACTGCAGTTTTCTGGCCAACTTATAGCTGCACCCGTGGATGTACATCTACTGGCGTCACGCCCGTCGCCTCATGGATCGAGTAACGGATCGCCTCTTTGATCTCCGGCAGAAATGCGTCCCAATCTCGGTGATCCTGCTCCAGATCCGTCCGAATAGCGGCCAGTACTGTCTTATTCATCCTTTCCGCAGCGTTGCTTTGCGACGAGTATACTGCCGTATACTGCCTGCATCATGTCCTGAAACTTCTTCGCGGTTAACTGTTAGCCATTGTTAGAGTGTATTACCTCTAGTACTCCGAACTTGTAGAACACCTCGTGTACCAGGAACTCGACGACGTTCTTGGTGGTGGCTTCCCTCATCGACTTCAACAACGTGAACTTCGAAAAGTGATCCACGAAGACAAAAATCAAGGCTTTGCCACGTTTTGACCGTGAATGTTTTCTTAGGAAGTCTATATAGAGCTTTTGGAAAGGTCAGTCCGTTGCCGCTTTTTGCCCTATTCCGACTTGCGTGCGGTAATTCGTAGCCTTTGCCTCCTTGCACTGGATGCACCGTCCCACGAAGTCGCGTACCTGCGTCGTCTCCGCCCTATCGTTTGACTTCCTCAAACATTCCGCCACCAATCCGAGATATTTTATGTGCATGTCGAAGTCCGGTACGATGATCAGCAGGTCGTCCAGGTACACGAACACGTTTGACCTCAACTATGCGGGAATCACCTGGTCCATCAGCCGGCAGAGCCCCCTCTTCGCGTTGCATAGGCCGAATGGCATCATCGCGAACTAATATAAAGGCCTCCTCTGTACCGTAAATTCCGTTTAATGGCGGCTCTCGGCCTCCAGTTCCACCTGCCAGATCGCAATCTTCAAGTCGACACTTGGAATGTAATGCGTGTGCTCGATCCTGGACAAGATTCGTCTGCGGGTACGCGTCCTTCACGGTGAGCTGGTTGAGTTTCCGCGCGTCCAAGCACAACCGATTCTTGTCCGGCCTTCACACCACCGTCGTGCGGTTACTCCACGGACTCTCCAGCATCTGGTCCACTTCCGCCCCACGATCTCCTGCATCGCTGGTGACAGAAATTAATTCCGGTCCTTGAAGGGCACTGTGCCTTCCACGAGCTGGACTCGGTGTCTCTCTACAGATGTCTTCCCCAGTCCGACGTCCTCAAAAGCTAGAAACTCCTTTTCCTTCTCATGCAGGTCCCACTCCTTTCCATCGAGCCACGGATGTTTGGCATCCCACATTTCGGAAATGCTTGCCTTTGAGTTTGGTGCTGGCATCTCCACGAGAATGGTCGGTGCCAAAGCGAACCGCCTCCAGAAATCGGTCCGGAGGTGCATGGCCTGTTCCACACGTAGTAGGTGAGCCCCTTCTCGACTCCCTTGAGTTGCACCGGCACATGCATTCGTCCGATGATTGACCTGTCTTCTTTCGTAGCAGTCTTCACTACGGACAGGTAATGCTCCATCCTCACTCCGATCGCCATCAGCAACTCTCGGAAGCGGTATCTGGCCTTCAAGAACCCAAGGCTGAAGCTCCGCATCCCCTCCAGTTGGTGACTGCCAAATATCAAATATCCTACCATTAGCGGGTCTCCCACCATTCCGCCCTCGCCCTCCTGTTTCCCACACAAATTGGGCAGCTTGGAGTGACCACCTCCGGCTTCCCGTAGCGGAAACATAAAAGTTTCCGCTCTGGTGACAGGCAATCGCGGAACCCGTGTTCCGCCCGTTTGCAGTTCCAGCCAATCAACTTGGGCCGGGAAACCTCTTCGACAAACGGCTCCTCCGCTTCCGCTTCGCCATCGGAATCCACCTCTTCCACCTGACGTCCGCTTGGTTGGAACTTGGACGGTCCACGGTAAGCGGGTCGGATCTCCTGTTTCATAAAGGCCTCCTTTACCTCCAGGCACTCCTCGCGTAGCTGCTCCACGTTGTAGACCCGCAGGGCGTACACGAACCTGTCGAGTTCGGCGGTAAGTCCCTTTTTCACAATTCTGACCATTTCCGCCTCAGGTATGGGTGTCAGCAGTTAGTTACCCAGACGGCTCATCGCTTGGAAGTACTCCTCCACGGATTCGCCCTGCTGTTGTCGCCGGTCCTGGAGCATTCGCCTCCGCTAAAACTTCCCGCCTCTGCCATGAAATCTGGCCACCAGACTCTCTTTGAGGTCATCCCACGTCGGTGGACTCTTTTTGACAATCTGCCAATAGCACTTGGCGGCCTGGCCTCGCATCAGCTGGTAGAAGCTACCCAGCACCTGGTCCCGGGACCACCTTGACTGCCGTTGCAGATACTCGACTCGGAAAAAAAAGTCTTCTACGGCGCGTTTGTTTGCGTCGCTCGTCTCTTCTTTCAGGGCCCCGGAGACACTCCCAGCTGCTAGGTACCGCCTCGTATGACGCTTGAAATCGATGGTGATGCCCACCGTTCGTCTGCTGTCGCCCGCCTGGGTACCATCCGGCGTCGAACTCCATGCCTGCATGCCCGCCGTGTATCCTCGGAGGTTTGGATGGCGATTTGTTCGGCTTCTCCTCCTCCGGCTTGGCCTTGGGATACGCTGTGGTATCGCTTCCCGTCTCCTGGCGTGTGGGTATTCCATCACCACTGTAGTCTCTGACGTCCACCCGCACTGCCTGCTGCTGCAACGTCTGGACTGCGGCTGCAGTTTCTTTCAACGGCTGGACCACCTCGTTAATCATCGCCATCATCTCCAAGAAACCCACGGCGAATCTCCTCCTGGGCGGCCCAGCTGACGTTATCCGAGGCCTACGCTTGATGCGTCTCATACGATGCGATTTCCGGGTGCAAACCCTGTGTTACCATAGGACACCCGTAGACAAGCCATTTCCGCGCCGTAACCGGCAGGAGCCAGACTCTAATAACTCACCCTGATGAGAACACTCCCTTTACCACCAGGCACCGATCAGGAGCCTCCTAGCTGACCTTCTGTCGCCGCTAGTGCTATCCCTTCTCTTCTGGAGGATCTCCACTCTTGGGTGATTCTCTGACAGAAACAATTTACACAACGAACATTTACTTTAAGATTTTTTCTTCCGAGCAATTAAGTTCGAATTTTTATTGCCAACATAAGCCATCGCATCGTTTTCCAACCTGGAATGCCGGACCACTTGGATTTCCACTCTCGACTGGAAAAATATTTATATATTTTCGTCTCCTGCGTATAGGTGCGGATGTCCTTTTTCAAGGACTTTCGCCCCCTACTCCTAGTTTATCGAAACCTTGGGCGTCTTTATGTTACGACCTGCTTTTCTTTGATGGGGTAACGCCGGCTAGCCAGTCGTCTCGGGGAGCGATTTTTCCCCGTTTGCCCACTGGTCGCACCCTAATTCCAACTGATCTGGAATCCACAACAAAAAGGACAAGAGAACGATAAACAAAATTGAACCAAAACAACATTTAAATGCACAACTCAAACTAACTCCTTCTTGTCTCCCGAAAGAAGGCTTGAGGAATGGCTGGAAACACCCTTGAACGCACCGTCCCTTCCTGGAATCCGCATCATTCCCCGGATTCCCCTTGGCATATGGTCTTCCTCCCCCCTTCCAACGCGAATTCACCATCAATATAATGTTTACTAGATGGACATACTTGGTTATGTTAGACTAATTTACAAGTCTTTCGCTTTTCTTCATTTCGGAACCTCGCATGGATCAAAGCAAACAACACCAATAATATCTGATCAAAAAGATAAAAGTGATGACGACGAAGAAAGAAAAAAAGGAAATTATAAAGAACTGCGATGACACAAAATAAAAGCACAGGCATAAGTATATACAACTACACTAATTAAACCCTTCTTGGCATATTGTGCATATTGTGCTGGCCGAAATTTTTCTCGTGGATGGTAGAGTCAAATTTCGTGTTCTCTAAAATGCTCGCATGGAATTGAAATCATTCTATTTTTTCTCTGTTGGCAACAACATGCTCGACAATGGATGGCAACGTTGGCACGAACATAATTTTTGAAATCGTTTAGTTGAGAGAACACGTGCTTGCGCAGCGCAAAATGAGCAAAAAATTTATGCAAGAATTCATTTTTTGTCTGCAAAATCATCCTGCTGTATGGCATGCAATATGCGAGGCTAATAAAAATAAATATTGTAAAGAAATCGATGATGTGTGAATTTTTGGCGCTTTGCGTACCATTTCTTCATCCACATACTGTGCTTCCTCTTTTCCGCTTCCTCTTTTTATTTTCTAAGCGAATATGTATTGCCATCAGTGCAATTACAGAGCCGCTTTCGTTGTCCGTTGACATGTTGACTGCTTGAAAATTCGCCGTCAAATGATGTTCGCGTGCATGTTGGCACTAGTTGTTTGGAAAATTAAATTCAAGTTGGCGAGCATATACGCGTGATTCTGTTTTTTGCATATTTGTTCACAAAATTTTTAATTTGTATTGTATGTCATAATTTTCTGTATTTAATTTAATTTAATTTTGATATTTGGATTTGTGTTGACTAGTGTATGTGCTTAGCACTGTCGTTCTATTGTCTTTTTTCAACTTTTTTGCATTTAATATCACAATTTTAGGAATGAATTAATAAATAAAAAAATATTTATGAATAGACAAAATGAACAAACGTTGTTAAATAAATTAGCACTGGCACAATCAAATAAATAGATAAATAATCAATAATAAATAAATAAATAAACAGAAATAAATCATTTCTTTTTTCCAGGTTTGGGACCTAGTGCTTGGGTTGGCATGGAAAGATATCCCGGGTCCGACAAGGTTGTCCCCGGGATCGAAATGTGTTCACCGTTGTTCCCTTTATTTATGTAAAAATCTTTTAAACTAGTTTTTTTTTAGTTCCATTCGGAAGGGACTCACTTTCTTTTTCCTGCCTTATGCTTTTCCGGTCTTTGTTCCCTCCTGAGATCCTCATATTTTCGTCGATCTCCGGATCGGGTAGTAGCTATCACCCCGTTTGCCACTCGACTCACGTTTCCTTTTTTTTTTCTTAAATTTTATTCGGATCAAACAAAAGCAAAGATATGGAGCATAATTGATTTTCGCCCGCGGTTCATGTTCTCGTTCGGATTACCCTAAATGGCCGCCACTTTGCTCTATTTATTTTTTTATTTATGCTTGTTCGCTCTTTGTTCCCTCCTGAGATCCTCATATTTTCGTCGATCTCCGGATCGGGCAGTAGCTATCACCCCGTTTGCCACTCGACTCACGTTTCCTTTTTTTTTTCTTAAATTTTATTCGGATCAAACAAAAGCAAAGATATGGAGCATAATTGATTTTCGCCCGCGGTTCATGTTCTCGTTCGGATTACCCTAAATGGCCGCCACTTTGCTCTATTTATGGGATCGATTCCCGTCGATTCCCTTTTCTACTTTTCTAGTCTCTTTCACTCGAGGGCGAGAACCGTTTCCAAGGACAGGGCTCTGTTCTGGTCTAGGTGTGTGTGGATGCACTCCATCCGTGCTCTCCTCTCCGTCTCCTCACATACCATCTACATTTCCCCTCCTCATAGGTGTAGATGGTAGATGGCGCTTTAGCTTCCACCTTTCCCCTCCTGGATGGACTTGCCAATCTACGTTTGGCGTCCAGGCGATATTTTTTTCGCCGTCGGCTATCGATAACAGTTAGAATGTCTTATATATTTATCTTTGTGAGTCTCTACTGCACTGTTATCTATGTTCCAGAAAAATCATTTGAGAATATGCAATTCTTCGTCATAGTATTCGTTTTAATGTAGTGCCAACATAAACTTCCGCAATCATATTCGCTTTTTATAGTACCCATCACGGCGAAAAGTATCATAAAGTTATTTTTAGTCATATATTTTATATATATATACCTGACTTTAAAAAACACTGACGGTAGACAGTACATGGTAACATTCATCTTGTTTTTCCTACAAAACCAATGTGAATAAGCTATAAGTCTTTTCGGTATTCATAGTACAATCATTTGGAATATATTTCTTTTTATAGCGCTCTCTTAACTTAACATTTGTTTGTAAATGCTTTATATTGGTTGAGTATTTACCGTATTAAAATGGCAGACGATTTGCAGAACTACAAGTTACAGTTACAGCAGGTATGTTTAATTATGTTGCTTTTAACAATTTTTCTTAAATTGAATATATTGAATATATGCATTTATGTATGTATGCAGAAATTGAAATAAATTGTTCACAAATGCATAAAAAAAAATCGGGAAGTAAATACCTATGTGTAAAACACTTTTATTTGTTGTGTGTTTATATGTTAATATGACAAAATATTTGGAAACATTCGAAGGTGTCAGTGTAATGTAAAATAAAATATAATTGGGCTGCAAATTCAAGATATTGCTATAATTTTTGTATATATGTATGTACCACTTTCATGCAACGCGATTAGAATTATTTATGTTGTAGGCATTCACATAGCGGGTTAAAAAAAAAACAAACGCGGACCCTACGCATTCCGCTCGGAAACTTTTAGAAAATACCCCTAAAACCACACATTTTCAGTAAACATTTATTTCCAATTCATTAAATTTTTTTATTTGTAGTGATTGACATATTTTTGGTTATATCCTTTTATCAATTATCATATACACACATACATATGTACATTTTAATTTTTAAACCCTTGCAAAGTATTAAATTTTTAGTCAGAAGTTAGCAACGCAGTGATAAGTCTCCTTCGATTTTATAACTTATTTTCATATGTACATATACATATGTATACATACATGTGTACATACATATATTCTTGACCACCATCAACAGCCGAGTTGATCTAGCCATGTCCGTCTGTGCGTTTCTACGCAGTCTCTCAGCTTTGTAGCTAGTCATCTATATACTCTCCCAACTATACAATTCGGATCGGGGCGTATCGGACAACTGTATATCATATATGTATGTACATACATGTATACATGTACATATACAGTGCCGCTCTATCTTTTTTCCAATTGAATTTTTTTCGAACTTTTCTTTTTATTCTGTGTTCTTCGACTGCGTGATTGAAAAGAGTTAAATCTGTTTTTAGTTTTTTTTGGAAAATGGACCGCGGAAAACATTTAACCGATTTTGAAAAATGTCAAATAATAGGCTATATTGAATCTGGCATAAAACACCATAAAATAGCTTAGAAAATCTGTCGAAGTCAATACGTCGTTAGTAATTTTCTTCGTAATGAAGGAGACTATGGTAAAAATATGAATGGAGAACAAAATGTGCAATATATGCGACATCGGAAAGGGGACTTATCCTGCGAAATGCCTTAAATTCCCACCTTTCGGTTTTTAAAATCAAATTATTCGAAGCGCCAAACACTTGAAGAGAAGAGACTTGCTATACGATCCGGCCCCTTCCGACATATATACGAGTGAGAGTATATAGAAGACTAACTGCAAATTTTTATTCAGATAGCTTCAAAAATAAAAGATTAGTTTGCGTAGAAACGGACAAACGGACATGGCTAGATCGACTCGGCTGTTGATGCTGATCAAGAATATATGTATTTACTTTATATGGTTGAAGCAGACTCCTTCACTGCGTTGCAAACTTCTGACTGAAATTAAAATACTCTGCAAGGGTATAATAAAACCATACCTCAATAATGCTCGTAGAGCTAGGTACACACGATGCAAACAATTTGCAGCAAGTTGAATATAATTTGCAGCAGAAGTTTGCAAGTTCTGTTGTTTTGTGAAAGTCAATGAATAACGACGTATTTATATTATGTCGGCACAGAAATCGAGAGTTGCTACTGTTGCTATATTAGCTACTTTATTTAAACGTACAAAAGTGAAAAGATTAAAGTCTGACAAATAAATAAAAAATAAATTGTACTACTTACCAAATTTTATAATTATTTCAGTCGTCATATTTAATAAATTTAGGCGTATCGAAAAAACTTTTGCCTAATTCTTCACCAATTGCGCGATAAGCTTTTTATGCTTATTTTTATAGTCTTGTGACGAGACATCCCATTAAACAGAATGATTTTCATAAAATTATGCTTGCCTGCTGCAAGCAAAGAGCACATGCAAACAAGCAAGCAATGACGCAACCAAGATAGCGGTAAAAAAAATGTATACAGACGGCAAGCAAAAAATATTGCTGCAAAAAAATGTTGTAAGTTCTTTGTTTGCAGCAAAATGGTCTCAATCGTGTTTATACGTGCAAATTTTGTCTTCTCCGACGAAAAGAAGTTCAACCTTAATGGATCGGATGAATATAATTACTATTTTCACGATATGCGAAAGGAAGAGCGTTTTTTAAGTTGACGTCACACCTGTGCAGGTGTCCAGAAGAGTATACGAAGGAGGAAGATAATTTAAGGACTCCTTTGTTGAAGCATTTAAAAGAGCGTGGTCGACAAATTCACTAAATGAAATTGAAAAATATGAGTCTTTACCAAGCCGTATGTCTGAATTAATTAAACACAAAGATGGGCATGCCAAATATTAAATAATGCTAGAACAGTGTATTTTATTACTTAAGTTACCCTGTACCTTTAAATTATACTTAACCAAAATAAATTTAATAGTTTTAGAGGTCAAATCTAATCAGTTGAGTCAAAAAAAAAATAATTGATATTTAATGTTACGTTTTTGAAAAAATAAAACAAATAATATAAAAACAAAACTTACAGAACAGAAACTTTGTTATTTCACTAAAGACATATTTCTTTATACAACAAAATTTATTTGAATTAATTAGGAGTGCTTGTTACAGAGATACAACGTTTTAAAAAAAAAATGTCAAACCTATTCAGTTGAGCGGCACTGTATGTGTATGTAGCTGCCATAGGTAAATTTTTAATTTCTACAGCTTTCGACAGATTTTGATTTATGAAAGATACTCATTTTTTATTATTCTTGAATTTTGATTTTTATTAATAGAGGAAGATGTAAATCTAAAACTGTAACAGTAAAAATATTAAAATTGAATATGTAAAAACCGGAGCAGCTAAAACCTGGTAGTAACATACGAAAAGTATTCTTCAATCGGCAAATCTCAATATAAAAAAAGTTCGCGAAAAGAAGGTTTTGAGTTTTCGCTCGGGCGGGTACTAACATGAGATAAGTGTGCCAAGCGAAAAAATATGATGCGTTCCAGGATCAAAAAACTAAATAGCTGTGCTTTTAATGCCAAGATGGATGGAAATCTACAAAATAAAAACATTGCTTGAGTGCAGCCCTTTTCTAGCAGACAAGAAAAGATTTTAATTAATAAATGCTGTAATGCCAAGGCCCATACATTTTTTTTTTCACAAAAGTCATTTAAAATTTGTGCCTACGGTTATTTGTCTTCCATAGCTGGGAATACATCAATAAAAATTATTCCAATATCCAATCCGTTCGAATTCATTTTAATATCATTTAGTAAAGTTTGTTGCTGTTTAACCATTTGACGGATTTGCCCATATCTTTTATTAGTTTATTAATTTGATCACATTTGCATTTCCAGTCGGAATGGGCTAGAAGAACAAACGATAGGTTAAGGTAGGATCGGTAGGGCCAGAGGGGGCAGTGAGGTAGTTCGAGAGCGAACCGCTGAAATTGGCGGTCTATTTTAAGAGAAAGGGCTGTTACCCTTTTGCCTCGGCCGTTAGAACTTGAGCAAAATTAAAGAAAAGTGAGGAAAGAAATGATCCAGCAATTAATGCAATTAAAAATTCGAACTCTTCCAGTTTTCAACAGATTTTCATCAAATTTGAGATATTGTCATTTTGCATTATTTTAGAATTTCGGATTTAATTTTATAAAAATCGGACTACTACTACAAGCTGTCGTAGAATCTATCACTAAATATAGAGGAAAATGACAAACTGTAAATGTTAAACTGTAACTTTACAACAGTAAATATAATAAGTATGGGTTTACTGTAATGAAAGTAGGAATTACTTCCTTGATTTTTAACAGAAATGTATATAATTTATATGGAATTAAAAATTAATGATCGAATTTCAATCTGCAAGGGTATACAAACTTCGTCGTGCCGAATCATTTCTGGATTGTTCCTATGGCAGCTATACGATATTGTAGTCCGATTTTCAAAAAATTAAATCCAAAATTCTAGAATAATAAAAATGGCTTTATCTTAAATTTGATGAAAATTCCGTTGATAACTGGAAAAGTTATAATTTTTTCTTAAAATTTTCCGATAGTTCCTATGGCAGCTATATGATATAGTCGTCCGATTCGGCATTAAATATATATCAATTAATTCAAAACATCAAAAGACTACCACTTTCCTATAATAATCAAATTAGATCAATTTTCATCTTCTTCGACACGCCGAAGTTTGTATACCCTTGCAGATTGGAATTCGATCATTAATAATTAATACAATATGAATTATATCGATTTCTGTTAAAAATCAAGGATGTAATTCCTACTTTCATTCCAATCACCTGTATACTTACAGTTGTTCAGTTACAGTTTTACATTAGTTTGGCATTTTCCTCTATATTTAATGATAGTTTCTATGGCAGCTATATCATATAGTAGTCCGATTTTCATAAATAAAATAGAAATTCTAGAATAATACAAAATGACTATATCTTAAATTTGATGAAAATCTGTTGAGAACTGGAAGAGTTATCATTTTTAATTGTATTAATTTCTGGATCGTTCCTATGGCAGCTTTATGCTATAGTCGTCCGACTTTCAAAAAATTATATCCGAAATTCTAGAATAATAAAAATGGCTATATTTTAAAATTCGGTGAAAAGCTATAATTTTATTTTTCTAGAAATTTTCAGATCTTTCCTTTGGCAGCCATTTGATATAGTCTTCCGATCCGGCCCATTTTGACATATATACGAGTGAGAGTATATAGAAGACTAACTGCAAATTTTTATTCAGATAGCTTTAAAAGTGAGCGATTTGTTTGCGTAGAAACGGACAGAAGGACAGACAGCGAAGACAAGCAGTTCGCCTGGCCTCATAAAGGCATCTTTTAGCGATACCAGTACTGATCGCTGATGATTGCATGGATCCTATCGTCGCTTGACTGTCTACAAAATAGTTGACCGGCTTACGTAGGAGGTCCATGCTCTGCAATAGTTTTGACGTTTTCCAGATGGCGTAGATTTCCGCCTAGACTATGTATGCTGCATCATCACGTCCCGACCAATTGAACTATGCTCGAATCCTTATAACGCGTATTTCCAAATGCAACTATGCGATGTGCTCCATTTCCTGCAGTCAGATGCGCTTGGATATCTAAGGGGTCAATTCTGATTATGTGTTCGAGAGTCTTTGTAGGGGTGGACCTCACCGCCCTTGATATGCAGAGCAGTACCTGCCGCTGAGTTCTCTCCTTAAGCTTGTTATACGTCTTCTTTTCCGTGGCTTGCCACCACACTAAGACTCAATACAGCAATGTCGGACGCACCACCGATATGTAGACTCAGTGCATCTTTAATGCAAATAGCGCCTCTCTAGTACAATGCAGTGGTATTTGACTTGTGTTTTTGGGTTCAGCCTGGTTGTGTTGATTTTTGGGGAAATCCATAGTGGCAGCGAACACAATAGAATGACTAAGATGGGTAACGGCCTACATTTGTTTTGCAATATGAGACTATTTTTTCTTTTAATGACAACGCCAATCGAACTTGTGTATGGGTAAACACAAGATCAAGAAAGTCCGCATGTCTGCGTGAATATGTGTGTGCTTCTGTTCGAAAGCGCAAGCACCAAAATTAAAATCATTGTCTGCACATTTCACATGTAGCACGATTAATACCCTAATGTTCCAACGCGATGTCATGAATAAAATATATTGTGTATTATACAAGTATATCCGATCATTACTATCAAATTACTATATTCAAATAATTATCACAACATTTTTTTTTAAGTGTATTCCAAAATACATTAGAACTTTTAAAGTGAAGGCTATATTTTGATCCATGAGAATACGTGTGCACACAAACAATCGGCGGTTGTCGCAAGAAGCTCCCACTGGATTTTGATTAAAATGTAAGAGAGCGAATATTCCATCTACCCCCGGTTTTTTTTATCCCCGAAAGAAGTCTAGCCCAGTGGATTCTTTTAGAGGATATTAGATCTGTTGAAACATGATCTTCTCCAGTTGCTAGGTCCTGGTGCTCGTTGGCATCGGTGATCTCTGTCTATCCTAGGAAGAGCGCTTGCATTAGTGCTGTTAAGGCCTCTAAAGCTGCCCTTAGTCCACTGTCCATTGTCACGTTTTAGATGAATGTGTGGTGGGTTGCTTCTATGGCAACTTTAGGAGTCTCTATATTAGAGTAGAAGTAACTTCTGGCTTTATTGGTATTCGTGTTGTGATATTCCATTGTCCATTCAAAGCCTTTTCAATATCTGCATCAGATGAATTTAGGATCGGTCGTTATTTTGGGTCGTCCACGTTCCGCACTTGAAGCCTTGTAAAAAGTATTCAGCCAATTGGGTTGATTTAATAGTTTAACTCTAAATTTATTGATTAATTGATTTAGCCCAAAAAGCAATCATTTTTATTATTTATTTGTTTATTTTTTTATTCATCTAAACTGCGTAACCTTTATTTGAATACTCTATTCTACAAAACTAATTGGAATACGAGTTCTTTTTGCATTCGTACCCGTTATGTGGACTAAAGGTCAAGGATGTACATTGGTGAAATAAACGAATTTACACAAAAAACGAATTTAAACCAGCAAAATGACGTTCACTTAGTGCACAAAAGAAGTGTAATAAATTTAATAATTAAAAAATAATTATTTAACCAAGTGATTTTCACAATGCTTCTGACGCACTTTAACTCACTTTAAGAGAAATTGAAAATGAGCCGATCTGAGATCATTGATTTAGTTCTTAATCGGATAATCTCCATGTTTCGACCCACCCTTGCAAACTAAGGTCTGCGAAATAATTCATCTTATCACCGTATAAAGTTGTTATTAAAACAAAATTCTCTATAATTTTAAATTAATTTTAATTTTAATTTAAAGTTACAAAATAACCTATTCAGATCCAGCTGTTTTCAACTTTAAAAAATTATAAGAACATTTTCTTAAAAATAATGTAATTTATTTTAGAACGAAATAAATGAACTGATCGAATTAGAATAATATTAATAGAAGTAGGTTTTTTTTTGTTTTTATTATCTTTATAAGCTAAATATGTCCTCCATTATTATTAATAACCTTTAATATGTGGTCTGGCATTGAATTCACAAAATTTTTAAGAATTAATCCATCAATTTTGTCCCATTCAGCTACAATAGCTTCCTTTAAATCCTTTAAAGAGCCAAATTTCCGCCCATGCGCATAAACCTTGTTGGACAGGATTTTCCAAAGGTTTTCGATCGGGTTTAGATCAGGACTTCTAGCAGGCCAGCCCAAAACTGGAATATTTCTTTCTTCAAAAAACTTTTTTGTGTACTTTGAAACATGAATGGCAGCATTATCTTGCTGAAATGTCCAAGAATCCCCGTAAAATTTTTCACCAAAATTAATAAGAGCATCGTCAAGGAGCTCCACATATTTTTCGGAGTTCATTTTGTGGGATACGAAGCAGATCGGACTCTTTCCTGCAAATCCAAAAGCTCCCCATACCATAAGATAACCACCTTGAAAATTGCGCGACACTTTAACTTGCTTGGGGGTCCTGATATCGCGATAATAATATTGATAGCCATCTGGACCATCCAAATTAAATTTTTTTTCGTCGCTAAAAACAATATTTTGCCATTCCTGGTCCCAAAATTTATGCGTCTCTGCAAATTGCATGCGGGCAGTTTTGTGTCGTGGGAGACATTTGGCATTTGACACTTTTTTTTCATATGAAATGAAAGGATCTGCTCGTAAAATCTGTTGGACTCGACGATTTGAAACTGGAAGGGTTAGTTCTTGGCAAATTTCAGCTGCGCTCAAGTTTTCTTTAACCGCCAAATATTTTATTCGCCGTTTAGTGCTATCCTGTACAAGGGGTGGGCGCCCTGAACGTGGCTTTTTACCATGATTGACAGGATCATTTAGGAACTTTTGAATTGTGAAAAAGCTCCTTTCCATTTTCGATACGATTTTACGCAAAGACATACCAGTTTCACGATAAGCCAATATTCTGACTCGCTCTTCATCCGAAAGGTATCTTTGTTTAGGCATTGTTACTAAAATAAACGAAAACTTAGATTACAGAAACTAATTTGTCATTAGATCTTACTTGTTTTATTTATTTTTCAATAAAAAAGTAACTTTTAGTTAGCTACATACTTGACTGGTTAGACACAACGTTGTTGTTGTTGGTTGTGTACACCAAGTTGCCACAGAGCTTTAAAAAAAAAAAACTAACGGTAACTAATCAAATTTTATGTTTTGGCTTTCAGTTCTTGGAAAAGAATTTGTTGAACAAAATAATGAAAAAAAAAAAAAAAAAAATTGAAAAAATACATCTCTAAAGCTTTTATACAACGATATTTGTTTGATAAGGTGAATTATTTCGCAGACCTTAAGCTGACAAATCATTTAAGCATCGACATCGGCCCTATGATCATTTCGCAGAAAAGCGTCGACATGTATTCTTATACACAATTAAAAAGCTTTATAATTAACTGTATCTCTATGTACCCCTATGTACTCCCTAAACTCAGAAAAAGTAGTAAACTCTTAAATAAATTGATTACATATATTATATTGTTTTAATATATTTGCCGTTAATGTAAGAAAGTTTTTTATTTTACTTTATAGGTGGAAGCAGCTCTGCAAACTGATCCAGAAAATGAAGAGCTTTTAAAACTTAAAAGTGATCTGGGAGAAGTCATTACACTAACTCGTGATTTAATACACACGCAATTAGAAGAGCAACATAAATCTTCATATGTAGAGCCATCTTCAACTAAAACTGCTTCGGCAAATTACTTTGATGAAATTGAAGCTGCTCTTTTAGAAGCGGAAAAACTAGTTTCAGCTGCTAAAATTTGGAAGATTGGCGATAAATGTCAAGCTAAATGGAAAGAGGATCGACAGTACTATGATGCAACTATAGAGGGAATATCAAGCGAAGGAGAAGTAAATGTAATATTTGATGCATATCAAAATCGTTCTACAACAAATGTCAACGAGCTTCGAGAATGCTGTACCCGCAACGAAGTTTTTCCTTCAAATAAGTATATATATTAAATATGGTATTCATTCTTAGTCGTTTAACGCTTTGTTTTTTAGACGACACAGGCCAAACCAAAAGGAATATTTAAAAAAAAGAAAACAAAAGAAACAGCAGCGCTTTAAAGACCTGGAGGAGGAACGTGAATCAGACAAAAATAAATGGCTGAATTTTACAAATAAAAATCAAAAAAAAAGTGGAATAAAGGTGAAAAGTATATTCGCTTCTCCGGATAATGTAAGTGGCAGAGTTGGAGTCGGCACTTGTGGAACAGCAGGAAAGGGCATGACTGATTTTACAATAGGCGAAAAATATAGAAAGGGTCTTTAAATGTATAAAATAAAAATAAATTATAAATAAATTAATAATAAATAAATGAAATCAAAGAAATTCTCAATTGCCCTTGCAGGGCATTTCCGACCCAATGAAGTATATATATATGAATATGGTATTCACTCTTTGTCGTTTAACACTTTGTTTTTTAGACGACACAGGCCAAACCAAAAAGAATATTTAAAAAAATTAAACAAAAGAAATCAGAACAAAATAAATGGAAAGTGGAATAAAGGTGAAAAGTATATTTGCTTCTCCGGATAATGTAAGTGGCATATAGTCATATTGTATTATTTGTTGCATTTCCAGTCGGAATGGGCTAGAAGAACAAACGATAGGTAGGGCCAGAAGGGGGAGTGAGGTAGATAGAAAGCGAACCGCTGAAATTGGCGGGCTACTTTAAGAGAAAGGGCTGTTACCCTTTTGCCTCGGCCGTTGCTCAAAAAAAGCAACGGATTCAATGCCGTAACTTTGGAAGTGGTCCGAGGCCATTTATGGAGGTGAATAGCAACCGGCTAGGGCAGTAGGAAAAAAAATGGAGCGTGAGCAAAATTAATGGAAAGTGAGTTACGAAATGCTAATGAAAGGAAGTTTCCTTTCAGCGTGGCGGTAATAGAATCACTGGCCACAGCATTTTTTGTTGTTGTCGGTGGCGATATCCGTGTGCGCCGCCGGCTTTTTGTTTGTGTTTTGTGGCTGTGCCTGGAGCGCAGAGCCATCGAGCGCTAGTTCAGAGCCACCTTTCCATCGCCGACGAGAGCCAGCTCAGAGCCATCTTGCGTCACCAAGCTGCTGAGCCACCAATTCGACTGCCGAGTGGTCGTCATCAAGCCGCAAGGAGCCGCCATTTTTTTTTTTAAGTCGGTCAGTCCGTTCCGAGGGAGGGCCGGCGAAAACGGGCAGAAAGTTTTTTGGCGATACATCCCACAGAGGTGTAATTCTCTTGTCGTACAACTGCCAGTTGCCGCCGTTCCGGTTCGTGATTTCGGGCCGCGCCAGCTCCACCTCCGTCTCCTACAATAAAATTACCTTATTAGTTTTTTACAGTTTCTTTGGAGTTTATATATATTATACATTATATTTTGTCCTACGCGTCTCCAACTTGTGTCAGGGATTATTGCAACACGAGTGCTGTAAGATGAAACAATCGGCTTAGAAGAAGCTAGACTGAGTGAATACATCAAAAGCCACTCCCTGTTATGTCTTTTGGACCTCCAGTAGGGATAATAGGTAGAAAGGAGGCAGTCCTTTTGTGCCAGGTTGAGGCCTGTTGTTTTTTTTTTTTGGCGTAGCGCCGCTTCTTCGCTGTCGCAGTTCTCGGCGCGAGCGTATTCCAGGCTAGGGTGAAGATTCGCCGAGATAAAATAGGCTGAAGCGAAACAAAAATTCACATGTTAGAATTAAGCAGAAATTTATAATTAGTAAATTGAAATAAACACGGAGTGAAGTATTTAGATGAAGATGAGCCGGTCACCAGATCGCCTGGAATAGGGTGGTGCTCCGGAGCTGGAGATGGGTGGTGCCCCGGAGCCGGAGATGGGTGGTGCCCCGGAGCCGGAGATGGGTGGTGCTCCGAGATAAAGAGGAGGCACCACTGGATGGATGGGTGCGTCGTGGCGAATCGATCAATGTCACCAATTGTGTCCAGAATAAATGTAATGTAAATAAATAAAAAATTAATCTTCTTACAGATATAGTTAATAAAAAACACGTGTAGGTTGACTGTTGGCTGTTGGCCAGGAAGAAAATCCTTATCTCGAGATTTTAAGATTGCATGCTCATACTCACAGTTAATATTTAATCACGTCAGTTATGGTATCCTTGTGTTCCCTGAGTGTCCTTCATTTATTCTTGCGGTGTTTTGCATAAGGGCAACACGATAACTCCGCCGGACAGTTAGCGCACGCAACCCAAAAACATAAACCTCTCACAATTAAGAAAGACGGAATAATAATCAACAGATGCCGATGGTTAGCATAGATGACGGGTAGTAAGGGAAGATCGTAGTAAGGTAGGTAGGTTTAAGTAGTCAGGTTACTAAGGTAATCTCCATATAGAGCTTACCTCGGTTTTGTTTTGACCCAAGCTGGTGAGCGATGAAGTGATGCGCTCTGAGTTGGTTGTGTTCGGAGGAGTGACACAATAGATGCTCCGGTGTCTCCTGATCACTATTCCCTGCAGGTTGCACGGTGTGGATGGCAGGGTAGACCAATATTATGGCCTGCACATGCCTATTGGCCAGTGTCCGGTGATGTCCACCGTTATCCTTCTGATGTAAGCTTTACTCTTGGAGATCTGTTAGCTACTATACTCTGGCCAACATAGTTTAGATCTTGTGTGCTCCTTCTTGATTGACCATTCCTTGGTGGCTAGTAGTTTTAAATGGACACATTTGTAATTTATTCTTTCATTTCCTCTGGCACTTTTCGGATCAGATCATCATGCCTGTTGTCTTCTGCGAGCCATTATAGTACCTTTTTACAATAGACGCAATACTTTCCATTGCGAGAGTTTTAAGTCTCGATATAAAGATATAAGTCTCGACAGCTTTCAGCATTGCGAGAAGTTCAGCATGGAACAGTGTCGCTGAAGATGGGAAGTAAAAGACTGTTCTACTCCCCGGTTCTCAACGAAGATTCTGGTACCGCAGCTCATCCGGTTGCACTCCCTCTTCTCCATTCTTCCCTTGTAAGGTATATTGTGGTATATGTACTGCCGATGCTTTGTCTTTCCAAAAGTATTTTTCTTGCGCTCTCGATTCGGGTTTAAGTTTTGCAAAAAACAACGGGTTTCAATTTAATCTTCTTTATTGTGTTCAATAACTTCCCGTTCACATCTCGTGTCCTTGCTATTCTTATTTATATATTTAATTTTGTTTATCAAGTTAATTGTACTGCTAGTGCTTGCCTATGCATTCCTTTGCATTCCTCTTTGTGCCTTTCCCGTTAAGCCGTTGTCCGCGCCTTCGCGACAGCTAAACGTTCTTACTCCCACACGCTCTCCAGCTGTCTCGCTCTTACTGTTCCGCTGCACTTCTTATCTTTACATAAATCTTTATAATAAATTCCTTAATTCGGCAAACCAAGGGGTGTTTTAAAGACATATTGTCGAGTTTATCCCAGGCTCAAAAAAAAAAAAAAACGCAATTAGTGGCAGCATGTAGGCGGATCCCAACAACCCGCAACGGGCATTGAGCAGTAGCCTTCCACGGCACAGCCCTCGATCTCAGAATTAATTCCAAGAGTGCTGAGATCGAGCGCTAGAAAAGATTCGGTGAATGAATGTGCTGCGGGAGTGCCCGTACCGCCGGTGATACCCGATGTGTGGCGGCTGTCAAATTTTGCCCCTATCAGGTCCGGATTACCGGCCGATAACGGCGCGGCAAATAATCAGTCTGCCTTCGGGACATAATTTGAATTCTTTCGACCACCGTTTCATAAATCCAATCACATCCCTGGCTATATTCACCATAGACGAAATATGATCGATAAAGTAAAGTTTAGGGTCCAAGCGGCCGCCCAAATCATCAACTGAATTAATTCTTTCCAAAGAACAGCAGACAGCGTATAAGTTGCACTCTTCAGAACGACATGAGTGAATGATATTAGGTTGCATTTAGAGCCGTTTAAGTTTAATAAGTTTACGCGGCACCATGTTTGGAAAATTTTATGATCTGTTTGTAAATCTGACTGGCAGGCGACGTCCTTGTATTGCCCGCAAACTTTACGTAATCAGCGTACACAGGCGTTCTGAAGTTAGTCAAGACTTTGGGCAGTTCATTTATAAAAAATGAAATCAATTAGAAACACAAATAGCTCCATTGCAGGACTCCAGAAGTAACCATTAGAATATTAGATAAATTATTCTTAAAGATGACATTTTGCGTCCTGCCATTCAGATAACTTGAGATCCAATTAAGAAGATCAATTGGAAAACAGATTTAATAGAGTTTCCTAACAAGGAGAGAATGGTTAACAGTCAAATGCGTTACTGAAATCAGTATAGATTATATCTGTCTGAAATTCATTATGGAAGCTCTTTATAATATAGGAAGAGAGCTCCAAAAGATTTGTTGTTGTTGATCTTTGCTTAATAAAACCATGTTGACACGGAGAAATAACTGATTTACAAAGGTGCAAATGAGGAGTAAACAAATTTTCGAAAAGTTTTGGGATAGCCGACAACTCCTCTATAATTCTTGACATCCAATTTGCTACCCTTTTTGTGGAGAGGAATAATAAACGATTCCTTCCAAATAAGGAGAAAGTGGAAGGCTTCTAAGGATAAGGTAAACAATTTTTAAAGGGGCACAATACCTGAGCACACAGCCAGGAATTCCGTCGGCACATGGGGAATAAACTGACGACACGATGAAGATATAAAAGAGGGCTTTCGTTTAGACTAGGACTGAAAATTAAGTTAACTTAAAATAAACTGAATGTTAAGTTAAATTCGAAGAGTTTGAATAGAAAAAAGATCGGCTATTGCTTGATCATTATTTACTAAAAGATTTGTTTTAGGCTTACGTTTAGTGTTAACAAAATTATAAAACTGTTTTGGGTCCTGTGCGAATTGACCCTGCAACGATTTAAATAGTTTTTATAACACTGCGCGTTCTGTACGGTAAAGCTTGACCGAGCTGATAAATAAGATTAAAGGGCAGATTGAGAACCGGTGATTTTAAAATTATCATATATGTTAACACTGTTAAGGAGTAATCATAAGTCGATATGTTAACACGGTTAAGGAGTAATCATAAGTCGATACAGATCTTGGGTGATTATTGGATCACCCTAGTGTTTTGTTGCAAAATCAGCATAAACATCTTTAGGGGCCGTGTCTGCTTCCTATTGGTTCACGTTGTGGTGAGTTATGTTTATTTTGCTAGTGTCAGCACTTTGCTGCACGAGCGGTCGGCTTGCCGGCCGCGCATTGCTTACGTAAACTCATATTTGTTTTTAGTTTTATTTTGGATATTCAATAAAGAGCATTGGCTTGAAACTCCTGCATTGGCCGTCAACATCAGTCAGTTACTCCCAACATAGTCTTCCTAAAATACGAGAGAAGAGAGCCAGAGGCAACCGCCCGGCTCATTCATAAGAACAGCTAGCCGCGGTGGCAATTACGTCGTCACCCCCTTGCCCGGAACAACCACGGTGGCAAAGTGATCGTAACCCCTTACCCCCACGGACAGCGGAGAGGGACAGCGTCAGGCCGCTTTTAAATATAATTGATAGCCTAGGTTCTTACCTAGGTTTATTCAAGACTGGCGGATATTATAACGGAACACATTCAGTAAAAAATGAGTTCATGGCATTGTGCACATGTATAGATCGGACCAATTGAATTCATATATAAAATTATTCAGCCGTTCAAAGTTCGCCTTGCGAAAGCATAGTACTTTTTTGGCTACACGGTCATATTTATTCTATAAGTCAGACCCAATATCAAGAGTCACATCGAAAGTTGGATGATTCGGATCTTCGGGTTGCTTCAGAGGCTCCACCCTGGCTAAACTGACTCTCGCCGGATCTGAGACAAAACAAAGATCGAAAAATGGAGCTATCATTGATTGATAGCTTCACACAGAGGAATTCAGCATCATTGCATGTTAATAATTCTGACGTGAGTGGGGAGTCAACACGTCTGATAGTGCGATCTACCCGATATACTGTAAACTCAACTGGAAAAACTTCGGAGCTCAGAATCTCCGGCTTTAACCAGGTTTCTGTGAACACAATAACCTGAGAAGCAAATGCAATGCTATCAAAATACAAGTTAGGAAGCTTACTACATGAGCCTCTTGCATTCGAATAGGAAATACCTAGGCAGTGGGCTAGTTTTTTTAGTCAGGATTGATTGACGTAGTGGGAAAAGTTATTGATTGATCAGGCCTGGGAAGAGTTATTCCTACAGGCTGCTTTTTGTTTTCTTCGCTTCGAACTCCTTGACAACAACGTATTCTGGCCAGAAGTTGGTAGACCAAGTTATGTTAAAGAGCTCGTGAGGGACATTTATTTTGAAAGATGAAATATCCCTATCATAAGAAAATTTTAATTGTTCACTTTAATCTTTATTTTATCGGCTACGGTTTTGCCTTGGATAAAGGCGAAAACATGTTTGATCAGGGGAGAGCCGCGAAACAAATAAATGTCACGTAGGTGGGACTGCTATAAGGTCTTTTGTAAGGCAGACTGATTATCTGCCGCGCCGTTATTGGCAGGTAGTCCGGACCTGATAGGGGTCAACATTTGACAGCCGCCACACATCGGGTATCACCGGCGGTACGGGCACTCCCGCGGCACATCGGGCACCGAATCTTTCTTAACGCTCAATCTCAGCACTCTTGGAATTAATGCTGAGGTCGAGGGCTGTGCAGAGGGAGGCTGTACTGAGTGCCCGTCGCGAGTTGTTGGGATCCGACTACATACTGCCCACCAATTGCGGTTTATTTTGCGCTTGGAAGACTCATTTAATAGCGTTAGGAAATTAAATTGATCCAGCGCCAAGAGTTTCCCGAATACTCGATATTATGTCCTTAAAACCGCCCTTGGTTTACATCATGAAGGACAACATCTCCTTCTCCACCTCGCGACAGGACGCGCAGCAGTAACGTAGGCCGATGTTTTTCCTAACATCGTCCACCGTCAGAGCTGCTCCACCAATTCGATTGGCGTGCAAGATTTTGTCGCCAATGGTTAGGTCACCTGCAGTGATAGGCTTTTGGAAGATTTTGGCAAAGCAGACAATTTGCTGCACTTAGACGTTTGGAGATAAGCCAGAAAAAGCGATAGGTAAGATAAGCGGCACAAAGAAGGGTATAGAGCAGGGGAGCGAGAGAGCGTGCGTAAAAGCAAGCAACGTTTAGCTGTCGCGACCGCTTGCTGTGACAGTGCAGTTCAGTGGGGCATCCCTGTGTCTTAGAGGGGCACCTTTCTGCAACAGCAACGAAAAGCCCATCGCACTACGCCGCTTCAGCAGCAGTACCGTCGGCCCAGTTCGGCGGCCAGAGAAGACATACAAGTCGCCCAACGGCCAGGAGGAGTAACCTTGTGCGTCTGAGGAGCACTCTCCACGAGGAGTATAGTGGTTAGCGAAGGACACCCCCTCTCTATCAGCATAAGTCGCCCCGACTTTTCCCAGTCCAGCGGAGCACCCTGCTAGAGCGAGTGGCCTATCATCCGGAGGAAAATTTAGACGCGTCTAGTAGCAGCCAATAGCCGCGGCCGAACAATCAACTAGCAGTGCAGATGTAGTCCTCCAATGTTGTTAGCACAGCCGGACAATGACGTTAACTTGGCCAAAAGTGCCCAAACTCATATGCGTGCAAATTTTGTTCGAGGGATTATGGGAATATGGCAATCAACTCCGCTTACAAAATGTTTCAAGCTTAGACTCTCTAGCCGCTACATCAAACTCGGATATGCATTATTTTTGTAAAGGACTAGTTTACATAATTTCGACAAGAGTCAAGTCCACAACGCATGTTTATGTGAATATACTTAAAGAAAGAAAAGTTTTGTTATGGAATCAGTAATATAAATTACGATTAAATCAATGTTTTCCTAGAAAAGCAAAAGAGTCATGAACTGAAATAAATTTTAATTAAGAAAAAAAATTTTATTTTTTGCTTCTAATTGGTCTTATAAAAAAGCGGTTTTAAGTTAAAAAAAAATTACATTTCGGTTAGCAATAATTCTAAATACCCTTTTGAGTATTGATCAGTTTATCTCTTATTTAGCTAGACAGAGCTAAATAGTAGTTAGTTCTTTATTGCGTTTAGTAACGATTGACGGAATTCTCTTTATATTAAATCGCCAGTTTTCATTTTTTTTCTGAGATGTTACGATCACTGGTTGGTACATCGGCGCGATTGTGTCCGATGTGCTGAACAGAAATAAAAGTTGTTACGGATACGTTTATATATGCCAATATGAATTTCATAAGAAATGTATTGAGAGTCATTTTAAGGGGAATGATAAATGTGCTTTTTGCCTAGTGCCTTGCCGGCCGATCGGTCCGCAAACGCGTTCTAAAGGTTTGATCTTGGAAGATATTTTGATAAAGTCCTCAGGATCGGAAAAGAACTGACGTAGTAACAGCACCACCTACGAAGCGAGAACAAAGGCAAGCCAACCAAACCTTGATGACCCGAGTAGTTAGTTAAAAATACAGGGAAGATTCTTCACAGCTTTGTCAGAGAGATTGGCAGGGTTAGTTCAGAGTTCAGTAGAGGAAAGTCTGCAGCGATTGGTCGTAACTCCGGCCAATACGACTTCAAATGGAGAAGCAAGACTTAATTCACCTTTACGCACGGCTAAAGGTCAAGGCAGACTCCACGAGTAAAATGGAAGCAATCGAAACGCAAATTTAGGTTCGAACCAAGCAGGTTCACCCATCTCTCAGAAAAGCGTTATATCGGATTTGAATAACCGGCCCGATGGAAGTTGAAGTACTCAGGAGTAGGAGTGTTAGTGAGGAACTTCATATATAGAGTTAAGGCAGTAACGCACCAGACGCTAGAAGTAAATGTTGCTATAATGTGCAGAAATGTTCTGTTTGAAGTTAAGGCCTATGAGTTTTACAGGCGTTACCACAAGTCGTTGCGAAGAGTCCAATGGGATTCGTTATCTTCCGCTTTACGCGTGAAATTTCGCTAGAAGAGGGACGATGTAGACAAAGAAGAGCTAATAAGACATATAAAGCAGAAGCGAAATGAATCTTTCGCAGCTATTACGAAAGCATATCACGAATAGTTGATCAATTGGAAGTTCCGTGGACTGCTCCAAAGCTCGTCCGAGTTTTAAAGAATAATTTACATCCAGAGATAAGGCATTAAAATCTCAACGTAGATATTCAAACCGTTTTCGGGTTGGGAGAAATTTGCAGAAAACTCGAGGTTTTCTTAGATGAAGTTAAGAAGACGTTGGGTATGCAAAAAAATCCCGAAGAGCAGAGCGAGGCAGAAGCAGAAACTGAGTTAGGGATTGAAACTTAGTTAGTTAGTTTGCAGGTGGCAGTTTGGCGTCGGAGGTGGAGCGAGGTAACTCGTCATTCAAGACTTTGAAGGGACGTGGTTACGCCCGACAAATCATGCTCGAAACAGAATATGCAAACGTTAAGAAGTGCTTACCCATTGTGACAGGATGTTAGTGGTAATAACTTTATTTTATTCGTTTCCTTTTTGTTTATAATACTGTTTTCATCTTGTTTATAATACTCTTTTTGTCTGTTGTTTGCTTTTACACGTCAGCTCTTTTTAAAAAGTGATCTGCTGCTCGCAGGCAGCTTGTTTTCAACCCTAATTTTTCCAGAGTGGCGATTCTCGATTCGCGATTCTCTCTCCCGAGAGAGCGCACCTCAACTGATGGTGTGACCATAGCCTATTTGTATTAACTGGCTTTGTTGGCTGATTAGTTAAGTTAGTTATATAGCAAATAACTTGAAGTCTAGTGTAAGTTAGTTTAGGGCTGAGGCGGGGGCGCAATAAAGTTCTCTCGCGCTCTTCGCGAATTCGCCTCGCCTTCGCCAACCGTAGTGTAACCTAGGCTAAGCAAAGACATGTCGTTGCCAAAAAATTTGGCATAAAGTCGGATTTTAAATAAATAAAAATTTAATAAACTAATTAAATAATTCAATGCGCCCCCGGGTGGATAACATTTAAGTTAGAATTGCCAACATAAAAAATAGTGACAGTGACACATATACACACATATAACAAAAAGACGCGCTGCTGTGTTAATCTACATAACAAAGTAATCATGTCGTTCGTGGAAAACTCTGACCTGCTCCCAATTGCTGCCATCAACGAGGGATCTCCATCGCGGAGGAAAGTGTCTGCTGGAATATATATATTTACTTATATATATATGTCAGGAATCAGAGGTAAAAAATTGACAGCTGAAGTTAATTATTTATTTTAGTTATTTTATTTATTGCACATCGATTTCAATTCTTGGCGCATACGTATCCATATAGTTGAGCTAGATTGCATGATTAATTTAATAATTACATATATTGTTTAAAAAATTACATCCATAAACATATTAAAATTGAACCGCTCTTGGACGCAACATTTTTTTTAGTTATTTATTGTATCGTAATCACTTTCGCCCTCTTTAATAGTTGGGAAGTTAATCCAAGCTTGCGCACCAATACATAAAGCCTTATATATCAGCAGCTGCAGCGGTGAACATTTTCGTGTTCGCTTTTGCTTGTGCATCGGTGCAGGTGTTGTTGTTGTTGGGCCCTCTTCGTTTGTCGCGCTTAGATTAGTGGACCGTCAAGTGAAGCGCTAACTTGTTTTCGTTGGGTATACTCTTTTTCGGTCATTTGATTGCCGGGCCGCTAAGTGACGCACTACCCTGTATTCGTCGGGTATACATCTTTTCGGCGTTGCTCGCACCCACAATTATTATTAATACTGCGTGATTTGATTTGCAATTTAAATAAATTTTTTTCTAATCAGAAAAAATACTTTAATAAACTTTTCGAACAAAAATATAAAATATTTATTACATTAAAAAGAATATATATGTATATATTTTTTATTTTAAATAAATTTATACTTAGATTCGAAAGTTATTATTAAAAATTAATATTTAATATAATATTATATTAATATTAAAAATAATAATAATAATAATAAACAATTGAATAACTTTCGGATATTATTTATTATTCTTGATTAATTATTAAATTAATTTATACAAGATGAGTCTTCTGGAGGAGTTAAAAAGCAAGCTCCAAAGTAAGGTCAGAAACATTCGCCGATTAAAAAAGGGGCTGGAACAGCGATCGATTCTGATTTTAGAGGAAGAATTAAAATGTCGACTCGAAAACTTAAATGCTTCAATAAATAAGGCAAATCAACTACAAAAACAGATAGAAGACATAGATAGTGGCAATGATTATGGCGACGAGGTGGAACATAGTGACTAAGGCAAAATTAATGTCGCTATTATCTGCTATAAAGACAGCAGCCAGTAGCGAAACTCCGGAATCAGCTGCTATAGCTCCAACTGTGCGACTTCCAAATTTGGCATTGCCAAAATGTAGTGGAAATTATTCGAAATTTAAAAACTTTATCAGCCTTTTCGAAACTTTCCTTCATAAACATGCCAGTATTCCAGTTATCGAAAAATTTAACCCTTAAATTTCATGTCTCTCTGGTGAAGCTTTAGGAACAATTACCAAGTCATCGAGAGTAATTATGAAATGGCGAATGCCAGTCTAAAAAAGGTTTACGATAACGAATGCTTCAACACTATGAATAATATTTCAATATTATTTAGTCTTCCGAAAATATCGCATCAGTCCGCATCCTCCTTGAGAAATCTTATCGACACTGTTTCGTCGATTTACGGTTCTCTGGTATCTATAGGAGACGACACAAAAATTTCGAACGCAATGTTGATATATTTGGTATTAAATAGAGTCGACCCAGTGACCAAACAAAAATGGGAGGAACAGCTCGATTATGAGACATTGCTACTTTGGTCCGATTGTGAGAAAATCGGCTGAAGAATCAACAAAGCCGAAGAAGGAAAAAGCACCGTTGAGCAAACCAAATAATTGTAGTTCATTTTCGTGTTCCTCCTCCAACAGAAAGCCTCAGAAAACTTGTAGCTATTACAATGCAGCAGATCATTCGCTACAGAATTGCAGCCCGTTTGGGCGTCTCTCTGTAAAGTAAAGGTTTGAGTTTGTCAAGTCTGCCTCCTTATGCATCAATTGTACCCGAAAAGGCAATACTGTGCTTGTGACCGCTCACACCATATTCTGCTTTACAAATACAGAGTGCATGATTACAGTGTATCGTTGCCACTCCCTCAAGAGAATATTTTCCTCCTTTTAACCAAGATGAGCCATCCACGTCATATGTTATGCATGCCACGTCATGGGACAGAGTGATTTTTACTACGTCAATCGTAAGCGAGCGCACAAAGAACTGTGAATACGTTTTAGCCCGAGTACTTCCGGACTCTGAGTCTCAAACGAATTTTATAACGGAAAAAGATTCGGAGAGAGGAGTTGGGTGTCAACTTGCTTGGTATTGGTGAGTCCAAGTCTCATTCTGAATTCTCAAGTCAAGAAAAATATATACACCGTGGTGAAGTCACGCATAAATGGTAGTGAGTTCTCGTTCGATTTCTGGATCTTGATTGATTGGAAGATCTCAAAGAACCTAACATTAGCAGACTCTTATTCTTATAAGTCAAAAAAATTGATATGCTAATCGGAGCCGAATAATTTTTTGAATTGTTATCTTTTGCGCAAATTATTCAAGGTCCTGACTATCCAACTGTTCCGAAGACCCTTCTTGGTTGGGTTGTCTCGGGGAGATATAAATCTTCAGTCCCGAAACAAGTTGTGAGTAGTTTCAGTTGTAGTGAAGAACCGTTAGTGTTGATCGACGCCACGTTATAGAAATTTTGGTCACTGGTGGAAATGCCAAATCCGAAGAAAGTTCTATCGCCTGAGTACAAGTTGTGTGGGATCATTACAGGAAGACTACTCAGGTATTACCATAAAAGAAGGTTGTCTCGTGATCCTGATATGAAGACCATGTACGTGGAATTCATGGAATCATCAATGTGTGTTGAGGCCCCAGAGTACGTCAACAAAGTTGCGTTTCGTTTTCGATGCATCATGCAAAAATCGTCTCAAACGGCCTTAAATGACATCTTGATGGTGGGACCGACAACCCAAGGAGATTTGCACTCCAATCTACTCCGCTTCCGGTTGCACAGTTAGGCCCTGATTGCCGATGTTAAAAAGATGTATTGCCAAGTGATGGTGCATGAAGCGGATAGGCAGTTTCAACTCATGGTGTGGAGAACAGACCCCTCTGAATCCTTGACATTATACAAGCTCAACACCGTTACATATGGTACTGGACCAGCCCCATTTCTGGCTATTCGGTGTTTAAAAAGGTTGAGTAAATCTGCGAAACTTTTATTCCCTAGAGCTGCCGACGTAATGGGATCCGATCTTTACGTCGATGACATCAGATAGACAATCAAGTCTGAAATATCAGTAGTATGAAAACCTCAGAAGCGGGACAGCTTTGATCTTTAATCGTTAATTAGGGTCATTTATTAGATTAAATTAGGGTTAAGTGACACCTGTCAATCCCTAAAAGGGTAGGGTAATAAAAATGGATTAGGGTCACTAATTGAATGGTGTGAGGACACGTGAGAAAACGTGTGTAGATGCGCTACCGCCGCGAGGACGCAGTCGATACGGCTACGAGTGCGAATGCGACGGAGCGATATCGAAACGTGTTCGATCCAGGCTCAATCATCTTCCCACGATCAAATCACAAGGAAGGTATATTAACCACGTTCTCAAAAGTCGTTTGGAATGGATGAAAAAAATGGGAAAATTAACAACCCATTCTCAAAAGTCATTTTCCAACGAAGAAAAGGGAAATTCAATCAAGACATGCACCATACCCCATCCATTTAAAAATTAATTAAGAGACAAACATTTTTCCTTTAATTAAGGGATGAGTTGACACATCCTCTATATCCATTAACAACGAAAAATAAATTCATGTGCTGAAAGAAAAAATCTGAAAAGAATTCCCAACTCCCAAATAAAAATATAGTTTTTATATTTTCTATTAAAATATTTATTTATTTATTCAAGTACAATGATTAAAAGCGATATTCTAAATTAATATACATTTTTATTATTTTTAAGCATTTGAATGAGCGTACAGTATAAAAATGACATGCACAGGTATCAACTCCATGGCTTACATCATTTTGAGCCCAAAAACAAGATGAGAAATGTTCTCCATGTACATTGCTAATCATTGGAGTATCAGATATCCTTTTACAGAAATAACTTAATGATTCTTCCAGATATTTTACATGTTCAGGGAAAAGTTTTTGTTTAAACATTTTCAAAAAATTGTTTATCTTTAATACAATGATTTCAATATTCGATGTATTATTTATTCCATAGTGTGCAAACATTTTGTAATATTATTAAAAAATTTTATTAGACTTGTTGTTTGATAACTTTTATTCCTTGGACGTCTGCTTGAAACGAATTCCAAAAATTGAATGATAAAATGTTTTTCAATGTCTTAGACAATACGTTGCACAAATCCAGTCGATGGAGTGTATTCAACTAGACGATCATGAATGAGAAGGCAATATACCTTTGTATTCATCTCATTAGGAGCAGTTAGTTCAGTCGAAATTTTAACATCAATCGGTCCCGATTTGACTGACTCATTCTGATAGGAGAGATCAATAACAACAATAGGCGCCTTACTCTTAAATTCCATCGGTGATAGAAGTGGGTGGGGCTCTCTATTGTAGTAGCTCTCTTGAAATCTTGCATTCATATCATACAAGACAGCGAAACGATTTTCATTGTATTTAATATTTAAATCCTCATAGGGATAAACATCTGAATTTAGATATACCTTTCTCAAATTGTTTGAAATTAGTTGACCATCTAAGGTAAAAGCAATGATAGCAAACCGAGGTCTTTCTCTATTTGCAGCCAGCTTGACATTCCATACATGATGTGTTCCCTGTACTAATGTTGGGTTTATATAACAATCCCAACTACGGAATGAGAGGGGGAGACGACTACCACTTTTAAATACAATGAAAATTTTAATAATAGTGTAAAATATCGCTTGGAACAATATGAGGCACTTTCCAACTGATACTATGTATTGCAATATTATGTGTTTTACCATCAACTGTTTTAATAAACATATCATCTATATTTTTAGCTAGTAGGAGAATGAGTTCATGTTTACAATTTAATACAACTTTCTTATAGTCTTCAGCGAAAAGGTGAAATGACCACCAGACTTGACATCATCTCCTCCATTCCATCCAGCATTGCGATATAAATGACCCTCCTGTTGTCCGATTGAGAGAAAGTTTTTGAGAGTTGATGTAATACCAGTGAACCTGGTCCTATCCAGCTCACATCCATTCAACTCATATCTTATTTCATCCAAAAAATATGCCATGGAATTATTTTTAAGCAGTCCATCAACTCCGTTTGTAGTAGTTGCTCCTGTATTTTTATCAATAATTCTGGTAAGAGTGCCTTCAAAGTGGAGAAAACTTTCACTCATTTGAATAGTAATTTAAAAACTTTACTTAAAATTCAAGCCAAGTGATTTTAAAATCAATTTATTTTTTAATGATAGTGCAAGTCGTTGGTTTGAAGCTCCTTGAGATGGCGATGTTTCCACTTCAGCTTTTGATTTATTAATGTCGATAAGGGAGCGAAGGACTTGCTTTTTATTGTATATTATCATTCTGTTGGTCGTACGAATGGATACAGTTTCTCCACGCAAATCTACTAAATCTCCGTTCTGATCAGTTATTCGTACTTCTAGTGTGCTTATTTCTCTGCAGTTCACAGGTCAATAAATTAAATTCTGTGGTGTAATGTTCATTTTATAACCAGGGGGCACATTGATTCCAAATTCATGAAGCACATGATTTGGTCTATTCCCTACATATGATCCACTAATAATATTGCATTCCAATCTAATAGAATTAATTTTTAAAATATTTATAGGCTTATCCGAGCTGTAAATTTCATTATCATGTGGTCTTAATTTTCGTTTATTAAATCCGAATAGTTGTCCAATTGATCGTTCATGATTAAAATATACTTTTTCATTTTTAGTGACAACTTGAACTTGAAATATATTACTATTACATTCAATTTTGATGCTGTCATGAAGTTGATACTCCTTAAGCTTATTAAAAATATATTTAGTGATGTCATCAAACTCATATGAACCCACAGGTATTTCTATGACTTTATTCCCAATATGAAATAGATTGTTCCTCATATCCACATTCGGTATTGAATTAAATGTATAAAAATCAATGAGAGCACATTCATAATTTCGTTTTAATTCAATTTGTGGGAAAAATGTTTCACTAATAACAGAAGTGTTTCTTGTTAAAGCAATTGTCAGCGATGTAGTCATTATGAAGCTTGATTCTTAACTGTCTTGTTAACCATCATCTTAGTACAGTTATATGATTATTAATACATATTTTTAAGGTATAATAAATTGATCAAATCCTTTTCGATATCGTCCAGTATTCATTTCATCATCTTTCGAAATTAGTAGAAATCCATATTTTTCCTCCCAACACTTTCGTGAAATTTTCATAAAAGACTCATAGTCCATGTCACTGATCTTTGCATATGTGACGCATGTTTAAATCATCTTGCTTAAACATTATAATAAAATTTGGATTATCCCGAATCAAATGTTTTGGTATATGTATATAGGTTTGTGATAAGTAGAATGAATCAATATTTCTATGACGTCCCATGCAAAAATAGTTACGTATATTGTCCTGCTTTTCACAAGCAACATCATCAAATATTAAAATTGAATTATTTTTAGCTTCCTGTGGGGACAAAACTTCATCATTCGCTGAAAATGTTTAGTATCCCATCCCTTGTATTGGTTTCATTAGTTCTTCCAAATACTGATATTTCGGTTGATACAAGCTCTTTGAAAATACATAAATATTTTCAAATTTGAGACCATTTGGACTTTCGATAAGGCTTATCATCACATTCGTTTTTCCACAGTTTGATGGTCCAACAATTAATGCTCTAATTGTATTTGGTAATAAAGTACTGTGGCGTGGAGGTTTATTCTCTCCATGACCTCCAACCTCAATATTTCTAAATACAATGCTTTTATTTTGTGATAAGTACTTCATTCAATGACAATCTTTTGATAATTGAGGTTGATATAAAATGGGTAAACATCTTTATAACATAAACAGTAATAAAACAAATGTCAAACAGGGTACTGGTCTCGTAAATAATATAATTAATGCTCTTCCCTTTGAGGCTCATTTACCTGGTTATAATTTTTGTGGACCTGGTACTAAGCTAGAGAAACGATTAGCCCGAGGTGATCGTGGAATTAATGGTTTACACGAAGCGTGTAGAATCCATGATATAGAGTATTCAAATAGTAAGGACTTGGGTGATCGCCATAAAGCGGATTCTATTTTAATTGATAGGGCTTGGGATCGTGTAAAAGCTAATGACAGTAGTATTGGAGAGAGAGCTGCAGCATATTTTGTAACAAACATGATCAAGGCTAAGAAAAAGTTTGGAATGGGAACAAAGCAAATGAAAAAGATGGTAGTAAAAAAATCGCTTGCATCAATAATCAAGTAAGCGACGAAAGAATTTAAAAAGAAAAAACCGCTGGACATATTGAATGCTATAAAAGTAGCACGCAAAGCAGTATCAAACACAATGGGATGTAGGAAAAATGTTATAGTCCCACGGGTTATCAATGTACCCAAAATAGGAGGCTTCTTGCCACTTGTTCCAATTTTAACAGCTCTAAGTGCTGTAGGAAGTTTGGCTTCAGGCAGTGCGGCAATTGCAAAGACAATTAACTATACATATTTATAACCATATAGGAAAGGATATGGGATTTCAGTTTCAAAAAATAAACAACAAAAACATACTTAAAAAACTATTAAATGAGCTACCCAACAGGGCATTATCCAACTTTGACTTAATGAGGTTTGGCTTTAAAAATATTCCACACTTTCGAGGAGTCTATATGAAAGACTGGATACCAAAATTTCCACATCATCTTGAGTGTGGAATAATTAATTTAGCAGACTCTCCATCAAATGGAACGCACTGGGTAGCGTATTTTAAGAAAGGATTAGATTCATATTATTTCGACAGTTTTGGAAATTTACAACCACCAATAGAAGTAGTTCTATATTTGGGTAAAAACATCAGGTATAACTATCGACGATTCCAAAAATTTGGGACTGTTAACTGCGGGCACTTATGTCTAAAATTCTTGCTAGACTGTCATTCGTTTCGCTGCTAATGATGCTTTAACGTCCTGAGACGTTTTTTATCTGACCCTTCTGACCCTTTCTCCCACTACCAGTAACTAAGAGTAGTGGGAGAAGAAATGCGGTCCTTGTTTGAGTATAAATTCAGTCAGTTCCTGGATGAAAATATCATTTAGTGACCAGCAGTCGGCACCAGCACCAGCATCAGCTCCAGAACCAGCACCAGCTCCAGCTACCAGCACCAGCAGCATCAGCTCCAGCTACCAGCACCAGCTACCAGCACCAGCTACCAGCAAAAGCAGCATCAGCTCCAGCTACCAGCACCAGCACCACCAATCACCAGCACCAGCACCAGCTACCACTAACCACCAGCAGCATCATGAACCCCAGCACCAGCAACAACAACAACAACAAAAAGATGAGGCCCACCACCACCACCAACACAATGACGAAGAACTCAGCATCCAATTTACCTGCTGGGGTGACCCAACAACATTATGTTTACCTCCCTGAGAGGTATAACGTAATAGAGGATTGTATCCTAGATTTCTTTTCTGTCAAAAGGTATTATTTAATAAAATTAGAAGATGGAAATTTGGATTTCCAATTAAAAATGTAAAAAAAGAAACAAAAAATTAAATAAATAAATATTTTAAAATTAAGTATACAATTTTTTTAAATCGGTAATGGGAAACGGAGAATTTGCTTTCAGCTTATTAATAAAAATGAAAAAATAAATATAATAAAAAATAAAATTTAAACATTTTTTAGTTTTGGGAATTGGAAAAATTGTTTCTTTCAGTATTTTAATTTTTCAGAATGAATATATATATATATTTAACTGGTCGGCTGTTTAACTGTTTAACTGGTCAGGTTATCAGGTCTGTTTAACTGATCAGCTACCAGAGCTGTTTAACTGATCAGCTGATTCTATAATTAGATATCCTTTATGATTTCGATATCTACTATGTGATATATATATGTATATATATATATATATATTTAATTGCATCAAGGTTTATTTTTCAGTACATTTTTCACATGCAAAGGAGTAATATCATTTCACTTAATAACTATACATCACTCTCAAATTTATCACAGTGAATGAAAATATTTTAAGCCAATTGACAAAAAGTAGAAATGCTCTAAAAAAAAATTCTCTGAATTAAAACTACATCAAAACCAAAATATTATGGGACTTGAAGAAACATTTAAACCTATAACAGAGCCATTACATGAACTTATTAATGATAATAAAAAATTACATCATTTGTTACCCAAGGATTATAGAAATACAAAGAGTGAAATAAAAACTAATGAAAAAAATACATCATCAGACTTTGACACTCTTCATATGAATAAGAAGAGGAAACTTTTATTTTATGATACAAATAAACTAAACTCAAGCCCTAAATATAATGATAATGAAGTCAAATCATATGATTGGGCGATGAATATTAATGATGAAGTTGATGTTGATGATGATGATGATCAATTCTATTCTCAACCAGCTATAGAGGAGGAGGAAGAGGACCCTGTCTCTCCTATTTCATCACCTGTGGCAACAAGTAAACTCCCTCTTCACACAACCCCTTCGATAATTGAACATTCATCGAAACCTGAGGAGGCGAGTATAAAAAATTTCAACATTAGTGAACTGGCAAGAGAACGTGTTTTGGATAAGACATATGGTCCTAGAAAAAATGAAAATGGTCAATTAATACTTGGGAGTAGTCATATAATTGTTTCAAACAATACAATTAAATTTGATGATGGAGAAAACTGGCAACTTACAAATGGATTATATTCTTTAATATTTCATCATCTTCCACAAAATTATAATGCAAATGAATTGGAAATTTATAGACAAATTTTAATTAAAACGAATGTCTATCGAAGGAACTTTCTTACAAATGGACAGGTGAAAGGAATAAGGGCTTTGAAGTATTCGGAAATTATTAAGCCTCTTTTAACTAAATCACCTATTGCCGAATCTACACCAAAATCTAATAAATCAATGATAACTGGGACTGGATTCATGAGACTTGATATGAATAAGCCAAATTATGTATATTGGGATGATCCCAATGAATTGGTTGAGCGATTACAACTATTAATGGCATCACAATCTGCAGGATATACAAGTCACACAAATGAAATAACGTCTATAATTGAAGAATTAAGAGAGGCTCAAATAATTCATTAATATACTATATATATTTCATCATTTATGAAGAAACGAGGTTATAATCATCATGTCCGTTGACAAGTTAGGTCGCTATATACATGAAAAGCAGAGCGCTACTCAGTTAAAACGATACGAGAAAAGAGGACCAGGACTCTATCTAGATACGGATGGCAACTTTAATATTCAAAGAAGACGTATTAAAAATGGTGGTTTTCCAAAAGAGAATGGTGATATAGTTATCAAGGAGTATGTTGATCAGGCTATACACGAGCTAAGATTTTCTCTAACATCATTGATTTCAAAATATCAAGAAGAAGAAACTGGTCAAAGTTTTGACGGTCTTGAGGCGATTGATACTGATACAGAAGGCAACTTTAATATACATAAAAAAGGTGGTCCTCAAAATGAAACTGTAGCTGACAAGGAATATGTTGACAACTCAATAAAGAGCCTAAGGGATTCAATTATTTCTCATCAAAAAGAATTCATTCTAACAATACCTGATGTTGCAACTGCAGATATTCAAGACAGATTGGATAGACTTGAAGGAGTTATTTCAAGCATGATTGAAAAAATTAGATTTTCTAAATAACTCATTTTTCTTTAGAATATAGTGTATTATAATATAAGTCATTTAATGTAATTTTAGTTTTAATTTTAGTTTGTACTTAAATATGAGTAGGCGGGGTATTATTAATGAATTACACGCTCCATCGCGTAAACATTTTTTACGTCGTAAAGTCATTACAAAAGGTATTGATCATTTATTTCAAGTTGACCTGGTAGAAATGGGGAAGTATGCTTCATCAAATAATGGATATCGGTACCTGTTAACAGTTATTGATACATTTTCTAAATTTGCTTGGGGTGAAGCAATTAAATCAAAAAAAGCAAAAGAAGTAACTGAGGCAATGGAAAAAGTATTCAAGGCAGGTGGTAGAGTACCTAAGAATCTTCAAACAGATGATGGAAAAGAGTTCTTTAAGTTTAAGAGTTCTTAATGAATAGATATCAAATTAATCATTATTCAACCTTTAGCACCCTAAAAGCTTCCATTGTTGAACGATTTAACAGGACATTAAAAGAACTCATGTGGAGAGAATTTAGTTTTAATGGAACTTATAAGTGGATTGATATGTATAAACGACTAATTTCTGTTTACAACAATAAAACACATAGAACAATAAAAATGGCTCCTATTAATGTAAACACTGGGAATGAGAAACATATCTTGGAAACAGTATACAATAACATAAAAAAATTTACAGGTAGCAAACTTAAAATGGGTGAAAATGTGAGAATTAGTAAATATAAAGGGGTATTTGAAAAGTCATATACTCCAAATTGGAGCACAGAAATCTTTAGAATTGTAAAAATACAAAATACTTATCCCACGACATACTTACTTGAAGATTTAAAGGGTATTCCTATTAAGGGTGGATTTTATAAAGAAGAACTGAAAAAAAACCGTTTTCCTAATGAATACCTAGTTGAGAAGGCGCTGAAAAGAAAAGGTGATAGAGTTCTGGTTAGCTGGCTAAATTTTCCAAAAACTGATGACAGTTGGATTGAACAATCTGAAATTTTGTAATAATTGAAACACATGGAGAAATATTTTTTTTTTGTTTTTTTTTTATTTATTTATTTATTTTTTTTTATTTTAAGTATTTTAAACAATTTTATCTTTAGTATTATATACATTAGACTTTATTTTCTAATTTAGTAACTTAGATTTAAACATTTAAACAATAAAAAATAAATTAAAATACGAGCTTAAAGCAATTGTTTTATTTACATATTTTTTTATTTTTATTTATAATTTTTTAATCAGTTTTTGGTTTCTTTAAATAGTAATCTGAACTAAAATTTTCTATAAGGTTTACCATTTTTTTGTGAATCGCACTTTCATTGTCTTTTAACTTTCTTTTTAGGTTAGCTGTAGTATTACTGCTTTGAGAGCTCTCAATTTGGCTTTGCCAAACCCTTGATCGAGCTTCCAAAGTTGACATATCCTCTACAATTTTTTGTTCAACTGTTGAATAATGACCTATCGCCAGAGTTGAAACTCCATCTTCACATATTATTCGTTTATCGTCTTTATTGTCTAATGTAATTTTAGTTATTTTTACTGTACTTATATCATGTCCTCTAGATCTAAATATATGCATAGAATCAGATTCTTGCTGACCAGTAAACAAACAACTTTTATAGCCATCAAATGTTATTTTTTGTAAACAAATACGTTTTATACCCTTGTTTTTTTTAACACACTTTTGAGGCTGATTACCTACACTGTCCGATGTGTAAGCATACATTTTTGAACGCAACCCTACAAATTCTGTCATTGATCTACCATTCAACTCATCCTTGAAGAAACCTAACCGTTTCTTATTACACTGCACAAAATTATACTTCCTAGCCAATTCATCTGAATAGTCAGAGGTATCAAATTTATACTCAACATCATTCCTAATGTATGAATACAAATCTTCCTTTTTTATTGAAAAAATAAATGAATCGGTGTCCATATAATTCAGTTTCAGTGCTTCATTAAATTTGGGTTTCATATATGAATAATGAAAATCATACATTTTCCATTTGGATAATTCTAAATTTACGAAACCCAAGTATAATGGTTTATCACAAACGTTTCGTAGTTTTTTTAGTTGAATGGCATACAATTTGTCAGTAAACTTTGTTGCGCTATGAAAATTGGAACGACTTATTAAGTCCCTCGCGCATAACCTTGGACGTCCGCCTTGTGGGCCAACGGGTGGAGCTTCCCATTCAGGGACTAGACGCACATCAACATGCTTCTCGCAATTCTGTAAACATTTTCCGTAAATGGAGTTGTTTAGGAGCTTAAAAAAGTTCTTTTCAAAAGTATTTTTAGCCCTGGTTCTATGCTCTGTGTTAATATCAATTTATATTTTCAACCAGGGCTTCTGTTTAAATGGAATAATGGATTGAATCTTTTTAAGCTTCAATCCATTCAACATACACTGTTGTAAGGTTCTATAATGAATAATATATTTCTCCTTGTCATGGAGATCTGCTATTAATTTTTTAACTTGAGAATTTATTGTGGGGAGCTTGTTGGCTGGACAAAAAGGAAGATCGTTGTGTAGATCATGAAGTGAGTATGGATATTCTAAGTCAACCTCTAGAATATGCCCAAACTCACTGTCCTCGCTAATGTTGTTAACGTTGAACGTTTCCAAGTCATTTGATTCCAGCCACTTAAACTCCCCATAGGGTAGGGGCTCAGACATCGCCCAACCATACAAATTATTAGCATCTACTTTGCCTTGGTATACCCATGGCTACTTTGTACTAAACCCCCTCGAATTCCACACTGAATATATCTAATCATATCGATATCTGTGAGCAATTCGAGGGTAGACAAACCAGGAATTGTGTAATAATTAGCAGGATCAAGCTCATGTATTTTTAAACAAATTACTCTAAAATTTTCAAAAATATCGGACAACAATAAAACATCAGTTTTTAAATAAAGTTCAAGGTAGTCTTTAAGTGATTGACACTCAAAGTGACTCCAAACTTTACACGCGTGTGCGTAATAAGCCTCAGTACATTCTGTTTCTGTCAAATGACTATAACAGTTTTTTCGAGATGGAAGAGAAGATTCTTCAAGTTTTTGAGTTGAATCAAAATACTCGTAGGGGAAAACACCTTTCCTACGAAGAAGGGAAAACTCTTCTTTGTTTGGGTATTGACTCTTTAAAACATTTAAATGTTCATCATTTAAATTACTAGCCAGAGTCTCTAGACTAGAGGACTTAAAGCGGAAAGAGTCTAAAAATCTAATTTCTAATGTATTATTTCCTACAGGTATATATTTGGAAAGTGCAATATATAATTCCTTGTTCGTTGGAATTACACGAATTTCACCTTCGGTTTCCCCGAGCTCTTTCACAAACAAATGTGCATCGTATTTTGAAAAATTGTGAAAGAACACTGGAATGAAATTACCTATTTTAAATTTGAGGTTGCACTCATTATGAGCTGCACCTCGAAATCTACCTGTAAAATGACAGTGATCCCGCACTTTGTCATTAAATAGTTGACCCTTGCAAATATGACAATTAAGTGAATCGTTGAATTTAGAAATATCCTGTTGGGTCATGTGTAATGGTACTATATTAGTCATATGATTCTGATATATATCGGACAAATCGGACGTTAACGAGTCAATGTAAGTGCGACTCACATTCGCACCTGTCTTTAAAACTAACTTATCTAAACTAGAATCAAATGCACACTTTATGTAGTATGCAAATGATATGGCTACATGTTTATTAATTATTCTAGTTTTTTCACTTACTGCTACTGACATCGGCTCTAGTATGCATTCAAAATCAGCATACACAATGAAGGGCACCTCCAGCTGGCGATTGAAATTTGTGTACTCCAGCTCTGTCGCATTGGGATGTGGTGCTTCGGTGACCACACTGCTACATATTTCCGCATGTTTTTCTGCTCTCTCGTTATTCGTTGAATAACTCAAGCATTTGTTGCAGAAGAATCGTTGCATCTGCCGTTTTCCCAATTGCGAAGACAGTAATCTAAAAAAGTAATTTTATAATATTAATTAGTATTTAATTTATATTTATATATTTTTATTTATTTATTTATTTTTATTTTTATTTTTTTGTGTTTTCTTTGTACTTACCTTGACATATTTCTAATGTAAACGTAATGTCCAGGAACGTTAGCCGTTGGTCCATCCAAAAACAATAAGTTAATGTGGATAGACTTTTCCACTCCATCCGAATAAAGTGGTCCAATCACTTTATTTTTTTCCTCATCAAATCCAAACACATTTAAACTAATGTGTGGATTTTGAGCTGTGAAGTTTTTTACTTCTTTTACTTTCACTGGGAAATTTAAGCCGGTGAAATCCAACATTATGTTTCCTTGAACATAAATTACAGGTAATTTTATATCCACCCTGTATGTTGAGCATCGCTGCGGCTTTTTATTTTTAGAAAAGCTCGAAAGAATTGCCCACTTAAAACAATACTCGTCATTGTTTTGGACATTTATAACTGCATTTTTTTCTCAAGATTTGCAGGCAACTTGAAATATCCAGATCCTTTCAATGGATCACATTTAAATAAGTTCATTTCCACTCTGAGGATGCGAGTTAGAGTCCATCCGCTATCCCTTTCTTGGAACTCGCTCATTTTTACTTCAAGTTCCTCTTTATGGAAATTGAAATATGCAATTAAATTGGATGCTGACGTAATGAATGTCATTTTGCTCTGAAATGACTTTGTCTCCACACGTGTATCATGCTCTTTCACAAGCATGTACTCTCCAAAGATCTCAAAATTGACTTTTGAGCAATGATGTGAGTTCAGTACTCTTTCCATATGAGGGAATAATGCAAGACCCGCTTCATTAAGGAATTCAGCAGGGTTTCTGACTGTAGCTCCCTCATTCACATACATGTACTGGAGGATTCGTCCCTTGAATCCATCCAGAATTTGCTTCACGCAACCATTCACATGTTGTGTGGCAAATAATTTATGGGCTTCTGTGCGGATATGATTTTTCCATTCCACACCCCTAGGTAAATCAATCTTACAATATTTGCAGTGAATTCCACTGTTGGAGGTGATGGCGTTGTTGGTGTTGTTGGCGTTGGAGGAATTCATTATGTTGCTTTTGTTGGATTTGATGGTGGTGACGATGTTGATATTATTTTCTTGTTTTCGTTGATTAATTTGTTTTGGCTTTCACTTTGTTTGTTTTTTTTTTTTTTTTTTTTAATGTTTTTTTATTTTTTGTTTATAATTTTTTGTAAATGTTTATATTTTTTGTTTTAAAATGTTTAAATTTTTTATTTTGTAAATGTTTCACGTACACTTGTTGATATGTTGTTATTTTTTTGTTTTCGTTGGATGATTTTGGATTTCACTTTGTTTTTTAAATGTTTAGTAAAAACTTTATGTTTATAATTTGTAAATGTTTATATTTTTTGTTTTAAAATGTTTAAATTTTCGTAAAACTTTTCACAAAAAATTTTTAAATAAAATGAACGCGAAGACCGTCGTGTTTGAAACGTTTGGAATACAAACTATATGTGAAACCTAAGTTTCTAGGACACTGCGTTTAGGTCCTATAGACTCTTTCACATGAGTTTGCAACAACAACAACTTGACCGCATTGGAAACAGGTTGTTTTATCTTGGGTGGTGACAATATGCTTCATCCTTTATACACAACACCCATCCCATATGTTAGACTAGGGTCAGGGAAGCATCGAAATTGTGTACATGATTTACCAAGAGATGTTCTTTCGTTTAGAAGAAGGGGATCATTTTATGTGTGGGAAATCATTCTTGAATACATTTACATATCATTAGGGTTATATAAGGAAGGACGATCTACTTTTATTCCTCAGGGATCAGACCCTTGGGTCCCTTGGGACCCTTGGGCACTTATGAAACACCTCATACCCTTTTTGGGATGGATTGAATGCAGCTTATTACTTATTCAACCTCTATTCCATTTTAGAAGGGGGTTGCACACAAGTGACCCCTTTTTTTATCATAAATGAAAATCTCGGCTGACGGTGACCCTTTCTTCCCTCCCTATTCAATGCATTGTGTGATCGCAGGTGTGTACAGGCTTCTTGAACGGGCATGAGTGTACATGTGACATGTGACCTTTTCCCCCTCCATCCCTCCACCCCTTTTTGAATGGACATGAGTGCACAGGTGACATGTGACCTTTTCCCCCTCCATCCCTTTTTGGCTTGTGATTTGATCGTGGGAAGATGATTGAGCCTGGATCGAACACGTTTCGATATCGCTCCGTCGCATTCGCACTCGTAGCCGTATCGACTGCGTCCTCGCGGCGGTAGCGCATCTACACACGTTTTCTCACGTGTCCTCACACCATTCAATTAGTGACCCTAATCCATTTTTATTACCCTACCCTTTTAGGGATTGACAGGTGTCACTTAACAATAATTTAATCTAATAAATGACCTTAATTAACGATTAAAGATCAAAGCTGTCCCGCTTCTGAGGTTTTCATACTACTTGTATCTCTGGTTCTTCAAACAGCAGGTTTTGAATTGACGAACTGTTTTTCTAACTCACCTAAGTATTCGTTGCTGAAACCAAGGCCATTGTCAGTAGTGTGGATAATACTCACGTTTAATTCGCTGATCAGAAATCAAAGTTATCAATTGCTTTTCCTCTTTCGCACAAGAAGGATTGGGGAAAACCAGCTTAAGCACGCATTCGATTGACGTGGGTAACACAAATAAATCAAGAACTGTAAAGCAACGTCATTTTCTGATTTCGCCAGCTGTGGGAAAAGCCAGGTATACGAATTAATACAGAATACTGAAGTTGGGTGTGATTGAAGAGTGCTTGGTCTTCACCAATAGTAATGGTGACCAAGCTCGGCAAAGTCCGGAGGCGGAGAAGACGCTTATCCCTTGCCTCAAATTATCAGAATTTTAAGTCGATTACCCAAGGTAGTGTAGTATGTACACGAATACCTAATACCTACTGTACCAGGAGTACTTAAGGGATTCGAACTGACCATAACACGATCACTCGAGCCCTGCCTTGACGACAATAAATGCAGAAGTCAGCAGTCTCACGATTCGATTTATGCATACACTTGCATGTACATCCAACTCTCTTCAGCTACCCACTGTCAGCAGCGAGAAGCACATATATATAAGTTATACATAAGACGTTCTTGGCAGCGCAGTTGCGCGGTTCTAGATAAAAAATATCATTGGAAAATAAATAAAATCATAACAGCAGAGTGGCTAAGGGATTCGAACTGACCATAACACGATCACTCGAGCCCTGCCTTGACGACAATAAATGCAGAAGTCAGCAGTCTCACGATTCGATTTATGCATACACTTGCATGTACATCCAACTCTCTTCAGCTACCCACTGTCAGCAGCGAGAAGCACATATATATAAGTTATACATAAGACGTTCTTGGCAGCGCAGTTGCGCGGTTCTAGATAAAAAATATCATTGTAAAATAAATAAAATCATAACAGCAGAGTGGCTAAGGGATTCGAACTGACCATAACACGATCACTCGAGCCCTGCCTTGACGACAATAAATGCAGAAGTCAGCAGTCTCACGATTCGATTTATGCATACACTTGCATGTACATCCAACTCTCTTCAGCTACCCACTGTCAGCAGCGAGAAGCACATATATATAAGTTATACATAAGACGTTCTTGGCAGCGCAGTTGCGCGGTTCTAGATAAAAAATATCATTGTAAAATAAATAAAATCATAACAGCAGAGTGGCTTTAGAGATGAAATCTCGGGATAAGACAGCATTTACGGTTCCGGTCGACTTCTGTACCAATTCAAAGTGATGCCATTTGGCTTTTGTAATTCGATGAGTACTATGTATAGACTTATGGAAAAGGTTGTACCGCCGCATTACCGAAACGAAGTGTTCGTTAATTTGGACGGTGCGTCAGAATACGCACCGATCCGGAGAAAGAAGACGCGATCACTAATTTTCCAATTCCGAGAACGATATGAAAACTACGAAGCTTCGTTCCAAATTTTTCTGCTCTGTCCGGCGCTCTGACCGATTTGATGACGACGAAGCGTAAATTTGTCCTGATTCCGGAAGCAATAAACGCGTTTCAAAATCTAAAGACGTGTCTGACGAAAGCACTAGTATTATGAAAGTCAGATTCCTCAATGCCCTTTTTGATACATTGTGGTGCAAGCAAGACCGGAATAGAAACAGTTTTGGTTCAGGTTTCCGAGAAGAAAAACCTGAACAAAGCTCAATGCACCTATACGCTCACGGAACTAGAGAGATTGGTAGCAATAGTTGCTCTAAAGCCTCTGTTGAAAGTCACAAGTTCCAAATTGTCACCGATCACGCATCGCTCAAGTGGCTTATGGTCAATCGCGATTTAAATTCTCTGTTCCGGCGATGGGCTTTACAGCCTTTTAAGTTTCAAACGTATCACCGCAAGGGGTCATTGAACGTAGTTCCCGATTCACTGTCTCGGCTCAATGAAGACGAATTTGCTGCTGTAGATCTTCAAGATAGTCTACTTGTCGATTCGAACTTGAGTCATTTAAAATCCGCTGGATATAAGGATTAATCTACAGTGTTAGCTCTAACGATTAAAATTTTCCTTATAATAAATTTATATAGAAAGGAAGAACATCTGACGGGAGAAACTCATCATGACGAATACTCTTGGAAGCTATGCATACCCAGAGAAATGAACCCAGAAGTTCTTGTGCAGGCTCATTACAGTTCTTAATGCTCGCACGGTGGAACGCACAAAACTATTGAGAGGCTGAGGCGGAAATATTGGTATCTTTATAGTGCTCACTTTTGAAAATACGTGTTCTTGAAAACAGTTAAAAAGCTAAACACCGATGTAGTAGTAAAATATCTTGAGAGTGAACTTTTTATGACGTTCGCGGTGCCCGAAAACATCGTTTCCGACAACGGTTTCCAGTTTCGAAAAGAGGGATTCAAGAAATTGATGCAACAGTATTGAGTGACGCACGTGTTTACGACAGTATATGCCCCTCAAGCTAACGCATAAAATCGCGTGAATCGTGCCCTTTAATGCCCTTTAATTATCCACCTAATTAGTACGTTTCCAATTACCGCGGTACAGCCGGAGTAGATCAGCTGCACCAGGGTCCCAATGAAAAGCTTGGTTTTAACACCTTGGCCAACTTCACTGGTCTGAATCCGAATTCCGGTTACCCTCTTTTGACAATAAAATCTTGTTGAATTTTCAAAAGTATTCACGTGGGCATCCCTTTGTATTAGAGGCGCACCTTTCTCCAACAGGAGCGAAAAGCCCATCAGACTACGCTGTTTCAGCGGCAGCACCGTCAGCCCAGTTCGGCGACCTTAGAAGACATACTAGTCGCCCAACAGCCAGGAGGAGTAACCTTGTGCGACTGAGGAGCACTCTCCACGAGGAGTCGAGGGGTTAGCGAAGGATATCAGCATAAAACGCCCCGACTTTTCCGAATCCAGCGGAGCACCCCGCTAGAGCGAGTGGCCTATCATTCGGAGGAAAGCTTAGACGCGTCTAGCAGCAGCTAGACACGGCCGAATGGCGTTAACTTTGCTAAAGAAGTGCCCAGACTCATATGTGTGCAAATTTTGTGTGAGGGATTATGAAGAATATAGCAATCAACTCCGCTTGGAAAATGTTTCAAGCTTAGACTCTCTAGCCGCTACATTAAACTCGGATATGCATTATTTTTGTAAAGGACTAGCTTACAAAATTTCGATGAGACCCAAGTCCACAACGCATGTTTATTTGAATACACTGAGAAAAAGAAGAGTTTTAATATGGAATCAGTAATCTAAATTATGTTTTCGTAAAAAAGTTAAGTTAAATTAATTTGTATATTTGATGAATGTTATAAGAAAGTCATTTATTTTATTAACTACCGGTTAATTTATGCCGCTATTCTTGTACAGCCTTCGCTCGAGAGATCGATCTTTCGTACCCTTCGTACCCTTCCATTTGAAATTTAATAAACTTGGCCACACGACACATAGGTTAAAGATTATTAATCATTTTTTAATAAAAAATAATAATCTTTATTGAATTGAGTTGGATTAAGAACTAAATTTGCTTAAGCTTAACAATCGTATATATAGGCTACCCGTTGCTTCATCGCTGTCAACGTCTCGGCTGCCATCGTTGCTTCCGCTGATGTTCTTTGTTCTAATTGGCTGTTTATGTTGACTATATAACTATTGACCGCTTCTAGTTACAATTGGTCAATGCATTGATTTCCAAATTGGCAGATGCCCTAGAAAGGCTAAGCCACGTGCGCTGAGCTTGCATCTTTTTGGGTAGCGATTGTGGGAATACTTATCCGGAAGTTTCTTAGGTTGGTAATAAATTAAACTTCTGGTTTCTTCACCCTTTTGCGCCACATGTACTGAGTTTGGATCTTCTTAGTCAACTAGGTTGTTAACTCATATAAAACCTGCGCGCTATTTAAAAGTATTGTATAATAATTTAATAATTAAAATTAATACATTTCAAATTATTTAAAACCGAACCAACAAAACCGAAATCTACTAGAATAATCATTTCTGAATTTAAAATTTTAAATTAAATGTACATATAAGCCAATGTAAGATGAAAACTGAGAGAAAACAATTGAATATTGCACAAGAAAAAGGAAGAAATCTTAGGTCATCTGAAACTGAGTTAAAACAGAAATTAAAACAAACACAATGGAATTCCTATATATTTATAGTTATTAAAACAACCCTTTAATATTATATACTAGATTTAATATAACCATTAATTTATCATTTTATACTTTTTATTAGGCAAATTTTAGAATTATCAGGCTTTGTTTACATTCTCCTTTTAAATAATAACTCGAACTACACATGCAGCAGATAAAAAATTTAATATCTTATTAGATTTAGATTATCTCATACATGGAAATCATCGTTTAATTATTTTGTTTAGCTCTGCAGGTGATTCTGCGATGGTAGGGTATCAGATGAGATCCCCCAAGCGAAGCTCGAAAATGGTTATCAGAGGTTGGGCGGGTATTAGAAGACGTAACGACACCTACGTCTCAATGTTGATAATATCTAAAGGATAACTGTGCGACTTCCAAATTTGGCATTGCCAAAATGTAGTGGAAATTATTCGAAATTTAAAAACTATATCAGCCTTTTCGAAACTTTCCTTCATAAAGATGCCAGTATTCCAGTTATCGAAAAATTTAACCCTTAAATTTCATGTCTCTCTGGTGAAGCTTTAGGAACAATTACCAAGTCATCGAGAGTAATTATGAAATGGCGAATGCCAGTCTAAAAAAGGTTTACGATAACGAATGCTTCAACACTATGAATAATATTTCAATATTATTTAGTCTTCCGAAAATATCGCATCAGTCCGCATCCTCCTTGAGAAATCTTATCGACACTGTTTCGTCGATTTACGGTTCTCTGGTATCTATAGGAGACGACACAAAAATTTCGAACGCAATGTTGATATATTTGGTATTAAATAGAGTCGACCCAGTGACCAAACAAAAATGGGAGGAACAGCTCGATTATGAGACATTACTACTTTGGTCCGATTGTGAGAAAATCGGCTGAAGAATCAACAAAGCCGAAGAAGGAAAAAGCACCGTTGAGCAAACCAAATAATTGTAGTTCATTTTCGTGTTCCTCCTCCAACAGAAAGCCTCAGAAAACTTGTAGCTATTACAATGCAGCAGATCATTCGCTACAGAATTGCAGCCCGTTTGGGCGTCTCTCTGTAAAGTAAAGGTTTGAGTTTGTCAAGTCTGCCTCCTTATGCATCAATTGTACCCGAAAAGGCAATACTGTGCTTGTGACCGCTCACACCATATTCTGCTTTACAAATACAGAGTGCATGATTACAGTGTATCGTTGCCACTCCCTCAAGAGAATATTTTCCTCCTTTTAACCAAGGTGAGCCATCCACGTCATATGTTATGCATGCCACGTCATGGGACAGAGTGATTTTGGCTACGTCAATCGTAAGCGAGCGCACAAAGAACTGTGAATACGTTTTAGCCCGAGTACTTCCGGACTCTGAGTCTCAAACGAATTTTATAACGGAAAAAGATTCGGAGAGAGGAGTTGGGTGTCAACTTGCTTGGTATTGGTGAGTCCAAGTCTCATTCTGAATTCTCAAGTCAAGAAAAATATACACACCGTGGTGAAGTCACGCATAAATGGTAGTGAGTTCTCGTTCGATTTCTGGATCTTGATTGATTGGAAGATCTCAAAGAACCTAACATTAGCAGACTCTTATTCTTATAAGTCAAAAAAATTGATATGCTAATCGGAGCCGAATAATTTTTTGAATTGTTAGCTTTTGCGCAAATTATTCAAGGTCCTGACTATCCAACTGTTCCGAAGACCCTTCTTGGTTGGGTTGTCTCGGGGAGATATAAATCTTCAGTCCCGAAACAAGTTGTGAGTAGTTTCAGTTGTAGTGAAGAACCGTTAGTGTTGATCGACGCCACGTTATAGAAATTTTGGTCACTGGTGGAAATGCCAAATCCGAAGAAAGTTCTATCGCCTGAGTACAAGTTGTGTGGGATCATTACAGGAAGACTACTCAGGTATTACCATAAAAGAAGGTTGTCTCGTGATCCTGATATGAAGACCATGTACGTGGAATTCATGGAAGAATATCTCGCCTTAGGTCATATGTCGCCTACAGACAACAAAATTTCTTCCACTCCACATTATGTCATTCCCCATCAATTTGTGTTGAGGCCCCAGAGTACGTCAACAAAGTTGCGTTTCGTTTTCGATGCATCATGCCCTGATTGCCGATGTTAAAAAGATGTATTGCCAAGTGATGGTGCATGAAGCGGATAGGCAGTTTCAACTCATGGTGTGGAGAACAGACCCCTCTGAATCCTTGACATTATGCAAGCTCAACACCGTTACATATGGTACTGGACCAGCCCCATTTCTGGCTGTTCGGTGTTTAAAAAGGTTGAGTAAATCTGCGAAACTTTTATTCCCTAGAGCTGCCGACGTAATGGGATCCGATCTTTACGTCGATGACATCAGATAGACAATCAAGTCTGAAGTATCTCTGGATCTTCAAACAGCAGGTTTTGAATTGACGAACTGTTTTTCTAACTCACCTGAGTATTCGTTTCTGAAACCAAGGCCATTGACAGTAGTGTGGATAATACTCACGTTTAATTCGCTGATCAGAAATCAAAGTTATCAATTGCTTTTCCTCTTTCGCACAAGAAGGATTGGGGAAAACCAGCTTAATCACGCATTCGATTGACGTGGGTAACACAAATAAATCAAGAACTGTAAAGCAACGTCATTTTCTGATTTCGCCAGCTGTGGGAAAAGCCAGGTATACGAATAAATACAGAATACTGAAGTTGGGTGTGATTGAAGAGTGCTTGGTCTTCACCAATAGTAATGGTGACCAAGCTCGGCAAAGTCCGGAGGCGGAGAAGACGCTTATCCCTTGCCTCAAATTATCAGAATTTTAAGTCGATTACCCAAGGTAGTGTAGTATGTACACGAATACCTAATACCTACTGTACCAGGAGTACTTAAGGGATTCGAACTGACCATAACACGATCACTCGAGCCCTGCCTTGACGACAATAAATGCAGAAGTCAGCAGTCTCACGATTCGATTTATGCATACACTTGCATGTACATCCAACTCTCTTCAGCTACCCACTGTCAGCAGCGAGAAGCACATATATATAAGTTATACATAAGACGTTCTTGGCAGCGCAGTTGCGCGGTTCTAGATAAAAAATATCATTGTAAAATAAATAAAATCATAACAGCAGAGTGGCTAAGGGATTCGAACTGACCATAACACGATCACTCGAGCCCTGCCTTGACGACAATAAATGCAGAAGTCAGCAGTCTCACGATTCGATTTATGCATACACTTGCATGTACATCCAACTCTCTTCAGCTACCCACTGTCAGCAGCGAGAAGCACATATATATAAGTTATACATAAGACGTTCTTGGCAGCGCAGTTGCGCGGTTCTAGATAAAAAATATCATTGTAAAATAAATAAAATCATAACAGCAGAGTGGCTAAGGGATTCGAACTGACCATAACACGATCACTCGAGCCCTGCCTTGACGACAATAAATGCAGAAGTCAGCAGTCTCACGATTCGATTTATGCATACACTGGCATGTACATCCAACTCTCTTCAGCTACCCACTGTCAGCAGCGAGAAGCACATATATATAAGTTATACATAAGACGTTCTTGGCAGCGCAGTTGCGCGGTTCTAGATAAAAAATATTATTGTAAAATAAATAAAATCATAACAGCAGAGTGGCTAAGGGATTCGAACTGACCATAACACGATCACTCGAGCCCTGCCTTGACGACAATAAATGCAGAAGTCAGCAGTCTCACGATTCGATTTATGCATACACTTGCATGTACATCCAACTCTCTTCAGCTACCCACTGTCAGCAGCGAGAAGCACATATATATAAGTTATACATAAGACGTTCTTGGCAGCGCAGCGCAGTTGCGCGGTTCTAGATAAAAAATATCATTGTAAAATAAATAAAATCATAACAGCAGAGTGGCTTTAGAGATGAAATCTCGGGATAAGACAGCATTTACGGTTCCGGTCGACTTCTGTACCAATTCAAAGTGATGCCATTTGGCTTTTGTAATTCGATGAGTACTATGTATAGACTCATGGAAAAGGTTGTACCGCAGCATTACCGAAACGAAGTGTTCGTTAATTTGATCCGGAGAAAGAAGACGCGATCACTAATTTTCCAATTCCGAGAACGATATGAAAACTACGAAGCTTCGTTCCAAATTTTTCTGCTCTGTCCGGCGCTCTGACCGATTTGATGACGACGAAGCGTAAATTTGTCCTGATTCCTGAAGCAATAAACGCGTTTCAAAATCTAAAGACGTGTCTGACGAAAGCACTAGTATTATGAAAGTCAGATTCCTCAATGCCCTTTTTGATACATTGTGGTGCAAGCAAGACCGGAATAGAAACAGTTTTGGTTCAGGTTTCCGAGAAGAAAAACCTGAACAAAGCTCAATGCACCTATACGCTCACGGAACTAGAGAGATTGGTAGCAATAGTTGCTCTAAAGCCTCTGTTGAAAGTCACAAGTTCCAAATTGTCACCGATCACGCATCGCTCAAGTGGCTTATGGTCAATCGCGATTTAAATTCTCTGTTCCGGCGATGGGCTTTACAGCCTTTTAAGTTTCAAACGTATCACCGCAAGGGGTCATTGAACGTAGTTCCCGATTCACTGTCTCGGCTCAATGAAGACGAATTTGCTGCTGTAGATCTTCAAGATAGTCTACTTGTCGATTCGAACTTGAGTCATTTAAAATCCGCTGGATATAAGGATTAATCTACAGTGTTAGCTCTAACGATTAAAATTTTCCTTATAATAAATTTATATAGAAAGGAAGAACATCTGACGGGAGAAACTCATCATGACGAATACTCTTGGAAGCTATGCATACCCAGAGAAATGAACCCAGAAGTTCTTGTGCAGGCTCATTACAGTTCTTAATGCTCGCACGGTGGAACGCACAAAACTATTGAGAGGCTGAGGCGGAAATATTGGTATCTTTATAGTGCTCACTTTTGAAAATACGTGATCTTGAAAACAGTTAAAAAGCTAAACACCGATGTAGTAGTAAAATATCTTGAGAGTGAACTTTTTATGACGTTCGCGGTGCCCGAAAACATCGTTTCCGACAACGGTTTCCAGTTTCGAAAAGAGGGATTCAAGAAATTGATGCAACAGTATTGAGTGACGCACGTGTTTACGACAGTATATGCCCCTCAAGCTAACGCATAAAATCGCGTGAATCGTGCCCTTTAATGCCCTTTAATTATCCACCTAATTAGTACGTTTCCAATTACCGCGGTACAGCCGGAGTAGATCAGCTGCACCAGGGTCCCAATGAAAAGCTTGGTTTTAACACCTTGGCCAACTTCACTGGTCTGAATCCGAATTCCGGTTACCCTCTTTTGACAATAAAATCTTGTTGAATTTTCAAAAGTATTCACGTGGGCATCCCTTTGTATTAGAGGCGCACCTTTCTCCAACAGGAGCGAAAAGCCCATCAGACTACGCTGTTTCAGCGGCAGCACCGTCAGCCCAGTTCGGCGACCTTAGAAGACATACAAGTCGCCCAACAGCCAGGAGGAGTAACCTTGTGCGACTGAGGAGCACTCTCCACGAGGAGTCGAGGGGTTAGCGAAGGATATCAGCATAAAACGCCCCGACTTTTCCGAATCCAGCGGAGCACCCCGCTAGAGCGAGTGGCCTATCATTCGGAGGAAAGCTTAGACGCGTCTAGCAGCAGCTAGACACGGCCGAATGGCGTTAACTTTGCTAAAGAAGTGCCCAGACTCATATGTGTGCAAATTTTGTGTGAGGGATTATGAAGAATATAGCAATCAACTCCGCTTGGAAAATGTTTCAAGCTTAGACTAAAGGACTAGCTTACAAAATTTCGATGAGAGCCAAGTCCACAACGCATGTTTATTTGAATACACTGAGAAAAAGAAGAGTTTTGTTATGGAATCAGTAATCTAAATTATGTTTTCATAAAAAAGTTAAGTTAAATTAATTTGTATATTTGATGAATGTTATAAGAAAGTCATTTATTTTATTAACTACCGGTTAATTTATGCCGCTATTCTTGTACAGCCTTCGCTCGAGAGATCGATCTTTCGTACCCTTCGTACCCTTCCATTTGAAATTTAATAAACTTGGCCACACGACACATAGGTTAAAGATTATTAATCATTTTTTAATAAAAAATAATAATCTTTATTGAATTGAGTTGGATTAAGAACTAAATTTGCTTAAGCTTAACAATCGTTTATATAGGCTACCCGTTGCTTCATCGCTGTCAACGTCTCGGCTGCCATCGTTGCTTCCGCTGATGTTCTTTGTTCTAATTGGCTGTTTATGTTGACTATATAACTATTGGCCGCTTCTAGTTACAATTGGTCAATGCATTGATTTCCAAATTGGCAGATGCCCTAGAAAGGCTAAGCCACGTGCGCTGAGCTTGCATCTTTTTGGGTAGCGATTGTGGGAATACTTATCCGGAAGTTTCTTAGGTTGGTAATAAATTAAACTTCTGGTTTCTTCACCCTTTTGCGCCACATGTACTGAGTTTGGATCTTCTTAGTCAACTAGGTTGTTAACTCATATAAAACCTGCGCGCTATTTAAAAGTATTGTATAATAATTTAATAATTAAAATTAATACATTTCAAATTATTTAAAACCGAACCAACAAAACCGAAATCTACTAGAATAATCATTTCTGAATTTAAAATTTTAAATTAAATGTACATATAAGCCAATGTAAGATGAAAACTGAGAGAAAACAATGGAATATTGCACAAGAAACAGGAAGAAATCTTAGGTCATCTGAAACTGAGTTAAAACAGAAATTAAAACAAACACAATGGAATTCCTACATATTTATAGCTATTAAAACAACCCTTTAATATTATATACTAGATTTAATATAACCATTAATTTATCATTTTACACATTTTATTAGGCATATTTTAGAATTATCAGTCTTTGTTTACATTCTCCTATTAAATAATAACTCGAACTACACATGCAGCAGATAAAAAATTTAATATCTTATTAGATTTAGATTATCTCATACATGGAAATCATTGTTTAATTATTTTGTTTAGCTCTGCAGGTGATTCTGCGATGGTAGGGTATCAGATGAGATCCCCCAAGCGAAGCTCGAAAATGGTTATCAGAGGTTGGGCGGGTATTAGAAGACGTAACGACACCTACGTCTCAATGTTGAATTTAATTTATTAATTTAATTTAATTATTTATTGTCGCCGGACGTTTAGAAGAGGGAGGTAGATATGTTACAGATGGGGGTGGTATCTCTTTAATCTTCTAAGTGATTGCGGATCGGCAAGTCTGTTGCCCAGAGGATTTGGGTGAACCTATCCGAGTATCGACTGTTATGATTTAGGAGATTGTCCACAGGAACAAGGTGTAGGTCGTTTTGGATCGCCTGGTTGGTCAAGTACCAGGGAAGCCCAAATGACCGTCGAGCCGCACGTGCCTGCAGCCTCAGCCTGTTTAGCTGGTGCTTGGACGCAGAGCCCCATTTTTGGATCAAATACGTCCAGGTTGGCGTGAGGATTTTATTGAGCAACAAAACCCTTGTTGAAAGCTGGAGGCTTTTGGAGCTCAGGAGCCAGTCGGACTTTAAGCGTTTTCGAACGTTCCATATGGTGGCGGTCATCAAAATTATAAATCCAAATAAATCAATAAATTAAAAGTGACAGTGGCTTATACATCAATAAAAAAGTGAAATTTAAATAAGTTGTTTTTTTATGTGCTTTCACTATAGCACCACTCCTGCGCGGCTTCTGAGTTTGGCATTGCCAAAATGTAGTGAAGATTATTCGGCGTTTAAAAAACCTATGGTTTATAAAGACGCCAGCACTTAATTTCATGGCTCTTTGGTGAACAATACAAGTTTATCAAGTCAGCGAGAGCAATTACGAAAAGGCAATGGCCAGTTTAAAAAAGATATATGATAACGAATGTCTAATATTATGAATAATATTTCAACATTGTTTAATCTTCTGAAAATATCTCATCAGCTTGTTAAGAAACCTTATCGAAACTGTTTCATCGATTTACGGTTTTCTGTCAGCGAAACGAGCTGACACAAAAATTTTGAATGCAATGTTGAGTTATTAGATATTAAATAAAGTCAACCCGGTGACCAAACAAAAATGGGAGGAACAGCTCTATTATGAAGAATTGACAAAGCCGAAACAAGTCTATCGAGTAAACAACATACGTTGGCTTTGTTAAGTATGTCTCTTTAATTATTAATTATCTGCGAAAAGAACATACTGTTTTACAGCGCAAATGCAAATAGTGTCCGCCTGGGACCTCTAAAACTGTATTCTACTTCATAGATTCTAAGTGTCTCATAACAGTTTAGTGTTGTTGTTGTAGATCTTAAATTAAGTCTCCGGTTATCATCCTGATCAAATGCTAAACGTTATTGAAAGAAAGAGAAAACTAATATTAGTAGACCCCGAATTCTACAAGTCTCAAAAAATTGATATGTTATCAGAACAGATTCATTCTGCAAATTGTCAGCTGTTGCTTAACTTAGACAAAGACCTCACTTTCCAATTATACAAACGGCCTTCTTGGTTGGGTAGTCTCAGCCAGATACAAATGTTCAGTGCTGAAAAAAGTCGTGAATAGATTCGATATTTTAGTCACTTGAAGAAATGTCAACTCCAAAGAACATTTTGTCGTGTGAGCACAATTTGTGTAAAGACTATTAAGGAAGACTACTCAAGTATTGCCGTTCAAGTCTCATCCAAACGGGTTGGGCAACTCCTTCGAGGTTGCAAAATGACGGTTTTTGTCGCTTGACTGAAGGTTGTCGAGATCCAAATGTGAAGACCATGGAATTTATGGAAGAATATCTCGCCTACAGATAACAAACTTCTTCCACTCCACACTATGTCATTTCCCATCAATGTGTGTTAAGGCCCAAAGTACGTCAACAAAGTTGCGTCTCCATTCCTTGAATTTATGAAATGGTTTTCAAACTCAAGTCATACCTATCCCAGTCCATACCTATCCCAGATTCAGAGTCAACTAAGGGTCTCCGAGCGACGATACGGAATATATTATCGGTGACTTCGAAGTTGTTTGACCCCTCTGCTTGTTAGGTCCCTTATTATTAAAGAAAAGATCCTATTGGAGAAACTTTAGCTTAATAATTTAGTTTGGGTTCAGTCGATTCCGCTGCATTTGAATATGAATATGTTAAAAAGATACATATACTTCGGTTCGTGCATACCGATCCGATGTCATCGGTGTGCCGACGATGCCGACGATGCTGACGATGCCGACGCATCCAAGAGAGGTTATGGAGCTTGCGTCTATGTTCGTAGCAAAGCTGCTGAAGATTATAAATTATCGTTGTTGAGTTTAAAGTCAAAAGTAGCGCCGCTCAAGACTATAAATCTCCCAAAGCTTGAGTTACGTGCGGCACACCTTCTCTCAGAATGAAACACTTGTTAAAAGTCCTTAGCTAACGAATTGTGCTCTGTTCGGATTATGATGTTACTCTCTATTCGATCCGATCTCATATATTTTCGTTGTCGATATTCGTGTCGAACCGGGTTGCGAAGATTTCATAATGGCCAGTAGAAGCTACAAAGCAGAACCCAATAGATATGGTTTCCAGAGGATAAGATGCCGATGAAGTTGGTCAATCTGGTTTACTGTACCACCGTCTCTGAAAGGCAAAATGGAAAACTGGCTCAAAATGCGCATAGCTAACTGGATAAGGAAGTCTCACGTCAGGAATCAGGGAAGACCATGGACGCTTGAAATAGAAATTGAAAAAATTTGTAAAGGCTCTAAGGTGGGCCTAAGTCTTCAACGATTGAAGACACGGCACTTGGTGAAACTTTTCGTTGTTGTGAGTTGGGGGGCTTTTAACTAACGTACCTATATTATTTGATGCTAAGTTTTTCTTCCTGATGACGAAACGCTTTCAATTTGTGCAGAGCATCTGCACCATTCAAACTTTCATGTCAGTCCTCAAGCACTTTTTCATCTTACGACAGCGTATTTGGACCGTAAACGCTCAGGAACTCTGCAGTCAGATAGTTTCGTCATGTGTGCGCTGCTTTAAATGCAAAGAACGACTGATGACACAAATTATGGGATATCGCAGATAGGCTCCGTGCTCTTCATTGCGATATTTTGGATATTTCTGTTTTAAAATAAACGTACCTAACGAAGTTTTTGACACAATTCTCTCTACCAAATTCTGGCCAGAGTCTGTTATTGTAAAGGAGCTCAAAGCTAAGAAAAAGGAAAAACGGCCTGTAGGAATAACTCCTTCTATGCAAAATCAGACCACTTTGCTTTTCGCGTCTTCCAATCCCGATCCTAAAAACTAACCTACTCCCTATTTCTTATCAGAATGCAAGAGGCATAAGTAGTTAGCTTCCTAACATGTTTGTTGCGTTCACAGAAGCCGAAGATTCTGAACTTCGAAGCATCGCGATGTTGCATTCCTCTCTGTGAAACTCTCATAAATGTTAACCCCATTTTTAATACCAGCTCCTACATACCTCCATTGTCGGATCATCCTATTTATTGGAACCATCATTCCACTATTTCCAGTAAACTTTTAGATAGAGACCATTTGGTAGCCCTAGAAGAATTTAATATCCCTTGGGCTATTTGGTCCTCAATTAATTCCACCCATACCATCCAAATTTTTTTTATCGCTAGCTTGCTTGACATTTCGCTTTGTAAACTCAACCAAATTCGAAATTTTTTAGAGCTCTTGCTCGATCCTTATTTTGTCTTTAATCCGGCAACATAAAAATAAATAACGCATTGCAGGGTGCAGTTCTCACAGGACTCAAAACCGTTTTATAACACTAAACGTAAACCTAAAACAAAACCTTTTTGACTTTTATTTAAAAATACTACCGTATGTAATGATCAGGAAATGGCCGATCTATTTTCGGTGTTTTTTCAAATAACGTATTTAAACTCTTCGGATTCAAATCAGAATTATTCCTACATCATAACAAAATTGAACTTTATTTTCAGTCCTAGTTTAAACAAAAGCTCTTTTCTTTTAGATTTTTATTTTGTAAAGCCAGTTTATTTGCCAGGTCCCGACGGGATTCCTGGTGTGCTATTGTGCCGATGCCCTGTGCAATCCTCTTCTGAAATTTTGTACCTTATCCTTAGAAACCTCAAATTTCATCTTATTTGGAATGAGTCATTAATTATTCCTCTTTTCAAAATAGGCAGCATATTTAATGCCAACAATCTCTAAGTCGTCGGCCAACCCAAAACTTTTCGAAAACATAATAACTCCCCTTTTTCAGCAACTTTATAGATCACTTATTTCTCCATGGCTACATGGTTTTATTAAGCGAAGATCGACAACAACTAACATTTTGGAGATCTCTTCCTATATTATTGTTTGGGGGGCGATCCTGCCCGCAAAGATTCCTTTTCGGAGGCCAAAGATTTAACCCGTCAGGGTTGAAAATGAAAGGCGGGGGCGTCGTGGGATTTGATTGAGCACTTCAGCTTTATTTCGCTGCATACATAAGACTAAAGACGAGATTAAATCTTAACTTAGAACCGATCTCCCGGTCGCTTTGCCTCGTTAAAGCGGGAGCGGGAGATCGTCGGTACTCGGGGTGCGAGAGCAAGACGGGGACCGAAAGCTCGCTTCTGATCAGAGGCGGCACAGTGGGCCCCTCACGTAAACACCTGCCCCCCTTGCAATCACCCGGAGCCCGGTGTGATCCGATGCTGCGATCGGGGTGCGGGAACTGGACTTCCAGGCATATGCAGGAGCGTGTGGCACTTGCCTTGGGAATGTTCGTGTGGCAAACAGTTGGAACAGTAACGGTTGATGGACACCATGCTGAGCCTCTTCTCAGCACTAAGCATGAGGAACTTTTGGCATCTTCGAAGCGGATGGATTCCGCTGCAGACTCGGCAGCGGTAGGAGTGAGTGCCTGTGGTACGCCTGCTTTTGATGCGGTCGGACCAAGTAATTGGCGGAACTGGGAGAAGTTACAACTCGAGCGGAGAACGACGAGATTCTTGGGAGCGATGTGGTTACTGGGTTCGAAGGTTCAGGTTCTGAACGTTGGAGGAACCGTTGCTGGGATGCAGCAAGGTGTGATGCCGTCTGCGGCACGTAAGGCAAGAGTGGGAACTTGGGCAATCCCGCTGCTGGTGACCTCGTGCCAAACAATTCAAGCAGAGTTGCTTTCTTCGGACGATATTTGATCGCTCGAATACGGTCATTTCGAGAAAACGGGGACATATACGCAGGGGGTGGTTTTTCCTGGAACACAGGTCACACCTTTTGGGTGCTGGAATTACTCTGAAATCGGAAGAATGAAGGCGGGGCTGTGGGGTGCTCTTAGTAGCCGACCTCGGCTGGAAATGCCCTGAACCGGCAGTCGTGGCGTCGTCGATGGCCTCCAGCGTACGATGGCGTTCGGTCAGAAACGCGTCTAGCTCTTTCCAAGTTGATATGCTGGTCTTATTATGGATTGATTGCTCCCACAGGGAAAGCGTTAGTTTTGGAAGCTTGGAGGAAATCATATAAACGAGAAGAGAGTCCCAAGCCTCAACGTGAATAGAGGACATCTCTAAGGCGGTGAGGCAATTTTGGATATTGCCTTGTAGTTCTTTCAGCGCGTCTCCGGACTCTAAGGAGAGGAGCCTGGATGTTGAAAAGGATTTTCAACTGGCTATTGACCAACAACCGCCGATTCTCGAAGCGGTCGGTGAGGCTTCGCCAAGCTGAGACGAACCCTTCATTGGTGAGCGGGGCTTTGGAAACAATGGTGTGCGCATCGCCACTTGTTTTGGATAGTAGGTGGAACAGTTTCTCCACCGGGGTGAGACGCAAGTTGTGAATATATACCGCAGTGAAAAGGTCTCTGAACGTGGGCCACCGAAGATAGTCACCATCGAAAACTTCGGTGTCCACCGGTGGCAGAGAACAACCCGCGGAAGGGGGTGGTTGCAAGCTGTCGGAAGTCTGAGTGGACTGGGAGGCGCCCTTCTCTGCAGTTTCTTGAAGTTGGGCAACACATCTTGAATAAACGGAGTAACAATCGTTGTATTTGGATTCAAGCACTGTCGCGGCGGACGTACTATCAGCGGACACGGAAAGAAGATCGGTGCAGCTCTCGTAGCTCTTTTCCACCTTTTCCCACAAGGCACCAATCTGCTTGCGATGAACTTGGATTATGAAGGGAGAAAAATTTGCAGATTCGGAAGTGGCGGAAGTGTGAATGTGTGACTCAAATCGATTCACTCGGTCAGTTGTGCCAATAAACTTTCTTAACGCAATGTCAACTGCGGTTTGAGCCATCTTTCTGCAGTGGAATAAGTGAGTCTCAAAGAAGGGTTCACGGAATTTTTGCTAATTGCTCGTGGAACTACGGTAGTGGGCCTCGGAATTAGCTGGGACGGAGGCGGAGATGCGGATTGGAAATACGGATACAATAGTCCCGGGGGAAAATTTGGGCAAGAGGTTGGCCGTAGTTAAAAAAGTTGTGTTGCTAATTGTTTCGTTCACTTTGAATTTTGAAATTATAGTATCGGGACTAGTTCCTGGAGTCGTTGGCCGAAAATATATTGGAAAATATATGGGCATGCATGTAATAGGAACAATGTATAAGGGCACAGTGGAGCGTCGAGAAGTGGACTGTATTGAACTCCGCGAACAGAAATATTTGGTATGGACACGGCACAAAGACGACAAAAAAATATATCGCGGCAGTGGCGTTCGGCAAACAAGGTGAACTACCGAAACAAGTGCACACCTTCTGTCCGATATTTATTATACCCCTTTTTCCCGCAACACGATTTCACTGTTCACGGTGGGGTTTTTTTATGCACGGAATTATGATGTGCAAGAGGTTAGCATTCGTGTGTGTGTGTGTGTGTGTGTGTGTGTGTTTGTGTGTGTGTGTATGGGGCTGCATATAGGCCTCGACCGTTGACAAGTGTGTACAAAATAATAAATAAACAGAACAAGAGCAGTCGCACCTGTGTTGATTGAATTTGGATGTCGGTTATGCTTGTACTTGTATAACAAATGTTAATGTCATCAACTGCAAGCCGCAAATGTTGAATTGGCCCGAGTAGAAGAGCTGGACTCGGTTCTTGATCGCGAAGAAAAGCTCGCTGCCGACGGCAAGCGGTGCCTATGTGAGAGCCCCAAGAAACGAAACGGCAACAACAACAACACGACTTCTGCGGCGGCGAAATTGAAATGGAATTGAACACTCTCGTTTGCGTTGGGCCTTTATTGGTGGCGCTTTGCGTACTTTAGATTTAATTAATCCTAACGGAAAGTATATAATATCAGAGGGTTTTTGTATGTTTCTGAAATCGGAGGTAGAAAATATCATACATGCATGTAATTAAGAATTTGGAGTATGGGTAGGAGCTTGTGTTGGTACAGTGGTTATTTCTGGAGTCCTGCAATGGAGCTATTTGTGTTTCTAATTGCTTTCATTTTTTATAAATGAACTGCCCAAAGTCTTGACTAACTTCAGAACGCCTGTGTACGCTGATTACGTAAAGTTTGCGGGCAATACAAGGACGTCGCCTGCCAGTCAGATTTACAAACAGATCATAAAATTTTCCAAACATGGTGCCGCGTAAACTTATTAAACTTAAACGGCTCTAAATGCAACCTAATATCATTCACTCATGTCGTTCTGAAGCTTGCAACTTATACGCTGTTCTGCTGTTCTTTGGAAATAATTATTTCAGTTGATGATTTGGGCGGCCGCTTGGACCCTAAACTTGACTTTATCGATCATATTTCGTCTATGGTGAATAGAGCCAGGGATGTGATTGGATTTATTAAACGGTGGTTAAAAGAATTAAATGACCCCTATGTTACTAAATTCTAATATATTTCTTTAGTATTACTTTTCGCGCCGACTAACACCTAACCCAACCAGCCACGTGCTTGGTGTCATACAGGCCACTTGAGTGTAGTGATCGTAGTGCATCAACGTCCGTATAACCAATCTAAATATGGTATAATGGTTAATACTATTCACGAAAAAACTCCAAAGTAAATATATTCGTATAAAGATTTTCTAATTTACAGTTGCAGTTGTCGTTGGGGCCTGATTGGATCCAATGAGCACAGCACCGGTCGCGCACGACGGAGCCGTAGAAGAGCTGGGGGATGGCGACCCCTCCATTTGCGAGGCTGAGCATCGTACTCCGGGGGATCACACCCTCTAACGGTGCTGCGGCTGAGGAGTAGAGCATGGGTGCCGTTTCCATTGGGCTGCTCATTCTGCTCATCGCAAACATGGCACCAGGCAGTTAGCGCAGTACTTTTTAATAAGTATGCCCGCAGCGGCTTCACCGCTGGCAATCGAAGAAAGCTCCGTCTGCAGACTAGAGATCAGTACGTCGCTTCCCGACGTGCGTGGCGCGACTTGGTGGGTCGTTGGAGTTGGACTGGAGAGCGTGGATCTCTTACGGGATAAATTTCCCATCAACTGCGTTTGCAGGTTCTTCTTGTGGATAACACAAATTAGGCACAAGTGAATGATTTGATTCACCGACCCCCTAAGTTTCGGAATCTACAATTTGGAACGAATCAGTCGGACCATCAACTAATGTGCGATGCAAGGATATGAAATGAGTAAAAAGAACTTGAAGTTTTGCGAACCTGCATCGTGCTGGGATGATGATCGCATGTTTCTCATCATAACTAACTAAATGCTTGTAACTATTTCCGTCGAGAAAGGGGATTGACTTTAAAATTGTGCTAATGCTAATTGTGCTGCTTGTTGCTCAAAGCCTTATATTCATTCTTTTAGACACAATAAACCTATTTTGCACTTCTAAAAATTTCGCCACAATGAGTTCTTGTGCTAGGTCTATTACTTGTTTTTGATATCTTCTCGCATTCCGGATCGTGTAAGCGAACCCCAGCAAAGCCCTATCGACGGCGAAACACCGCTCCAGGATTCCAACTGCTTGTTGAATTATGACACTGTGACATTTTATGGGACGTTGCTCAAGCTCAGTTTCAAGATGAGCGAATCACTCGCTCGGCTACTGCTCCTGTTTGAGGTACAACCAAGCCGGCTCATGCCACCAAAGGGTGATGTCCTTAAGCCCTTGGAGTGATCGGACACGGATCGGACACGTTCCCATTTGCTTGTATCGGTTAAATTTAAAAAAAAACTTTACGCAATTGTTGTCCAGGTGCACGGTGGCTTACTTAGCCGTGCAAGCGCAATCGTAGAGTTTGTCCAATAAAAGACCTCATTGAAGTTAGGAGGCATCTCGGAAATGACTGATGATGCGACCTCAGTGAGGAACAGTGCTCCGCACAATTCCAGCCATGGAATAGAAATTGACCTGGCTGGAATAACTCGTGTTTTCGATGAAAGCAAATGGGTATAGCAGTCGTCCATTTTCTTCAGAGTCGAATACCTTTTTAAGAACTCTTTCCACTTGGTTACGAGATTAATGGGGAGTGACTGATCCCAGCTCAGCTCTCGAAGCCGAATTTCCTGCATGAAGATCTTGGCACTTATTACAAAAGGCGAGAAAGGCGATCCTGTTGGGTCGATCAGCTTGGCTTTCTGGAGGTGAATCTCCATCGGAAGACAAAAGAATCTATCGGACGTACTTGCCAAACGAATTCCAAGAGTTTCCGCCGTACTAGCGTCTTCCAGTTCCAGAAAGTCAGCACTAACCAAATGCGAAGGGGGCTTTGCTTGTAGAAGTCTCCACACGATTGAGGTCCGCTTGTTCAACGCACTCCGCAGCCGGCACTCTCGAGAGCCACCCGGAGCTCCTTGGCGACTAAAACTGTCGACTACGAAGTGTGAGTGTGTATATAAATGACGGAAATCAAGTCTCGGGACGTTTGCCATTGAACATAATCACCATTGAAAATTTCGCACTCGAGTAGGGGTAAGCGACACGCGCCCTTAGAACCGGAGCTTGAGGGCGTGAGTTCTCAATGCTTTCGTTCAGGGTTTCTGCGCACCGCTGGTTAAGGGTATAACAGTAGTCATACTTTCTTTTCATGACTGTTATTTTTTCTGTCCTTTTTAAAAAAAAAAAATCTTTAGAGCACGTCTCGTATTTCTTTTCCACCTTATCCCAGAAGGCCCTGATGAGCCGAACCCTACTTGTGTGGACTGACGGAATTGGCCCACCCTATTGTTAGTTACGAAGTGTGAGTGTGTATATAAATGACGGAAATCAAGTCTCGGAACCTGGGCCATTGAACATAATCACCATTGAAAATTTCCCACTCGAGTAGGAGTAAGCGACACGCGCCCTTAGAACCGGAGCTTGAGGGCGTGAGTTCTCAATGCTTTCGTTCAGGGTTTCTGCGCACCGCTGGTAAAGGGTATAACAGTAGTCATACTTGGTTTTCATGACGGTTATTTTTTCTGTCCTTTTTAAAAAAGAAAGATCTTTAGAGCACGTCTCGTATTTCTTTTCCACCTTAACCCAGAAGGCCCTGATGAGCCGAACCCTACTTGTGTGGTTTGACGGAATTTCAACAAAGCCTTGCCGGGCACTTACAGATGAGGTGCCCCAAGTTTTCGGTTGCCTCAAGCGCAGCAGCCAGGCAGTGACCTGTGAGAATTCCCACCAAAAGTCAATCTTTCCGGGGTAGATGCAGTACGTAGTGGCTGAGATTATCATTGCCCTCTTTGCACATGATTTTTTATATTTTGCAGATTACAGACTTTCTTTTCCATCTGCTTTTTGGCTTGAGCGTCTGCCTTTCTTTCCAACACGCTTTAAAGCGTTCTTAGGGAGACGGGGACGATTTCTACTCTATCGTTAGCCGGTCCGACTCCTTCCATTGCAAGTTCGTCTGCGGTTTCGTTGCTATCAGTGCCCTGGAAAATTAATAGATCCACACTCACGTTATCGTGCTTAGGATATCTAGTGCGTTCCTGCTTGCCAGTGCATTTTTAGAACTGACCGCTGACGATTGCAAGGATCTAATCGCCGCTGGACTGTTTACAAAAAGGTTTACCGCCTCACATGGGCGATCTATTAAGTGCGCAGGCTCTGCCGCCTTCCTGATGGCGAGGACTTCCGTCTCGAATAAACTGTATTGGCTTGGTAGCTTATACGACAGCCTCGTCTGTACAGTATTTACCCGCTCCTACTCATCCTTCTATCTTGGAGCCTTCCGTGTATCTGTTAAGGTATTAAGCATGGTCCTGAGCCTTTTCCAGTCCTCGGGTTCCATGAATGTTGTTGTGTTGACATCCGGGAAAGTTCCAGGTGTCATATTGTCAGATATACTGCTCGACCAATTCAACGGTGCACGAATCTTTGAAGCGACACATTTATTGATGCTACTATGCGCTGTGCAGCTGTCCGTTGGGCGTGAATATCTAAGGGATCAATTCCGATTATGGTATCGAGTGCTTTTGTGAGGGTTGACCTCAGCGCCCCAGATATGAAGAACAGTGCCTGCTTCGTTCTCTCCATAAGCTTGTATTCTTTTCCATGGCTTGCCACCACACCAAGACTCCATGCAGCAGTGTTGGACGTCCCGCGTCCCAGAGCGGGCAAGAGACTCCATGTGTTGCTTAACATCTTCTTGGATGCGTATAGCGCTTTTGGTGGCCTTTTTCACAACCTCTAGTACGTTGGGTTTCCATGCTAGCTTGCTGTCTAGAACAGCCTGATAGTATTGATTTTTGGGGGTATCCATAGCGGTACCTTATATCTGTTGATAAAGAGAATGAGGTACGTCTTGTCCGCGTTGATATTGAGTCCTACTTTGTCTGTCCACTTACATTTCTCCCTGAGTTTTGATTCCATAATCGAACTAAGGGTCGAATGACAGACTCCCGAGATAATTATGCTGATGTCGTCAGCATAGGCTCTTGTCTTCGGGAGCTTCCTCCCGAACGTCTTGATTTGGTCGCCGACTACTAGATTCCTTAGGATGGGCGGCACGATTCCACCTTGCAGCGTGGCTCTGTGCGCTCTTTTTACCACGAAACCGGTACCCAATCAGATTGTACCCGCAAAGGAGTCTATAAACCAGGGTATTCTTCAAGATGATATGAGATCTATTAGGAGGTGTTCTTCTCCATGGTGCTTGTTGGTATCGGTGACCTTTGTGCATCCTGGGAAGTGAGTTTGCATAAGTCCTGTAAGGGACTCTTCTCTGCCCTCAGTCCACTGTCTGTCGTCACGTTTGAGCTGACTCTGTATCGTAGATTGCTTCTATAGCAACTTCAGATAGTCAATTCTGGGGCCATCTCTTTATTGAAGCATATGTTTCTCCATGAGTTCCCTTGCGCCCTGCGCATTTTTTTTTTAATCCTTAAATTATATCTTGTATACGTAGTTAATTTAATTGGAAAAATCACTGAGATTATTGCGTCGGAGCGAGAGGTCCATATTCCACTACGGTGGCTTTGTCCTCTTCTTAGCTCCCGATATCGGGAGTGATCCGTAGTTTTTTCCGTAGTAATTTCTTTGAGAGTGTTTTTTAGGGATTTTTTAATGTCTTCCGCGGATCTTACGGTGCCCGGACAGGTTTAGGTCTAGCTGTGCCCCTACATTTGCTATATGAAAATTAGTGGAAAGAATGTATTCTAAGAGTGAAAGGGGCTGTCCTGTCGTGTGCCATGTAGCAGGAATCTGCCAGAAGGCGCTTCTTTTCGCTCTCCAGGGCCCCCTCTTTTGGTCCCTTCCCAAAGCCCACTGCTATCAATATGCAGTACCTTCCAGTCTGCGGTAGGTACGTCGGAGTTTTGTCTCTGTAGCAGCTTCAGCGCCCGGTTGCCTTGTATTGCAATAGGGAAAAGTACCTTCGCCATCGGTATGGATGGGATTAATTTCATGTACCCGTTCAACCACCCCGCACCATCAAATGTGGGCATGGGGCCTTGGAATCATATTGCATTGGTGCAGATAGCGATCGACAAGCCGGTCGTGCACCGTGTTCCACAGCGCTTCGGAAATGTTGCCGTTAGGGTCTTGCTTCGGTCTAAGAGTGCCACTATCAGATGTCGTTTGATCATCTCACTAACCTTTGCCTACTTTATGGTTGGATTCTTTCCTTTAGGTGGGCCCGCGTTGTCGTTTGCTCGCCTTTTGCTGGCCAGCAACTCCTACACCTTGTTAGCAAATCTGCCTGTTGAGGTCATGAGCGGAAGCTTTGCGTAGTGTAGCCTGTCCTATTCAATCCTATGCTCGGCCCAGACTAGCTTTGCCTGTTGCCAGTTAGTACTGGTGGCCGTCCAAGAATTTTTTGCTATCGTGACACACGTCACGTGCTTCACATGGTGACGACCAACCGCGACATGTCCTTAGCAAAAGCGGTGAAGATGCTTAATTCGGATGCCAGTGCTTGGACAGTTCGGCGCAGTCTTGATAGATTAGACTTAAAAACTAAAGAAATAAAAAAGAAACTCTTTCTAACAAGCAATCATATAATTTTGTGTCGAAACTTTGCTGCAGTTCACGAAAATTGGACTTCAGTAGGTTGGTATACTGTAAGTCCTTACAACTATTCAAAAAACGAAACGAAAATTAATCGTTTTGAGTCTGATGGCCGCTCCTCGTATTGGACCATAGTTCCTAACATAAAGTCACCACCTAATGTGTGACAATCCATCAAGCGCGATGGTGGCTCAATTATGGTCTGGGGTTGCATTAATATAAGTTAATCAATATTTGACCTTTTTAAAAGAAAATCTTCCAGAAGTAAGAAGCAAGACAATGACGCAAAGCAAAGAAAAATTTTAGTCATTGAAGTAAAACCACAATCTCCGGATATGAATCCAATACAAAATATATCGAGTCTTGTCAAAACACATTTGGTCAAATATTCAGTTCCTCCGAATAGAATGATGGAGTTGTGGGAAATGCTATTCCTCCCAAATTGGTCCAACACTACACCCCCAAGTTCCGTAGGAGAACTGAGAAAGTCAAATGAGCTCTGAACACATTATTACAAAATTATTAATAAAAATATTTGTTTATACCCTTGCTAGGTGTTTACGTGAGGGGCCCATTGTGTCGCCTCGGTTCAGGAGCGAGCTTTCTGTCCCCCGCCTTGCGCTCACACTCCGAGCACCACCGATCTCCCGCTCTCGCTTTCTGTCCCCCGCCTTGCGCTCACACTCCGAGCACCACCGATCTCCCGCTCTCGCTTTAACGACGCAAAGCGATCGGGAGCTCGGCTTTATGTTAAGTTATATTAAGGCAGTCTTATGTATGAAGCCGAATAAAGCTGACGCTACCCCACGACGCCCCCGCTCTATTTTCTTATTTCGCCCCCCAACACTAGGTATTATAATTTCAGTCAGAAGTTTCTACGCAAAATAATGTGTCACTTTTGAAGCTATCTCAATGAAATTAAAAAAAGTTTCAACTGATTTTCATCAAGTTTGACATCGGACTGTTATATCATAAAGCTGCCATAGAAACTATAATTAAATATAGATGGAAAATGCCAAACTGTGAATGTATAACTGTAAATATATAAGTATATAGACTGTTATGAAAGTTCCAATTACTTCCTTGATTTTTAACAGAAATGTATATAATTTATATTGAATTAATTATTAATGATCGATTTTTAATTTGCAAGGGTATACAAACTTAGGCGTGCCGAAGTTAGCTTCTCTTCTTGTTTACAATTTGCTTTCGCATTTTTTTCTCTTATTAACAAATGCCTGCAAATTTTTGGTGAACATAGTGTTTGAACCTACCAGCAAAACACGGCTAAGATTTTCAACATGCATACATTAGAACAGAAGATACAGACATTTGAAGTAAGAGTAACGAACTCGTGTTACAGTTTTGAATTTTGAACATGAGAGCTTTCGTAACAAACTATATGTTCGACCACTAGCTAGTCGAAATAACTGGTGCCTTCTGGGAATTTACTGCGTGTTTTTGTTTTTTGTAATGATATTGTACAAGCTTATTATAGCTTATTGCAACCGAAAATATACGTTACAATGAAGCATATACGAACCCATTTCAGCATCACCAGTAGATTAAATGTATCCATGTGGGTCTGTCTTTAAAGATGTCAGACACTATAACAGTTAGAGCAGTCAAATTTAGTGACATCATAATTGCAGGAAATCAAAAAGAACTTCCCGCGGTATCAATTACTTTTTAAAAAGAAAATACATGAATAAGCGAAAGGGACGTAGCGAGAGCGCGAGAAGCGATTATAATACGCAAAGCGATAAGACGAAAAAGTAAAAACGTTGAGCGATACGAGCTATCTTCCAAATTGGTTTTTCAAAACAAACGCTAACAATAATTAAGCTAATAATAAGTAATGTTCGGCGCCACGGTTATTACGATCGGCGATCCCATTAGAGAAGAGAGGAAATACTGCGGTATGAAATTGGTTGAGATTAAATCTGAGTTTGTATTTCTCAACAGAATAAAACTCTCACATAGTCGCTCATTACCACACTTATCGAGTTTTAGGTATTGGCTGCGTTACAAGATCTGCCATTTCTTATTTCGGTGGTGTGCAGGGATTTGGATCGGCGTCAATTACTTTAAATTCAACTTAAATCCAAACTTTTTAAGCGAGTTCAAGATATAAGGCATGCTAGAAAATGCTCTCTCGCTCCGATCTTCCTTTAACGGTTGATTTCGTGTATTTTATGGCTTAAACTAGTTCGCCCTGCGCTGCCCTTATAGCATAGCTTCTTTTAAGATCAGTTTGACACCTTTTAAGCGATTCCTTGTAAAAGTCATGCCATGGCCTCTCGCTCGTTTTCGCTCACTGTAACATTAGCTTAATGAATGAATACATCATTGACCAAACAGAAAAAATTCAGATTTTTCAGCCATTGTATGGTTAAGAAAAAAAGTCGATAAGTTTTGCACAATCATATATTTTTTTCCATTTTAAGGTTATTAACTTAGAATTGTGAGAAACATAGTTGGGTATCAAATTTTTGATATTTTGGATGCAGCATCATTGTTGCTATAGGTGTAATTGGTATCCACAATTGATGTCTTTGCGCCATTTTTAAGCGTGATGTTATCTGTTTCTTCCATTTAGTTCGACGATTTTGAAACCATGTCTTTATTTGAACCTCCGTCAAGGACAGCGACTTTGAAAGCTCAACTCGTTTGCTAACGCTAAGATATTTATTTATATTGAATTCCTTTTCTAATCGTTCCAATTGAAAAGTATTATAGGCCTGACGTGGTTTTCTGTTAATAAATTGTTTTTTAATTGTGTTTGCTAGGAATACAAAAATGTTAATTGTTTTCATAAATTATCGAGTTTTTGTTAATTTTAGTAAATACCCGTATTGTTTTGGAAGTTATTTCCACAAGAAATGCTTTGTGATTGGACATCACATAATGGTCCGCAGATTCTTTTTAATCTATATGAAAATTTATACTTTTCTTTAACTTCTCCATAATTATTAAATGGTATGAATTCCTTTCTTTGAAATGGATGGGAATAGGTAAGATCCATTGCTGTTTTCTCATCTGTAAAAATTGACACAAAATTTGTATGTTATTATTTTGGTATTCACTTTAGGTCATTGATAGTATAAATGCAGTCTGATCCAGTCCTTAAAAGAGGGAAGCTCTCTATCCCTCTTTTACGGCCTTTAAAAAAATTCAGAATAAATTAATTGGAACAATTGCCTAAAATTTTAGTTTTACGATATTTACTTGTATTTTTGAACAGCTATATGTAGAGCTCTTACTTCCAAGGGTAGAGAAAGAGAGAGCTAAAAATTAGAGTTTAAAAATTCAACGACGACAAATAGTTTTTTCATTCCAAAATTGCTTATAAATAAATTAATTAGAGATTTATTACATAAGGTCGTCAATATTTGTTTTTTTCTTTTTAAATAGTTTCTTTCCACATCTCTGGTGAACTTTAGACCAGTTAACCAAAACACGATAGTACAGGAAAACTATTATGGTTAATTGTGTGCGCGCACAATTAGATTTTAGATATTACGGAAAGGAATAATAGGAAAAATTAGCAACATTAGAAAATGATTAAGAGAAATAGAGAGGGCAAATCCCGCGCAGGACGCGGGCACACTAGACTAAGCCCAATATAAAGCAGTCCACTGCCATAGTTGACTTTCTCTCTGGTTGACTTTCGTGTCGAACAACAACACGCCTCTCTCTGGTTGATATTCGAGTACAACAAAAACACGTTGGCTTTCGGGGCCAACACCAATAACTTCTTCCGTGGATGACTTTCGGGTCCAACAATTACTTTTCTTTGGGTTGACTTGCGAATTTCTCTGGAAAGACTTTCGAGTCCAATAGCAACAACAACTTCTCTCGAGGATGACTTCCAAATCATCTGTAACTGCTTTTGGGGATGATCTTCGGTTCCGACCACAATACGGTATCGTGTCCGTAGCCGGCACTAGGAACGAGAATGCATCGGAGCTATTTTTCTCCCATTGGTACGCCACGATAACCAGAGCCAACAACGACGAGCAAGCAGCCGAAGCAACCGCACTTCAACCACTTCTTTTGTATGTAATACGATCAATAAAGTTAAGTACCATAGTCTTCACGGCTTAAATCCACGGTGTTCTCCTTGGGAAATTGGGTCGGTATATTTTTCAGCAACCACGACAAATAAGTAAATAAATAAATAAATTTAAAATTTTAAAATATTTTATGTGTTACTGTAGTGTAGCAACTTAAACAATAGTGTAGGGACGAGTTACAAAACTGTAAGGGTTATTGGGTGTAAGAAGTGGGAGGGAGTTATAGCTGCGTTTACGGTGACGTGAGCTTAATCCAATATTGTTTGGCTTGTTCATTGATAATATCCCTAATCAAGGGAACTTTAAGGTCCCTCGCTAAGTCTACGTTATGGATGAACCACAATCCGGTATCTCCAAGTGAGGGCAAGTATGGACTTGTATATCCCTTATTTGCCAGGCTTAAGTGATTATTTGCCTTAAGGAGCCAGTACAGCCTTCTGGTCTTTTCTTCCAATGAGCGCCTAACTATCCTCGTATGCTTGGCGAAGAATAAAAGGTGCAAAAGGTGACCCACAGGTACTTATAATCTCTGACCTACTCAAAAAGCTCTCCAAGCTGGAACATGCTTGGACACGACTCCTTTCTGAGGGAATGCGTCACTACAGTACACTTTGATGGGTTAATGAATGTATTCCAGCGACAGGCCAAATTCTCAAACCTCTTAAGGTAAAACTAAAGCTATCAGCGGCGTCATACGTCTGGATCTAGTCGCAGTATCGTCAGCAAATGTGGTCAGCATTGGATTCTGCTCCTGTCGCATGGACTTCGGCATATCGTGGGTAAACAAGTGGTACAACGTCGGTCCTAGCACGCTTCCTTGAGGAAATTCAGCCTTAGTCAACCTTTGATAGGATAGGGTTCCATCCTGGACCATCCTGAATGTCCTGTCAGAAAGAAAGCTCTTAACCATTTTGGAAAAGTTGAGGGTTAATTGACGTCTTGAGCTTGGAAAATAGCACTGCATGCCACACCCTATCAAACGCCTTCTGTATGTCTAGATAGGCAGCCACCACGTATTGCTTACAGTGAAGTTTCTCGGGTATATACTTAACCTCACGGTGCAACCGTTTACGGGTACCATGCCTGAGTCTGAAGCCAAATTGAAATATAGGAAGAGCGTTCATTGCCTGCGCGGACTGACGTCATCTCCTAATGATGCATCTTTCCAGAAACATACCAAATGTGGAAAGGAGGTCCTCGTGTGGTTTGCCAGGTTTAAAGATCATTACAATGCCAGCACTTTTACAAGCCTTTGGAAAATAGCTCAATCTGAGGGAAGCATTGAAGATAAGTACAAGGTATAGCAGTGCTGGGTAGAACTATTACTAGTCTGCCAGAGTGATGGCTTGGAACATCTTCTGCACCTTCGGATCCAGGGGCAGTGACGGCGTTTGGGGCCTGCACCTGATTGTCCATCAGCATCAGAAGCTGCTTGCTCTTACTGGACGACTTTGACCGAACCTCGGTGGTCCACAACCGTTCGACGCCAATCCCCGTGATGGCCAGATTGGATGCGACTCACGGGACAGCAAGAATACACAAAGACTCGGATATCGAGTCGCTCCTGATTGGATCCAATGAGTACAGCACCGATCGGAATGATGCTCACGCTCGTGCGCCTGACCCATAGACGCGTACGACGGAGCCGTAGAAGAGCTGGGGGATGGCGACCACTCCATTCGCGAGGCTGAGCATCGTACTCCGGGGGATCACACCCTCTAACGGTGCTGCGGCTGAGGAGTAGAGCATGGGTGCCGTTTCCATTGGGCTGCTCATTCTGCTCATCGCAAACATGGCACCAGGCAGTTAGCGCAGTACTTTTTAATAAGTATGCCCGCAGCGGCTTCACCGCTGGCAATCGAAGAAAGCTCCGTCTGCAGACTAGAGATCAGTACGTCGCTTCCCGACGTGCGTGGCGCGACTTGGTGGGTCGTTGGAGTTGGACTGGAGAGCGTGGATCTCTTACGGGATAAATTTCCCATCAACTGCGTTTGCAGGTTCTTCTTGTGGATAACACAAATTAGGCACAAGTGAATGATTTGATTCACTGACCCCATAAGTTTCGGAATCTACAATTCGGAACGAATCAGTCGGACCATCAACTAATGTGCGATGCAAGGATATGAAATGAGTAAAAAGAACTTGAAGTTTTGCGAACCTGCATCGTGCTGGGATGATGATCGCATGTTTCTCATCATAACTAACTAAATGCTTGTAACTATTTCCGTCGAGAAAGGGGATTGACTTTAAAATTGTGCTAATGCTAATTGTGCTGCTTGTTGCTCAAAGCCTTATATTCATTCTTTTAGACACAATAAACCTATTTTGCACTTCTAAAAATTTCGCCACAATGAGTTCTTGTGCTAGGTCTATTACTTGTTTTTGATATCTTCTCGCATTCCGGATCGTGTAAGCGAACCCCAGCAAAGCCCTATCGACGGCGAAACACCGCTCCAGGATTCCAACTGCTTGTTGAATTATGACACTGTGACATTTTATGGGACGTTGCTCAAGCTCAGTTTCAAGATGAGCGAATCACTCGCTCGGCTACTGCTCCTGTTTGAGGTACAACCAAGCCGGCTCATGCCACCAAAGGGTGATGTCGGATCGGACACGTTCCCATTTGCTTGTATCGGTTAAATTTAAAAAAAAACTTTACGCAATTGTTGTCCAGGTGCACGGTGGCTTACTTAGCCGTGCAAGCGCAATCGTAGAGTTTGTCCAATAAAAGACCTCATTGAAGTTAGGAGGCATCTCGGAAATGACTGATGATGCGACCTCAGTGAGGAACAGTGCTCCGCACAATTCCAGCCATGGAATAGAAATTGACCTGGCTGGAATAACTCGTGTTTTCGATGAAAGCAAATGGGTATAGCAGTCGTCCATTTTCTTCAGAGTCGAATACCTTTTTAAGAACTCTTTCCACTTGGTTACGAGATTAATGGGGAGTGACTGATCCCAGCTCAGCTCTCGAAGCCGAATTTCCTGCATGAAGATCTTGGCACTTATTACAAAAGGCGAGAAAGGCGATCCTGTTGGGTCGATCAGCTTGGCTTTCTGGAGGTGAATCTCCATCGGAAGACAAAAGAATCTATCGGACGTACTTGCCAAACGAATTCCAAGAGTTTCCGCCGTACTAGCGTCTTCCAGTTCCAGAAAGTCAGCACTAACCAAATGCGAAGGGGGCTTTGCTTGTAGAAGTCTCCACACGATTGAGGTCCGCTTGTTCAACGCACTCCGCAGCCGGCACTCTCGAGAGCCACCCGGAGCTCCTTGGCGACTAAAACTGTCGACTACGAAGTGTGAGTGTGTATATAAATGACGGAAATCAAGTCTCGGGACGTTTGCCATTGAACATAATCACCATTGAAAATTTCGCACTCGAGTAGGGGTAAGCGACACGCGCCCTTAGAACCAGAGCTTGAGGGCGTGAGTTCTCAATGCTTTCGTTCAGGGTTTCTGCGCACCGCTGGTAAAGGGTATAACAGTAGTCATACTTGGTTTTCATGACTGTTATTTTTTCTGTCCTTTAAAAAAAAAAAAATCTTTAGAGCACGTCTCGTATTTCTTTTCCACCTTATCCCAGAAGGCTCTGATGAGCCGAACCCTACTTGTGTGGACTGAAGGAATTTGCCCACCCTATTGTTAGTTGTAGTGAATTTCAACAAAGCCTTGCCGGGCACTTACAGATGAGGTGCCCCAAGTTTTCGGTTGCCTCAAGCGCAGCAGCCAGCCAGTGACCTGTGAGAATTCCCACCAAAAGTCAATCTTTCCGGGGTAGATGCAGTACGTAGTGGCTGAGATTATCATTGCCCTCTTTGCACATGATTTTTTATATTTTGCAGATTACAGACTTTCTTTTCCATCTGCTTTTTGGCTTGAGCGTCTGCCTTTCTTTCCAACACGCTTTAAAGCGTTCTTAGGGAGACGGGGACGATTTCTACTCTATCGTTAGCCGGTCCGACTCCTTCCATTGCAAGTTCGTCTGCGGTTTCGTTGCTATCAGTGCCCTGGAAAATTAATAGATCCACACTCACGTTATCGTGCTTAGGATATCTAGTGCGTTCCTGCTTGCCAGTGCATTTTTAGAACTGGCCGCTGACGATTGCAAGGATCTAATCGCCGCTGGACTGTTTACAAAAAGGTTTACCGCCTCACATGGGCGATCTATTAAGTGCGCAGGCTCTGCCGCCTTCCTGATGGCGAGGACTTCCGTCTCGAATAAACTGTATTGGCTTGGTAGCTTATACGACAGCGTCGTCTGTACAGTATTTACCCGCTCCTACTCATCCTTCTATCTTGGAGCCGTCCGTGTATCTGTTAAGGTATTGAGCATGGTCCTGAGCCTTTTCCAGTCCTCGGGTTCCATGAATGTTGTTGTGTTGACATCCGGGAAAGTTCCAGGTGTCATATTGTCAGATATAATGCTCGACCAATTCAACGGTGCACGAATCTTTGAAGCGACACATTTATTGATGCTACTATGCGCTGTGCAGCTGTCCGTTGGGCGTGAATATCTAAGGGATCAATTCCGATTATGGTATCGAGTGCTTTTGTGAGGGTTGACCTCAGCGCCCCACATATGAGAGAGAGACTCCATGTGCTGCTTAGCATCTTCTTGGATGCGTATAGCGCTTTGGTGGCCTTTTTTACTATCTGTAGTACATTGGGTTTCAATGCTAGCTTGCTGACAAGTACAGTGCCGAGGTATTTGACTTGCGTTTTTACTTGGTGAAGAGAATGAGGTACGTCTTTTCCGCGTTGATATCGAGTCCTACTTTGTCCGCCCACTAATGGTCGATGGACAGACTCCCAAGATAATTATGCTGATGTCGTCAGCACAGGCTCTTGTCTTCGGGACCTTCCTCTCGAACGTCTTTATTGGGTCGTCGACCACTAGATTCCTTATGATTGGCAATACGATTCCACCTTGCGGCGTGCCTCTGTGCGCTCTTTTCACCATGAAACCGGTTCCCAATCAGATTGTACCCGCCTAAAGCTTAGTTGATTTCCTCTCCAGAAGTTGATAGCGGTCCATTATTACGTCAGAGCTTTTATTGTTGAATGTCCTGGATATGTCCACGAAGACAAGCTATTAACGAATTTAGTGCCGTCTCCACTGATATCCCTTTTGTGTAGGCCTGCTGTTTGTTTGACAGTAGTCTTCTCACATTATTTTTAATGTATAGGACCAGCGGATCGGATATAAGGGAGCATGGAGAACCGATCTGCGATTCGGCAACCCAGTCAGACTTCGCTTCATGCGGTGAGCGATTCTGGATAGAAAACTATGTCGAGCGGGGATGGCCTTTGCATGGTCCGCAGTTCAGCAAATTGGCAAACGCGACATTTAGGTACCTGAACGCTGCTCCGTTCAAAGTAGAAATCTGTACTGTTCGCTCAGGAAAGTATTTCCCTTTCGGCATATTATTTTTAACACGAAATGCGCTGATGAAAAACAAGAAATTCCCCGCAATTATATTACGTTTTACTTTTTAAACTACGTAGGATTCCTCTAATTGAGAATAGGGAAAGTTCTAGAGAATATTATCATATTAATATGAACTTAATCTTATATTTTCTATAGTTATTGTCTAAATAATATAATATAATATAAGTATAAAAAAGTAATTCTGTTGGCAAAAAAATGACTTGTAAAAAGTCGAATCTTCGTAATTTTCTCAAGAATATTTTTCATACCTCTCATGATGAATTTCATGATAAGCAGAGCAGCGACGGCGGCACCACGAATTACCCACTGCCACGCTCACGCATGAATAAATCGAATGGGAACTTTACATAAACAGTGGTTTCTGCCTACCGAACGGGTTCCCATGAAAGTCAGGAGGAATTTGGCTAAAAGTCCGACTGGGAATCATTGTGGCCTCATTCCCCTCCCTCCCATTAAAAACCCCCAGCAATAGTTGGTAAGCCCCTTACTTACATATGTATGTAGCAATTACACTGTATCAGCTGAAGGAGTGCACCGATACAAGCGTAGTTGTGGTTGGGCCATTTTTGTTTTTCGGGATTAGACATTCGGACTGCAAAATGACGCTCTGCCTTACATTTTGTCAGGTGTATTGACGTTTTTTGCACCCACTATTGATTTTGCTACTTATACTATTTCTTTTCAGTATTCAACATATTTATACCCTTGCTGATATAATAATTTTGGTCAGAAGTTTGCAACGCAGTGAATGACCATCGACCGCCAATCGACATAGCCATCTGTCCGTCTCTCCGATTCTACGCAAGCTAGTCTCTCAGTTTTAAAGGTATCTCAATAAAACTATGCAGTTAAATTTCTATATACTCTCACTCGTATATACGTCGGAACGGGCCAGATCGGACGGCTATATCATAAGCTGCCATAGGAACGATCGACAAATTTTTAGAAAAAATATTATAACTTTTCCAGTTTTCAAGAGATCAAATATGGTTTTTGAATAACTTTAGAATTTTGGCATCCAATTTGCTACCATTTTTGTGAAAATTTTTTTTGCTACAATTTTGTGGAGGATAATATCCGATTCCTTCCTAATAAGGAGAAAGTGGGAAGTTTCTTTAGGCTTACATTTAGTGTTAACAAAATAAATTGTTTTGCGTCTTGCGAGAACTGCACCGATTTAGATAGCTTTTATAACACTTCGCGTTCAGCACGGTAAAGTTTTACCGAGCTGATAAATAAGATTAAAGGGCAGATTGAGAACCGGTGATTTTAAAATTAGCATATAGCCTAGGTTTTTTAAGTAGGTTTATTCAAGCCTGGCGGATATTATAACGGAACACATTCAGTAAAAAATGAGTTCATGGCATTGTGCACATGTATAGATCGGACCAATTGAATTCATATATAAAATTATTCAGCCTTTCAAAGTTCGCCTTGCGAAAGCATAGTACTTTTTTGGCTACACGGTCATATTTATTCTATAAGTCAGACCCAATATCAAGAGTCACATCGAAAGTTGGATGATTCGGATCTTCGGGTTGCTTCAGAGGCTCCACCCTGGCTAAACTGACTCTCGCCGGATCTGAGACATAACAAAGATCGAAAAATGGAGCTATCATTGATTGATAGCTTCACACAGAGGAATTCAGCATCATTGCATGTTAATAATTCTGACGTGAGTGGGGAGTCAACACGTCTGATAGTGCGATCTACCCGATATACTGTAAACTCAACTGGAAAAACTTCGGAGCTCAGAATCTCCGGCTTTAACCAGGTTTCTGTGAACACAATAACCTGAGAAGCAAATGCAATGCTATCAAAATACAAGTTAGGAAGCTTACTACATGAGCCTCTTGCATTCGAATAGGAAATACCTAGGCAGTGGGTTAGTTTTTTTAGTCAGGATTGATTGACGTAGTGGGAAAAGTTATTGATTGATCAGGCCTGGGAAGAGTTATTCCTACAGGCTGCTTTTTGTTTTCTTCGCTTCGAACTCCTTGACAACAACGTATTCTGGCCAGAAGTTGGTAGACCAAGTTATGTTAAAGAGCTCGTGAGGGACATTTATTTTGAAAGATGAAATATCCCTATCATAAGAAAATTTTAATTGTTCACTTTAATCTTTATTTTATCGGCTACGGTTTTGCCTTGGATAAAGGCGAAAACATGTTTGATCAGGGGAGAGCCGCGAAACAAATAAATGTCACGTAGGTGGGACTGCTATAAGGTCTTTTGTAAGGCAGACTGATTATCTGCCGCGCCGTTATCGGCAGGTAGTCCGGACCTGATAGGGGTCAACATTTGACAGCCGCCACACATCGGGTATCACCGGCGGTACGGGCACTCCCGCGGCACATCGGGCACCGAATCTTTCTTAACGCTCAATCTCAGCACTCTTGGAATTAATGCTGAGGTCGAGGGCTGTGCAGAGGGAGGCTGTACTGAGTGCCCGTCGCGAGTTGTTGGGATCCGACTACATACTGCCCACCAATTGCGGTTTATTTTGCGCTTGGAAGACTCATTTAATAGCGTTAGGAAATTAAATTGATCCAGCGCCAAGAGTTTCCCGAAAACTCGATAATATGTCCTTTAAACAGTCCTTGGCTTGCGGCACGAAGAACAACATCTCCTTCTCTACCTCGCGACGTCCACCGTCTGTGGACCGTTACCGCCGATGGAAAGGTCTCCTGCAGTAATAGGCTTTTTTCAGGTTTTGGCAAAGCAGACAATTGGCGAATTCATGATTGTGACCTATCACTGTACTTACACGTTTGGAGATAAGCAAAAGAGTGCGTCAGAAAAGATAAGCGGCACAAAGAGAGGGAGAGAGCGGGGGAGCGAGAGCGTGGGTATTAGCAAGCAACGTTTAGCTGTCACGATGGAGCAGACAACGGCTAAAAGGGGAAGGTACAAAGAGGAATACAAAAAATGCAAAAGCTAACACTAGCAGCACAATTAAAATTAAAAACAAAAAAACACAATTAACTACACAAGTTAGAATACCTGCACACACAACGTGAACGGGAAGAGAAAATAAAGAAAAAAAAAACAGCCGTTTTTCAAACAACGCATTCAAACTCTGCGGATTCAAATCAGATTTATTCTATCTATCTATCTTAAGCGAAAGCTCTCTTTTTTTAAATCTTCATCGTGTCAAGTCAGTTTATTAGCCAGGTCTCGAAGGAATTCCTGGCTGTGTGCTTAGGTACTCTACTGACGCCCAGTACAATCCCCTTCTGAAATTGTTTTTCGTTTTCCCCTGAAACTTCTAACTTTCCCCTTATTTGGAAGGAATCGTTTATTATTTCTCTTCACAAAAAGGTAGCAAATCGGATGCCAACAATTTTAGAGGAATCTCTAAGTTGTCGGCTATTCCAAAACTTTTCTAAAATATTTTTACTCCTCACTTGCATCACCTTTGTAAATCAGTTATTTCTCCATGTCAACATGGTTTTATTAAGCAAAGATCAACAACAACAAATCTTGTGGAGCTCTCTTCCTATATTATAAAGGGGTTCCCATAATGAATTTCAGGCAGATATAATCTATATTGATTTCAGTAACGCATTTGACTGTTAACCATTTTCTCCTCAATTTTATCTGTTTTTCAGTTGATCTTCTTAATTGGATCTCAAGTTATCTCTCTTTAAGAATAATATATTTAATGTTCCAAGGGTACTTGTGGCGTCCCGCAAGAGAACCATTTGGGGCCCGTATTGTTACAATACAAGGACGTCGCCTGCCATTCGGATTTACAAACAGATCATAATAATTTCCAAACATGGTTCCGCGTTAACTTATTAAACTTAAACGGCTCTAAATGCAACCTAATATCATTCACTCATGTCGTTCTGAAGCTTGCAACTTATACGCTGAACTGCTGCTCTTTGGAAAGAATTAATTCAGTTGCTGATTTGGGCGGCTGCTTGGACCCTAAACTTGACTTTATCGATCATATTTCGTCTATGGTGAATAGAGCCAGGAGTGTGCTTGGGTTTATTAAACGGTGGTCGAAAGAATTCAATGACCCCTTTGTTTCTAATTCCTTATATATTTCCTTACTTTGTCCTCTCTTAGAATATGGATGCTGTGTTTGGAGCCCTCAGTACGGCGTCCATAATAATCGCACCAAATCGGTTCAAAATAACCTTTTACTATTCGCTCTACGCGGTTTAAATTGGGATGAAAGCCAAATATTACCTTCTTACGTTATTAACTCCTTCTAACTAACATACCATTCTTGGCCAACCGTAGAATTATGCTTGGCATTACCTTTAACCTTATTCATGGTGATGTGGAAAGTGATGACTTGTTGAGTTAGCTCAATTCCACGTACCAAGTAGAAATACTAGATCCTATATACCTTTAGTGTAGCACAACTATAGAGCCTCCTTTGCATTGCATAAGCATTGGAGCATTGTGTGCAAGTCACAATGATTTGTACAGATTAATCTCTAAAGAGATAGTCATCCAAAATTAAAAACTTTAATTGTAATCCTTAGTACACACTTAGTACACTTAGTACACATGCAGGTAAACAATCTGGCAGCACGCCAGTAGTTAATTTATTCGTACTCTTTTCAATATTTCCTATCGCGCCTACTAACACTTAACTTAACAGTCACGTGCTTGGTTTTATACGGGCCACTTGAGTTTACTGACCGTAGTGCATTAACTTCCATTCAGACTAGATTTTATATTTTTAAGTCGGCTCAACTCTTAAGTAAGCCGCTGAGGCTTTTTCGAGATAGACGGAACACATTCAGTAAAAAATGGTAATTTAAAAGTTTACATAATCTTGCAGATTGGAATACGATCTTTAATAACTAATACAATATAAATTATATTCATTTGTGTTAAATATCAGGGAAGTAGTTCATACTTTTATTACATCCACATTTACTTAATATACTTACAGTTGTACAGTTAGAGAGTCATATAGCATACTCTCTTTATATTAATATATGTCTATATTATAAATCAGCTAAGCTTTCGCTCTGTAATAGCTTGAGCTTAACTTTTCGAACAAACGCTAGTTAGTCGTTAAGATAACTTTAACAAGATAAGACGTTGAATATATAAATTTATTTTTTAAAATTTAAATAACGTTGATTTTGATTGAACCCCATCTGCGGCACAGAGGTCGAAGGTGGTGATCATTAAGCATCAGTGACACAGAGGTCAAGGGTGTTAATTAAAGCATCCGCAACATAGAAGTCGCGGGTGGTGACCATTGTGCATCTATGACATAGAAGTCGAAGGCACGGAAGACGAAGAAGTCTACACCGAAAAGGCAGCCATCAACCTTTCACTTATCTAGAGTTTTACATTCACAGTTTGGCATTTTCTTTTATATTTAATGATAGTTTCTATGGCAGCTATATAATATAATAGTCCGATTTACATAAAATAAATCCGAAATTCTAGAATAATACAAAATGGCTATATATTAAATTATATGAAAATCTGTTGAAAACTGTTATCATTTTTTTCCGATCCATCCCGTTCCAACGTATATACGAGTGAGAGTATATAGAAGACAATTTTCATTCAGCTAGCTTCAAAACTGACAGACTAGTTTGTGTAGGAACGGACAGACGGACACACGAAGAGGCAGACAGACGGACATAGCTACAGCGATTCGGCTATTAATGCTGATCAAAAATACATATACTTTATATGGTCGGAGATGATTCCTTCACCGCGTTGTAAACTTCTGACAGAAATTATAATACCCTGCAAGGGTATAGAAATATTCAGTCGTTCAAAGTCCGTCTTGCGAAAGCAGAGGACTTTTACGGCAGGTCGGCAAGCTATTTTTGTAAGTCAGTCACATTGTCCAGAGTCATATAGAAAGTATGGATATTCGGCGGTCAATGGCGCCACCCTAGATAAAGAAACTCTCGCCGAATCTGAGACAAAAAAAGATCTAGCAAGCGCTCGAAGAATTTCCTGCATTGTTGACTTGCGACAGGGACAGGGTTGGCGAGCCAGCAATAAAATCATGTTGTGTAGTAGTTTGGAGGTTATTAGTGTAATTATTTGAGGATCACATAGCCCCCATCTGAATAGCGGAAATGTGGTTCCAATCCAAAGATCCGACAATGGAGGAATGAAACAGGTAATAAAATTAAAATTACCATTAACAGATAGCTTCACACACAGGAACTTAATAACTTTGCATTTCTCGAAAGGTGATAATTCTGATATAAGTGTGTCGTCAACCGCTATGAGGACACCGCCAGCATGTCTGATTGGCCGTTCTAGCCTATATACTACAAACAGCTGGAAAAACTTTGGAACTTAGAATCTCCGGATTTAACCAAGATTTTGTAATCACAATACATACGACAGACTATCAAAATTCAAGTTAGGAAGCTTACTACGTAAGCCTCTTGCATTCTGATTGAAAATACCTAGGGAGTGGGATAGATTTTTGGATCGTGGTTGGGAGACGTAGAAGGCGCAGTGATTTGAACAGGCCTACGAAGAGTTATGCCTACAGGAACAACAACTTATCGGAAGAACTCAATATGGGTAGAGTTATAATAGTCTCTAACGCAGATGAAGTGGTACTACTAGTATCAGGACCCTATCCTGGCGTTAGCAGTAGGATAATGACAGGGTCACAAACACACATATGGCAAAAACCTACTTATTAGGTATCAACCCCAATAAAACAAAAGGTGTGGGGGCTGGGATTTACGCTGAACATTGAGGAATAGAAAAGAGAACAATGAGGTACAAGAAACCTAGGTACTGAAAAAGCAGACGAATAAGCCGGAGCAGGCTCTGTAGATCTAATCACTAACACTGAAATGCCGATCTCCTTAAACTCTGTCCAGACAAGGATCCACGACCATTTAAAACAGACTACCAACAAGGAATGGTTAAAGAAGAGTGAGCGCAGGAGTTCAAAGGAATATTGACCAAATTTCAACAAAAATTAAATTAGAGAACTGTAACAGCAAACGGGGTAATTGCAGGTTAACGGCAGTCACCACAGGAGATTGGGCGATTGAAACAAACACAATGAAGATGGAACTGCCTCATAATGAAAGCTGTAGAAGCTACTATCAAAGAAGTTTATTTGAGAATATCAATGATATCTATACTTTATAGAATCGGAAATGTCTCCTTCACTGAGTAGCAAACTTCTTACTAAACTTTAATATCATACAAGAGTATATAATTGTCAGAACAACTTCGACCATTTTACATTACAAATAAAGAAGTTCAAATACAAATTTCTGATATGCCACGTTGATATTCATTGTATTTCGAATCCATCGACTAATCATCCAACTAAATTTAAAATATGAGTTTTGGTAAAGAAAAATGGTCGGCTGAATCATAATGTAACGTTATCACCGTTTGCATGAAGCCTCGGAAAAAATTGATCTCTTGATCTCTTAAATTAAGGCGAAAGAGGTGAACTAAATTTTGCACATAGAGAGACAGACCAAACTAATTTGTAGCGTTCTCACATAATCACAAAAGTTGGAATAAAAACACAGTTTTTGGGTGCATAACCTCAAATTTCTAAATTCTAATATGGAAAGCCAGTTTTGATGCCGAATTTGGATTATACGCACCAATAAATTTCATAAATGACACTGGAGCTGCTTGACACTGTGCTGCTTAACAGTCATATGACATCTTTATTTGTAAACGTGTAATATTTTGCAGAGTTACAGCTTAAGCCCAGTGCTAACACAAGATATATCCGCTTGAAGAATTTTGCCAGCGAAATACCCATATATATCTTTTGGTAACCAGACTAAAGAAATTGAAGAAAAGACACGAAAATGTTCACACTGACAGCTGAAGCCAGCTGTTTTTTGTAAACAAACTTTAAAACATGAACTTAAAATCAATTTGAACGGACTAAATATTGAAATAATATTTAGAAATGTATTCGCCGCTATGGAGCTAAAGGAAAATATCCAGATGCATCCCAATAAGAAGTTTTTTTCGTATTTTAAATACCTCTTGCAAATTAAATCTCATATTATGGAACTTATCATGCAGCATTTATTAATTCCAAACTTTTCGTGCCAGCTTGAAAAGCATGCGAACAATGTTTTTAATTTTAAAATGTTCCTTCATCTTGGCTTCAAAAATATATACATATGTATATACGATCCTATGTTAGTACCCGCCCGAGCGAACTCACAAGTTCTTCTTTTCGCAACCTTTTTAATATGAAGTTGTGCGGCTTGAAGAATATTTATTTTATGTTAGTACCACGCTTGTAAAACAAATTTATTTATACTTGATAATATGAATCCAGAAGATGCCTTGTTGATATTTTCATCATTATTTTCTGCATTCGGTTTGGAAGTACGCAATATATTGTCAATACTAAATAGACTAAATTGATTAATCTTTTTAATTATTATACTTTCGCCACTTTTATCACACATTTTTTTTTTTTTAGGTTTTTGTATATATCGGATAAAATTAAATTTTTTTTAAAACGGTCTGTTTGTCTCAAGTTATTAAATCAATTCATTTTATTCTTTATTTTAAGCATTTTTTCTGATGACAAAATGTTCTGTCCTCGAATTCAAAAATCGATTTTCACGATTTAGCTCCACCCAATTGTCACACTTTGCTATTCTGGTTGTCTACAACGTGATAATGAAAATCATCATCCGCATTCAGAGTCAACAACCAATCAATCTGGAATGGATTTGTTTACTGTACTTTATTTGTATATACATATATACATATAAGCACACACAAAAAAGTAAACTACATCGACAATTCGATTCCCTTTACAGAATTATTAGTGTAGTGAATTAAATTGTATTCATATCGGTGTGTGGCTTACAGCGTATTTGACCCACAACTAATTTTCAAAATAAATGAGGTATAACTTTTAAACCATAAGAGCAACCGACAAAAATTAAACGCAGAATGATAAACTAATATCTTAAGTAATATAATATTATTTATTTAATTTGGCCAACAACTTTTTAATGAATTAACAAAAACAAGAAATACTGCTTATTTCGATGTAAAAGCTGATTTGACCCAGGTATTTAATTAATTTATAAAAAATAACATAACAATTTTTGTTAACCCTCTAAGACTACTTTCCAAAATAATAGAAAAAAATATTTAAATATTTTTTTAAGTGAATGAGTGATTTTAAGCTCAAACATGTGCTCAAAAATAATAATAAATACCTGTAAGATGAGGAGAAGGAAAAGCGGCCTGAAGGCCCGCTTGGGGCGTGAATAAAAAAAAAATTTTCAAATAATTGAGATTTATTTTATTTTTTCTTATGGTATTCTACAAAACATTTTTTATTCGCTGTGCAGCATAAATGCAGATTTCATTTCGTGCATATGCATTGAGTTTATACAGCTTTACAGTGCTTGCAACATCTCTTTCCATTATTTCAATCCAACCATTGTGGGAAATGGTTTAGCTGGTCAAACCGCAAGTTCGATATTGGATATTTTGATTTTTGAACATGTTTGAGCTCATGCTGAAAAGGTCGATGAGAGAGTCGAGACCGCGTTGCCCGTTCTGTCTGCAAGAATGGGTAATTTATTCTTCGTCCTGACTGAGCGGATGGAGACTGGTTTGCCCATCGTGGGAAATATGCACCAGACCTGCGGTCTGTTGTGTTTCTCAAAAGTCTGGGAGTGCGAGTAATTTTTCCTTGATTTCGTTCTCTGTTTGGATACGTCTGTGTAAAACATAGGCGTTGGTGGCTGCCATATCAATTAGGTGATAAAAAAATTGGAATTGCGGCATCCCGAGTTTTTGCTCTGATATGAGAGCTTCCCATTAGGCCGTCCATGAGATCTACGCCGCCCATGTAAGAGTTACATGCACAATTTGCGGTCAATCAATTGAAATGTGTCGCTTACCTTTCCTATCAGAACGAGCAGCCTTTACTGTTCCTTCACAAGGGATTGTCTTTTTAAATTGCTTTACATCCACATAGGTGGACAAAAAACGAACAGGTTTGCTGTCTTTCCAGAGTACACTGGTTATATCGACACCATATGTGGGCCCAACGTACTCAGTCGAAAAACCCCTTAACAATTTGTTAATGGCAATATTGTTTGGTAGCTTGCAATTGGGAATACGGTTTCCTCGCACAGTGCCAAGACTATAAATAACTATCGCTTTTCTTTATCTAAACCATCAAAGGCAGAGATGTATAAAAATTATCAAAGTAAATGATGATGTGATTCTTAAGTCTTTCTACGGTTTGTGTTAAACGCACTACAATGTTGGCCAAAGCACCAAGATCTGGTTGACCAGGTAAGACTACATTATCACCTGCACCGCTGAAGTTCTCAAAGCGGTATGCTTTGTGCGGCTTATTTGGCATGCACTGACGCAAATAGTGCTTCATTTTTGTGCTGCATATTTACTCGTCAACACAAAGACGAGCATATTTTGGCAACGAGTTAAACCGTTTGTTCTCGCCATAGAATCTTACTCGAATCTTGTGTTATTGATTCAAAACTTTTGTAAATAAGACTAATTTTTCACTAAATGAACACATAGCAATTAAATTCGGCTTACCAGCTACATTGAACCCACCCGAAGTTGGCGAAGATGCACACACCAAATCTTCAATTATTGGTTTTAGTGATCGCGGCCTTTTTGCAGTTTTCTGGGAAGTCTCAGCTTTCTGTTCATTATCAGTAAATTAAATATCTTAGCGTCCTCTAATGCAGTATAAAGAGCTTCCACGATATCAATGTCGTCGTCTTCGTAAATTCAAGAACAAAATTATGAGCTGGATGGGTTTTATATATTTACTACTACTTGAACAGCAAAACACAAAATACAGCAGACCAAATTTTACGCCCGAAAAAACATATGGTTTGTGCACACCGAAAGATAAGTCTCGTTAAAAGCTTCGGAGAGCTTTTAAAGGTGACACTCATAATTTTGTGTGCTTTTTATCAACCGCTAAAAATTATTTAAACGATTAAAAAGCTGTTAGTTAATTTGTTAAGGCCAAAAACGTAATACGTGCCTTTAGGCAGGCTTACGTCTTAGATTAGAGACTTACAGGCCCACTGTTGTACCTTCTGTCCCAAAAAACTAACCTATTCCTTCCTGCTTTCCTATCAGAATACTAGGGGCTTACGCAGCAAGCTCACGGAGCTGTATTCCGATAGCTTCTCTTTCGCATCCCAAGTAATTGTGTTTCCTGAGACTTAGTAGAAGCCGTAGATACTCTGCTACGAAATTCTTTCGGGTAAGTACACAATTTTTTACAGTTCCATGAACTCCTTCTTTTCGTTAAGTGTTCCGTTAACCTATCCGTTGGACTCTAATGAACCGGCGAGGTTCAACAAAGAGCTAACACGCCTAAAAAATGTAAAGTCTAAACTGTATAATAAATATGAAATTACCGGTTCCCACACTGTTCTGTCTAGTTATCTAAGCGCTCGGTTTAACTTTACCGTGCTTAATGCTCAGTGTTACAAAAATTGTTTGACTCGTTGTAGGGTTTAGTTTGTGCAGACCCCAAAACAGTTTTATAACTTTAACACTAAGCGTAAACCCAATTTATACCCTTCCTCGCTTACATTTAACAATACCACCGCAAATTCTGACCAGGCCATCGCCAATCTTTTTGCGGAGTTTTTTAAACAATGGAGTCTTAAAATAACGTATTCTCCCTCCACCACTTCAAGTCAGAGATATTCTTCTGCTACGTCCAGTTCGAACTTAATCTCCAGTCCCATCTTAAACGAAAGCTCTTTTATTTTAGATCTTCAACGTGTTAAGCCAACATATTCACCAGGTCCCGATAGAATAGCAGGCTGCGTGCTAAGGTATTGTGCCGAGGCTCTGTGTCTCCCCCTCTTATTAAGTTGTTTACCTTATCTTTAGAATCCTCAGAATTTACTCTTATTTGGAAGGAATCGTTTGTTATTCCTCTCCACAAAAAATGTAGCAAATCGGATGTCAGTTACTATAGGGGTACCTCTAAGCTATCGGCAATCCCAAAACTTTTTAAGAATGTAATCAACATTTATGCACATCCGTTATTTCTCCATGTCAGCATGGTTTTATGAGGCGAAGATGAACCACAACTATTCTTGGAACTAACCTTATTTGTTATTAGACGCTTCCAACGTAACCTTCAAACCGATGTGATCCACACGGACTTCAGTAAAGCTTTCGACTCGGTTAACCACTCTTTTCTTGTAAAGAAACTCGATGCTATAGGGTTTCCGGGTGATATTTTTAAGTGGATTTCGAGTTGTCTTAGTGACAGGACTTAAAAGGTTCTGTTTATTATTCACACTGTTTATCAATGACCTGCCGCAGGTTTTGACAAAATCTAGAGTTCTTATGTATGCTGATGACGTTAAACTTTGCGTGCAGTATAGGGATATTACAAGCCAGTCAGACTTACAATTGGATCTTAACAACTTTCATGCATGGTGTCACGCTAACTCTTTACATCTCAACAGCTCTAGTTGCAAACTTATGTATGACACGAGTCACGACTGCGCTTTAGAAAGAATCTCTCTTGTTGACGATCTTGATGTCCGACTAGATCCTAATCTTTCGTTCTCCGAGCATATTTTTCGCATGGTTAACAAAGCCACAGGCATGCTGGGGCTTATTAGAAGGTGGTTGAAGGAAATCGATTCACCTAATGTAACAAAGACGCTCATCACGTCATTAGTTCGCCCTTTATTTGAGTATGGCTCATGCGTTTGGAGTCTTCAATTTGTGGTGCATAGTAATCGCATTGAATCTGTCCAAAAGAACTTTTTGCTGTTTGCCCTCCGAGGCTTAACCTGGGATGCTGATTTAAGATTGCCGTCTTACTCAAGTAGACTTCTCTTAATTAACTTGCCCTCCCTAGCTAAGCGTAGAACGATGCTTGGCGTCATTTTTTTACATAAACTCATTCACGGGGACCGTGAACTCATTACACGGGCCCCTGTCTGCTTGGTCAGCTCAATTTCCATGTTCCCCGACTAATATCTAGAATTTAAAAACCTTATTACTTTTAGAATTAGCTTGTAATGTATCCTAATTTTCCTCGTTCTTTTATGTTCTTTTATTATGCGTACGTCACACAGCTGCGCCCCTCGGTCGTTTGGGCGGGAGGTGGGCGTGGGACTCGGTCGAAAAAAAAATAATAATAAATAAAATAAAAAAATAACAAAACAAGGTACCAGCCATGCCAAAAATATTAAATGTGGACTCATTCGCGAAAATGACTTACCTTCAGAACCCAGAATCCTTGCTGATGTGCTCCTTTGCAAATTTCAAAAGACATTATTTTATTATTTATAAACGGCTTCTTACGTGCAACTCTACCGTATAAATCATTAATTCAGGGAATACGACAGATGGGTTTTGGTCAGCAAGACTTCCCTGGCATTTCCTTATCTCACTGGCTATTTTTGTTGCCGATATTTTTGCATTTTTTGTGACTTTATATATATAACTATAAATCGGTCATCGGAGGCACTAACAATTTTGTTTGAAGCTGTTCTTCCTTTACTGTCGATACGATTTTCGAAAACTAAACGATGTATTATGGCTTTGACTGTCCCATCAGGTAAATTTACCATTTCAACCATTTTCTGACGAAAATGTAATTTTTTGTAAATATTTAAGACCAACTCACATTGTTCAATAGTTGTGCGTTTTTCCATCGTCATTATACGTGCTTTGCAATCAAATCTTACTCAAAGTCATAAATATACATAGCTGGGAGTCCAATTAACATAAGGAATATATACTTGCAGGGTATTATAATTTCAGTCAGAAATTTTCAACGCTGTGAAGGAGACATTTCCGACCCTATAAAGTATGTATATTCTTGATCAGCATCAACAGCCAAGTAGATCTAGCAGTGTCCGTCTGTTCGTTTCTACGCAAACTAGTCTCAGTTTTGAAGCTATCTGAATGAAACTTCAGTTAGTCTTCTATATAATCTCACTCGTAAATATGTCGGAACGGGCCGGAGCGGACAACTTTATCATATAGATTCATAGGAACGATCGGAAAATTTGTAGGAAAATATTTATAACTTATAATTTGCAACAACAAATTTTATGAAAATCTGACTACTATATCATATAAGTGCCATACAAATAGAGGGTACATATAGCGGTAAATGCAACACCGTGACTGTAAAACAGTAAAGTGATGTGTGTAACTTAATTTGATTTAAGTAGCCATAGAATTAATTCCTAGTGATAGAAATTAAATCTGAAAGGTTTTACAAACTGCGGCCGAAGTTAATTTCTTTTCTTTTTTATTATTTTTTGTAAAAACAAAAAAATATGCATTTATTTTTGTTCAACTAAATAGGGTTGACCATAAAACTATTAATTTTACATATATTAAGCAAATTTCAAGCCACTGTGTAACTTAAGTAATAAAGGACACTGTTGAAATTACCAGAGTTTTTAAATTACCTTAGCTAGGGACCCAGAGGCACTAAATTGTCTTCCTCCTTCGTGTACTCTGATGGACAAGGGTCTACAAGTATTCTCCATATTGTGAATGTCGTGCTTTACAATCCGAGCGCTATGGATCAAAGCGTTGGAACGTCCAAGGAATATGAACATACATCTCATTATTACAAGTTTAATGACGACTGAAAAAAACATTCTTCCTTTCGCATATCGTAGAAATAGTGAATATATTTATCCGGTCCATCGAGGTTGAACATCTTATTGTCGGAGAAGACCATCGTGTTTCACTCCTTGTTCCACGACATGTGGTCTCGGGCAAATTTTAATCCTGCTTCCTTACAAGCATCATTGATGGGTGGTTATTTTTTACTTTCATTCTCTTCTTCGAATAATTCGATTTAGTTTGGGCACACTTACATTTACTCGGCATTCTTCCCTAGTTTTGCTAGTAGAAAGGTGGAAATTTTAGGCAGTTCGTCGTCTTTCCAATGCCGATATTGAATATTTTTTCCTTAATTCATTTCCCCATAGTCTGCTTCATTGCGAAGAAGATTGCTTATAACGTTTTGACTTGTTTTGAGCCAGAGTAAATATAGTCTTTTAGTTTACCTTACCTTACCAAACAAAAAAAAAATAATATAACAGAGGCTTTGAATTTTAATATACAAAAGAATTAAACTATTTTCAATCACGCTGTCAAACAAAAAGCAATATTAGCCATTAGTCAAAAATAAAGCACACATTTAATTTTACAATATTAGAAAAATTCTTAATAAACTTTGCATTTGTCGCGTTACTTGCATATAATAAGTAAAGAAGTCTAAGTCAGATGAGACAAAAATTGCGCGCACATTTTAAGAATTTTACGATATAAACAATATTCTGAATAAAAGTTGCAATTTCCCCGGTACTTTTATTTTACATATAAAGAGAAAACGAAGGTTTAAAATAAAAGGATAAGATGGGAAAATTGAATTGGAACAAATAAAGAGTGGAACAGATGATAACGATTTGTTAAACCTATTCAGTTGAGCGGCACTGTATACTTCTTTAAATGGGGTAATTTGGGTAACATGAGACTAGAATACGCCAATACGCCACTTTGGCTCCTATATCAACCACAGCATTATAGGAAGGTTTTAGCTTAAGCCGTATGATGTGAAAATTGAGCATCCCACAAATGGTGAGAGACAGCGTAGGCAACATAATAACGATAGCTTGACTTTCTTACCAGGACATGTAGGTAGCAGGAAATCGATAGTACGGGTTACTGCTAGATTACTGACTAGGAATTCAACGGAATACAATGAACTAAGGAAGTGCGAAAGTTAAATACAAACCGAATCAGCTGCAGCTTGTCTTAAGTCCAAAATATTCAAGTAAATAAATGGAACAGAAATTTCATTTGTTCATCGACACGTTGTCTAGGTAAACGAAATTATTTTCAATGCTTCAACATGAAATTAAAGAGCATATTTGAAAATGAGCGGCACAAAGAGTGTGAGAACCAAAGCGATTTCACCTGCGACCAGGTATTGAATCTACAAAAAAACGGCCAGTTCTAAAAATTTTTAAATGTCATACGCCATGCAAATTTCGTCACATTGTTAATTTTTAATGACGTTTTGGGAACCAAAAGTGGAAATAATCGGAGAAAAATGGATATAAAAGGATATATGTATGAAAGTATAGAGCGAGCCACAAAGAACTTTGGTTCGTCCGGCCATTCGACACAAATTGCTAGCACTATCAGCGAGGTAGCGCAGTGGGCGATAAGGTAGCTGGGGCGACAAGAGACGACATTGAGTTTTATCTTCCAGCTCTCGCCAGTAGGACGAATCATCCGGCTAAGCGAGAAATGGACAATCACCACAAATACAAAACAAACACATACACACAAAATAACATACACTGAGCTAACAACATTATTTTGTCGCAAGCAAACAAAGAAAAGAAGATTATTAGAGTTTTAATTAAATGGTTAACCCATGTGACGGTTTTTAAAAGTTCAAATAATTTTATTATCGCTTATATGACGTAATTTTATAAATTGCTTATAAGTATGACGTACGTAATATATGTATTAAAAGTGAGTTTACGGTTTTCAATATCGTTACAAAGTTCTAGCACTGAAATGGATTGCTTTTCGGAGAACTATACTTCTGAAATGGTTATACCTTTTTTTAAGAAAAGTTTTTCCAACTGGGTAAACGGAATTCTCTAAAAAGATTTTGCCAATGACTTGGGTAAGGTCATGAACTTGGGGAAGGTCAAATAGTTCATTTACACAGCAAAATAGCAAAAAAAAAAAGAATATATATATATATATAAAGTTGCGTAATTTTTTGTATTTTTTAATATTATTCAGATTGAATATTCCAGAATCTTCAGACAGGTTATGTCGGCTTCGATATATAAAAAATCACACGACTTCAGCCAAAAACAACAAAAAGAACATGCCAAACACACATTCATTGGCGGTACTGAAATCATCAGACCACTTGTTAGCTATCACTAGTTTTCTTGGAACGACATACAAAGGTACTTACACGACGACCTATTTTCACGCCAAACTTCCTTTAATTCCTTAATTTTCTTTACGGCGTATGATCTATGTAGAAGAAAGCCGAAAATGCTGGGCAGTGCTAGAAGTAAAAGAATAGATGTATGTAAAAGTAGTAGTAGTGTCATATTTACACATAAATTGTTTTCATTTTAAATTGGATTTTATTTAATTTTAAAATTGTTTTTAGTGTTTTTTTTATTAATAATTAGAAAAAATGGCTTTGGCATCGATGAAGGCTTTCAATTGGCTGGAATTGAGTTCATTAAATGATATCTGAAATAGACATATTTTCTTTTGGATTTAGCTGTGTCCTATGAAGCGTTGTCGTTCGCATTCCTTTTCGGCAAGATCGATACGCAAGCTCAGGGAAATTAGTCAACAAAAACAAGAATACCAAATAAAAGATTTTGGGATGATCAAATAATTGTGACCACCCCTGTATAAAGATATAACATTTTATGGTAACTTATAAGAATATTTAATTAAATTTAAAGTCTTTAGGAAATAAGTTTGTGTATTTTTAATTTCTGCTCTTAATTTTAATAATTGTGTATGTATTAAACTATTCAGTATTATTTTAGTAATTTATATGCTGTCGCTTAGCCAAAAAGCATAAAGCTTTGCGATCCATTGCTTATTAGCTCCCTCCTTATTATCAAAACATCTTTTAATTTTCTGGCTTTGTCAAACTTCCGTCCATTCTTATAAATTCTTGCTGAAAGAATTCCCTCAGTAGGGGTTAAGTCCGAACTGATTGCTGAAAACGCTAGAACTGGTATACTTTTAGATGAAAATTGCTTTTATAGTACGTGAGATATGGATTGGAGCGTTGTCCTGCTAAAAAGTCCAGTTATCTATTAATTCTTCTTCCAGCAACTGGGTATATATCACGAAATTTGTTTTGCCTAGAATAAAACAAATGCTAGACTTTCCTGCATATCCAAGCTATCTGTGATGCGCCGCCAAGTTCTTTTTGTGTCGTGTCTCTGGGGGTATCGTAAATCATCGAAATTCCACTTTTTCGCATTTGAAAATATGACACTGCGGAATAATTCGGCACAAATTTTTATTTTTCGGCAAACGACAAACATTCGTTTATGTGACGTCAAAGACAATAGAATTATTGAGATGAGTAACGACCATACATTCGTTATATGCAATATGAGACAATTTATGGATGGCAACGAGAGTCACGCAAGTGCGTATGTGTGAGTGAATATGCACCAAAAATTGAAATCCTTGTCTTTAACCCTAATTTTCCATTGTGCTGCGCCGCCTCTGACCACCTAGCTTTCACAAGCTTGGTCGCTCTTGTACTCCCACAGGTCAGCCCTTTGCGTACTGTTCAGCGGGCTAATCTACGTGCTTCCGTTCTCCTCTCTTCGATATTCGCGACCGCCCGCTCCCGAGTACCCGAGCTTCGCTCGCTGCTAAGCGAACTGAGGGACGCCTAGTTCGCGATCCGCTTCTCGGGCCCGCTCTCGCACTGTTAAGCTTAGCTTATTGGTCGAGAGCACGGCCCTTATGCTTAAGTGCAGTAATATGTATGCAGTGAAATAAAGCTGACGCTAACAGTACCCCACGACGCCCCTGGTTTTTTACTCCTAACCCCGACGGGTTATTTCTTCATTTCACGACGTGGGATTATATTTCCTCCAACTGCACTGATCATTAGCGGCAGGATCGCCCCCCTACAAACAGATAGTAATGATTGGATATACATATATATATATATATATATATATATATATATGATATATATATATATATATATATATCATTACTATCTATCTGTTTGTAGGGGGGCGATATATATATATATATATATACCATATGTATCCAAGTGCATACCTACATACATATGCCCAGCCACAGTGAATTTTCTTCTTTTCTAAGCGCTTAGGCACTTGCCAATATCGGCCCTCTACTTCGTCTCACTGTGATCCGCTGGTCCAAGCATATGTATATGTATGAACATATATATATATATATATATATTAAATCCATACGCATATTCACATACATATGTACCAGTGTCCGTCATTAAACTGCATTTAACCCTTTTAATATATAATTCGAAAAATATATATACACACACACACACATTCAAAAAAAATAACCCTTTTTTAATATAATACGAAAAATTAATAAAGAGATATATATACACAAAAACACATGCACAAACATAATTTAAAAAAAAAAAATGGTATACATATATACATCCATATACACAAAGTAAAAAAGAAATATATACAAATATAATAGTAAAAAAAATTAAATACTATTTTTTGTTTATAATTATTTACATATATACATATATATAGGGCAAGCTTCGCGCTATTCTGCGCTGAGCATCGATCTCCACAATTATTTACATATATACATATATATTGGGAAAGCTTCGCGCTAATCTGCGCTGAGCATCGATCTTCAAGCTATTACATACATACATACACACTCCCGCATAAGGGCAAGCAATTATTGGTTTTTTTTCTCCTCTTTGTGCCTAAAACGTGTAGAAGCCCCTGCACTCATACATTTCGTGAATCAAGGATTTAAAATTATCCAAATTTTATTTTTTCGTATATATATATATATTGCACAAGCTTCGCGCGATTCTGTGCTGAGCATCGAAGGCGTTTCTAAAAATTGTTTGAATTGAGATTCAGACTGGGTTGTTTATTCTAGTACAGGCCTTGTCGGTCTCGATTTCGTCAGGCCCTAATTGAGCATGCCCATAGAGGGAAACTCGAAACCGCCATTTGCGCCAGGAAAGGAGTCCAAAGCCAACCCATCCACTCCAGTACCAGCTCGCGCTAGGCCAACACCCAAGTCAGTCAGTCCGAAAGGAAAAACCGTATTATCCGGGTCTCAAGGAAGGATCTTCCGTCGCCAAGTTCAAAGGCCATTGTGATTTCCCAACCATTGGCGAAAGCATCTAGCAAATCGTCGCTTGCAGTTAAGCCTGAGAATTCCTCCACTTCCGAGAGTGACCCGCGCAGTCAGCAAAAAGATGGCATCCTCCGACCAGCCAACGGTAGCAACTGCTGACCGCTTCATTGCGGTCAGCGATCGCGTAAGCCTCTTTGAAGCAAAGATCAACACTCCTTAACCAGGAGGATACACCGTCCTCGCATACACTACAAGTACGCCTCCAGCAAGTGCGAGACTTAATTGCCCTAGAAGGATCCCTCAGCACGTTGCCTCTGCTGCAATCGAAATATGATTATTGCTATTCGGTGTATGAGGCATGTGCGGCACAAATTGGTGAGACCCTAGAAAGGGTAACGCCTCCTACCGTTCCAGCTACTTCTCAACCACAACTTTCGTCCGGTTGTCGGTGTGATACGGAAGTTTTCGACGGGGACTAAATCCGATGGCCCACTTTCAGGGACCTGTTCACGGCAGTTTATGTTAATAACCCCAGGCTGACCCCGGTCGAGAAGCTGTTTCATCTTCTCACGAAGACGAGTGGCGAAGCAAAGACCATTGTCACAAAATCCCCGCTGACAAATGACGGTTTCGCTTCAGCGTGGGGGGCGCTTCAAGACCGGTTCCAAAACAAGAGACTTCTAGTCAACAGCCAACTTAAGCTCCTTTTTAACTTGAGTTCCATTTCTCAAGAGTCGGGACATGCTCTAAAGGAGCTCCAGTCCACGATTCAGGAGTGTTTAACAGCGCTGGCATACTTCCAAATATCCACAGAAAGAAATATCCACAGGCTGAGCTGCTCGCCATAAGTGAAGCACCAAAACTTTCCTTACGGCGAGAGCTAAGAGACACCAAAGTATGGATCTACTCGGATAGCATAGCGGTGCCCAGCACTAAATCACACCAGATTTCGCCACTTTGGTACCTAGCCGTCGCATCCAATTTCAAAAAATTCCTTGAAAGACCTGCCCGATCTCCAATGGGCGGACCCCAGTTTCTTTGAAAGTTCCCAGATCGACAACCTAATCGGAGCCGATATTCTACCGTCAGTGATGATGGGTGGCACGCGAAGGGATATTTGCGGCTCACTTCTAGGCCAATAGACCATCTTTGGGTGGGTGCTAACTGGGCCGATCTCCAGTATGCAGGCCAACCGAGTCGTATCCTTCACGACTCAGGTTCGCCATGACGATAATGATGCATTGGACACACTTCTCAGCAAGTTCTGGGAGGTGGAGGATCTACCAATGATGGTAGGAGAGTCGGAGTTTTATTGTGAGAGTTATTTTATTCGAACAACGAAAAGAGACGCAAGCGGGAGGTACGTGGTCACGCTCCCGTTCTGCGACCCTGAAAACTCCGGATCCAATCTTGGATATTCAAGGTCCACTGCGTTAGCTCAGTTTCTTAGAAACGAGAATCGTTTAAAAAGAGACTTTTTCTTAAAAGAGCAAAATGACAGCGTGATTCAGGAATATCTGGATCTGGGTCATATGAAAGAAGTGTCACCGACTCATAGTTCTCCTATCTATTACTCAAGCCCGAGAGCACCACGACAAAGCTTCGCGTTGTATTTAACGCCTCCAGTCCGTCTGCAAATGGAACCTGCTTAAATGATATTCTTCATGCTGGCCCAGTCCTGCAATCCGATTTGACTATCCAGATTTTGAAATGGCGGTACTTTCGATACGTATTTAGTGCAGACATCAAAAAAATGTACCGTCAAATCTGGTTCGATCCGAACCATACGCCCTTTCAAAGAATTCTGTTCCGAAATAAGGAAGGGGATATCCGAGACTTCGAGTTGCAAACGGTTACCTTCGGGGTCAACTGCGCGCCTTTCCTCGCCATTCGAGTGCTGAAAAAGCTGGCAGAGGATGTCCAAAGGCCATTTCCAAAAGCCAGCCGGATTATAAATCAAAATATGTACGTCGATGACGTTTTGGCAGGAGCAAACTCCCTAAATGAAGCCCAAACCTCAATCCAAGAGTTGCAAGAGGCTCTTAACTCCGTGGGTTTTCCGTTAAGGAAGGTATTCGTTGGAAGGCAAGGTCCGATGAATTTTATTTCGTCCCTCCAGAAATAGCACTGGAAACCTCCTACACCAAGCGCGAGGTGTTATCCCAAATTGCTAGGTTGTTTGATCCGGCCGGATGGCTCGCTCCGTTCATCGTGCGCTCCAAAATTTTCATGCAAGAGATTTGGCTGCAAGATCTAGGCTGGGACGATACGCTTCCGAGCGAAATGAGTCAGAGATGTCGATCGTTCCTCCTTGAATATTCCGACCTCAGCCAGATCCTTGTTCCGAGACGGGTTCGGTATCAGCACGATATAAGAGTTGAATAACATGGCTTTTGCGATGCGTCCCAAAAGGCTTTTGGAGCGGCTATTTACGTGCGTGTCGAGTTTGGTCACGAAACCTTCTCACACCTCCTTACAACCAAGACACGGATCGCTCCAGTAAAGACCGTGTCCCTTCCCAGGCTCGAGCTCTGTGGTGCCGTGCTGTTGACCGACATGGTGGCAACGGTTCTTCCACATATGCCGACTGCCAGTTCCAGCGTATGCTGCTGGACCTATTCCACGATCGTGCTTGCCTGGTTACGAAAGCCTGCTTGGAACTGGACCCCGTTTGTGGCGAACAGAGTTGCCAAGATAACCCAGGCTATACCAGTCGACTGCTGGGCACACATTCGATCCGAACAGAACTCCGCCGATTTAGCTAGTCGAGGCGTGTCCCTACACGAGCGAGCGGACAGTCAACTGTGGTGGCATGGACCTGAGTGGCTGCAAGGGCCACAAGAGCAAGAGCGCAAAGCGATGTGCTTCCAAACACAGAGCTAGAGCAGCGGGCGGTCAGGGTGCATTTTAGTAAGGCCCCCTCTGACGATTTTCTGGAACGCTTCTCGAAGCTAGACAAAGCATTGCGAGTCCTGGTGTATGTTCAACGATTCTTCAAGCGCTGCCGCAAGGGCTCAATTTCGCCCACTTCACGACTCGCGAGTGAAGAAATCCGAGAGGCAGAAAGAGCACTGATCTCCATTGCGCAGCGTAGAGCATAGACACCTTCCGGTGTCATCTTCAATCGTGAACTTATATCCGTTCATTGACCGACACGGTCAAAAACTACAAACACAGCTTATGGGCGACCTTCCGAGAGACCGAGTCTCCTTCTCCAGGCCCTTTACCGGGCATTGATTATGCCGGCCCTTTCCAAATCAAAAATTATACCGGGAGAGCATGTCTCGTTACCAAGGGATATGTGTGTGTATTTGTGTGTTTCTCCACTAAGGCTATACATTTGGAACCCGCATCCGATCTTACAACCGAGAAGTTCATAGCAGCCTTTGCTCGTTTCGTAGCTAGGCGCGGTTGTCCACAGCGGGTCCACTCTGACAATGGCAAGACCTTTGTGGGGGAAGCAGCTTCGTTTTTAAAGGACTTCCTACAGGCCGTCAAAGAGTCCGTGAATGCAGCATGCAGCCTTCAAGGACTCGTATGGGGTTTAATACCGCCAGGGGCCCCACACATGGGGGGTCTGTGGGAATCCGGGGTGAAAAGTTTCAAAACCCTTTTCTACAAGTCCACGGCTACCCGCAAGAACACATTCGAGGAACTAGCGACGATTCTTGCGAAGATCGAAACTTGCCTCAATTCTAGACCCCTCTCCCCCATGTCCGAAGATCCATCCGATTTGGTGGCCCCACACCAGGCCATTTTCAATTGTAGGGCCGTTGCTTTCCATGGCAGAGCCCGAGATAAAAGGCGAAGCCAAATCGATACTGAATCGATGGCAACATTTGAAGGCCCAACACCAGCAATTTAGTGCACGATGGAAAGAGGAGTATCTAAAAGAGCTCCACAAAGGCAACAAGTGGCAATTTCCAACCACGAATCTCCAAATAGACGATATGGTAGTCGTCAAGGAGGATAATCTGCCACCGAACGAATGGCGGCTCGGTAGAATCGTTTCGCATTGTCCCGGCGCCGACGGCCGAGTTCGAGTGTTGGAGATCCGCACGGCGCGCGGCACAATAAAACACCCCGTCCACAAAGTCATCCGTCTCCCTGTGGAGAGTAAAGTCACCTATATGCCCAGCGAGGAAAATATTTCCGCCTCTAATTGCATGATCGACTTCAATTAAAGTTTTTCTTTTCGTTTCCTCGCAGAACAATTCGACATCATGGTGCCGCGTCCTCGAACCGCCGAGATTTTGGACAGCAGACGTTCGCGAGGTACTAAATCCTACCGTTGCCGAGTCTGCCGGGGAATCCATCCTCTTCGGAAGTGCAAGAGGTTCCTGAAACTGAGCGCTGAAAAGCGCCTTCGAGCAGTACTGATCAACAAGTACTACGCGAACTGCGTCGCCCACCAGCATTCGGAGGGCACGTGTCGCAGCACCGATGGTTGCAAAAAGTGTGGCGGGAGCCACCACACGCTGCTCCAGTTGCAGCACTGCCAGTCCCGGACTGGCAGTTTCAGCCTCGAAGTGATTTTGAGGCTCGATCCCAGCCTCAAGATCAGAACTCCCACACGGACTCTGAGCGACGCCACCCGGGCGAATTTCGATGACATCCGCCTCGCGGATCCTTTGTTCCATCGTCCAGCGACAATCTCCCTCGTATTAGGGTCAGATCTGTTTCCGAAGCTGATCCAACATTATGACATTATCTGTCCATTTAACCTAAAAGGGAAACCAAAATCATACATATTTTTACTTTTCTTGGTATAATTTCATTTTCGGGTTTTATTTTCAAATAGAAGATACAATGAAATTTTGTTTTTGGATCTCAGATAAGAATTACGACCACTATCGTGTCCATAACCGAAAAACTCAAAGGTCGAGGTGCTACGGCATACTCTCCATATTTCCGCCATATTGTAAAAATTTTGTTTATACTAATTTTTTTTTAACAAGTACGGCTTGAAATATTTTCCGTTCTACGTAATAACTGTATTTTATATATCGAGGTTCGGCTTTTTATCGACAGCATTGGAAGTGGAGCAGCGTGTGGTGGCTCCCGCCACACTTTTTGCAGCCATCGGTGCTGCGACACGTGCCCTCCGAATGCTGGTGGGCGACGCAGTTCGCGCAGTAATTGTTGATCAGTACTGCTCGAAGGCGCTTTTCAGCGCTCAGTTTCAGGAACCACTTGCACTTCCGAAGAGGATGGATTCCCCGGCAGACTCGGCAGCGGTAGGATTCAGTACCTCGCGAACGTCTGCTGTCCAAAATCTCGGCGGTTCGAGGACGCGGCACCATGATGTCGAATTGTTCTGCGAGGAAACGAAAAGAAAAACTTTAATTGAAGTCGATCATGCAATTAGAGGCGGAAATATTTTCCTCGCTGGGCATATAGGGGACTTTACTCTCCACAGGGAGACGGATGACTTTGTGGACGGGGTGTTTTATTGTGCCGCGCGTCGTGCGGATCTCCACCACTCGAACTCGGCTGTCGGCGCCGGGACAATGCGAAACGATTCTACCGAGCCGCCATTCGTTCGGTGGCAGATTATCCTCCTTGACGACTACCATATCGTCTATTTGGAGATTCGTGGTTGGAAATTGCCAATTGTTGCCTTTGTGGAGCTCTTTTAGATACTACTCTTTCCATCGTGCACTAAACTGCTGGTGTTGGGCCTTCAAATGTTGCCATCGATTCAGTATCGATTTGGCTTCGCCTTTTATCTCGGGCTCTGCCATGGAAAGCAACGGCCCTACAATTGAAAATGGCCTGGTGTGGGGGCCAGCAAATCGGATGGATCTTCGGACATGGGGCAGAGGGGTCTAGAATTGAGGCAAGTTTCGATCTTCGCAAGAATCGTCGCTAGTTCCTCGAATGTGTTCTTGCGGGTAGCCGTGGACTTGTAGAAAAGGGTTTTGAAACTTTTCACCCCGGATTCCCACAGACCCCCCATGTGTGGGGCCCCTGGCGGTATTAAACGCCATACGAGTCCTTGTAGGCCTGAGGAAGTCCTTTAAAAACGAAGCTGCTGCCCCCACAAAGGTCTTGCCATTGTCAGAGTGGACCCGCTGTGGACAACCGCGCCTAGCTACGAAACGAGCAAAGGCTGCTATGAACTTCTCGGTTGTAAGATCGGATGCGGGTTCCAAATGTATAGCCTTAGTGGAGAAACACACAAATACACACACATATTCCTTGGTAACGAGACATGCTCTCCCGGTATAATTTTTGATTTGGAAAGGGCCGGCATAATCAATGCCCGGTAAAGGGCCTGGAGAAGGAGACTCGGTCTCTCGGAAGGTCGCCCATAAGCTGTGTTTGTAGTTTTTGACCGTGTCGGTCAATGAACGGATATAAGTTCACGATTGAAGATGACACCGGAAGGGGCCGTTTCTCTAGCAAGCACTTGTGCTCTTGGCCGTATGCTCTACGCTGCGCAATGGAGATCAGTGCTCTTTCTGCCTCTCGGATTTCTTCACTCGCGAGTCGTGAAGTGGGCGAAATTGAGCCCTTGCGGCAGCGCTTGAAGAATCGTTGAACATACGCCAGGACTCGCAATGCTTTGTCTAGCTTCGAGAAGCGTTCCAGAAAATCGTCAGAGGGGGCCTTACTAAAATGCACCCTGACCGCCCGCTGCTCTAGCTCTGTGTTCGGAAGCACATCGCTTTGCGCTCTTGCTCTTGTGGCCCTTGCAGCCACTCAGGTCCATGCCACCACAGTTGACTGTCCGCTCGGTCGTGTAGGGACACGCCTCGACTAGCTAAATCGGCGGAGTTCTGTTCGGATCGAATGTGTGCCCAGCAGTCGACTGGTATAGCCTGGGTTATCTTGGCAACTCTGTTCGCCACAAACGGGGTCCAGTTCCAAGCAGGCTTTCGTAACCAGGCAAGCACGATCGTGGAATAGGTCCAGCAGCATACGCTGGAACTGGCAGTCGGCATATGTGGAAGAACCGTTGCCACCATGTCGGTCAACAGCACGGCACCACAGAGCTCGAGCCTGGGAAGGGACACGGTCTTTACTGGAGCGATCCGTGTCTTGGTTGTAAGGAGGTGTGAGAAGGTTTCGTGACCAAACTCGACACGCACGTAAATAGCCGCTCCAAAAGCCTTTTGGGACGCATCGCAAAAGCCATGTTATTCAACTCTTATATCGTGCTGATACCGAACCCGTCTCGGAACAAGGATCTGGCTGAGGTCGGAATATTCAAGGAGGAACGATCGACATCTCTGACTCATTTCGCTCGGAAGCGTATCGTCCCAGCCTAGATCTTGCAGCCAAATCTCTTGCATGAAAATTTTGGAGCGCACGATGAACGGAGCGAGCCATCCGGCCGGATCAAACAACCTAGCAATTTGGGATAACACCTCGCGCTTGGTGTAGGAGGTTTCCAGTGCTATTTCTGGAGGGACGAAATAAAATTCATCGGACCTTGCCTTCCAACGAATACCTTCCTTAACGGAAAACCCACGGAGTTAAGAGCCTCTTGCAACTCTTGGATTGAGGTTTGGGCTTCATTTAGGGAGTTTGCTCCTGCCAAAACGTCATCGACGTACATATTTTGATTTATAATCCGGCTGGCTTTTGGAAATGGCCTTTGGACATCCTCTGCCAGCTTTTTCAGCACTCGAATGGCGAGGAAAGGCGCGCAGTTGACCCCGAAGGTAACCGTTTGCAACTCGAAGTCTCGGATATCCCCTTCCTTATTTCGGAACAGAATTCTTTGAAAGGGCGTATGGTTCGGATCGACCCAGATTTGACGGTACATTTTTTTGATGTCTGCACTAAATACGTATCGAAAGTACCGCCATTTCAAAATCTGGATAGTCAAATCGGATTGCAGGACTGGGCCAGCATGAAGAATATCATTTAAGCAGGTTCCATTTGCAGACGGACTGGAGGCGTTAAATACAACGCGAAGCTTTGTCGTGGTGCTCTCGGGCTTGAGTAATAGGTAGGAGAACTATGAGTCGGTGACACTTCTTTCATATGACCCAGATCCAGATATTCCTGAATCACGCTGTCATTTTGCTCTTTTAAGAAAAAGTCTCTTTTTAAACGATTCTCGTTTCGAAGAAACTGAGCTAACGCAGTGGACCTTGAATATCCAAGATTGGATCCGGAGTTTTCAGGGTCGCAGAACGGGAGCGTGACCACGTACCTCCCGCTTGCGTCTCTTTTCGTTGTTCGAATAAAATAACTCTCACAATAAAACTCCGACTCTCCTACCATTGGTAGATCCTCCCTCCCAGAACTTGCTGAGAAGTGTGTCCAATGCATCATTATCGTCATGGCGAACCTGAGTCGTGAAGGATACGACTCGGTTGGCCTGCATACTGGAGATCGGCCCAGTTAGCACCCACCCAAAGATGGTCTATTGGCCTAGAAGTGAGCCGCAAATATCCCTTCGCGTGCCACCCATCATCACTGACGGTAGAATATCGGCTCCGATTAGGTTGTCGATCTGGGAACTTTCAAAGAAACTGGGGTCCGCCCATTGGAGATCGGGCAGGTCCTTCAAGGAATTTTTTGAAATTGGATACGACGGCTATGTACCAAACTGGCGCAATCTGGTGTGATTTAGTGCTGGGCACCGCTATGCTATCCGAGTAGATCCATACTTTGGTGTCTCTTAGCTCTCGCCGTAAGGAAAGTTTTGCTGCTTCACTTATGGCGAGCAGCTCAGCCTGTGGATATTTCTCTCTGTGGATATTTGGGAGTATGCCAGCGCTGTTAAACACCCCTGAATCGTGGACTGGAGCTCCTTTAGAGCATGTCCCGACTCTTGAAAAATGGAACTCAAGTTAAAAAGGAGCTTAAGTTTTCTGTTGACTAGAAGTCTCTTGTTTTGGAACCGGTCTTAAAGCGCCCCCCACGCTGAAGCGAAACCGTCATTTGTCAGCGGGGATTTTGTGACAATGGTCTTTGCTTCGCCACTCGTCTTCGTGAGAAGATGAAACAGCTTCTCGACCGGGGTCAGCCTGGGGTTATTAACATAAACTGCCGTGAACAGGTCCCTGAAAGTGGGCCATCGGATTTAGTCCCCGTCGAAAACTTCCGTATCACACGGAGGTAACCGACAACCGGACGAAAGTTGGGGTTGAGAAGTAGCTGGAACGGTAGGAGGCGTTACTCTTTAGCCAAAAAATAGCTGAAGTGTGGCTATCAGTGTTAGCTAAAGCACATAACATAACATAGAACAAATGTGGTAAATAAAAACGACACTTAAACAAAAAAAAACTTTAGCTTTCCTTTTTATACAAAAAGCAATTAGCAATGAGAGAAGATTGCTCTCTTATTTTTTTTAATAAATAAAAAATATAGTAGCAGACACTCGATTAAAAGCGGTGGGCATCGGCTATAATAGCGCAACAAAAAAACAAAAAAAAAAAGACCAAAAATAGGAACAGAGACCTCAAAAAATATTAAAAAACCTTTTCTCGCCAAGCTAGTGGAATTAGCTATAGGCCTATTGAGCGGTACTTGACAATTGTTTCCAGTCGATAGCCTCTATTTTAACTTCCGGAATACGACGGATGATCGCAAAAGGCATGTGAGCACGAAGAAAGAAGGAAAAGAAAAAACCAAAAAGAATCGCCAAAAGAAACCCAAACTAGCTGGAAAATCAGCTATAAAATAGCTAACGCGTGTGTAGGTCGTTATGCAGTAATTAAAAAAAAAAAATAAAATAAAATTTGGATAATTTTAAATCCTTGCTTCACGAAATTTAATTCTTTTAAATTGAGTTGGCGGATTTTGTTTCGTCGGCACTGTTCGGTTGTGGAATGTATGACCGCGGAGTCGCCTTCGGCTCGGAGACGAGAGGGAGCGAGCGACGACCGGGAGCAGCGAGAGCGAAAGCTCGTGCTCCTACACTGCTGCTCGAAATTAAGCGCCCTCGTGGCGCGAACAAAGTATATGTGTATGATTATTTTTACTACTTATGAGCTTATATCTTCTATAATCTGAGCTTTAAATCTATTATTGATGTGGAATACTCTACTCCTGCTTTCTTTCCGTACAATTCTAATCACCGTTATAGCAAATTGGTGAGTCGCTATTTTTTTCTTAGCAAAGTATATGTGAATATTTGGTTTGAGTAAATTGGTGTTAATTGACTGTATTTCAAAGAAAATTAATAAATTACACAAAAATAATATTTAAGTAATCAATTAATTACATGTAGGACTATAAAAAATTAAGTTTTTTTTCTAAGAATGTCTTGTGTAACGGACTTGTTAGTCGAATAGAGCGGTATTTTAATGGGATTGTGAGCCCCATTATAAGACCAGAGTTTGAATACATCCAAATACGGTAGCAAATTTCTTTAAAAATTTGTACTCCTATGGGAAAGCCGAATGAAGTGTCAGATCCAGTACTTCCAACGAATACCTTCCTTAACGGGAAACCCACGGAGTTAAGAGCCTCTTGCAACTCTTGGATTAAGGTTTGGGCTTCATTTAGGGAGTTTGCTCCTGCCAAAACGTCATCGACGTACATATTTTGATTTATAATCCGGCTGGCTTTTGGAAATGGCCTTTGGACATCCTCTGCCAGCTTTTTCAGCACTCGAATGGCGAGGAAAGGCGCGCAGTTGACCCCGAAGGTAACCGTTTGCAACTCGAAGTCTCGGATATCCCCTTCCTTATTTCGGAACAGAATTCTTTGAAAGGGCGTATGGTTCGGATCGACCCAGATTTGACGGTACATTTTTGTGATGTCTGCACTAAATACGTATCGAAAGTACCGCCATTTAAAAATCTGGATAGTCAAATCGGTTTGCAGGACTGGGCCAGCATGAAGAATATCATTTAAGCAGGTTCCATTTGCAGACGGACTGGAGGCGTTAAATACAACGCGAAGCTTTGTCGTGGTGCTCTCGGGCTTGAGTAATAGGTAGGAGAACTATGAGTCGGTGACACTACTTTCATATGACCCAGATCCAGATATTCCTGAATCACGCTGTCATTTTGCTCTTTTAAGAAAAAGTCTCTTTTTAAACGATTCTCGTTTCGAAGAAACTGAGCTAACGCAGTGGACCTTGAATATCCAAGATTGGATCCGGAGTTTTCAGGGTCGCAGAACGGGAGCGTGACCACGTACCTCCCGCTTGCGTCTCTTTTCGTTGTTCGAATAAAATAACTCTCACAATAAAACTCCGACTCTCCTACCATTGGTAGATCCTCCCTCCCAGAACTTGCTGAGAAGTGTGTCCAATGCATCATTATCGTCATGGCGAACCTGAGTCGTGAAGGATACGACTCGGTTGGCCTGCATACTGGAGATCGGCCCAGTTAGCACCCACCCAAAGATGGTCTATTGGCCTAGAAGTGAGCCGCAAATATCCCTTCGCGTGCCACCCATCATCACTGACGGTAGAATATCGGCTCCGATTAGGTTGTCGATCTGGGAACTTTCAAAGAAACTGGGGTCCGCCCATTGGAGATCGGGCAGGTCCTTCAAGGAATTTTTTGAAATTGGATGCGACGGCTAGGTACCAAAGTAGCGAAATCTGGTGTGATTTAGTGCTGGGCACCGTTATGCTATCCGAGTAGATCCATACTTTGGTATCTCTTAGCTCTCTCCGTAAGGAAAATTTTGCTGCTTCACTTATGGCGAGCAGCTCAGCCTGTGGATATTTCTCTCTGTGGATATTTGGGAGTATGCCAGCGCTGTTAAACACCCCTGAATCGTGGACTGGAGCTCCTTTAGAGCATGTCCCGACTCTTGAGAAATGGAACTCAAGTTAAAAAGAAGCTTAAGTTGGCTGTTGACTAGAAGTCTCTTGTTTTGGAACCGGTCTTGAAGCGCCCCCCACGCTGAAGCGAAACCGTCATTTGTCAGCGGGGATTTTGTGACAATGGTCTTTGCTTCGCCACTCGTCTTCGTGAGAAGATGAAACAGCTTCTCGACCGGGGTCAGCCTGGGGTTATTAACATAAACTGCCATGAACAGGTCCCTGAAAGTGGGCCATCGGATTTAGTCCCCGTTGAAAACTTCCGTATCACACGGAGGTAACCGACAACCGGACGAAAGTTGGGGTTGAGAAGTAGCTGGAACGGTAGGAGGCGTTACTCTTTAGCCAAAAAATAGCTGAAGTGTGGCTATCAGTGTTAGCTAAAGCACATAACATAACATAGAACAAATGTGGTAAATAAAAACGACACTTAAACAAAAAAAAAACTTTAGCTTTCCTTTTTATACAAAAAGCAATTAGCTAGAAACCCAAAAAAAAATTAGCCAAATGAGAGAAAGATTGCTCTTTTATTTTTTTTAATAAATAAAAAATATAGTAGCAGACACTCGATTAAAAGCGGTGGGCATCGGCTATAATAGCGCAACAAAAAACAAAAAAAAAAGACCAAAAATAGGAACAGAGACCTCAAAAAATATTAAAAAACCTTTTCTCGCCAAGCTAGTGGAATTAGCTATAGGCCTATTGAGCGGTACTTGACAATTGTTTCCAGTCGACAGCCTCCATTTTAACTTCCGGAATACGACGGATGATCGCAAGAGGCATGTGAGCACGAAGAAAGAAGGAAAAGAAAAAACCAAAAAGAATCGCCAAAAGAAACCCAAACTAGCTGGAAAATCAGCTATAAAATAGCTAACGCGTGTGTAGGTCGTTATGCAGTAATTAAAAAAAAAAAAAAATATAATAAAATTTGGATAATTTTAAATCCTTGCTTCACGAAATTTAATTCTTTTAAATTGAGTTGGCGGATTTTGTTTCGTCGGCACTGTTCGGTTGTGGAATGTATGACCGCGGAGTCGCCTTCGGCTCGGAGACGAGAGGGAGCGAGCGACGACCGGGAGCAGCGAGAGCGAAAGCTCGTGCTCCTACACTGCTGCTCGAAATTAAGCGCCCTCGTGGCGCGAACAAAGTATATGTGTATGATTATTTTTACTACTTATGAGCTTATATCTTCTATAATCTGAGCTTTAAATCTATTATTGATGTGGAATACTCTACTCCTGCTTTCTTTCCGTACAATTCTAATCACCGTTATAGCAAATTGGTGAGTCGCTATTTTTTTCTTAGCAAAGTATATGTGAATATTTGGTTTGAGTAAATTGGTGTTAATTTACTGTATTTCAAAGAAAATTAATAAATTACACAAAAATAATATTTAAGTAATCAATTAATTACATGTAGGACTATAAAAAATTAAGTTTTTTTTCTAAGAATGTCTTGTGTAACGGACTTGTTAGTCGAATAGAGCGGTATTTTAATGGGATTGTGAGCCCCATTATAAGACCAGAGTTTGAATACATCCAAATACGGTAGCAAATTTCTTTAAAAATTTGTACTCCTATGGGAAAGCCGAATGAAGTGTCAGATCCAGTACTTCCAACGAATACCTTCCTTAACGGGAATCCCACGGAGTTAAGAGCCTCTTGCAACTCTTGGATTGAGGTTTGGGCTTCATTTAGGGAGTTTGCTCCTGCCAAAACGTCATCGACGTACATATTTTGATTTATAATCCGACTGGCTTTTGGAAATGGCCTTTGGACATCCTCTGCCAGCTTTTTCAGCACTCGAATGGCGAGGAAAGGCGCGCAGTTGACCCCGAAGGTAACCGTTTGCAACTCGAAGTCTCGGATATCCCCTTCATTATTTCGGAACAGAATTCTTTGAAAGGGCGTATGGTTCGGATCGATCCAGATTTGACGGTACATTTTTTTGATGTCTGCACTAAATACGTATCGAAAGTACCGCCATTTCAAAATCTGGATAGTCAAATCGGATTGCAGGACTGGGCCAGCATGAAGAATATCATTTAAGCAGGTTCCATTTGCAGACGGACTGGAGGCGTTAAATACAACGCGAAGCTTTGTCGTGGTGCTCTCGGGCTTGAGTAATAGGTAGGAGAACTATGAGTCGGTGACACTTCATTCATATGACCCAGATCCAGATATTCCTGAATCACGCTGTCATTTTGCTCTTTTAAGAAAAAGTCTCTTTTTAAACGATTCTCGTTTCGAAGAAACTGAGCTAACGCAGTGGACCTTGAATATCCAAGATTGGATCCGGAGTTTTCAGGGTCGCAGAACGGGAGCGTGACCACGTACCTCCCGCTTGCGTCTCTTTTCGTTGTTCGAATAAAATAACTCTCACAATAAAACTCCGACTCTCCTACCATTGGTAGATCCTCCACCTCCCAGAACTTGCTGAGAAGTGTGTCCAATGCATCATTATCGTCATGGCGAACCTGAGTCGTGAAGGATACGACTCGGTTGGCCTGCATACTGGAGATCGGCCCAGTTAGCACCCACCCAAAGATGGTCTATTGGCCTAGAAGTGAGCCGCAAATATCCCTTCGCGTGCCACCCATCATCACTGACGGTAGAATATCGGCTCCGATTAGGTTGTCGATCTGGGAACTTTCAAAGAAACTGGGGTCCGCCCATTGGAGATCGGGCAGGTCCTTCAAGGAATTTTTTGAAATTGGATGCGACGGCTAGGTACCAAAGTGGCGAAATCTGGTGTGATTTAGTGCTGGGCACCGCTATGCTATCCGAGTAGATCCATACTTTGGTGTCTCTTAGCTCTCGCCGTAAGGAAAATTTTGCTGCTTCACTTATGGCGAGCAGCTCAGCCTGTGGATATTTCTCTCTGTGGATATTTGGGAGTATGCCAGCGCTGTTAAACACCCCTGAATCGTGGACTGGAGCTCCTTTAGAGCATGTCCCGACTCTTGAGAAATGGAACTCAAGTTAAAAAGGAGCTTAAGTTGGCTGTTGACTAGAAGTCTCTTGTTTTGGAACCGGTCTTGAAGCGCCCCCCACGCTGAAGCGAAACCGTCATTTGTCAGCGGGGATTTTGTGACAATGGTCTTTGCTTCGCCACTCGTCTTCGTGAGAAGTTGAAACAGCTTCTCGACCGGGGTCAGCCTGGGGTTATTAACATAAACTGCCGTGAACAGGTCCCTGAAAGTGGGCCATCGGATTTAGTCCCCGTCGAAAACTTCCGTATCACACGGAGGTAACCGACAACCGGACGAAAGTTGGGGTTGAGAAGTAGCTGGAACGGTAGGAGGCGTTACTCTTTAGCCAAAAAATAGCTGAAGTGTGGCTATCAGTGTTAGCTAAAGCACATAACCAATATTTCCCTAACCTCGAACAAATGTGGTAAATAAAAACGACACTTAAACAAAAAAAAACTTTAGCTTTCCTTTTTATACAAAAAGCAATTAGCTAGGAACCCAAAAAAAAAATTAGCCAAATGAGAGAAAGATTGCTCTCTTATTTTTTTTAATAAATAAAAAATATAGTAGCAGACACTCGATTAAAAGCGGTGGGCATCGGCTATAATAGCGCAACAAAAAACAAAAAAAAAAGACCAAAAATAGGAACAGAGACCTCAAAAAATATTAAAAAACCTTTTCTCGCCAAGCTAGTGGAATTAGCTATAGGCCTATTGAGCGGTACTTGACAATTGTTTCCAGTCGACAGCCTCTATTTTAACTTCCGGAATACGACGGATGATCGCAAAAGGCATGTGAGCACGAAGAAAGAAGGAAAAGAAAAAACCAAAAAGAATCGCCAAAAGAAACCCAAACTAGCTGGAAAATCAGCTATAAAATAGCTAACGCGTGTGTAGGTCGTTATGCAGTAATTTAAAAAAAAAATAAATAAAATAAAATTTGGATAATTTTAAATCCTTGCTTCACGAAATTTAATTCTTTTAAATTGAGTTGGCGGATTTTGTTTCGTCGGCACTGTTCGGTTGTGGAATGTATGACCGCGGAGTCGCCTTCGGCTCGGAGACGAGAGGGAGCGAGCGACGACCGGGAGCAGCGAGAGCGAAAGCTCGTGCTCCTACACTGCTGCTCGAAATTAAGCGCCCTCGTGGCGCGAACAAAGTATATGTGTATGATTATTTTTACTACTTATGAGCTTATATCTTCTATAATCTGAGCTTTAAATCTATTATTGATGTGGAATACTCTACTCCTGCTTTCTTTCCGTACAATTCTAATCACCGTTATAGCAAATTGGTGAGCCGCTATTTTTTTCTTAGCAAAGTATATGTGAATATTTGGTTTGAGTAAATTGGTGTTAATTGACTGTATTTCAAAGAAAATTAATAAATTACACAAAAATAATATTTAAGTAATCAATTAATTACATGTAGGACTATAAAAAATTAAGTTTTTTTTCTAAGAATGTCTTGTGTAACGGACTTGTTAGTCGAATAGAGCGGTATTTTAATGGGATTGTGAGCCCCATTATAAGACCAGAGTTTGAATACATCCAAATACGGTAGCAAATTTCTTTAAAAATTTGTACTCCTATGGGAAAGCCGAATGAAGTGTCAGATCCAGTACTTCCAACGAATACCTTCCTTAACGGGAATCCCACGGAGTTAAGAGCCTCTTGCAACTCTTGGATTGAGGTTTGGGCTTCATTTAGGGAGTTTGCTCCTGCCAAAACGTCATCGACGTACATATTTTGATTTATAATCCGACTGGCTTTTGGAAATGGCCTTTGGACATCCTCTGCCAGCTTTTTCAGCACTCGAATGGCGAGGAAAGGCGCGCAGTTGACCCCGAAGGTAACCGTTTGCAACTCGAAGTCTCGGATATCCCCTTCATTATTTCGGAACAGAATTCTTTGAAAGGGCGTATGGTTCGGATCGATCCAGATTTGACGGTACATTTTTTTGATGTCTGCACTAAATACGTATCGAAAGTACCGCCATTTCAAAATCTGGATAGTCAAATCGGATTGCAGGACTGGGCCAGCATGAAGAATATCATTTAAGCAGGTTCCATTTGCAGACGGACTGGAGGCGTTAAATACAACGCGAAGCTTTGTCGTGGTGCTCTCGGGCTTGAGTAATAGGTAGGAGAACTATGAGTCGGTGACACTTCATTCTTATGACCCAGATCCAGATATTCCTGAATCACGCTGTCATTTTGCTCTTTTAAGAAAAAGTCTCTTTTTAAACGATTCTCGTTTCGAAGAAACTGAGCTAACGCAGTGGACCTTGAATATCCAAGATTGGATCCGGAGTTTTCAGGGTCGCAGAACGGGAGCGTGACCACGTACCTCCCGCTTGCGTCTCTTTTCGTTGTTCGAATAAAATAACTCTCACAATAAAACTCCGACTCTCCTACCATTGGTAGATCCTCCACCTCCCAGAACTTGCTGAGAAGTGTGTCCAATGCATCATTATCGTCATGGCGAACCTGAGTCGTGAAGGATACGACTCGGTTGGCCTGCATACTGGAGATCGGCCCAGTTAGCACCCACCCAAAGATGGTCTATTGGCCTAGAAGTGAGCCGCAAATATCCCTTCGCGTGCCACCCATCATCACTGACGGTAGAATATCGGCTCCGATTAGGTTGTCGATCTGGGAACTTTCAAAGAAACTGGGGTCCGCCCATTGGAGATCGGGCAGGTCCTTCAAGGAATTTTTTGAAATTGGATGCGACGGCTAGGTACCAAAGTGGCGAAATCTGGTGTGATTTAGTGCTGGGCACCGCTATGCTATCCGAGTAGATCCATACTTTGGTGTCTCTTAGCTCTCGCCGTAAGGAAAATTTTGCTGCTTCACTTATGGCGAGCAGCTCAGCCTGTGGATATTTCTCTCTGTGGATATTTGGGAGTATGCCAGCGCTGTTAAACACCCCTGAATCGTGGACTGGAGCTCCTTTAGAGCATGTCCCGACTCTTGAGAAATGGAACTCAAGTTAAAAAGGAGCTTAAGTTGGCTGTTGACTAGAAGTCTCTTGTTTTGGAACCGGTCTTGAAGCGCCCCCCACGCTGAAGCGAAACCGTCATTTGTCAGCGGGGATTTTGTGACAATGGTCTTTGCTTCGCCACTCGTCTTCGTGAGAAGTTGAAACAGCTTCTCGACCGGGGTCAGCCTGGGGTTATTAACATAAACTGCCGTGAACAGGTCCCTGAAAGTGGGCCATCGGATTTAGTCCCCGTCGAAAACTTCCGTATCACACGGAGGTAACCGACAACCGGACGAAAGTTGGGGTTGAGAAGTAGCTGGAACGGTAGGAGGCGTTACTCTTTAGCCAAAAAATAGCTGAAGTGTGGCTATCAGTGTTAGCTAAAGCACATAACCAATATTTCCCTAACCTCGAACAAATGTGGTAAATAAAAACGACACTTAAACAAAAAAAAACTTTAGCTTTCCTTTTTATACAAAAAGCAATTAGCTAGGAACCCAAAAAAAAAATTAGCCAAATGAGAGAAAGATTGCTCTCTTATTTTTTTTAATAAATAAAAAATATAGTAGCAGACACTCGATTAAAAGCGGTGGGCATCGGCTATAATAGCGCAACAAAAAACAAAAAAAAAAAGACCAAAAATAGGAACAGAGACCTCAAAAAATATTAAAAAACCTTTTCTCGCCAAGCTAGTGGAATTAGCTATAGGCCTATTGAGCGGTACTTGACAATTGTTTCCAGTCGACAGCCTCTATTTTAACTTCCGGAATACGACGGATGATCGCAAAAGGCATGTGAGCACGAAGAAAGAAGGAAAAGAAAAAACCAAAAAGAATCGCCAAAAGAAACCCAAACTAGCTGGAAAATCAGCTATAAAATAGCTAACGCGTGTGTAGGTCGTTATGCAGTAATTTAAAAAAAAAATAAATAAAATAAAATTTGGATAATTTTAAATCCTTGCTTCACGAAATTTAATTCTTTTAAATTGAGTTGGCGGATTTTGTTTCGTCGGCACTGTTCGGTTGTGGAATGTATGACCGCGGAGTCGCCTTCGGCTCGGAGACGAGAGGGAGCGAGCGACGACCGGGAGCAGCGAGAGCGAAAGCTCGTGCTCCTACACTGCTGCTCGAAATTAAGCGCCCTCGTGGCGCGAACAAAGTATATGTGTATGATTATTTTTACTACTTATGAGCTTATATCTTCTATAATCTGAGCTTTAAATCTATTATTGATGTGGAATACTCTACTCCTGCTTTCTTTCCGTACAATTCTAATCACCGTTATAGCAAATTGGTGAGCCGCTATTTTTTTCTTAGCAAAGTATATGTGAATATTTGGTTTGAGTAAATTGGTGTTAATTGACTGTATTTCAAAGAAAATTAATAAATTACACAAAAATAATATTTAAGTAATCAATTAATTACATGTAGGACTATAAAAAATTAAGTTTTTTTTCTAAGAATGTCTTGTGTAACGGACTTGTTAGTCGAATAGAGCGGTATTTTAATGGGATTGTGAGCCCCATTATAAGACCAGAGTTTGAATACATCCAAATACGGTAGCAAATTTCTTTAAAAATTTGTACTCCTATGGGAAAGCCGAATGAAGTGTCAGATCCAGTACTTCCAACGAATACCTTCCTTAACGGGAAACCCACGGAGTTAAGAGCCTCTTGCAACTCTTGGATTGAGGTTTGGGCTTCATTTAGGGAGTTTGCTCCTGCGAAAACGTCATCGACGTACATATTTTGATTTATAATCCGGCTGGCTTTTGGAAACGGCCTTTGGACATCCTCTGCCAGCTTTTTCAGCACTCGAATGGCGAGGAAAGGCGCGCAGTTGACCCCGAAGGTAACCGTTTGCAACTCGAAGTCTCGGATATCCCCTTCCTTATTTCGGAACAGAATTCTTTGAAAGGGCGTATGGTTCGGATCGACCCAGATTTGACGGTACATTTTTGTTCCATTTGCAGACGGACCGGAGGCGTTAAATACAACGCGAAGCTTTGTCGTGGTGCTCTCGGGCTTGAGTAATAGGTAGGAGAACTATGAGTCGGTGACACTTCTTTCATATGACCCAGATCCACATATTTCTGAATCACGCTGTCATTTTGCTCTTTTAAGAAAAAGTCTCTTTTTAAACGATTCTCGTTTCGAAGAAACTGAGCTAACGCAGTGGACCTATCCAAGATTGGATCCGGAGTTTTCAGGGTCGCAGAACGGGAGCGTGACCACGTACCTCCCGCTTGCGTCTCTTTTCGTTGTTCGAATAAAATAACTCTCACAATAAAACTCCGACTCTCCTACCATCATTGGTAGATCCTCCACCTCCCAGAACTTGCTGAGAAGTGTGTCCAATGCATCATTATCGTCATGGCGAACCTGAGTCGTGAAGGATACGACTCGGTTGGCCTGCATACTGGAGATCGGCCCAGTTAGCACCCACCCAAAGATGGTCTATTGGCCTAGAAGTGAGCCGCAAATATCCCTTCGCGTGCCACCCATCATCACTGACGGTAGAATATCGGCTCCGATTAGGTTGTCGATCTGGGAACTTTCAAAGAAACTGGGGTACATCTTATTTTTTTTAATAAATAAAAAATATAGTAGCAGACACTCGATTAAAAGCGGTGGGCATAGGCTATAATAGCGCAACAAAAAACAAAAAAAAAAAAGACCAAAAATAGGAACAGAGACCTCAAAAAATATTAAAAACCTTTTCTCGCCAAGCTAGTGGAATTAGCTATAGGCCTATTGAGCGGTACTTGACAATTGTTTCCAGTCGACAGCCTCTATTTTAACTTCCGGAATACGACGGATGATCGCAAAAGGCATGTGAGCACGAAGAAAGAAGGAAAAGAAAAAACCAAAAAGAATCGCCAAAAGAAACCCAAACTATCTGGAAAATCAGCTATAAAATAGCTAACGCGTGTGTAGGTCGTTATGCAGTAATTAAAAAAAAAAAAATAAAATAAAATTTGGATAATTTTAAATCCTTGCTTCACGAAATTTAATTCTTTTAAATTGAGTTGGCGGATTTTGTTTCGTCGGCACTGTTCGGTTGTGGAATGTATGACCGCGGAGTCGCCTTCGGCTCGGAGACGAGAAGGAGCGAGCGACGACCGGGAGCAGCGAGAGCGAAAGCTCGTGCTCCTACACTGCTGCTCGAAATTAAGCGCCCTCGTGGCGCGAACAAAGTATATGTGTATGATTATTTTTACTACTTATGAGCTTATATCTTCTATAATCTGAGCTTTAAATCTATTATTGATGTGGAATACTCTACTCCTGCTTTCTTTCCGTACAATTCTAATCACCGTTATAGCAAATTGGTGAGCCGCTATTTTTTTCTTAGCAAAGTATATGTGAATATTTGGTTTGAGTAAATTGGTGTTAATTGACTGTATTTCAAAGAAAATTAATAAATTACACAAAAATAATATTTAAGTAATCAATTAATTACATGTAGGACTATAAAAAATTAAGTTTTTTTTCTAAGAATGTCTTGTGTAACGGACTTGTTAGTCGAATAGAGCGGTATTTTAATGGGATTGTGAGCCCCATTATAAGACCAGAGTTTGAATACATCCAAATACGGTAGCAAATTTCTTTAAAAATTTGTACTCCTATGGGAAAGCCGAATGAAGTGTCAGATCCAGTACTTCCAACGAATACCTTCCTTAACGGGAAACCCACGGAGTTAAGAGCCTCTTGCAACTCTTGGATTGAGGTTTGGGCTTCATTTAGGGAGTTTGCTCCTGCCAAAACGTCATCGACGTACATATTTTGATTTATAATCCGGCTGGCTTTTGGAAATGGCCTTTGGACATCCTCTGCCAGCTTTTTCAGCACTCGAATGGCGAGGAAAGGCGCGCAGTTGACCCCGAAGGTAACCGTTTGCAACTCGAAGTCTCGGATATCCCCTTCCTTATTTCGGAACAGAATTCTTTGAAAGGGCGTATGGTTCGGATCGACCCAGATTTGACGGTACATTTTTGTGATGTCTGCACTAAATACGTATCGAAAGTACCGCCATTTCAAAATCTGGATAGTCAAATCGGTTTGCAGGACTGGGCCAGCATGAAGAATATCATTTAAGCAGGTTCCATTTGCAGACGGACTGGAGGCGTTAAATACAACGCGAAGCTTTGTCGTGGTGCTCTCGGGCTTGAGTAATAGGTAGGAGAACTATGAGTCGGTGACACTACTTTCATATGACCCAGATCCACATATTCCTGAATCACGCTGTCATTTTGCTCTTTTAAGAAAAAGTCTCTTTTTAAACGATTCTCGTTTCGAAGAAACTGAGCTAACGCAGTGGACCTTGAATATCCAAGATTGGATCCGGAGTTTTCAGGGTCGCAGAACGGGAGCGTGACCACGTACCTCCCGCTTGCGTCTCTTTTCGTTGTTCGAATAAAATAACTCTCACAATAAAACTCCAACTCTCCTACCATCATTGGTAGATCCTCCACCTCCCAGAACTTGCTGAGAAGTGTGTCCAATGCATCATTATCGTCATGGCGAACCTGAGTCGTGAAGGATACGACTCGGTTGGCCTGCATACTGGAGATCGGCCCAGTTAGCACCCACCCAAAGATGGTCTATTGGCCTAGAAGTGAGCCGCAAATATCCCTTCGCGTGCCACCCATCATCACTGACGGTGGAATATCGGCTCCGATTAGGTTGTCGATCTGGGAACTTTCAAAGAAACTGGGGTCCGCCCATTGGAGATCGGGCAGGTCCTTCAAGGAATTTTTTGAAATTGGATGCGACGGCTTGGTACCAAAGTGGCGAAATCTGGTGTGATTTAGTGCTGGGCACCGCTATGCTATCCGAGTAGATCCATACTTTGGTGTCTCTTAGCTCTCGCCGTAAGGAAAATTTTGCTGCTTCACTTATGGCGAGCAGCTCAGCCTGTGGATATTTCTCTCTGTGGATATTTGGGAGTATGCCAGCGCTGTTAAACACCCCTGAATCGTGGACTGGAGCTCCTTTAGAGCATGTCCCGACTCTTGAGAAATGGAACTCAAGTTAAAAAGGAGCTTAAGTTGGCTGTTGACTAGAAGTCTCTTGTTTTGGAACCGGTCTTGAAGCGCCCCCCACGCTGAAGCGAAACCGTCATTTGTCAGCGGGGATTTTGTGACAATGGTCTTTGCTTCGCCACTCGTCTTCGTGAGAAGTTGAAACAGCTTCTCGACCGGGGTCAGCCTGGGGTTATTAACATAAACTGCCGTGAACAGGTCCCTGAAAGTGGGCCATCGGATTTAGTCCCCGTCGAAAACTTCCGTATCACACGGAGGTAACCGACAACCGGACGAAAGTTGGGGTTGAGAAGTAGCTGGAACGGTAGGAGGCGTTACTCTTTAGCCAAAAAATAGCTGAAGTGTGGCTATCAGTGTTAGCTAAAGCACATAACCAATATTTCCCTAACCTCGAACAAATGTGGTAAATAAAAACGACACTTAAACAAAAAAAAACTTTAGCTTTCCTTTTTATACAAAAAGCAATTAGCTAGGAACCCAAAAAAAAAATTAGCCAAATGAGAGAAAGATTGCTCTCTTATTTTTTTTAATAAATAAAAAATATAGTAGCAGACACTCGATTAAAAGCGGTGGGCATCGGCTATAATAGCGCAACAAAAAACAAAAAAAAAAGACCAAAAATAGGAACAGAGACCTCAAAAAATATTAAAAAACCTTTTCTCGCCAAGCTAGTGTAATTAGCTATAGGCCTATTGAGCGGTACTTGACAATTGTTTCCAGTCGACAGCCTCTATTTTAACTTCCGGAATACGACGGATGATCGCAAAAGGCATGTGAGCACGAAGAAAGAAGGAAAAGAAAAAACCAAAAAGAATCGCCAAAAGAAACCCAAACTAGCTGGAAAATCAGCTATAAAATAGCTAACGCGTGTGTAGGTCGTTATGCAGTAATTAAAAAAAAAAAAATAAAATAAAATTTGGATAATTTTAAATCCTTGCTTCACGAAATTTAATTCTTTTAAATTGAGTTGGCGGATTTTGTTTCGTCGGCACTGTTCGGTTGTGGAATGTATGACCGCGGAGTCGCCTTCGGCTCGGAGACGAGAGGGAGCGAGCGACGACCGGGAGCAGCGAGAGCGAAAGCTCGTGCTCCTACACTGCTGCTCGAAATTAAGCGCCCTCGTGGCGCGAACAAAGTATATGTGTATGATTATTTTTACTACTTATGAGCTTATATCTTCTATAATCTGAGCTTTAAATCTATTATTGATGTGGAATACTCTACTCCTGCTTTCTTTCCGTACAATTCTAATCACCGTTATAGCAAATTGGTGAGCCGCTATTTTTTTCTTAGCAAAGTATATGTGAATATTTGGTTTGAGTAAATTGGTGTTAATTGACTGTATTTCAAAGAAAATTAATAAATTACACAAAAATAATATTTAAGTAATCAATTAATTACATGTAGGACTATAAAAAATTAAGTTTTTTTTCTAAGAATGTCTTGTGTAACGGACTTGTTAGTCGAATAGAGCGGTATTTTAATGGGATTGTGAGCCCCATTATAAGACCAGAGTTTGAATACATCCAAATACGGTAGCAAATTTCTTTAAAAATTTGTACTCCTATGGGAAAGCCGAATGAAGTGTCAGATCCAGTACTTCCAACGAATACCTTCCTTAACGGGAAACCCACGGAGTTAAGAGCCTCTTGCAACTCTTGGATTGAGGTTTGGGCTTCATTTAGGGAGTTTGCTCCTGCCAAAACGTCATCGACGTACATATTTTGATTTATAATCCGGCTGGCTTTTGGAAATGGCCTTTGGACATCCTCTGCCAGCTTTTTCAGCACTCGAATGGCGAGGAAAGGCGCGCAGTTGACCCCGAAGGTAACCGTTTGCAACTCGAAGTCACGGATATCCCCTTCCTTATTTCGGAACAGAATTCTTTGAAAGGGCGTATGGTTCGGATCGACCCAGATTTGACGGTACATTTTTGTGATGTCTGCACTAAATACGTATCGAAAGTACCGCCATTTCAAAATCTGGATAGTCAAATCGGTTTGCAGGACTGGGCCAGCATGAAGAATATCATTTAAGCAGGTTCCATTTGCAGACGGACTGGAGGCGTTAAATACAACGCGAAGCTTTGTCGTGGTGCTCTCGGGCTTGAGTAATAGGTAGGAGAACTATGAGTCGGTGACACTACTTTCATATGACCCAGATCCACATATTCCTGAATCACGCTGTCATTTTGCTCTTTTAAGAAAAAGTCTCTTTTTAAACGATTCTCGTTTCGAAGAAACTGAGCTAACGCAGTGGACCTTGAATATCCAAGATTGGATCCGGAGTTTTCAGGGTCGCAGAACGGGAGCGTGACCACGTACCTCCCGCTTGCGTCTCTTTTCGTTGTTCGAATAAAATAACTCTCACAATAAAACTCCAACTCTCCTACCATCAATGGTAGATCCTCCACCTCCCAGAACTTGCTGAGAAGTGTGTCCAATGCATCATTATCGTCATGGCGAACCTGAGTCGTGAAGGATACGACTCGGTTGGCCTGCATACTGGAGATCGGCCCAGTTAGCACCCACCCAAAGATGGTCTATTGGCCTAGAAGTGAGCCGCAAATATCCCTTCGCGTGCCACCCATCATCACTGACGGTGGAATATCGGCTCCGATTAGGTTGTCGATCTGGGAACTTTCAAAGAAACTGGGGTCCGCCCATTGGAGATCGGGCAGGTCCTTCAAGGAATTTTTTGAAATTGGATGCGACGGCTTGGTACCAAAGTGGCGAAATCTGGTGTGATTTAGTGCTGGGCACCGCTATGCTATCCGAGTAGATCCATACTTTGGTGTCTCTTAGCTCTCGCCGTAAGGAAAATTTTGCTGCTTCACTTATGGCGAGCAGCTCAGCCTGTGGATATTTCTCTCTGTGGATATTTGGGAGTATGCCAGCGCTGTTAAACACCCCTGAATCGTGGACTGGAGCTCCTTTAGAGCATGTCCCGACTCTTGAGAAATGGAACTCAAGTTAAAAAGGAGCTTAAGTTGGCTGTTGACTAGAAGTCTCTTGTTTTGGAACCGGTCTTGAAGCGCCCCCCACGCTGAAGCGAAACCGTCATTTGTCAGCGGGGATTTTGTGACAATGGTCTTTGCTTCGCCACTCGTCTTCGTGAGAAGATGAAACAGCTTCTCGACCGGGGTCAGCCTGGGGTTATTAACATAAACTGCCGTGAACAGGTCCCTGAAAGTGGGCCATCAGATTTAGTCCCCGTCGAAAACTTCCGTATCACACGGAGGTAACCGACAATCGGACGAAAGTTGGGGTTGAGAAGTAGCTGGAACGGTAGGAGGCGTTACTTTTAGCCAAAAAATAGCTGAAGTGTGGCTATCAGTGTTAGCTAAAGCACATAACCAATATTTCCCTAACCTCGAACAAATGTGGTAAATAAAAACGACACTTAAACAAAAAAAAACTTTAGCTTTCCTTTTTATACAAAAAGCAATTAGCTAGAAACCCAAAAAAAAATTAGCCAAATGAGAGAAAGATTGCTCTCTTATTTTTTTTAATAAATAAAAAATATAGTAGCAGACACTCGATTAAAAGCGGTGGGCATCGGCTATAATAGCGCAACAAAAAACAAAAAAAAAAGACCAAAAATAGGAACAGAGACCTCAAAAAATATTAAAAAACCTTTTCTCGCCAAGCTAGTGGAATTAGCTATAGGCCTATTGAGCGGTACTTGACAATTGTTTCCAGTCGACAGCCTCTATTTTAACTTCCGGAATACGACGGATGATCGCAAAAGGCATGTGAGCACGAAGAAAGAAGGAAAAGAAAAAACCAAAAAGAATCGCCAAAAGAAACCCAAACTAGCTGGAAAATCAGCTATAAAATAGCTAACGCGTGTGTAGGTCGTTATGCAGTTATTAAAAAAATAAAATAAAATTTTGATAATTTTTAATCCTTGCTTCACGAAATTTAATTCTTTTAAATTGAGTTGGCGGATTTTGTTTCGTCGGCACTGTTCGGTTGTGGAATGTATGACCGCGGAGTCGCCTTCGGCTCGGAGACGAGAGGGAGCGAGCGACGACCGGGAGCAGCGAGAGCGAAAGCTCGTGCTCCTACACTGCTGCTCGAAATTAAGCGCCCTCGTGGCGCGAACAAAGTATATGTGTATGATTATTTTTACTACTTATGAGCTTATATCTTCTATAATCTGAGCTTTAAATCTATTATTGATGTGGAATACTCTACTCCTGCTTTCTTTCCGTACAATTCTAATCACCGTTATAGCAAATTGGTGAGCCGCTATTTTTTTCTTAGCAAAGTATATGTGAATATTTGGTTTGAGTAAATTGGTGTTAATTGACTGTATTTCAAAGAAAATTAATAAATTACACAAAAATAATATTTAAGTAATCAATTAATTACATGTAGGACTATAAAAAATTAAGTTTTTTTTCTAAGAATGTCTTGTGTAACGGACTTGTTAGTCGAATAGAGCGGTATTTTAATGGGATTGTGAGCCCCATTATAAGACCAGAGTTTGAATACATCCAAATACGGTAGCAAATTTCTTTAAAAATTTTTACTCCTATGGGAAAGCCGAATGAAGTGTCAGATCCAGTACTTCCAACGAATACCTTCCTTAACGGGAAACCCACGGAGTTAAGAGCCTCTTGCAACTCTTGGATTGAGGTTTGGGCTTCATTTAGGGAGTTTGCTCCTGCCAAAACGTCATCGACGTACATATTTTGATTTATAATCCGGCTGGCTTTTGGAAATGGCCTTTGGACATCCTCTGCCAGCTTTTTCAGCACTCGAATGGCGAGGAAAGGCGCGCAGTTGACCCCGAAGGTAACCGTTTGCAACTCGAAGTCTCGGATATCCCCTTCCTTATTTCGGAACAGAATTCTTTGAAAGGGCGTATGGTTCGGATCGACCCAGATTTGACGGTACATTTTTGTGATGTCTGCACTAAATACGTATCGAAAGTACCGCCATTTCAAAATCTGGATAGTCAAATCGGATTGCAGGACTGGGCCAGCATGAAGAATATCATTTAAGCAGGTTCCATTTGCAGACGGACTGGAGGCGTTAAATACAACGCGAAGCTTTGTCGTGGTGCTCTCGGGCTTGAGTAATAGGTAGGAGAACTATGAGTCGGTGACACTTCTTTCATATGACCCAGATCCAGATATTCCTGAATCACGCTGTCATTTTGCTCTTTTAAGAAAAAGTCTCTTTTTAAACGATTCTCGTTTCGAAGAAACTGAGCTAACGCAGTGGACCTTGAATATCCAAGATTGGATCCGGAGTTTTCAGGGTCGCAGAACGGGAGCGTGACCACGTACCTCCCGCTTGCGTATCTTTTCGTTGTTCGAATAAAATAACTCTCACAATAAAACTCCGACTCTCCTACCATCATTGGTAGATCCTCCACTTCCCAGAACTTGCTGAGAAGTGTGTCCAATACATCATTATCGTCATGGCGAACCTGAGTCGTGAAGGATACGACTCGGTTGGCCTGCATACTGGAGATCGGCCCAGTTAGCACCCACCCAAAGATGGTCTATTGGCCTAGAAGTGAGCCGCAAATATCCCTTCGCGTGCCACCCATCATCACTGACGGTAGAATATCGGCTCCGATTAGGTTGTCGATCTGGGAACTTTCAAAGAAACTGGGGTCCGCCCATTGGAGATCGGGCAGGTCCTTCAAGGAATTTTTTGAAATTGGATGCGACGGCTAGGTACCAAAGTAGCGAAATCTGGTGTGATTTAGTGCTGGGCACCGCTATGCTATCCGAGTAGATCCATACTTTGGTGTCTCTTAGCTCTCGCCGTAAGGAAAGTTTTGCTGCTTCACTTATGGCGAGCAGCTCAGCCTGTGGATATTTCTCTCTGTGGATATTTGGGAGTATGCCAGTGCTGTTAAACACCCCTGAATCGTGGACTGGAGCTCCTTTAGAGCATGTCCCGACTCTTGAGAAATGGAACTCAAGTTAAAAAGGAGCTTAAGTTGGCTGTTGACTAGAAGTCTCTTGTTTTGGAACCGGTCTTGAAGCGCCCCCCACGCTGAAGCGAAACCGTCATTTGTCAGCGGGGATTTTGTGACAATGGTCTTTGCTTCGCCACTCGTCTTCGTGAGAAGATGAAACAGCTTCTCGACCGGGGTCAGCCTGGGGTTATTAACATAAACTGCCGTGAACAGGTCCCTGAAAGTGGGCCATCGGATTTAGTCCCCGTCGAAAACTTCCGTATCACACGGAGGTAACCGACAACCGGACGAAAGTTGGGGTTGAGAAGTAGCTGGAACGGTAGGAGGCGTTACTCTTTAGCCAAAAAATAGCTGAAGTGTGGCTATCAGTGTTAGCTAAAGCACATAACCAATATTTCCCTAACCTCGAACAAATGTGGTAAATAAAAACGACACTTAAACAAAAAAAAACTTTAGCTTTCCTTTTTATACAAAAAGCAATTAGCTAGGAACCCAAAAAAAAATTAGCCAAATGAGAGAAAGATTGCTCTCTTATTTTTTTTAATAAATAAAAAATATAGTAGCAGACACTCGATTAAAAGCGGTGGGCATCGGCTATAATAGCGCAACAAAAAAAAAAAAAAAGACCAAAAATAGGAACAGAGACCTCAAAAAATATTAAAAAACCTTTTCTCGCCAAGCTAGGGGAATTAGCTATAGGCCTATTGAGCGGTACTTGACAATTGTTTCCAGTCGACAGCCTCTATTTTAACTTCCGGAATACGACGGATGATCGCAAAAGGCATGTGAGCACGAAGAAAGAAGGAAAAGAAAAAACCAAAAAGAATCGCCAAAAGAAACCCAAACTAGCTGGAAAATCAGCTATAAAATAGCTAACGCGTGTGTAGGTCGTTATGCAGTTATTAAAAAAATAAAATAAAATTTTGATAATTTTTAATCCTTGCTTCACGAAATTTAATTCTTTTAAATTGAGTTGGCGGATTTTGTTTCGTCGGCACTGTTCGGTTGTGGAATGTATGACCGCGGAGTCGCCTTCGGCTCGGAGACGAGAGGGAGCGAGCGACGACCGGGAGCAGCGAGAGCGAAAGCTCGTGCTCCTACACTGCTGCTCGAAATTAAGCGCCCTCGTGGCGCGAACAAAGTATATGTGTATGATTATTTTTACTACTTATGAGCTTATATCTTCTATAATCTGAGCTTTAAATCTATTATTGATGTGGAATACTCTACTCCTGCTTTCTTTCCGTACAATTCTAATCACCGTTATAGCAAATTGGTGAGCCGCTATTTTTTTCTTAGCAAAGTATATGTGAATATTTGGTTTGAGTAAATTGGTGTTAATTGACTGTATTTCAAAGAAAATTAATAAATTACACAAAAATAATATTTAAGTAATCAATTAATTACATGTAGGACTATAAAAAATTAAGTTTTTTTTCTAAGAATGTCTTGTGTAACGGACTTGTTAGTCGAATAGAGCGGTATTTTAATGGGATTGTGAGCCCCATTATAAGACCAGAGTTTGAATACATCCAAATACGGTAGCAAATTTCTTTAAAAATTTGTACTCCTATGGGAAAGCCGAATGAAGTGTCAGATCCAGTACTTCCAACGAATACCTTCCTTAACGGGAAACCCACGGAGTTAAGAGCCTCTTGCAACTCTTGGATTGAGGTTTGGGCTTCATTTAGGGAGTTTGCTCCTGCCAAAACGTCATCGACGTACATATTTTGATTTATAATCCGGCTGGCTTTTGGAAATGGCCTTTGGACATCCTCTGCCAGCTTTTTCAGCACTCGAATGGCGAGGAAAGGCGCGCAGTTGACCCCGAAGGCAACCGTTTGCAACTCGAAGTCTCGGATATCCCCTTCCTTATTTCGGAACAGAATTCTTTGAAAGGGCGTATGGTTCGGATCGACCCAGATTTGACGGTACATTTTTGTGATGTCTGCACTAAATACGTATCGAAAGTACCGCCATTTCAAAATCTGGATAGTCAAATCGGATTGCAGGACTGGGCCAGCATGAAGAATATCATTTAAGCAGGTTCCATTTGCAGACGGACTGGAGGCGTTAAATACAACGCGAAGCTTTGTCGTGGTGCTCTCGGGCTTGAGTAATAGGTAGGAGAACTATGAGTCGGTGACACTTCTTTCATATGACCCAGATCCAGATATTCCTGAATCACGCTGTCATTTTGCTCTTTTAAGAAAAAGTCTCTTTTTAAACGATTCTCGTTTCGAAGAAACTGAGCTAACGCAGTGGACCTTGAATATCCAAGATTGGATCCGGAGTTTTCAGGGTCGCAGAACGGGAGCGTGACCACGTACCTCCCGCTTGCGTCTCTTTTCGTTGTTCGAATAAAATAACTCTCACAATAAAACTCCGACTCTCCTACCATCATTGGTAGATCCTCCACCTCCCAGAACTTGCTGAGAAGTGTGTCCAATGCATCATTATCGTCATGGCGAACCTGAGTCGTGAAGGATACGACTCGGTTGGCCTGCATACTGGAGATCGGCCCAGTTAGCACCCACCCAAAGATGGTCTATTGGCCTAGAAGTGAGCCGCAAATATCCCTTCGCGTGCCACCCATCATCACTGACGGTAGAATATCGGCTCCGATTAGGTTGTCGATCTGGGAACTTTCAAAGAAACTGGGGTCCGCCCATTGGAGATCGGGCAGGTCCTTCAAGGAATTTTTTGAAATTGGATGCGACGGCTAGGTACCAAAGTAGCGAAATCTGGTGTGATTTAGTGCTGGGCACCGCTATGCTATCCGAGTAGATCCATACTTTGGTGTCTCTTAGCTCTCGCCGTAAGGAAAGTTTTGCTGCTTCACTTATGGCGAGCAGCTCAGCCTGTGGATATTTCTCTCTGTGGATATTTGGGAGTATGCCAGTGCTGTTAAACACCCCTGAATCGTGGACTGGAGCTCCTTTAGAGCATGTCCCGACTCTTGAGAAATGGAACTCAAGTTAAAAAGGAGCTTAAGTTGGCTGTTGACTAGAAGTCTCTTGTTTTGGAACCGGTCTTGAAGCGCCCCCCACGCTGAAGCGAAACCGTCATTTGTCAGCGGGGATTTTGTGACAATGGTCTTTGCTTCGCCACTCGTCTTCGTGAGAAGATGAAACAGCTTCTCGACCGGGGTCAGCCTGGGGTTATTAACATAAACTGCCGTGAACAGGTCCCTGAAAGTGGGCCATCGGATTTAGTCCCCGTCGAAAACTTCCGTTTCACACGGAGGTAACCGACAACCGGACGAAAGTTGGGGTTGAGAAGTAGCTGGAACGGTAGGAGGCGTTACTCTTTAGCCAAAAAATAGCTGAAGTGTGGCTATCAGTGTTAGCTAAAGCACATAACCAATATTTCCCTAACCTCGAACAAATGTGGTAAATAAAAACGACACTTAAACAAAAAAAAACTTTAGCTTTCCTTTTTATACAAAAAGCAATTAGCTAGGAACCCAAAAAAAAAATTAGCCAAATGAGAGAAAGATTGCTCTCTTATTTTTTTTTAATAAATAAAAAATATAGTAGCAGACACTCGATTAAAAGCGGTGGGCATCGGCTATAATAGCGCAACAAAAAAAAAAAAAAGACCAAAAATAGGAACAGAGACCTCAAAAAATATTAAAAAACCTTTTCTCGCCAAGCTAGGGGAATTAGCTATAGGCCTATTGAGCGGTACTTGACAATTGTTTCCAGTCGACAGCCTCTATTTTAACTTCTGGAATACGACGGATGATCGCAAAAGGCATGTGAGCACGAAGAAAGAAGGAAAAGAAAAAACCAAAAAGAATCGCCAAAAGAAACCCAAACTAGCTGGAAAATCAGCTATAAAATAGCTAACGCGTGTGTAGGTCGTTATGCAGTAATTAAAAAAAAAAAATAAAATAAAATTTGGATAATTTTAAATCCTTGCTTCACGAAATTTAATTCTTTTAAATTGAGTTGGCGGATTTTGTTTCGTCGGCACTGTTCGGTTGTGGAATGTATGACCGCGGAGTCGCCTTCGGCTCGGAGACGAGAGGGAGCGAGCGACGACCGGGAGCAGCGAGAGCGAAAGCTCGTGCTCCTACACTGCTGCTCGAAATTAAGCGCCCTCGTGGCGCGAACAAAGTATATGTGTATGATTATTTTTACTACTTATGAGCTTATATCTTCTATAATCTGAGCTTTAAATCTATTATTGATGTGGAATACTCTACTCCTGCTTTCTTTCCGTACAATTCTAATCACCGTTATAGCAAATTGGTGAGCCGCTATTTTTTTCTTAGCAAAGTATATGTGAATATTTGGTTTGAGTAAATTGGTGTTAATTGACTGTATTTCAAAGAAAATTAATAAATTACACAAAAATAATATTTAAGTAATCAATTAATTACATGTAGGACTATAAAAAATTAAGTTTTTTTTCTAAGAATGTCTTGTGTAACGGACTTGTTAGTCGAATAGAGCGGTATTTTAATGGGATTGTGAGCCCCATTATAAGACCAGAGTTTGAATACATCCAAATACGGTAGCAAATTTCTTTAAAAATTTGTACTCCTATGGGAAAGCCGAATGAAGTGTCAGATCCAGTACTTCCAACGAATACCTTCCTTAACGGGAAACCCACGGAGTTAAGAGCCTCTTGCAACTCTTGGATTGAGGTTTGGGCTTCATTTAGGGAGTTTGCTCCTGCCAAAACGTCATCGACGTACATATTTTGATTTATAATCCGGCTGGCTTTTGGAAATGGCCTTTGGACATCCTCTGCCAGCTTTTTCAGCACTCGAATGGCGAGGAAAGGCGCGCAGTTGACCCCGAAGGTAACCGTTTGCAACTCGAAGTCTCGGATATCCCCTTCCTTATTTCGGAACAGAATTCTTTGAAAGGGCGTATGGTTCGGATCGACCCAGATTTGACGGTACATTTTTGTGATGTCTGCACTAAATACGTATCGAAAGTACCGCCATTTCAAAATCTGGATAGTCAAATCGGATTGCAGGACTGGGCCAGCATGAAGAATATCATTTAAGCAGGTTCCATTTGCAGACGGACTGGAGGCGTTAAATACAACGCGAAGCTTTGTCGTGGTGCTCTCGGGCTTGAGTAATAGGTGACACTTCTTTCATATGACCCAGATCCAGATATTCCTGAATCACGCTGTCATTTTGCTCTTTTAAGAAAAAGTCTCTTTTTAAACGATTCTCGTTTCGAAGAAACTGAGCTAACGCAGTGGACCTATCCAAGATTGGATCCGGAGTTTTCAGGGTCGCAGAACGGGAGCGTGACCACGTACCTCCCGCTTGCGTCTCTTTTCGTTGTTCGAATAAAATAACTCTCACAATAAAACTCCGACTCTCCTACCATCATTGGTAGATCCTCCACCTCCCAGAACTTGCTGAGAAGTGTGTCCAATGCATCATTATCGTCATGGCGAACCTGAGTCGTGAAGGATACGACTCGGTTGGCCTGCATACTGGAGATCGGCCCAGTTAGCACCCACCCAAAGATGGTCTATTGGCCTAGAAGTGAGCCGCAAATATCCCTTCGCGTGCCACTCATCATCACTGACGGTAGAATATCGGCTCCGATTAGGTTGTCGATCTGGGAACTTTCAAAGAAACTGGGGTCCGCCCATTGGAGATCGGGCAGGTCCTTCAATGAATTTTTTGAAATTGGATGCGACGGCTAGGTACCAAAGTAGCGAAATCTGGTGTGATTTAGTGCTGGGCACCGCTATGCTATCCGAGTAGATCCATACTTTGGTGTCTCTTAGCTCTCGCCGTAAGGAAAGTTTTGCTGCTTCACTTATGGCGAGCAGCTCAGCCTGTGGATATTTCTCTCTGTGGATATTTGGGAGTATGCCAGTGCTGTTAAACACCCCTGAATCGTGGACTGGAGCTCCTTTAGAGCATGTCCCGACTCTTGAGAAATGGAACTCAAGTTAAAAAGGAGCTTAAGTTGGCTGTTGACTAGAAGTCTCTTGTTTTGGAACCGGTCTTGAAGCGCCCCCCACGCTGAAGCGAAACCGTCATTTGTCAGCGGGGATTTTGTGACAATGGTCTTTGCTTCGCCACTCGTCTTCGTGAGAAGATGAAACAGCTTCTCGACCGGGGTCAGCCTGGGGTTATTAACATAAACTGCCGTGAACAGGTCCCTGATTTAGTCCCCGTCGAAAACTTCCGTATCACACGGAGGTAACCGACAACCGGACGAAAGTTGGGGTTGAGAAGTAGCTGGAACGGTAGGAGGCGTTACTCTTTAGCCAAAAAATAGCTGAAGTGTGGCTATCAGTGTTAGCTAAAGCACATAACCAATATTTCCCTAACCTCGAACAAATGTGGTAAATAAAAACGACACTTAAACAAAAAAAAACTTTAGCTTTCCTTTTTATACAAAAAGCAATTAGCTAGGAACCCAAAAAAAAATTAGCCAAATGAGAGAAAGATTGCTCTCTTATTTTTTTTAATAAATAAAAAATATAGTAGCAGACACTCGATTAAAAGCGGTGGGCATCGGCTATAATAGCGCAACAAAAAAAAAAAAAAAGACCAAAAATAGGAACAGAGACCTCAAAAAATATTAAAAAACCTTTTCTTGCCAAGCTAGGGGAATTAGCTATAGGCTTATTGAGCGGTACTTGACAATTGTTTCCAGTCGACAGCCTCTATTTTAACTTCCGGAATACGACGGATGATCGCAAAAGGCATGTGAGCACGAAGAAAGAAGGAAAAGAAAAAACCAAAAAGAATCGCCAAAAGAATCCCAAACTAGCTGGAAAATCAGCAATAAAATAGCTAACGCGTGTGTAGGTCGTTATGCAGTAATTAAAAAAATAAAATAAAATGTTGATAATTTTTAATCCTTGCTTCACGAAATTTAATTCTTTTAAATTGAGTTGGCGGATTTTGTTTCGTCGGCACTGTTCGGTTGTGGAATGTATGACCGCGGAGTCGCCTTCGGCTCGGAGACGAGAGGGAGCGAGCGACGACCGGGAGCAGCGAGAGCGAAAGCTCGTGCTCCTACACTGCTGCTCGAAATTAAGCGCCCTCGTGGCGCGAACAAAGTATATGTGTATGATTATTTTTACTACTTATGAGCTTATATCTTCTATAATCTGAGCTTTAAATCTATTATTGATGTGGAATACTCTACTCCTGCTTTCTTTCCGTACAATTCTAATCACCGTTATAGCAAATTGGTGAGCCGCTATTTTTTTCTTAGCAAAGTATATGTGAATATTTGGTTTGAGTAAATTGGTGTTAATTGACTGTATTTCAAAGAAAATTAATAAATTACACAAAAATAATATTTAAGTAATCAATTAATTACATGTAGGACTATAAAAAATTAAGTTTTTTTTTCTAAGAATGTCTTGTGTAACGGACTTGTTAGTCGAATAGAGCGGTATTTTAATGGGATTGTGAGCCCCATTATAAGACCAGAGTTTGAATACATCCAAATACGGTAGCAAATTTCTTTAAAAATTTGTACTCCTATGGGAAAGCCGAATGAAGTGTCAGATCCAGTACTTCCAACGAATACCTTCCTTAACGGGAAACCCACGGAGTTAAGAGCCTCTTGCAACTCTTGGATTGAGGTTTGGGCTTCATTTAGGGAGTTTGCTCCTGCCAAAACGTCATCGACGTACATATTTTGATTTATAATCCGGCTGGCTTTTGGAAATGGCCTTTGGACATCCTCTGCCAGCTTTTTCAGCACTCGAATGGCGAGGAAAGGCGCGCAGTTGACCCCGAAGGTAACCGTTTGCAACTCGAAGTCTCGGATATCCCCTTCCTTATTTCGGAACAGAATTCTTTGAAAGGACGTATGGTTCGGATCGACCCAGATTTGACGGTACATTTTTGTGATGTCTGCACTAAATACGTATCGAAAGTACCGCCATTTCAAAATCTGGATAGTCAAATCGGATTGCAGGACTGGGCCAGCATGAAGAATATCATTTAAGCAGGTTCCATTTGCAGACGGACTGGAGGCGTTAAATACAACGCGAAGCTTTGTCGTGGTGCTCTCGGGCTTGAGTAATAGGTAGGAGAACTATGAGTCGGTGACACTTCTTTCATATGACCCAGATCCAGATATTTCTGAATCACGCTGTCATTTTGCTCTTTTAAGAAAAAGTCTCTTTTTAAACGATTCTCGTTTCGAAGAAACTGAGCTAACGCAGTGGACCTATCCAAGATTGGATCCGGAGTTTTCAGGGTCGCAGAACGGGAGCGTGACCACGTACCTCCCGCTTGCGTCTCTTTTCGTTGTTCGAATAAAATAACTCTCACCATAAAACTCCGACTCTCCTACCATCATTGGTAGATCCTCCACCTCCCAGAACTTGCTGAGAAGTGTGTCCAATGCATCATTATCGTCATGGCGAACCTGAGTCGTGAAGGATACGACTCGGTTGGCCTGCATACTGGAGATCGGCCCAGTTAGCACCCACCCAAAGATGGTCTATTGGCCTAGAAGTGAGCCGCAAATATCCCTTCGCGTGCCACCCATCATCACTGACGGTAGAATATCGGCTCCGATTAGGTTGTCGATCTGGGAACTTTCAAAGAAACTGGGGTCCGCCCATTGGAGATCGGGCAGGTCCTTCAAGGAATTTTTTGAAATTGGATGCGACGGCTAGGTACCAAAGTAGCGAAATCTGGTGTGATTTAGTGCTGGGCACCGCTATGCTATCCGAGTAGATCCATACTTTGGTGTCTTTTAGCTCTCGCCGTAAGGAAAGTTTTGCTGCTTCACTTATGGCGAGCAGCTCAGCCTGTGGATATTTCTCTCTGTGGATATTTGGGAGTATGCCAGTGCTGTTAAACACCCCTGAATCGTGGACTGGAGCTCCTTTAGAGCATGTCCCGACTCTTGAGAAATGGAACTCAAGTTAAAAAGGAGCTTAAGTTGGCTGTTGACTAGAAGTCTCTTGTTTTGGAACCGGTCTTGAAGCGCCCCCCACGCTGAAGCGAAACCGTCATTTGTCAGCGGGGATTTTGTGACAATGGTCTTTGCTTCGCCACTCGTCTTCGTGAGAAGATGAAACAGCTTCTCGACCGGGGTCAGCCTGGGGTTATTAACATAAACTGCCGTGAACAGGTCCCTGAAAGTGGGCCATCGGATTTAGTCCCCGTCGAAAACTTCCGTATCACACGGAGGTAACCGACAACCGGACGAAAGTTGGGGTTGAGAAGTAGCTGGAACGGTAGGAGGCGTTACTCTTTAGCCAAAAAATAGCTGAAGTGTGGCTATCAGTGTTAGCTAAAGCACATAACCAATATTTCCCTAACCTCGAACAAAAAAAAACTTTAGCTTTCCTTTTTATACAAAAAGCAATTAGCTAGGAACCCAAAAAAAAATTAGCCAAATGAGAGAAAGATTGCTCTCTTATTTTTTTTAATAAATAAAAAATATAGTAGCAGACACTCGATTAAAAGCGGTGGGCATCGGCTATAATAGCGCAACAAAAAAAAAAAAAAAAGACCAAAAATAGGAACAGAGACCTCAAAAAATATTAAAAAACCTTTTCTTGCCAAGCTAGGGGAATTAGCTATAGGCTTATTGAGCGGTACTTGACAATTGTTTCCAGTCGACAGCCTCTATTTTAACTTCCGGAATACGACGGATGATCGCAAAAGGCATGTGAGCACGAAGAAAGAAGGAAAAGAAAAAACCAAAAAGAATCGCCAAAAGAATCCCAAACTAGCTGGAAAATCAGCAATAAAATAGCTAACGCGTGTGTAGGTCGTTATGCAGTAATTAAAAAAATAAAATAAAATGTTGATAATTTTTAATCCTTGCTTCACGAAATTTAATTCTTTTAAATTGAGTTGGCGGATTTTGTTTCGTCGGCACTGTTCGGTTGTGGAATGTATGACCGCGGAGTCGCCTTCGGCTCGGAGACGAGAGGGAGCGAGCGACGACCGGGAGCAGCGAGAGCGAAAGCTCGTGCTCCTACACTGCTGCTCGAAATTAAGCGCCCTCGTGGCGCGAACAAAGTATATGTGTATGATTATTTTTACTACTTATGAGCTTATATCTTCTATAATCTGAGCTTTAAATCTATTATTGATGTGGAATACTCTACTCCTGCTTTCTTTCCGTACAATTCTAATCACCGTTATAGCAAATTGGTGAGCCGCTATTTTTTTCTTAGCAAAGTATATGTGAATATTTGGTTTGAGTAAATTGGTGTTAATTGACTGTATTTCAAAGAAAATTAATAAATTACACAAAAATAATATTTAAGTAATCAATTAATTACATGTAGGACTATAAAAAATTAAGTTTTTTTTTCTAAGAATGTCTTGTGTAACGGACTTGTTAGTCGAATAGAGCGGTATTTTAATGGGATTGTGAGCCCCATTATAAGACCAGAGTTTGAATACATCCAAATACGGTAGCAAATTTCTTTAAAAATTTGTACTCCTATGGGAAAGCCGAATGAAGTGTCAGATCCAGTACTTCCAACGAATACCTTCCTTAACGGGAAACCCACGGAGTTAAGAGCCTCTTGCAACTCTTGGATTGAGGTTTGGGCTTCATTTAGGGAGTTTGCTCCTGCCAAAACGTCATCGACGTACATATTTTGATTTATAATCCGGCTGGCTTTTGGAAATGGCCTTTGGACATCCTCTGCCAGCTTTTTCAGCACTCGAATGGCGAGGAAAGGCGCGCAGTTGACCCCGAAGGTAACCGTTTGCAACTCGAAGTCTCGGATATCCCCTTCCTTATTTCGGAACAGAATTCTTTGAAAGGACGTATGGTTCGGATCGACCCAGATTTGACGGTACATTTTTGTGATGTCTGCACTAAATACGTATCGAAAGTACCGCCATTTCAAAATCTGGATAGTCAAATCGGATTGCAGGACTGGGCCAGCATGAAGAATATCATTTAAGCAGGTTCCATTTGCAGACGGACTGGAGGCGTTAAATACAACGCGAAGCTTTGTCGTGGTGCTCTCGGGCTTGAGTAATAGGTAGGAGAACTATGAGTCGGTGACACTTCTTTCATATGACCCAGATCCAGATATTTCTGAATCACGCTGTCATTTTGCTCATTTAAGAAAAAGTCTCTTTTTAAACGATTCTCGTTTCGAAGAAACTGAGCTAACGCAGTGGACCTTGAATATCCAAGATTGGATCCGGAGTTTTCAGGGTCGCAGAACGGGAGCGTGACCACGTACCTCCCGCTTGCGTCTCTTTTCGTTGTTCGAATAAAAAAACTCTCACAATAAAACTCCGACTCTCCTACCATCATTGGTAGATCCTCCACCTCCCAGAACTTGCTGAGAAGTGTGTCCAATGCATCATTATCGTCATGGCGAACCTGAGTCGTGAAGGATACGACTCGGTTGGCCTGCATACTGGAGATCGGTCCAGTTAGCACCCACCCAAAGATGGTCTATTGGCCTAGAAGTGAGCCGCAAATATCCCTTCGCGTGCCACCCATCATCACTGACGGTAGAATATCGGCTCCGATTAGGTTGTCGATCTGGGAACTTTCAAAGAAACTGGGGTCCGCCCATTGGAGATCGGGCAGGTCCTTCAAGGAATTTTTTGAAATTGGATGCGACGGCTAGGTACCAAAGTGGCGAAATCTAGTGTGATTTAGTGCTGGGCACCGCTATGCTATCCGAGTAGATCCATACTTTGGTGTCTCTTAGCTCTCGCCGTAAGGAAAGTTTTTCTGCTTCACTTATGGCGAGCAGCTCAGCCTGTGGATATTTCTCTCTGTGGATATTTGGGAGTATGCCAGCGCTGTTAAACACCCCTGAATCGTGGACTGGAGCTCCTTTAGAGCATGTCCCGACTCTTGAGAAATGGAACTCAAGTTAAAAAGGAGCTTAAGTTGGCTGTTGACTAGAAGTCTCTTGTTTTGGAACCGGTCTTGAAGCGCCCCCCACGCTGAAGCGAAACCGTCATTTGTCAGCGGGGATTTTGTGACAATGGTCTTTGCTTCGCCACTCGTCTTCGTGAGAAGATGAAACAGCTTCTCGACCGGGGTCAGCCTGGGGTTATTAACATAAACTGCCGTGAACAGGTCCCTGAAAGTGAGCCATCGGATTTAGTCCCCGTCGAAAACTTCCGTATCACACGGAGGTAACCGACAACCGGACGAAAGTTGGGGTTGAGAATTAGCTGGAACGGTAGGAGGCGTTACTCCTTAGCCAAAAAATAGCTGAAGTGTGGCTATCAGTGTTAGCTAAAGCACATAACCAATATTTCCCTAACCTCGGAACAAATGTGGTAAATAAAAACGACTCTTAAACAAAAAAAAACTTTAGCTTTCCTTTTTATACAAAAAGCAATTAGCTAGAAACCCAAAAAAAAATCAGCCAAATGAGAGAAAGATTGCTCTCTTATTTTTTTAATAAATAAAAAATATAGTAGCAGACACTCGATTAAAAGCGGTGGGCATCGGCTATAATAGCGCAACAAAAGAAAAAAAAAAAAGACCAAAAATAGGAACAGAGACCTCAAAAAATATTAAAAAACCTTTTCTCGCCAAGATAGGGGAATTAGCTATAGGCCTATTGAGCGGTACTTGACAATTGTTTCCAGTGGACAGCCTCTATTTTAACTTCCGGAATACGACGGATGATCGCAAAAGGCATGTGAGCACGAAGAAAGAAGGAAAAGAAAAAACCAAAAAGAATCGCCAAAAGAAACCCAAACTAGCTGGAAAATCAGCTATAAAATAGCTAACGCGTGTGTAGGTCGTTATGCAGTAATTAAAAAAATAAAATAAAATTTTGATAATTTTTAATCCTTGCTTCACGAAATTTAATTCTTTTAAATTGAGTTGGCGGATTTTGTTTCGTCGGCACTGTTCGGTAGTGGAATGTATGACCGCGGAGTCGCCTTCGGCTCGGAGACGAGAGGGAGCGAGCGACGACCGGGAGCAGCGAGAGCGAAAGCTCGTGCTCCTACACTGCTGCTCGAAATTAAGCGCCCTCGTGGCGCGAACAAAGTATATGTGTATGATTATTTTTACTACTTATGAGCTTATATCTTCTATAATCTGAGCTTTAAATCTATTATTGATGTGGAATACTCTACTCCTGCTTTCTTTCCGTACAATTCTAATCACCGTTATAGCAAATTGGTGAGCCGCTATTTTTTTCTTAGCAAAGTATATGTGAATATTTGGTTTGAGTAAATTGGTGTTAATTGACTGTATTTCAAAGAAAATTAATAAATTACACAAAAATAATATTTAAGTAATCAATTAATTACATGTAGGACTATAAAAAATTAAGTTTTTTTTCTAAGAATGTCTTGTGTAACGGACTTGTTAGTCGAATAGAGCGGTATTTTAATGGGATTGTGAGCCCCATTATAAGACCAGAGTTTGAATACATCCAAATACGGTAGCAAATATCTTTAAAAATTTGTACTCCTATGGGAAAGCCGAATGAAGTGTCAGATCCAATACTTCCAACGAATACCTTCCTTAACGGGAAACCCACGGAGTTAAGAGCCTCTTGCAACTCTTGGATTGAGGTTTGGGCTTCATTTAGGGAGTTTGCTCCTGCCAAAACGTCATCGACGTACATATTTTGATTTATAATCCGGCTGGCTTTTGGAAATGGCCTTTGGACATCCTCTGCCAGCTTTTTCAGCACTCGAATGGCGAGGAAAGGCGCGCAGTTGACCCCGAAGGTAACCGTTTGCAACTCGAAGTCTCGGATATCCCCTTCCTTATTTCGGAACAGAATTCTTTGAAAGGACGTATGGTTCGGATCGACCCAGATTTGACGGTACATTTTTGTGATGTCTGCACTAAATACGTATCGAAAGTACCGCCATTTCAAAATCTGGATAGTCAAATCGGATTGCAGGACTGGGCCAGCATGAAGAATATCATTTAAGCAGGTTCCATTTGCAGACGGACTGGAGGCGTTAAATACAACGCGAAGCTTTGTCGTGGTGCTCTCGGGCTTGAGTAATAGGTAGGAGAACTATGAGTCGGTGACACTTCTTTCATATGACCCAGATCCAGATATTTCTGAATCACGCTGTCATTTTGCTCATTTAAGAAAAAGTCTCTTTTTAAACGATTCTCGTTTCGAAGAAACTGAGCTAACGCAGTGGACCTTGAATATCCAAGATTGGATCCGGAGTTTTCAGGGTCGCAGAACGGGAGCGTGACCACGTACCTCCCGCTTGCGTCTCTTTTCGTTGTTCGAATAAAAAAACTCTCACAATAAAACTTCGACTCTCCTACCATCATTGGTAGATCCTCCACCTCCCAGAACTGGCTGAGAAGTGTGTCCAATGCATCATTATCGTCATGGCGAACCTGAGTCGTGAAGGATACGACTCGGTTGGCCTGCATACTGGAGATCGGTCCAGTTAGCACCCACCCAAAGATGGTCTATTGGCCTAGAAGTGAGCCGCAAATATCCCTTCGCGTGCCACCCATCATCACTGACGGTAGAATATCGGCTCCGATTAGGTTGTCGATCTGGGAACTTTCAAAGAAACTGGGGTCCGCCCATTGGAGATCGGGCAGGTCCTTCAAGGAATTTTTTGAAATTGGATGCGACGGCTAGGTACCAAAGTGGCGAAATCTAGTGTGATTTAGTGCTGGGCACCGCTATGCTATCCGAGTAGATCCATACTTTGGTGTCTCTTAGCTCTCGCCGTAAGGAAAGTTTTGCTGCTTCACTTATGGCGAGCAGCTCAGCCTGTGGATATTTCTCTCTGTGGATATTTGGGAGTATGCCAGCGCTGTTAAACACCCCTGAATCGTGGACTGGAGCTCCTTTAGAGCATGTCCCGACTCTTGAGAAATGGAACTCAAGTTAAAAAGGAGCTTAAGTTGGCTGTTGACTAGAAGTCTCTTGTTTTGGAACCGGTCTTGAAGCGCCCCCCACGCTGAAGCGAAACCGTCATTTGTCAGCGGGGATTTTGTGACAATGGTCTTTGCTTCGCCACTCGTCTTCGTGAGAAGATGAAACAGCTTCTCGACCGGGGTCAGCCTGGGGTTATTAACATAAACTGCCGTGAACAGGTCCCTGAAAGTGGGCCATCGGATTTAGTCCCCGTCGAAAACTTCCGTATCACACGGAGGTAACCGACAACCGGACGAAAGTTGGGGTTGAGAAGTAGCTGGAACGGTAGGAGGCGTTACTCTTTAGCCAAAAAATAGCTGAAGTGTGGCTATCAGTGTTAGCTAAAGCACATAACCAATATTTCCCTAACCTCGAACAAATGTGGTAAATAAAAACGACACTTAAACAAAAAAAAACTTTAGCTTTCCTTTTTATACAAAAAGCAATTAGCTAGGAACCCAAAAAAAAATTAGCCAAATGAGAGAAAGATTGCTCTCTTATTTTTTTTAATAAATAAAAAATATAGTAGCAGACACTCGATTAAAAGCGGTGGGCATCGGCTATAATAGCGCAACAAAAAAAAAAAAAAAAGACCAAAAATAGGAACAGAGACCTCAAAAAATATTAAAAAACCTTTTCTCGCCAAGCTAGGGGAATTAGCTATAGGCCTATTGAGCGGTACTTGACAATTGTTTCCAGTCGACAGCCTCTATTTTAACTTCCGGAATACGACGGATGATCGCAAAAGGCATGTGAGCACGAAGAAAGAAGGAAAAGAAAAAACCAAAAAGAATCGCCAAAAGAAACCCAAACTAGCTGGAAAATCAGCTATAAAATAGCTAACGCGTGTGTAGGTCGTTATGCAGTTATTAAAAAAATAAAATAAAATTTTGATAATTTTTAATCCTTGCTTCACGAAATTTAATTCTTTTAAATTGAGTTGGCGGATTTTGTTTCGTCGGCACTGTTCGGTTGTGGAATGTATGACCGCGGAGTCGCCTTCGGCTCGGAGACGAGAGGGAGCGAGCGACGACCGGGAGCAGCGAGAGCGAAAGCTCGTGCTCCTACACTGCTGCTCGAAATTAAGCGCCCTCGTGGCGCGAACAAAGTATATGTGTATGATTATTTTTACTACTTATGAGCTTATATCTTCTATAATCTGAGCTTTAAATCTATTATTGATGTGGAATACTCTACTCCTGCTTTCTTTCCGTACAATTCTAATCACCGTTATAGCAAATTGGTGAGCCGCTATTTTTTTCTTAGCAAAGTATATGTGAATATTTGGTTTGAGTAAATTGGTGTTAATTGACTGTATTTCAAAGAAAATTAATAAATTACACAAAAATAATATTTAAGTAATCAATTAATTACATGTAGGACTATAAAAAATTAAGTTTTTTTTCTAAGAATGTCTTGTGTAACGGACTTGTTAGTCGAATAGAGCGGTATTTTAATGGGATTGTGAGCCCCATTATAAGACCAGAGTTTGAATACATCCAAATACGGTAGCAAATATCTTTAAAAATTTGTACTCCTATGGGAAAGCCGAATGAAGTGTCAGATCCAATACTTCCAACGAATACCTTCCTTAACGGGAAACCCACGGAGTTAAGAGCCTCTTGCAACTCTTGGATTGAGGTTTGGGCTTCATTTAGGGAGTTTGCTCCTGCCAAAACGTCATCGACGTACATATTTTGATTTATAATCCGGCTGGCTTTTGGAAATGGCCTTTGGACATCCTCTGCCAGCTTTTTCAGCACTCGAATGGCGAGGAAAGGCGCGCAGTTGACCCCGAAGGTAACCGTTTGCAACTCGAAGTCTCGGATATCCCCTTCCTTATTTCGGAACAGAATTCTTTGAAAGGGCGTATGGTTCGGATCGACCCAGATTTGACGGTACATTTTTGTGATGTCTGCACTAAATACGTATCGAAAGTACCGCCATTTCAAAATCTGGATAGTCAAATCGGATTGCAGGACTGGGCCAGCATGAAGAATATCATTTAAGCAGGTTCCATTTGCAGACGGACTGGAGGCGTTAAATACAACGCGAAGCTTTGTCGTGGTGCTCTCGGGCTTGAGTAATAGGTAGGAGAACTATGAGTCGGTGACACTTCTTTCATATGACCCAGATCCAGATATTTCTGAATCACGCTGTCATTTTGCTCATTTAAGAAAAAGTCTCTTTTTAAACGATTCTCGTTTCGAAGAAACTGAGCTAACGCAGTGGACCTTGAATATCCAAGATTGGATCCGGAGTTTTCAGGGTCGCAGAACGGGAGCGTGACCACGTACCTCCCGCTTGCGTCTCTTTTCGTTGTTCGAATAAAAAAACTCTCACAATAAAACTTCGACTCTCCTACCATCATTGGTAGATCCTCCACCTCCCAGAACTGGCTGAGAAGTGTGTCCAATGCATCATTATCGTCATGGCGAACCTGAGTCGTGAAGGATACGACTCGGTTGGCTTGGAGATCGGTCCAGTTAGCACCCACCCAAAGATGGTCTATTGGCCTAGAAGTGAGCCGCAAATATCCCTTCGCGTGCCACCCATCATCACTGACGGTAGAATATCGGCTCCGATTAGGTTGTCGATCTGGGAACTTTCAAAGAAACTGGGGTCCGCCCATTGGAGATCGGGCAGGTCCTTCAAGGAATTTTTTGAAATTGGATGCGACGGCTAGGTACCAAAGTGGCGAAATCTAGTGTGATTTAGTGCTGGGCACCGCTATGCTATCCGAGTAGATCCATACTTTGGTGTCTCTTAGCTCTCGCCGTAAGGAAAGTTTTGCTGCTTCACTTATGGCGAGCAGCTCAGCCTGTGGATATTTCTCTCTGTGGATATTTGGGAGTATGCCAGCGCTGTTAAACACCCCTGAATCGTGGACTGGAGCTCCTTTAGAGCATGTCCCGACTCTTGAGAAATGGAACTCAAGTTAAAAAGGAGCTTAAGTTGGCTGTTGACTAGAAGTCTCTTGTTTTGGAACCGGTCTTGAAGCGCCCCCCACGCTGAAGCGAAACCGTCATTTGTCAGCGGGGATTTTGTGACAATGGTCTTTGCTTCGCCACTCGTCTTCGTGAGAAGATGAAACAGCTTCTCGACCGGGGTCAGCCTGGGGTTATTAACATAAACTGCCGTGAACAGGTCCCTGAAAGTGGGCCATCGGATTTAGTCCCCGTCGAAAACTTCCGTATTACACGGAGGTAACCGACAACCGGACGAAAGTTGGGGTTGAGAATTAGCTGGAACGGTAGGAGGCGTTACTCCTTAGCCAAAAAATAGCTGAAGTGTGGCTATCAGTGTTAGCTAAAGCACATAACCAATATTTCCCTAACCTCGGAACAAATGTGGTAAATAAAAACGACACTTAAACAAAAAAAACTTTAGCTTTCCTTTTTACACAAAAAGCAATTAGCTAGAAACCCAAAAAAAAAAATTAGCCAAATGAGAGAAAGATTGCTCTCTTATTTTTTTTAATAAATAAAAAATGTAGTAGCAGACACTCGATTAAAAGCGGTAGACATCGGCTATAATAGCGCAACAAAAAACAAAAAAAAAAGACCAAAAATAGGAACAGAGACCTCAAAAAATATTAAAAAACCTTTTCTCGCCAAGCTTGACAATTGTTTCCAGTCGACAGCCTCTATTTTAACTTCCGGAATATGACGGATGATCGCAAAAGGCATGTGAGCACGAAGAAAGAAGGAAAAGAAAAAACCAAAAAGAATCGCCAAAAGAAACCCAAACTAGCTGGAAAATCAGCTATAAAATAGCTAACGCGTGTGTAGGTCGTTATGCAGTAATTAAAAAAAAAAAATAAAATAAAATTTTGATAATTTTAAGTCCTTGCTTCACGAAATTTAATTCTTTTAAATTGAGTTGGCGGATTTTGTTTCGTCGGCACTGTTCGGTTGTAGAATGTATGACCGCGGAGTCGCCTTCGGCTCGGAGACGAGAGGGAGCGAGCGGCGACCGGGAGCAGCGAGAGCGAAAGCTCGTGCTCCTACACTGCTGCTCGAAATTAAGCGCCCTCGTGGCGCGAACAAAGTATATGTGTATGATTATTTTTACTACTTATGAGCTTATATCTTCTATAATCTGAGCTTTAAATCTATTATTGATGTGGAATACTCTACTCCTGCTTTCTTTCCGTACAATTCTAATCACCGTTATAGCAAATTGGTGAGCCGCTATTTTTTTCTTAGCAAAGTATATGTGAATATTTGGTTTGAGTAAGAATGTCTTGTGTAACGGACTTGTTAGTCGAATAGAGCGGTATTTTAATGGGATTGTGAGTCCCATTATAAGACCAGAGTTTGAATACATCCAAATACGGTAGCAAATTTCTTTAAAAATTTGTACTCCTATGGGAAAGCCGAATGAAGTGTCAGATCCAGTAACGTTGACGAGAGGTGCAAGCGCGATACTAAGCATCTAGCAGTTAACAAGCAATTGTCTTGTAGTGTTATCAAGCATAATTTAAAGCTGAAAGTGTCCAGGAGACGGGTTCATCAGCTTTTGGCTGAAAATTAGACCTTTAAATATATTTCTCTGGTGCCTCTACTAATGCTACTACCACGTCACCAAAGTTGGGTTAGGTTACAGAGGTGGGGCCCAAGGCTAGAGACTTCAATTAGAGCTATGCTCCTTTTTTCTCCACTCCCTCTGTTTACTATTTTTAGTATCTATCACGATTGCCAATACCCTCAGCTTTCATATGCTTCCCAGTGACTCCATCTGATAGGTACCAAAGTGGCAAAATCTTGTGTGATTTAGTGCTGGGCAAAAGCAGAGCATATAATCAGGTGTCTCTTGCTCTGTAGTTTGCTTGCAGCTTCTACAGATTGTATTATGCGGCATTCCCATCTTCATTGCATACGATCCAATCTCCCAATGTCCTGTGGTGACTGCCGTGATCCTGCTGATATCCCGTTTTCTGTTGGATAGCAGTTGACTGGTTTGTTTATTGTCGTATCTCGGCTAACATTCCTTTGACCTCCTGTGCTCACTCTTTCTTAACCATTCCTTATTGGCTGTCTGTTTGAAATGGTCATGGATCCTTGTCTGGATCACGTATAGGGAGATCGGAACTTCAATGTCCGTGCTTAGCCCTGCCGAGCCTTCACGGGCTAGTTCGTCTGCCATTTCGTTCCCTGGGATCTCATTGTGTCCCGGTACCCAGGTTACTTGTGCCTCATTTTTGTCAGCAAGTTTATTAAGGGGCTTCCTGAATTCTGCCACTAGCCGTGAGTTTGTTTTCACGGCAGCTAGGGCTTTGATAGCCGCTATGCTATCCGAGTAGATCCATACTTTGGTGTCTCTGAGCTCTCGCCGTAAGGAAAGTTTTGCTGCTTCTCTTATGGCGAGCAGCTCAGCCTGAAAGACCGTCGCTGATTCCGAGAGATTGATTGCCTTTTCAATCCCCTAATTCTTAGCGTAGATCCCAGCCGCTATGCCACAGCTCATCTTGGAGCCATCGGTGTAGAGGAATACTTCGGTCTCTACGGCCACTTTGTCCCAGCTCCAGTCTTCGGTTGTTGGGTATGAGGTCGAGAAAGCTTTCCCGAAGTTCAACTCCGCGGTCATGTAGTCCGTTTTTTCGTTTGTCTTTATTGTGATGCTTTCAAGTATCTTGCCGTGCCTGCGACGTATCCCTTCCAGCAAGTGCTTGCCTTCAGTCTTACTGCACTCTACGCTGCAATGTCCTTTACGAACAATTCTATCGGCATTATATTCAGGATAGCATTCGGATTGGCACCTTACTAGGGCCCCGTAAGTTAGTATTGGTCGTACGACCGCTGTGTAGAGCCATCAATAAATCTTTGGGTGAAGTACCAATTTGTCTCCAAACATTTTCACGCAGGAGTAGAGAGCAATGTTTCTAACTCTTTCCGCCATATTTTTCTTCCATGAGAGTTTTTTGTCTAGTATCACTCCTAGATACATTGCCTGCTCCGTTAGTTTTAACTCCACGACATTTACGCTGGCATGTTGAAAGCTGCTATCTTGGTTCTTCTTGTGAAGAGCATCAAATCTGTTTTAGTGGGGTTAATACGTAGTCCACGGGTTTTTGCCCATATGTTTAAGTGATTCAGCGAACAGGATACGATGCTGATACTAACAGTAATACGTCGTTTGTGTATGCAACTGCTTTGACTCCAACCTTATTGAGGTCTACCAATATAGCGTTCATGTTTATAAGCCAGAGTAGGGGCGATAGAACCCCGCCCTGAGGTGTGTCTCTCTTCACAGTCCGCGTGTGATCCGCTGTGATCGTCCTGCTCTTTAGCATAACCCCGATCCACTCTATGACGCCTCTCTCTCAATACCTAGCAAGTTGAGGGAGCTCAGGATGGATTCGGGGTTCGATGCTTGTTGTTTGTGTTGCAATGTCCTCTCCACATGATGTACAACTTCGTGTAGTGTTGTTTCCGTGCTGCGTATCCGTAAATCGATGTCCCTTTAGTCTCTCCCGGATGTGGACGTCCAGGAGTTTCTCTAGTGTCTTCAGGGCGAAACAGGTGAGACTTATCGGTCTGTAATCCTTTGCTAGGATGTGCCCCCTTCTGCCTGCTTTCGGTATGAAGATGACTTTCGCTTCAATGTGGGGATGTGGGACAGTCATATACAAGCCTCGGAAATGGCTTTTAGCCATCTCCAGATGCTTTTCATAGCTAATTGTAGCATTGCCGGTATAGTGCCGTGTGGGCCCGGACATTTGTATTTGTCAAAGGACTCTTTTGCCCACTGGATTCGCTCCGTGGTAATGATGTCTTTCGTTGGCGTGTCGGTTTGAGTGTTTTTTTCCTTCTCGGTTTCCGAGTTCTCTAGTAGGTTCCCTGGGATGTGAGTATCAACAAGTAGCTCTAGTGACTCCTATTTTGTCGCTGTAGCAGTACCGTCTGCTCTGTTGATAAGGGTGGGGCTTGTGTGCCCTTTGGCGAGAATCTTGCTTAATCCCGCCGTGTCCTTTATGTACAATGACTCGCAGTAGCTGTGCCAAGTGTTTTAGTTTTAGTTTTACCATTCCAGTTAATTATGAAAATATTAAGTGTTGGTTTTATCGGTTTTATTTAATAAGATTGGCAGCAGTGGTGCCGCTTTCATTGTCAAATTATTTCTGCTTTTTAACAGAGGTATTTTATATCTAGAACCGCGTAACTGCGCTGCCAATAACGTTGGCAGCGGCGCGGCTGCCTTTATATATCTTATATATATGTGCTCCTTGCTGCTGACATTAGGTAGCTCAAGAGAGTTGGATGTACATGCAAGTGTATGCATAAATCGAAACGTGGGAATGCTTCTCGATTTATTGTCGTCAAGGCAGGGCTCGGGTAATCGTGTTACGGTCAGTTCGAACCATGCTGTGTGTTTATGTAAACACTGTAAGAAAGTGTTACAGTGTGTATTTCTTAAGTACACTTGGTACAGTGGGCATTGGTTATTCGTGTACATATTAAATCTCCCTCCTTTTGAAAAATAACGTAATGAAGTAAAGTTATTTTAAATTCTTATTTGTACAGTATGAAAAAAGTATTGAAATTGAAAAAAAATTTAAAGTTAGTGTAAAATATAAAAAATTTTTTTTTCAATTTTCAATACTTTTTTCATACTGTAAAAATAAGAATTTAAAATAACTTTACTTCATTACGTTATTTTTCAAAAGGAGGGAGATGTAATATGTACACGAATAACCAATGTCCACTGTACCAAGTGTACTTAAGAAATAAATTTTTTTATAAAACACTTCAAATTTATAATTTTATATATTTTTTATATTTTACACTAACTTTAAATTTTTTTTCAATTTTCAATACTTTTTTTTTTTTTTACTTAATTATTTATATTTTTACTTAATTATATATATATATATATTTAATATAAAACACTTCAAATTTATAATTTTTTATATTTTTTTATATTTTACACTAACTTTCAATTTTTTTTCAATTTTCAATACTTTTTTCGTATAAAAAAATATAAATTTGAAGTGTTTTATATTAAATGTATATATATAAAAAATTTATAATTTTTTATATTTTTTATATTTTACACTAACTTTAAATTTTTTTTCAATTTTCAATACTTTTTTCGTAGGCGTACACGGGTCGATGAGCGTGGCCGTGTCGAAGATGCGCGCACCGGTGTCTAACCATACCAGCGCAGTCGGAAGGACGTTGACGCTGTGTCGCTGAGCGCGACGGACGATGGTGGACGGGCGGGAGTCGTCCGTGGAGTGGCGGAGGGCGTCCGGGGAGCTGCTGCCGGTTGCCGAGAAGGGGCGACGGCGTGCCGAGACCGGCGCGCATTCTGCCGCAGCCGGCGCGGCGACAGTGGTCGCTCGGATAGGTGGAGCAGGGTGTGATGGTCCTGGCCACACGTTTTACAGCAGTCCCCTCGCCGGCATGCTCCGTCCGAATGCTCGTGGACAGTAGTGATTAGCCAGTACCGCCCGCAGCCGCTTCTCAGCGCTCAGGCGAAAGAAAACGGCGGCATTTTCGTAGTGGATGGATCCCCCTGCAGACTCGGCAATGGTATGACAAAGTACCTCGAATACATCTGCCCTCTTGTGCGATAGCGGTGCGTGGACGCGGAGGCATCGTGCTGGGTATGACTGCCAGAACGACAAAAAAAATAAAGTGAATTAGTGTACGTGCGAATTTTGTATTGAAACTACGGATTGTGACTACGAGACAACACATGACGTCGGACCATTGGGACTATTGTGGGCAGGCGTACGCGTCCATCGGAAGGAGGACAGCCTTTGCCACATGGCGCTTGAGGAGCCCCCGTGCAGTGCGGATGTCGACCACACGAACACGGCCGTCGGATCCCGGAAATACTGCGTCGATTCTCCCTAGCCGCCATTCATTGGACGGAAGGTTGTCTTCTTTAACAACCACCATGTCCCCGACACGAAGGTCTCTTGAGGGGGCCAGCCACTTATTCCGTTTGTGAAGTTCCTTGAGGTACTTTTCCTTCCACCGCAGCCGGAATTGTTGCTGGAGAGCCTTCAAGTGCTGACCATGGACGTTTTGCCCCCCTTTATTACGGGTTCCGCCGTGGCGAGGAGGGGCCCTCCAACAAGAAAATGTCCAGGAGTAAGAGTCAATAAGTCGGCGGGCTCTTCGGACATGGGAGCGATCGGGCGCGAATTCAGGCATGCTTCGATTCTTGCCAGGAGCGTGGACAGCTCTTCAAACATGTACTTCCGTGTGGCCGTGGACTAATAGTACAGGGTCTTAAAGCTCTTGATGCCTGCTTCCCACAAGCCCCCATGTGGGGGGCCCCCGGAGGAATGAAATGCCAGAAAAGTAGGAGATTAGGGCAGCTGCCCCTACAAAGGTCTTCCAAGAAGGCGAGACAGATGGCAGTTGTACGGGAGGATTATAGGGTGGCGCTCGTCATATTGAAGAGTCTCTGAGGCCGTGACCCGCCCCCAGGCTCTCATGAGCCCCTGCGAATCAAGGAAAGGGGTCAAATTTAGCATGGGACTGGCTGCTGGTGGTAGACGCTTTTGGCTTAAGCACCTAATCTCGGAGGAAAAAACGTGGCGTTGCGTGGCGGCCACCAGGAGGCGTTCGGCCGCCGCAATTTCAGTGGCTATCAGGGAATCCTCGGAAGGAACTTTGTTCCCCCGAGTGCGCTGAATGAAGCGATGGACAGAGCCGAGGATCCGCAACGCCTTATCGAGTGTGGAGAACCGCTCAAGAATATCTTCTGTGGGAGCCTTCGTGGCGTGGACCTTGACGGATCGCTTCTCGAGCTGAGTCACGGGAGAATCACTGCCTTGAGTGGGCCACTGGGAGCGAGGCCTCTGCATCCAGGCGGGGCCGTGCCACCACAACTGACTGGCCGCGAGGTCTTGGAGCGAGATCCGCTGGGTTCTGATCGGAGCGAACATGTGCCCATCTCTCCACCTCGGTCAGCTGAGTAATCTTTTTCACCCGGTTGGCCACGAACGTTGTCCAGTGACATGCTGGTTTGTGCAACCAGGCGAGGACAATTGTCGAGTCGGTCCAGCAGTGTAGGGTGACTGCCGGCCCTGGCATTTTGGGAAGAACGGCATTAGCCATTTCGGATAACAATAAGGCCCCGCCAACTGCAACCGAAGGAGTGACACCGCTCTGATTGGGGACGCTCGCGTCCTTGCCGTTAGCAAGTTCGCCATAACCGTGGACCCAACCTCTACGCGGACATAAATGGCGGCCCCGTATGCCTTCTCCGAAGCATCGCAGAACCCATGGTGCTCGATGTTCAGATGTGGTCGGAACGCGACCCATCGAGGGATGCGGACTTGTTCGAGCGCGGAGTAATACTCGAGAAAATCCACCCATCATTGAGAGAGATCGTGAGGAAAGACGTCATCCCACCCTAACGCCTGGAGCCAAAGTCTATCTCCAGGAAATCGGCCCGGAGGAGATGGTCGCTCGGAATGTCGGCCAGAATCGCCTTGGTCCATTTTCTGAGTGGAAACCCTGCCGAACCGAGGGCCCCCTCTAGCTCGCGGACTGCCTTCTGCGCCTCAATTTTGGAGTCTGCCCCCGCTAGAACGTCGTCAACATACATAAATTGTCGGATAATTTGACTAGCCTGCGGATACCTCGGCTCTTCGTCGTCGACGAGTTGTTGCAGGACACGAATCGCAAGGAAAGGGGCGCAATTGACTCCAAAGGTGACTGCTTTAGCTGGTAGTCGACGACTTTGCCATCGGAGTTTCGAAATAGGATACGTTGGGGAGAAGTTTAGGGTTTACCCAAATCTGTCTTTACATCTTCTCGTTATCAGCGTTGAATACAAACTTAAAGTACCGCCACTTTAGGATCTGAATGGTCAAGTCGGACTGCAGGACCGGGCCTGAATAAAGAACGGCATTCAGACTGGTTCCATTTGCGAAGAGGCTAGACGCATTAAATACTACCTGGACCTTGGTGGTCGTACTTTCGGTCTTGAACACCGCATGGTGCGGAAGATAGTGGGACGCTGAATGGCGTGTTGGAGAAACTTCTTTCATGTGACCCAAGTCAAGGGGCCTTTAGGGGGAATCCCTTTTAAGGCGCTGCTTGTTACGCAGGAACTGGGCCAAGGCGAGCGATCATGAGGACGCTAGTTCGGAACCCATGTGCTCGGGGTCACGCAGGGGGAGCGTGACGACATACTTGCCACCCTCATTCCTCAGGGTAGTCTGGACAAAATTGCGCTCGCAGACCTCATCGGCTTCCGGGACGATACGTGTGGGGCCTTCCTCCACCTCCCAGAATTTTGTGAGAAGCTGGTCCAGCGAATCGTCGTGGCTGCAAGCCACTCGTGTGGAGAAGGCACTCACGCTGCGGGGGGTGGCAGGAGACAAAGGGCCTGTCAGCACCCATCCAAAAATAGTCTCCTGTCCGAAAAGCGACCCGCAGATGTTAGTTTTGAAGTTGCCAAGGAGGACAGATGGCAGAATATCGGCTCCTATCAGTACGTCAATTTGGGAGCTCTCGAAGAACTTGGGATCTGCCAGGGGGACGTCGGGCAGCCCCTTTAGAAGATCACGCGGAATCGGATACGAGGGCAGGTTGCCAGCCAGTTGCGGCAGCACATATGCTGCAGTCTCTAATTGTAGCCCGGGTTTGGCAGGTGACCGAATTGAAAAAATTCGAAAATTCGAAATTATGCCAATTTGGTAGACTTCGCAGAAATGGACGGATTAAGGCCGGAGAATTGGGCTTGAATTGCCTTAAAAGGGAGCTTAATCAAGTTGAACAGCCTTTCCGTGATGAAAGTCGCTTCGGACCCTGAGTCTATTAAGGCTCGTGCTTGGAAGTTGCACTCGAGATGACACACGTTAATGAGGGCGGTGGCCAAATGGACCACTCCCGAACCAGCAGCGAAGCACACTTGTACGTCAGAGTGTTCTTCTGAGCCACCCGAACCTCTGGAAGTGGGCGTGGGTTGGTGCCTCGTTGACGCCGACGGACTTGGAGCGGTTGCGAAGGGGTTACCGCGGTGTAGAAGAGTGTGATGCCGGCTATGGCAGATAGAGCAGCTGTGGGCACTCGTGCTGTTCCGTTGCTGATGCCCTCGTACAAAACAGTTTAGGCAGAGCTGCTGATATAGTCGGAGCGACCACTCACATCCATTTCCAGAAAATCGAGCAGGGTGATTCTCGCCGGAACAGAGATCGCACCCCTTGAGGGCAGAAGCCACTCGGGTCTCGTACGAGTTGAGCCTGCGAATTGAAGCGCTCATGGGTGCCGATCTTGGCGGAACCGGCCCGGAACCGCTAGGCCTGATATCGTCGATAGCCTCCAGGGTGCGATGACGCTCTGTCAAAAAAAAAACATCTAACTCCTTCCATGTTGAAATTTCGGCTTTATTGTGTATGGATTGCGAAAGTGTGATTTTGGGAAGCTTGGTGGACACCATGTACACCAGGATACAATCCCAAGCTTCGACTTGAATCGAGGACATCTCTAAGGCTGCCAGGCAGCTTTGAATGGTGCCCTGCAGATCCTTCAGCGCGACTCCGGATTCCTGAGGCACAGCCTGGATATTAAAGAGGATCTTCAACTGGCTGTTGACCAGCAACCATCGATTTTCGAAGCGTTCGGTGAGGCTTCGCCACACTGAGGCGAACCCTTCATTGGTGAAGGGAGCCTTGGACACAATGGCATTCGCGTCACCACTGGTCTTCGAAAGGAGTGATATGAGAGTTGTGTATATAAATCGCCGTGAACAGGTCTCTAAAAGTGGGCCAACGAAGATAGTCGCCCGCGAAAACCTCTGTGTACACTGGTGGCAAACGACACCCGGTGGGAGCGGGTGTGTGGACACTATTAGCCGCCCAAACAGACTGAGAGGCGGCTTGTGAAATTGTTTCCTCAAGTTTGGCAACACACCTTGAATAAACAGAATAGCAGTAGCTGTACTTTGGCTCCAGCACTGTCGAGGTGGCCGCGCCGTCGTCTGACGCGGAGAGCAGTTCCAAGCAGCTCTCATAACTTTTCTCCACCTTTTCCCACAGGGCCCTTATTTGGTCCCTATGGACTTTACACATGAAGGGGGAAAATTGTTCAGTCTCCGGTGTGCCCGGGGTGTGGAGATTCGCCTCGAATTGACTGACACGATCTGTTGTGGCAATAAATCGTTTGAGAGCGACGTCTATCGCTTTTTGTGCCATTTTGACTACTGACCGAGTTAATCTAGGCGAGGACCCAGATAGTGTGTCGACGGATTCGTCGCTCCTTGCTCTTGGAATGGCAGCGGTAGCCTTTGGCTTCAGTTGAGACGCCCGCGGGGATGCGGATTGGGACCTATCCAAACGGATGGAGGGAATCGGACGCGGTTTCTTATCGTCTCCCGTGGGCATTCTAGGAAGCGAACGCTGCTGATCAGTGCTTGCCAACTGTCGAGCGGGAGGATGGTCACACTTGTGCACTATGACGAACAAGCGGAATAGAACTCACAGAAGACTGGAGGATGCGAATGGAGCCAAAAAAGGCAGTCGAATGGAGGTACTAAGTGTAGATACGTATTTATCGTTAATTATTGAGATGGGGATTTATCTGAGCCCAGGCGGCCACGTACTGGTCGAGTTTCTGCAAAAAATTAAAGGAAGCAGAACCAAATCAATCGGTGAGATTTGATCAGTGCAGCTTTGGACGGGTGGAACTAATAAACAACTCAGTTCTTAGTCGTGGGAAAAAAGCTCGCTGGGTTATGCCGACGGCGAGCGGTGCCTATATAATGACCAGAAATTAAGCGGCAACACAACACGCACGGCTTCTACGTCGACGAAGTGGATGAGAAATAATAAATAAGCAGAACGAGCGCAGTGGATTGAATGGGGATGCTGGTGATACTGGGAATTTTCTGACAATTGTCTAACAATTCGAATGTCAGCAATTACAAGGCGCAAGTGTTTAATTGTTTTGAGCCGAGGAGCTGGTCTTAAAAGCTCGGTTCATGGTCGCGGAGAAAAGCTCGCTGTGTTATGCCGACGGCGAGCGGTGCTTATATGATGGCCAGAAATTAAGGGGCAACAGCAACACGCACGGCTTCTGCGGTGGCGAAGTGGATGAGAAATAATAAATAAACAGACCAAGCGCAGTTGCACCTGTGCGGATTGAATTTCGGTGTTGGTTATGCTGGTTTTTGTCTGACAAATGTTAATGTCGTACACTGCAAGCCGCAAATGTTTAATTATTCCAAGCCGAGGAGCTGGACTTAAAATCTCGGTTCTTGGTCGCGAAGAAAAGCTCTCTGGGTTATGCCGACGGCAAGCGGTGCCTATGTGAGGGCCCCAAGAACGAAAACAGCAACAACAACACGGCCTCTGCGGCGGCGAAATTGAAAAGGAATTAAACACTCGCGGTTGCGTAGGAACTTTATTGGTGGTTCTTGGCTCACCTTAGATTTACTTAATAGTTGGTATTAGTAATTGGTTTTAATATTATATGGGTATGGGTTATTTATTTTTATATTGTTTTTTTGTTTCTGAAATCGGAGGTAGAAAATATCATACATATATGGAATTATGAATTTGGAGTATGGGTAGGAGCTTGTGCTGGCACAGTGGAGCGTCGAGAAATGGACTGTATAAGTTTCGTGAACAGAAAATTGTGTATGGACATGGCACAAAAAGTCAGAAAAACAAATATCGCGGCAGCGGTGGACTGTTCTGCGAACAGAATGGACTCCCAAAAAACAGCGCACACCAGCTGGCCGATAATAATTATTCCCTTTTTTTGCTACACTTATTTTTCTGTTCACTGTTCACTGTTCATGAAAAAAAAGGAAATTTTGCAAGAGTGCGACCGAAATTGTGTGTTCGGCCCACTGTTGCAGATCGACAGTGAAGTTAGGCGGAGAAGGAAAACTCGTACATATCTTGGCGTATATGCCTGGAGCTGCTGGTGGCTTGGAGGATATCCATCAACAAAATCCGGCTCGAAGGACCAAATGTTTGGGGGGCGATCCTGCCTGCGAAGATTCCTTCTCGGTGGTGTCCAATATATCCCACGGCGCAGTCGAAAAAATTAAACCTTAAGGTTTAAATGTAAATAAAAAGCGGGGGCGTCGGGGGTATATGGCACGTCAGCTTTATTTCGCTTCATACATTAGACTAAAACTTAACATATTACCGAGCTCCCGTTCGCTTTGCACCGTTAAAGCGAGAGCGGGAGATCGGTGGTGTTCGGAGTGTGAGAGAAAGCCGGGGACAGAAAGCTCGCTCCTGAACCGAGGCGGCACAGTGGGCCCCTCACGTGAACAAATTGAAACATGTTCAAAGATATTTTCCCACGGTGCCACTTTGAGTTGTCTGGTTTTACTAATACCGGCCTCCTTTTTAAGCCTTTGAAAGAATAGACCAAAATTAATGGTTCCATTAGTATACAATTCGTTAACATCATATCTTGCTGTAATTAAATTTACATGCAAGGTCACTACTACGTACTTCATCATTTTTAATGACTTCATATACGTTGGGCTTTGAAGTTTTCTCTATGGATTGCTTAGGCAATTCTATTTGTTTTTTTTTCTGCGGAGGATTTTTGTCTACTTTGATTTGTGGTAGTGACTTTCAGAATTTTTTTATCCTTTTGGATATTTTGTAAGTCTTGTGTTGTTATTCGCGATTATGCGTTAGCGATATGGTTGTCCTTTTCCTTAAGATATTCCACGGTAAAATCATATTCCTCTAAGTCAAGTATCATTCTGGTTAGTTTTGAACATGGGTTAGTCGTTGAAAATAAATATGTTAGTGGTCTGTCGTCTGTTTTTACAGTGAAGTGTTTTCCGTAGATATATGGTCTAAAGTGTTTATATGCCCAATATAGCTGCTAGTTCCTGCTCTGTAGTGTTTTTATTACTTTCTCCTTTTGTAAACGAACCTGATGCGTATGCTACTCGTAGATGCGTTCCATTATGTTCCTGTGTAACGACGGCTCCGCATGCTTGTTTACTTCCATCCGTTTTATGCAAAATTCTTTATTGAAATCGGGGTACTGTAGTAATGTTGGTTTCATCATTTGTGTTTTTAGGTACTCGAAGGCTTTTTGACATTGATCTGTCCATTCGAATTTCACGTTCTTTTTGCATAATCGCGTTATATATGGTGAAGAATCGGAAACATTTTAATAAATCTTCTATAATAATTGCAAAATGCAACGAATCTTCTAGCACTGTCTGCGTCCGTTTGGACTGGGTATTTTTCTATGACATCATATTTCTTGTTGTCTGGTAGAATACTTTTGTCAGTACACTTGTGTCCAAGGAAGGTTACTTCGTTTCTGGGTGCAATTTAAGGTTGTGTTTCCTGCATAACTCAAAAACGTTTGTAAGGTTTTTAATTATATGCTTTTCTGAACAACCGATAACAATTAGGTCATACATATATAGGAATAACTGTGAAGTTTCGATACCTGAAAATTGTTATCACTCTTTGGAAAGAATTTGGCGCTATTTTTAAGCCATAAGGCAATCGCGTAAAACGATAAGAGCCTTTGCTCGTGGAAAATTACATTACATTCCGGAAGTTTTCTTTGAGTTCAATTTGATGAAATCCTGACATCAGATATAAGCTTGAAAAATATTTTACTCTGCCTAGTTGATCGAGAATACGTCTATTCTTGATAATGGGAATTTATCGGATTCGATTTTTATTAATTTGGCGGTAGTCAATTACTAAACGTCATCTTTTATCAGATGAATTGGGTAGTGATTTTTTGAGTACAATCAATAATGGGCTGTTATATTCTGAGACTGAAGGATCTATTATTTTATCTTCGTTTAAGAAGTAGATAAACAAGAGAACAAATCTTGTTTATCTACTTCTTCTTTTTGACTGTGAGAAATTCTACAATTTTTAATATATACTGGTTCATCATCTTTCATCCTAATTTTTTGTTTGTAAAGATTATTTGTTGATATGGATTCGGTTTCTATTCCGAATATGTCCTTATATTATGTACATAATTCATTAAGGATTGCTTTAAATTATGAAGGAAAATTTTTATTCAATTTACTTAAAATATTTGTATTGTTTTCATCTATATTTGTTTTTAATATTTTAATATTTATTTTTAATTATTTAATATATTTTGTAGTCATCTAATAGTTTCGTTTTTATTTTGCTTAAGTTGATAATCTCGTTTTTGTTTGTGGTTTTTAAAATTTTGACAAATTTATGTTCTGAATCTGCAATGGAGTTTCCAATGAATACCCCGTTTTGTATTTCTTGGTTTGGTGTAAATATATACCGGGTTGCTGAATTTATAGCACTTTTTCGGACGACTTCGGACCTTGCTGGTAGAATTGTCACATTATTTTCGAGTGTATGGTTTATTGGAATATTAATAGAATTATAGAGGTTATCTGGTCTCAGTATGAGCCAATAATTTTCTGGTTTTAAATGTATGATTGTATTTTTTCATAAAATGCCTATTCCATTACCTGGAATAGGAATTTTATTCTACTATATGAAAATTATGCGGCATAGCATAGTTGCTTGAAAGAAGTTCTATTGATACTATTGTTTCTTCTTTCTATGCCTATTCCATCACCTGGAATAGGAAAATTTTATTCTACTATATGAAAATTATGCGGTATAGCATAGTTGCTTGAAAGAAGTTCTATTGATACTACTATTGTTTCTTTGCCAACGCCTGATTGTTAATATTGTTATAGTCAACATTGTTAAATGAGTCTGAAGTTTCTTTTGTTAAAGAGATGTTTGCACCAGTATCAACTAGTAACGTAATGATTTATTTGTGTATTTGTTTTTGAGTGAAACAAAAAGATTAAAGTTAAGGTTTGTAGTGTGAACCGTATTTTTTACTGGGTTTTGTATTTTAAGGGTCTTTACTGGTTTTCCGACGTGGTTTGGACAGTTCGGGCATTATTATTATTATTATTTCTATTTGTGTTTCTGTTATTATTGTTTCCGCCATGGTTAATTCCTCTATATCTTCCACGGCCTCTATTATTATATTTTCCCTGGTTATTATAGTTTTTTTTTTTAACCGTTATTTTGGTAGTAACTATTGTTTCGGTACTGACCGTTGTTTAGTTACCTGGGCCATATCCTCTACCTCGGAAATTACCTCGGTAGTTATTGCCTCGGTAATTATTACCTCGGTAATTATTGCCAACAATCCAACGTTGTCCTCTAGTATACAATATTTAGTTGGGGTTACCTGTCATTTCAGTACTACAATAAATTTTGAATTTTATAATTATTTGCGTCGTCATTTTTAATAAATTGAGGCGCATCGAAAAAAATTTTTCCTAATTTTTCACCAATTGCTCGTTAAGCAATTTGCTTTTTATTTTTATAGTCTTGTGACGAGAAATCCAATAAAACAGAATGATTTTCCTAGAATTCATGTGCTTTGCGTGCTGCAATATTCCAACTGCAAGCAAACCGCACAAGCAAACAAGCAACAAATTGTTTGCATCGTGTGTGTACATAGCTTAGTACATAGCTTAGTAACTTCCGAAGGTGGTCAATATTATTTGTAAATTTTTCAGCAGTTTTTCCTGTCTGCGTGGTTTTAGCCATTTTAGCCTTTATTACATCAGATATTTCACCGACATTAGTGTCTTGCAGTGTTTTTATGATTGACTCGATTGTTATTTCGTTTTGAACCTTGTTTAATGTGGATCCTACAATTTTTGATTTAATGACTTTTACAGCAAAATCTTCGAATGTGCCTTTAGTTAAGTCCATCAACTTCAAAGCTGTTACAAATCTTTGAAGGTGTGTCTTTTGTCCATTAAATTCCGGAATGGCATTCGAAATATCTTATATATATGGCCTCTGGGCAATGGTTTCGTCGGCCATCGTGGTCGGTTTTTCTTCTATAACACTATCGATTGAATCGGAGTCAGTTAGGTCCTGATCTGATAATTCAGAATGAACAAGGACGGCGGGGATAGTGAGGTAATTTATATCTTTTTCTTCTATTTCTGGACCTGTAGAATCTAAGTCATCAGACTCTGTTGGATCAAGTGCCAGTGATTTTGTTTCCTCTCTAGATTCTACGGTCAATGGAGTGTTCAATATGGTAGGTAGAGATATATTTAGGTTGTATCTTTGGTATATTGATATTAAGTTTGATCGTAATTTGATCAAGAACTTAGATACTCGAGACCAATGGGTTTTGTCAAGCCGGTCTCTCTGGTCATATATTAGTATACGCGCTGTGTTAAAGCGGTCTACTAATATTTCAGTATGTTTAGCTAAAGTGATTTGCTGTACTGGCCTGTTTCTTTCTAATGACTTATAAGATTTGTCAAAATCAGTTTGTAGTTATTTTACTCCATTCCATTACTTAATGGAATATGAATTATATATATTTTTTTAAAACTAAAAATAAAAGATTTCTAACAAATGTTTTATGATCTTTAGCAATGCATTAGTGGAAAGAATTCTAGTCTATATGTTTCTATATATCTGTATTCGAGCTCCTCGGAGTCGTTTAGACAAATTGTAGATCTTACCGTGTCCCTTATGTCCTCTATTGCTTTGCAGTAACTCTGCCAGGATTCTTTCTTGGCTTCGCATATTGCTTTCTTATTTTGTTTCTGTACCTATTTGTAGGGCGCTCATACCTTTGACGCATAGCTAGCGTTGAAGGCTTTACGTGCCCTCCTTCTGAGGTCACTCAGCTCCTTTGTCCACAATGTTGGATACTTCTTCTTTGAGAATATCATTCTACATGTCTCATTGACAGCGTTGTTTAATATATTTGTGAGGTCCTCCACTTCCTTGTCTAGTGCCTTTGAGGAGGATTGTATCTTAATCCTCCTGCCGTTTACTGTAGATTAAACAATTTCGCCGAAATTGTTCCAATCTGTCGGGGGTTTCCTCTTGGTACCTGTTTACTTACCTTTGGCGTTAGGTTACAGAAAATGTACCTATGGTCTAAAACGGAGTGTTATGTCGATACCCTCCAATTCTCGACTTTTTATCTACAGTGTTCGAATTGCAAGGTGAGATCTGACACCTCTTCCCAACCTTGAAAATTCCCGGTGCTTGGAAAAATTAAGGTTGACGTGTTACCCTTCTTACATATTGTAACGTTGTTGCATATAATATTTTCAAAAAGTGACTCAGCTCTTTCGTTAGTTTCCGAGCACCCCCACAGCGTGTACCTCGCATTCGCATCACACACGAGCACCGGGGCGTCTTCGTTTCTTCGGCCTTTTGCAGCAGCTATCCCGATGCGATCAATACTCCGCTCCCGCTGCCACGAATCTGGCCACAGCTATGTCATATGTGCTGAGATTGGGACAGAGAAAGGCATTAAAGTGATTCTAAATTACTATGCATGCTCGCAACCTACCGTTCGAGTTAGTACGCAGCAGTGTGTATCCTGGGATCCTTAGCCCTTAGCCTTGCTTGTCCCTGGTTCAAGGCTCCTCTACCATACCGATGTCGATATCCCTCTCCTTTAGAAGGAACGTGAGATTCGCTAAAGCAGCGAGCAGCGCTTCAGGTTAATCTGCACGATTTTCGATATCGATGTTTGTTGGGGGAGTGTCATGGGATTTGTCATCGGTGACCATGTCTTCCAACAGTTTGTTGGTGTCATCAATCTCCTCCAGTATCTCGTCCGGTTCGGCCAGGAAGACCTTGATCTTGGCCTTCCTAATGCCGTACCAGACCTTATGGTCGTTAGCTTTCAGCTGCGGCAGGCAGCGCTGGTTTATCAAGAGGAGGAAAGGTTGGCTAATCTCCTGTTCTGCTCTGAGGATGGTCCAGTCAAACAGGCGATCCCCCTAGCGCGGTCGGTTTGCCCCTTCGGTAATAGATGACAGCTCTGGGTCTCCTTGGGACGTCCTGGCGTGAACTAACCTAATCTTAAGGCCAGCCCATGTGTTGCTAATCTTAGCCTCATATTCCGCTAGGAAGCTTCTAGAGTAAGGAGTTAAAGGAGGGGATGGGGCCGGTCGGTATGCAAACCAACCAGTCGGTTACCATGTCGTCCAACTTTGTCTCTATCTTCTCCCATTTGTCCGACAGCAGGCGACCGTCGTCATGGTGCTTATCCACCAGAGCCATAGCCAGACTGTCTCTGGCCACCTCGCTGAACTTCTTTGCCTTCCTGACAAAGTTGGTCACTCGTTGCTTGCCATGTGGGTCTTTCGCTATCTTGGGTGTACTCTCGCTCACTTCTTGTGACCGATTGCGCTTTGCCTTGTAGACCTCATATTCCGCGATCTTCGCAAGGAACTTGGCTTTGTCTTCGGCGTCCCGAGGGTCGGCCTTGCCCTCAGCCTCATTCTTGGCCATCTTACCGAGAACGAATCGAGCTCTTTTGACCCTCGCTCGCCTCTGATGGTGTGTCAGCTTGGATAGTTCTTAATAAACTCAAATAAGCTTTAACCTAAATTTGATGAAAATCTGTTTAAAACTGAAAAAGTTATCATTTTTTCTGAAAAGAAAAATTTTGCTTAGAGACGGAAAGGCGGACATGGCTAGCTCGACTGGGCTGTCGATGCTGTTCAGGAATACATATATACTTTATATGATCGGAGAGGACTCCTTCACTGCTTTGCAAACTTTTGACTAAAATTCTAATACCCTGAAAGGCAATAACAATATTTTGTTGGTTGGTAAGTTACAAATGTAATTTAAAGGCTTCCACATTGATTAATGCCTGACGAGGAATCCGAAAATAACATATTTATGTTTTCTGAATTGGAACGTTTGATATTGTTTACCTTTTCAAATCGAGTTAGAATTGCGGGAGAGTAGTACATATGTGTATATGATAAATAGTGCAATTAAATATTAAAGAGTATAATTATATTAAATGGAATTATACCGAAGACTGTTGAAAATTGATTTAAAACAGTGAAAATAGGTATTTTACAAAAAGAAAAGTAAACAAAATGTAAAATTACGAACTAAATTATACAATTAGCCAAATAGAAAAAAAAAAACAAAATAAAAAAAATCTTAACATAAAATGTTGATGAAATGTTGTTGATGACAGCGTAGGACAGCCTAGGAAAGTTAAAAAGAAAAATTAAGAACTAAATTATAAAATTAGCCAATTATAAAAAATATGAAATAAAACAAATCAAAATATAAAAATTCTTAACATAAAATGTTGATGATTTGTAGTTGATGACAGCCTAGGACATGTCCATGTTTAATTCATCAGTAATATGTATGATGACTGTTGATAAATCGTTGATAAATTACTTAATGGTACGGCAGAGTACCTTTATTGCATACACCCTAACATATTTATTTACAGTTTTACAGTTACAGCTTTACATCAACAGTTTTGTTGTTTACGATCGTTTTTATATATTCGATTTAGATTTTTATAAAATTCTTGCTGTATTCATCGACTCGGCTGTTGATGCTGGTCAAGAATATATTCATATACATTTTTGGTTTGAAAATTACTAATATTATAATAGCCTGCAAGAGTATACAGATGTTGAAATCTCTTTTGCGGCACTACTGAATAAGTTTCCAACTGTTTTGACTATTCAAAAACAATAAAACCTCAGAAAGTCGCAAAGCGCATTGATTAGTTGTTGCAGATTTCAATCGCATTGTGTTTTTAAAGTTCCACTGATCCCGACGACGCCACGACTTCCTGGCGACTCCCATACATACAGGGGTGGTCAACAGTATTTACCCAAATTTACAATTATTTGCACATCCCAACATCTTTTATTCTTAATTTTTGTTGTTGTTGTTGTTGTTTCCCAGAAATTTTATTTATCACGTAGATTGATCTATCCAGAAGCAAACCGAATAGGAATTCAAAAGATAAAGGTTCATCGGACAATGCCAAAAGCAAAAGAAAATATCTCTCTTTATTTCGGATATAACTTAATAAACTCAATTCCAGCCATTTAAAAGCCATTTCGATGCCAAAGCTAAACTTTCTAATTACTAATAAAGTAACTAGATTTTCACGAAAACCAATATTAAAATTGAGTAGAATTAAATTTAATATAAAAACAATTAATGTAAAAATATGACCTATTCACGGATCTATTCATTTGCTTCTAGCATTGTGCTATGAACTGTTCTCTATTGCATTCCTTTTCGGTTTGCTTCTTCATAGATCAATTCACGCGATAAAGAAAATATCAACAGCAACAATAATAATAACTAAGAGAACTATATGTGAAAATAGGTCGTTGTGCAAATAATTTTGACCACCTCCGTATATATGTACATATACGTATAATGGACATAGTTGCGGAAGCCGAAGAGGCTTATGACTGTCCATTAGGCTCTAAATTATTTATAAAATAAAAGGTTATTATAAGGATCTAATCGTGTTTTTTCAACTAAAAAATCTACGGCGTTTAAAAATCACAAGTGTTCCAAATGAATGGACTGGGTCGGAAGTGGGTATGAAGCTGTTGCGTTTCGGTATAAACACGGTATAAAATATAAATTTTTTAGTAGTCTTCGTCTTGTTATTTCCTATCGTAATCGATTATCGACCAACACTATAAGACTTTTTGCCAGATCTTCATTTAGTAAAGACAGGTTTTAAGTTCGCTAATAATTATTTAGTTTAATAAAGAACGGATATGTGTAAATGTTTGTGAAAGCGACAATCTCTGTACAATGGCTCGATTTTTACTTCAAACTTTGAGTTGGTCAATTTTAAAAAGAGACAAGAATTGGTTAGTCCCACCTACCCATATGTTACACCACACATGTTTACGCAATACAAGCTTTTTTAACAGACGTAAGTGGAGTAAATGTGTTATTGTTAATATTGTTAAGATATTTACATATATTTGCAATTTTTAACTCTGATTATATTTACTATATTTATACCCTTTTAGGATATTATAATTTCAGTCAGAAAATGTGCAACGCAGTGAAATCGTAATTTTCGACCATATAAAGTATACATGTACATGTACCTATGTATCAACAGCCGATTTAATAAAGCCATGTCCGTCTGTCCGTTTCAACTTAAACTAGTTATCTAGCTTATCTGAATGAAAATTTGCAATAGACTTTTTTATGGGGGAACGGGCCGGATCAAACGACTGCATAGCGATCGAAAAAAAAAAATAATAATAGCCTTCCAGTTTTTCAACATATCATCTAATTTCAAATTTAGCCATTTTGTACTTTTGCATTTCCCTTTTAATCTTATGAAAATCATATAGTTGGCGTAGAAAATATAGGACAACGGCAAACTCCCAATGTGAAACTGTAAAATCTGTAAATATAATATGCGGTACCACATGTCATCAATAGGCCAATGTCTTCAACGATTCATACCGAGCCGACGCTCTCAGTTGGCAATCATGTCAACACCGACTCTCTCGCGATCTCATTTTCTCTCGATCGATGAAATATTGCAAAAAATTTCGAATTGGAAAATCGACATTCTCTTGCACTCTCCCTCTCTCAACGATATATACGGGGTGGGTGTTTTTTCTAATTAAATCTTCAAGTCTTTAGCTGGAATTTTTTTTTTAATTTCAATTATTGCGTGAGAGTTTGCATTACAGCAGTAAATGCATATAGTAAATAGTGGTATTATGTATATGAAAAATAGCAGAATTATATTACATGAAATTATAGAGAAAATTGTTGAACTATATTAAAAACAGTATACAAAACTTTAGCGTGCCAAAATTAGCTTCGGTTGTTGTTTTTATTTTATTTTTTGTGTAATGTATTGATTTTTTTTTTTACTTTATTTGTTAGCGTTTCGACTTATACACGAGTGAGAGTATATAATTCAATTCAGATAGCTTCAAAACTGAGAGACTAGTTTGCGTAAAAACGGACGGACAGACGGACATGGCTAGATCGACTCGGCTGTTGATGCTGATCAAGAATACATATACTTTATATGGTCGGAAGATAATACCCACTGACTCTCACTTCGGTGGGTTGAAGGAGTGTCTTACATACCGATTAGTCTATTTTATAGAATTGTTTATAGTTATAAATGTATATTAAATAATATAAATTAAAAGGAAAAGAGCTAAATAAAAAATATATGTTCTTTTCAGTTCCTGCGGAAGACATTTGGCGCGGAGTGACTGCAGTTAGTAACGCTGGGAAAAAAAGAGGTCGTGGCAAGGGAAGTGGAAAGAAAGTAGCAAAAGACCTAAATAGAGGACAAACCATTGGTTTTGGAAAAAAGAGTTGCCTATGGCCCGGATTAAATTCTCCAGTTTTTCGTGGAAATGAACTCATCCAACAACAAAAAATGGTTGAGAACAGTGATAGAGAATATGGAATTAATAAATTGCGCGATTCGATGGGAAATTTCAGGGTGATTAAACTAAATCCACTCGATCGCGGATGGTCGGGCAGTAAAATGCCTGGACGAAGTATTGGACCACCTGATACTGTTGGCGAAGAGGAATTTACAGCATTTGATACCAGAGTATTGGAAAACAAAATTGTTTTTATTATGAAAGGAAATATGGGAAGAAAACGAAGGTATTCTGTATTGTCCGTCACTGGAAATGGAAACGGCTTAGCAGGATTTGCCACAGTAAAGGCACCGGAAGTAAGAACTGCACTTCGATTGTCAAAAAATCGCGCAGGCCAGAAACTTATAAATATTAGCCTTTGCGAAAACAGAACTATATACCATGACTTTTTTACAGCTTTTGGAAAAACCAAAATCTATTGTTTTCAAAAACCTGATGGATACGGATTAATATGCCATCGGGCTATAAAAACCATTTGCAAAGTTATAGGTATAAGGGACTTGCATGCCAAGATTGAAGGATCCACCAACTTACAACATATTGTTAAGGCATTTTTTATTGGTCTTATGCGTCAAAAATCGTTTCAAAATATTGCTACAGAAACAGATTTAAACATTGTTCAACAGCAAAAAGCGAAAGGTGGATATACAGAGGTAAAGGGAATTCCATTTTGTAAGCCAGCGCCCGTCTCTAATATTCAAGTCATTGACTATATGCACTATACATTAGGCCATAAAATCGTTTTAAAAAAAAAGGGAGTCTCGCCATATTATATTCACACAAAGGGGCATGAACTTAAAGAAATTAAAGAGGAGCGCTTTCGAAATCAAATAAATGTTAAACTTAATAAACTAGTAAATATCTATGTATAATGATTAATAAATGTAACATTTAATTGCCATATCTATTTCTAACTTATTATTTTGTATTCCCACTGCATTGGCATATACGAAGTTAGTACAATATTTTATCTCTGCACAGACAGTGTCGAAGGGTTTACTAATCTGTCTGGTGAACAACTCACTGACTGACTTATTCTGTCTTTGACCCGCTGACAAGAGATGCGCTTACGGACGTATCTGGCTACATCGCGAAAGACTCCCGGCCAGTAATAGCTGGGCAATAGGTTATCTTTCAGATTCCGAGATGTCCCGCCGTGAGCTGGTAATGGCATTACAACAGCGTTCGCTGTTGGTGTTCCTTGGTCACGAACCCTTCATCGATCTACAGCCCAGCGTTATCGATTTAGTAAAGCCACTTTCATGCGAGGGGTCGGTTATAACCTCAAACCGTTATACTTTTTGGGAACATCTTAATATCCATTTTTCTCCATTTCTTGAGTTACAAACACATGGGATTTATGATGCGAAATTCGGTACGGATCGCCAGCACTAGAAGGGGATCCCAAGATACCTAAGTAGCTCCTTGCATATAGGCGGACTCAGCTTACTGCCAAAATACTTATCGTAGATACTGCAAGTGCTCCTCGACAGTAGGTCCCATGATTATGGTATCACCAAACAGCATAACTTTAGTGGTAATCATTGTGTCGGCGGCTAGCCGAAATGTCGATTTGTACTTTGTGAGGCATAGCCGTTAAGAATTGGCAGCAGGTACGCTTTTGGAATATAGTGAGGCTTCTTAGTTTGCCGAAAATCGACACATTGCCTCACATTGCTCTAATTTTTACCAGCGGGTACAATTAAAAGCTATAGGGGCTCAGGGAACGTTTTTGCAATCGTTGCGTTGCACTTCCTCGATCTGTTCGTCGATACTCCTCTACATCGCCAAATTATTGGCAGGTATCTCTGTTTAATGTGTGCATTGTGATCGCGTGTTCGGTGGTGTATGATACTCCGGTCATTTTAACGAACTTGGTCCTCTTCCTTTAGGGACCTATAGATTTAGGGCTCTGTAGTTTCCTTGATTACTGCTACTCCCAACAGAAAATAACTGTGGCATTCCCGATGCCCTTATTCAGCACAATTTCGACAGCCCTGACTGAAATGTTTAACAGTTAAAAGATTTCTTATCAGTGTAAGGGGTTCCGGGATCGCGACATAGAGTACTCGGGCTCCTCTGGCTGTTTGAACAACACTGGCGAATCATAATTGGCGCACTTCGAAATGTGGCTAGCAGCGTTCTGTGGTCAATTGTCCTTGGCTGTGACCGGAGCTCGGTCAACACCCTGGCATGATTACCCGTATCTCAATCTTATGTGACTTCGTAGTTTACAGCGAAGCCGGTCAAGTGTTCCAGAGTCGTAAACGTGTACCTTCTGATAAACAACTGGTAAGCTAGGTTCTCACAAATACTTTTTAAATCTTGTGTAGGGTTGTATCCCACTCCCTTATCATGAGTCGAATATTGACCAAATATTGTTAAAAATATTGTCTGTTTTGATTAAAATCTAAATTACTTAAGCTTAACAATCGTTTATTAGGACTACACGTCCATCACTGCCACCGGCTCTGCCGCTGTCGCTGGTTCCACTGACGTTCTTTATCTTTATTGCCTGCTAATAACCATTTGTCACTGCTTCCCATTCCCGTTGCAATTGGTCGATGAATGCATTTGCACGGATTTCCCAATAGCCAAATGCCGTTGATAAGTTCATATTGTCCATATTGGATATATGGAAATAAGTATTTGCCTGGACATCAATTTGGTTTGCATGAAAAGATTAGGCCTAGATTAAAATTAATTTATGTAATTTTGACGGTGTTTGTGGGCATTTTAACCCTTATGTGATTCACTTATATTATATTTGAACAGTTTATTTGTCAAATAATATTTAAAACTTTTCGGCGTTGGTTTTTGGCAAATGAACTTTTATACAGCACATGCACATACATACATACATACATATGTATCTTTAGGTTTGATGTTACAGTCATTGGGTAGTGATAGAGATAGTGTCCAGCGTAGATCATACTACAAAATCATGATTTGAAGTACAGATAGATTCTGACAAGTTGCTGATATGGTTGAGTGTACGAATTAGTTGAATCTGCGATACCAATGTACAGCTACTGAGGAGCCAACAGCTTAGAGCCTTACAAAGACTCAAATAGTGGACATGCAAGCTTTATTGCCAAGAATTAAGCTGTGTTTGCGGTTACACAGTGAATAATCATGGTTGAATATCCAGCGTCACTGTCAATGGAAATATGGGTTCTCTTAAATCCCTCGTGAAACGTTTTTAAGCATTCGTTGGAGCTTTGAGATTAAAAAAAAAAATATTTTTATATAAATTCTGTTGCATCGGAAGTGATTTTGCGTGAGTTGGAGATCATATGCTAAGTGATTAAGATTTTCGATTTGGCGCTTCCATCTAGTCAAATGGCCAACAAATCATACGAGTTTAAAGGCTATAGAGAGGGTAAAATCAAAGACAATAGAATTACCAAGATGAATAACGGCCATACATTCGTTTTGCAATATGAGGCTATTTTTTTGATGGCAACGACAATCGCGCTTGATTAAACACAAGAAATGGCAAGTGTGTATGTGTCCGTGAATATGTGTGTGCTTCTGTGTATTGTGTATTGTGTATTATTATATAAGTATATCCGATCATTGCTATCAACTGTACTATATTCTAATTATTATTATGTAAAGTATTATTTTTTTTAACAAGTGCTTTCAAAATAAACTTTGGACTTATAAAGTGAAGGGTATCATTTGATCCATGAGAATACGTATGCCGTTTGTAGCTTTTGCCTTCTGCACTAACTGGCATTAAAATTTGTACTTTAGTTTTATTCTGGATACAATAAAGAGCAGTGGCCCATTCGAAAGAACTCCGGCACAGCCGATAATCTTTTATTAATATTTGAATTAATGCCAGTGACTAAAAGGGAAGTTAACCTTCCATCGTAATCGACTTTTAAGAAGAGGATTTTCCCACCCCTCCAAGTGACTGATAGCGGTGGACCAACTTCGAAGATATTTGGCGCTCAGCGGAAAATTTCCTTTTAATTTACCATCCTAAAAAAAACATGTAAGTGGGTTGCTCAACTACACTTTAGGTCGTTATAAAGCCAAATAAAAATTTTTCTTTCAAAAAAAAAAAACATACTAAGTGGCTAGTTCTTTTCTGCCGATAGAGAATATCTGTGAACTGTTAAACAAGACCATCGCTAATGAGTCAGTCGCAAAATTACAGAGAAGTCAAACAAGAGTACGACAGTGACGAAAGTTCAATATTTTCAGAACAGATCGGTTTCTCTCAGGGTCAGGATAAATTAGAAATGGACCTGAACCAGGTACAGGCCCCAATTGTAGGTGGAGTTCCAAACACACTTAGATAACGGCAGCAGTTCGCACTATTAAGCCGTCACAATCATTAGAAACAAAATTAAAGGAGCAGCAAGAGCGCTCCTAGTGTCATATAAGACAGTACTCAACTTTGATGCTATAATTGCCAGGTTGGACTGCACATATGCAGGCAATACGTCGCTTCGAATCCTACGACAGGGTCTAGAGATGGTCTAGCAGGGCGATCTGAGCCTTATACAATATTATGTTGAAGTAGAGCGAAAGCTGACTCTTGTCAGAAACAAAATTGTCATGACTCATGAGCCGGATGGGGAAGTCAGATGCGATGCGTTGCACGCATTCGTCTCAGATCTGAAGTCTTTGACGGCAGCAGAAAGATCTACAATCCGCCCTGGCCCTCGCCAGGTAGGCTGAAGCTAGTGTTGAACGTAGCATGTCTGCAGCTACGTATTCCAAGGAAATTGAAGAAAAAGCTCATGTCGCAGAAAATAGCAAGAATCGGCGTCGGTCTAAGCTAGGAAAATATAGTAAAGATGACCGAGGCTAAGAAAATATTCTCATTTCACTAAAAAACAGTGGAGGCAACCGAATAGTGATCATACTCCAGAACAGCAGGGCAATGAAGATAAAAATCCGCCTATATATGCTATGAATGTAGATACATCTTTAAGATTTAGGCAGCCTACTAGCTATACGCAGAACCAGACGGTTGGCAAACAGGCTCAGAAAGGACACAACCAGTCTGAGCGCTCGACAGGTCAAAAACGCCAACGAATTAATAATATTGTTCAGAACTACAGTTAATACGAAGACCAGGATTATAAAACCATGGCAGAAGCCGCAGTAGCAGAGATAGTTGATGACGATGACTACGATGACGAAAAAGAGTATTTATTTTTTAGAGAGCCTTCCCGGCTGCCGTTCATTGAAAAACGCTTGACTAGGAGAAAATTAAAAATGTTAATAGATACTGGGGCGGCAAGAATTACGTGAAGCCCGTAAAGGAACTTATAAACTTATATAATCTTAGATCATTTCTCGGTGTGGCTAGCTATTACAGAAGATTTGTTAAGGATTTTGCATTAATTGCAAGACCACTGACGGGCATACTAAAGGGTGAAAACGGATTGGTCAGAAACAACAGGTCTAGAAAAGTCGTAAAAGAATTCAACAAGAGTCAACGTAATGCATTTGAGCGTCCCAGGAACATTTTTGCATCAGAAAATGTCACCCTCATGTACCAAGACTTCAAGCAGCCTTTTGACGCCTTTGCTAATGGCATCGGTGCTGTTCTTCCCCAAGGCGGCCTACCAATCACCATGATTTTCCGAACATTAAATCAATGCGAGCTAAACTAAGCAACAATCGAAAGATAACTATTGCCCATCGTGTGGGCTCTGGGTAAAATCCAAAATTTCTTATATGGTGCTAAAGAAATTAAAAACTTTACTGATCACCAGCCCTTGACTCGCAGTTCCAGAAAAGAACGCATATGCTAAAATCAGAAGGTGGAAAGCGTACATAGACGAACACGACGCTAAAATGTTCTACAAACCTGGGAAGGAAACTTTTGTAGATGACGCTCTCTCCCGTCAAATGTAAACGTATTACAGGATGAGCCCCAGTGCCCCAGTCAGACGCTGCTACCATTCACAGCGAACTGTTACTAACATACGCCGTAGAAACAACGGACAAACCTATAAAGTGCTTCATAAACCAAATTGTTCTAGAAGAAGCACGTTTCCCACTGAAATCTCATCTTATCTCAATCTCATACTTTTCGGCAGTAAAACTGGCCACCTAATCAGCTTCTCCGACAAAAACAATATTTTCGAAACCCTCAAGGAGGTAGTCAACACCAACGTAGTAAATGCAATACACTGCGATTTTCCGACTCTGGCCTGTTTTCAAGACGATTCGGTACTTAATTTCCCAGCAACAAAGTTCTGGCATTGTAAGAATATTGTATCCGAAATGATCGAGATTATAATCGTAACAGAAAAAATACAAAAAGACAAGCCAATCAGTACAGATACAAACCAACGAGACAGAACAGGGCATTTGAGGTAAGAGAGAGGGTCTTTGTGAAGAACAATAAAAGACTAGGTAACAAGCTAACCCCGCTCTGCACGGAAGAAATAATACAGGCAGACAGGGAAGCGTCTGTTCTCATTAAGGGGAGGGTGGTCCATAAGGACAATCTTAGGTAGTTTGCGGAAATATTCGACGGTTTTCATTTTATCTTTACAGATTTACAATGGTTTACCTGATTACCGACTATTCCCATTTTAATTACATTCCGGTAATTGATGGAAAGTTATTCGTATAGGAGCAAAGGGATTTTATTAGGCATTTGAGTAACTTAATAGAATTTTCAGTCATAGTGGGTTGCTGGAACCCAAGATGCCTCAGATCCTCAGATGGTCCGAGTCTCAACTCATACAGTCAAATAATAGGCAGTTAGTGATCAACCCTGAAACCCAGCGACAGATAAATCACCTGACTAATACAGTCAATGAGATAATTAAAACAATGCGAAATGGATTGAATGACACTCCTCACTTGTATGAAACACTATTAGACAGAAATAGAATGATCATAACCGAGGTTGAAAACTTAATGCTCACAATCACTCTTGCCAAATCAAGCATAACAAATCCCACTATTTTTGATCATAGCTATTTGGATTGTCTGAACATCTCACAGAAGTCCCGATAGTTAGTTTAATGGAAGCCCCTAACATTAAGATTTTTCAATCTTACAATATTGTTCATATATTAATTAATTACCCTAGAGTTAAGTACAATTGCAAGGTGACACCATAGCTGAATGCGATAAGAACGTACTGGCGGCTGTACCAGCAGCACATCGACTACAGGAGATACCTTCTGCAATCTGTCACCCGAAGACACATGCGTGAGGGCGCTCCATGCGGGAGGCATAGCCAACTGCCATACCCAACCCAGCCACCTTAAATCAATCTCGCAGGTGGATGGCATAATAATTATCAACGAAAGCCCAGCCCGGCACACTGCAGACGATGGCCCGGAAATCGAGATTAACGGCACACACCTCATCAGTTTTGAGCGTTTTGCACTCATCAATGGCACAAAATATTTAAACCAACGAGAAGCCCTGAGTAAGATTCCGGGCATGTCACCGTTGCTGAACATAATCAACCACGATCCCTTTCTGAGCATGCCATTGCTCAGGGATCAGGATGAGGTTGTGGCTGCCGGTTCACCGTGGCTTTTTTTGCTGGTGTGGTCGGGTTCACCCTCATATTCAACAGTTCTTTTTCCTCTACCTATGCTGGAGCAGAAGACGAGCGTCAATGGAAATACAAGGGGCCATCGACAAATTCAACGTGACCGAGGACGATCATGGTCTTTAAAGGGGAGTAGTTAACTAGTAACCCTCGCTCCCTCTAACTACTCGAGCAGACCCCGCACTTATAACGCTGATACAGGAAATTACAGCGTTCAGTGCCTTGGCCAGAGCGGTAACCTGACACCTTGGTTGTCTGCGCGTGCAGTGCTGGGGATTGTGTCGAGTCAGCATCTGTAACTTCCCATTTTTGTAGTTTTGCTTTTGCCTTCTGCACTAACTGGCATTAAAATTTGTACTTTAGATTTATTCTGGATACAATAAAGAGCAGTGGCCCATTCGAAAGAACTCCGGCACAGCCGATAATCTTTTATTAATATTTGAATTAATGCCAGTGACTAAAAGGGAAGTTAACCTTCCATCGTAATAGACTTTTAAGAAGAGGATTTTCCCACCCCTCCAAGTGACTGATAGCGGTGGACCAACTTCGAAGATATTTGGCGCTCAGCGGAAAATTTCCTTTTAATTTAGTTAACCTTCCATCCTAATTGAATTTTAAGAAGAGGATTTCCCTCCAAGTGACTGACGGCGTTGGATCGACTTCGAAGATATGCAAGTTAACTGCAGTCAACCCAACTAATGTCGTTGACCGCAGTTACGCCAACAACAACTCAGCATATTTGCGTGGCCGCTGTGAGTCTCTGTTAGCTTTAAGTTCTTTTTCATATTCAGTTTGTATTGATAATTTGAATAAAGAGCACCAGCTCTCGCATTATTAAAACTCCGGCAACCGCCGTTAATCTTTTTATTATTGCTACACTGACTGAGTCTCTAGACCAGCAGGTTAAGAAGGGCAGTTACCCTTCCAACGTAATCACCCTAGTTCACCATTAGAGGGATGTAGAGGGAACCTCTACAGTGGATATAATTAATTTGCACACAAACAGTCGGCGGCTCTAGAGCTCTCTCTTACTGGCTTTTGAACGAAATGCAAAAGAGCTTGAAGCCAGTTCAAAAGCCAACACAAAAAAAGTGTGCAAAAATATCGTATGGCGTTACTTATCTTAATGAATCTATTGTTCGTTTTGCAAGCCGCTCGAAAAATACTGAAAGTGTGCCGTCTGGAATCTCCTAACGCCATCCAACTTTCTAGTATTTTTAATTTCGTGTGACCGTACAGGCCTTGAAAACGTAGCTGACGAACAGCCGTTTTCAAAATTTACCTCTCGCTCTCTCTCACTGCTTGAAAACGGTGTTTTACCCTCTCAATACCGTGCTTAACCAGGGATCAAAAAGTCTCTTAACACATGGGCTGAAAAGTCCCGTGCCTAACAAAGAACTTCTTTTTGTTTCAAAATTAGTTTTATTCACCAATGTAATCTCCGTCAAGAGCTACGCAATCATTATAGCGCCGCTATAACATTTCAATACCACTTTTATAGAACGATTTATCTTTTGACTAAAAATAGGACTTTGTTTCAGCGATAACCTCTTCATTCTGTCTGCGAACAGCCAGTAGTCGACGGAAGCCAAATCTGGACTTGTGGCACGGTGCGTTTTCTTTCCCATATGCCTTCGGCATTTCGGCCTTCAAACGCTTCAATAACGCTATATACTTACTATTCGCTGTTGATGGTGTGTCCTTTCTTAAGATAGTCGATGAATATTACATTCAAAAATACCGAGACCATAACCATTCCAGCCGATTGTTGTGGTTTCGGTCTCTTTGGTTCACCAGTTGCTGTCCACTCAGGTGACGATCGTTTTGATTCCGGAATAAAGTGCTGGATCCATATTTTATCCATTGTCACATATCGACGCAAAAATTCTGTTTTATTACGTTAAAACATGGCCAAACACTCCTCAGAATCATCAACACGTTCTTGTTTTTGGTAAACCGTGAGAAAACGCGGAACCCACTTTGTACAGAGCTTTCTCATAGTCAAATGCTAATGCAATATAAAGCCAACACGTTCTTTTGATATCTTTACGATGTACGCTAACTTCCGCATCTTCACTTTTCGATCATTCAAAATGATTTTGTGAATTTTTATGTTTTCTGGTATTATCGCCTCTTTCGACCGTCCACTGCGTTCTGCGTCATCGGTATCTCTACTACCACGTTTAAATTCAGCAAACCAATGTTTTATTGTTGTTGTCTGATGGAGCGGAGTCCACACTTTTCAAGTCATTGCTTCGCTTTAAGCTAGCAAGAAGCAGTGTAACAGAAAATTGTTTTTGGTCCATTGCTGTAAGGTCATGTAAGGTCAAATAATACGAAAAAATACAAGTTTTTGTAATTTTTTTCCTGACTACAAATGTCATATCAAATTTGTATAAAAAAATATTTAAAAATATGGCAATGGCAGCAATTGTCCGGACGTGAAAAAACTTGAATTGCGGTGCCCCTTATAACTCGGTGCTGTATCATCTGAAATTAAAAAATCCAAGTTCATTCGTTAGATTATAGTTTACCGCAGGTAGCGCTGTTGAGTTTTTTTGAAATTCCAATTTTTTGGGTTCACCGACTTTGAAAACGTGAGTTGTGGGAACAGAAAAAAAAAAAACAGTGTAACATAACTTGGCAATTTTTCTTTAATTAACTTGCAATTTTGACACAATATTCTTCAGATATTATGCATTTAATTTGAAAAAAATATAATACCTTACCCCAAGTAACGATAAGAAGGTTAAAAAGGGATCCATCTATTATACTGTAACGAATTTCGGCCGTGAGCTGGCCACAGTCGAGTTCACTACGGAAAGCCGAGCGGAACTTTTTAATAGGTGTGGCTGCCTCGAGCCCGGTCCTGCCCAATCCGTCGCCCCGATACCTGACTGGTATCGAGAAGTCTTGGTTGATATTTCTTTAGTCTTTATTTGGGAGCTGGCCCTCAACTGGCCCTCAAAAAGAAGAGACGGAAAAAGAGGCGCTTAGAGAGACCAGGCGTCCTGGCTTGTCAAAAGCTCTCATAATCGCGCAAAGGAATTCTTCGCGTTGCCAACCGCCTGAAATATCGCCGGCTCTTTGGATCTGTCGGTTTTCGTTACATTACCCCCTCTCAGACTCGAGCCTCCCGGCCGAGTAATTAGGGATTTGGGTCCCGATATGGTGACAGGCGGTTGACATGAACGGTCCTGGTGGCACGTTTCCCTGGTAGGCGGATCTCGTACACCAGGTCAGTTGTCGACGAATGACGGTAGCCGGTCCAATCCAATCCGACTGCAACTTAGGGCATCGTCCTACCCTTCGAGTAGGAGCGTAAAGCCATACTTCGTCTCCAACGACGAACTCCACTGGGTGCGAACGAAGGTCATAGCGTAATTTGTTGACGTTGGCGGCCGCAATTAAGTGTTGTCGTCCGAGCTGCTGCGGTTGTCGTAGGCGATTCTGCATCTGGTCTACGAATGCCGGATAACTTTCCGGACTAGGTGACGGTCGCCCGTACAACAATTCGACTGGTAGTCGGAGTCCACGTCCCAACGTCAGTAGCGACGGGGAGATTCCAGTCGCTTCATGTGGGGCCGATCGATAGGCCCATAGAGCTAGCGGCAACAACCGTTGCTGGGATGCAGCAAGGTGTAATGCCATCTGCGGCACGTAAGGCAAGAGTGGGCACTTGGGCAATCCCGCTGCTGGTGACCTCGTGCCAAACAATTCACACAGAGTTGCTTTCTTCGGACGATATTTGATCGCTCGAATTCTGGAACACAGGTCACACCTTCTGGGTGTTGGAATTACCCTGAAATCGGAAGAATGAAGGCGGGCTGTGGGGTGCTCTTAGTCGCCGACCTTGGCTGGAAATACCCTGAACCGGCAGGCGTGACGTCGTCGATGGCCTCCAGCGTACGATGGCGTTCGGTCAGAAACGCGCCTAGCTCTTTCCAAGTTGAATTGTTGGCCTTATTACGGATAGATTGCTCCCACAGGGAAAGCGTTAGTTATGTAAGCTTGGAGGAAATTATATAATCGAGAAGAGAGTCCTAAGCCTCAACTTGAATAGAGGACATCTCTAAGGCGGTGAGGCAATTTTGGATGGTGCCTTGTAGTTCTTTCAGCGCGACTCCGGACTCTAAGAAGATAGCCTGGATGTTGAAAAGGATTTTCAACTGACTATTGACCAACAACCGCCGATTCTCGAAGCGGTCGGTGAGGCTTCGCCAAGCTGAGACGAACCCTTCATTGGTGAGCGGGGCTTTGGAAACAATGGAGTGCGCATCGCCACTTGTTTTGGATAGTAGGTGGAACAGTTTCTCCACCGGGGTGAGACGCGAGTTGTGAATATATACCGCAGTGAAAAGGTCTCTGAACGTGGGCCACCGAAGATAGTCACCATCGAAAACTTCGGTGTCCACCGGTGGCAGAGAACATCCCGCGGAAAGGGGTGGTTGCAAGCTGTCAGAAGTCTGAGTGGACTGGGAGGCGCCCTTCTCTGCTGTTACTTGAAGTTGGGCAACACATGTTGAATAGACGGAGTAACAATCGTAGTATTTGGATTAAAGCACTGTCGCGTCGGACGTACCATCAGCGGACACGGAAAGAAGATCAGAGCAGCTCTCGTAGCTCTTTTACACCTTTTCCCACAAGGCCCAAATCTGCTCCCGATGGAGCAATGTCAACTGCGGTTTGAGCCATCTTTCTGCGGTGGAATAAGTGAGTCTCAAAGAAGGGTTCACGGAATTTTTGCTAATTGCTCGTGGAACTACGGTAGTGGGCCTCGGAATTAGCTGGGACGGCGGCGGAGATGCGGATTGGAAATACGGATACAATAGTCCCGGGGGAAAAATTTGGGCAAGAGGTTGGCCGTAGTTAAAAAAGTTGTGTTGCTAATTGTTTCGTTCACTTTGAATTTTGAAATTATAGTATCGGGACTAGTTCCTGGAGTCGTTGGCCGAAAATATATTGGAAAATATATGGGCATGCATGTTATAGGAACCATGTGTCCGGGCACAGTGGAGCGTCGAGAAATAGACTGTATTGAATTCCGCGAACAGAAATATTTTGTATGGACACGGCACAAAAGACGACAAAAAATATATCGCGGCAGCGGCGGACTGTTCGCCGAACATGGTGAACTCCCGAAACAAGTGCACACTGGCTATCCGATATTTATTATGTCCCTTTTTACCGCAACACGATTTCACTTTTCACGGTGAGGTTTTTTTATACACGGAATTATGATGTGCAAGAGGTTAGCATTCGTGTGTGTGTGTGTATGTGGCTGAAAAACAAATCTGGCGGCAGTGGTGGACTTTTCTGCGAACGGAGCGAACTCCCGAAAACAGCACACCAGCGGGCCGATATTAATTATTCCTTTTGTCCGCTACTCTTATGTCACTGTTCACTGCCTATGCACGGATCTGTGTACATATGTACATATGTATGTGCAAGAGGTTCGCATTCGTATGGCTACACATAGGCCCTAGCCGTTGGCAAGTTGATGGGCAACGGGCAATGGAAGAATCGGCGAGGAAACTGGTGGCGCACAGAAGCGGACACCGATAAAAATTTTGGAGGAACGGAGGCGAATAGAAATTGGAGTTTCTCAACTGCCTTGGTGTCAGGAGAACTCGGACTGGGAGTTGACACGAATGAAAAAGGAAATCTTGCGAGAGTGCGACCGAAATTGAGTGTTCGGCCCACTGTTGCAGATCGGCAGCGAGAATAGACGGAGAAGGAAAACTGGTACTTATCTTGGCGGACAGATGCCTGGAACTGCTGGTGACCTGGAGGATATCGTGCAAGGAATCCGGCTAGAAGGACCAAATGTTTGGGGGCGATCCTGCCCGCAAAGATTCCTTTGTCAGAAGCCAAAAAAATTCCCACGTCGCGAGACGAACAAATAACCCGTCGGGGTTCGGAAGAAAAAAGCGGGGGCGTCGTGGGGTAATTTAGCGTCAGCTTTATTTCGCTGCATGCTTAAGACTAAAAACGAGCCCAAATCTTAACTTAGAACCGATCTCCGGTCGCTTTGCCTCGTTAAAGCGGGAGCGGGAGATCGTCAGTAGTCGGGGTGCGAGAGCAAGCCGGGGACCGAAAGCTCGCTCCTGAGCAGAGGCGGCATAGTGGGCCCCTCACGTAAATAAACTTTATGGCGATATCTCTTCCCCTGTGAGTTTTTTGGTGATGTATACGTGGTTCAGGTGGTATTCTAGTCAAGTTTTATAAATTTATTGATTTAGCAGTGACCTGCCATGTTGTTTGTTTTTCTATATATATTTATTAAAAATTTCGAAATTTTATTAATCTTACCTAAGTATATGTATGCTGAATAATATGATCACATATTATTGATGGATCAGTAATCACTGATCAAGTGTATTCTGCTGAACGCTTATGATATGTACATTACTCCATCGTAAAAAAAAAATCAGCTACGATTCATTCAAATTTGCTTATCATATATCAGAACTGAAATGGACGAAATGGAAAACAGCTCGGGACATTCTACGATTCTTTTAATTGTTTAAGCAATAACTTTTGGTATGGGTAATTTAGGAAACGGGACATTTAATAATAGAGCTAAGAAAGTGTGTAACGAGTGAATTTTATAACTGTGAATATGTTGAAAATATAACCCCTAAAACCATTGAATATATATATAATAAATTTGGAATTATGTAAAAAGAAAGCAACAGAACGAAATCAAAATTTATCCGAAAAAAATCTGATTGGCTTGCACTAAATCAAAATTTAGGATGTCCGATATTGAGCCTATTAGAGTGCTCAGAAAGGACTTATCGGATAGATAGCTAGCCGTTATGGTAGATGGAGTTCCCCTAGTTTGTAACCAAAAGCTCGAACATATCACTATTAATTTGGACTCTCGAATTTACGTGCATACATTAGTTTTTATTCCCCTTAAAGGTATTATAATTTCAGTCAGAAGTTTGCGACGCAGTGATGGAGTCATCTCAAACCATATAAAGTATATATATTCTTAATCATCATTAATAGCCGAGTCGACCTAGCCATGTCCGTCTGTCCGTTTTACGCAAACTAGTCTCTCAGTTTTAAAGCTATCTGAATGAATCTTTGCAGTTAGTCTTTTATATACTTTGACTCGTGTATAAGCCGGATCGGACGACTATATAGCTGCCATAGGAACGATCAGAAAATGTTTAGAAAAAACGTCTAATTTAATTTGATGAAAATCTGACTATTATATCATATAGCTGCCTTAGAAACTATCATTAAAACATAAGAGAAAATGCCAAACTGTGAATGTAAAACCTTAACTGTACGACCGTAAATATAGTATAGGTGACTAAAATAAAATTAGGAATTACTTCCTTTATTTTAACATAAATATTGCAACACATTGTATTAATTATTAATGATCAAATTCCACATTGCAAGGGTATACAAACTTCGCCAGGCCGTAGTTTCTCTATCCTTGCTGATTTTAATTCGATCATTAATAACTTATGCAATATAATTTATGCATAATTATGTTAAAAAATCATCATCACCTTTTTTTTTTTTTTGTCGTCGTGTGTTATTGATATCCAAAAACAGGGTTAGCAGATTTTAAATGACTATGATGTACATGTATACGCTACTGGAATAGAATAATAAGAATTGAAAAATGTGCAAGATTACTGCCAATTTTATCATCAAGGTACAAAAAGTATGTTCAAAGAATTGATATAAGCTTAATACTGACTGGGAATTGAGGCGTTAGACCATCTGAAATTTAAATAAAGCGTTTTTAATAATTTTGATGCTGATAATTTAACGATCATTTTAAGACATTTGACTTGAAAATTTCTCATTATAACGGGTGTTTATGACGTCATCATCTCCGTATGCGTTTTTGTCTCGAACTCTTGTTAGCGATCGGATTCAGACAATTCTGGATGTCTCAGAATGAGATCAGAAACGGCTGATTTATATTAAATAAATCTATAAATATTTTTTAGTCGCAAAAAGTAATTAAAACAATAACATCAAAAAATCTAAACAAGTGTTAATGATTATTAAATTAATTATTGATATATAATTTTGCTTCTTGTTTACATAAATTAATATGTTGCTACAAAAAAATAGTTTCTGTCAACCAAACAATAACAAAAACACGCACACAACCTTTTTTTGGTATTTCTTTTCATCCTATTTTTCTTAGACCGTCTTGCTCGCACCCATAATGTATGCATACCAAAAATTACCTGCGACCGATCTTTGCTTGTGTGTCGGGTGATTCGAAACATTGTGCCGCAATGAAAGTTCAAAGGACGTAATGTCTTTCTCGACAAGCAATGGTTCATATCGCTTGACGCGACTACCATTCCCCTAAAAAATAGCCCCAAACTCATTCCTGAGAATGATGACTATAGCATTCTCCGGATTAGAACCTTCTCAAAATTTCTATTACATGAATGACATAATAGTCGTCGGTTGTACCGAAAAACATATGCTCAAAAACTTTACTGATGTTTTTGAGAAATTTAGGAAATACAATGTTAACTTACATCCTGAAAAAGGTTAATTTTTCATGCATAACGTCACATTTTTGGGACACATTTGCAAGAAAAAGGAATCTTGCCAGACGTCAAAAAATACGTCGTCACCAAAAATTACCCAGTCCCATATGATGCCGACAGTGTTAGACGATTGATTGCTTATTGCAATTATTATAGACGTTTTATCCAAAATTTCGCCGAATATTCCTGTCACATAACAAGATTATGTAAAAAAGATGTTTTATTCGAATGGATAGCTGATTGCCAAATGCCTTTGAACATCTCAAATCGGCTCTAATAAACCCAAATTTATTACAATACGCAGATAAAAAGGGATGCCAGTAAGCAAGCATGTGGAGCAGTTTTAACTCAAAATAAAAATGGACTTCAACTCCAATTGCATATGCATCAAGATCGTTTACTAAGGACGGAAGTAATAAAAGCACAACAGAACAAGCAGAACAGAACAATTGAAAATCCTGCACAGGGACAGAACAAGTAGAATTGGCTAGGCAACCTCTTAAAAAAGCTTCAAAGCGCAACATATATGATGACGAAGTACGTAAAGTAGTGACATGGAAAGCAAATTATTGCAAGATATGATGTTGGCGATTTGTATACTAATGAAATTCTGGACTAAGGTCAGTTCTTTTAAAGGCTTAAAACGCAAGCCGGTATATGAAATCAACCAACTGAAAGTGGCGGTGTAGGAAAATATCTTTAAACATGTTGCATTAGGATCAGCGCCACTCAAGCCAGCGACTCTAAGAATGAATTATAATAAAAAAGAAGCTTTATTGTCTATATTTCATGATGATCCAATAAGAGGAGGACACACAGGCTTTACAAAAACCTTGGCCATGTTCAGAAGACATTACTATTGGAAAGGTATGACTCGACGAAAATGTCAATAATGCCAAAAAGCTAAGACAACAAAGCAGACAAGAACACCCTTAACCATTAGCGAAACACCAATGAATGGCTTCAACAGAGTAATATCAGACACAATTGCTGCACTACCAAAATCGAACAATGGCAACGAATACGCAGAAAAACTAATATGCGACTTAACCAAATATTTATTAGCCATACCAATTCCAAATAAAAGCACGAACATCTTAGATAAAGCTATTTTTAAAAAATTGATTCTGAAGCACGGTCCAATGAAGACGTTCATTAAGGACGTAGGAACAGAATATAAAAATTCAATAATTGACGCCTTGTGCAAATATCTAAAAATACAAAATATTAAATTTACTGCGCACTACCATCAAATAGTAGGAACAGTCGACAAAAGGCCATAGAACATTAAATAAATTCATCAGATCCTACATTTCAGTAAATAAAACTGAATATATTTTCAACACTACATCCTGTAAAGCACATAATTACCGTCCATATGAGCTAGTATTCGGTAAAGCAAAGATGTAGACGACTACACTAAGAATCAAAGTATAGGTTAGAATTACTTTTTAAACGAGCTAGAATTATGATAGAAGATAATAAAAATAAAAATAAGGAATATTATGATAGGTAAGTTAGAGATATTCAACTAAACATAGGAGTCGAAGTTTTGCTTAAAAGGGAAACGGGACATAAAATAGATTATAAATATAAAGGTTCGTATACTGTTAAAAACATCGGAGAAAGAGGTACCATCTGATAATAAATAAAGAAATAGTAATGGTCTGATCAACTAAATAAGTTAAAATATACGTTTCATAAATTCTATACAGAAATATTATAATAAAATAATAAAATAAATAAAAAATATCAATTCATTCTGGTTCGAAAAAAAAAAATATATATATATATATATACATATAAAAACAAGTAAAAAGATTATCATATTTTCCAAACTTTTATATTAACACTTAAATTTCAAATACATATTATGACTAGAAAATAACTTTATTTTATAACATTATTTTTCCAAAGGTGGTAAATGTACACATATAATCAATACTCACATTACCAAGAGTACCTTGTAAAGAATTCCACGATCAACGATTCCATGTTTGAGCGCACGTAAAACTTAAACGAATAAATTAATGATTAAAGATTTTTTTTAATTTTGAATAGTATTTTATTTGTAACATTTAGGCATAAGTAATGAAGTAATTGAAGAAGCGATAGAATATTAATACTTCATAAACAAAAACAAGCGGCATGTACTCAGTTTTGGACCATTTAAGGAAATATACAAAATAAATTCATTATTAATGTTTTTTTCCAGACACCCATATTTTCTACGACACGTTTTATACGTTTTGACATGCTCTCAAAAAAATTTTCAATAATTCCTTTCGGTATATTGTTCCACTAGGTTTCAACACGCCACCAAAGATCGTCCGAGTTGGATGGGGATGTTTGATACTGCTCGAGCCGTCGCTTCTCGATTGACTATAGGTTTTCAATCGGATTGAGGTCGGACTTTGCGCTGGTCACTCCATCATCTTAAAATTTTTATTTCGGACCCATTTTTTTTTAATTTTTATGCACAACGGTCAACAAAATTGGAAAGATGGGCTTGCAAAATGCTCAAATTGTCTTCCTTTCGCATAATCCCGTTAATTTTGTGCAAGGGTCCAACGTGCAAATACGAGAAACATCCCCAGGCCATTATATTGCCGCCTCAATGTTTTACTGTTTGCTTCACATGGTGCTAGGATGGTGGTAGGATAGGACGAACTAGTAAAATAAGGGTCATTGTATTTCTTCGAACACCATTTAATAAAACCATGCACACCCCTGGCTTTATTCGCCATGGACGAAATATGATCGATAAAGTCAAGTTTAGGATTAGGATGTTAAAAATAAAGGAAGTTATTCCTACTTTCAGTCACCTATTCTTATTGTATTTACAATTGTATCGTTACAGATTTATATTCACATTTTCCTCTATGATAGTTTTTATGGCAGCTGTATGATATAGTAGTCCGATTTTCATAAAATTAAAATCGAAATTTTAGAATAATACAAAATGGCTATTACTCAAATTATATGAAAATCGGTTGAAAACCAGAAAAATTATAATTTTTCTCTAACAATTTTTTGATTGTTCCCATGGCAGCTAAATGATATAGTCATCTTATTCGGCTCGTTTCGACATATATACGAGTGAGAGTATATAGAAGACAACAGTTTCATTCAGATAACTTCAAAAGTGAAAAACTAGTTTGCGTAGAAACGGACAGACGGACAGGGTTAGGTCGACTCGGATGTTGATGCTGATCAAGAATATATATACTTTATATGGTCGGAAATGACTCCATTACTGCGTTGCAAGGTTCTGACTAAAATTTTAATACCCAGCAAGGGTATAAAAATTAGGTTCATTCGTCCATGTAAGAATAAGTCTGATTTGAATAAGTAGAACTTGAGCAAGTTGTTAAAAAAACTGCGCAAATAGATCCGCAGTAGCCTAATCATTATTTACGGTAATATTTTCAAATGAAATTGAAGAAAAATTTGTTTTAGTCGTACGTTTAGTGTTAACGAAATAATAAAACTTTTTTGGGTTCTGTGAGAAATGGACCCTGGAACGAGTCAAATAGTTTCTGTAAAACTGCACGATCAAGAAGTGCAGATTGAGAACCGGTTATTTTAAATTTAGCGTACAGCCTAGATTTTTTATTTTTAAGTCAGCTCAACTTTTTAGTAAGCCACGGAAGCTTATTCGAGATTGGCGGATAGTATAACGGAACAAATTCAGTAAAAAATAAGTTCATGACATTGTAAAAAATATCCACGGCAACTGCCATGTCAGTGCACATGTATAGATCGAACCAATTGAATTCATATATAAAATTATTCTGCCGTTCAAAGTCCGTCTTTTGAAAACATTCGACTTTCGACATTCGACGCGCACCACAGCGGGTGGGGGAGCCCCGATATAAACGACAGAGGTGAGTCACTTTTAGACTTTATACTTTCGACTAACTTATTTATAGCAAACGTGGGGGAGGAACATGCCACCTCGTCCAACTTGCTAAATATAACACTCGTAGCAGGACATAGTACTATGGTATCAGATTGAAAAATGTTCAAGAGACCATCCTTCTCAGACCATAAATACATACTGTTCCAAAACGAATTCGATTACTCTCCAAAATTAACAGTATTTAGAAACTCTCGGAATACTAACTGCGGAAAGTTAAAAGACAAGCATGCCCGTTATCAAGAACCAAGAATTGGACCAGACCACCCTCGTGGAACAGGGACCTTTCGCTCCAGCGAAGAATTCTTCAAAACCGTCAAACAGGCGAAACAAAGAAGCTCTTGGAAAAACTTTTGCTTCAACATAGAGACGGCCCCGTAAACGGCTAGTCTCCGGAAATTGCTTTCATAGCAACCCACCGTACAGAGTCAGTTCAAACGCGACGACGGATATTGGACTGAGGGCAGCAAAGAGACCCTAACAGCACTAATAGCGCATCAACATATTAACTAAAGTATAAAGAAAGAAATGGCCTAACCTAAGCAATCTATAAAAAATTATTCAAAGTCATTAAAAATGACGTAACACGAAAAGTAGTGACCTTGCACGTAAAAAATATGCTGTGTTTCTTTAAACATGGAAAGAAAATTACTGCACATATGATGTTAGCGATTTATATACTAATGTAACACTTGATTTAAGTGCATTTTCCCAAAGCCTTGAGATGAAAGCCGGTATAAATAAAATCACCAACATCCTTAAACAAGTTTCAATTGATAATTTCAAGCAAATGGGCAATAAAACAATAATTTCATTGAGAGTAGCTCTACTCTACCAGGTGACCTTGATAGAAAATGAAAAATAAGCTATATTGTCTACATTGCACAACGATCCTAAGCAAAGTCACACTTGCGTTACAAAAACGTTGGCCAAGGTTCAAAGACAGTGGTTGCGTTCAGCAGAAACACATGATCACTGATCAGTGATGAAAAATAACTCTTATGATAAATTAAGCCGTCTAACTTCCTGCCAAAAATTATTTGATTTTGCGTAAAAGGAAACAGGTCAAGACATTCAAAAATATTCTATAACTGTCCAGACAATAAATTTTGACCTGCCACCTACACAAATAATTTGTTATTTACTGTAACAGCTCCTTATCATAAACAGACAGGTTTTCAAGTTTATTTTGTCAATTGCTGCAATTACAGCACTGCACTCCACATTAGTGGCTACAGAAAACAAAATTCTAAATAAAGAAATAAATATTATTGTGGGAATGTGTCTGGCATCTCCGTTCAATCAATCCCACCACACTCCAGAAGGAGAAAAATGCAAGAGGTGAAGAGGAGGAGTTCGCTACGAGAATAAGACGTGCGAGCTTACGACGGCTAAAACGACGATTAACAAAAGCAAACGACGCGGTTAAAACCGAACTAAAACTACGTGTATCCTTGAACTATATTCACTTTATATTAATCTAAAATAAATAATCCATAATATTATTAAATACTATAATAAAACTTAAAAGCTAGTTGGATTTCTTATTTTAAAAGGAAAACAATCCCACATTAACTAATTATTTTAAAACAACTATGGATGCCACTGATTTAATTATTTAATTTGATGATGATTTAATTTATATTTCCCTTGGTTTGCAATAATTTTTTTCCATTATTATTATCGATATTTTTACCATTGATACGATCCATCGCGGAAAGGAAGCGTACTTTTTTTAAGCTCCCAATTCAAAACTGCTTCATTCAATTCAAAACTGCAAGTTTAGAGAGGGGTTGTGTCATTGTCCGAGATAGGCCGTTGTCATTTATGCGCACCGTAGCGCGTCTTAGCTCCGCTGTAAACCTCCTCCATAATGCCCTTGCGCCTCTCTCGTCGGGGCAAGGCAGGAACACAGATGAAGACCATGTCGCCTAGACGGATGGGCTCCGTCCAAGCCCAAGAGTAGGTAGGTACTCCAGGACCCACCTCCACTGCTTTCGTGTAGAACACTCCTTGGGCACCACCGCATCCAAGCCAGGTGTATCCGGCAGGTTTCCACCGGCAAGTGGGTAAGCGGACGCGAATATACGAGATTCTCCTCCTCGATCAGGAAATACTCCAATACATGGTCCCTTGGCGCAACTTCCTTTAGGATATGACGCAGTGCTCTTCTGACGCACTGCACCATTCTCTCCCATATTACTCATTCAGACACCCGTCTGGGCAGTTGAAGATTCATTAAATTCTTCTGCTCGATAGTTCATTCTGAATTTTTTCCACCTCGAACACATCTCCCACGAAGCTCTTGCCGTAATCGCTGCGCAGTCTATGTACTGGTCCTTTACGGCAGACAAAAATTTCTAATTGGGAATTAATTAATTCGAATCCGTCGACAGGTCATGCGCCAACTCCAGGTGAATCGCCCTTTTCGTCAAACACGTAAACAAAGCGACACAACGCTTCTCTTTGTGACAGTGGTCCAAAGTATTTCAATTCAGTGCATTTGAATGGCCATCTACCCGCTTGCAGTCGATCTCCTGGATGGGGTCCCATTATCGGTGGCACCGGCCGCGCTCGCTGCAACTTGCAGCCGTTTCACGACGAGATCACTTTTTTCATCAAACGCCTCTTCTTCGTGACCCAGAATCTCGTCCGGATCTCCACAATCGTCGCATCCACGTTTTGATGCTTCTTCTTGACGTGAAAGTGATTGACAATCATCTTAGGTATTACGGGCCTCCTCGCACTGTACGGCACGCAGTTAATTAACAGGTTCTCCGCAGCCTGACATTCTGCTACAGTAAGGTCCACTTCTCTTTGCGACCGAGTCGCATCATCCACCGCATTTTCGGCTGTAAGTACCCATCGCCAATGGGAAATCTTCGACGAATACAAAATCTCCGACACTCGATGCTGAAAAACTGCTATTACCGGTGCGTGCTGCCAATCCATCTCAGCACCGTCTTCGAGTCTGTCCATAACACCACGTCATTGATGACCACACTGTGCTCCTCCTTGACAATGTTCATCAGTCTGGTTCCGAGAACTGCTGCCTACAGCTCCAGCCGTGGGATCGACATCGCTCTTATCGGGGCACACTTCGTCTTCGCATTAGAAGCTTACCAGCACGTTGTTGTCCTCATATGTGACCCTCCAGTAGGTCACCGCCGCGAATGCAGATTGGCATGCATCCACGAACACGTGCAGCTCTATGGCTGTAACTACTCCGCGCCCAAAATAATGGCGAGGACATCGGAACTGTCCTACGGCGTCCATTTCTTTGCACCAAGTCGCAAAGGCTTTGCTAATCTCCTCCGGTAGTGGTTCGTTTCACTGGATCTTCTGCCTCCAAATCTCTCTCAGCAAAAGCTTCACTGTAATCAACAGGCAGTACAGGAATCCCAGTGGCTCAAACGTCGACATCACTAGGCTCAAGTATTCCCTTTTTGTAGGAACTCGATCTCCTCTTAGAACGCTGCTTGGCAATCGGTGATACTCCACTTTGAATCAAGGGTCTTCTACTCAGCCTCTTCCCACCAAACGCTCTTGACTTGTCCAGGCGGTCCCAACGCCGTCTCCACGGTGGGTTAGCTGGATGAGAACTTGCATAGTTCGAGTCCAGCTGCCGCGTGTATCTGCTACACTCGGGTAGATACGCTGATAGCTTCGCGCTCTGTAGTGAAACTGTTCACGTATTCGTCGACGTTGACTGCTCTCGGATCTAAATCACTTCAGGGCATTCACAGTCTTCACGTACTGAGCAGCGCCCGTCGTCACCATCTCTCCAAAGGAATCTTTGGGAACATCAATCCTCGGGTCGGATCAGCACTTGGTGGAACACCTCCTTGATGTCGCCGCAGACTCCGACTACCTCTTCTCTGAAATGAAAGAGCACAACTGACAAAGACTTGTAGTACTGAGGACTTTTGTCCAACACCACATTTAACAACGTTCCACCAACTTTGGCTGCCGCATCAAACACAAGCCGGACCTTACCGGGCTTGTTCGGTTTTTCCTCCTCAGATTAGACAACATCCGGGCCGGTCATCTTGTTGATCGCATTTGTTTGGTCGATGTTAGCATGTAGAACTCGACCAATCGGCTTCTTTCCCTTTACATCCAAAAAGGGTACACACGACATTTGCGTACACCTGTAACCACGCGCTGAAGTGCATTATAGTGGGAAAGGGCTGAATCATCGCAGCATACCAGGCCCAATCCACTCGCTTACTCGTAGGGAGCTTGGCCACAAGCTCCTCAATGAGGAATGGGCTCCCCAGATGCTGCTCGGCCTTCTCCGCCTGCAAGATAGCCATGAGGTTACTCACTCAGGTTGCGAAGGGAACGATCTTCGCTAGATTGTGCTCCGAAATTGGTTGCACCTCTTGCACGTTGTTCAGCTGGCTGCGTATTAGCTGCTCCGGTCGGTCAAACCTAAAGTGCAGCTGCTCCATCACAGCGCTGACGTTCCCTAGATGAATCAATAGCGACTTCACTGCATCGCGAGCGTAATCCTCTAGCGCATTCAAGAACCTCTCATTGTTCTCCAAATCCGTTCAGTTATACGCTCGGGTCGTCTCCGTGAACGCACGCTGAAGATCGACCACTCCTCAGGCTGGGAAATCTGACAGTGGCGATGCCGGTGCCGCGTTGGGGATGTTTACACCTGGTAGCGTGAATCCAATATACTGTCTGCGCAGTACTTGTTGTAAATGGCGGCCCACTACCGACCCCGTTATATGGAGATCCAACGTGAGGCCACTGTGCTTCTATGTTGGGGAGCTGTTGTAATTTTCGAAGTGGCTGGGCTAGTGATAGCCGCTGCCGTGGTTATGTCTACCAGAGGCCCGGTTACTCACTGGCTGCTGATCCACTTGTGTTGTTATTGGGGTGGCTTCCTCTCCATTCAGCCGGGCGTTTCCACTCCCGGGGGAATGCTGCATCTTCCCAATTCCAATAGGCTCCACATCTCCAGTTCCAGTCAAAACATAACGGAAGACTTCTGGGCCGAGGCCGATAGTTTGATAATGAAGCACGTTTTATTCTAAGGAAAAATTTATTTAAGCTTAAATTTACATTCCAGTTAATTATGACTCGCGCTCACCGCAGTGTGTCCTCCTACTCTCGCACGACAATAAAAAAAACGCAATTTTGGCGGTTAACAATAGCGATGAAAATATGCCCGTATACACTTGGGCTGAAATACAATAGAATTTTTTGTCACTCTTAATATACTAACTACGCCTATCGATTACAATATTCGATCGTAGACAACATGGGACATGGGATTGCAATACAAAAATTCAATTGAAAATTATTTGTGCAAATATCTAACAATAAAACAGCCATCGCACACTATCACCAGGCAGTTGGAACACTCGAAAGAAGTCATAGAACTTTTAGCTAATACCACTGCGCAACAACCTTAATCAAAATTCGCTTCGCTGGAATTTAATCAATAATAAAAATAGAAAATATTATTGCCTGTATATAGTATAATAGGCAGACATAAGAATTGTTAGAGTTCTGTGGTATTGTTAATTTTTACGGCGGCAAATAAATCAAAAATATTTTTCATCTTATGACAGTCAACTGATGAGATTTAAACAAATTAAATATAAATTTGAATTAGCATTGTGCTTTGGATAAGCCACAGCTGTCCGATCAGCTGTTATCGAATAGAGGATGGAGATGTAGCTCTGTAGGAATCGAAGTTTCACACATGTGCCAAATAACCCAAAAGATAGTAATAGTATTACATTTGCTACTCAAATCTCTTCATATTGTTGAAGATGACTTGAATAAATTGAAAAATGCATCCAGTCAGGACGAGCATATGAATAATATTAGGGTATGCTTTTCAAATATATATTTTTACATCCGATTATGTATATATGTATGTTACAGATAAAATACGTAATTTCCAACACAACATAAAGTGAATTTAATGTGTACAGTTGCAAACAAAATAACATCAGCACTGTTTAAGTCCTTCAATTAACTGTCTAAACAATAAAAAAAAAAAACAAATAAATAATAGCACCATTATTTTGAAAATTTTTTATGTTCGTTAGATTGGCTTGAAAAAAAGGAAGTTGTTGTTCGAAAAAAAAAAAACTTTAAATAAAAGTTTCTAGGGTATGATGATGGCTAATGTCGTAAAATCCAGTAAACACGGAATTTTAAATTTAAAGGTATAGACGTTTTATACCCAAACATTTGGGAATTCCCTACACTACTAATCTTCTAAATTACTAAATTAACCGGCAACCAAAAACAGTTTTTCTTAAAGAAACTGCATTTCAGCAACTCCGAGGTCGCTGAAAATATAAACTGAATTACTAAAAGCAAGTTTGACTTCTATGTTTTACCGAGTTTGGTACAGCTACACCGTTCATTTTCAAAATTATGAATATGAACGATACTGAAAAGTTGCGATTTTAATTGGTTCTTTTATGTACACAGTTATCAGCACTCTAAAATAATAATTTCTATTTGTTTGTCAGGCATCGGCAGCATTTCGTTTTATTTTTTTTTTTTTCGATTTCCCGTAGTGTGATCTGTGTGATTTGTATATTTCAACGTCCATTGAAAATGGAAACAATTTCTTTTCATCATTCCAAATTTGTGAAAATTTGACCATATAGGCGTCGTCTCCAATTGTGAACTTAGAGAAAACATTTTTATAGTTAATAGACTACAATCTAAGTGAATGCTTCAGCCGGAAAAAATGGGAACATTAACGGATTTTGGACAGATAGCTTTAAAATGGGATCCCAAAAACTTGGAAATCCGTACAATGTCTGTTGAGAAAACTCTTGAGCCCCTTGTATTGCAAGTTACAACTCTGGTAAATACTAAGGGCCCAAGCAAAAAGAAGAAAGGTAAATTCGCTAAATATATATGCATACTTGTAACATAAATTCAAAAATTGCTAGTTTTTTGCTATTGTATAAATGATATGTTATGATAATGTTATTTAATAGTTTAAATAAGTTTTCTTCTGCAATCGGAAGTTTTTGTATCCTTTTGGTTTGAATATTCGTCTATTCTTGGGTTAGTACAACGTAATAATAATGACCTAAGTTTTGAATTTATGGGAAAATTCCGTTACCATATGTATCCATAATAAAAACAATAATTGTAACCTTATTGTTTTTATTCTTATCTTTATTCTAATCTTATATTTTTTATGTCTACTAGTTTTATGGCAGCCATAAGATATTGTGGTCCGGACAGACTTGTTCCGGCATGTAGTTTAATGACTCGATCCGATAGTCGGACAAGTATATTATGATAGATCTATTCTAAATGTATAAAAAATATAATTTTTTTAATTTAGTTTAACATTCTTAATATTACATAACGTAAAACAATGTAATATTTACAGCAAAAAATACTCCATTAGTTGAAACTCAAATCGGACATGAAAGAAAAAATGAATTTGGTGGCGAACACTTTGAAAAAGCTTGCAAACGCTTATGAATTTCTAACATCCCTAATATTAACATATGTTTACACCTAAGGGGAAGGTATCATCAAAGACATTACAGTTTATAAGATGCTTTACGACCATACATTCGGTTTGCAATATGAGGCTAATTTTTTCATTCAAACGACAATGGCGCTCTTCTTGCTCTCACAAAGTTGAGAGCGTAAAAATCTAAAAATACGTGTGTTGTTCTGTTCGCAAGCGCAACGACGAAAAATTTTTTTATTTTGTGCTGCAGATCGCTTATTAGGAAGAGAGGGGACGAGAACGGCAGCAGAAACAGCTGATCTCAAACATTTATTGCACTGTTTATGTATACATTTTCATATCAATGTGTTTGTTTGTTTTGATTTTAGCTTGATTACATTTTTTATTGCTGGAATGCCCTTATATTGTTTTTCTTCTTTATTTTTATAAGTAAAAAAAAAAAAAATACATAGTGTTTAATTTGAATATTAAATTTAAACGCTATACGTATTTATGTCAAAATTATAATATTACAAATAATAACAAGATATTGAGTTCATAATAAATATTGGTTTAAATCGTTTCCACGCCATCATAGAGGTAGACTTTCTGGCGCATTTTATTTATTGTGGTACCCCAATTGGCTTAGTCCACATTCAATATATAATCAATATCAAAATCATTGCTGTTCATTACTTATGGCATAAAATACTGAGCTTGTCTTGCTTCTTCTGCCTATCAGCTATCACAGTCCCTTGCCTTGCAATGCTTAAAAAGTAAAACTTTTACAAGTTTATTTAAAAGATCTATCTTATGCACATAACATTCATTATTTTTATCAAACCATAATGAGTAATCAATACTTTCATTTGTGCACTTAATAGATTGTTCCACAATAAATTTTCTAATATTTTGTTGTTTATTATTTTTGAATATTTTTAAAAACCTTTATGTGGTTTTTACAGACATTAAAAAATGTACCAGATGGTGCTTTTCCAAAGTCCGAGTCGCTCGAGTAGTTTTTTTTTCATGTATAAAAAGCTCAGATGGATATGTTAATTGCTCGTTTTCTTTAATAAGTAACGATCTGCAATTATCACAACTAGATGTCTTTGCAATATATCCACATAAAAATCTACTCGAGGTTAATTCAATGGGTACATTATTGCTCAAAAAATCACCCATATTTTTGTCAAAGTACCTTTCATTGTCTTGGATAAATATGATACAGCATATTCTTGCTGCTGTATTTCTTTCTTTTCAATGCCAGGCTGATGTATAATTGAATCAAACTCTACTGGCAACATAACATCATTATCTGATCCGCAATTTGTCTTTTGGGAAAATTTATAAATGTGCAAAGATATTAGTTTGGCAATTATAATATTAAATTCGTTAACTGAAGGGTTTCTGCAGTTACTACGCACGCAAACATATTTTAAAGCGGATCCTGGTTAACTCTACTAGTTAAGAAGAAAAAGTCATCCGAGTGGTCTTTAAAAAGATCTTAAACAAGTCCAATCATAGCCTCAGCAATTTGGAGCAAGCTATCAAGCAAGTTTTGGTTACAAGCTTTAATGGCCGCAAAAACAGTGTGACTAAATGTCTGTGTTGCCAAACATACCCGCATAAGCTCAAATCTATTTGGATTAACGTGACTTCTTGTTAATTTAGTCAGTCTCGTTACAGATCCCTGCTCTAGTTCGTATACCTCTCGTATAACATCAAAATCAACTATTCCGTCAGGGGTTTCAAACTTAGCTTTTAGTAAGTTATTTCTTATAGATTTGAAAAGATGCGGAATGTCATAAAACATATAATATTTTTTATTATTGAAGCTAAAATAAGGTTTCTCATTCGTGACTTCAAGTAACGAGGTACATTTTCTATTGTTACCTCCTTGATCATACACAACGCCTCTTACTTTGAACCCAATATTTTCAGCAATATTAATGTTTTTATAAATAAGACTTTTTAAACATTCACCTTTTATGTTTGTTTCTGGCACAAAATAATTCAATATAAATTTCCATTTTTTTTAAATACCCCGTATAACAAATACGCAAATGTGGCTTCCCATTTTATTTGAGCGTCTAGTAAATGCTCTAAGCCATCAATTACGTCAACTGACGAATTGTACGTCAAATTTTTTTTTATTGCCACTTCATCACAAGTTATTATGCATTCTTTTTCAGATTCAGTCATTTCTTTTATGGTATCTTTAAGGGCTGAGTACAAACATTCGTTGTCTCCCGACTGTAATTCTTTAATGCTGTTCCACTTTTGTAAAGACGAAGGACTAGGAAGATTTAATTCCAAAGAGTCCCTTAAAAACATATATTTTGAGGTCGACCTGTAATAAATGCTCTGCGCGAACAACTTTTCGGAATCATTCCATCTCATATTTGTTCCTTTTTTTTCTTTTAAAAGCATTTTCGTCAATATCTTTTCGTTTCCAATTAAATTCATATTTTCAATTTCAGAAAGTAGGTTTTTGTTTGCCTTTGCTTCTAACCTAATCACCTTTCTTTTTAAATTCGAATTTTCTTTTTGCAACTTCTTTATTCTCATTTGTCTATTATCAGACAATTTTTAAAGGCAAAAAATTTGTTTTGGAAACATTTTAATGTTTTTGTGCTTTTATGGCACTGACGACAAATTTCAGCAGGTGACTGTGAGCGGTGTCTTTTTAGTGGAGGCGAGCTCACAGCATTAAAATCAGTTTCATTACTATTATTATTATCACAACTGTAATCTTTTACTAGATTGCGATCTGGGATTGTTCCTCGCCTCAGATATTTTATCCCAATATCATCTGGGCAGAAATGATCTTGGCATAAAAACAGTGATGAACTGTTCGCCACGAAATCCTCGCTAAAGTGGCATTTTTCTGCCCATTTCATTAAAACTTCTGGATTTTTCTCAGGGAATTTAAACAATTTAAGGGCGGGAAAGTAATACCTAGATTTTTGGCAGTGGGGCAGACTGCCCTTGTTTCCACTGATTTGTGCTCTTTTTTTTGTTTGCCCTTGCCATAAGGGCTTTCAAATGGCCTAATGAACAACAACTAAACTACAAATAATGCAAAAATCAAACATGTTTAAATAGCAAGAAGCAACGCGTAAAATTGGCGCGCAAAGTTCCGAAACAAAGAAAAAAAATGTAATTTGCTTTTTATACCACTTATTGCACAATATTTACACTCACTTATAGTTTATGTCACAGGATTAAATTTTATTTGATAGGAAAGTGTTTGAATATTTAATTTTTAATAATCTCTCCCGATAAGACTCTATGACATTGTACGCAAGAAGAGACACCAAAAGGGGAAACCAAAGAATTGGCGCGCTTTTCTTACCCCGCTTTTTCACCCGAGCGTGCAAATCAAAACAAATTGAATCTCAGAAAATCATTTAACTACATTTTTTTTTCATATCATATCATTATGTAAATAACCCATAATATATACATGCGGAATATATAAATATGTATGTATATATTTTATATTTGAATTATTAAATTAAAATTATGAATTATTATTATTATAATTATAAAAAAAAAGATCATTTAAATAAATTCATAATAATGTATTTATTTACAATTATTATTTAATTCAATTGACTAAGAAATAATATATTATAAAATAAATTTTAGCCAGAAGTTTACAATCCAGTGAAAGACTCATTTCGGACCATACATACATATATTCTTGATCAGCACCAACAGCTGAGTAGATGCCCGTATGTTCGTCCATCTTTCCGTTTTTAAGTCTACCTGAATGAAACTTTGCAATAAGTCTTTTTGATCTTTTTCTAAAAATTTTCCGATCCAGCCCGTTCCGACATATTTACGAGTGAAAGTGTATAGAAGACTAACTGCACAGTTTCATTCAGATAGCTTCAAAACTGAGAGACTAGTTTGCGTAGGAACGGACAGACGGACATGAGTACATCGATTTGGCTGTTAATGCTAATCAAGAATATATATGTATACTTTATATGGTCGGAAATGACTCCTTTACTGCGTTGTAAATTTCTGACTGAAATTATAATACCATGCAAGGGTATAAAAATATTGAACAAATAAAAAATAAATAAAGCAATTTAGCAAATTGGAGTCGTGCTGCTATGTGACCCTCCCGCATACTAAAATTCACCGCAAATATTTGGTCGAGTCGCAATAGTTTCAATTTGGAGCAAAAAATAATTTAACTGTTTTATGTCTTATTTCCACGTTACATAACATTGCTTTAAGTCCATCGGAGTTACCATTTTGTTTTTAAGCTGTCGTGGTTTTCTTACATGTTTAAAGTTTTAATTGTAGTAAAATGTTATTTGTCAATATACAATTCAGGGAAATTAATCCAAATGCAAATTGCAAGGGTATATGTATAAATTGTAATTCTAATTAGTTTACGGCAACGGACTGCATGTATTAGAAAAACAAGAAAGAAAAACCGAACATTTTATTATTACCAAAAGTTACAAATATATTTAGAAAATAAAATTTAAATAATTTAATTATCTTTTTTAGGAAAATCCAAACGTGCGAGTGCCTTAGTTGCAGCAGTTGAAAAGGCTACCGAAAACTTTATCCAAAAGGGTGAACAAATTGCGTATGAAAACCCAGATATCACACAAGAAATGTTAACCGCAGTAGATGAAGTAAAAAAAACTGGAGATGCCATGAGTATTGCAGCCAGAGAATTTTCTGAAGATCCGTGTAGTTCCTTGAAGCGCGGAAATATGGTTCGAGCAGCTAGAAATTTACTATCAGCTGTAACTCGTTTGTTAATTTTAGCAGATATGGTAGATGTACATTTGCTATTGAAATCTCTTCATATTGTTGAAGATGACTTGAATAAATTGAAAAATGCATCCAGTCAGGACGAGCTTATGGATAATATGAGGGTATGCTTTTCAAATATATATTTTTATATCCGATTATGTATATATGTATGTAAAAGATAAAAGAAGAAATTTCCAACACAACATAAAATATGAATTTAATTTGTACAGTTGCAAACAAAATAACATCAGCACTGTTTTAGTCCTTCAATTTACAGTCTAAACAATAAAAAAAAGCAAATAAATAATAGCACCATTATTTTGAAAATTTTTTATGTTCGTTAGATTGGCTTGAAAAAAAGGAAGTTGTTGTTCGAAAAAAACATTAAATAAAAGTTTCTTCGGTATGATGATAGCTAAGGTCGTAAAATCCAGTAAACACGGAATTTTAAATTTAAAGGTATAGACTTTTTATACCCTTGCAGGGTATTATAGTTTCAGTCAGAAGTATGCAACGCAGTGAAGGAGACATTCGACCCTAAAAGTATATATATTCTTGATCACTACCAACACTTTAGTCGGTCTAGCCATTTCCGTATGCCCGTTTCTACGCAAACTAGTGTCAGTTTTGAAGCTATATGAATGAAACTGCAGTTAGTCTTCTAAATACTCTCACTAGTAAATATGTCTGAACGGGCCGGATCGGAAAACTATATCAAATAGATCCATAGGAACGATCGGAAAATTTGTAGAAAAATAATTATAACTTTCAGTTTTCAACAGATTTTCATAAAATTTGCGATATAAATTTTATGAAAATCTGTGATATAAATTTTATGAAAATCGGACTACTATATCATATAAGTGCCATACAAATAGAGAGTACATATAGCGGGAAATGCAACACCGTGACTGTAAATAGTAAAGTGATGTGTATAGCTTAATTTGATTTAAGTAGCCATAGAATTAATTCCTAGTGATCGAAATTAAAGGGTTTACAAACTTCGGCGCGCCGACGTTAGATTCCTTTCTTTTTTAAACTGTTTTTATTATTTTTGTTAAAAACCAAATCTTTATTTATTTTGGTTCAACTAAATAGGTTTACTTTAGGTTTTTTTTTACTGAAAAAAACATTCTTCCTTTCGCATATCGTAGAAATAGTGAATATATTTATCCGGTCCATCGAGGTTGAACATCTTATTGTCGGAGAAGACCATCGTGTTTCACTCCTTGTTCCACGACATGTGGTCTCGGGCAAATTTTAATCCTGCTTCCTTACAAGCATCATTGATGGGTGGTTATTTTTTACTTTCATTCTCTTCTTCGAATAATTCGATTTACTTTGGGCACACTTCCATTTACTCGGCATTCTTCCCTAGTTTTGCTAGTAGAAAGGTGGAAATTTTAGGCAGTTCGTCGTCTTTCCAATGCCGTTATAGGATATTTTTTCCTTAATTCATTTCCCCATAGTCTGCTTCATTGCGAAGAAGATTGCTTATAACGTTTTGACTTGTTTTGAGCCAGAGTAAATATAGTCTTTTAGTTTACCTTACCTTACCAAACAAAAAAAAAAAAAAAATAATATAACACAGGCTTTGAATTTTAATATACAAAAGAATTAAATTAATTAATCACGCTGTCAAACAAAAAGCAATATTAGCCATTAGTCAAAAATAAAGCACACATTTAATTTTACAATATTAGAAAAATTCTTAATAAACTTTGCATTTGTCGCGTTACTTGCATATAATAAGTAAAGAAGTCTAAGTCAGATGAGACAAAAATTGCGCGCACATTTTGAGAATTTTACGATATAAACAATATTCTGAATAAAAGTTGCAATTTCCCCGGTACTTTTATTTTACATATAAAGAGAAAACGAAGGTTTAAAATAAAAGGATAAGATGGGAAAATTGAATTGGAACAAATAAAGAGTGGAACAGATGATAACGATTTGTTAAACCTATTCAGTTGAGCGGCACTGTATACTTCTTTAAATGGGGTAATTTGGGTAACATGAGACTAGAATACGCCAATACGCCACTTTGGCTCCTATATCAACCACAGCATTATAGGAAGGTTTTAGCTTAAGCCGTATGATGTGAAAATTGAGCATCCCACAAATGGTGAGAGACAGCGTAGGCAACATAATAACGATAGCTTGACTTTCTTACCAGGACATGTAGGTAGCAGGAAATCGATAGTACGGGTTACTGCTAGATTACTGACTAGGAATTCAACGGAATACAATGAACTAAGGAAGTGCGAAAGTTAAATACAAACCGAATCAGCTGCAGCTTGTCTTAAGTCCAAAATATTCAAGTAAATAAATGGAACAGAAATTTCATTTGTTCATCGACACGTTGTCTAGGTAAACGAAATTATTTTCAATGCTTCAACATGAAATTAAAGAGCATATTTGAAAATGAGCGGCACAAAGAGTGTGAGAACCAAAGCGATTTCACCTGCGACCAGGTATTGAATCTACAAAAAAACGGCCAGTTCTAAAAATTTTTAAATGTCATACGCCATGCAAATTTCGTCACATTGTTAATTTTTAATGACGTTTTGGGAACCAAAAGTGGAAATAATCGGAGAAAAATGGATATAAAAGGATATATGTATGAAAGTATAGAGCGAGCCACAAAGAACTTTGGTTCGTCCGGCCATTCGACACAAATTGCTAGCACTATCAGCGAGGTAGCGCAGTGGGCGATAAGGTAGCTGGGGCGACAAGAGACGACATTGAGTTTTATCTTCCAGCTCTCGCCAGTAGGACGAATCATCCGGCTAAGCGAGAAATGGACAATCACCACAAATACAAAACAAACACATACACACAAAATAACATACACTGAGCTAACAACATTATTTTGTCGCAAGCAAACAAAGAAAAGAAGATTATTAGAGTTTTAATTAAATGGTTAACCCATGTGACGGTTTTTAAAAGTTCAAATAATTTTATTATCGCTTATATGACGTAATTTTATAAATTGCTTATAAGTATGACGTACGTAATATATGTATTAAAAGTGAGTTTACGGTTTTCAATATCGTTACAAAGTTCTAGCACTGAAATGGATTGCTTTTCGGAGAACTATACTTCTGAAATGGTTATACCTTTTTTTTTAAGAAAAGTTTTTCCAACTGGGTAAACGGAATTCTCTAAAAAGATTTTGTCAATGACTTGGGTAAGGTCATGAACTTGGGGAAGGTCAAGTAGTTCATTTACACAGCAAAATAGCAAAAAAAAAGAATATATATACATATATAAAGTTCCTTATTTTTTTGTATTTTTTAATATTATTCAGATTGAATATTCCAGAATCTCCAGACAGGTCAAGTCGGCGTCGATATATATATAATCAAAGACACGACTTCAGCCAAAGACAACAAAAAGAACTTGTCCAAGAAAACTAGTAGCATTGGCGTTACTGTTAACTTTCACTAATTTTCTTGGAACGACATACAGATGTGGTCAAAAGTACTTATACGACGACCTATCTGCACGTCAAACTTCCTATAGTTGTGTTGTTGAAAATGCTGGACAATGTTAGAAGTAAAAGAATAGATGTATGTATGTATAGTGTCATAATTACACATAAATTGTATTCATCTTAAATTTAATTCTATTCAATTTTAATATTATTTTTAGCAAAAATCTTGTAAGTTTCTTTATTAATATTTAGAAAAATTAGCTTTGGCATCGATGAAGACTTGACCACCCCTGTATAAAAGTATAACATTTTTATGGTAACTTATAAAATATTCAACTAAATTTAAAGTCTTTACGAAATAAAAAAATTTATCTTAATAATTATATCTGTATTAAATTATTGAGTATTATTTTAGTAATTTATATGCTGTCGCTTAGCCATAAAAAGTTTATGGATGCGATTTGGCATAGATTATATTAGATTTTGAAGAGATTCATTGCTTATAATTGTCTTTTAATTGTCTGATATTGTCAAACTTCATTCCATTCTTATAAATTCTTGCTGAAAGAATACACCAGAGATCCTCAATAGGGTTTTAAGTCCGGACTGATTGCTGAACACGCTAAAACTGGTATACTTTTTAAGGATAAAAAATTGCTTTTGTAGCACGTTAGATATGGATTGGAGCGTTATTGTGCTAAAAAGTCCAGTTTTCTATAAGTTATTCTTCAATTAAATTATTTGTTTTGGTTGGAATACAACAAATGCGAGACTTTCCTGCATATCCAAGCTATTTGTGATCCACCGCCAAGTTCCTTTGGTGTCGTGTCTCTGGGGGGTGTCGTATATCACACTTATGACACTCATCTGGGTAATCGAAATTCTACTTTTTTGCATTCGAATTTGTCCGAATTTTTATTACTCGGCAAATGACAAATATGCGCTTATGTTACGTCAAAAACAATAGAATTACTGATATGAGTAACGGCCATACATTCGTTATATGCAATATGAGACTATTTTTTTATGGCAACGAGAATCGTGAATATGCACCAAAAATTGAAATCGTTGTTTTTCCATATTTTTCACACGTCGCACGCTGATAACCCTAATGTTCCAATGTGATATCATGTATAAAATATATTATGTATTATTATACACATAAGTATAACCGATCATTACTATCAAATGTACTATATCCGAATAATTTTCATATAAAATATTATTGGTTTAATATGGGAGGCAACAAGTGTCTTCAAAAACAAACATAGAACTTGTAAAGTGAATGGTATATTTTGATCCAGGAAAACGATTGTTTGTGAGCACTCGTAACACAAACAATCGTCGGTTGTCGCTGCATGCGTTCAAGAAATCGACTGGTTCCAGAGCGCCTTCTTACTAGGTTTTAAACGAAATGTACGAGATTCTGAAGCGAGATCCTGAAGTACGTAAACCAGCACGAAAAAATCGTGTGCAGAAAAATCTTATTAATTCTATTGTCTTTGGTGACGTGGTAGTAGCAATAGTAGAGACACCCGAGAACTATATTTAAAGGATATATTTTCAGCCAAAAGCTGATGGACCCGTCTCCTGGACACTTTCAGCTTTAAATTAAGCTTGATAACACTAAAAGACAATTGCTTGTTAACTGCTAGACGCTTAGTATCGCGCTTGCACCTCTCGTCAACGGTACTGGATCTGACACTTCATTCGGCTTTCCCATAGGAGTACAAATTTTTAAAGAAATTTGCTACCGTATTTGGATGTATTCAAACTCTGGTCTTATAATGGGACTCACAATCCCATTAAAATACCGCTCTATTCGACTAACAAGTCCGTTACACAAGAAATTCTTAGAAAAAAACTTAATTTTTTATAGTCCTACATGTAATTAATTGATTACTTAAATATTATTTTTGTGTAATTTATTAATTTTCTTTGAAATACAGTCAATTAACACCAATTTACTCAAACCAAATATTCACATATACTTTGCTAAGAAAAAAATAGCGGCTCACCAATTTGCTATAACGGTGATTAGAATTGTACGGAAAGAAAGCAGGAGTAGAGTATTCCACATCAATAATAGATTTAAAGCTCAGATTATAGAAGATATAAGCTCATAAGTAGTAAAAATAATCATACACATATACTTATTTTTCTGAATATGGGAAAATTGAAAGCTGCGAAAATTCAAAAGTAAATGATCACATCAACAGAAGAAGCAGTCAAGTTTCGCTAAACTCGTTGCAGTTAATAATCTGCAACTATTTTAGAAATACTGAGAGATCGATAAAAAGCGCACAAATGAAAACAGAAAGTAAGAAAAGTAAAATAGTAGCATCCCCCGCTTGACCATTGGACGATTGGATCATTTACAAAAAGATAACGCTGCCCTATAACAACTTTAATTTTTTGTATAATCTATCCCTTTATAAAATACAGTTATTACGTAGAAACGGAAAATATTTCAAGCCGTACTTGTTAAAAAAAAATAGTATAAACAAAAATTTTTACCTTTTGGCCTTTGGGTTTTTCGGTTATAGACTCGACAAGACACGTGGTCGTAGTTCTTGTCTGAGATCCAAAAACAAAATTTCGTTGTATTTATTATTCGATTGTCTTTTATTTGAAAATAAAACCCGAAAATGAAATTATAGCAAAAAAAAGTAAATACAGTTTGATTTTGGTTTCCCTCTTAGGTTAAATGGGCAGATAATGTCATTCTGATATTTTTTGATCCATTCAGATATGTTGCTTAGTTTTTCGTAAAGTGCTTTCGTAATTAGTAAAAACTAAAAAAAAAATTACGATTGATTGCGTGCATGCTTGATTTGAATGTAATGATTAAACTAATAATTAATAAAAAGTATATTCTACAAATAAAAAAGTATTTATTAAAGCAAACACTTTTCGCCAAAAATGTTGGTTAACATGTATAATCCCCCCTTAAGTCTTTGTAAACTTTCGAGTGATACTGCTAGGAAACTTTCCGCCAGCCAAAAAGCTGAACAAAAATCTGCAAGACTATATAAATTGCAAATGTAATATCATTTATAAGCAAAAAATGTGATGGAACTCTTAAATTGAATGGGAAGAAATGTACTAAGTGTAACTGGATAGACCGAACAAAAAAAGTTTATAAGCTCGCTATATAATCTCCAAAGTTAGGGAAAACTCCGGGTGGATAACCTCAAACATTTCAATATTCTAATGTGATGGGTCAGTTTTGATGAATTCGGAATCTAATTACTTTGGAAATGGTCCTCAGCATATTAACAATTAAACTATATTGCCCTGTTTATCTCGGTTAAGCAAACATTTGCTGTATGCCCAAAGACATTGGCTGTACAAAGTTTCTTGTTTTAAGAATAAAAACTACTTTCGTTCTGTAATAATTATTTTTAGCCAGTTTCTGGTCAGGCACAGAAAATATTTTTTTAAATTTCACTTTCTTTGGTTAGTCCTTTTACTAGTTTATCTGGGGACGTTCCTTCTCTAAGGCACCAGTCTTATCAAGGATTCCCCTGTTTACTATTCCCATTGAGTATACAGTGTGTTGGGTCATCTCAGCTAACGAAAGATAACTTCGGAAAAACACGGCCCTTAATGTTTGCAATAAGATAATGAAGAATTATTCACTTTTTGTACAATGAAAAGAAAACCTAGAATTAAGTTCTTTCCAGAAACACGAGTATTTCACATAGCTCGCACATAACTGTTGACCGATTCGTGCAGCCAAATAACACTTTTTCTTTTAAACTTTGAGCAAAAAAAATCGGAGAGCAACCGGGTTACGAGGCTGGCGAAGGTTTTGCAGCCACGAGCTAGTTGCCAAATTTAAACGGTTGTTGGCATCTTATAGACTGTAATGTCTTTGTATGGACCTATGTATGCGTACGAAAAGTTTCGAGGGTTCTTCTTCTTTGAAAACACTCATTGCGAAAACTTTATCAGTCAATCGGTCTTTATATAAGATTCTGTTCGAGCGGTACCTTGTATCGCTCATTGTGTGACGTTTGGTAAAAGAGCCCTCTGGGCAAGGTCAGTTCAACGTCTACCCCGTCGCAGAATCCCCAGGAAGCGTACAACACTTCGTCGGATTCTGAAGATTCTTAAATTTCTTTGGGTTTTGGTGAAGAACTGCAAACCAGCCTTCAACCAAATCGTGAAGACTTGGAGCAAACACTGGCATTTATTAATGCTATCTCTCCGGAACCGCAGCCCATACTTCATGTTAGTCTGAAAAAAGTTTGTCTTTAAATCAAAAAGCTGCAGCACCAGTACAGCTCCAGGATTTAATTGTATTAATAGCAGAGTTATAAAAAGCACTGCCCAAAAAGGGTACAACGTTTTTAGTTGTTCTTTCAACTCTATGTTATGTATTCGCCACTTCCCTACAAAATGGAAGTGTGCAATGGGCAGTGTCGCCCAAATATTCGAAGGAATATTTCTTAGGAGAACAATGGCAGTAAGAAGTATTTAGAATGCCATTCCAGATCACCAGTTTGGCTTTAGAAACCACCATGAAAATCGAGTGACGGAGCATATTCTAGGAGCATATTCTCAAGTTATATCATAAAGAGATAAAAATGTATACATAGCTCACAGAAATGCATGGAAAGAGCATAAGAAAAAGGAATAGGGGGAAGGGGACATTGGGCTGCAGACACTTAAAGTATAAAGAGTGAAAAAGAAATAATAAAGATTCTGAACGAAACAAAGCACCGTTATTGCCTTTTACATGATAAAAGTCTTTATGCACCGACTTTCCAGCAAAGAAATAGTGATTTTTCCTCTTGTAAAATACTGATTAGTTGTCAATTATGTATGAACAGCTATACATATTTAAAACATAAGCTATAATAAACAGCGCCGATGATAGATTGAAAAAATTCGAATTTCAAAGTGGATACTGTTTCTTGCAATTGTCAATCGCTTTAGCACATATTTATAGTTAACTAAAATGAACAGTCAGCATCGCTAGCACCTTGTTAATCTCTTCACAAAGTCGCAACACGGTATCAGCAATATGTACGGATTAAAACCCTGTCACTTGATGCATTCGCGCTGTCTGGGAGCTATACATCAATGATTTTATGCTCCAGCTCCACCCACACATTGCTCTTTTCAGGCGCCTTCTGCAGTGGCATTGGCTGCTGATGTAGCTCTGCCAGAAAGCCGCCTACAGCCTGGGAGTATCCGTCTACTATCCAGGTGTCGATGTGCGAATCGTCCGGAAACTGTAGCAGGCGCTTCAACTCGCTACCGCATTGATTATACAAGGCACGCATCGTGCGGGGTAGCACAAGGGTGTCCGCAATGCCCGAATCATGTTTTTCACATGGCCAACTTTATGTTGTCTGTTCCAGAGCCGGTACACCCAGCCGATTTTTATTCATGCTCAAAATGGATAAACAAAAAATATTCTTTTGTTATGATTCCCATTTATATATTCATATGCCCGTGCAATCACTACTTCTAAGTATTTTTAGAATTAAAATCCAGAGGAACCGTTGTCGTTTAACGATGTTATTACCGATGTTTTTTCCCCCACCAAATAAGATCTGATTTTATGTAGAAAAAGCCACTTCAGCGTTTTACAAATCGTAAAAAATGTTACGAATGCGAAAACGCGAGCCCTGATTCCGCTCCAATATCGAAATCGGTTAGTTTTTGCGAATGTAAGAAGTGAGTTTTTAAAAGAGCTCGCACAAAACGGTCAAACGTTTTAAACATTAAAATTGTTTCGGAGAGAGACCGGTAAAATAATTTTGAGAAGAGGATCTCTTGCATATGTATTGTTTTTTTATTTTTGCAACGCTTGCAAAACAAAAAACAATGAGTTAGAGCAGAGAAATGTATTAGTCACCGCAACTACAAGTAATAATAAAAAAATAAAAAAAAGAAGAAAAATTATTTATTTATTTATTTATTTATTTATTTATTTATATAAAGCTATCAGATAGTTTTAAACTAGAAGCTAACTTAAAATTTATGAGCATTGGCTGCTGTGGCCTACCGTTTGATTGGATATGTACATGTTTATTTTTTATTGGTGCGTTTAATGATTAGATTTTGTGCATGGGGTTGGCTTTGTGGAGGAAGATGATTATTTTCATAGATGGATTGGGTTTTCACGAGAGAAGTATAGGGTTCTAGGTTGGGAAAGTGCCGAGCAGACTAATAGTATGTGTGTTTTGGAGGGCTCTATCCATGAAATGGGCGTTTGTGAATTGTGTGTGTCCTAGGCGTAGTCTATTAATTATAATTTGTTGTTGTTTGTTAAGGTTTGTGGTTTTGAAAGAGAAGTTTGTAGGGGTGTTATGTGCGATTTGTTTGTACCATTGAGATGTTTGGTTATATATATATTATATGGATTGTATACCGTTTCTGGATATTATAACTTCAGTCGGAAGTTTTCAATTCAGTGAAGGAGGCATTTACGATCCTATAAAGTATATATTTCTGATCAGCATCATCAGCCGAGTCGATCTAGCCATGTTTGTCTGTCCGTTTCTACCCAAACTAGTCTCTCAGTTTTTATCCATCTGAATGAAATTTTGTCTTCTATATACTCTCACTCGTATATATGTCGGAAGAAGGCGGACAGACAGCCAGACGGACATGGCTAGATCGACTGGTCGTTCGATACTGATCAAGAATACATATATATCCTTTATAGTATCTGAAATTACTGTTTCACCTCGTTCCATATTACACCACCTCTGTCCACCATAACTTCGTGAGAGGTTGGGCTTTAACAAAAATAAAAAATTGAAGTAATTTTAAGATTGATTTTAAAATAACTTATAAAATAAGTGTTTAGAATAACCTGATATATTTTTTTCCTTAGCAATTTGGCCGTAATGCTGGAGAACTTATAAAACAGGCAGCCAAGCGGCAACAGGAATTAAAAGATCCACAGTTGAGAGATGATTTAGCAGCAGCTCGAGCGATGCTCAAAAAACATTCAACCATGTTATTGACTGCATCAAAAGTGTATGTTCGCCACCCTGAACTAGATCTGGCCAAAGTGAATCGAGATTTTATTCTGAAGCAAGTGTGCGATGCTGTCAATACTATAAGCGATGTAGCCCAAGGAAAATCTTCCCAACCCACTGATATTTACAGCGGAGCTGGAGAATTGGCTGCAGCTTTGGATGATTTTGACGTAAGTTTAATATTATATCGAACATATTGTAAAACGTTACTTAGTGATTTAGTGAGTGGAATATGCAGAATGCTGCAACAATGCTGATATCTCAGGTTATCAAAAACTTATTCTTTGTTGGTATTACTTACAGTAAGCACTATTTAGACCTGATGTGTTTTATTTCTATAATTACGGACTATCTGTGTGGCAGGTTAGGTTAGGTTGTGTCATTCAGGTAGGCTAGGATTGCAGAACTTGCATACTTTTACCACATTAGTCATTGACAATTTTAGTTAGATATAGTTTGACGGAGTGTATATTCAAGTATATATAGAGGAAATGAGAGACTATAAAAATAACCGGAACAAAAAGAATATTTTCTTAAGTTTTCAGCCTTGTTTCTTAAATTATTTATATAAATCAAACTATTGTTTCAAATTTAAAAGTAAATTATTAATTGATATCATAAGATACTGTGGTATATAGTATAGTATATTTAAATAGTAATATTTAGTTGCTTTAGGGGAGCGATCCTGCTCGCTAAATATCCTGGGGTTGGAAAACATAAAATTGCCCACGCCGCAGAAAAATAATATAACCCATTGAGTTTAAGAAAAAGATCGGCGGCGTCTTGGAAGTAGAAGTGCATCAGCTTTATTCAGCTGCGTACATATGAACAGAGCTCCCGCCCCCTTTACTCCGCTAATGCGAGAGCGGGAGATCAATAACACACTCTAAAACAAAAAGCGTTGCTAAAATCAAAAGTCATAGTTGCAAAATCGTTTTAAACCATACCTATCCGACAGATAATTTTCCAAGGATTTCGAATCTGCAACCAAAATAATTCTAGGATTTTTTTTTATGTAATAGATATGAGCATTCAAAGTTGAAATTTGTTTGGTTCTCTGAACATATAATAAAATATTGTAAAAGAGACGAATAGGTAGTGTTGTATTGGGGTTTCGCGCAAAAAAAGGATATGTTTCTGGGTTAGAAAAGTACATTATTAAAGAAGGGGTAAACATTTTGGTGTGATCAATGTCCGTGTAATTGTCCTTTGTTATTTGGGAGTGTCTTAGGCGCAACCAATAAATTATTATTATTATTATTATTAGAAAGGCATGTGTTTTTAAATGTGAAATTTGCCGGCGTGTTTTGTAAGATCTGTTTGTATTGTTGCCGAATTTTCTATTTAAGAATGTAGAAATGCTTAAGGTATTAGTGGGTACGACTCCTGCTGAAAGAGCGTCTAAAAGAAAGACGTCCTTATTTGTTGGCTTATAATTTCAAACTAAATTTATTTCATACAAGGCCTAGCTAAGATAGCTAACATGAAATTCGCAATACTACTTATCTCTAGAGCCACTCCTTGCCGTGGCCATCTGCTGACCAGAGATAATCGCTCTAAGTCGGATAAAAGACCTCTACTTCTCTGATAGCATTTATCTTACAGATACATTTGCTGCGCCCGCTCACAGGCGGTTATAATACTAACCAGGTGTTTCGGAAGTGTATATTTTTCGGTTTATCAATTACAGTTAATATTTTTAAATTTGAAGTGTGAGGAAACAAAATGATATAAATAAGCAGAAATAAAACTAACTTCGGCACGCAGATTGGAATTCTATCAATAATAATTACTACAATTTAAATTATATATCACATAGCTGCCAAACTGTGAATTTTAAACTGTAAATATAATTTTTTCATGAATAATTTTCCTATTATTGTTACTGAAAACAATCAGCCTATGGGGTCATTAATCTTTGCAAAATGATTCCTTATTATTTCGTTAATTATTAAACTTTCATAACGATTTAAAATTTCAGCAAGCACTCTAGTTCCTAAATAGGGTTGCGATGCCTTACCGTTAATAACCGTTGTCACCTTAATCTTTTAATTTTGTATTTCGAGAATCTCTCAAAATAATATGCAAATAACGTTGATGTTCTTCATCCATGCTAATTTGCCGGTACATGTTTTCAATGTCCGCCGATACTACAAACGGTAATTTTAGCAATTTGACTATAAACAAAGATATTTTTTTGGACTCGTAGTGCCACCCACATGTCATTATTTTTGGTAGTTTTTGCAGAGGCAACTACTCTTAATTTTGTAGCAAGGCTTGATTCTCTTACTACTCTTTCATGGGGTAAATAATATTTTCCTTCATTCTTGGTCTCTACCCGGGTCGCAAGTTTATATAATTTTCTTTCAGTTTTACATTTTTAGTCGCGCTAACCACATTTGTCCCATATTTATCTATTTTAGTGGTAAAGAAATGTTTTTCACAAATTTCTTCCTTAACATCATTATTCTCATTTTCCATTTCCCAAAATATTTTTAAATTTTCTACTTGCATAGTAGTAGCTACAATTCATGTTGTGCCTTTTGATTTGGATATTATCCACCCAAATTCAGTGTTCTGCCCTGGTAGTCCATCTACCAACTACTCCTCTTTTAAGAATATGGGGATACAAATTCAAATTTAGGGTCCGCCAACGTGATTTTGTTCCATTTTGACTTGTCAACGGTTAATGTATTGGTGAAGCCATCATTAGTTTCGGAAGAATTATTGCTTCAATATTTAGATGATCTTTTGTAACATCGCGCATTTTTATATTTAAATTAAAGCTATGCTTTGATGTACAAGTATCTGAACGGATGACTCCACTGATCTCAGTAATAACCTTTTTACAAGATAACTGTAAGGTTTGTGCTGCTTCTTCAGATATAATGGAGCATCGTGACCCTCTATCAATAAGTGCTCTTAGGTTTTCATAGCCACCTTTTCTTGATTTCACCTTAATTGAGACCGTCGCTAAAAATGCTTGTTTTCCTGTAACGCAAGTATTAACTTTTTCCCGTTTTTCAGTTAGGAAATGGAGCATAGTGTGATGTGGTTTCTTACAAATTGAACATCGATTTTCCGAGGTACACGGCTTTTTTCCTCTCGTGACGAGCCAAGAAAACTAAATCGTTCTTCCATTACATCGCTGTGTTTCATATACTGAATATTTTTCTCTTATTTTCGCACCGCTTGGTTAAGAGTTCCCAAGCGGTACTATTGTTTTCGGCAGAACCTGTTAGTAGCATTAATACCCTAATGTTCCAAAGTGATGTAATGTATAAAGTTGTGTTATGTGTATTATTATATAAGTATATCCGATCATTACAATCAATTGTACTATATTCGAATTAATATTATATAAAATATTATTTTTCCTAAGTCCTAAGTTCATTTTGAAAGCACATGTTGCCTCCCACATGTGCTTACTTAGGACTTGCAAAGTGAAAGGTATCTTTTGATCCATAAGAATAAGTGTGCACACAAATAATCGGCGGCTGTATATACATGCGCACAAGACAAGGGCTGGCTCTAGAGCGCTCTCTTACTAGCTTTTGAACAAAATGTAAAAAGCCTGAAGCCAGTTCAAAGGCCAGCACGAAAAAATCGTGATAAAAAAAAAACTTATGGCGTTACTCATCTTAATAAGTCTATTGTCTTTGTTTGACAAAGTCAAACAAAATCGTTTTCTTAACTAACCGTATCGGCTATTCAAACACCAACTAGCAACTAACATAGCTCGTGGCTGCGCAATCGTCGCCAGAAGCTTAACACGTGGGATATTGATTTTTGTTTAAAATATTTTGTTTTAAGTGGTGGTGAATATATTGTTTCCTTGGCAAATTTTCTAAGTTTTAGGTGGAAAAAAGTGATTGGTAGGCAAACAAAGGGCAAACGATTTCAGCTTTCGAAAAAAGAAGTTCCCTTCTTCTTATTTGAACTGTTAATTTTTTTACCCTTGCAGGTTTTATAATTTCAGACAGAAGTTTGCAACGCAGTGAAGGAGTCATCTCCGACCATATGAAGTATATATATTCTTGATCAGCATCAACAGCCGAGTCGATCTATCCATGTCCGTCTGTCCGTTTTATACGCAAAGTAGTCTCTAAGTTTTAAAGCTGTCTGAATGAAACTTTGAAGTTCGACTTTTATATACACTCATTCGTGTATAAATCGAAACGGGGTCGGATCGGACGACTATATTATATAGAACGAGAAAATTATATAATTACAAATTATAACTTCGAGTTTTCAACAGATTTTCATCAAATTTCAGATATAGTCATTTTGTATTATTTTAGAATTTCGGATTTAATTTTTTGAAAATCGGACTACTGTATAATATAGCTGCCATAGGAACGATCCATAAATTAATACAATTAAAAATTAAACCTTTTCCAGTTTTCAACAGATTTTTATTCAATTTGAGATATAGCCATTTTGTATTATTCTAGAATTTCGATTTAAATTTTATGAAAATCGGACTACTATATGATATAGCTGCCATAGAAACTATAATTAAATATAGAGTAAAAAGAAAAACTATGAATGTAAAACTGTAACTAATCAACTGAAAATATAAAGTTTGGCTGTAATGGAAGTAGGAATTACTTCCTTGATTTTTAACAGAAATGTATATAATGTATATTGTATTATTATTGATCGAATTCCAATCTGCAAGGGTATACAAACTTCGGTGTGCTGAAGTTATTTTCTTTTCTTTTTGTTGTTCATGTTCGCACATAGAGAAACAATAGCAAAATAAAACCGTTTCGGAATAATGCCTGCAGATAGGGTGTGAATTATTTACGAATTTGCTAATGTTATATCAAACATTTTGAATATGTAGAGGGGGCCCCGCATACAAAAAAACTGTAGTATGTCGGGTTCCAGCGGAAGAACCTGCAGTTTCACCGTGGAACCCGCAATATTCGATTATACTCGATACTGGCGCCAGTCGTTAAGATAGCCTAGTGCTTTATATAGCCTAGTGGCTAAGGCATCGGACTACCAATATATACGGTGCATGGGTTCAAATCCCGGTTAGACTATAGACTTCCTTTCTTATTTTTTTTCTTTTTTGTGTACAGACAATTTATTGTCTGGTTTTATTTACTATTATATTATTATTATTATTTCTTTCTTATTTTATTGTTTAATTTAAAAAATGTATATTCTTTTACGACGTAACAATATAAAAACTTTCTCAAAAAAAAAAAAAAAAAAATAGAAGAACAAAAATAGAACAAAAGTAAAATAAATTAAAAAACAAGAAAAATGTAATAAATTATGAAAAAAAACTCGGAAAAATAAAAAGCTAATCTAAACTAGTTTTCTATCCTGAGTCGCTCACCGCATGAAGCAAAGTCCAACTGGGTTTTTTCATGTCGAGCGGGGATGGCCTTATGTATGATGCAAATTTCAGCAAGGTGGCAAGCGGTAAACTCAGGTACTGAATCGAACGCTACTCCGTTCAATGTAGAATTCTGTGCGCTTCCCTTTCAGGATATTTTTTTAACACGAAGTGCGCTGATGGAAAACAAGAAATTCCCCGTAAATATCTTACGTTTAGCTATAAACTATACAGATTTCCTCTAAATGAAAATCGGAAAAGATCTAGAGAATACTATCCTGTTAATATGAACTTAATCTTATATTTTCAAGAGTTTGCCTACTTAAGAATACAATTTATTTATAATTTAAGTATGAAAAAGTAATTATAATTAATATATTTTGGTGTTTAGTGTTTAGGAAAATGGAAACCCAAAAGAAAACTTTAAATTTGGAAATTTGGAAAGTATATGTTAAAACGTATAGTTAAAATTATATTACAAAGTAATTATATTTAGCCACAGCTAAATATAAGTAATTGATTTAATTAAATGTTTACGTTAATTTGATTATTCTTTAACAGAAACAAAAATTTAAAAGAAAAAATTCATTTAAATAACAAATGATAAAATAAATTAAGAAAAGTTTGCCTCAAGCGGGATTCGAACTCGCGCTCGCCTCTTTTTAAGACGGGTGCTCTAACTCCTGAGCTACGCGTCATGATCGCCTTGCGACGGCAAAGTTGCAGGGGTTGTAAGTTTTTATCACTCTCAGATGCGATATGCACATATATCGCCGACGCAATTTAACCCAATCGGCTTTTTTAGCCAGATTCCGCATGAACTTTATGCCGAATTGTTCAGTGTGTAGGACCCACCGTTTATTTAAAGATCTCATTCGCTTTTATTAATACGTGGCGCCGGGGTAATTCATTACGTCAACAAGCGTAAGGCAGTCAAAACATTAAAGACGCGCTCTATATATAGTTCTACACTCTTGGTTGTATGTAAATGTAATAACATTTTCGTTAATAATACTGTAGGAAGGAATTGTGATGGACCCCATGACATATAGCGAACAGCGTTCGCGTCAACTGCTTGAAGAACGCTTAGAAAGTATTATAAGTGCGGCTGCTTTAATGGCTGATGCAGACTGTACCAGAGACGAACGTCGAGAGAGAATTGTTGCCGAGTGTAATGCTGTCCGACAAGCGTTACAAGATTTGCTCTCCGAATATATGTCAAACGTAAGTATATTTATTCCTCCGTATACATACTTACATATTGCTACATATACACATTTATTCTTTTTTTTTGTACCAAAATATAAAGATGAGTCAGAAGGATAATAGTCCCGGACTTGCCCGAGCGATTGATCAAATGTGTAGGAAAACCCGTGACTTGCGAAGACAATTGCGGAAAGCTGTTGTTGATCATGTTTCGGACTCGTTTTTGGAAACTACAACACCTCTCATAGATTTAATTGAAGCTGCAAAGACAGGCAACGAAAAGAAAGTTCGAGAAAAAGCTGATGTGTTTACAAAGCATGCTGAAAAACTTGTTGAAGTAGCTAATCTAGTATGCAGCATGTCTAGCAATGAAGACGGTGTTAAAATGGTTCGTTATGCCGCTGCCCAAATTGAAAGCCTGTGCCCCCAAGTAATAAATGCAGCATCTATTTTGACTGTGCGCCCCAATTCTAAAGTAGCGCAAGAAAACATGACAACTTATCGCCAAGCTTGGGAAGTGCAAGTTCGAATTCTAACAGAAGCCGTAGATGATATAACTACAATTGATGACTTTTTGGCAGTGTCCGAGAACCATATTCTAGAAGATGTTAATAAATGTGTTATGGCCTTACAAGTTGGCGATGCCCGCGATTTGCGATCAACTGCAGGTGCTATTCAAGGACGATCTTCACGAGTTTGTAATGTGGTTGAAGCTGAGATGGACAACTACGAACCATGTATCTACACGAAACGGGTTCTAGAAGCAGTTAAAGTTCTTCGCGAGCAAGGTAAGAATTTCAATATTCTTTGAAAACTCCCCCGGCTTCACAGGCCCATGTTTCATTTGATATCTCAGCCCGACCTTTTAAAACCAAGAACTGGAAAGGGTTTGAAGCGCTAAACTCGAATCTGGCCTAAAAATATTTATTTATATATTTATATATTTATATATTTATATATTTATATATTTATATATTTATATATTTATATATTTATATATTTATATATTTATATATTTATATATTTATATATTTATATATTTATATATTTATATATTTATATATTTATATATTTATATATTTATATATTTATATATTTATATATTTATATATTTATATATTTATATATTTATATATTTATATATTTATATATTTATATATTTATATATTTATATATTTATATATTTATATATTTATATATTTATATATTTATATATTTATATATATATAAAGTAATGTCTACTTTAGTTGCATTCAGCTATACATACTATATATACACTGACGTGCAAAATTGTAACACGAGTTCGATACTCTAACTTCAATGGTTTATATCTTCTGTTCTAATGTATTCAATATTTGCCGTGTTTTGTTGGTAGGTTCATACACTATGTTTTACTTTTTTACAGTTGGCTTTCGCATGTTTATACCCTTGCAGGGTAGTCAGAAGTTTGCTGTCAAAAGTGGAGGAGACATTTCCGAGCATATAAAATATATAGATTCTTGGTCAGTATCAGTCGATCTAGCCATGTCCGTCTGTCCGTTTCTGCGCAAACAAGTCTCTCAGTTTTGAAGCTATAGGAACGGACGACTATATCATATAGTTGCCATTGGAGCGATCGGCAAATATTTAGAATAAAATTATAACTTTTTCAGTATTCAACAATTTGCATGTAACTTTAGATACAGCCTTTCTGCATTATTCTGGAATTTCGGTTTACATTTTATGAAATTCGGACTACTGTATGTAAAAAGCGTTTATTTTAAACTTTTTGTCTTATTTATTATTTGTAATTTAATGTATGTTATTTGTTCTACATTTGAGCTTAAATAAGTAGTGCAAAAACGTGTACTTTGGAAAAACGAAGGATTAGTTATAATCTAAAAGAATCGAAACAAAATCCTGCTAAAATAGCTAAAATCGTGGATTGCTCTTTAAAAATTCAATAAAATGCACTTGCATTGGTTAATAAGCGTACTCCGTATTTTACCCAACTGAATATTTGGAAGCAAAGGCTGTAAAACACTACCTATGGCTTGGAAAGGGCTATAGTTCGACATAATGATAATAATGTATTGTTTGCGTTTTAATTAATTTGTGTTCTCTTTAATAGTAAGATATTTAATTAAAATCAATGAAATGTGATTTTTGATTTCAAACAATTTTCAAACATTTTTATGTTAATACAATTAGTAATAAAACAAATGAAGTGTTTTTTGTTAATCCAAATATTAATAAAAATAATAATAAATATTTTTTTTTACGCTCAAATCGTTTTTGTACACGTCAGTAATAATTAAATAGAAGAAACCCCCTTAACTAATTAATAATTAAACAAAAAATCAATAGTATTGATGTTTAATTCGTAAAAACATGGAACAAATCAATAGAGGAAAACATCTATTTTTGCCAGCTCTGCTTATTTGCACTTCTTATTCGTAATGGTGAAATTTATCTTAAAAATGGATTTGGTATATCGATTCTTCGATTGTTTCTAAATCTAATCGATTCATCGACCATTTTTCCCAGCTCTAGGCGGATCCCAAAAAACGGCAACGGGCACTCAGCGGCAGCCTTCTTCGGTACAGCGTTAAAAGATTCGGTATCCGAAATGCCGCGGGAGTGCCCGTGCCCTCGGTGATATCCGTATTGTGCTCTGCGGGGTCTCAAATTATGACCCCTCAGACTTCGCTATATTTTCCAGTCCAGGGCGAAAGGTCCGGAAAACCGGTCGATAACGGCAAGGTATGTTATCAGTCTGCCTTGCCAAAAGCCCTCATAGCAGTCCCACTTACGAAACATTTATTTGTTTTGCGGTTCTTACAAATTAATATAAATAAATTTATTTAGGTAATTGATTATTATTGCGTGGAGCGGAGCTGCCACAGAAAAACAATGTTGACTTAGGGTTGTTTATATTTATTACGAGGAGGAGCGAGCGAGCAGTTCGCTTCATCAAATCCAAACTGAATACAGAAATATAAACTTAAAGCTAACAAAGGGTTTTCTCACAGCGGCTACGCAAATATGCTGAGTTGGCCGTCTTTGCGGATGCAAACAGTCCAATGCTGGGTCAGCAAAGAATCCGATGCATAGTCGCGGACTTATTGTCCGGTTAACTTAGTTAACTTACATGCTCAAACATCGGAAGATGTTATCGGCTTTAATCAAGGTAAATCTAGAGACGAAAACATAAAAATCGAGGTGAAAATATTTTAATTCTCTTGTTCAGTATATTTTATCTGTTAAAATAAATGTCCCTAACGAAATGTTTGACACAAAGAGTTCGAAGCTAAGAAAATAAAAAAACGGCTTGTTAGAATAACACTTCCGATCAGACCACTTCGGCTTCCATCTCATCCTCCAGCTTCAAAAAACTAACAAGAGGCTTACGTCTCCGAACTTGTATTCTGATAGTCTTTCGTTTACTAATCAAGTTATTGTGTTCACAGAAATCTGGTTAATGCCGAACATTCTGAGCTCCAAAGATTTTGCAGCTATCATCATGGTATATCGGCTAGGTCGGCCTATCAGACGTGGTGGTAGTGTCCTCATAGCGGTTGACTCCACAAAACGATGTTGAATTTCTCTGTTTGAAGCTATCTGTCATGGTAGCTTTATTTTCCTACATTCCTCCATTGTCGGAAATTCCAATTTGGAACTTCCTATTTATTGATACCACCTTTCCGCGATAAGGACCATTAGGTAGTCCTAAGAGATTTTCACATCCCTGCGGCTATTTGGTCCTTAAATAATTCCAGAAATACCATTCTACACAGGATGATTTTATTGCTGTCTTGTTCGCAATTTCGCTGTCTCCAGTCAGCCATATTCATGGGACTGACTTACAGAATATGACCTTCCAGCAAAAAAGGACCCTGTCTTCACAAGACTGACTTTGAACGGATGAATAATTTTATGTATGAATTTAATTAGTCCGATTTTTACATTTGCACTGATATGGGTGTTGTCATGGATATTTTTTTCAATAAATGTGTTTCGTTATCATCCAATCTCGAATAAGTTCCGTGATTTACTAGAGTTTAGTCGCCTTACAAATAAAAAATGTAACCTCTATGTTAAATTTAAACTCACCGGTTTTCAAACTGCCCTTTCAACTCATTGGTCAGCTTAATCAAATTTTACTGTGCTCAGCGCGCAATGTTATAGAAACTATTTGACAATTTTTAAAATTTTGTTAACATTAAGCGTAAACCGAAAAAAACCCTTCATCGCTTTCATTTCAAAATACTACCGTAAATAATAATCTGGCAAAACAGGGCAGTATATTTGCGCAGTTTCTCCAAACAACTTATTCAAACCCTACTGATTTAAATCAAACTTATTCTTACATCATATGCCTACAACGAAGCTTATTTAGTCCTACGTTAAACGAAAGCTCTCTTCTGTTAGATCTTTAATTTGTTTAAACCAGTTTACTCGCCAGGTCCCGATGGAATTCTTGGCTGTGTGCTCAGGTATTGTACCGACGCCCTGTGCAATCCCCTTCTGAAATTGTTTACCTTATCCCTAGAATCCTCCCACTTTCCCCTTATTTGGTAGGAATCATTAAATTTTCTTGTCCACAAGAAAGGTACCAAATCGGATGTCAACAACTATAAAATAAGTGGTCGGTCATTCCAAAACTATTGAAAATATCATTACTCCACATTTGCAGCACCTTCGTGGATGAGTTATTTCTCCATGTCAACATGTTTTTATTAAGCGAAGAACAACAACAACAAATCTCTTGGGGTTCTCTTCCTATATTATAAAGGGCTTTCATAATAACTTTCAGACACATGTAATGTAGACTGATTTCAGTAAAGCATTTGACTCTGTTAACCATTCTCTCCTTGTTAGGAAACTCGATTTAATGGGATTTCCAGTTGATCTTCTTAATTGGATCTCAAGTTATCTGAGTGGCAGGACCCAAAAAGTCATCTTTAAGAATAACTTATCTAATGGTCTCAGGGTTACTTTTTGCATCCCGCAAGGAAACAATTTGGGTCCCTTATTGTTTACATTACATTACATTACATTACTGACAAACGCCAGGGTACTTATGTACGCTGATAATGTCAAGCATGGCGTGCAATATAAGGACGTCGCTTGCCAGTCAGATTTAACAGATCTTAATAATTTCCAAACATGGTGCCGCATAAATTTATTACACTTAAACATTCTCTCATTTCGTTTCCATGCCTGCGACTGCTGTACCGCTGCTCTTTGATAAAAATTTATTTAGTTTATGACTTGACTTTATCGATCATATTTCTTCAATAGTGAATAAAGCCAGGGGTGTGCTTGGATTTATTGAACGGTGGTCAATGACCCAAACTAAATCCTTATTTACTTTTAAATTCGGCCTATTTTAGAATATGGATCTTGCATTTGGAGCCCTAACGCATCGAATCGGTTCAAAAGAACATCTTACTTTTCACTCCTAAGCGGTTTAAATTGGGAGGTAAACCAACGATTACCTTCCTATTCCAATAAACTCCTTCTAATTAACTTACCTTCCTTAGCCATATACCGTTGGCTAAGCTAAGGAGTATCTATATTTATAATCTCATCCCTGGTGACGTAAAAAGTGCTGACTTGTTGGGTCAGCTCAATTTCCACATGTACGTGCTTGGTCATACGGGCCACTTGAGTGTACTGATAGTAGAGCACCAACGTCCATTAAAGTTAAAGTAAACTAAAAACTGTAGTCCTAACGCTTATATTACACACGCAAGCAAATAATCTGGCAGCACGCCGGTAGTTTACTTTCTGGTATTATTATTCATATTTTCTATCGCACTTACAAACACTAAACCCAAACCAAGCACGCGGTTGGTTTCACAAGACTCACTTTAGACACTGACCTTAGTTTATTAACTGTAAAACTGTAAAAAAAAGGAATATGTGAATGCAATAATAGTATGCATTACTTATTATTTTAACATAAATATTTATAATTATACCCTTTGAGGACATAATAATATTAGACAGAAATTTGCAACGCAGTGAAGGCGCCATCTCTCATATACATATTTTATTCTAAAATTTTGTTTGAAATTTTATGTAAATCGGACCACTATATCATGTATGCAACTGTCATTATTACAAATTATAACATTTTTAATTTTCATCACATTTTTAATTTAAACTATTATTAATTATTATTAATTTAGAATTTTATTTATTATATACCATCTCTAAATATATAGGATCATGACAACATGTGAATGTAAAACTAACAGTAAATCAGTAAATTTAATAAGTATCAGTGATTGTAGATATTACTTTGTTGCTTAACACAAATATATATAATTCATATTGAATTCATTATTAATAATCGAATTGCAATCTGCAATGGTCTAAGAACTTCGACGTGTCGAAATTAGCTTTCTTTCTTCTTCTAAAATACGATTATCGGCCGATATCTTGGCTCACAGTTCAACTCCAATATATTTTCCTTTTCTGTAAGCTTCTTTGTCAATACTTTTTTTTATAAAGATAGGGTTACATTGCCATATGCGTAAAAAATATTTTTATCAAGGACGTTGTCTCAGCAATTTTTAACACCGAGACAAAAATATTGTTCAAAATATTATAAAAATATTAATTATTTAAAAAAAAACATTTTTTATTCTCTCCTAAGTTATGCTGAAATTTGAACAACGCGTGGAAACTGCAGTTGCAGCTCTCTTAAATAATTCAAATAAAGACGTCGACGAAAATGATTTTATTGATGCTTCTCGACTTGTTTACGACGGAGTACGTGAAATTCGAAGGGCAGTTTTGATGAACCGAGTAAGTACAACCAATGGGAGATAGAAAATAATATATATATATCAACAGTTTTGAATAAAACTTCGTGTGGAGCTCAATTATTAATGTTCCCATGAACGGATCAAATGAAATTAATGAAAGCAGGGAGTATTGAGACAAATAATTTATAATTTATACCCTTGCAGGGTATTATAATTTCAGTCAGAAGTTTGCATCGTTGTGAAGGAGTCATCTCCGACCATATAAAGTATATATTTATTCTTGATCAGCATCAACAGCCGAGTCGATCTAGCCATTTCCGTCTGTCCGTCCGTTTTTACGCAAACTAGTCTCTCAGTTTTGAAGCTATCTGAATGAAATTTTGTAGTTAGTCTTCTATGTACTCCCACTCGTATATAAGTCGGAACGGACAACTATATCATATAGTTGCAAAGGAACGATCGGAAAATTTCTAGAAATAAAATAACAGTTTTCAACAGATTTTTATCCAATTTAAGATATAGCCATATTGTATTATTTTCAAATTTCGAATTTGATTTTATGAGATTCGGAGTACTATATGATATAGCTGCCATAGAAAATATTATTAAATATTGAGTAAAATGCCAATGCTATGAATGTAAAACTGTAACTAAACAACTGAAAATATAAAGGTTGACTGTAATGAAAGCTGGAATTAATTCGTTCCAGAAATCTAAATAATTTATATTGTATTAATTATTAATGATCGAATTCCAATCTTCAAAGGTTTACAAACTTGGGCGTCCCGAAATTAGCTTTCTTTCTTGGTAATATTTGCCTTTGACAGGAGCTGTTTCCTTCTTTCTATGCATCCATAGAGCCAAGTTTCATGTAGTCTTCTAAGTTAAGTTTCCTTAATATTTTCTAGTCAGATTTATCAAAGATTTCAATCATAATTTTACGAGCAGACTGATAAAGGTTCAGGTTTGCTCTTTCGAACTATAGTCCTTTCCAATCTATAAGTAGTTTTTTCAGGCCTTTGCTTTCAAATATTCAGTTTGGTAAAATACGGAGTACGGAGTAAAATACGCAGTAACTATTCATTCGTTTTTCCAAAGTACACGTTTTTGCGCTACTTATATAATCTCAAATGTAAAACAAATACCATAAATAAAATTACGAATAACATAAAAAAGGAGTCGGACTGGAGAACGATAGAATAGAAAACGTTCCCATCTCCCTAAGAACGCTTCATAGCGAATTAGAAAGACGAGCAGACGTGCAAGCAAAAAGCAGATGGAGGAGAAACTCTGCAACCTGCAAAATCATGTGCAAAGAGCGCAATGATAAACTCAGTCACTACGTACTGCATCTACCCCGGAAAGATTGCATACTCTTGGTGGGAATTCTCACAGGACACTGCCTGGCTTCTGCGCATGCAGCCAAGCTGGGCATCACCAACAACGGCAAATGCAGGAAATGCGATGAATCTGAGGCAACTGAAACCTTGGAGCATCTCATCTATAAATGCATAGCCCTAATGCAGGCAAGATTAAGACACCTAGGTGCCTTAGTACTGGCATAACTATTAGATGCCTCCAAGAGGACGCCAGGTGAACTACTTGCCTTCGCAGAAACCAGCGCGATCTTCAATGACTTCAACACCGCATAACGTTCTCCAGGTCCATATGATAATAACGTTCGGATAAATAAGGGCCATACTGGCCTATGCTTGGCCCCCAAGAGGGCCGTCCGGTTCAACCTAACCTAACCTAACTTCTGCTGCATTGCAATAGTTTCAAGTTTTCTAACGCTTGCTGTTGGAGGAGGAACACGAAAATGAGCTACGATTATGTAGTTGCTCGACGGTAATTTATCCTGGTTCGGCTCTATCGATTCTTCAGCCGTTAAATGCCGATATTGGCGACTTAACATTTTTTCAAAATCGGACCAAAATGGCAATGTCTCATAATCGAGCTGTTTCTGTCATTTTTGTTTGGTCACTGGGTCGGCTCTGCTCAATACCAAATAAATCAACATTGCATTTGAAATTTTTTTTATCAGCTCTCTATCAACCGGACCGTCATGATCTATATAGTATGTTACAAAGGGTCATCATTGTCAATGGAAGTTAGAAAATATATAATATCTAATGCAACGATTCGCTTTGATTTTCTGTACCTTGGAATTAAAATGAAATTTCGATAAGGTCCTGTCTTTCAGGCGGGAAATGTCTTTGATTGTTTGCGATTTGAATTACTTCATTTTCCTTGGTTGAAGGTAAAAAACTAGTTTACAATTTTCATGCATGTTTCATGTTCGTCCTGGAACGATGCTAAATATTGTAGTCGAAATCGTGCAAATATAAATCACACCGGGCTATGTGAAAAGAAATTTCCTTCTTGTGCATCGTTATCCCAAAGCATAGCTCCCATAATAGAGAAGACCTCTAGCCCATAGGAATAATATTTTTTCTCAAATGGTGAAATCTTGCGGCTCGCGTACTTCACTCGATGATAAGAACTGTCTTGAGGATCTTTCTGCAATAATACTGATCTAAACAATTGCGTTGATTCCAGTTTGTAACCTTGGATTGTACAACGGTATTTGATTTGATCCGCCAGTCTGCTACCCATTTTTCTACAGCTACCAGGTGCTCTTATGTGCTGTTGCTGTTTTTGGGCATTTTGAGCGGCTGATAATGGCGGCTTATCGGAATGTCTGCCGTGTAAAGTATGTAAAAGATGGGTCCAAGCACACTTCCTTGGGGTACTCCTGTTTCGATGTAATGTGTGGTTGAAGTGAAGGATTTACATCGCACGGAGAAGACTCTGTTTCTGAGGTATGCCTCAAGCAACTTGTGGGTGTTTTCCGGTAAGAGCGTTTTGATTTTATATATTAGACCGTCGATCCAGACGCGATCAAATGCTTGTGATACGTCCAGAAATAAGGCACTGCAATATTACTTGTGTTCGAAAGCCGGTACGAGGAATCCATGAACTGGCTTCGGGATCATTGTAATAACAGACTTTTTTATCGGTCAGGAACGTAGCCCCATTTCAATACGCATACAGGTAATTCAATTATGATTTTTGAAGACATAAAATGACCAGGAAAATTTTTTTTTTGTTTTATGTGTTCTTTAATGGCCTTAAGTATAAGATTTCCAAGGTATTAGCTCTTTCTTCGTCACTGCACGCCCAGGCACCCGTTTGTGATCGAATTTTCAAATCGGGTTCTCTTGGTGGTTGCATGTTTGTGAGAGCTCTCCATAGTGGGAATTGGTTGCCAATCAAGGATAGTTTCGCAATATAGGCTCGTTGTGTCTGGTTCTTTTCGGTAAATAGGGCCTTGGACAATTTACGAGATGCTTCAATTAGGTTTTTCTTAGTAGCTGAGGACCGATGAGTCTGCCAGTCTCTGCAAAGTCTACGTAGGAGAGAGTAGGAGAGACCTGATTTCGGTACTTAAGCACCCACTTCTTAAACGGTTGTGTCCGAGGGTTTTTCCGTAAAATGTTTGGCGGCGGTCCGTGAGGTGTTTAAGCGACTTATCAATGTCAGATTCGGAGGAAATTTCAGGATCAAGTTCGGTGTTTGCAGTTACATATTTTTTTGTATTTCAGCCAGTTTCAGCCAGTGGGCCGCCAGTTAGGTTTATAGCGAATGTCTCCAAAGGATGATGCTTTATGCTTTGTTTTATGAGTATACCGGTACCTCCGTGTGATTTAACGTCCGGGTTGGCCGCGGGAAATATATAGCCGATGCTTTATTAGTTTCAGAAAGTAGCATGATGTCGATATTATGGCTGTTTAGGAACTGCAGGAGTTCGTTTTTGTGCCGGGAAACGCCGTTTGCGTTCTCTTAAGGAGGCCATTTATACATTCTTTTGTTCGATCAGCAGTTCCATTAGAAGGCTCTGGTGTCGCAGTAGTTCTTGGAGGGAACTTTGGATCGACGTCATGATATTTGTAAGAGTAGGTAGTGTAGGGGAAGAGTTTGGTTTTGCTACGTAGAAGGTTGAGTTTTTGTTTGGCTTAAGAACGGAATATTATTAAGGTTTTGTATTGGTGGTTGTGGCTGTGGACGCAATGTTCCCGTCTGAGCGGAATATGTTTGTGAGATTCCAGGGTAGCGAGGAGACACCAGGAGTGGTTGTTGAGGGGGTGAAGATATTTGGTTGGGCAGAGTATTGAGCGGCGAATGGATTACTACGTCTCTGATTTAGGCGGCTCTTGAGTTCTTTATAGATATATATAGTGGGCAGTATGATTTCCGCCACAGATTCTACATTTCCTAAGAGTAGGGTACTCTTTATGCAATGCAATGCAAATCTCCACAGACAGTGCGCAAAGCGCAGTAGGTTCTTGTATGCCCTGTGTTTTGTGTTACTTACTGTGTTCACGATGTGCTTAACTTCGAAGCCTTTTTCCACGAGGCCTTCAGCTATTTCTGCTACAGCAATAGTCGGTTCAATACCTTTTAGTACAACCTGTAGGGCTTTCTTACTTTTTAGTTGGTAAGTGTAGTAAGTTTTACAGAACGAAAGTTGTCTTTATTAACCTGAAGTTTTGCTTCTAATATTTTTCCCCTTTTTAGGTTAGTGATATTAAAGGCCCAGTTACTTGTTTAAGCTTATCAGATTATATCGGCGCAGTTATGTTTCCTAATATATATTGGCGGTGGCATATAGCTTTCATGACTTAAGGCGCCTGACTCTTGTCTTCTTCTGCCTCACCAAGTATGGCAAATCTGTTTTCGGATGCTCCTGTGTTGAATACAGATTTCGTTACTTTTGGCAAACTTGAGTTTACGATTTTTTGTTGGCTGGACTATATTTTTTTGTTGTACATACCGATCGATACCGGTCTGTATGAGCGTATTATTCGTAAGGGAGTCAGTAGACTAGACTTTATTTTTATTTGTACATACAGATCGATACCGGTCTGTATGAGCGTATTATTAGTAAGGGAGTCAGTAGAGCTAAGTTTTACTTGCAATGTTGAGTTAAACCACTGGGTGGCTAATATTGTTGTTGTCGTTAACATTGCTGTAGTAAGAAAGGGTACCGTACTTGTGAGCGTGCAAGTCGAAGTAGGGCATTGTTAACTCCTCGATTGAGTAACAGCAGCGTTGCTTGAGCGTAGAATCGCTTGTGACAGCGAGCGGGCTTTTTCGGTGGTTGTCAATGAAGTTGATTTTGTTGTTGCCTCCGATGAGTCAATTGAAATGTAAGCATTATTCCGTGCAGAAGACAACCGTCATTGTATTTGTTGCCGATCGCAACTTGGCTTCGTGCCTTTACCGGTTGCAATTGTCAATATTAAATTTGCATTGGGCATTTTAATTGGTTTTAATTAGCTAGTTCGGTTTTGAATTTAGTTTTAATCACATGGAGGTATACCCCTTGGGATGTGGCATTGCTGCCAGCGTCTTTTCGCTATTTTTTCTTATTTTTGGTGGTCACTTTGTTAATTTTTTGAAGTCTTTCGGCAAAGCGACAAAAACCTAACATTAAGTGCAATAAAATTTGAGAGTGGCGAAGTGCATTTTCACACCCAATACAGATGAACAAAGATTGCGAGTTGTGGTGAAATTAAAATTGGAAGGAACTGCATCGAGTACAGTGGCAGTTTGCTAAGAAGACGAGCTGGAAAACGCACAAGGGAAACTCTTGCGAAAGTAGCGGCTGAAGTCGGCCGGCCGGTCACGGAGAACCAATATTTGCAAAGGCTGATCTGTAGAAGGCGTTGGGAGCAGCGTAAGGCAGAAGCGAGCGGAGCATATCAGGAGCGTGAGGCGAAACTGGAAGAGTTGAGGCGAGGTGAACAAATCTGGAGCAGGTGGATCTTCGTGGTTGAGCACAGGCGGACAAACACCGACGGTCACAATCTGGAGGGTGCAAATCCTCCATCTTTGTGGCGAAGCAGTTGGCAGGGAGATCTTGGTAAGCAAGCAGGCTGGAGCAGGCTGACCTTTGTGGAAGAGCGAAGATGAGCTAACGACATCTGGAGCAGCAGATCTTTCTGGTAACACAGGCGGTAAACCAGTACGAATGTAGTTTAGATAAACGGTGCATCGAACTAGGTGAAAACTGGAAAGACGTAAATGAAACTTGAAAGTTAAATATTGGAAACGTAAAAAATTCTTAAAATAATAAAACATATAGTTATTATTAAAGTCATATCAACCATTGTAAACAAAAAGCAAAGCTAGCAGAATTACCTTTAGTAACAATCGGTAGGAAGGGCGATTTACAGGATAGGCTCCTTACTCATTTGGGCATTCAGGAGGGTGATAACGATTCGGGTGAGGTCGAATCTGTAGCTACCGCTCTCGATCGTACCGTGCAGGATATGCCCACAAGCCGTTCTTTGTTTACTGTTAGAGACGTAGAAGGCAGCGTATCCATTTTTGTAGTATCAGGTAGCCCAGATGTAGATCAATGGATAGTGGGATTTTCTTAAGGCAGCATTGCTTTGGGAATTTGCCTTCAAAATGTCGTCTGCTGAGGTACATCGCAAGCTTGGTCAACGGGTGCAAAGAATAAAGAAATTCAACAGGAATATTTGTATACTTTAATGGAAATTGCTAAGCCAGACAAATTAGATAAAGAAAGTTTAATTAAATTGAATGAATTGAAACGATAAAGTATCTGAAGACAGAAGGATACGCATTGAACGTAAATGCTTTAAGTGCGGGGATCCGTCCCACTTAAAAAACGATTGCAATAAGAAGGACAACTACACTTGCTTTCGTTGCGGACAGCCAGGTCATTGTGCTCCACAATGCATGGTGAAATAGGAGAGTAGCACCTCGAAACCAAAGAGCGAATTTACAGCTTCCAACCTTGAACTAAAGCTATAAAATTACTTAATCTCCTTTAGTACAATCCTTTGGTTCTTTCTTTGTTTTATCATAATACTAGCTGAACTTCTTACCGCCCTATAATAAAAAAATGTCTTATTTTTTATTGATATTATTTTATTAATATACCGAAAGGTATGTCGTTCTTGAATTAGAGGAATCCGTGGAATTAAAACGTCTTCTCCTTTGCACTTTTCTTTTAAAATTGTTCCCTCATTAATTGTGAACGTCTGATTGCTATATATTTACTTTCTTTTAATGTCAACTACGTTAATATTATTGCCAATGACGAATTATTTTATTAAGAAATTGGTATTTTCTAGTTTCCTGCACAGTTTTCGAAATTTTTTCTTACATAAGAACCTAATAACAACATATACAACAAAAAAGAATTGGTGAAATAGGTCCCGCCATTTACGCGGGATGCCGTGTGTCGTGTTTAATGTTGTCTGTTAAACATTTTACGAATTCGATGGATGTGAAATAACTGTCTCTATTTTCCACTATAAATTTTGGTTTGCTTTACGCCCTAAAATAATCGGATAAAGCTTTTAGAACTTCTATGTGCCTGTTGTATTTGTCGTATATAGTCAAACGAAATTGTAAATCCATTTTCTTTTAGAAATATGTGTTGATAATTTTCCTCAGATAGTAGGTTCGAGTTATAGTTGTCTGATTTAAACATATTAATATCTTCATGAGTGTCAACGATGATTCATAAAATAGCTTCCCAGGACAGCATCGTGTGTCATTGACTCGTAAGCGCCGACAATAATTTCAAATTTAATTATTATGTATTCTTTAAGAATGAAACATATAATTTTTCCATATATTTTAAGTTGGTTTTTGTTTATCCAATGGTAAACTTGGTTAAAAGCTTTCAAAGGTGTATTAAATATAAATTTGTCCTTATTAATGAATGAGATTGCGCTTTCCGAATTTATGAGTTATTCTGCAATAATTGGAAAATTAGTAAGGACAAATTAATTTTTTAACTTTCTTAAATAGTTGTTAACGTTGCTGGTGTTACCGCTTTTTCTGAGACGGCATTCGCCCACAAAATGACCCATCCCTCCAAAAGCGAAACAGGATCCTGGTGTCCTTGCTAGCTTGTGGCAGTCTTTAGCGAAGTGGCCCTTGGAGTTAAAGATCCTGCAGCGTGAGTTGTTGACTTCCGTATCATATGCTTTGGATTGCTAAACTTTTATATATGAGCTTGATCACGTAAGCTCGGCTCGATGAGCTGTTTGAGCAGTTTCGCCATGTCTATGTTAATCGTTTGAGACATCATTGTTTGATTGCCAATAGCATTGATCAATTTTCCGAGGCCGCTCTGATTTAGACGCCGTTTCTCCATACGCTACAATCAGTTGCTCACACAGCATTTCGAAAGGATCCTGCATCCGGTTTGGGTTGGCGCGTAGCCAACGTTGCGCATTGCCTTTTAGTTTTCTGACGAGAAACATTCTTAGGCTGTCCCCATCTAGATTGTAGCTCTGGCTTATGTTTTTTAGGTGATCCACTCAGTTGCCTGCTGCTTCAGCCCTGGCCGATGGCCTGTCTCCCTGGTTTCCGTCCGCGTTGCTGGCGGCCCGTGTCTTCTCATGCTGTTGTAATTGTTTGGCGACGCGCGTCTCTTCTTGCTGATGGTGTTGAGCTATTCTATTTGTTGTTGTTGTGTGGCACCACGCTCTTCTGATCGTTGCAACGCATTTTGCCGCACAATTAGTGCTGCCCGCAACTGCGTGATAATACCGAGAAGGCCAAATATTTCCCACGTCGCGAGACGAATAATTAACCCGTAAGGGTTGATATGAAAAGGGGGGCGTCGTGGGTGATATTGGGCACGTCAGCTTTTATTCGCTGCTTACATGAGGCTCCTAGAGACGAAATCTTAACTTAGAACCGAGCTCCCGGTCGCTTTGTCTCGTTAAAGCGAGAGCGGAGTGCGAGAGCAAGCCCGGGACAGAAAGCATTGGTTGGGTTGGACCTCTCGTACGTCTGCCCCCGAAAACGTTTGCGTGGTGCGACGCGGTGGCATCTTCTCGAAGCAGACTGGAAAACATATATCAGGTAGAAGAGTGCTCAGTAAATAACGCGAATTAGAAGCACGGTGTGGTCCGATGCTGCGATCGGGGTGCTGGAACTGGACTTCCAGGCATATGCAGGAGCGTGTGGTGATTCTGATTGCACGTCTTGCATGGAATCACCCTGAAATCGGAAGAATGAAGGTGGGCTTTGGGGTGCTCTTAGTCGCCGACCTTGGCTGAAAATGCCCTGAACCGGTAGGCGTGACGTCGTCGATGGCCTCCGTACGATGGCGTTCGGTCAGAAACGCGTGTGGCTCTTTCCATGTTGAAATGTTGGCCTTATTATGGATAGATTGGTCCCACAGGGAAAGCGTTAGTTTTGGAAGCTCGGAGGAAATCATATAAACGAGAAGAGAGGCCCAAGCCTCAACTTGAATAGAGGACATCTCTAAGTCAGGCAATTTTAGATGGTGCCTTGTAGTTCTTTCTGGCTATTGACCAACAACCGCCGATTCTCGAAGCGGTCGGTGAGGCTTCGCCAAGCTGAGACAAACCCTTCATTGGTGAGCGGAGCTTTGGAAACAATGATGTGCGCATCGCCACTTGTTTTGGATAGTAGGTGGAACAGTTTCTTCACCGGGGTGAGACGCGAGTTGTGAATATATACCGCAGTGAAAAGGTCTCTGAACGTGGGCCACCGAAGATAGTCACAATCGAAAACTTCGGTGTCTACCGGTGGTAGAGAACAGCCCGCGGAAGGGGGTGGTTGCAAGCTGTCGAAAGTCTGAGTGGACTGGGAGGCGCCCTTCTCTGCTGTTTCTTGAAGTTGGGCAACACATCTTGAATAGACGGAGTAACAATCGTTGTATTTGAATTTAAGCAATGTCGCGGTGGCCGTACTATCAGCGGACACGGAAAGAAGATCGGAGCAGCTCTCGTAGCTCTTTTCACTTTTTCCCACAATCTGCTCGCGATGGACTTGGCTTATGAAGGGAGAAAAATTTGCAGATTCCGAAGTGGCGGAAGTGTGAATGTGTGCCTCAAAGTGATTTACCCGGTCAGTTGTGATAATAAACTTCCTTAACGTAATGTCAACTGCGGTTTGAGCCATCTTTCTGCGGTGAAATAAGTGTGTCTCGAAGATTGATTCACGTAATTGTTGCTAATTGCTCGTGGAATTACGGTAGTGGACCTTGGAATCAGCCGGGACGGCGGCGGAGATGCGGATTGGAAATACGGTGACACTAGGTCCGGGGGGAAGATTTGGGCAAGAGGTTGGCCGTAGATAAAAAAAAATGTACCAAGAAAAACGAATTGTGGCGGAGCAGAAATAATATTTAAGAACCGAAATGGTGGAAATAAACCCTTGGCTTCTGTTCGGGAAAAAAAACTCTGTGTAAAATCTCGTCAAAGCAGTGCGGGACTAAAGAGAACGGAACGGCATTAACAGCAACACGGCCACTGCGGCAGCTAGGTTGAACAAGTGGGGAGAAATAATCGCGGTCACTTCCGTGCGGAATAAAATTCAAATTCTGGATTTATTGGCGGGTGTTAAATTATTTGTTAATTTCGAAAATTATCAGCCGCAGATGTTCAATTATTTCAGCGTCGGAAAGGTGGAATTAAAAAACATCAGATTTTGGTCGCGAAGAAAAAGCTCAATGGGTTTAGCCGACGGCAAGCGGCGCCTATGTGTGGGACCCAAAGAATTAAACGGCAACAACAACATGGCCGCTGCGGCGACTAAGTTAAAAACAATTAAAACACTCGCGTTTGTCTTTGGGTTTTGTTGGTGATTGTTTTGTTCACTTTGAATTTTTAAATTATATTATTATATTATATTATTATCTAATCCCGTAGTTCTTGGAATCGTTGGCCGAACATATATTGGAAAATATATGGGCATGCATGTAATAGGAACCATGTGTCCGGGCACAGTGGAGCGTCGAGAAATAGACTGTATTGAATTCCGCGAACAGAAATATTTTGTATGGACACGGCACAAAAGACGACAAAAAATATATCGCGGCAGCGGCGGACTGTTCGCCGAACATGGTGAACTCCCGAAACAAGTGCACACTGGCTATCCGATATTTATTATGTCCCTTTTTACCGCAACACGATTTCACTTTTCACGGTGAGGTTTTTTTATACACGGAATTATGATGTGCAAGAGGTTAGCATTCGTGTGTGTGTGTGTGTGTGTGTGTGTATGTGGCTGAAAAACAAATCTGGCGGCAGTGGTGGACTTTTCTGCGAACGGAGCGAACTCCCGAAAACAGCACACCAGCGCACTATGGGCCAGGAAGTTCATTTTTTGGCCAAAATTCTGTAACTTCTAAAATAAATTTTTTAGAGACATGAAATTTGGCATGCAGATTCTCAATACATTGAATTTTATGTGTTCAAAAATTAGTAGAAGAAAATATTTTTTTAAAATTAAGATAATCCCTACCAAAGTTGAAAAATATTTCCTGTTTTTTGTTTTTCATTAACCAAAAAAAAACTAACAATTCGATTTGAGTCTTACTTTATGGAAATGATTATTTAGATTAGATCTACTAGAAAAAAATATATTTGTTGCATTAAATGAAGTAGTTTTTTAGTTTTAAGCACTTAAAGTTCAGATTTCTAGACTCAACTACATGAACGGCTTTGAAGCAATCTACCTAATTTTTTGATTTTTACGTCTAATATAGTCTCTATTACAACAAAAATAAAGGAAAATAGTTTTTAAACAAATAATTTTTTAAAGTTTTTAGCAAAAAATTAATTGTTAAGGCTGCTTTTATGACGTGCCCCTTACAGTATGCCACAAAAGTTTTAAATTGCACATTTGCTTGTTAATGCTTGTAATATATTATTTCTTGCCTGCCTTTAGGCAGTATTATAAAGTCTTTTTTTAATTAGCCCCGCTAATTAAATTTTTGGGATTAATATTTAATTTATACGATTAAATATAAGAAATAAAGTTTAATAGGCATAATACTTATTAGGTTTAAGCAGAGACAGAGATTATTCCTCAACTTCCGATAACTCTAAGTCATATTCAGCGTCGGAATCTGTTAAAAACTTATCTTTTGCATTTATGTTATTATTTAAGGAATCTAAATTAAACAATTCTAATGCTTCACTTGGAAATAAAATATTTTTATGGGTTTTATATATTAAATGAAAATAATGCAGGAATATCAACAAATTTTTTAACTTTTAATTCTTTTTAATTTATTTTTGTTTCATGATTTCATTTTATATTAAATATCAAATATTTCATACTAAACAAAAGAAATATTAATAAATATGCTACAAATTAATTCTATTCAGTTTTCTATACAAAACTCTCCTAACAACTGCAAATGTTTAAAAAAGTGGCATACTTTTAGGCGGAGCAAAGAAGTCATTGTCATATTTGTAAATTTAAACTGGAGATAAGTTTTAAAATTTAATTTTGGTATAAAAAACCTCAGAGTGCGCATTTGGGACAACTTACACGTAAAAGCGAAATATTCAAGGTTAATTTTAATCATTTTTTTAATTTGATCGGAGATGGTACGTCGAGGTACCCTAAGTTTGAAATCACAATTTGTAAAAAATGGGGAAAAAACTGTATTGTTTTTAATTTTTTTTTTTTAAGTAACATGTGTAATATCTAAAAAACATTTTTTTTTTTAAATTATGCGTTCTACTAGTTACATTAAAAGTATTTCGATGTGACTATAGCTGCCCGCATAGCGGCAGGAATTTTTTGTTTTTGCCTACAAACTGCACAAAATTCATCACAAATTTCAACTTTGATTAGCTGCCATTTCGTAACTATTAAATAGAAAGTATTCAAAATTTGGGGAAAGATAGCTTAATCTATCCTTTTTATTATGCCATTGTTGTTTTTTCAATTTTCTTAAAAACATTTTTGACCATTTTGGCCAAAATCCGGGTCGCCTGGCCCATAGTGCAGCGGGCCGATATTAATTATTCCTTTTGTCCGCTACTCTTATGTCACTGTTCACTGCCTATGCACGGATCTGTGTACATATGTACATATGTATGTGCAAGAGGTTCGCATTCGTATGGCTACACATAGGCCCTAGCCGTTGGCAAGTTGATGGGCAACGGGCAATGGAAGAATCGTCGAGGAAACTGGTGGCGCACAGAAGCGGACACCGATAAAAATTTTGGAGGAACGGAGGCGAATAGAAATTGGAGTTTCTCAACTGCCTTGGTGTCAGGAGAACTCGGACTGGGAGTTGACACGAATGAAAAAGGAAATCTTGCGAGAGTGCGACCGAAATTGAGTGTTCGGCCCACTGTTGCAGACCGGCAGCGAGGATAGGTACTCGGATTGCGAGAGCAAGCCGGGGACCGAAAGCTCGCTCCTGAGCAGAGATGGCACAGTGGGCCTCTCACGTAAACAAACTTCATCCCAATACTCAGTAGGCTGGTTAATGTGGGCGATAAAGAAGTTAAGCCGCCTTTTAATATTTGTAGCTGAAAACATCGGTTTCTTCCTGGCTACGTATGAGGAGTATTTATGGAGATTCAGGACTTTCCTCACAATCTCATGGCTAACTGTCTTACTGCAATCGTTTTTTTTAAGTCTAATGCCAACTGTCTGAGGGTTATTTGCGGGTTTTTACCAATTTGTTTTTGAATTTTAGAATGGTCGCGTCTGGAGAGCTTTGGTGGTCTGCCTGTAGAATTGTTGAGGTGGAGTCTATTTTCCTTTTCAGCCCGTTTACTTATATTATGAATTGTTCTTAACTTAATATTAAACATTGCTATAAGCTCCGGTGCCGATTTGCCTTCGTAATGGTTAAAGTAAACCAATTGTATGATATTATGGACAATTTGTTTGTGGAGCATGATTAAAATTATGGACTTGATCAAACACGAAGTTTTCCCAACGAAATTCTTCCAGAATATAAAAGTGAAGCCCACTAGAAGTGGCACGCGTTAATTTTCCTCAGAATTAGCTTTGCGCATTCTTGGAATCTCTTTAACTCGTGCATATTGCAATGAATTATTTGACAGCTGAAAACTTCTGTTTATTTTGTGTTTGGCCTTTTACATTGTGATTTTTGTAGAAATATGTTATTTTTTTTATTCATATTAAAAGCCATACATCATTTTATTAGATAAAACAAAATATTAAACGATTTTTATAAATACACAAAATACACAATACAAACTGAAAAGTTTTAAAAATGAATTCTATGTCATTTTTCATTTTGCAACGAATTAGTTGACAAACTGTAGCTTCCATACAAACAATTGGTACATATGGAGGAAAATGCAACACCGTGACTTTAAAACTGTAACTGTAAACTGTAATTTAAAATGTATACCTAAATGTAATTTAAGTAAGCATTGAATTAATTCCTAGTGATCGAATTGAATTTGCTGGCGGCTATCGCTGATCTATACTATTCACTAATTGCTATTAAAAATATTTCCAAAATAAAATATTAATCGCGCTAAATATTTCTAACACCTTGTAGAGCTCAGAAGACCTGGACACGGATACTGAATTCGAGCCTGTGGAAGACTTAACTTTGGAAACACGAAGTCGGTGTAAGTAGAAGAGAAAAGAAGAGCTTTCAGTCTGATTTCAGCTATGAAATGGGGGGCGGGGCGGCCTTAACCGAAGCTTCATACAATCAATGAAAACACGGGAAGTATTTCGGGATATTACGCGACGTGCGTCGGATCTTTAATGGGTTGAAGGTAATTTAGAACTAATTATATAAAACATAATTTTGGCGAGCGGATTGAAAGCTCCTTACGCTGAGAGAGAGGGAGAGAGTGCATCCAGCAACTGAAGAAGTTGGGAGAAGTAGTAGCTGGCGTGTAGAACGAGGATATCCTCTGGATCGGTGATGTACTATCCTTGAAGCATCAGGAGGTATCGGAATACTGGGGGATTTTCTTGAATGCAGCAAAGTGTTATACCAACCGTGGCATGTCGAACAGTTGTGGGCGCTTGTACAATAGTGGAGTGTGGAGTCTATGACTTTTTGCAATGCAATTCTGACAACAGCTTTTTTTGGATGTAAGACATACGATCGTCAATCGCCACCTGAAGGAATCTTGGACATATACGCACTGGATGGTTCTTTCGAACACAACATATTTTGGATATTGGAATAATATTCGTACTAAAGGCTTTTAGTACTCGCGGTGGCACGTTGGAGATTATTAGTTTGGATGGATTTATGGACTCTAGACTTTTATGATACTCCATTTATAATTAACGAATTTCGACCGTGTCATGTCGAATAGTTGTGAGCACTTGAGCAATCTTTCAGTCTATGACGTTTTCAAAGCAATTCTGACACAGCAGAATTTTTAGAATGTAAAACAAATAAATCATCATCTAAAGGAAGCTTGGACATATACTCACTGGATGGTTCTCTTTTAGCCACAAATCTCATATTTTAGATATTGGAATAATCTTCGTACTAAAGGATTTTAGTAATCGTGGTGGAACTGTTTGGATGGCCGAAAGCTAAACGTAGGAGGTTGAATAGAATCTATGGAGTCTAGAGTTCTGTGGCGTTAGGATAGAACTTAGTTCTAGCCACGAAAGAATTTTGAGATATTTGGGATAGACTTGTCTCATAATGCGAGTGTCAGCTTTGGAAGTTTCATGGAGCCAAAATAAACCAGGAGACAATTCCAATTCTCAGTAGAAAGGCAGTTCGAGGGTCGTAAGTCAATTGTAGATGGTATCTTGCATCTCCTTTAAGGCTGCCGAAGATTCGTGTTCGATGGACTGCATGTTCAATATTCTTTTCAGTTGACTTTGCACCAGCGATCAATTGTTTTCGAAACGCTCAGTTAGATTTTTCCAGGCTGAGTGGAAACCATCGTTGGTGCGTGGTTTGGAAACTATGGAATGAGCTTCACCACTAGCCTTGGAATTTTCTACAGGAAAAGGTCTCGGCCAGACGACAGTCAGACGGAAAGGAACTTTGGGGCGGAAGGGGTTGGACTTGAGCGATTTTAGCAGAGATCGAATCGATCTGTTCTATAAAGAAAAAATAAAATCTCATATTTTGTCTTGAGAGTGGGAAAGGTGTCCGTCACGCCCTGAAAATCAACTCAAATTAGCCTTTAATAAGTTTCGTACTCTTTCTCGACCTTATCCCATAGCGCTTGGACTTGGTCAAGATGAATTTTGCACGTATACTGAAATGGAATACTGATTTTATATATTTTATATTTTCGAAACGGTTTGGGGGTGTTAGTTGAAGTTTGCCGGTTTTTTCGATAAAAAGAACACTTAATCCTCAAGAGAATGTGAAAAATTATTTATTCAAAGTATTGACCATTGGCTTCTACACATTTCTCCCATCTTTTAGGCAAATTATGGATACCATTCCAAAAAAACTTTTTTTCTTTCGAGGCAAACCATTCGACGAGCCATTTTTCGACTTCTTCAAAATTGGCGAAGCGCTGCTCTGCCAGTGAGTGTCCCATTGACGCAAAAAGGTGATAATCGGACGGGGCGAGGTCTGGAGAGTACGGCGGGTGCGATAATATTTCCCAATCAAGGTCTTTCAATGTGTCCTTCACCAGTTTAGCGGTATGAGACGGCGGGTTGTCATGTTGCAAGATAACTTTGCCATGTCTTCGGGCCCATTCCGGCCGTTTTTCGATCAACGCATTATTCAAATTGATAATTTGTTGTCGGTAGCGATCCTTATTAACCGTTTCACCAGGTTTCAATAACTCGAAGTACACCACACCACACTGGTCCCACCAAACACAGAGCATTGTCTTACGGCCAAAGCGATTCGGCCTTGCAGTCGATGGGCCAGCCTCACCAGGTGAAAGCCATGATTTTTTTCGCTTCGGGTTCTCAAAATAAATCCATTTTTCGTCCCCCGTGATGATTCGATGCAGAAAAGATTTCCTCTCGAATCGTTGAAGCAGAATGTCACAAACTGTTTTTCGATTTTCCATTTATCTATCGTTCAATTGGTGTGGCACCCATTTCCCATACTTCTGGATCTTTCCCATGGCTTTTAAACGTTGGCTGATTGCTCCTCGGGTCACATTCAGTGCTTGGGCCAATTTTTCTTGCGATTGGGTTGGGTCTTCATCCAATAATGCCTGCAGTTCTTCGTCTTCGAATTTTTTTGCTGCACCAGGATGTTCATTGTCTGTCAAATCGAAATCTCCACTTTTAAATTGACGAAACCATGTCTCACATGTTCTAATCACTGGTGCATGTTCACCGTAAATTTCTACTAGCAACCGATGAGCTTCAGCTGCTTTTTTCTTTTGATTAAACAAAAAAAGCAACGAGTGCCGCAAATGCGATTTACTTGGAACGAAACTCGACATATTCACTGAGGTAAACAACTATGACGTTTTTATTTTGACGGAATGCGAATTGTGTATTTTTTGAGGTTAATGTCAACAGAAAAAAATGACACATATGCTGAATGATACAAATGTACTAGTACTGCTAGCGACATCTAACAGTCAAACCGGCATACTTCAACTAACACCCCTGGTGTTAGCTGGATTTGAAATTAACGAACAAATCGGAATCGTAGTATAGCTATAGTTAATAATTATTTGACAATAAATTTAAACTTATTTGGAACACCATACAAAATTCGTACAAATTGTGTATAACACCAGCTAAATCTAGTTGGACTAGTTATAAATAGCTAACGAGTGTGGCTGTAATTCTTTGCCGCAGGTGTTTGTGCACGTTCTATGAGCAAAAAAAAGACTGAATAAGTTGCCAAATATATTGCTCGACTTCACTGCCCTTTTGCAGGCACACATATGTATGAAAATATTTAAAGCTGTGGAGGTTGCCGCTTGGCACAGAATAGCGCGAAGCTTTCCTAATGGTTGTTTATATGAGTATGCTTGGATTTAATTCAGCTCAGGATAGAGCAATGGCTAGTCAATAAATACGCATATGTAACAATTAAGTCGACTGTTTTGAGTCGACTCTTGCACTAACTCCGTTAAGTCTTTTGAGAAATATTTTTTTAAATGGAAGCTGTGGACTGTAATTGTAGTTTCATTAATATTTATGTATTGATAGGAATTTTATTTAATTTACTTGGACGGAAAATTTTACATTTATATTCGTCTGTATATTTGTGTTTTTATAAACTTAGGTAATTTATATTAAATTTGAGTGTAAGTATTTGTGTATATATTTACCTAAATTTCGCAAATATATTTTGCGGGGAATGTATATATATCAGTGGAGGTGACGGCATTGGAAATATGCATATACATACATACGTATTAGCTATTCGGTATTGGAAGTTTCGTTGTTGCCTATGGCGTTTATTTAAACATACAATTTTTGAACTTGGATAATTTCGGAATTTGATTTATGACCGGCAGCTATAATATAAATATCACTTATCTTGTGCGGTGTTAAAGGCACCGGAGCTGCTGGAGATGGAGTTATCCCGCTTGAAGGACCCAAAAATGGAGGGGGGTTTAAGGTGCTACACTCTATAAATGAAAAACACGGGATTTTGTTCAGGGTTTTACGCGACGTGCATCGGATGCTTAATTGGTTTGCAGGTGAATTAGAACTAACAACATGAAAATTAAATCTAGATTAGGTGAGCTGATTGAAAGCTCTTTTGACTGATAAAAAGGGAGAGAGAGCGTACGGGACATTTCGAGGCTGTAGCGGGAACAACCTCTACGGTCAATTCTTTAAAGGATCCTTTTGTTAAATTAACCAATTGGCTGTTATGAATCTTTGAAGATTTAATTTTTGCCCGTTGAATTCCGGAATGGCATTCGGCATGTCTTTAATACATGCCCTTTGGGCAACACTTTCGTCAACCATCGCTGACGGTTTTTCTTCCTCCACGATATTTATTGATTCCAAACAAGAGATGTCTGAATCTTGATCTTCTGGTACTGCTAATACCGCAAGAATGGTTAGATTATGTAGACGTATCCTGTTCTATTGATCAAACTAAATAAATAGTGAACTCCGCTGCCAAAAAATTGTACTGAGCAAATTAAAGGCGAACGGTAATGTGGCGTTTTGAAAGCCTCGCGTAAAGAGCGACTTTGACTTTTGCTTTTTAAGATCACTAAAAGAATGCAAAAATTAAAAAAAAAATTACAAAGGAAATATGCTATTTGATTTATTTTTGATTTGATTTGATTTTTTTTTTAAATTTTTTCATCAGTTGCATCCGCAAAAATTTGTGTTTGAATCGTTTTAAAAATGACAAATCACCTAAAATCCACCTATGTAAGCCCTATATGTTAAGCCTTTTATCAGAAAAAAATCGTTTCCATTTGACTGTTTTTTATTTTGATTGCGTTCGAACGTCTACGTCCCGTGCGCGACATTGAAAATGCCCATATGTAACAGCTTCGATGTCGTTTAAAATTCACTATATACTTACACGGAATATATTTAGCTTTAGTTGACTTACCAACCGCTATGCGCAGAATTTGGTTTTTACACTGTGCATCAATTTTAATCAGCCTACCCTTTCACTTAATTTTTCCATAGATTTCCGGGCTTATGTAAAGTTTTCAATTTCTATGCCTATTTAGTCATTGGACAATATACGAAATGGTCTTGTCAAGTTCAGCCAGTTCTTTGATCATACCACGATCTTCTTTTGACAAATATGGTCTTCACATAAATTTATCGTTACTTTGCTTGATTTTTTCTCAAAACAAATTAAAACAATTTTACTTACGTTTGTCTACTTATTGCCTAGGAGGGTTTACTACAAGAGAGGTCCTTGTACTGCCTTCGCTAGGGATGCGCACTCTTGCTATGCTCGGGTCTAACTCGCCGTGGTCGGGGTTCTTTCTACCTTAGGATAGTACGACACGGTACTACATTCAATTAGTGCGTGTTACACGATTATAATATGATTGAAAAGATTCGCTAAAAGAAAAGGATAGATCAAAGTGATAACAGGTATTTACGCCGACTCTTGTATAGATAAACAAGGGCTTCTGACGGATATCGGGAATCGAAATGGTAATAATTCTAAGACAATACCCTCCCTACCGTGACAATGGTACTTAAAATTCGGCATTCTCCCTTGGCGGAGCCTCAAATATCTGTAAAGTGAGTGTTCGACATAAGTACTCGACAAACCATTATGACTATTCAAAATTCGTATTCCTCAATTTCACTTTCATTTATGAGACCATTCATCTAAATTTAGTTGCTTCTGTTGTACGTTAATTTCCATTTACAAACTATTCAATCTTAACATAACATCTATTATTCCATATTCCTAATTCCTAAGTTATAATTATTAATATTTATAATTAGATTTAACGAGTTCAGAATATTGATTTAAATGGGACATTTGAGCGGCATTATATGGAATGGACAATAGGTAATTGTTGTTGTTATGTAGTACTCGCGTCCTTTCCATTTTCATTCACTCCATGATACGCGTGTAAAGTTGGGCCCAAGTTCACGTTGGCGTTGATAGCTACTGGTCAAAATATGTAAATAAACCTATTTTTAACTCTTCTACACGAATGCCACACTCATGTTAACCTGCGGGCTATTTACTTTTTAATAAATTGCAAAAATATTAACTTATTGTGGAAGGTCAGACCTCGCGTTTTATTTCGTTCCTCTTTATTTCACGCGTCACAACCGAATGTCCCACTTCACCCGTTCCATATGATCTTAACATTGGTTTATATAACATAGGCTTAACATTCTTAGGATTAACATACTTAAGATTAACATACTTAGGATTAACATTGTGACTCTCTATTAGCCTACTACAATATCAAAATCAAAACAAAACAAGAAATATAGCTGTAAAAGCCGGTGTACGTGAGGCGATCCTAACGGACGTCACGCAGCTTCCACTCTGAGATGAGCGGAATCAGTAATCTGGGTTTTCGGCCAAATGAGTGTTTTTCCACCTCCTTGCGATGCAAAATAATCAAGTGATGATGCGCTGTATCCAATCTACGCAGAACTATAACATGGCTTGGTTTATTGGAGCGCTCCGCTTTCCTACTGGGGTGCCCAGTTCGCATCCGCCATATGGCAGATTACATAACCGGGCGGCTGAAGGTTAAGTCTCCGTTTGGCCGCTGCCTATGGATCGAATCAGAGTCAATTACGATCCAATCGCTGGATTGCAGAATTGGAATGTAATAGCAGTAGAGAAGCAAAGGTGTAATTTTTGGGACCTCCGCCACCGATACGCCTTTGAGTCTGAGCCCTATGGAAATTTGCGTTAATATTGGAACTCGCAACACGCAACTTTATTACCTTATCTTCTCGCACAAATTCACACACTAACTATCTTTAATAATCACTTCTTTTCTCGTTTTAATAGAATAAAAGTTTATAAGTTTATACGCGTGAGTTCGAGCTGTTATTTGGGGACGTCTCATAACATAAACGTCTGCCGAGGATATAATAAGATAAGATAATTTGGGCTTTGGGAAGCTGCAAGCAGGTAAGCTGCAGTTTTGAGCTTTCCTTATATAACTGTGTAATCATTCGATCGTAATCTATTGTAGTTCGTTTTCGAAAACTGCTTTAGTTATTATTGATTGATTGATTGTAATAAGCCCTTGTCTTTTGAGTGCGAGGGTGGGTCGAATAGTTTGGCATTGCTGAAAGCTTTGATGGTCACTACAGTGGAAAGACAGTATTAGCATTCATTTTCCTCTAGTGGTAATGCATCAAACAACGACTTTTTGAGTTGCATAAGTATTTTGACAACACGATTGAGTAAATATTTTAAAGATGCTGAGCACGAACAAACCAAACAATGCTGTCAGTCAGTTATGATATCTAAAATGAATAAAATAAATAATAATTTCTTTTAAATTGATTAAATATCATAGGTAATAATGTTAAATTATGTTTGGTTATTAGGTCTTTAATGGTATCAAAATTCAAAGCTAAAATGAAAGAAAAAAGAATATCAAATTAGGTCAATATGTCGCGTAAAAATATTCATTATCAGTTTAATAAGTTAAGAAAGACATAATAACTTGAATTAATTGACAAGAACATGCCCTAGACTTAATAAAAAAAACTTTTGAGCCTAAATCCGCTGCAAATCAATGGAATCTCATCGAAAATTATCATTGAAGTGAGCTCAAAACAAATAGTGATCGCACAGTTAAAGGAATTGGACTTTAAGACACTTCGACAGATATGTGCCATATATTTCATGATCAAAAAAGCTTCTAAGGGTGTTGTTTGCGAAATAAAAGCAAAGAAGTTCTGGAAAAGTGTTTATGAACAGATAAAGCGTCTTTATGTTAAACTATTGTCTTTGCTATTAGGATCTTATAATTTTAGTGAAGGATACATTTACGACATTTGTATATATATTCTTTAACAGCATCAACAGCAGAGTCGATTTAGCCATGTCCGTCCATCCGTCTGTCCGTTTCTACACAAACTAGTTTATCAAACGCAAACTATATATAGGTGACATACAAACGATATAAAATCGACATCGATGAACTAGTGCAACTTGTGAAACCAAGCACATGGTTGTTAGGGTTAGGTGTTAGTAGGCGCGATAGAAAATATAAGAGTATGAGGAAATGGCGTGCTGCCAGATTGTGCGCTTGAATGTGTACTAAGTGGTTTAGGATTACAGTTTTTACTTTAGGAAGGCTATCTACGTCGAAGATTAGTGTGTACAAATCTTTATATTTGCAATTAAGACTCTAAAAGGTTTATTCAATTCAAAGGATCTTCTACAGTGGCGCAACACTAACACAACACTTACTCTGTGCGTGAAAATTGAGTTAGCCAAACAAGTCAGCACTTTCCACGTCACCACGAATAAGGTTATTAATAAAGGTATCATAATTCTACGTTTGGCTAAGGAAGGTAAGTTGGTTAGGAGGAGTCTATTAGAATAGGACGGTTATCTTTGGGTTACATCCCAATTTAAACTGCTTAGAGCGAAAAGTAAAATGTTCTTTTGAACCGATTCGATGCGTTTAGTATGTAAGCCGTACTAAGGGCTCCAAGCGCAAGATTCCTATTCTAAGATAGGCCGAATTAAAAAAGTATATCAGGATTTAGTTTGGGTCATTGAATTCCTTGACCACCGTTTAATAAATACAAGCATACCCCTGGCTTTATTCACTATTGAAGAAATATGATCGATAAGGTCAAGTCATAAACTAAATTAATTCTTATCAAAAAGCAGCGGTACAGCAGTCGCAGGCATGGAAACGAAATGAGAGAATGTGTAAGTTTAATAAATTTATGCGGCACCATGTTTGGAAATTATTAAGATCTGTTAAATCTGACTGGCATTGCACGCCATGCTTGACATTATCAGCGTACATAAGTACGCTGGAGTTTGTCAGAACTTTAGGCAGGTCGTTAATAAGTAATGTAAACAATAAGGGACCCAAATTGTTTCCTTGCGGGATGCAAAAAGTAACCCTGAGACCATTAGATAAGTTATTCTTAAAGATGACTTTTTGGGTCCTGCCATTCAGATAACTTGAGATCCAACTAAGAAGATCAACTGGAAATCCCATTAAGTCGAGTTTCCTAACAAGGAGAGAATGGTTAACAGAGTCAAATGCTTTACTGAAATCAGTCTACATTACATGTGTCTGAAAGTTATTATGAAAGCCCTTTATAATATAGGAAGAGAACACCAAGAGATTTGTTGTTGTTCTTCTTCGCTTAATAAAACAAAAATATCCATGACAACACCCATATCAGTGCAAATGTATAAATCAAAGTCAGTCTTGCGAAGACAGACAGTCCTTTTTTTTTGCTGGACGGTCATATTCTGTAAGTCAGTCCCATGAATATGGCTGACTGGAGACAGCGAAATTGCGAACAAGACAGCAATAAAATCATCCTGTGTAGAATGGTATTTCTGGAATTATTTAAGGACCAAATAGCCGCAGGGATGTGAAAATCTCTTAGGACTACCTAATGGTCCTTATCGCGGAAAGGTGGTATCAATAAATAGGAAGTTTCAAATTGGAATTTCCGACAATGGAAATTCCAATTTGGAAATTCAACATCGTTTTGTGGAGTCAACCGCTATGAGGACACTACCACCACGTCTGATAGGCCGACCTAGCCGAATACCATGATGATAGCTGCAAAATCTTTGGAGCTCAGAATGTTCGGCTTTAACCAGGTTTTTGTGAACATAATAACTTGAGAAGCAAACGAAATACAGAATACAAGTTTGGAAGCTTACAACATAAGCCTCTTGCATTCTGATGGGAAATACATAGGGAGTTGGATAGTTTTCAATCTCCCTCGATCCTTTGATATCTTTGACCACTACATATTCTGAATATGGTAGAGCATATTTTATTAAAAGTTGAAATATCTTCTACACCTCTATTTTTATTTTTTCGTTTTTGGATTTGCGCAGGGAAGAACTGGTAAACAAATATGTTTCGTAGGTGGGACTGCTATTAAGGCTTTTGACAACTGATCCGGGTTGTTGGGATCTGCCCATTTTCGGTTTTTTTCTGACTGTGAGACACATTAAATATCGTAAGGCTATTAAAGTGTAAGGCTATCTAACGCCAAGAACATATGAGTTTTGTGAAAACTGTCACTGTCACTGTCATACTGATTGATGTATTATCATTAAATATTAATCACATATACCGCTTAGCTACCGCGCGTACATTTGCTTTTCTGTGTACATTTATTCTAAATTTATTTTGTTCTGAGTCGGTTTTCTTATTTTCCTTTTGCATCCATCCCGTTTGTTTTCTCCCCCGCTTGAGTGTCAATTGCTTTTGGCAGGAGCTAAGTAATTCAAAGCTTTCTCGCTCTATTGTTTCTCTAACATTCTCTCTGTCTTAATCTTTTGTTCTCCCTTTTTTCGGATCTGATATCATGCACAGTGGTTTAAGGTTTGTGAAAATGTCCTCAATTATTGTGTGCAAGAACTGCCATTTCTGTCTTTGCTTTGCAGTAATGCAAGCAAAATGCATCGAAGTTACTGGTCAAATTTCCAGCAAAAAGGGACTGCAGCATTGTTGTGAGGCTTGCCGACGGATTGAGAGGATAAAGTTATCCTTCATGCGCCAGAACAGAAGGGCATAAAAAAAAAAATAGTTAAAAAACTACCCTTACACCATCCGAGCAGTAACACCAATGCACTTAGCATGCATAAAATTGTCGTTAAGCCAACATCTGAGATAACCTTTTTGCAGGTTTTAGCACAACAGACAATTTCAGAAGTCATTATCAGGACTTACCACTGTTTAAGAAATACAGCGGCACAGAGAGTGAAAAGAGCGTAGGAGTACGCAAGCAACGTTTAGCTGTTGATGTCGATGGCGCTAACAACGTCTAAGCGGAGAAGGCAAAAATAAGAATGCAAAATATGCAAAATCATGTATAAGCAGCAAAATTAAGATAGAGAAATAAAGACAAATAAATACGCAAAATAGCTGCATACATACGCGAAATGGTCGAGAAGTTGTTGAACACAAAATAGAAGATTAAATAGAAACCCCGGTGGTTTATCCAAATTCAAACACAAAAGATAGACATGGAGGAAAATTCCAAATTGTTAATATAAAACTGTAAATAATATATGTAGGTGAAGTAGGCATTACTTCTTCGTTTTATACCCTTTCAGAATACTATAATTTCAGTTAAGTCGATCTAGCCATGTCCGTCTGTCCGACTGTCGGATTCCTTAGTTTTAAAGGTATCTGAATGAAACTTTGCAGTTGCATTTTATGAAAATAGGAATGCTGTATCATAAAGCTGCCATGGGAATGATCGTAATATTTTTGAAAAAAAAAAACTTCTTTAGTTTTCAACATATTTTCATCTAATTTAATTTTTTTTTTTTTTAATTTTTTTCAAAATCAATATCAATATCATATAGCTGCCATGTGAACAATCCAGAAATTAATACAAATATAATTTATTACTTTTATAGTTTTCAACACATTTTCATCAAATTTAAGATATAGCCATTTTGAATTATTCTAGAATTTCGAATTTATTTTTATGAAAATCGGATTATTATATGCCATAGCTGCCAGAGAAACTATCATTAAATATAGAGGTAAATGCCAAAATGTGAATGTATACCAGTAACTGAACAACTGTAAATATAATGGGGACTGTAATGAAAGTAGAAATTACTTTTTTGATTTGTAACAAAAATGTATATAATTTATATTGTATTAATTATTAATTATCGAATTTCAATCTGCAAGGGTATACAAACTTCGGCGTGCCGAAATTAGCTTCTTTTCCAATTTTTTTTTTTTTTTTTTTATCAAATTCGAGCCTTTCTCGAGTCCCGTTACTCTCTAAAACGATCATAATCGTTTTTTGACGGTTGTCTGACACTTTCTTGTGAGCATCTACACTCGGAGGGTAATTTCTGAGTCCAATCTGACTCTTTTTTGACACAGATTTAGACACCTAAATAGACCCGAAAAAGACACTATTAAGTGAGTTTTTCAGGCACTTAAATCTTAAATTTCTATGTACAAAGAGCGCAATGACAAACTGGGCCTTTACCTGGTGCGTCTACCACGGAATGACTGCAGAATGATAGTGGGAACTCTTACAGGAAACTGCCTTGCAGCGACTAATGCAGTTAAGCTAGGTATCAACAACAATGCAAACTGTAGGAAGTGCGATAAGTCCGAGGCAACGGAAACCTTGGAATATCTCCAAGTGTCCAGCACTAATGCAAGCATCACTAAAAGATGCCGCCAAGAGGTCACCAGGTCAACTACTTGCCTTCGCTAAAAACACGTTTATCTTCCAGAACAATAAAACCGCGCAAAATCTCTAGGTTTATACAAATAATGGGGGACTATGCGTGGGCCCCAGATGGGCCCCCGGTTTAACCTAACCAAACCAAATAGGATGCATTTCAAATTCATTCATAAACATTAATTCAGGATCCAATATTTGTTCATTCCCTTCGCTAAGCAACACTGATGGCGGAGACTTACTACAGTGTCGCTTAGTCCTGAGGACATTTGTAATTTTCCCTGACTCATTTCGTCTTGATCTTTGACCCCTCAGTTGTATTATTTATGTACAGTCAATATATATATAATGAATTATATATATATAATACTAATTTTTTATTCAATTTTAAATTTCTCCACTTTAATAACAAGGTCACTTGAACACTTGAACTTGCACAAACTAAATATCATTTTCTAGTATTTTTCGCAGGAATCTGCATTTCGTTATTCCAAACGAACCCTTTTCTTAGTTTGTACATCCCGTAGCTCAAAATATACTCTGAGAAAAGAGCATATTTTTAAAGCAATGATAGGGCTCAGAAAATGCTGTGAAGCTGGGCTCTTTTCAGACACACATTCGGATGCTGGTTAATTACTTACACAATGCAGATGTGTAAGTGGGTTTTGTGTGTAGGTGTGCACGAATGCTGCAACACTGTGAACGAAATTTCAAATTTGGTTTTGATTAAGCAAAAGTCAAAATGCTATTAAAATTATAAAGGTTCATATGCACCACACTTTTGGGCGGTCCTATATTTCTGCTGGTTAAAGAGTTGGTCAGCGGTGTTACTGGAGGCATCGATCCCTCGAAAGTACTTTTTTAGTTTTTTTTTTATTGCTTTGATGGAATTAACAAACGTTTCTATGGCAGCTTTATGATTATAGTCGTCCGACTTTCATAAAATTAAATTAGACATTTTTAAATAGAAAGAAAACTAACTTCGGCACTCCGAAGCTTAGTTAATTAGTTCACTATAAATTATATATATTTATTTAAAAAAACAACGAAGGAATGCCTACTTAAATTACATTCAGCTATACATATAATATTTACAGTTTTACAGCACCGGTGTTGTAGGGTCCAAAATGACTCCTTAACTTCGTTGTAATCTTCTGACTAAAATTATAATGCCTTTTAATGGTATAGAAATTTGGTATATAGCGCAAATGAGTCCGGGTTCAAATATAATAATTATTGATGCTTCATGCGACAATATTTGAGTGAGTGTTTTTTGATTTCTGCAAACTCTCGCTCTCGCTTTGAGCAAGAGACTTGCTGTCTTCATTTATGTTTTCTGTTGAGGGCTTTTCGATGAGCTCTTTGTATGTCGCTCTTTCAATGAGCAGTGCGTAAAGAGCGGAACGAGAAACGCTAGCACAATGAGAGTCAGCGGAAGACCGATTGACCGAAAAACTCAACGCAAACGGTCTTCACATTTACTTTCGTTGTTGTTGAAAAGAAATAAATTAACATAATAATATTAGAACAATTTAAATTTATTTTCAAATATTTATGTTAACAAGTTTCATTTCGATTTCATATTTTATTTGTGTCTTCTCATTTAACACAACTAATATTTCACAACTTCACACACTCAATTCACGATCGTAATCAATATATTTCGTATGCAAAACAGACGCTTAGCGATTTGCTTGCCTATGCGTGTGAATGTTACATTCACAAAAAAAAACCTAAAAACGACAAAACTGTCTTTGAACAACCAGAACGAAACAGAATAGAAAAAAAACTGTTTCGCTTTGAGCGCGAGCGAGCTCATTCAAGAACCCATAACTCGGTTGCTTTCCGAGTCTTTTCTTAGAGTCAGGAAAAGACACTTATTTGCAGACAACGAGAAACGGTCGACAATTATTTTCGAGTTCTGCTTTTAGGTTGTGGCTATTGCCACTTTGGAAGATCCAATGCATCATTTGAAACTAAATAGACCCATCCAAGATACATATGTACCCAATATATTGGTCCCAATTCAAAGTATGAAATTTTACTTTATGCTTGTCTCACAGATTTTAATATCTTTGGAATTTCATCTATATATATAAAAATGGTGTCAATTTGTGTTATTATTACATCAGTTGAGAAGGACTGAACCGATTTTGGTGATTTTTTTTTTTTTTCAAAATGTTTGAAGAAAATGTGAAACGTAGGGATAATGGACAATTAAAGCGCGTATACGAGATCCCTCGACCATTAATGCAATTCAATACCCGTGATGTTCTGTCGTGGAGAAGATAAGTATCACATTAATATAAAGATTGTCAATCCGACGACGGGTTTGCGTTCAAGTCATTATTTCCTTTTCGTTCCATAATAAGTTTGAAATAATATCAAAGTAAAAACGGAGCGTCTCAATTTTATTGGTTTCAATAAGTTGAAGTTACGATCAGGCCAAGTTGTCAAAAATTGATTTGCCAATATATATTTTAAGTATACATACATATATTTTTTTTCGAAAGTTTTAACAAGTTCTTCAATTTTGGAGCTATCCAAATGTAACTTTGTAAATCTTTGTTAATCTTTTGTTGTGTACATTATAATTATTAGTACTAAATCGGAAGAAGCCAGATCGGGCGACTTTTAAAAATAATAACTTCGCCCTTTATAATTATATTTCCAGCATTTTTTGTATTACTTTTAAGTTTCTGCAAAGGTTGCTGGCAACAAATATTTTTCAGTTTAATTTTTCTATCATGGGAACGATAGGTAAATGTAATATATATGTTAAATATATATTTATAATTAACCTTGTTAGATTTTTTAATAATGTTTTTAAATTTTTATCAAAATTTAACTAATTGTCATGCGTATAAATGTAGACTATCACTCCTCTTAGATTTATTTTTATTTCTTAAACGAAATGGATCGATTTCCGATCAAACTTCAAATTAGCTTTCTTTTTGTTTTTCTTTGGTTTTGATTATTTCCATTTGCTTATATATTTGCATCAATGCTTTTGATTTCAGTGTAAAAGTAATTGAGCTTGTTATATTTTTAAATTATTTTTTAAAATGTTATTTTTTTTATATCGAAAATTCGACAACACCTTTCCATCCTGACTATGATTGTTCACTTCACAATAAAATAAAAGTTTACTAATTTAATTTCATATTTAATTTATTTTTAGCAAGTGCTCATACTGGTGATCAAACAGTTGATGAATATCCGGATATTAGCGGTATATGTACAGCTAGAGTGAGTAATATAGTAAATTAAAAATCATTTTTGGACCTACAAAATTATATTTCAGGAAGCAATGCGAAAAATGACGGAAGAAGACAAGCAGAAAATAGCTCAACAGGTTGAATTATTTCGCAGAGAGAAACTAACTTTTGATTCTGAAGTAGCTAAATGGGATGATACTGGAAATGACATTATTTTTCTAGCCAAACACATGTGTATGATTATGATGGAGATGACTGATTTTACCAGGTAAGTTTATATATATTTCGACTATCGTAATTCAGTTTCAAGCATGACAAAAATCTGACTGTGTTTTTCTTACCGCAACTTGTAAACGCAAGATGCAAACAGAATTTAAAAAATCATTTTTTAAGCAAAATTTATTAGGCTTTCACTCTGGATCCTTTATTTTATTATAATATGCTACCCCATTATTCTACGATGGATGATACTAAAATTTTTGGGGTGTCATTTTGGACAGAAATGTAAACACGCCACAACTCTACTTCCCAAAGCTACATAACACTCGATACACTACATATTATATAATTTCAGTCAGAAGTTTGCAACGCAGTGAAGGAGTCATCATCATATAAAGTATTCTTGATCAGCATCAACAGCCGAGTCTCTCAGCTATTTGAATGAAACTTTGCAGTTAGGATCGGCCTTCCGGCAATTTCCAGTCTGACGTTGACTCGAGCGGTGGCCACGAATTGTTCGGCCGAGGGTCCCTGTAGAGTCACTCGGCAGTCGTTCTGGTAGAACGCTATCATTTAGTACGGGGTCGACGATCAAGCGTACTGGATGCTTCTGTAAAAAGATCGAGCAGTGTAAATGTGGGCCGCCAACAGCACTACGTATACGTAGCTTGACTGGGCGGAGTCTGCGATGTTCAGCGTCAGGGTTCCCAGTTGTTCCTTGTTTACCTGTACTTAGGGGGATTTGTGGCGGGTCTCCGGATTCGGCAAACAATCAGCCCGAGGCGGAGTCCACTAGGATCAGGTGTGAATCCTCTTCTGCAGGCGACGGGTATGCTGTCCCGTAGTACTCGGCGGCGACAGCAGTTCGGATCGAAGCCCTTGAGCAGCGTGGCGGTCTGCTGGCGATTTCGCCGCCTCTTTGCCTCGACCTCTATCTGGTCCCGAGCGTCTTTATGGATATTTCGTTTATTTTATTTTGTAGCTGATCCGCAACGCGTGCTTTTCCGGACAAGGTCATAAGAAGAAGAGAAGGAAAAAGAGGCGCTTAGAGAGACCAGGTGTCTTGGCTGTCAAAAGCTCTCATAATTGCGCTTATAAGGGAACTCTCGCATTGCTAACCCCCTTAAATATCGCGTGCTCATTGGAACTGGCGGTTTTCGTTACAATATCATATAGCCGTCATAGGAACGATCGGGCAATTTTTAGAAAAAAAGACAACTTTTCTAGCTTTCAACAGATATAGCCATTTTTTATTATTCTATTATTCTATTCAGATTAAATTTTTGAAAATCGGACTACTATATCATATAGCTGCCATCTGAACAATCCAGAAATGAATACAATTAAAAATTATAACTTTTCCAGTTTTCAATAGATTTTCATAAAATTTTGGCTATATGCCATTTTGTATTATTCCAGAATTTCGATTTAAATTTTATTTAAATCGGATTACTATATGATATAACTGCCATAGAAACTATCATTAAAGTTTTTTTTTTTTTAAGGACAAAATTTGTATGAACGCCACTTTGTTCATCCCACCCGCGGATTATTTATTCTGGCATGGATTGGTTTGGCTAATGTCTAATTGACTTGGCAAACCCTAATCTTAAAGGCCTGGCCGGTAGTAGCGCCCTGGCCAGCGTGCTGCGGTGTTGTTCGAGTCGATCCTTATATCAGCTAGTGTGTAACAAGATCTGCTCCTCAAAAGTTTGGAGGTTTAGATCCCGATGCAAGGTGGATCCCCGCATATACCATGGGCAGTTCGTCATTGACCGTAAGGTTTTGTAGAACTTGGATGCGATTATAATTCGATTTGGCTGCAATGCCCCAAATCTGCACCCCATAAAGCCATACCGGCATAATACAGTGGACATACACCTTCCTTTTACATCTCAAGGGTTCATTAGCTAACGCAGTTGCTGCATCCTGTGTCGGCACTTATTTGCTATCGCCTTTAGGTGTGGCCCAAATGTAAGTATGCAGTGTTATGCCAAGGTATTTAGCTTGCTGGGGTTGCTCAAGGGTGGTACCTTCCAACTGCAGCTCAGGAGTGTTAATTATGAGCCGCTTTAGTATGAAGCATAGGTTAATGCTCTTGGGGGGGTTGATCTTCATATTCCATTTTCTGCTCCATGCTGATAGTGTATCGAGGTACCTCTGTAGCCCTTCTGCAGCTTCGTTGTGGTAATTGCTGTTGTAGAGGACCGCAATGTCGTCAGCATTGGTCCCAATAAGAGCCTTCGAAAGGCTCTGCATATGCTCATTACTGGGTAGCGGTAAATCCGCCGTGTACAGACAGTAAAGCAGCGGACCAAGTACACCGCCTTGTGGGTTTCCAGATTTCATTTCGGCAGGGGCAGAGAATGTGTTTATAAAGCTGACTTTGAATTTCCATTGCAGAATGTGCCTCACCATTCCGTGGTCTTGCTCCACTGTGCCATGGCCCTCTCTAAAGCCGAACTGATGATCAGGCAATATGCTATTTTCATTGACAAAAGCATATATGCGGTTAGCGATGAGTCATTTCGAAATCTTCGAAATAGAAGGTAGGAGGCTTATAGGTCGATATGATTCTGGGTCCTCTTCTGGTTTCACTGATTTGTGGATCACCAGAATAGCCGCCATCTTCCACTGGCTTGGAAAGAACTGCACCCGAAGCATTGCATTAAATATGGTAGCTATATAAACGATTGCTCGGATAGGAAGGGCCTTGATTGTCCCATGGCAGATCCTGTCGATGCTGGGAGCCTTGTTTTTTGGGAAAGCTTTTTTTATTTGTATTTCCTCGACCCTAATTGGTTGTATCGGTCGTGCTATTTGAGGCGGAGGCTGTAGACTGTCATATATCTCTCTGAACTCTTCAAGCTAACTCGAAGCAAACTCGAAGGGCGTGAATCTTGTTTGCAGATGTTCTACAAATGCTAACTCGTTCCTAACAAGGTTACCTCCACTGCATCTAATCAGGACCTGTCTAAAGGGTTGCTTTCTGAGGGATTTGGTGCGTTTCCATAATGAGTAATTGGCGTCAATAGTGTAGTCCATTGAGGCCAGCTTATGCTCAAAGAATTCGCTTCTATGTTGCCGTATCATGTTTCTTAACCAACTTGCTGCCCGATTCCACTGTAGTCGATCCCAGGGATCTTGGGTTCGAATAGCTCTTCTGCCTAGGCGCCTCTTTGGTGCTAGTAACTCTTTGGGCTCTCTTGTTAGAACCATGCCATACTTGATTGGCGTTGCGGGGGGTTCTGGAGGGGTCGAGTCTGCAGCAGCTGTGTAGATTTTCTGCGTATGAAAGTCTACTGCCATTTCATTATCCTGTCCAGAATTCAATGTCGTATCCAATAGAAGGGCGCCCTCTAGGAGTTGTTGAAAGGTGGCCAGATTGGTGTGCTTTGTAACCAGCCGAGGTGTTGGCATTAAAGCAACTCCGTCTGTGTGAATGGTGATGACAAGAGCCATATGATCAGACTCTCAGTCCCAGTTTGTGCACATACTAGCTGGAGTGTCTGGAATGCCATGATGCACTGCAAAGTCAATACAAGTGGGCACATGGCCTAAGACATAGGGGCCTGGTAGGTGATCCTGTGGCAAGTATGTTAGCACCGCAGGCAGTGACGGCTTCAGCTAACTCACACCTCCTTGGTGAGTTGTATCTATCCAATGCTGCGCGTTCCGGTCACCACCTATGAGGTATCGTTGTCCAGAGCCGCGGAGTAAGTTAATGAACTGCTTTTCTTCTAATCTATTTCTTGGGGGACAGTATATGGCACTGAAATTCATATCACCTAGTCCTGTAGCCATTTTAACTGTTGACGTCTGAATTATGGGCGTCTCAATAACTCGTTGTGGGAAGTGAAGCAGTGTACTTCTCACTAGAAGATGGTTTGTAAGCAGGGTATAAAGTATACCCATATATTTTAACTGCTTTTCCTCGGTCCAGTCTGATTTTACTTAAGAGAATAATTTCAATGCTGTTGTTGTGCGCAAAGAGCTCAACCTCTTTAGTTTTGCCTGAGATTCCATTGACATTCCAAACGAGAATCTTAGGGGGATTCATTGCGAGGCGGAGACTTTCTTATTAGACTGGAGTTTGGAACTACCCCCAGCCCATTGTTTTATTGAGTTGGCCAAATCGGCCACGATTTTGTCAAGTCTTTCTAGGCGCTGATTGGCTTGTTGATTGTGTTGTTGTTGTCGGAGCCACGTAAGAAATTGCTGATGCTGCTTTTGCCATTCCTGGAATTGTTTTTGTTGTTGTTGCATCAAGGATTGTATATCAAGGGATTTGTATTGCTTATTTAAGTTCTGTTGTTGGCTCAGTAATTGCTGCATTTGTATATTTTCTAGTCGGCGCTGAGCAGGCCCAGAAATGGAATTAGTGTTCCTCTTCACAACGGCAGCGTAGGAGAGACCTGTACCATTTAATGCGTTGTACGGCAGTTGCTGCTGTCAGTTGTCCTCGAGATAGGAGCGCGATTCGACCTAGTTGTGTTTTTTTCTCTGTGCTCCTCTCGTTGCCCTGCGCAGAAGCTCCTGATACCAATCGCAGCCTTTATAACTAGCCATGATTACCTCCACAGTGTATGCACGTTGTCTGAGTTTCAGGAGAGCGTATACATTGTGTAGTGGCGTGATCCTCCCCACATCTGGCGCAAGTAAGACGCCGGCGGCAGTATCTGGCTGTATGACCATATTGTTGGCATCTCCGACATTTTGCAATTTCACTTGATTTTCGTGCTCTTTCTATTGTTACCTTCTGTCGACAAAGTGTTTTAATTTTGTAAATTTCATTAATTGTGGAACATGACTTAATATTTACAAAAAATATATTTAGATTTTCAATTTCAGAAGTCATTATCAGGACTTACCACTGTTTAAGAAATACAGCGGCACAGAGAGTGAAAAGAGCGTAGGAGTACGCAAGCAACGTTTAGCTGTTGATGTCGATGGCGCTAACAACGTCTAAGCGGAGAAGGCAAAAATAAGAATGCAAAATATGCAAAATCGAGTACAAGCAGAAAAATTAAGATAGAGAAATAAAGACAAATAAATACGCAAAATAGCTGCATACATACGCGAAATGGTTGAGAAGTTGTTGAACACAAAATAGAAGATTAAATAGAAACCCCGGTGGTTTATCCAAATTCAAACACAGAACAGGTCTGTTCGCCTGGAAAGATAGACATGGAGGAAAATTCCAAATTGTTAATATAAAACTGTAAATAATATATGTAGGTGAAGTAGGCATTACTTCTTCGTTTTATACCCTTTCAGAATACTATAATTTCAGTTAAGTCGATCTAGCCATGTCCGTCTGTCCGACTGTCGGATTCCTTAGTTTTAAAGGTATCTGAATGAAACTTTGCAGTTGCATTTTATGAAAATAGGAATGCTGTATCATAAAGCTGCCATGGGAATGATCGTAATATTTTTGAAAAAAAAAAACTTCTTTAGTTTTCAACATATTTTCATCTAATTTAATTTTTTTTTTTTTTAATTTTTTTCAAAATCAATATCAATATCATATAGCTGCCATGTGAACAATCCAGAAATTAATACAAATATAATTTATTACTTTTATAGTTTTCAACACATTTTCATCAAATTTAAGATATAGCCATTTTGAATTATTCTAGAATTTCGAATTTATTTTTATGAAAATCGGATTATTATATGCCATAGCTGCCAGAGAAACTATCATTAAATATAGAGGTAAATGCCAAAATGTGAATGTATACCAGTAACTGAACAACTGTAAATATAATGGGGACTGTAATGAAAGTAGAAATTACTTTTTTGATTTGTAACAAAAATGTATATAATTTATATTGTATTAATTATTAATTATCGAATTTCAATCTGCAACGGTATACAAACTTCGGCGTGCCGGAATTAGCTTCTTTTCCAATTTTTTTTTTTTTTTTTTATCAAATTTGAGCCTTTCTCGAGTCCCCTTACTCTCTAAAACGATCATAATCGTTTTTTGACGGTTGTCTGACACTTTCTTGTGAGCATCTACACTCGGAGGGTAATTTCTGAGTCCAATCTGACTCTTTTTTGACACAGATTTAGACACCTAAATAGACCCGAAAAAGACACTATTAAGTGAGTTTTTCAGGCACTTAAATCGCACCAAAAAAGTTTAATTTTTGTCTAGGGTTTGTAAAATTAAAAAAAAAAAAAAAAATATTTATGTGAAACATTTTGAAAACTTTACCAAAAGAGCACAGACATGCTAGCAAAAAGAAGATGTAGAAGTAATTTAACAACCTGCAAAACATCTTTCTATGTACAAAGAGCGCAATGACAAACTGGGCCTTTACCTGGTGCGTCTACCACGGAATGACTGCAGAATGATAGTGGGAACTCTTACAGGAAACTGCCTTGCAGCGACTAATGCAGTTAAGCTAGGTATCAACAACAATGCAAACTGTAGGAAGTGCGATAAGTCCGAGGCAACGGAAACCTTGGAATATCTCCAAGTGTCCAGCACTAATGCAAGCATCACTAAAAGATGCCGCCAAGAGGTCACCAGGTCAACTACTTGCCTTCGCTAAAAACACGTTTATCTTCCAGAACAATAAAACCGCGCAAAATCTCTAGGTCCATACAAATAATGGGGGACTATGCGTGGGCCCCAGATGGGCCCCCGGTTTAACCTAACCAAACCAAATAGGATGCATTTCAAATTCATTCATAAACATTAATTCAGGATCCAATATTTGTTCATTCCCTTCGCTAAGCAACACTGATGGCGGAGACTTACTACAGTGTCGCTTAGTCCTGAGGACATTTGTAATTTTCCCTGACTCATTTCGTCTTGATCTTGATCTTTGCCTTCGCTAAAAACACGTTTATCTTCCAGAACAATAAAACCGCGCAAAATCTCTAGGTCCATACAAATAATGGGGGACTATGCGTGGGCCCCAGATGGGCCCCCGGTTTAACCTAACCAAACCAAATAGGATGCATTTCAAATTCATTCATAAACATTAATTCAGGATCCAATATTTGTTCATTCCCTTCGCTAAGCAACACTGATGGCGGAGACTTACTACAGTGTCGCTTAGTCCTGAGGACATTTGTAATTTTCCCTGACTCATTTCGTCTTGATCTTTGACCCCTCAGTTGTATTATTTATGTACAGTCAATATATATATAATGAATTATATATATATAATACTAATTTTTTATTCAATTTTAAATTTCTCCACTTTAATAACAAGGTCACTTGAACACTTGAACTTGCACAAACTAAATATCATTTTCTAGTATTTTTCGCAGGAATCTGCATTTCGTTATTCCAAACGAACGGTTTGGACGTTTTGTTGTTATTTATCGAACATATGTTGAGTACATTTATCTTTTTTGAGTAATTTTCTAATCTTTTTTGAGCGGGCATGATATGCAACTTTTTTTAACCACTCGAAAAAAAAAAACATCCAGGGGAATTATTTTAAAAATGATCTTACAAATGCTGGCTAGGTCAAAAAAGAGAACGCGGTATTATTAGAATTTTGCGTGGCTTCACCATAACATCCACTAAACTCAGTTGTGACAGTTGTGTCTCTTGTATTTGGTTAAGAAGAGGTAATATTAAGAGTGTGTGAAATAGAATGTATTAGGGTTAAACCGGAGGGGTGCGTTCAGTGGAATCTGACTTATCGCTCCCCTCCCCTCCCCTCCCTCTTCTTCTCCCGATCCTATATACCTACCCGAACTGAGCGAGCGATCGGCTGGTCGCAACACTCCCGCTCAATGAGACAAGCAGCAAACTCGAACTTTCGCCAATAACTCAGAAAATAATACATTAAATTAGGTTTTTTCATTATAATATAAATTCGAATTAGAGGCCCCGATGGTTGACTCCCTCCACACTGCTTTGAGTTATCCTCACTGCGCGGAGACGCATTTCCAAAGGGGATGGCTAACCCGGCAGGCTCGCCAGTGGTAGGAAAATATGCTGAGCGGTCTGAGAACGAGGAACAACTAAAATCGTTCTGCGAGGAAAAAAAGAATCTGACTTATGGGTAGACTACACTTTGGACAACTGAGGGAGGACTATGGCTTTATGAACGACTTTTCAACGACTCGGTCATCGGCTCCTGGGAAAACAGGAACGATTCTGCCATTCGTTCGAGGGCAGATTGCCTTTCCTGACGACCACCATTGTGGATTCAAAGAGCTCATATATTGCCATATGTTGCGCTTGTTGAGTTCTTTAAGATACCCCTCTTTCCATCGTGCACTCAATTTCTGGTTGGGCATTCAGATGTCACCATCGATTCAGTATAGATTTTTTCTGTGATTTTTCTGTTCCTTTTATCTCGGCCTCAGCTGTGGAAAGCGGGCCAGTAAATCTGATGGATATTAGAACATTGGAGAGAGGGGCCTAGAATTGACATAGTTTTCAATGGAGCGACTCTTGTCTTGGCTGTAAGGAGACGTGTCAAGATTTCGTGACCAAGCTCGACACATACTTAGCATCTCTATAGGCTTTCTGGGAAGCTTCACAGAATCCTTGATGCTCAACTTTGACTTTGACCTCAGGCTAATACTAGACCTACTTCGAAACCCTGATTTCGTTGAGGGTGGAATATTTGTGAAGAAAGCATCGCCACCTCTGACTTATTTCGTTGGGAAATTTATCATCAAAGCCTAATTCTTGCAACTAAATTTACTGCATGAAAATTTTGGAATGGATGATGAACACAACGAGCCACTTGACAGGATCAAAAAACTTCGATTTGGGATAGGTCTTCGCGCTTTGTGTACCAGGGGTTCAATGTTCATTTTTTCCAAGCGTCTTAGCCGTGGTATAAGACTCGCGATCGAGGAACTCGCTATGAAGGAAGTAGTGAGATTGTATATCTCTTAGGATACTCTCAAAGGTTACTGTCTATAATTAGAAATCTCGGATCTCATCTTCTTTTTTCGAAACAGAATTCTTTGAAGCATATACCCCTTGCTTTGGATCATTTTTGCTATGTCAGCACTAAAAATTAATTGGAAATATCGCCACTTCAGGATCTCAATCGTCTGATTTGATTGCAGGACTCAACCGGTTTGAAGAATATCATTTAAGCTGGTTCCATTTGCCGAAGGGCTTGAAGCTTGAAATACAATGCGAAACTTTTTAGTAGGGATTTCGGATTGAATTGCCGTATGATGTGGAGGAGAGTATGTAAGAGAACTATGAATCAATGGATCTTTTTTCTTAGATTGCAGATCCAGATGGATTCGGAGTCGGGGTCGCAGAACGGGAGCGTCACCACGTACGTCCAGATAGCGTCTTTGTAGTTCGGAGAAAGTTTCTTTCGCAATACGTATCTGACTCTTCTACCATTTTGGCTAGTAAATCCTCCCAGAACTGACTAAGAACCATATCCAACGAATCATCACCTATTTGGTGTACCAGAGTCTATTAGTTTCGGATCCGATCAGGATACCTAGTTTTGCACTGTTGAAGTGCTCGTGGATGCATTACGGCTGGAGGGTCTCGAGGATTGCTGTGTAGATGACGATTCGATTGAGGAGTTTGCACTTTTGAAAGTCGGTCCCGCGATGCAGCAGGTTATGATGCCTTCCTGTACAGGTAAAACAGCTGTGTGTGCTTGTGCGGCGTAGCTGAAGGCCTCTCGCGAAGCATTTTAGACATAGCTGCTTCTTTTCGATGACATTCGGAGTAATCGCGGTCATAATCTCTCCGTATAATTCTTCTTGGACCATAAGTCAGACCTCTTTAGTCAATACTTTTCGCTCTGCAAGGCGTTCATTTCTTTCCACGCCGCAATGTCGGATTACGATGTTAGGGACCGTGCCCATAAGGGACGGGGAAACCTGCGATGCTCAGATTTAAATTTCGACTTCGGAATTGGTTCTTGCAAGAACGTCATCGACAAACATATGCTGCTTAACAATGCGACTGGCCTTTGGAAATGTCCTTTGGATATCCTCTGCTAAATGTGAAACATATCCGAGTGTTTTGGCCGCAGTTTATCTTGATGATAACTGTTTGTAACTCGAAATCCCAAATAGCACCTTCTTTATTTCGAAACATAAGTCGAAAACGCACTGAAGACGAATCGAAAATATCGTCACTTTAGGATCTGAATCGTCAGACCGAATTGCTGAACTGGACCATCATGAATAATTGTATTTAAGCTTTTTCCATTCGCCGAAGAGCATTAAGCGTTATTAAGAGCGAAATGATTTGTGATGGTGCTTTTGGGTTTAATTACCACATGATGTAGAAGATAATAAGTAGCAGAACTATTACGCGAAGGCTATTCATTTCATATTTCTCTTTTGAGTAATAGTCTCCCTTTAAAGGATTCTTGCTGAGCTAAGGCAGATTCTAATATCCTGAATTGAATCGGGAATCTGGTAAATGATCAATGCAGTTTGCAGTAAGAACAATCACTGATTTTATTAATGAAACTTAACGATATTTATAGCTAAAAATTGTTTGACAAAAATGCCTTTGTTGTAAGAATATGCAGAATATGCATATGCGCTTGGCCTGGTAATTGAATATTGCAGCGACTGAAGAGTTATTACACAACAATCGTTGTGCATGAATATAAGTATTTATAACTCCTGCCGCGACTTAAAAACTGTGACGGTCTGTCGATCTCCGGGTAGCTCAGGGACGGACAGGATCCGTCTCAGAAAATAATTTGGTTCAGGCGTGCTTGATTTAGGAGATCACGAGCAGAGAACTGCAAGGGTGGCATTTTTTGACACTCGACTCACACACAAAAAAAAAAAAAAAAAAATTGGGGTCCTGGTGCCACTCCCCACCGGCTACTAGAGTAAAAGACAAACACCCACATAAAATCATATGGGTGTCAATACGGTACTCTTCTTCGGCGGGTGCCGATCACACTCGCACCCAAAACGGGTAGAGCAGGCAGAGGTGCGCAAAACCCCCAGGCAAAAAAGGACTGTGGGAAAAACACACATATGTGTATATTACTCGCGTGTCTCGCGGTTTTCTTAAATCGTCTTGTTCGCACCCATAAATAATGTATGCATAACAAAAAAATGACCTGCGACCGATCCCCGCTTTTGTGTCGGGTAATTCGAAGCAGTGTGCCATAACACTCACACACACTTTAGGCAGTAACAAAAAACACCCGAGTGGCAAATACACTCGGGTGCCAAATAACACCGTAAGTAGGGTACCATAAATACCCGGGTGTCTCAGACACCCACTGTTTCGCCGGTGCACTTGTAGGTGCGGAGGCTTGTTGCAGTTCTGTGATCCCGACTCGATTTCCTAAAACAAATACCGTAAATTTATGCCGTAAAGACTATTTTACATAACTTTATTGATTATATTAGTTCCGAGAAGAAGTGGGTGGAGTGCGGGAGCCTCGGCTGCTTGCTCGTCGTTGTTGGCTCTGGTCGTTGTGGCCGACCAGTGGGAGAAGAATAGCTCCGATGCGGTCTCGTTCCTGGTGCCGGCTACGAACACGATACCTTTTTGTGGTCGAATCCGAAAGTCATCCCCTGCTAACTACTGGAGGTTAACCTCATCCAATCGATGTCGGCGTCTGAGTGCCGAAATAAGGCTGTGGTCCACTTTATATAGGGCTTGGCAACGAAAATACAGCGAAGTTATAATTTTTGCTTTTTTACTTTTACAACTGGAAAAGTTCAAATGTTTTTTTCTAAAAACTTTTAAATCTGAGAGACTAGTTTGCGTAGAAACGGAGAGACGGACAGAAGCACAGAGTAAATGGCTAGATCGATTCGGCTGTTGTCGGAAATGTCTCCTGCGTTGGAAACTTCTGACTAAAATTATAACATCTTGCAAAGGTATGAAAATTGCAATTAGTAATTGACTATCGTCAGATCAATAAAGCCGTTATTTCTATTACCTAGAATTGGTGATATACTAGATGTTACAAATTGGTTACAAAACAGAATTATACATTTTTTGTAATGATTATCATTTGGTTTAAAAATAGTTCAGAGAATTATGACGAGAACCTTCAACCTTATAGTAATTGGTTGTTCCGAAAAGCTTGTGTATAAAAACATAACTGATGTTTATGCAAAATGCAAGAATTAGAATTTAAAACTACATTCTGAAAACATTCATTTTATGATGCATGGAGTATAATTTTTAAGACACAAATAAAGATAATGGAATTTTTCCAGACGACAAAAATATAGAAGCCATTAAAAATTATCCATTCCTACATGACGTTTTGTAGTATTTGATCCCTCTCAATAGGTGTTGAACGGCATGATCATCTTGTGTTTGATTATTACAAACATTCATTTGCCGTTGTGCAGCACGTGTATGCCGTCCAACGTTGGATCGCATGTATTATTAAAAAATAATAACTTTCACAAATCTCACTTTGGTATTTTTGCGCTGTAATCTTACTATATGCGTTAACAGAGAGGGCCTAACCAATATTTAGGAATATTGTTCCAACAGTTTTTGCAAAAAAAAAAAAAAAAAAAAAAAAAACAGTCTCAGTTTTGAAGCTATCTGAATGAAACTTTCCAGTTAGTCTTTTATATACTCTAACTCGCCGCTCCGCTGCCGGCGTTCTTGGCAGCGCAGTTGGGCGGTTCTCTGTTAAAAATCAGAAATAATTCCACAATAAAAGCGGCACCACTGCTGCCAATCTTATAAAATAAATAAATAAAATAAAACCGATAAAACCAATACTTACTATTTTCATAATTAACTGGAATGGTAAAACTAAAACACAAACTCTAAACATCTCAAATCAATCAAATAGGCAAGGTAAACAAAAATTTCGGCATCAAAAGCTTTAAACGGCTTGTTCTCGCCTCTAATTTTGGTGGTTAAACCTATTTTATACGATTCACAAGAACTTAAGCAACATATCAAAGTAAATTAATACCTATTATCATCAGCATGATATTATATTCTATTTGAAACTACATGTTGGTAATAAAAATAACATTTATAATTTTTTATGTCGATGGGAGGTCAAACGTAATTTTTCTGATAATCAACCATTTTTGTATAAAACTGTATTTAATTTTTTAACCATAAATTCTTTTACGTTCTTAAGTTTAAATAGAAGGTAAACATATAGAAAACGCAAATACATTTTTTTGAAAATTTTCGTCAAGTATTACGCGCCCTATTGTGTCCATAACCGGGAAACTGAAAGCGTATGCTGAAGTGATAAGTTATATCGCTTTTCAGCTTGCAGAAAGAAACGAAATACTTGTATAAGAGCGCTAAGCTTATGAGCTTAAAGCTCCGCTTGATCGAACAAGGTTTGATTTTTCAACAGCGCAGCGTGTTTTTTTTTCTCAATCACTGGCGTTTTACAGATACTGTTTGGTTACCGCGCGCACATGTGCTTTTCTGTGTACACTGATTTTTATTAATAATCACTTTTATTTTTGTCCTGAGACGATTTTCTTCTTTTGTTCCCATCCGGCTTTTCACCCGTCGTGTCAGGGACGTATGCTTTCGGCTGCATGTAAGTGGTTCAACGGCAGCAGCGCCGTCAGCAATTTCCGCAGCAATTTCAAAAACGTTTTATGCAACTGCCTCAGTGTCACATCGGCCGTCCCACGCTACCTTGTTATTCAAATGATTTATCAATGACCTACCGTTGGTTCTAACCAAATCTAGAGTTCTCGTGTATGTTAATGACGTTAAACTTGCAGTATATGGCAGTCATGCCAATCAGACTTACAATCGGATCTTAATAACTTCCAAGCGTAGTGTCATGCTTACTCTTTTCATCTCAACGGTTCTAAATGCAAACTGATGACATTTTCACACGTCTCTACCGTGTTTTCTTCTTATATACTTAATGACTGCTCTTGTTGACGATCTGCGTGTCCGTGTAGATCCCAAACTTTCGTTCTTCAAACATATTTCTTGCTTGGTATACAAAGCCAGAGGCGTGCTTGGATTTATCAAAAGGTGGTCGAAGGAAGTCGATTCTCCTATATTGGAATATGGTTTTTGTGTTTGGAGTCCTCAATTCGAAGTCCAGCCTAAGCTGGAATGCTGACCTAAGATTACCGTCTTACTCTAGTAGACTCTTCTTATTAATTTACCTTCCCTAGCTAACCGTAGGGCAATGCTTGGCGTCGTCGTATTACATAAACTTATTCACGGTGACGTGGAGAGTCCCTATCTGCTAGGTCAGCTTTAATTCCATGTTCCACAACTATCATCTAAAACCTAAATTACCTTAGTAGTAAATAACTGTGTCTGAGAGTTTGAAGTACATGAGCCCTCTAAGATTTTATGCTCCTTAATAACATAGAAGCCATTCAAAGCCTTCCAAAACTTAAAACCGTATGTCTTCTAGAATTAGCTCGTAATGTATCCTAATTTTTCCTCGATCTATCATACCATTCCTACTCAAAGGTCTATTTAGAATTTAGAACACGGCTGTGTCCCTTGGTCGGTGGGCGGGAAGTGCGCGTGGGACAAAATATGTGAAAAAAGGTGGTTTCGCAAACGTAAAGGTAATAATCTTTGTAGGAGTAGGCTGCAATAAACAGCATTGCTTTTCAGCGCTATAACTTTTAAACGACATATAATATCAACAAGTCATTTGTATACCCTTGCAGGGTATTATAATTTTAGTCAGAAGTTGCAACGCAGTTAAGGAGACATTTCCAACCCTACAAATTATATATATTCTTGATCTGCACCAACAGCCGTGTCGATCTTGCTATGTCCGTCTGTCTTTCTAACCGTCTCTCCGTTTCTATATCATAGCTGCCATATAAATGTAGCGCTAACTGCAGTACTCTGACTTTAAAACTGTAACTTTACAATTGTAAATATAGTATGTATATATGAATGCAACAAAGCTAGGCATTTAAAATAAAGATGCTTAAAAATTCAGTTGGAACAAAAAAAGAGTGGAAAATGTTAGAGCGATTTTTCAAACTTATTAGTTGAGCGGAACTGAATATAACCAAACAAATTTTTTTTTATCCATCCAAAAATCATAATTGCTTTGGATTAAATTTGTTTATTCTTTGGCAATACCCTTTTTATTTCAGAGGTCGAGGGCCATTAAAAACTACAATGGATGTTATCAACGCAGCTAAAAAAATTTCAGAAGCTGGTACAAAATTGGATAAACTAACTAGGGAAATAGCGGAGCAATGCCCAGAAAGTAGTACCAAGAAGGATTTATTAGCTTATCTACAAAGGATTGCCCTATATTGTCATCAAATTCAAATAACTTCAAAAGTGAAAGCTGACGTACAAAATATAAGTGGCGAACTTATAGTTTCTGGGGTAAGGATTAAATGTGATAATAGTTATAATAATTATTATGTAAAATATTAACATTTTCCTATAGCTGGATAGTGCCACATCGTTGATTCAAGCAGCTAAAAATCTAATGAATGCCGTAGTGCTTACGGTTAAATACTCATATGTGGCATCTACAAAATATACTAGACAAGGAACTGTTTCTGTAAGTTTATGATAGACACCGGTACAATACGATAATTTTATAAATTATAAAATATTTTCAGTCTCCGATCGTCGTATGGAAAATGAAAGCTCCAGAAAAGAAACCTTTAGTCAGACCGGAAAAACCTGAAGAAGTTCGGGCAAAAGTACGTAAGGGCTCTCAAAAAAAAGTTCAGAACCCTATACATGCCTTGTCCGAATTTCAAAGTCCAGCTGATGCCGTATAAGAATACATTTAATATTTTGCAAAATGAAAAATACTTATATAATCGTAGTTGAGTATACTACTAAATAATTTATCTTCAATAGTGTATCCCATATTCAGATTTTCTTAACATTGAACAATTTATACATAATATTGTATGCTTCATAAATTAATAAAATTACTTTGAATTTGTTTGTTGTATTAAGTTAATGGGCGTAATTGGAAGATCCATATAATTCTACGTTCGATGGGACTATTATTATGCAATTGCTAAGGGGAATATATCAGATCTGTAGAATAGAATAGAATAGATCTGTTGTAAGAAAGGTTATTTTTATACCCTTGAGGGTATTATAATTGTAGACAGAAGCTTGTAATGCAGGGATGTAGTCATTTCCGACCATGTAAAGTATATCTATTTTTAATACGCACCAACAGTCGAGGTCAATCTAGACATGTCCATCTGTCCATCGGTCTGTCCGTTACTCGATTATTGATTCTATTGATCTGAAAATTTGACGTTATTTCATAAATTTACTTCGACAAACTTATTAATAATACATACTTTTATATGTTCGTATATCAAAGTACACATGTTAAATTAGGAAAAAATTATTGACGAAAAAATCTTTACAAAAGGCGGAGATATAGCGAGTCTTAAAAGATACTTTTTTTTACCGATCAGTCATATGGTGTAGATGCTCCACAGCAAAATTTGTATCTCTAAAACTATATAAATATAGGAACAGCATGACCTAGCCGTTAAAAAAACGATTTGTTTTTTTTTTTAGCAAATGGAAGCACGATTTAAAAAAATCATCGATATCATAGAGATATAGATAGATATTATAGATAGATATTATAGATAGATATTATAGATAGATATTATAGAGAAGCTGTGTACAAAAATTCGTCGAGCAGTTTTTGATAAATCATGTACACCGTTCCAACAAATTTAGTTTTAAGAAAAACGCAAATGATAAAAAGTACTTTAAGGTATACCTGCAGTGCTGTCTTCTAATGACTATAAAATCTACAATATGGTGTAAGGTGATGACAAGGACAAACTGAAATTACAGGATGCACAAGAAACATCGTACCCAGGATGTGACGGTGACCACACATTAGATAAATGTTAAGGATTCTTGGGATTTAAGGATTATAGACTGTAACTAATAAAGGCAAAATGACTATGTTTCTTATGTTTTGGAAAGCATTTTGGCCGGAAGTGCTGAATGAAGAAAAATTGCAATTACTTTGGATAAAAGTCCCAGTATAAAAACCTCTTGCTCGAGCCAGGGACAAAAAGAGCTTTGTTTCAATGTATATGTATATGTATATGAGTTTTTCAAAAAGCGTCCTGCAGTGCCTGAATAATTCCCAGAAGGCGCCATCAAAATGTCTCAAAAGCAAGATCTTCGGGAGAAAGTTTTGGACATGGTGGATGGAAAAATCAGACATGCTAACGTTAATCTTAAGGCTCGAGTTGTTGCAGGGGTCGATGAGCGTCGAGTGTTGAGTATAGTAACGTCAATTATTGATCCCCTTGACATACTTGCGGAATCCGATGTTCTATCAAAGAAAAGAGCGGCCCCATTAAAATTAATATCAGTGCCTTGAAAGGAATTGCTGGCAGCTGTTTTTGGTTTGAAATTCGCAAAATTTTAAGTCTGAGTTGTCAACTTAGATTAAAAAAGGGATAGTGATGCTCAAGATCTTTTGTTTTGGACAAGGTTTCGGATTTCTTACTCAAGGAGATATGTGAGTGAACGGACAAAACGAAGCTCATTCTCTTCACTAAAAGATACAAGGTACCGCCGTGGATCCCCCCAAAAATCAATACAACTAGGCTGACCTCGAAAACACAAGTCAAATACCTTGGCCAGCAAGCTGGCATGGAAACCCAATGTACTAGAGAGGGTGACCATTACGCTATTTGCATCCAGGAAGGTGCTCAGCAGCACATGGGGTCTCTCGCCCGCTCTGATGCACTGGGTCTACATATCGGTGGTGCGTCTGATACTGCTGTACGGGGTCTTAGTGTGGTGGCAAGAAAATAAGACATACAAAAAGCTTATGAAGAGAGCCCAGCTTCAGGCACTGCTCTGCACTAGAAACCATAATTGGAATTCATCCCCTAGATATTCACGCGCAACTGACTGCGGGAAAGACTGCACAACGCCAGTAGAGCTAGGAAATATGTCGCCACAGGGACACAGCTTAAGTGGTCGAACCATGAGCGGTATATCTGCCTACATGACACCTAGAACTAGCCCTGATGCTAAAACATCAACATTCATGTGACCTGAAGATTGGAAAATGGTTCAGGACCATGCTCAATACCTCAACATATAAACTGACGGCTCCAAGATGGAAGGAGTAGTTAGAGCAGGCATATACTGTACAGATCCCGAGATGAGGCTGTCGTATAAGCTATCAAGCCAAAGCAGCATATTCCAGGCGAAAGTCTTCGCCATTAGGAAGGCGGCAGAGCTTGCGCAGATAATAGATCGCCCATGTAAGGCGATAAACCCGTTTGTAGACAGTCAAACGGCGATTAGATCCATGCAATCGTCAGCGGTCAGTTCCAAAAATGTACGGGCAAGCAGAGATGCAATAGATATCTTAAGCCCGACAACGTCAGTGTGGATCTATTGGGTTCCCAGCCACCAGGGTATTGATGCATTGATGGCAACGAAACCGCAGACGAACTTGCAAAGGAAGGAGTCGGACTGGCTAACGCCAGAGTAGAAAACGTCCCAGTCTCTCTAAGAACGCTGTAAAGAGAGTTGGAGAGGCGGACGGACGCACAAGCTATAAGCAGATGGAGAAGAAACTCCGCAACCTGCAAAACATCAAATATCATGTGCAAAGATCGCAATGATAAACTCAACCACTACGTACTGCACCTATCCCGTAAAGATTGCAGACTGTTGGTGGGAATTCTTACAGGTCACTGCCTGGCTACCGCGCATGCAGTCAAGCTGAGCATCACCAACAACGGCAACTGCAGGAAATGCGATGAATCTGAGGCAACCGAAACCTTGGAGCATCTCATCTGTAAATGCCCAGCTCTAATGCAGGCAAGATTAAGACACCTAGGTTCCTCAGTACTGGCAACTCTAGCAGATGATTCCAAGAAGACGCCAGGTGAACTACTTGCCTTCGCAAAAACTACTGTGATCCTCAAGGACTTCAATACCGCGTAACATTCTCCAGGTCCATGTGATAACAACATCCGGATAAATAAGGTCCATACTGGCCTATGCTTGGCCCCCTCAGGAGGACCGTCCGGTTCAACCTAAACTAACCTTCTATGGCAGCGCTATATCATATATGGTAGTAGTCAGATTTTCATAAAAATCGAAATTCTAGAATAATACAAAATGGCTTTATCTCAAATTTGATGAAAATCTTTTGGAAACTGGAAAAGTTATAATTTTAAATTATACAATTAAAAATTATAACTCTTCCAGTTTAATTGTATATTTTAAAATTAAATGTATTAATCTTAAAAATTTTCCGAACGTTCCTATGGCAGATATAATTTTATAGTCGCCCGATATGACGTATATACGAGTGATAGTATATAGAAGACTAACTGCAAAGTTTTACTTAGGTAGCTTCAAAATTGCGTAGAAACGGACAGACCGATGCTGATTAAAAATATATATACTTTATATGGTCGGAGATGACACCTTCACTTCGTTCTAAACTTCTGACTGAAATTTTAGTACCCTGCGAGGGTATAAAACACAAGGGGATCACTCCTGTTGCCATGCCGGATATTATACACTAGGCAAAATAGAGAATCAAAAAGTATCAAAACAAAAGCCCACCAACCTACACAAGTAATCCTGTAGCTACGAGTCAGTCAGCCCCGATGACAAGAGACGCACGACAACAGAAGCAGGACATCATATATATAAAAATTAGTAAATGTCACCTGGCAGCAATCGATGTGTCGGCAGCGGGAGGGGGTGTGCCGGGCAGGTCAGCCTAGCGGTCTTCCTTCTTCGTTAGGAATTATGTAGGGAGGAACTACCTCCGTTATCGTTGGCCCTTAAGGCACAACAACCAATAATAGAAAATGTGTAACGGCTGAGCCGGAGTTCAAATCCAAGAGCGATGGCTCTGTCTTTATTGAGATATCAAAATGAACTGAACTTAAAGCTAACATAAAAAGGGACTCATAGCGGCCACTCCAATGGGTAGTGTTTGCCGGCTTTGCACGAGCTTCCGGCCAGACGCTGTGTCAGCAATTTGGTCAGAGCGAGCTTTCGGACGATCGGTCATTGCCGTCGCCCGATTAACTTAGTTAACTACTCCCCCATCAGGATTCAGGCCGCCCTCGGCCGACCCTATTTGGGCGATCATATCTGCTACCTGGACCGTAGTTCTCCTGGCCTGGATGACTCGCCGATAGGTGAAGCCGACGCAGATCAACGCGCAGCATATTGCTCCTGTAAAGGTAATGAGATGCGTGCCTCGTATATGGATGTAAGTGCCATTATCCACACTCACACGTGCCGGACGACCGTTTACAATTATGATGCATTCATCTACGTGAGTAATTGGATGTAGATCGCTGTGCTGGATGTCACAGTGTGCTATGCCTCCAGCGTGAAGCTCTTGCGCGCACGACCTTATTAACGCCAGCTGGCAAAATGTGGCTCCAGGTGTTGTGGAGCAATTGTTGACCGTGTGGATTGCTCCATTGCAATCTGCTATTATTTTGTCCTCCAGCCTGATTTTAATACACGACTATTTGATTATTGGAAATTTGATAACAAAATAAAAATTTTTAGCGGACTGTAATATTTTAACGGAAGCAACGGATAATAAGTCTTTGATGGGGGTATCTGTGGGCTCTTCTATCCATATATCTTCTAGGTCTGCATGATCTAGTATACTAGGGCTCACAATGTTGGCCTTAGCTAGAGCTATCGCTAGTAATAAGTTTTGCAGCTCCATACTAATCATTCTATTTCGGGATAATAACATCTCATAAAGATGCCCCGAGTCAACTTGGGTTCCCTTGGCCGACCCCAGAAGTTGGTTGACGGTGGTAGTAATATTATTAATTTGGTCTTGTACTTTACTATTGATGTTTATCTGCCTATTGTTTGCATTTATTAACTGAAATTCATTACGTTTTATTTTTTCGAAATCCTTTGCATCTGGCGTTCCCGCCACTACCTTTAACGCCGCTTCTAGGAAATCCAAACTCCTAGCTACTCTGTGGTGGATGCTCAACGAGTCGAGCAGGTCACGCAGATGAGCGACATCGACACTCAAAAGTTTCTGCATGTGTGACTGGGGAAACATGCTGGTCATGCCATCCGTTTCTTAAACCACGCGCTTATGTTCTGAGAGATTCGCCGAGTGTGTAACGAACGCGAATTCTTCCCAAACTAAAATTCTACCATCAATGATGGGAATATATTTGGCCTGTGAGTAGTCCGTGACGTGCCCCGATGTTACGGTAAGCAGGACAAACAGGGATACGAATGCGAACCTGTAATATTGGATGTATTGTAGTGTTTGTTTAAAACAGGGCAGCCCACCACCAAAGCATAAAGAATAAAGCATAATTATAACAAAAACTTATACCAAGTGGATAGGGGTGAGAAAATATGGAAAAGAAAACTTACGTCAAGTGGCTAGGTGTAAACATAGAAAGAATAATAAAAAATGAATTAATGAGGACCGTGTTCCCCAGGTCCGCTTCAACAGCTTTTTCCTCACACAGAGGTGTGAGTTTATTGCCAAGCCTTGACTCAACCAAGAGTTTCTCGCCGACTTCGAATGTTCTGCATTGTCGGGAGGCATTTTCCCTGGCCCTGAGCGTGTTTTGCGCCCTAATGATCTTATTCTGGACGTCCGTCTGTGGGTCGTCTGGGTGCTTTTGCACGATGTCGACTGGCCGTTTGTCAACGACAGAGTGAATTGACTTATTATATTTGGCGGTTGCCAATAAAATAATTTCCACAGTATCGGTTATCCCGTTGTCGATTTTTAGGCAACGAGCAAGCTCCAAAAGGGTGCTGTGAAAGCGCTCTACTTGCCCGTTTGAGACGCTATGAAGTGGTGGTGCATTTGCAATGCTAACGCCAAAATGGTTGTCAAGCATGGCTGAGATAGTGTGCGAGTTTAACGAAGGTTCATTATCGCAATAGACTACTCTAGCCCTAGGGAAAAAGTTCATGATTTGGAGTATGGCCGGTTTAAGATCCTCGATTGTCCTAGAGTGGACAAGTTGCACAACTGCAAACTTCGACAACTTGTCGATGCAAGTGAGGAGGTATTTCTTGTCTGTGGAAAAGATGTCGATATGTAGCAGTTCTCCCACATGAGAGGGGATCGGAGTCTCGCCTAGCTCATGCATCTTTGGGTGCCTATCGTACTTGGCTTTCGCACATGTTTTGCAGTTTGTTACAATCTCGGTGGCTAGCTTGGCCATCTTTGGAAAGTAGTACTCGGAGAGTATCTGCTTAACATTTTCTTGGGCCGATCTGTGAGCCCTGTTGTGCTCGACAGTGAGGATTTCCCGTCTCTCATTAACTGCAAAAATATCCGTTACACGGTTTTTGCAATGCCAAAATTTGGTGGCTGGAAATTGCCGAACCAAATCTTCCTGTATCATTGCCAGCGTGTGCAAGTCACAATGAATGGCGTTTACGCCTTTAGGAATGATTACGTCTGCGAGCTCATCAAGTATTGACTCTTGGCAGGGGAAGTTAACCACATGCCGTCTCTTGTTTACAAAGAGGACGAAGCTGCGTTTTAACGGAAAGCGTGCCTCCTCCAGAGTTATCTGGATCTGGAAGCAATTCAAAGGCTTGTCCGTGGTTTCAATGGTATAGGTTAGCGACAGCTCACTGTGAATTGTGGCCGCGCTAGAAAAAGCTTCTTCCTCTTCCACAACGTTAAGTTACTGTCTTGAGAGGGCATCCGCAACGAGGTTATCTTTTCCGGGCTTGTAAAACATTTTAGCGCCGGACTCGTCGATGCGGGCTTTCCACCTCTTGCGAAGGTCAAATAAAGATATTTATATCTTTGACAGCAAATAAATAGTGGCGTAATTTGGCCAGTGTCCAAATTATAGGTAACAGCTCCCTTTCATTGGTAGCGAAGTTAACTTCCCTGTCTTTTAAGGTTCTAGAGATCATTGTTATGGGTCTCCCTTCTTGGGATAGGACTGCGCCAATGCCGTACGCTGAGGTATCTGTCGTTAGATCAAATGCCTTTTGATAGTCGGGGTATCTGAGGATGACATCCTCGGAAGCCAGAATGTTACGCAGTTTTTGTAAAGCCAGCCGTTGGGGCTCGTTGAACTGCACCTGGATATTCCTGGATCTGACACTTCCAAGTTCCCTTTTAAAAGATAAGTGATGGGCCGAGCTATGGATGCAAAATCTTTTATGAAGCATGTATAATAGCTGGCCAAGCCAAGGAATGATCTGACCTCGAATATGTTCTTAAGCTCTGGGAATTCCTGAATGGCTTTTATTTTTTCTGGGTCTGTGGTAGCCCCGTTATTGGCGACTATGAACCCTAAAAAGCTAACGCTTTTCTTGAAAAATCGTGACTTTTCTGTTGATACCCTCATATTTGCATCGTGTAGGCTCTTGAGAACCCAATCGACGTGCCGGATGTGGGAGTTTTCGTCCTCCGAAAAGACGATAACATCATCAACATAGACATAGCAAAATTTGCCAATCTGCCCTCGCAGTATGTCGTCAATTGTTCTTTGGAAAATGCTGGCTGCATTTTTTAATCCAAATGGCATTCTGCGAAACTCGTACTTTCCTCCGTTAACGGAAAAGGAAGTTTTTTCACGGTCACATTCTGCCAGCGTGATCTGATGATAACCGGACTTTAAGTCCAGGGTTGTGAAATACTTGGGCTTGCCTAAGTTTCCTAATATCATCAAGATGTTCGGCATGGGGTATCGATCGGGTATTGTTTTCTCGTTTAGTTTGCGAAAATCCAATACCAAACGCATTTTCCGCCTGCCAGTTTCGTCGGTGCCCTTTTTGTCTACAACCCATACTGGGTTATTGTAGGGTGATTTCGACTTTTGGATGATGCCATTTTTTAGCAGATCTTGGATTTCGCCATTGACAAAATCAGCTGCCCCCATTGGATATGGGTAAAATTTGGCATAAATGGGCGTCTCATCAATGGTTCTGATGGTGGCAACCACCGACGTATTGTAGGACAGGGCCTCATTGGGGTCTGCGAAGGTTTTTTTCCTGTCGCTGAGCATTTTCAAAAATGCTTTTCTGACCAAAGTTGGTGCATCTGAGCAGTCCAAATCAGTAAAATTTACATCGGTACATGTATGAAAATCGATGTTCTCTATTTCGTGCCCCATTTGAGCTGGCCGGAGGCCAGACAAAGTGAGACCCCTGCCTGTTTTAAAAGGTCAAGGCCGATGATTCCATCAAAAGAGGACAAATATGGTAAAATGAAGAATGTGGCCTTCAAGTTGAAAATTGACACGAAGCATTTCTTCGTGATAGTGGTGACTCCATGGATCGAATGAGCGAACGGAGATTCTACCGGGCGGACGCCTTTCAATCCTTCATATGGTCGGATGAAATTTTTGGCCGCGCCCGTATCGACTAGAAATATCATGTCAATCCCCACTACTCTTCGTCTGATGACGGGTAGCAGGGATCTTCCCCTAAAAAATTTATGGCATCCGAGTCGCACTCGTTGATAGCGTCGTCATCGATTTCTTGTGCCGCGCTAGAGGCCGCTGTGATGTACGTATCACCAGTCTTGTCAGCGCTCTGGGCAATGTGGTTTACCCTTTCCCTTTTTTGTGGGTGCGTTCTATCGGACGCCGCCGGCTTCCTATTCTGGTATGCCGGGGCCTGTGATTGTTTAAGCATCCTAGAAATTGATGAATCCACCTCCATGGGTTCTGGAGTGTCTCCATGGTGCCTATCGCTGCGTGGAGCAGGGTGCACTTGTGCCTTAGTAAAATGGGGATTTTTACCGCAACTATATTGGGAATTCGCATGAGGGGCGGCCTGCTGACGCTCTTGCGCCTTAGGAAATTGTTTTTTCTCCCTATCTTCCTGGCTTCTTGCAAATGATGATGCAAAGGTATACCTATCATGGTTCGCCTCCACCTCTTGAGCCAAGGAAAGTGCTGATGGCATGTCCTTGGGCTTCGCCGCGAAGAGGACGTCAGTGAGGCCGCGTTTTAATCCAGAGATAAATACGCGAAGGGCATCATCCTGGAATTTTTCGCATAAAACTTGTGCAGCCGAGGCTTCGTATGAAATGGTCGCCTTGTTGGCGAGGAGGGTGAGCTTCCTTTCAACTTCGTCATAATATTGTAGAAGCGAGAGACTCCCCTGTCTGAGGGTGTCCATCTCCTGCTCTATGACATGCATTGTCCGCTTGTCACTATAAGTAAAGTCGAGTCGATTTATAATCGCGTCGAAATTAAGCACTGTGCCAAATGAGGATAGCACTGAATCGGCCGGGCCCCTTATTTTGCTCCTAATTATAATGACTGCCTGATAATGGCGTGAACTTCCTACGAAATCCTTAAAAATATAGTATGTAAGTACTGCCGCCTGCCGCCAGGAGACGTATGTTTCCTGGGCACCCGAAAATTCGGGCAGGCATTTGACGGCGTCTAGTGGCTCATTACAAATGACGGTGTTATTAATGTCTATGGGTGTATAAACTTTAATCTGAGGAGCTACTGTTGGGGCAGGTGCGACCTGTATCGCCGCCACTTGGTTGGCCAGGTGTTGAATAGTCTGGCGCAACTCATTCTCCCTGCGCTGGCTGTCAATGGCCGCTTCCTGTAGGGCATGGTTGAAGGCAGCCTCTACTACCGCCTTTATTTGTTCTGGGTTAAATGCCATGTTTCTGGCTGAGGGAGTGCCGACGTTTACACTCTTCGGTGTAGATGTTCTTGCCGGCCCTTCGGTCACGGATTCAGAGTCGCTGTTGTTCTTATATTGTTGGAATGGGTTGCTCATATGGAGCTGTGCAAGCTAAATCGGCCCAGCGATTTAATGCATGCTCAAGCGGTCTTGCCCATGAATATGGCGAGGGGGCCGCGGGGGCTGAGATGCCGCTTGGTAACGCTGGACTAGAGTTCGTTGAAAAACTGAGCTGTTGCCTTGCCAAGCAATGACAAGGGGAAGGGGATCGCGGGGATAGGGTCTCCGCTATGGCAAACAAAAATATAAACAACAAAAATTGACACAGTAAAGATCCGTGGTGGCTAAACTGCCGTTCTGAAAGACAAGGAAGCGAAGCTAAATAAAATCGGAATACAAACGTCGCGGTGTCGAGTTCGAGTGTCGTAGTGGAGTGGGTAAGCGATGGAAAAAAGAACAAACCCAAGATTGTTGCGAAGCTAACACAAAGAATTTAGGTGTAAGCAAAAAGACGACTACATATAAGGGGTAAATTAAATGCACAAATTTAAATGAGACAGTATCCGTCGCCAATAAAAATATATCAATAAATGCATAATTAATAAATTTATTTCCCGGCGGCGCCTTTCCGTCTAGGCTGGGTATTAAATATGTAGTCTGGTTGTTATATTGGCGATAATATTCGGCACCAAGATATTTATTGAAAGAATTTAAAAAATGCAAACAATGGAAAACATAAATAATATTACTTGTGATTATACCAATAAAATTGTCAAACAATTAATGAGTATGTTTATTTATAAAAATGTTAACACGAAACTCTAATACAGAGCTGCAGAAAATATAGCGTATTTATATATTTTACCAATGCAGATGCCGGAAAATTTTTGGAACAGAAGTGCTCACTTACATGATTTCCCCGACTTAGATGGGTAATTTAACGTGGGCGCCAATTAGTAAATGTCCCCTGGCAGCAATCGATGTGTCGGCAGCGGGAGGGGGTGTGCCGGGCAGGTCAGCCTAGCGGTCTTCCTTCTTCGTTAGGAATTATGTAGGGAGGAACTACCTCCGTTATCGTTGGCCCTTAAGGCACAACAACCAATAATAGAAAATGTGTAACGGCTAAGCCGGAGTTCAAATCCAAGAGCGATGGCTCTGTCTTTATTGAGATATCAAAATGAACTGAACTTAAAGCTAACATAAAAAGGGACTCATAGCGGCCACTCCAATGGGTAGTGTTTGCCGGCTATGCACGAGCTTCCGGCCAGACGCTGTGTCAGCAATTTGGTCAGAGCGAGCTTTCGGACGATCGGTCATTGCCGTCGCCCGGTTAACTTAGTTAACTTATACACCATCGCCAATCACACGTTCCTCGAGGCAGCGTCGCGAACAGCAACGGGATCTTATCGTTGCAACCTGTGATGCGCTGACACTCACAAATAGAGTTTATGTCATATTTGAAGAATAATAAAAAGATTTGAATATTAACAATTAGCGCTCGCGCGCACTTGTCGACCAAGTGAAGATATCACAGATTGAAGTGGAACGGGCACACTGATGCGGCCAAATTAATACAGAATAATAACTAACTGCGGTAGCCCCGTCAAACCCTTTTCATGAAGTGGCCCTCGTAGTATCGGAGTGCAATCCGAATACGAAAATCAAACGATGGAAAGTTCGCATAGACGAGTCCGGCGCTAAAATGTTTTATAAGCCCGGCAAGGAGAATCTCGTCGCGGATGCCCTCTCCAGACAGCAACTTAACGTTGTGGAGCAGGAAGGAGATTATTCGTCTGCGGCCACTATTCACTGGCGATGTGTCACACACACACACACACACACACACACACACGGATAAGTCATTGAATTGCTTTCAGAACTAGATAACTCTTTAGGAAGCACGCTTTCCGTCTAAACGCAGCTTCATGCTCTTTGAAGTCCTCTCCGCTGAGCATAATAGGGCTCACGAATCAGCACAGCAGGTACTTTCGGAATACTACTTCCCGAAAATGACCATATTAGCGAATGAAATCGTCACTAACTGTAAGACCTGCGCTAAAGCAAAATATGGCAGGTATATAAAAATACACGAACTCGGCGAAACGCCAGTCCCGTCTTATGTGCTGCATATAGACATTTTCTCCACAAATATGATAGGAAATCCTTCCTTGACTAATTTTCAAAATTTGCAAAGAGGATCTCAAACCAGCTCTACTACAACTCCTGAACGTCTTCCCTAATGCCAGCGTCATCTACTGCTACAATGAACCCTCATTGAACTCGCACACTATTCTGAGCATGCTGGAAAGGCGACAAAGTCCTAGTGATATCCAAGAGGAGACTAGGCAACAAGCTTTCCCCGTTATGCGAGGAGAAAACTGTGGAAGCGGACATGGGGACCACAGTCCCAGTCCTTGGTTGGTCCCCAAGGACAACCTTAGGTAAGCGTAGCATAACCATGTTGCCATGGTTATTCTATGACAATACATGCCCTCACACATATGTATGCACATATCTCCTTATTCGCATGTTTGCCCATCCCCGAAAATATTTTCATACTCTAAATCCAGGAACTAACCACCGCAATAACATAAATCTAATTGAACATTGATGGCGAGACAAAACAACAAACAATTTAATTTAACACTCAATTAAAATTCCGATTTCCGACTTAGCCTCTACAGCCTTTTTGTTTTTGTTATTTTTTTTCTTTTGGGTCTCTTAAGTATGCACTGATTTGCATAAGGCAAAACCCACTGAGCTTTTTTTCTCTCGAATAAGATTTTTTCTCTAGAATAAGATTTTAATTTCATCCTTCCGGCTCCGTATTAAGATTATAAATGATTAATTATTTACGACTAATAATTTCCTAAATTTAAAATTTATTTATCTTTTAATACGGAATAAGATGAACCATTCGTGGGCTTCTTTTTTCTGAGTCAAATAAATAAATATATATGAATATGTCGAAAAGAAATTCATGAGAAAGGCATAGCAGCAGAGACGGTGGCAGAGATGACGATATAGGCTCAACTTGACAGAGAATGCTGTGAGAGCAGGGTTGAGCATAATGATGGAGGAGAGTAGAGTTAGACTAGTTTTGATAACTGCTGTGCTGTCGCATCAAATATAAAAGTTGAATTACAATGCACTATGGGCCAGGAAGTTCATTTTTTGGCCAAAATTCTGTAACTTCTAAAATAAATTTTTTAGAGACATGAAATTTGGCATGCACATTCTCAATACATTGAATTTTATGTGTTCAAAAATTAGTAAAAGAAAATATTTTTTTTAAATTAAGATAATCCCTACCAAAGTTGAAAAATATTTCCTGTTTTTTGTTTTTCATTAACCAAAAAAAAACTAACAATTCGATTTGAGTCTTACTTTATGGAAATGATTATTTAGATTAGATCTACTAGAAAAAAATATATTTGTTGCATTAAATGAAGTAGTTTTTTAGTTTTAAGCACTTAAAGTTCAGATTTCTAGACTCAACTACATGAACGGCTTTGAAGCAATCTACCTAATTTTTTGATTTTTACGTCTAATATGGTCTCTATTACAACAAAAATAAAGGAAAATAGTTTTTAAACAAATCATTTTTTTTAAGTTTTCAGCAAAAAATTAATTGTTAAGATGCTTTTATGACGTGCCCCTTACAGTATGCCACAAAAGTTTTAAATTGCAAATTTGCTTGTCAATGCTTGTAATATATTATTTCTTGCCTGCCTTTAGGCAGTATTATAAAGACTTTATTTAATTAGCCCAGCTAATTAAATTTTTGGGATTAATATTTAATTTATACGATTAAATATAAGAAATAAAGTTTAATAGGCATAATACTTATTAGGCTTAAGCGGAGACAGAGATTATTCCTCATCTTCCGATAACTCTAAGTCATATTCAGCCTCGGAATCTGTTAACAACTCATCTTTTGCATTTATGTTATTATTTAAGGAATCTAAATTAAACAATTCTAATGCTTCACTTGCAAATAAAATATTTGTATGGGTTTTATATATTAAATTAAAATAATGCAGGAATATCAAAAAAATTTAAACTTTTAATTCTTTTTAATTTATTTTTATTTCATGATTTCATTTTATATTGAATATAAAATATTTCATACTAAACAAAAGAAATATTAATAAATATGCTACAAATTAATTCAATTCAGTTTTCTATACAAAACTCTCCTAACAACTGCAAATGTTTAAAAAAGTGGCATACTTTTAGGCGGAACAAAGAAGTCATTGTCATATTTGTAAATTTAAGCTGGAGATAAGTTTTAAAATTTAATTTTGGTATAAAAAACCTCAGAGTGCGCATTTTGGACAACTTACACGTAAAAGCGAAATATTCAAAGTTAATTTTAAACATTTTTTTAATTTGATCGGAGATGGTACGTCGAGGTACCCTAAGTTTGAAATCACAATTTGTAAAAAATGGGGAAAAAACTGTATTGTTGTTAATTTTTTTTTTTAAGTAACATGTGTAATATATAAAAAACATTTTTTTTTTAAATTATGGGTTCTACTTGTTACATTAAAAGTATTTCGATGTGACTATAGCTGCCCGCATAGCGGCAGGAATTTTTTGTTTTCGCCTACGAACTGCACAAAATTCATCACAAATTTCAACTTTGATTAGCTGCCATTTCGTAACTATTGAATAGAAAGTATTCTAAATTTGGGGAAAGATAGCTTAATCTATCCTTTTTAATATGCCATTGTTGTTTTTTCAATTTTCTTAAAAACATTTTTGACCATTTTGGCCAAAATCCGGGTCGCCTGGCCCATATTGCAATGGATGAAATAACCCGGCTTCCGACATCAGAAGTGGGATCGCCTTCGCCACAAGAGCACAGCCCCGCTCTATTTATGTTAAAAGAGCAAAACAAAAATCTCATGGAAATTATAAAAACCAGGCAGGCGGCAAGAGCCTCGGCGTCAGACGGGGGGACTACGCATGTGACACTGCCAACATTTTATCCCGATGGCGCTGGAATAGATGTATTAGCATGGTGCACTACGGTCGACTTAATCTTCGCAGATAATGTTATTGAAGACAGTGTCCAGGTAATAGCACTAAGCAAAGTGCTGGAAGGCAGTGCTTCGCAATGGCTGTCCCAGGCATACTTTGCTGGCATCACCTGGACCCAATTCAAGGAACTGTTCATCCAGCGATTCGTGCGCATTGAGACAATGGCTGCCGTACTGATTAATGTTTTAAACGGGCATCCCAAATCTGGAGAGAGCTTTAGCCCACATGGCACAAATTGATAATAATTTTCTGCGTTGGGTTTTTATGTCAAGTTCTTGAGCCCAAATGCTTATTGTATCAAATGGGCGAGCTTTTTAAATTTTTTTTTGACTCGGGTGCCTTTAATAAAAGAAAAATAATGTAGCAAAATTGCTGGAATAAGATTTAATAATTTAGTTGTTTTACTAGGAATTGGCAAAAATTTTGTTAAGCCATTTGTAGATTTTGTCTATGGTTTAAATATCACAATTTAATTTAGAAATTTCGTTTCATGTCGTATTAAACAATTATTTAAAGCATTACACCATGATTGGTTTTGGTTTTGGTTTTATGATTGAAGCAGGCAAATTTAATATTTACAAAGCTAAAATTATTAATGCTATACATGAAGATACATGAGTATAAAAAGGGTATCCAAATTGCACAGGTGGATTTTTTATCACGCAATCCGATTCCTGTAGTTTCAACTGCCATCGGTAGAGCAGCAGAGGTTCGGCTGATAGCCGAACAGCAACGAGATGATTGCATAATATAAATCATGGGCCAATTAAATAGCGAAGATATAGAGACAGATGTAATGACACTTATGAAATTAGAACTGGACTATTATATCGCAAGATACAACGTAATGGCAAGACTCGTTGTTTACCAGTGATTCCTAAGGCGTTCAGGTGGTCTGTTATAAATCGTGTACACGAAGCTATATTGCATTTAGCATAGTATAAGACTTTAAACAAGGTTTATGAACAATTCTGGTTTGAGCATATGTCAAAATGTCTAAGCCCACTTCAGGAAAAGTACAAAAGGAATTGCACCCCATTCCTAAGATTGATATACTTTGGCATACTATCCACGTAGATATAAGTGGTAAGCTCAGTGGAAAGAATGAATTGAAGGAATAAAATTGACGTGCACTTTATAGCCACAGGTGCAAGCCGTGCCAATAAACAGGTGGAACGTGTCATGAGCACGCTAAAACGCTATGCTAACTGTTGTAGAAACTAGTGAGAGTCCTTGACAGGATGCATTGCAAGATATTCGGTTAGCCAGGAATTGCTCTACGAATAGAGTTACAAAATCTAGTGCTTTAGAGTTGCTAATAGGGAAAGAGGCTAGGCCTTCTGGTATGCTGAAAATAAATGATGTAGATAATATAATAGACAAAGAAAATGCTAAAATAAAAGCTAAAGAAAATATGGAGAGTAATGCACGATAGATAACGAAAGATTTGTCAAAAATAAGATGAAAGTTATTGCGTATAACGTAGGTGATCATGTTTTATTGAAAGCTGAAGAGTGCCATCGAACATAACTTGACCCCAAGTTTAAGGGTCCGTTTCAAGTAGTCAAAGTATTAATGGAGATAGATATGAAATAAAATCATCGAACACTGTAGTGGCGGAGGTCTGGTGACCTGGTTTAAATGACAAATTTAAGTTATGTAAAGAATGAATTGTCTAAAACTGAGAATGGCTCTATATTAATTTGTGAAATCGAAAAATGAAAAGCTTATGTCAATTGTTTAAGTTGGAATTGTTTGTGGAAAGCGACTAATTTAGTTTGTAACTGCATAAAAAACAACGATGAAAAGAATCAATGAATAAGTTAAAGTTAAGAAATAGAATAAGAAATCCAATACAACCGATGTTTTCCTGAGTTGTTTGTAAATTTAGCAATTCAACATACAGGGACGTGTGATATGTCAGGAAAGCCGTGTCGGAAAGAAATTCGGCGAAGTACAGAAATTCATGCGAAAGATATAGCAGCAGAGACGGTGGCCCACGGTGTTATTGCTTCTCGTTGGCTACTTAGTCTAACCAACTGCTCCTGAGGCCGTATTCCATTCGGGTTTCTCTTTTTTGTGGTTCCTGGGTACAATGTGCCCCTCGGCACAATACATTTTTTAGATTTCGTCCATTTTCTGTGACGACCAATTTATTGGCGAACCTAATTGCTTCGAGGGTCCCATTGATATCGTTTTAAGGTTCTGTTAAAGGCGTTGTAGACAACAATTGCTCCTCCCATAGAAGACGATAAGAAATTGTTTTCAATCTCCTCAATCCGTTCTGAGAGAATCCAGTCCACATCTCCGCTGCCGAATCAGCTGATTTCAAAGCCCCCTACTTTTATTTCAGGGAAACTAGCCAGAATTCCTTAAATACTATTCCAGTTACTTCTTCGAGATTCACTAATTTCGCCTGGAAAAATTGGTCAAACCGCCGTAGACATTGCTTTAAGGAAGTTCATTGCCACAACTGACCTGGTGAGTCAACTTGAGGCACACATCCCCACTCCAGGCACCTTCGAAACCCGATTTTTTCGTGCTGCCTTTTGAACTGGCTTCAGGCTCTCTCACATTTCGTTCATAAGAATGTAAGAGAGCGCTCTGGAGCCAGCTCTCTCTCATGCATGCAGCAACATGGCGTGCCTTAATAGACCGATTTTGCTATTGAACCTATTACATATTTTTACATTCATTGGGCAGAAAAATTCAATTTTAGTGAGGATATTGTGGCGAACACTTCATCACTGTTTTTATTCCAAGATCATTTCTGCCCAGATGATTTTGGGATAAAATATCTGAGGCGAGGAATAATCCCAGATCGCAATCTAGTAAAATATTACAGTTGTTATAATGATGAAACTCCGCTCACAGTCACCTGCTGAAATTTGTCGTCAGTGCCATAAAAGCACAAAAACGCTAAAATGTTAAAAAATAAATAGTTTGCCTTTAGAAAATTGTCAGATGATAGACAAATGAGAATAAAGAAACTGCAAAAAGAAAATTCAATTTGAAACGAAATTTAATTAGGTTAGAAGCATAGACAAACATAGCATAGACAACAAAGTGAAACAGCTTACAAAAATTACAGCCGGAAAACAAGGAATGTTTGTACTCAGCAATTAAAGATACCATAAAAGAAATGACTGAATCTAAGAAAAAATGCATAATAACTTCTAATGAAATTGCAATAAAAAGATTTAACGTACAATTTTTCAGTTGACATAATTGATGGCATTTACTTGAACGCTCAAATAAAATGGGAAGTTACATTTGCATATTTGTTATACGGGGTATTTAAAAAAAATGAAAATGTATATTGAACTATGTTGTGCTAGAAACAAACTTAAAAGGAGAATGCTTAAAAAGCCTTATTTATAAAAATATGAATATTGCTGAAAATATTGGGTTCAAAGTGAGAGGCGTTGTGTATGATCAAGAAGGTAACAATAGAAAAAATATACCTCGTTATTTGAATTTGAATACGAATAAGAAACTTTATTTTAGCTTCAATATATCATCCTGGCATTGAAAAGAAAGAAATACATCAGAAAGAATATGCTGTATCATATCCAGGAATTGTCCAAGACAATGAAAGTTATTTGTATGATTCTTTGAGTACTAATATACCGATTGAATTCACCTCGAGTAGACATATAGTTGTGATAATTTCAGATCGTTACTTATTATAGAAAACGAGCAGTTAACAGCTCCATCTGAGCTTTTTATACATGAAAAAACTACTCGAGCGACTCGGACTCTGGGAAATTAAAAGCACCCTGATATATTTTTTAATGTCTATAAAATCCATATAAAGGTTCTTGAAAATATTATCAATAATAATAAACAACAACTAAGTATTAGAAAATATATTGTAGAATAATGATTAAGTGCACAAATGAAAGTATTGATTACTCATTATGTTTTAATAAAAATAATGTATGTTATAAGCAAAAGATAGATCTTTTAAATAAATTTTAAATGTTTTACTTTTCAAACATTGCAAATGGACTATGATAGCTGTTAGGTAGAAGAAGCAAGCTAAGCTTAGCATTTTATGTTATAAGTAATAAACAGCAACGATTTTGATATTGATTATATAATGAATGTGGACTAGGCCTATTGGGGATACCACAATAACAATAACTGGTGTTTACGTGAGGGGCCCACTGTGCCGCCTCTGCTCAGGAGCGAGCTTTCGGTCCCCGGCTTGCTCTCGCACCCCGACTATCGACGATCTCCCGCTCCCGCTTTAACGAGGCACTTCCGCCACTTCCGAATCTGCAAATTTTTCTCCCTTCATAATCCAAGTCCATCGGGAGCAGATTGAGGCCTTGTGGGAAAAGGTGGAAAAGAGCTACGAGAGCTGCTCCGATCTTTTTTCCGTGTCCGCTGATAGAACGTCCGCCGCGACAGTGCTTGAATCCAAATACAATGATAGTTATTCCGTCTATTCAAGACGTGTTGCCCAACTTCAAGAAACAGCAGAGAAGGGTGCCTCCCAGTCCACTCAGACTTCTAACAGCTTGCAACCACCCCCTTCCGAAATTTTCGATTGTGACTATCTTCGGTGGCCCACGTTCAGAGACCTTTTCACTGCGGTATATAGAGAAACTGTTCCACCTACTATCCAAAACAAGTGGCGATGCGCACACCATTGTTTCCAAAGCCCCGCTCACCAATGAAGGGTTCGTCTCAGCTTGGCGAAGCCTCACCGACCGCTTCAAGAATCGGCGGTTGTTGGTCAATAGTCAGTTGAAAATCCTTTTCAACATCCATGCTCCTCTCCTTAGAGTCCGGAGACGCGCTGAAAGAACTACAAGGCAATATCCAAAATTGCCTCACCTTGACTCTCTTCTCGTTTATATGATTTCCTCCAAGCTTCCAAAACTACCGCTTTCCCTGTGGGAGCAATCTATCCATAATAAGGCCAACATATCAACTTGGAAAGAGCTAGACGCGTTTCTGACCGAACGCCATCGTACGCTGGAGGCCATCGACTACGCCACGCCTGCCGGTTCAGGGCATTTCCAGCCGAGGTCGGCTACTAAGAGCACCCCACAGCCCCGCCTTCATTCTTCCGATTTCAGAGTGATTCCAGCACCCAAAAGGTGTGACCTGTGTTCCAGGAAAAACCACCCCCTTCGTATATGCCCCCGTTTTCTCGAAATGACCGTATTCGAGCGATCAAATATCGTCCGAAGAAAGCAACTCTGCTTGAATTGTTTGGCACGAGGTCACCAGTAGCGGGATTGCCCAAGTTCCCACTCTTGCCTTACGTGCCGCAGACGTGATCACACCTTGCTGCATCCCAGCAACGGTTCCTCCAACGTTCAGATTACTCCTGAACCTTCGAGCCCAGTAGCCACATCGATCCCAAGAATCTCGTCGTTCTCCGCTCCAGTTGTAACTTCTGCCGATTCCGCCAATTACTGGGTCCCATACGACGGCATCAAAAGCAGGCGTACCACAGGCACTCACTCCTACCGCTGCCGAGTCTGCAGCGGAATCCATCCGCTTCGAAGATGCCAAAAGTTCCTCATGCTTAGTGCTGAGAAGAGGCTCAGCACGGTGTCCACCAAACGCTACTGTTCCAACTGTTTGGCACACGAACATTCCCAAGGCAAGTGCCGTAGTGGTGACCGATGCAAGACGTGCAAGAATCACCACACGCTCCTGCATATGCCTGGAAGTCCAGTTCCAGCACCCCGATCGCAGCATCGGATCACACTGGGCTCCTAATTCGCGTTGTTTACTGACCACTCTTCTAACTGATATATGTTTTCCAGAAGATGCCTTCGCGTGCCACCACGCAAATGTTTTCGGGGGCAGACGTACGAGAGGTCCAGTCCAACCAATGCCGAGTCTGCCCCCGGCAGGATCGCCCTCCTCACCAACTGGTGGTGTGGAAATGATTTAAACCAATATTTACTATGAACTCAATATTTTGTTTTTATAAGTAATATTATTATTGTGACATAAATATTTATAGAGTTTAATTTAAATACTGGAATTAAACACTAAGTATTTCTTTTTTTATATCTATATATATAAAAATGAATTGCTGTTCGTTAGTCTCGCTAAAACTCGAGAATGGCTGAACGGATTTATCTTATCTTGGTCTTGAATTATTCGTGGAGGTCTAGGGAAGGTTTAAAAGGTGAGAAAAATTCGATTAATTGCCGGGAAAATCCTCAAAACAGTATTTTTCTATTTCCCATACAAACGTTTTCTAAATAAAATGGAGAGTCAATTTGTAATTTATTACCGCTGTATAAAGTTCAAATTCGCATGCGCGTTGGAGGATCTAATATCGCGTTCCGAAACTCAAAAAAAGTGAAAGTGAATCGCGAACGCGACAAAATTGAATAGTCTCACAGCTTCATATAGCTTCGAGAAAATTAATTTTAGCTAACTTCAGTTGTTAATCTGTCAGATTATTTTTTTAATAAGACTATATAGAAATCGAAAGATAAATCTTAAGTTTTGTCACAAACGTTAAATTATAAATCTTAAGTTAAATTTCTGAACGCAATCATAATATTTGACATTAGATTTGACAACCAACTAATATGTCAATCCATCCTGTCTGTCGCTTTTCAGTCAGAGCACGGAAAAAAGTATTACGATATTATATTGTGTTACGAGTTACGATATCTATGAATGCATCCTTCTATCTTTGTGGCTACGTGCGCGAGAACTTTCTTTACTTTGGTGATCCTTTGTGATAGTGACATTCCAAGTAATGTGCTCTTTTTTGTGATAGTGACACTTTACTGCTAAATAAGCGGGAAATTTTCTCAATTACAATTTACGATGCCGAGGAGAAGACGACCTAACGTAGGTCGTCGTAGTCAATCAAATGTGCGAAGAGCTACCTCACGTGCTAACCGCACTGATGACCAGAGACAGAGAGATCAAGAAAATAGTCGTATTGCTATGTCAGAATTGCGTTCTTTAGTGAGTGACAATGTAGGAGATAGGCTTAGAATGCAACGAGTTCGTGCACATCAAACACAACAACAGCAAGCTAGACATAATGAAATTGAGCGAATCCGCAGACGCAGTGCTCCTGTGATTCTTGAACGAGCTGCATTCCACTATGATCCGGCAATTGATTATTGTGCCGACAAATCAGTAGCAATTGGGGAAATGAAAACAATTTGTAAATATTGTAAGGCGTTAAAATACACCGGTGAATCTACTGGATTATGTTGTGCTGAAGGCAAAGTAAAATTGCCACAATTGGTCCCACCACCAGATCCTTTACGCTCTTTAGTTTCTGGGATTGGAAATGATTCTAAGCACTTTTTGACCAACATTCAGAAATATAACAACTGTTTCCAGATGACATCATTTGGTGCTACACATATTATACAAGACAATTTCATGCCCACTTTCAAGGTATTATATAAGACTATTTTTTTATATTATTCAAGTTTGTACTAAAATAAATATATATCGGAAATAATTAATGGACAAATTTTTAAAAATTACAGATACAAGGACAAATTTATCACTTACTGGGAACTCTGTTACCACTGCCTGATGCAGATCATCAATTTTTACAAATTTATTTTATGGGCAATTCAGATGCGGAAATTAATAATCGTTGTGCTCACAATCCAACAGTGAAGAGAACCATTGTCCAACAATTACAAATGTTTCTTCATCAGAATAACAATTTAGTAAACATGTTCAAAATAGCATTGGATCGGATGCCATCTGATAGCCATAACATTATTATTCGAGCTGACAAAACACCTGCCTGTGAACACACAAGGAGGTTCAATTCACCTACCATTGATGAAGTGGCTGTTGTCATTGTGGGAGAAAATTTACAATCTAGAGATATTGTGCTTCATCGTCGGAATAGTGATTTAAAACGTGTATCTGAAACACACAGGAGTTATGATGCACTACAATATCCTTTGATCTTCTGGCAGGGGGAAGATGGATACCATTTTAATATCAAAATGGTAAATCAAGTAACAGGTAAATGAATTGAACAAGATTAAATAATATTTTTAAATTCAATTCATCGAAGTAACAATTTAAACATTTATCATTTTTGATTGCAGGTGCTGAAACCAACAAAAAAGTTAGTGCTATGAATTTCTATTCATACAGACTCATGATCCGTCAAGGTGAAGTAAATCATAACGAACAGCAATTCATTTATATATATATAGATAATTCATGCTTTATTCAATAAATGCTTTTTTATTAAATACGGATTCGATTTGTTTGTTTTAAAATCATTTTATACAAAAGATTAGGTCTTTTATTTATCGATGAGGCAGTACGAAGTCTGCCGGGCAGCTAGTTACTTATAAAAATAAAGAAAAAACAATATAAGCTAAAATCAAAACCAAAAAAATGCACAAGCGCTCAGCAGCACAAAATATAAAATTTAAATCTTTCGTCGTTGCGCTTGCGAACAGAAGCACACACATATTCACGCATACTTACGCACTTGCTTGTTCTTGTGTTTACTCATACAAGCAATCGCATTCTATTTTTATATTTTAACTCTCTCAACTTTCTGACAGCAGGGAGAGCATTATTGAAAAACGAATGTATGGTCGTAAGATATTTTAAAGACTGTAATGTCTTTGGTGTGACCTTTGTTCAGGACCAGACCACCCCATGCGTATATGTCCGCATTTCCTTGAAATTAATGTTAACGAGGGATCAAATTTCCTCCAAACAAATTGTTTTGATAGAGGCCACCAGCATCGGGATTGCCTGCCTCCTGCCTTACGTGCTGCAGACGGCGTCAGACTTTGCTGCGTTCTCCTCCAGTGTTTCGATTTCTCCTGATGTATCAAGACTAGGGGTTTCCTCGTTCTCCCTTAAGTTACAGCTTCTCCCGACTCTCTGAGTTAAGAAGAGGCTCAGAGCGTTATTAGCCAACCGCTATTGTTCCACATTTTTGGTCCACAAACATTGCGATGGCAAGTGCCTCAGAGGTGACCGATACAAGACGTGCAATCAGCAGCACCACATACTCCTGCATACGTATATAAGATTAGTATACACATCCCGTTCGCAGCATCGGGCCCCTCCATATTTCTAGTTCGCAGATTACTCACTACTCTAAAAAAATGTCGATTAAATGTCGCTCCATCACTGCATTGCTTTAAATCATCGTTTTGATTCGTAGTTCCAACTCGTAGTTCTTTTAGGTACTGGTCTAAAATTTGGTGGAATGTTCAAAAGCTTAGCCGCTCTTGCGCTCCGCGTACTGACTATCGAATCTACGTTCCACCTCTAGGTACGAGGAAAGAACACATATAGTACATTTTTTTATCAGACTTCGATCAAACCCAATGTTCATAAATGTGGGATTAATTATATTTATTTATTAATTAGTTATTATTAGTTTCACTCGAACTCTTGCAATTTAACACTCGTCTCTGGTCCAACGTCGTAGGACCGAGATCCTCATTCACACTTCCAATCTCTAGTCTTTTATGCCATCGTCCAGCAGGCCTTTTTATACCTCTGCGCCTTGTCGTCGTATTATTGTCTTCGTGTCGTCGTCGTTTTTAATGTTGAAGAGATCACCGTAGGCTAGATAGCTTGTATGCTTGATGAGTTTGGTGAAAGCTACAAGTCCAACACAATCCCACACTCAGCGATTATAATTTAGCATCCGCCTGGAATGTTTCGTCGTGTTGTTGAGATTTTCGGACCGTCTGAATATCCGATTTTTATACATACATACGTATTATTGCGCTTTAATTTGACGATTTCATTTATTTTTTTTGGCTTACCAGGTTTATGTCGCAAGTTATACATCTTTTTGTTTTCGGTTTGAAGTTTTCAATCTGGGTTAAGTCATGGAGTTCTTGATAATCATTGATTCTCAGTTTAACTCCAATTATAAGCTTAAAACGTATTGATGCTCCTTGTGAATGTTGAATTGATAGCTTGTTAAATCCTTTCAAGGGACTATACCATTTATTATGATCACCCACGCTCAGTTTGGAAAACACTATATACATTTTAAGAAGTAAATGCTGAACCTCTATCTGAAATAATACAAGTAAGGTTGTCAAACATGTTCTTTTGTCCTCGTAATTTTTCCTCGTGACTTTGTTGACATTGTAGGGTAAAGTCATCAGAACTTCGTAAATGCATCTACAAATGTGCTTATAACTTTTACTTGTCGATTCTAACACACCCAGGGAATTAATATGGATGAGGTAAGCCCTTCTGCTTGTCATGCATGTGTGTACTTAAAATGCACGGAATTAAACAGTCAATGTATCTCTTCTGTATTCTTCAATATTATTATTCTTCAAATATTCATTTTAATTTTGCTGCTTCGTCTTCTTGACTGCAAAATTTCTTCTGTCTTACTACTTTGTAATCATAGTCCAGCATTAAGACTATCCAACGTGCCACACTGGTGCACAGGTTATGCTTGTCCAGTGTTTTGGTAAACGCGTCACAATCGGTAATAAAATCCCAAGGAATTAAATTCTAAATTCAAATATTCGATTGCGTTCTCTACTTTAGGAGCAACAATGAATGTAGAGTCGTAAGATCCGCTAAATGCTTTGAAATAAATGCGTAATTATAAATAAACTTTTTAAAACATACAGGCGGACCTAGAGAATTTTTAAGCTGCTTTAAGTCGATATTCTGAGGCATCAGTGAAATAGTTATATTCCCTATTATTTGTAGGAAATACGATTTTTTCATGTTGAGTTCAAGTCCATACTTGGAGTAGATTTGTATAACTTCCTTGAGGTTTAATAAAGCTTCGCGCTCATCCATTGCTGGTATAATGATAACGCAGTAATAATGCGCAGTAATCATGCGTTAGAAAAACTTTGGAATATCACTAAGCTTTGCAATCCCTCTGAAGTTCTCGATATCGGATTTACTGCCCTTTTTATGGAGAGGAATGATAAAAGATTCCTTCCAACTTTCAGGAAAAAATAAAAGCTGAAGGGACATCTGAAAAAGAATTGACAGAGGTCGACAAAACGCACCAGCACAGTATCTCACAGCTAGGAACGAGATCTGGGCCGGATGAGAAGGTGTCTTAAGTGTCTTAAGACTCTGAAAAACATCGTCTTCGCAAATAGTTGGCATGAAAATGGAATTACAATGTGGAAGAAAATAAGGATACGAAAAGGTTGTATTATACCCAATGGATTAATACGTAGACTGGAAAAATCTAGCGAATAGGTTCGGTATATAAGGCTCATTAGACGCGGAATCAGTATTGAGATGAAGACAAGAAGGAAAAAGTCGGTATCGTCGTTTTGAATTAACAAAAACGTAAAGTTCTTTAGGATTAGCCTGAAACTCATTTATATACCAATTTAGGTGGTTTCTGTAGCATTTCGAATTTTGAGTTAAGAAGTTTGTGTGAGCTGTCAAATATCTATAAAAGGTCGACCTGCGACCCAGTCCTGGTGAATTTCTTGTAAAGTCAAGACTTCAAGTTTTTAAGATAAAAAAGTCGTCGAAAAACCATGAGGGCTTGTGAGACGCGTGAGGTGAGGGAAATAAAAGTGCCTAACCATGTTAATGGGGTCGTCTACAGGATCTAAAAAAGTCCAATAAGCTAAGAATAAATAGGATTTAATGCCATTGAAATCAACTTTGCGGAAGCAGCGAAAAGTTGTTGGTTCAACTTCTGGACTAGGAAAAAAAGGATGCGACACTCCAAGAATTATCTTTAGTGTGAGGTGATAAGCGTCTTCAGGACAGGAAATAGGGTCAATTCTTAAGACAAGGGCGTCGGCAATTCAAACGCAAAGATAAGGTCCAAGATTTTATCACCACCATTCTTAACGTAATTAAATAGGCGCAAAGAAAGGTAAATAAGGCCATGAACTAAGTCATGAGGTGCAGTGGGAATCAGAAAATTAGTGTCAGGTGATGGCATCCAAGATATGGAGGGAAGGTTAAAATCACCCATAGTAATCAAATGGTCATTAATAACCAGAGTTGAGTGAATTCCCTAAATTAAAGACAGGTGCTGAAGATAAATAGTAGCGTCAGGCCGGGGTGGGATGTAAGAGCATGAAACATAGAAAAAATAGTCGTGAACTTGAATACGAGCCGCAACCAACTTCAAAGTATTATCTGAGTAGGTTATGGGAATCAGTTCAGAACTAAGGTCCGATTTCACAGCAATAACAACGCCGCCGCGTTATATAGTTGCTAGCGAACAATTCGCAATCAGAAACAGAGGAGCTAAGCCACATTTCAGTGAAAGCGATAACGTTGGCAACAAAAGCATGCAGCTTGCTAAGTTTCCCCAATAGACTACGAGCATTCTGATAGTGCAAAAAGAACGAGTTGGTTAGTTTTTTGGAGACCTAGTTGAGGGAGTCACAGGCACTCCAGCCCGAGGGTTACTCTTGTGAAGAATTTCGTGAACAATTGCATGTTTTGGCCATATGGAAGTATCAAGAACCTTAGCGTATAACGCATCTGAAAGTGCAATTTTAAACGAAGAAATATCTCGTTTCTGCTTAAAATTGTATTTTAAGACGAAGAGACATTCAATTTGTTGCTCAAGTGAGTAGCGACGTCTTTTTTGGATGCATCAGGAGTGAGGCGGGAGACAGAGGTGCCGGGCTCCTTTGGGCAACTCCAGAGATCGTTGAATGGTGTTGTCTGGGGCTAAAAATTGAAGATGTAGAAGTAACCGCCGGACCAATCACAGAGTGAGCCTCCTTTTGTGGGTTCGAGGCCAGCAACACTTACTGGCTGCAAGGTCGGAGATGCGACGACCACGGCTGGTTCAGGGCAAGGGGTCACGTTCACTACTTGACCACACGCAGCATCATCGGCAACTGAGTCATCGGCAACACCTGTGGTATCACCATTGGTTGTGTTGCGTGAACCGAACAGCAGAAGGGGGCTCGCAGGGTCTGCAACATGTAGGAGATTAGAAAGAGCTCCCATATTGATATTTGGCGTGTGACTTATCAGTTTCATATTTTTGAAATAGGATTCCGTTTTCTGGAAACGGCTTGCTAGATCTTTGAAACCAGCTGGCAAAGATTGAAACTCCAGATGGGTTTGCCTCATAAAAATCCGCATTTCAGATTTGATATGTAGGCAGCTCGGGCACGTCCAGTGCAATACAGCGTGATCCCGTATGCGGTCAGCGATACGCGGGCCAATATGCCGAAGTTCGGCGCAGCCAGGGTGCGCGGCGTTGGTACACAGCCAACAATAAACAGTTGCCTGCCGCGAAGTAATTTTGCGGCCATGTGGACAATCCGTGACACAACAGGTTGACATTATGTTGAATTATTGATAAATTCGTAATAAGGCAATTAAATTGTGTGGCGAAGGAACCGATCAAAGCAAAAACGGAGCAAGAAAAAATAAGTAAGCTTTTAGCTTTTATCTAAGCTCTCGAAATTATGAGCTTGTGTAATTGCTCGCGGTATGCAGATCGCTTGCAGCAACAACAACACTGAAACCGAGAGCATTATTATGGAATTATCATCAATTCCATCGAATACATACTTAATTAAAACGCAATCAGTTATATTTCCGTGGATTTCCAACTCTTTTATCCGGTATAAATATGCGAAATTACATTCGTTTTTCTCACGTTTGCTTTTACTCAGCTGCTCATGTATTATTTTACTATTGACTTCCGTTTTGAATTCGTTATATAGAGCATACTTCGCTCAATCCTCTTTAGCTCTTGATACTCTTAGTGCCTTTCGTAATAAGCATACTGGATCCATTAATTGTTTTAAGGATTTTCTCCAAAGGCAGGCTGCCTTTCTGAACTCTGTCTGTGCTACTTCCTGCTTCCATTCGACTTTTGCACGTGATTCCAGTTTTGCCATGAACTCTCTAGCTCACCGTTCAGATAGGCGATGACGAGTTCCATTTGATCAATTTCCATTTGAAATTCTGATGATAATGCAAAAGTCCCAGTGACGTGAAACGCTCTACAGGTGAATACGATTAAAAAAAAATCTTTTTCAGGTTTCTGTGCATATGCCTTGGCAACCAAACGAGCATTCTTTTTTTTCTAAAGAGCTGCCGTCATCTTTTTTTGGAACACCAGCTTGTTTCCAATAATTTTTAGATTTTTCTGGCGTTCTGTTACCTCCCAAGTTTTGTTGAGAACTTGGGCCATAAACTCATCTTCAACTGCGGGTGTCGAATTTACTGACTCTTTAGATTTGGATGCTTCATCTACTGTTAATGGATGCCCTATCGCTGCTAAGAATGTCATTTCGCACTCTTTAAATTCCGTCCCCAATTGACGTATCATTTTCTGCAGGATGATTATTACGGATTTCCCCTCTGTTGGTAAACTTTAGTGGCCTGCAACATTGTCTGGTACTCATCAAAGCTTGAGTGTCCTTTGCCCCGCTTCTCCACAACAGAGGTATCTTCTTCGATATCGCTGCTGCGCACTATATCGCGGTAGCAAAATATTTGCACTCACTCTCCGACTGTGTATGCATCGTCACTGTGCCTAAATTCTTCAGTTTTCTCTAATCTATTTTCTGTAGAGAGAATTTTCGTATGTAATTTGGTGTTTGTTTTTCACAGATGCCAATTTAACACTGTGATAGTTTGTCATTTTCTTTGCGGTTAATTCCTTTTTAGATTGTAAGATTGCAAGATGCTGAGTCAATTTACATAATTTAATTTTATGAAAATCTGACTATTATATCATATAGCTGCCATAGAAACTTTCATTAAAACATAGAAGAAAATGCCAAACTGTGAATGTAAAACCTTAACTGTACGACTGTAAATATAATAGGTATAGGTGACTGTAATAAAAGTAGGAATTACTTCCTTTATTTTAACATAAATATTGCAACACATTGTATTAATTATTAATGATCAAATTCCACATTGCAAGGGTATACAAACTTCGGCAGGCGTTGTTTCTCTATCCTGGCTGGTTTCAATTCGATCATTAATAAGTTCTGCAGAATAATTTATGTATAAATATGTTAAAAAAACATCATAATTTTTTTTGTTTGTCGTCGCGTGTTATTGATATCCGAAAACAGGGGGTAGTAGTCATTTGACTTAAAAATTTCTCATTGTGACGGGAGTTTATGACGTCATCGCCGTATGCGTTTTTGTCTCGAACTTTTGTTAGCGATCGGATTCAGACAATTCTGGATGTCTCAGAATGAGATCAGAAATTAGACGACAAAAAATACGACGTCATCAAAAATTACCCAGTCCCATATGATGCTGACAGTGTTAGACGATTAATTGCTTATTGCAATTATTATAGACGTTTTATCCAAAATTTCGCCGAATATTCCCGTCACATAACAAGATTATGTAAAAAAGATGTTTTATTCAAATGGATAGCTGAATGCCAAAATGCCTTTGAACACCTCAAATCGGCACTAATAAACTCAAATTTACTACAATACGCAGATTTCAGCATAATAAGGGATGCAAGTTAGCAAGCATGTGGAGCAGTTTTAGCTCAAAATAAAAATGGACTTCAACTTTCAATTGCATATGCATCAAGATCGTTTACTAAGGGCGGAAGTAATAAAAGCAAAACAGAACAATTGAAAATCCTGCACAGGGACAGAACAAGTAGAATTGGCTAGGCAACCTCTCCCGAAAGCTTCAAAGCGCAACATATATGATGACGAAGTACGTAAAGTAGTGACATGGAAAGAAAATTATTGCAAGATATGATGTTGGCGATTTGTATACTAATGAAATTCTGGATTAAGGTCAGTTCTTTTAAAGGCTTAAAACGCAAGCCGGTATATGAAATCAACCAACTGAAAGTGGCGCTGTAGGAAAATATCTTTAAACATGTTGCATTAGGATCAGCGCCACTCAAGCCAGCGACTCTAAGAATGAATTATAATAAAAAAGAAGCTTTATTGTCTATATTTCATGATGATCCAATACAAGGAGGACACAGGCTTTACAAAAACCTTGGCCATGTTCAGAAGACATTACTATTGGAAAGGTATGACTCGACATATTACTGACTACATACGAAAATGTCAATAATGCCAAAAAGCTAAGACAACAAAGCAGACAAGAACACCCTTAACCATTAGCGAAACACCAATGAATGGCTTCAACAGAGTAATATCAGACACAATTGCTGCACTACCAAAATCGAACAATGGCAACGAATACGCAGAAAAACTAATATGCGACTTAACCAAATATTTATTAGCCATACCAATTCCAAATAAAAGCACAAACATCTTAGATAAAGCTATTTTTAAAAAATTGATTCTGAAGCACGGTCCAATGAAGACGTTCATTAAGGACATAGGAACAGAATATAAAAATTCAATAATTGACGCCGTGTGCAAATATCTAAAAATACAAAATATTAAATTTACTGCGCACTACCATCAAATAGTAGGAACTGTAGACAAAAGGCCATAGAACATTAAATAAATTCATCAGATCCTACATTTCAGTAAATAAAACTGAATATATTTTCAACACTACACCCTGTAAAGCACATGATTAAAGCAAAGATTTAGACGACTACTAAGAATCGAAGTATTGGTTAGAATTAACTTATAAACGAGCTAGAATTATGATAGAAGATAATAAAAATAAAAATAAGGAATTGTATGACAGGTAAGTAAGAGATATTCAACTAAACATAGGAGTCCAAGTTTTGTTTAAAAAGGAAACGGGACATAAAATAGATTATAAATATACAGTTTCCTATATTGTTAAAAACATCGCAGAAAGAGATATCATCTGATAATAGGAATAAAATTACATAAGGAAAGGTTAAAAAGTTTTTATTCTTTACTTTTAAATAAAGAAATAGTAATGGTCTGATCAACCAAATAAGTTAAAATATACGTTTCATAAATTCTATACAGAAATATTATAATAAAATAATAAAATAAATAATAAAATTCAATTCTTTCTGGTTCGAACAAAAAATATATATATACATATAAAAACAAGTAAAAAGATGATCATATTTTCCAATCTTTTATATTAATATTATATAACTTCATTTTATAACGTTATTTTTCCAAAGGTGGTAAATGTACACATATAATCAATACTCACATTACCAAGAGTACCTTGTAAAAAATTCCACGATCAACGATTCCATTCCATGTTTGAGCGAACATAAAACTTAAACGAATAAAATTAATGTTTAAAGTTTTTTTTTTTATTTTAGAATAGTATTTTATTTGTAACATTTAGGCATAAGTAATAAAGTAATTGAAAAAGCGATAGAATATTAATACTTCAAAAACAAATACAATCGGAATGTACTCAGTTTTGGACCATTTAAGGAAAAATACAAAATAAATTCATTGTTAATATTGTAACGAATTTCGGCCGTGAGCGGGCCACAGCCGAGTTCACTACGGAAAGCCGAGCGGAACTTTTTAATAGGTGTGGCTGCCTCTAACCCGGTCCTGCCTAATCCGTCGCCCCGATCCCTGAATGGCCTCGAGAGTCTTTATTTGTAGATCTGTAGTTTTATTTGGGAGCTGGCCCTCAACGCGTGCTTATCCGGAAAAAGTCATAAAAAGAAGAGACGGAAAAAGAGGCGCTTTGAGAGACCAGGCGTTCTCGCTGTCAAAAAAGCTCTCATAATCGCGCAAAGGAATTCTTCGCGTTGCCAACCGCCTGAAATATCGCCGGCTCTTTGGATCTGGCGGTTTTCGTTACATTACCCCCCTCTCAGACTCGAGCCTCCCGGCCGAGTAACTAGGGATTTGGGTCCTGATATGGTGACAGGCGGTTGACATGAACGGTCCTGGTGGCACGTTTCCCTGGTAGGCGGTTCTCGTACACCAGGTCAGTTGTCGACGAATGACGGTAGCCGGTCCAATCCAATCCGACTGCAACTTAGGGCATCGTCCTACCCTTCGAGTAGGAGCGTAAAGCCATACTTCGTCTCCAACGACGAACTCCACTGGGTGCGAACGAAGGTCATAGCGTAATTTGTTGACGTTGGCGGCCGCAATTAAGTGTTGTCGTGCATCTGGTCTACGAATGCCGGATAACTTTCCGGACTAGGTGACGGTCGCCCGTACAACAATTCGCCTGGTAGTCGGAGTTCACGTCCCAACGTCAGTATCGACGGGGAGAATCCAGTCGCTTCATGTGGGGCCGATCGATAGGCCCACAGAGCTAGCGGCAACAATTGATCCCAGTCTCGTTGATCTGAGGCCACGAATTTCGCCAGATAGTCCAGGAGGGTTCGGTTAAACCTCTCCACCATTCCGTCCGATTGAGGGTGCAACGGCGTGGTGCGGGTCTTTTCCACATCAAGGATGCGCAGGCAAGCTTGGAATACCTCTGACTCGAAGTTTCGAAGTTTCGGCCTTGATCCGAGTGAAGGATGAAGGGAACACCAAATCGACAAAAGACTTCTTGGACGAGAGCTCGGGCTACCGTTTCGGCAGTTTGATTGGGAAGACCATTTGGTGAAGTAGCACATCACTACAGCGATGTTACGGTTTCCGAGTGCCGTTGTGGGCAACGGACCCAGTATGTCGATCGCCAGTCGCTCGAATGGGGCGCCCAGAACTTTGGGCTGCAGCTGGCCTACCATTCGACGAATAGGTCCTCTTACAGCGGGCACACCAAATGGCTACGTCGGCGGTCTGTCCGATCCAAAAGTAGCGTTGCTTTAGCTTGGCAACCGTCTTTTTTATGCCGAAGTGTCCACCGGTCGTAGAGTTATGAGCGCTGCGAATGGCTTCCTCCTGAAGAGAGCGAGGTACGACCAAAGCCGGGTCGTCCAATTTGGTGGTAATCATTAAGAGGCCTTTGTCCATGAAGAGTTGTCCGAACAAATGCCAATACGCCTTTACTTCTGGGCTTTCACTCCATGTGGTTGATTTATTCGGTCGCTCCCCTTTCTCCAGCCACTGAAAAATAATGGCGAGAGTGGGGTCCTTTTCCTGGCTGATAGAGATGTCGACTGGTTGAGTTTGCAGAAACAGGATCTCGTGGCCGTCGTTTTGTTCGGCCCTGGTGCACACGCGGCAGTCGCCACAGGGACGACGAGACAAGGCGTCGGCGTTTCCATGCTGCTTTCCGCTGCGGTGCTGGATGTCCATGCCGTATTGTTGAAGTCGTTCAATCCATCGAGCTAGTTGTCCTTCAGGTTCCCGAAAGTTGAATAACCATCGGAGGCACGAGTGGTCCGTGCGCAGCAGAAATCTCCGGCCATATAGGTAGTGGTGGAAGTGTTTCGTGGCCAAAACTACCGCCAGCAATTCCCTCCTCGTTACGCAGTAGTTGCGCTCCGCAGGACTAAAGGACTTGCTGTAATATTCCAGTATTCCAGTAGTTCCTGGCCGTCCTGCCGTTGACCGAGCACCGCCCCCGCCCCGTGGTTTGACGCGTCGGCGTCAACGATGAATATCCCATCGGGAGCGGGGAACGTTAGCACCGGAGGTTTGTCTTTGAGTGTATTGAAGGCGCCGTGAGCAGCTGCTGACCATGTGAAGGGGCGCTTAGCTTCCGTTAGGTCGTGCAAATGGTGTACGATGGTGGCGAAGTCGGGAATAAACTTGCGTATAAACATAGCCCCACAAAGGAGCCCACTTCCGTTTGTTCCGAGGTGGTGGCCACTCGACGACCTTTCCAACCTTTTCTGGACACGCTTTTAAGCCCTCGCGGCTTACGATGTGACCCAGATAGTTAACCTTGCTTCGGAAGAAATGGCACTTGCGGGGACTCAGCTTCAGTCCTACGTTCTGCAATCTATCGAAGACTTGCTGTAAGTGGTCCAGGTGCTGCTCGGCTGTGCGAGAGTGTACGATGATGTCGTCGAGGTAAACCAGGGTGAATTTTCGGGTGTCACCGGAGAATAATCCGTCCATCAAACGCTCAAAAGTAGCTGGCGCGTTGGTCAAGCCGAACGGCATTACGTTGAATTCGAATAGACCAGCATCACACGTAAATGCGGTCTTGGGTCGAGAGTCTTCATCCATCTCCACCTGCCAGTAGCCGCTCTGGAGGTCCATGGTGGAGAACCAGCAGGTGCATAGTAGTTAAGATGTCGTCCATCCTCGGTAGGGGATACGAATCCTTGACAGTGATGTCGTTTAGACGTCGATAATCCACACAAAACCGGGTGGAGCCGTCCTTCTTCTTTACCAGGACGACTGGCGAGGCACATGGGCTGGTGGACGGCCGAATTACGCCTCTCATCTTCATCTCGTCGACGAGCTGCTCCACCTCGCCCTTCCTGGCCAACACTAGGCGACGCACTGGTTGTTTAATAGGCCGAGATTGACCCGTGTCTATAACATGCCGGGTTAAATCAGTATGCCCCGAGTCGCCGTCGCTTCGGGCAAATACCCGAGGGAAGCGGTCGATCAGTGTCGTCCATCTTGAGTGAAGGTGGGCCGGCAGGTCGGGGGCACCTCTACGGCGGGGAACGCTCCGTCCCCTTTTACTGGCAAAGCTCGCCGCAGTTTCGGATAGCTCTAAGGGTTCCACTTGTCCTACTATCAATTGCGTGGGTAGGTTGTATTCCTGCGCGCTGAGGTTCACCAGGTGCTTCCTAGCAAAATATTTGGCGGCAGTTGAGAACTCTTTCCATGTTCTAGCAGGGCCCGTCAAAGTCATTTTTCCGACCGGCATCGAACGACTACGTGGGTGTCGCTATATGGCGGGATACTGGTGGGTGCAGTCGAATACAGCATATTTCGCTGCTGTGTATCCGGCGCATATAACGGCAGAGATCCCCACGGAAGCCGTAACTGCAAATCCTTCAGATCCACGGTGGGCTAGGAGTGTTGCCCTCCACCACCAAGAACACGTGGGCCACCGGCCTTCTGGCAATCTCCAGTCTGGCGTTGACTCGAGCGGTGGCCACGAATTTTTCTGCCGAGGGCCCCTGTAGGGTCACTCGGCACGGTGCACTCGGCAGTCGGTCTGGCAAAACGCTATCGTTTAGTAGCGAGACAGCGGCTCCGGTGTCTACGATCAGGCGTACTGGGTGCTTCTGTAAAAAGATCAAGCAGTGTAAATGGGGGCCGCCAACGGCGCTACACGTATACGTAGCTTGACTGGGCGGAGTCGGGGTCCCGCGATGTTCCGCGTTAGGGTTCCCCGTTGTCCTTTGCGTTCCTATACTTATGGGGGTTTGTGGCGGGTCTCCGGCGGGACATTCGGCAAACAATCGGCCCAAAGTGGAGTCCATTTGGGTCGGGTGCGAATCCTCTTCTTCTGCCGGCGGCGGGGATACTGTCCCGTAGTGCTTGGCGGCGGCAGCAGTCCGGATTAAAGCCCTTGGGTAGCGTGGCGGTCTGCCGGCGACTTCGCCGGACGCCAGCTTCCTTTGACGGGGGTTCCGTCGTGACAGCAGGTATTCTGGGAGTGCTCGACGAACATATCGGTCGGCGTTGCGTGGTGGTGTTCCGGATCGCGGCGTCCTCTATGCCCTGGGACGCAGCGACATCCTCTTCGGGCAGCGGCGGCGAGAGAAAGGGGCCAGGCCGCTTTCGACTCTATTAGGAGGAAAGCTTCGGCGGGCGCCAGGGTGCTCGTTAGGCGGCGGCTTCGCGTCGAGGTGCGGCGGGGTATACAGAGTGGCTGCAATCTCTATGTCCTGGGACGCAGCGACATTTTCTTCGGGTAGCGGCGGCGAAAGCGGGGGGGCCAGGCCAGCTTCGACTCCATTAGGAGGAATACTTCGGCGGGCGCCAGGCTGCTTGTTGGGCGGCGGCTTCGCGTTGAGATGCGGCGGGGCATCCAGAGTTGCGGCAATCTCTATGTCCTGGGACGCAGCGACATTCTCTTCGGGCAGCGGCGGCGAAAGCAGGGGGCCAGGCCGGCTTCGACTCCATTAGGAGGAAGACTTTGGCGGGCGCCAGGCTGCTTGTTGGGCGGCGGCTTCGCGTTGAGATGCGGCGGGGCATCCGGAGTTGCGGCAATCTCTATGTCCACAGACGGGGAGGCCCTTCCTTCGAGCAGGCGCGACGGGAGCAAGGGGGCCAGGCCGGCTTCGACTCCTGTAGGAGGAAGACTATGGCGGGCGCCAGCTTGCTCAGTGTGTATCGGCTGCGCGATGAGGGGCGGCGGAGTGCCGAGGAGGTAGGGATCCGTTCCAGTATCCCGTGAACTAGGGGGTGTAGGAGTCGTATGGAGCAGATGCTCACTGGGGCTTTCGGGGTTGGCCGTCAACGGCCATGTCGTTTCCGCGGGAGCCTCGGTTTCCTCTTCTGGGTGTTCCAAAGCCATCGGCGGCAGGCACGGCGGCGACAGTCATCACAGCGGCCGTGGGGCGTCGTCGACATTGGGCTTCGATGCGGCACGCCATGTCGAGGGCCTCTGTCAGCGAGCGCGGATTGCTTCTGATGAGGGGGACCTGGTATCCGGTCTCCCGGATCCCGTCGATGAAACGCTGCACTACGATGCTGTTGTAAGTCGCGGGCGGTAACTCACCTAGGACGCATCTGCCCAAACGTTCCAGCTCCATCGCGAAGTCCTCGAAGGACTCTCGGGGTCCTTGCGTCCAATTATGGAAGGCGTGATAACCGGCATGCTTGCTGATCGTAAAATAGTCGCGCATAGCGGCGGTTAGTGCATCATACGAGCGGAGCGTGGCTTCGGGGAGGGTAGCGTGAAAACGCTGGGCGCGCCCCCGCAGGCTCGTATACAGTTTTCTGCATTTCTTCCTTTCTGACCAGTGGTATTCCTCGGCCATGTCGTCCAGAAGACGCTGGAACTCCGGCCAGGGGCGGGTGCCGTCGAAGGTGGGAGGCAGTTCTGCACCTCCAAGATTCCCTAATGTGAGGTTAGGTCGCAGCCCGGCGGCGGCGCAGAAGTTGGCGCTGGTCCTGGCCCGGTGTCCATCCTCCGGTTACACACCTGCCGCACCTGTCCCGGGTCCGCGTTCGATACCTCAGCCACACGCGGGGTGCGGAATGTCGTTCGCTCCCTGCTGGCGGCATGCTGTCGCGCCGGCGTGCTGGCTCACCTCCATTGTTTCCAGAGCGGTAGCCCAGCATCGTCCTCTCGAAAGTCGCCCACATCTGCTCGAACTTCTGCTCCAGCTTAAGGTGAAGCGACTGATCCAAAGCTTCCAATTTTTGCTCCATCCGCCGGAGCAAGCGGTCAACGGCTCGGTCCACGGCGTCCAGCGCTGCGACTGCATCCCTTGATTCCCCGGTGTGGAGACCATCGGGCGAGGCTTGACGACGGTGGCGAGCGGAATTCTTAGGCATTATCGTAGGTCAGGGTTCTCGCAAACCCTAGTGACCCCACACCTGGCACCAATGTAACGAATTTCGGCCGTGAGCGGGCCACAGCCGAGTTCACTACGGAAAGCCGAGCGGAGCTTCTTTTAATAGGTGTGGCTGCCTCGAACCCGGTCCTGCCCAATCCGTTGCTCCGATCCCTAAATGGCCTCGAGGGTCTTTATATGTAGATCTGTAGTTTTTTTGTTTGGGAGCTGGCCCTCAACGCGTGCTTATCCGGAAAAAGTCATAAAAAGAAGAGACGGAAAAAGAGGCGCTTTGAGAGACTAGGCGTTCTCGGTGTCAAAAAAGCTCTCATAATCGCGCAAAGGAATTCTTCGCGTTGCAAACCGCCTGAAATATCGCCGGCTCTTTGGATCTGGCGGTTTTCGTTACAATATTTTGTGCAGACACCCATATTTTCTATGACACGTTTTATACGTTTTGGGATGCTTTCAAAAAAATTTTCAATAATTCATTTCGGTATATTGTTCCACTCGGTTTCACCACGCTACCAAAGATCATCCAAGTTGGATGGGGCTGTTTCATACTGCTCGAGCCGTCGCTTCACGATTGACTATAATTTTTCAATCGGATTGAGGTCGGACTTTGCGCTGGTCACTCCATCATCTTAAAATTTTGATTTCCGACCCATTTTTTTTTTTATTTTTATGCACAACGGTCAACAAAATTGGGAAGATGGGCTTGCAAAATGCTCAAATTGTCTTCCTTTCGCATAATCCCGTTAATTTTGTGCAAGGGTCCAACGTGCAAATACGAGAAACATCCCCAGGCCATTATATTGCCGCCTCAATGTTTTACTGTTTGCTTCACATGGTGCTAGGATGGTGGTAGGATAGGACGAACTAGTAAAATAAGGGTCATTGTATTCCTTCGAGCACCATTTAATAAAACCATGCACACCCCTGGCTTTATTCGCCATGGACGAAATATGATCGATAAAGTCAAGTTTAGGATTAGGATGTTAAAAATAAAGGAAGTTATTCCTACTTTCAGTCACCTATTCTTATTGTATTTACAATTGTATCGTTACAGATTTATATTCACAGTTTGCCATTTTCCTCTATGATAGTTTCTATTCCAGCTTTATGGTATCGTAGTCCGATTTTCATAAAATTAAAATCGAAATTTTAGAATAATACAAAATGGCTATTACTCAAATTTAATGAAAATCGGTTAGTTCCGACATATATACGAGTTAGAGTATATAGAAGACAACAGTTTCATTCAGATAACTTCAAAACTGAGAAACTAATTTGCGTAGAAACGGACAGACGGGCAGGGTTAGGTCGACTCGGATGTTGATGCTGATTAAGAATATATATACTTTATATGGTCGGAAATGACTCCATTACTGCGTTGCAAGGTTCTGACTAAAATTGTAATACCCAGCAAGGGTATAAAAATTAGGTTCGTTTGTCCATGTAAGAATAAGTCTGTTTTGAATAAGTAGAACTTGAGCAAGTTGTTAAAAAAAAGCTGCGCAAATAGATCCGCATTAGCCTAATCATTATTTACGGTAATATTTTCAAATGAAATTGAAGAAAAATTTGTTTTAGTCGTACGTTTAGTGTTAACGAAATAATAAAACTTTTTTGGGTTCTGTGAGAAATGGACCCTGGAACGAGTCAAATAGTTTCTGTAAAACTGCACGATCAAGAAGTGCAGATTGAGAACCGGTTATTTTAAATTTAGCGTACAGCCTAGATTTTTTATTTTTAAGCCAGCCACGGAGGCTTATTCGAGATTGGCGGATAGTATAACGGAACACATTCAGTAAAAAATAAATTCATGACATTGTAAAAAATATCCCTTCAACTGACATGTCAGTGCACATGTATAGATCGGACCAATTGAATTCATATATAAAATTATTCTGCCGTTCAAAGTCCGTCTTACGAAAACATTCGACTTTTTTGGCTGGGCGGATATATCTATATTCTATAAGCCAGACCCAATATCAAGAGTCACATCGAAAGTATATGATACGGGTCTTCGAGTTGCATCAGAGGCTCCACCCTGGCTAAACTGACTCTCGCCGGATCTGACATAAAACAAAGACCGAGCTAGCGCTGTAAGGAAAATCGTACATGGTAGACTTGAGACAGCGAAATGTTGAACAAGCCAGCGATAAAGTCAAGTTGTGTAGACGTTAGGAGAGTATTGGTGGAATTATTTGAAGACCAAATAGCTCTAGGGATATTCAAATCACCTAGGACTACCAAATGGTCTCTATCCAAATCTACTGGAAACCATCTGAATAGCCAAAAAGTTAGTTCCAATAAGTACGAACTTCCGACAACGGTGGTATGTAGGAACAGGTAATAAAAATGGAGCTGCCATTGATAGATAGCTTCACACAGAGGAATTCAACATCGTTGCATTCCTCGAAAGTTAATACTTTTGACGTGATTGGGGAGTCAACCGCTATAAGATCTCCAACCCCACGCGTGATAGGGCTAGCCGAAATACTGTGAACGCAGCTGAAAAAACTTCAGAGCTCAGAATCTCCGGCTTTAACCAGGTTTCTGTGAACACAATAACCTGAGAAGCAAACGAAAGGCTATCAGAATACAAGTTAGGAAACTTACTACGTAAGCCTCTTGCATTCTGATAGGAAATACCTAGGGAGTTAGTTAGTTTTTTGCGTCGGAGTTGATAGACGTCGAAAGCGCAGTGGTTTGATCAGGCCTGAGAAGAGTTATTTCAATAGGTCGCTTTATCTTTTTCTCCGCTTCAAACTCCTTGACAACAAGGTACTCTCGGCCTCGGCCTATTCGGTGGAATAGCTATAAGGGCTTTTGGCAAGGTAGATTGGTTATCTGCCATGCCGTTGTCCGCCAGTATTCCAAACCTAACACCCTAGGCAGATACATTCACATTTTAATTTATGGGGCTTTTAGGGGTCAATATTTTGGACCACCCAGGTGACAAAACAGATATCACCGGCGGTACGGGCACTCCCGCGGCACATTCGGGCACCGAATTTTTCCTAACGCTCGACCTCAGCACTCTTGGAATTAATGCAGAGGTCGAGGGCTGTGCCGAGGGAGGCTCATTTAATAGCGTAAGGCTATTATATTGGATATCCAGCGCCAAGAACACATCATGAATTTTGCGAAAACTCGATATGTCCTTAAAATCGCCCTTGGTTTGCCGCATGAACGACAACATTTCGTTCTCCACCTCGCGACAGGCTTCACAGCAGTAATACCTTCAAAAGCATTCCTTTATATAACCTTGTGGAGGGAAAAAAGAAAGCGAAAATGTTGGTTTCATTCAGGGACGTGCATGATCTTAGCTCTGATAACTTGAGGCTTGCTTTGGCTTTTGCTTCTACTACTATGGTCTTTAGAACGAGTCTCCTGAAGCCAGGGTTTTCCGAAATATTTCAAACGGATTATGGAAAAAAATGCTACGGATCGTATTCTGGATAACGTAATAGCTTATGTGCGCTCCACCGATGCCCTTTGGAAGCTGACTAGATCTTGTAAGATCTTGCAAGCTACTCATAAGTTTCATATCAAAAAGGGGATGGCAGATGGAAAAGTTCCACACAAGACAGAGTTGAAATAGTAGCTCAAAATATAAAATGTAAATTTACTCCCTTCTAAACAGCAGAGAGAGAACACATAGTGGTTGACAAGCTTGCCAAATGGAAGTCCCTGAAGGAGGTTAAAGGACACATTAAAAGGCTAAATACCAGGAAAACTCTTGGATAGGATGAAATTGACAATCGTGCTGTAAAAACTCTGCCTCTTAGAGCACTGCTGTACCTCTTCAATACTTCCCTGAGGTTGAACTATTTTCTGCAAACATTTGATAGGGTATGGCATGCCAGGCTACTTTTCAAACTTAAGAAGCTGCCTCTCTGGTCCAGAATAAAAACCTGTCAAAGTCTGATTAGGCTGAAGTTCCCCAAGGAAGTGCGCTGGGACCGACGTTGTACATCTTGTTCACCCAGTCGTGCCAAGGATTGTTAGGAGCGTATTGGAGGACAAGACCAGAAGGCTGTCCTGGCTTCTTTATTCACGTTTATGGTATTGTGGCCATAACTAATTTGAGTCACATCCGCGTCTACCAAAACAAGCTACTGCGGAGGAATATTGACCTGGTGAAAGACGTGATAGTTCCATTGATTGGGGACGTTATCAAAAACTAAAACACGAATCATGTAACGTCATGAATCACCTAACCAAATTAAATAGTTTGGCTTTGTTCGGACTATTTAGTAGATTGTTTGTGAGAAGTTTGCCCAAATCGTTCTAGCGGTTCTTGATTTAATACATTTTTTCAATAAGTGTCATTTTCTAATGTGCCCTTTACTTTCATTGTCTTTTGTCATTCATGTGGTTAATTCATTTTGGTGGTGGTAATTACTTCTTAGTCTTTATAGTTTTAAACATTTTGTTGAGTGCATTCATATATATGGTGAGTCTTCAATGTTTTTGTGCGTGTTTGTAGGGGGGTGATCCTGCCGCAAAAGATACTTATAATTGGAGCCAAAACAATCCCATATCGCGAGACGAAAAAAAAACCCGCGGCATCTTCTCGACGCTGAAAAAATATATATTAGTTAGAAGAGTGGTCAGTAAATATTACGAATTAGAAGCACGGTGTGATCCGATGCTGCGATCGGGGCGTGGGAACTGGACTTCCAGGCATATGCAGGAGCGTGTGGTGATTCTGATTGCACGTCTTGCATCGGTCACCACCACGGCGCTTGCCTTGGGAATGTTCGTGTGCCAAACAGTTGGAACAGTAGCGGTTGGTGGACACCGTGCTGAGCCTCTTCTCAGCACTAAGCATGAGGAACTTTTGGCATTTTCGAAGCGGATGGATTCCGCTACAGACTCGGCAGCGGTAGTGAGTGCCTGTGGTATGCCTGCTTTTGATGCCGTCGTATGGGACCCAGTTATTGGCGGAATCGGGAGAAGTTACTACGACGAGATCCCTTGGATCGGTGTAGTTACTAGGCTTGAAGGTTCAGGAGGATTCTGAACATTGGAGGAACACTTGCTGGGATGCGCCAAGGTGTGATCACGTCTCCGGCATGTAAGGCAAGAGTGGGCACTTGGGCAATCCCGCTACTGGTGACCTCGTGCCAAACAATTCAAGCAGAGTTGCTTTCCTCGGACGATATTTGATCGCTCGAATACGGTCATTTCGAGGAAACGGGGACATATACGCATGGGGTGGTTTTTCCTGGAACACAGGTCACACCTTCTAGGTGCTGGAATCACCCTGAAATCGGAAGAATGAAGGTGGGCTTTGGGGTGCTCTTAGTCGTCGACCTTGGCTGAAAATGCCCTGAACCGGTAGGCGTGACGTCGTCGATGGCCTCCGTACGATGGCGTTCGGTCAGAAACGCGTGTGGCTCTTTCCATGTTGAAATGTTGGCCTTATTATGGATAGATTTGTCCCACAGGGAAAGCGTTAGTTTTGGAAGCTCGGAGGAAATCATATAAACGAGAAGAGAGGCCCAAGCCTCAACTTGAATAGAGGACATCTCTAAGTCAGGCAATTTTAGATGGTGCCTTGTAGTTCTTTCTGGCTATTGACCAACAACCGCCGATTCTCGAAGCGGTCGGTGAGGCTTCGCCAAGCTGAGACAAACCCTTCATTGGTGAACGGGGCTTTGGAAACAATGGTGTGCGCATCGCCACTTGTTTTGGATAGTAGGTGGAACAGTTTCTCCACCGGGGTGAGACGCGAGTTGTGAATATATACCGCAGTGAAAAGGTGTCTGAACGTGGGCCACCGAAGATAGTCACAATCGAAAACTTCGGTGTCTACCGGTGGTAGGGAACAGCCCGCGGAAGGGGGTGGTTGCAAGCTGTCGAAAGTCTGAGTGGACTGGGAGGCGCCCTTCTCTGCTGTTTCTTGAAGTTGGGCAACACATCTTGAATAGACGGAGTAACAATCGTTGTATTTGAATTTAAGCAATGTCGCGGTGGTCTTACTATCAGCGGACACGGAAAGAAGATCGGAGCAGCTCTCGTAGCTCTTTTCCACCTTTTTCCACAAGGCGCCAATCTGCTCGCGATGGACTTGGATTATAAAGGAAGAAAAACTCTCCGATTCGGAAGTAGCGAATGTGTGAATGTGTGCCTCAAAGTGATTTACCCGGTCAGTTGTGACAATAAACCTCCTCAACGCAATGTCAACTGCGGTTTACGCCGAAATAAAAAAAAAAAACGAATTGTGGCGGCAGAACCTATTTAAATTGTGTAACAGGTCAATTAATAAAAGCAGACTATGGGCACACTATTATTATAGAAGGGGTTGAAGAGAAGGTGCCTGCGAGCAGCAGATCACTGTTTAAGAAGAGCTGAATAAGATAAGACGTTTAAAAGTAAAGAACAGACAAGACAAGGCAAAAGTATAAAACAGTATTTCGAACAATGAAGAATAGAATCAAATAATTAATAAAGTAAAGTTATTAAAACTAGCACTCGGTCACAATGGCTGCCACTGGAGTGCAGGCATCGGAGCGGAAAATTGTCCGAAGAAAAGGTTGAATTTTTTTAATATTTTAAATAGTAAAGACACGGAAAACGACGGAGTGGCCTCTTTATCTCTAACGGGAGTACATTTTTTGAATTTTTAAATTATATTATCGGGATTAGTTCTTGGAATCGTTGGCCGAAAATATAATGAAAAATATATGGGCATGCATGTAAATAGGAACAATATATAAGGGCATGTATTGGCACAGTGGAGCGTCGAGAAGAGGACTGTATTGAATTCTGCGAGCAGAAATACTGTGTATGGACACTGCACAAAAGACGACAAAAAATATATCTCAAAATATATATCAAACTCCCGAAACAAGTGGACACCGGCTGGCCGATATTTATTATGCCCCTTTTTCCCGCAACATGATTTCACTGTTCACGGTGAGCTTTTATATGCACAGAATTATGATGTTCAGGAGGTTAGTATTCGAAACATTAAAAACGGCGAGAAGTCTAGCGGCGCATAGAAAAAGGGACACAGATGGAAATTTTTTGATGATGTTCAGTGCGAACAGTGAACAGTGCGTTTAAATTTCTCACTTTTATCATAATGTGTTTTCAATTTGATTTATTCCTTTTTGTATGGAGAAAAAAAACCACAACCTATACGAACAAATATATATAGGCGAACTCGAAATGCAAATAATGTGGTATTACTAAGACGATTACAGACTCCGTATAAACGTGCATCGCAGCGTGAAGAAACTGCACGAAATAGATCTGTTGACCCATATGTAGTCCATAAAATGGCAAAAAAGGGCATTACCGCTCGCTTGTATATTAATGTGGCTATTACATAAAATAACTCCGGATCAAATAGAACGTTATATCAGTTGAAATTCCTGATCAAACTGTTGATCCCGAGTTATTTCACGTTGTTTTTAAAAACATGTGGTGAACTCAATATAAATTCACCATATATGATTGATGGAAAGTGTTCGAAACGTTTTCCAAGGCAATTGACTTCAGACGGAATAACGGGAATACGGATATGCGTTGTTTCGACCTTGATCACCTTAAAATAATAGCAAAACGGAACCATTAGAATGCGTAACCAAGACGTTGAAGTTGATAATCGTTGGGGTGTTACATATAATATATAATTATATATATATATGTAAATATATATAATTATGGAGTACTGTAATTCATTCTAATCCATTAAATATATATGCAAATATGTAAATAAAGGTGGAATTTGGCTGTTTTTGATGACATGACGTGTTCAAATGACAGTATCAAATAGGGCGTTATATTAGTAGTAATAAAACTGTCTGTTGGATTATGTCGTTTCCAATACACGAAAGACATACTGTGGTTGTTCACATGGCTGTGCATCTTGAGAATGTTCAACGATACTAATACAGTTATGACAAATCGGAAACTCAAAATTGCATTGGTACCAGCATGGAATTGGATCTGGAATTGTTGCTAAAAGGTGGTCCAACCGCATATTCTGCATTAAAATTTGCAGGTAATTGAAACTCCAACTGCAATAAGTAGTATGAAAACCTCAGAAGCGGGACAGCTTTGATCTTTAATCGTTAATTAGGGTCATTAATTAGATTAAATTAGGGTTAAGTGTCACCTGTCAATCCCTAAAAGGGTAGGGTAATAAAAATGGATTAGGGTCACTAATTAAATGGTGTGAGGATACATGAGAAAACGTGTGTAGATGCGCTACCGCCGCGAGGACGCAGTCGATACGGCTACGAGTGCGAATGCGACGGAGCGATAACGAAACGTGTTCGATCCAGGCTCAATCATCTTCCCACGATCAAATCACAAGCCAAAAAGGGATGGAGGGGGAAGAGGTCACATGTCACCTGTGCACTCATGTCCATTCAAAAAAGGGATGGAGGGATGGAGGGGGAAAAGGTCACATGTCACATGTGCACTCATGCCCTTTCAAGAAGCCTGTACACACCTGCGATCACACAATGCATTGAAGAGGGAGGGAAGAAAGGGTCACCGTCAGCCGAGATTTTCATTTATGATAAAAAAAGGGGTCACTTGCGTGCAATCCCCTTCTAAAATGGATGATTTCTTGACCCTAGTCTAACATATGGGATAGGTGTTGTGTATAAAGGATGAACCATATTGTCACCACCCAAGAAAAAACAACCTGTTTCCAATGCGGTCAAGTTGTTGTTGTTGCAAACTCATGTGAAAGAGTCATGTGAAAGACCTAAACGCAGTGTCCTAGAAACTCAGGTTTCACATATAGTTTGTATTCCAAACGTTTTAAACACGCAGGTCTTCGCTTTCATTTTATTTAACAAATTTTTTGAAAAGTTTACAAGTGTACGTGGAACATTTACAAAATAAAAAATTTAAACATTTTAAAGCAAAAAATATAAACATTTACAAAAATTATAAACGAAAAGTACAAAAACATTTACAAAATAATAAATTTAAACATTTTAAAACAAAAAATATAAACATTTACAAAAAATTATAAACAAAAAATAAAAAAACATTAAAAAAACAAAGTGCTCGGGGAAACCGAAGGTTAAATTCGTGTAATTCCAACGAACAAGGAATTATATATTGCAATTTCCAAATATATACCTGTAGAAAATAATACATTACAAATTAGATTTTTAGACTCTTTCCGATTTATGTCCTCTAGTCTAGAGACTCTGGCTAGTAATTTAAATGATGAACATTTAAATGTATTAAAGAGTCAATTCCCAAACAGAGAAGATTTTTCCCTTCTTCGTAGGAAAGGTGTTTTCCCCTACGAGTATTTTGATTCAACTCAAAAACTTGAAGAATCTTCTCTTCCATCTCGAGAAAACTTTTATAGTCATTTGACAGAAACAGAATGTACTGAGGCTGATTACGCACACGCGTGTAAAGTTTGGAGTCACTTCAAGTGTCAATCACTTAAAGACTACCTTGAACTTTATTTAAAAACTGATGTTTTATTGTTGTCCGATATTTTTGAAAATTTTAGAGTAATTTGTTTAAAAATACATGAGCTTGATCCTGCTCATTATTACACAATTCCTGGTTTGTCTTGGGATGCTATGCTAAAAAGTACGCAAATAACCCTCGAATTGCTCACAGATATCGATATGATATTCAGTGTGGTATTCGAGAGGGTTTAGTACAAAGTAGCCATAGGTATACCAAGGCAAACCACAAATACCTCAAAGATTTTGATTCCACAAAAGAGTCTGAGTTTTTAATGTATGTAGATGCTAATAATTTGTATGGTTGGGCGATGTCTGAGCCCCTACCCTGTGGGGAGTTTAAGTGGCTGGAATCAAATGACTTGGAAACGTTTAACGTTAACAACATTAGCGAGGACAGTGAGTTTGGGTATACTCTAGAGGTTGACTTAGAATATCCATACTCACTTCATGATCTACACAACGATCTTCCCTTTTGTCCAGCCAACAAGCTCCCCACAATAAATTCTCAAGTTAAAAAATTAATAGCAGATCTCCATGACAAGGAGAAATATATTATTCATTATAGAACTTTACAACAGTGTATGTTGAATGGTTTGAAGCTTAAAAAGATTCACTCCATTATTCAATTTAAACAGAAGCCCTGGTTGAAAATATATATTGATATTAACACAGAGCATAGAACCAGGGCTAAAAATACTTTTGAAAAGGACTTTTTTAAGCTCCTAAACAACTCCATTTATGGTAAATGTTTACAGAATAGCGAGAAGCATGTTGATGTGCGTCTAGTCACTGAATGGGAAGCTCCACCCATTGGCCCACAAGGCGGACGTCCAAGGTTATGCGCGAGGGACTTAATAAGTCGTTCCAATTTTCATAGCGCAACAAAGTTTACTGACAAACTGTATGCCATTCAACTAAAAAAATTACGAAACGTTTGTGATAAACCATTATACTTGGGTTTCGTAATTTTAGAATTATCCAAATGGAAAATGTATGATTTTCATTATTCGTATATGAAACCAAAATTTGATGAAGCACTGAAACTGAATTATATGGACACCGATTCATTTATTTATTCAATAAAAACGGAAGATTTGTATTCAGACATTAGGAATGATGTTGAGTATAAATTTGATACCTCTGACTATTCAGATGAATTGGCTAGGAAGTATTATTTGGTCCAGTGTAATAAGAAACGGTAAGGTTTCTTCAAGGATGAGTTGAATGGTAGATCAATGACAGAATTTGTAGGGTTGCGTTCAAAAATGTATGCTTACACATCGGACAGTGTAGGTAATTAGCCTAAGAAGTGTGTTAAAAAAAAAACAAGGGTATAAAACGTAGTTGTTTACAACAAATAACATTTGATGGATATAAAAGTTGTTTGTTTACTGGTCAGCAAGAATCTGATTCTATGCATATTTTTAGATCTAGAGGACATGATATAAGTACAGTAAAAATAACTAAAATTACATTAGACAATAAAGACGATAAACGAATAATATGTGATGATGGAGTTTCAACTCTGGCGATAGGTCATTATTCAACAGTTGAACAAAAAATTTTAGATGATATGTCAACTTTTGGAAGCTCGATCAAGGGTTTGGCAAAGCCAAATTGAGAGCTCTCAAAGCAGTAATATTACAGCTAACCTAAAAAGAAAGTTAAAAGACAATGAAAGTGCGATTCACAAAAAAATGGTAAACCTTATAGAACATTTTAGTTCAGATTACTATTTAAAGAAACCAAAAACTGATTAAAAATTATATATAAAAATAAAAACCTATGTAAATAAATCAATTGCTTTAAGCTTGTATATTAATTTATTTTTTATTGTTCAAATGTTTAAATCTAAGTTACTAAATTAGTCTAATGTATATAATACTAAAGATAAAATTGTTAAAAATACTTAAAATACAAAAAAAAAAAAATAAAAATAAAAAAACAAAAAAATATATATTTCTCCATGTGTTTCAGTTATTACAAAATTTCAGATTGTTTAATCCAACTGTCATCAGTTTTTGGAAAATTTAGCCAGCGAACCAGAACTCTATCACCTTTTCTTTTCAGCACCTTCCCAACTAGGTATTCATTAGGAAAACGGGAATACGGGAACGGGAATAGGAATACCCTTTAAATCTTCAAGTAAGTATGTTGTGGGATAAGTATTTTGTATTTTTACAATTCTAAAGATTTCTGTGCTCCAATTTGGAGTATATGACTTTTCAAATACCCCTTTATATTTACTAATTCTCATATTTTCACCCATTTTAAGTTTGCTACCTGTAAATTTTTTTATGTTATTGTATACTGTTTCCAAGATATGTTTCTCATTCCCAGTGTTTACATTAATAGGAGCCATTTTTATTGTTTTATGTGTTTTATTGTTGTAAACAGAAATTAGTCGTTTATACATATCAATCCACTTATAAGTTCCATTAAAACTAAATTCTCTCCACATTTAGAAAATGTATCGATTACTGTTAGCAGGTACCGATATCCATTATTTGATGAAGCATACTTCCCCATTTCTACCAGGTCAACTTGAAATAAATGATCAATACCCTTTGTAATGACCTTAAGACCTACTCATATTTAAGTACAAACTAAAATTAAAAATAAAAAATTACATTAAATGACTTATATTATAATACACTATATTCTAAAGAAAAATGAGTTATTTAGAAAATCTAATTTGTTCAATCATGCTTGAAATAACTCCTTCAAGTCTATCCAATCTGTCTTGAATATTGTTAGAATGAATTCTTTTTGATGAGAAATAATTGAATCCCTTAGGCTCTTTATTGAGTTATCAACATATTCCTTGTCAGCGACAGTTTCATTTTGAGGACCACCTTTTTTATGTATATTAAAGTTGCCTTCTGTATCAGTATCAATCGCCTTAAGACCATCAAAACTTTGACCAGTTTCTTCTTGATATTTTGAAATCAATGATGTTAGAGAAAATCTTAGCTCGTGCATAGCCATACACATAACATACTCCTTGATAACTATATCACCATTCTCTTTTGGAAAACCACCATTTTTAATACGTCTTCTTTGAATATTAAAGTTGCCATCCGTATCTAGATAGAGTCCTGGTCCTGTTTTCTCGTATCGTTTTAACTGAGTAGCGCTCTGCTTTTCATGTAAATAGCGTCCTAACTTGTCAACGGACATGATGATTATAACCTCGTTTCTTTATAAATGTCGAAATATATATAGTATATTAATGAATTATTTGAGCCTCATTAATTCTTCAATTATAGACGTTATTTCATTTGTGTGACTTGTATTTCCTGCAGATTGTGATGCCATTAATAGTTGTAATCGCTCAACCAATTCATTGGGATCATCCCAATATACATAATTTGGCTTATTCATATCAAGTCTCATGACTCCAGTCCCAGTTATCATTGATTTATTAGATTTTGGTGTAGATTCGGCAATAGGTGATTTAGTTAAAAGAGGCTTAATAATTTCCTAATACTTCAAAGCCCTTATTCCTTTCACCTGTCCATTTGTAAGAAAGTTCCTTCGATAGACATTCGTTTTAATTAAAATTTGTCTATAAATTTCCAATTCATTTGCATTATAATTTTGTGGAAGATGATGAAATATTAAAGAATATAATCCATTTGTAAGTTGCCAGTTTTCTCCATCATCAAAATTTAACTTTATTTTTTGAAACAATTATATGACTACTCCCAAGCATTAATTGACCATTTTCATTTTTTCTATGACCATATGTCTTATCCAAAACACGTTCTCCGTACTCTCCTCCTCAGGTTTCGATGAATGTTCAATTATCGAAGGGGTTGTGTGAAGAGGGAGTTTACTTGTTGTCACAGGTGATGAAATAGGAGAGACAGAGTCCTCTTCCTCCTCCTCTATAGCTGGTTGAAAATAGAATTGATCATCATCATCATCAACATCAACTTCATCATTAATATTCATCGCCCAATCATATGATTTGACTTCATTATCATTATATTTAGGGCTTGAGTTTAGTTTATTTGTATCATAAAATAAAAGTTTCCTCTTCTTATTCATATGAAGAGTGTCAAAGTCTGATGATGTATTTTTTTCATTAGTTTTTATTTCACTCTTTGTATTTCTATAATACTTGGGTAACAAATTATGTAATTTTTTATTATCATTAATAAGTTCATGTAATGGCTCTGATATAGGTTTAAATGTTTCTTCAAGTCCCATAATATTTTGGTTTTGATGTAGTTTTAATTCAGAGAATTTTTTTTTAGAGCATTTCTACTTTTTTTCAAATGACTTAAAATATTTTCATTCATTGTGATAAATTTGAGAGTGATGTATAGTTATTAAGTGAAATGATATTACCCCTGTGCATGTCAAAAATGTACTGAAAAATAAACCTTGATGCAATTAAATATATATATATATATATCACATAGTAGAAATCGAAATCATAATCGATATCTCATCATAGAATCAGACCTGGTAGCTGATCAGTTAAACCGATCTGGTAGCAGTTAAACAGACCTGATAACCTAATCAGTTAAACAGACCTGATAACCTGACCAGTTAAGCAGGCCTGATCAGGTGATTAGACCTGCTGGTCGACCAGTTAAATATATATATATATATATATTCATTCTAAAAAATTAAAATACTGAAAGAAACAATTTTTCCATTTCCCAATTCCCAAAATAAAAAATGTTTACATTTTATTTTTTATTATATTTATTTTTTCATTTTATTAATAAGCTGAAAGCAAATTCCCCATTTCCCATTGCCGATTAAAAAATTTTTTATATTTAATTTTAAAATATTAATTTATTTAATTTTTTGTTTCTTTTTTTTTACATTTTTAATTGGAAATCCAAATTTCCATCTTCTAATTTTATTAAATAATACCTTTTGACTGAAAAGAAATCTAGGATACAATCCTCTATTACGTTATACCTCTCAGGGAGGTAAACATAATGTTGATCTAGCTCCAACCTAACGTTGGAGCCAAATTTTCCAGCGGTCCTGCTGGCTGAAAATATTTCAAACCCCGTATCAATCGGGAGTTGATTAAAGTTGAGTTAATGAAAGACATAGAGGATCCTCTTCTATGTCTTTCATTAATGCATCCAAATCCTGTTGGGTCACCCCAGCAGGTAAATTGGATGCTGAGTTCTTCGTCATCGTGTTTGTGGTGGTGGTGGGCCTCATCTTTTTGTTGTTGCTGTTGTTGTTGCTGGTGCTGGGGTTCATGATGCTGCTGGTGGTTAGTGGTAGCTGGTACTGGTGATTGGTGGTGCTGGTGCTGGTTGCTGGTGCTGGTAGCTGTTGCTGGTAGCTGGTGCTGGTAGCTGGTGCTGGTAGCTGGTGCTGGTAGCTGGTGCTGGTAGCTGGTAGCTGGTGCTGGTAGCTGGTGCTGGTAGCTGGTGCTGGTCGCTGGTGCTGGTAGCTGGTGCTGGTGCTGGTAGCTGGTGCTGGTTGCTGGTGCTGGTTGCTGGTGCTGGTTGCTGGTGCTGGTTGCTGGTGCTGGTTGCTGGTGCTGGTTGCTGGTGCTGGTTGCTGGTGCTGGTTGCTGGTGCTGGTTGCTGGTTGCTGGTTGCTGGTTGCTGGTGCTGGTTGCTGGTGCTGGTTGCTGGTGCTGGTTGCTGGTTGCTGGTTGCTGGTTTCTGGTTGCTGGTTGCTGGTTGCTGGTGCTGGTTGCTGGTGCTGGTAGCTGGAGCTGATGCTGCTGGTGCTGGTAGCTGGTAGCTGGTGCTGGTAGCTGGTGCTGGTAGCTGGTGCTGGTAGCTGGTAGCTGGTGCTGGTTGCTGGTGCTGGTTGCTGGTGCTGGTTGCTGGTGCTGGTTGCTGGTGCTGGTTGCTGGTGCTGGTTGCTGGTGCTGGTTGCTGGTGCTGGTTGCTGGTGCTGGTAGCTGGTGCTGGTAGCTGGTGCTGGTAGCTGGTGCTGGTAGCTGGTGCTGGTAGCTGGAGCTGATGCTGCTGGTGCTGGTTGCTGGTGCTGATTGCTGGTGCTGATTGCTGGTGCTGGTTGCTGGTGCTGGTTGCTGGTGCTGGTTGCTCGTTGCTGGTTGCTGGTTGCTGGTGCTGGTTGCTGGTGCTGGTTGCTGGTGCTGGTTGCTGGTGCTGGTTGCGCTGAGTTCAAGGTAGTCTTTAAGTGATTGACACTTGAAGTGACTCCAAACTTTACACGCGTGTGCGTAATCAGCCTCAGTACATTCTGTTTCTGTCAAATGACTATAAAAGTTTTCACGAGATGGAAGAGAAGATTCTTCAAGTTTTTGAGTTGAATCAAAATACTCGTAGGGGAAAACACCTTTCCTACGAAGAAGGGAAAAATCTTCTCTGTTTGGGTATTGACTCTTTAAAACATTTAAATGTTCATCATTTAAATTACTAGCCAGAGTCTCTAGACTAGAGGACATAAATCGGAAAGAGTCTAAAAATCTAATTTGTAATGTATTATTTTCTACAGGTATATATTTGGAAATTGCAATATATAATTCCTTGTTCGTTGGAATTACACGAATTTCACCTTCGGTTTCCCCGAGCTCTTTCACAAACAAATGTGCATCGTATTTTGAAAAATTGTGAAAGAACACTGGAATGAAATTACCAATTTTAAATTTGAGGTTGCACTCATTATGAGCTGCACCTCGAAATCTACCTGTAAAATGACAGTGATCCCGCACTTTGTCATTAAATAGTTGACCCTTGCAAATATGGCAATTAAGTGAATCATTGAATTTAGAAATATCCTGTTGGGTCATGTTTAATGGTACTATATTAGTCATATGATTCTGATATATATCGGACAAATCGGACGTTAACGAGTCAATGAAAGTGCGACTCACATTCGCACCTGTCTTTAAAACTAACTTATCTAAACTAGAATCAAATGCACACTTTATGTAGTATGCAAATGATATGGCTACATGTTTATTAATTATTCTAGTTTTTTCACTTACTGCTACTGACATCGGCTCTAGTATACATTCAAAATCAGCATACACAATGAAGGGCACCTCCAGCTGGCGATTGAAATTTGAGTACTCCAGCTCTGTCGCATTGGGATGTGGTGCTTCGGTGACCACACTGCTACATATTTCCGAATGTTTTTCTGCTCTCTCGTTATTCGTTGAATAACTCAAGCATTTGTTGCAGAAGAATCGTTGCATCTGCCGTTTTCCCAATTGCGAAGACAGTAATCTAAAAAAGTAATTTAATAATATTAATTAGTATTTAATTTATATTTATATATTTTTATTTATTTATTTATTTTTATTTATATTTTTATTTTTTTTTTTGTGTTTTCTTTGTACTTACCTTGACATATTTCTAATGTAAACGTAATGTCCAGGAACGTTAGCCGTTGGTCCATCCAAAAACAATAAGTTAATGTGGATAGACTTTTCCACTCCATCCGAATAAAGTGGTCCAATCACTTTATTTTTTTCCTCATCAAATCCAAACACATTTAAACTAATGTGTGGATTTTGAGCTGTGAAGTTTTTCACTTCTTTTACTTTCACTGGGAAATTTAGGCCGGTGAAATCCAACATTATGTTTCCTTGAACATAAATTACAGGTGATTTTATATCCACCCTGTATGTTGAGCATCGCTGCGGCTTTTCATTTTTAGAAAAGCTCGAAAGAATTGCCCACTTAAAACAATACTCGTCATTGTTTTGGACATTTATAACTGCATTTTTTTTCTCAAGATTTGCAGGCAACTTGAAATATCCAGATCCTTTCAATGGATCACATTTAAATAAGGTTCATTTCCACTCTGAGGATGCGAGTTAGAGTCCATCCGCTATCCCTTTCTTGGAACTCGCTCATTTTTACTTCAAGTTCCTCTTTATGGAAATTGAAATATGCAATTAAATTGGATGCTGACGTAATGAATGTCATTTTGCTCTGAAATGACTTTGTCGCCACACGTGTATCATGCTCTTTCACAAGCATGTACTCTCCAAAGATCTCAAAATTGACTTTTGAGCAATGATGTGAGTTCAGTACTCTTTCCATATGAGGGAGTAATGCAAGACCCGCTTCATTAAGGAATTCAGCAGGGTTTCTGACTGCAGCTCCCTCATTCACATACATGTACTGGAGGATTCGTCCCTTGAATCCATCCAGAATTTGCTTCACGCAACCATTCACATGTTGTGTGGCAAACAATTTATGGGCTTCTGTGCGGATATGATTTTTCCATTCCACACCCCTAGGTAAATCAATCTTGCAATATTTGCAGTGAATTCCACTGTTGGAGGTGATGGCGTTGTTGGTGTTGTTGGCGTTGGAGGAATTCATTATGTTGCTTTTGTTGGATTCGATGGTGGTGACGATGTTGATATTATTTTCTTGTTTTCGTTGATTAATTTGTTTTGGCTTTCACTTTGTTTGTTTGTTTTTTATTTTTTGTTTATAATTTTTTGTAAATGTTTATATTTTTTGTTTTAAAATGTTTAAATTTTTTATTTTGTAAATGTTTCACGTACACTTGTTGATATGTTGTTATTTTTTTGTTTTCGTTGGATGTTTTTGGATTTCACTTTGTTTTTTAAATGTTTAGTAAAAACTTTATGTTTATAATTTGTAAATGTTTATATTTTTTGTTTTAAAATGTTTAAATTTTGTTAAACTTTTCACAAACAATTTTTAAATAAACTGAACGCGAAGACCGTCGTGTTTGAATCGTTTGGAATACAAACTATATGTGAAACCTAAGTTTCTAGGACACTGCGTTTAGGTTCTATAGACTCTTTCACATGAGTTTGCAACAACAACAACTTGACCGCATTGGAAACAGGTTGTTTTATCTTGGGTGGTGACAATATGGGTCATCCTTTATACACAACACCCATCCCATATGTTAGACTAGGGTCAGGGAAGCATCGAAATTGAGTACATGATTTACCAAGAGATGTTCTTACGTTTAGAAGAAGGGGATCATTTTATTTGTGGGAAATCATTCTTGAATACATTTACATATCATTATGGTTATATAAGGAAGGAGGATCTACTTTTATTCCTCAGGGATCAGACCCTTGGGTCCCTTGGGTCCCTTGGGACCCTTGGGCACTTATGAAACACCTCATACCCTTTTTGGGATGGATTGAATGCAGCTTATTACTTATTCAACCTATATTCCATTTTAGAAGGGGGTTGCACACAAGTGACCCCTTTTTTTATCATAAATGAAAATCTCGGCTGACGGTGACCCTTTCTTCCCTCCCTCTTCAATGCATTGTGTGATCGCAGGTGTGTACAGGCTTCTTGAACGGGCATGAGTGCACATGTGACATGTGACCTTTTCCCCCTCCATCCCTCCATCCCTTTTTTGAACTGGCATGAGTGCACAGGTGACATGTGACCTTTTCCCCCTCCATCCCTTTTTGGCTTGTGATTTGATCGTGGGAAGATGATTGAGCCTGGATCGAACACGTTTCGATATCGCTCCGTCGCATTCGCACTCGTAGCCGTATCGACTGCGTCCTCGCGGCGGTAGCGCATCTACACACGTTTTCTCACGTGTCCTCACACCATTCAATTAGTGACCCTAATCCATTTTTATTACCCTACCCTTTTAGGGATTGACAGGTGTCACTTAACCCTAATTTAATCTAATTACTGACCCTAATTAACGATTAAAGATCAAAGCTGTCCCGCTTCTGAGGTTTTCATACTACTTACAAGGAATGAATTTGGTCATATTTTTCACATGCCCGTCTTTATGTTGTCTGTTTGTAAGTCGGTACCCTGAGAGTCATGGGAACCTCCCAGAACGCTTCCAATTTGCTGACCGTTTGCGTCAGCCACTTCCAAGTCGGGTCGTCCATGCACTTCAGGATTTTCACCCTGTTCATCAAATGTGGGAATGGGGCCTCGGATTTGCCTCCTGCTTCATTGGCCCGTTGACGTCATGTGCGGAAGCTTGGCGTAGTGTAGCCTGCCTTCTTCAATCCTTTGCTCGGCCCAGGCTAGCTTTGCTTCACCTCTTGGAAGAGGGACGCCTTGTCGTGAAGCCGCCTCTGGATATTGAGAGCCACCTTGTACTGCGCCTTGGCCTTCAAGCCTACGCTCTCCAGCTCCAAGTCTGTGTCGACAGCCGCACCTGTGCAGCATAACTTGCTCTGAGTCGTTGTGGTGGTGGCAGTAGTGGTGAAACCTGCTCTCATCATGCTAGAGGTGTGACCGCTGGCGACACGCAGAGAGGATTGCTCTCGTCCATGGTAGCAGTCACGCCTTCCACCGACGTTTGGGCTGACATCCCCCGGTAAATAAACTTTTTCGATTTCCACTTTATGAGTGGTATCAGTGAATTCCTTAATGTGTTAAGGTGATAAAAATATGAAATGTAGCTGCTGATATTTTCTGTTTTGTCTATATTCATTAATACATTCATGATGTTTAACTGTTTAAACGGTCGAATTTTCAGCGCAATTGCTGCTCATACATGGTTTTTGTGATGTTTCTTTTGTGCTCGTCATTTGTTGTGGTCATTTGTTGTAGCTGCGATTTTTCACGCATGTAGCAGAACAAAAGCTTAATGTACCGCAAAGAAAAGAACGAGTCCAAGGACAATGTCGTGATAAAATGGGTATTATTGTTGATAAGCCAAGACGGAGGAAGAGGAACTTCCAACGATGGAAATACAGTCAGGAACTTTTTTGGTAACCCAAGTTTGGAATCCAAGATCACAGGCATTGATGAAGAAGTAATAAGCCGATGCTCATCTATTGCAAACTTTAGCATCAGGATATTTCATCCATGCAAAAAATTTTGAAAGCTATGCTTTGACGTGTAGAAGTGCCAGCTTCAACATACGGATTTAATGAATACTTTTCTATTGCGTTCTCTCACATATGATTCAAGCAACTCAAGAATTTCATTTGTTTATATATTTTAAAAAGCTTGTGGGGGTTGGGGATGGGTGAGGAAGAGTGAGGAAGTGAGAGTAATAGCACTTTTAAAAGTGTATAAAAAATATATCTTTGATGCCGATAATACAATTTTAGCTTTTCAACTTTACTGGAGGTATTTTTGCGCACCATCAGCATTTAAGCCTTACTACGGTAATACGAGAGCTATAGGATACGGTATAAGTTTACAACATTTTCTTGGTTGATGTGCTGGGTTCATCATCATCTTCCACTGTTTCAAATTCAAAGTCTGGCTATTGGAAGGTCGGGCCTTCCAATAGCCAGACTTTGAATTTGATGTTAAAACGTAGAACTCTTCGTTCATCCTGCAACTTCCTCTTTAACGTTTTATATATCAAGCTAAGATTGGTTTCCACGTTATAGATTTCTTCCAAATCTTAAAAGATTAAGTTCTTTCAAACAGGCTTCTCCGATATCACCATATGTTGAGGTAGCTCTGAAGATTTTGCGGGGATGATTTTTGCCAGTTTGTTCAGCCTAACACTTTGGGTTTGGGGTCACTGAAAGGGTTTAATCAGGACCTGTAACACTTTTAGGTATTTTGTAAGTATATCCTAGATTAATATTATTCAATTGGTAGGTAAGATAATTCCTACTTCTGAGAACCCTAAATCTTTTTATCAGTAAAAAACTAATTTTAACGTGTACCTGTTTTCGTGAGTGAGTATTTTATTAATTCATTTAGGAGTATAACTTGCCAACTATCTGATATGCCTAAAAATATAATAAAATGGGGGTTTTATTAAAGGTACGTAAAAGTACGTTTTATCATTCAGTATATACAGATTTTAAGTATTAACGTTACAAAGCAGTTGCGTGCTACGCTTACTACTGAACCGCTTGCATGCATTTTGGGTTTTTAAATTTCACCCTGAATTGGCTCAGTAAAGTTTCCGAACCCGCAAAGACCCGCAGACTATCAAAACAGGTTCTAGTCCAAGAATGATAGAAGCGAAGTACAGGCATGATATATGGCTTTTTGCAGCTTCAAAAGTTATATACTACTTTAGCCAGAAAAATGTGAAAATAGTGCACTTCTGGCAGGAAGCTATCATGACGATAGCTGATTAATTTTTTGTGTAATTTTACCATAAAATCAACTAATTTTATTTATTTTTAATTTGTATTTAAAAAAACGAAGCAAATTTCAACTTTGATTGTTTATACCTTTTGCATATATTTTGGTTGCAGATTCGGAATCCTTGGGAAATTCTCTGTATAGGTATGTATTAAAACGATTTTGCGGCTTTGACCTTATTTGAGTTTAGCAACGGTGTTTGTTCCAAAATTGCCAGTGTGCGTCGGTGAATATGTTGAGTTGTTGAAAATTAACTTGAGCCGTTTTACAGTCGTCGGGTGTAGACATGCAACTCTACACCAAAATACGTGGAGACGGCACAACGTTCATTAGTAGACACAATTGAAAGAGCCCTGCACAATAAAGGAAATACTCTCGGAGTGAACGCCTATTTATCTACGACAGCTCAACGCCTAGTTGCATGGTTGACATTCGTCTCCCCACACCGTTTCTAATTTATAGGACCATCAGCTTTTCCAGCCCCGATTAAAAATGATTTGAGGACTCACATAGCTGTTATTTCATACTTTAGGCGGGAAGACAATCCAAAAGGTCCTCCATTGGATAGGGATATAGCCCTGTAAATTGCGTAGAGCCATGGTGTGGTCTCTTCTTTGGTCACCTGCAGCATTGCTTGGAATATTCCGTGAAGTCTCTGTACTTTTTCCCCGCAATGGAGTTCATTGCCCAGTGTATTTTTCTAGAGGTCCTGGTGCTTTTTGCACTGTCAATCGTCGAGTTAAGCTGACTATGTATGATGTGGTGCTTCGATAGCAGCTGCCGGAGCTTAGCTGTTTTTGGGGACGTCTCTATTTTTATTTTATTTATTTTTCCCCTTTATAATCTTTAAGCCCTTCGTATTTCCTTATTGTAATCCCTGAGTAGGATTTTGAATTTGTATTATATCATCTTGTGCTTGTTTGTAAATTTAAAAAAATTCTCTGGGGTTACTGCGTTGTAGCGAAAGGTCCCTGTTCCACCTGGTCCTCTTCTTAGTTCTTGATATCGAACATGATACGTGATACTCGTCTAATAATTCCTGGGAGAGAGACTTTAAGGACCTATGTCTTCATCGAATTTTACTATGCCTGGACAAGTCGCAAGTCTTGTTGCGATTGTCTTCTTTAACTTTCCCCAGTTAGTATACCAGGGTTTCAAAAGATGGTTAGTTTTGGAAAGTGCTGAAAATTCGGATTGAGAATTTATGTACTTATTGTCTGAGGAGAATGGTCTCTCGAGAACTCTCCTTTTTAATACCAAACTCCCCTGTCCTTCTGAGAGTGTTATTTCATACATACGAAAGGGCATACGAAAGTTTGCCACGTTTGCTTCATATAAGTTGGTAGATAAGTATAAAAGTATAAATTCTGCAAGCAGGCGCTTCTCTTTGCTTTCTAGCATCACCACAGTCAGGTCATCAATAGCGCAATGGCATCACCCGAGGAAGTCTATGGCACTTGGACCAAGGCCAACGCTTTCTTACTCTTTTGGAGAATGAACCGCAGGTGAGTGTCATGGGTACCGGGCTCACCTTCACTAACTCCACTGCATTGCCCACGCCGTATCTGGAATACAAGATATCTTCTGCCTCCATGATAACCCGCAGGACAGCACACTGGTCCCCACTTTGGGCAACGGGCTCGTGAGGTGCAGTACCTTTCAGTCTGCGTTGGTATGTCAGGATTCTGACGCTGCAGCAGCTTCAGCTCCCGGTTCCCTTGGGGAAACGCAGTATAAGTTCCAGGAAACACACTGTAACAATTTTTGCAGTGTTTACGTAAGCCCAAGGCATAGTTCGAGCTGACCGTAATAGGATCACCAGAGTCATGCCTTGAATAACACTTGGGCAAGTCAGCATATTCCTATGGCTCGACTTCACATATGTTCCATGTGCATATGACTCTGCTCTCGAGCTACCCGCTATCAGCAGCGAGGACCACATAAATTATATCTTGTTGGTGATCCCGCGCCGCGGTCTGTGTCACCAATTAATTTTGGGGAGTTGCCGTTAGTCGTACGGCAGTTGTCTTTTTCTGGTGCCGAGAGGAACTTAACAGCTGGGTATACTGGGCGGTTGCCACAGTGATCCTTCTAGCAGAGAAGTTTGCGTTGGGAGGAATTACCACGTTAGCATTTATATTAATAATGAGAAGATGTGGCGAAGCCGGAGATTGGTTTCAGATCGTCTGCTCGGTATTTCTTATGAAGTCGAACTGACTGACTGTATCAGCAGTTTGGCCGGTGCAAGCTTGGACGATCAGTGATCGTCGTCCCCTGGTTGACTTAGTTAACTACTCCCCCCTCAGAAATGTGGGGGCCGATCCTATTTGGGCAATCATATCTTGTAGCTGGGCCGCAGATCTTCTGGTCGCAGGTCTCGCCGATAAGTTAAGCCAGTATAGAACAATGCGCAGCATATAGCTCCTGCGATCAGTACTATCTGATGTGATCGATAATCGTTGATCTTCTTTCCGAAGTTTTCGATACGTTTCAAATTACGCTCACCCAAGCGGTGCAGGTATGGAAGACTGGTGATGTAAGGAAGGCGAACTGGCTTCTCCTGGAGCCCTTTTCTGGACTGTGTTATTGTTGACACATCGGGTTTCGTTGACTGCGGCACTCTCAGTGAAGGTGATGAGGTAAGTACCTCGTATATTGACGTATGTGCCATTGTCCACACTCACGCGTGCCGTGCGATCATTAACAATGACAATCCCATCATTAACGTAAGTAACGGGTTGCGGGTCTCTTTGCTGGATCTCAAAATGTGCAGTGCCTCCAGCGTGGAGTTCCTGGGCGCACGACCTTAGCGCCAGCTGTCCAAATGTTGCCCCTGGTGTTATTGAGCAATTCTTTACCGTATGGATCTTCCCGTCGCATTCCGGTATCTTCCAGCTTGAGCATAGTGTCGTGATGCAACACGGGAAAAATTGTGATCTTATTACACGCTAATTTGATTTTAGGAAACTTTATAATGAAGTGTAAAATGTTAACGGACTGCAGGATTTCGACGGACGCTACGGACAATACGTCATTGATCGCGGTCGCGGTGGGCTCTTCCATCCAAACATTTTCCAGATCTGCATGATCTAGTATGCTAGGGCTAATAATGTTGACCTTAGAAAGAGCTACTGCAAGCATTAGATTCTGCAGCTAAATTTTAATCATCCTATTTCGAGTTAACAATATTTCTAATAGGTGTCCCGTGTCGATTTGGTACTCTATAGCCGACCTCAAAAGTTGATTGACAGTGATGAAAATTCTATTAATGGTCGTCCTAATTTTTTCGACATCTTCTGTTCCCGCCACTACTTTTAACGACCTGCCTAGGAAGTCTAGGCTCAACGCTCAAGATTGAGGGAACGTGTTGGTCATTCCCTCAGACTCTGCTATCACGCGCCTATATTCCGAGAGATTTGCCGACTGTCTTATCGATGCGAATTCCTCCAATTCTGTGATGCGACCATCAATGATGGGACGTGTGCCGTTGCTACAGCAAAGAGGACTATGGGTAAAAACCTTTAATTGTGATATATTGTAAATTCTGATATTAACGGGCAGTACACCACCAAAACATAAAATAATAAGTATAACCAACAATAATGATGATAAGAAACTAATGCCAAGTGGCTAAATAAAAATAATAAGAAAAAATAAAAAATACCAGGCGAGCGGCAATAAGTAATGGCAGGCTAATCTAAGGTTGTCCTAATGGACCACCATTCCCTTCATGAGGACTGTAATTTCCATGTCTGCTTCCAGAGCTCTCTCCTCACATAATGGTGAGAGTTTGTTGCCTAGCCGCTTGTCGGATTGTACTTTTTCGCCAACTGCGAACACCCTGTTTTGCCGGGAAGCATTTTCCCTGATTCTGAGCTTATTTTGTGCGTGTTTTATCTTATCCTGTACCTCGTTCTGTGGGTTATTGTGTTTGGACCACGTCATCTAAACTCTTAGCATAGTTAACCTCTCTGTCTTTTAAGGTTCTACAGATAATAGAGTTACGGGTCGTCCCTCTTGGGATAGCACAGCGCCAATCCCGTACGCTAGATCAAATGCTTCTTTATAGTTGGTGTACACAGTGGTTACACAGCTTTTAAAGAGCTAGCCGTTGCGGCTCGCTGAACTGCACCTGGATATTCTTGTATCTGTGTCTGCTAATACTTCCAAGTTCCCGTTTAAGGATATCTGAAATGGGTCTAGCTATTGACGCAAAATTTTAATACAGGATCTGTAATAGCTGGCAGGGAATTTCCGAATGGCCTTCTTTTTTTCTGGGTCGGTAGTAGCACAGTTGTTGGTGACTATGAATCCCAAAAAGCTAAGATTTTTCTTGAACAACCGTGATTTTTGCATCTCATATTAGCATCTTGTAGGCTCTTGAGAAACCAATCTACGTGCTGGGTGTGGGAGTTTTCATCCTCTGAGAAGACTATAACGTCATCATCATAAACAGAGCAAAATTTGTAGATCTGCTCTCGCAGTATATCATTTATAGTTCTTTGGAAAATGCTGGCAGCATTTTTTAATAAAAATGGCTTCCGGCGAAACTCATACTCCGTTAACGGAAAAGGAAGTTTTTTCACGGCCGAGTTCTGCCAGTGGGATCTGGATAACCGGATTTTAAGTCCAGCGTTGTGAAATACTTGGCCTTGCCAAAGTTTCCTAACATCATCGAGATGTTTACCGTGTAGCCGGTAGGGTAGTGTTCTTTCGTTCAATTTACGAAAGTCCAACTCCAAAAGTATTTTCCGCGTGCCTGATTCGTCGATGCCCTTTCGACTTCTGGATTATGCCATTTTTTAGCAGATCTTAGATTTCGCTTTTGACAAAATCAGCTGGCCCCATTGGAGCAAATGGGCTCCTCATCAATAGTTCTGATGGTAGCCACCGACGTGTTATAAGGTAGGTAGGACCCCAACGAGGGTCCGCGAAGGCTTTTTTCCTATAGCTGAGCATTTTCAAAAATGTCTTTCTGACCAAAGGTGCATCTGAGCAATCCACTTCAGTAAAATTGACGTCGGGGCACGAATGGAAATATTTTTTTCCACTTTGGTACCCCACTTTAGGTGGCCAGAAGCTGCATAAAGTGATTATCCCACCTGTTTTAGTATGTGGAGACCGATGATTGCATTAAAGGAAGACAAATTAGGTAAGATGAAAATCGTGGCCTTCAAATTAACAAGTGACATGAAGGATTTATTTGTAATAGTGGTGACGCCGTAAGTGGAATAAATTCTAAAGAGGGATTCAACTGGATGGACGCTTTTCAATCCTTCGTATGGTCCGATGCAATTTTGTGAGGCTCCCGTGTCAATGAGAAGTTTCATATTAACCCCCGCTACTGTTTGTCTGATGACGTGTAGCCAGGATTTTCCCCTAAAAAATCTCAGTCATATTCGCATCTCAGTCATATTCGCAGATGGCGTTGTCTTCAATCTCCTTTGCACAATGTGATTTGACCTCTGCCTTTTTTGTGAGCCGGATCGATCGGACGCGGCCGGATTCTTATTTTGGTAAGCCGGGGCCTGTAATGGTTTAGCATCTTTGACAGTGACGGCTCCACGTCCATGGGTTCTGGTGTCTTTTCACGACGCCTATCACTGTGTGGAGCGGAGTGCATCTGCGCCTTGTACTGTTTAGTGAAGTGTGGATTTTTGCCAGCACTTATTTGGGGTATATTTGTTGGGGCGTTAGTTTGGCGTTCTTGCGACTTCGGATTTTACTTCATATCCCTGTCCTCCTGGCTCCTAGCAAACAAAGCTGCAAAAGTGTATCTCTCATGGTTTGATTTCTAAGTCAATGCCAGACACAGTAGCCTTATTAGTGAGGCCTGGTCCTGCTCGGTGACGTGAATCTGACGCTTATCACTATATGTGAAATCGAGACCATTTATGATCACATCGAAATTCAATACTGCACCTAACGAGGACAGCACGGCATCGGCAGTGCCTCTAATTTTATTCCTAATTAATAACCGCCTAGGAATGGCGTGAGCTCTTTACATCATTTTTGAATAAGTGACTCCTTATCCCTGCGTGTCTTCGCCGGCCTTTTCTGCTGGTTCATGGCCCACTGAATTACAGTTTTAAGTTGTTCTTCATCCATATTTATAACTGAAGAATTAAGTCTAGAAAGTCATCACACTCTGAGTCGCCAGCGAATTGTTTGTTGTCCCTGTACTGTAGGAATGGAGAGCTCATGTGTGGTTAACTTAAATCTCACTGGTAAAGAAATCCCTGCTTACGCTATTTCACCCATGGAGGCCGCCTTAGCAACGACCCAGTCGGACTTTTTAGCCAAATCCCGAATGAATTTTATGCGAACCAGCTCTGTGGGTAGGACCCACCGTTTATGTAAAGTTCTCATTCCTTTTCATTCATGCATGGCTCGACTCATGATGAAATTCACCCGCAGCGCTTAGTAGGGTAATTCATGGTGCCGCCGTCGCTGCTCGGCTCATGATGAAATTCATCATGAGAGGTATGGAAGAAATTCAGGAAAAAATTTCAATTCAAAAAAAAAAAACAAAAACAAATATAAAGCTTCGACTTTTTTACAAGTTCTTTTCTTTTTGTTTGTAGGAGGTCGATCCTGCCGGTAAAGATCCTTATATTTGGAGCCAAAACAATGCCACGTCGCGAGCGAAGAAATAACCCGTCGCGGTTAGGATTAAAAAACGGGGGCGTCGTGGGGTAATTTTAGCGACAGCTTTATTTCACTGATTAGATTAATCCGATGAGCAGCGCGCGAAGGGCCGACTTGCGGGAGTGCAAGAGCGGCCAAGCTTTTGGAAGGACGGTAGATAGAGGAGGCACAGAGGTCGCCGCAAAGGGTTTCCTGAAGTGAACACTTTTCCATTTGTTATATTTAAATTGTTATCGTAGTTAAATATTTTCAACCATGCTCACAAACTTTTTTAGTATATTAAGCATGACATGAATTAATTTTTCTTTAAAAATTTTTGTTTCTCTTAAAAATTGATCAAGTTAACGTTAACAAAATTAAAGTAAATCAATAATTAATATTTAGCTGTGACTAAATAAGATTACGGCATTATATAATTTTACTTGTACGTTGTATATTTGAAAAATTAAAATGAAACATTTTACGAATTTAAACTTTTCGTAATGTTTTTCATTTACTTAAACAATTTTAACCAAAAGATATTAATTATAATTACTTTTTTATACTTATATCATATTATATTATATTCTATTCTATTCTATTCTATTATATTATTATATTATATTATATTATATTATATTATATTATATTATATTATATTATATAGAAAAACTCTTGAAAATATAAGATTAAATTCATATTAATAGGATAATATTCTCTAGATTTTTCCTGATTCTCATTTAAAGGAATTCTACGTAGTTTAAAAAGCAAAACGTAAGATAATTGCGGGGAATTTATTGATTTTCATCAGCGCACTTCGTGTTAAAAAAATATCCCGAAAAGGAAATAATTTTCTGAACAAACAGCACAGAATTCTACATTGAACGGAGCAGCGTTCGATTCAGGTACCTAAATGCCGCGTTTGCCAGTTTGCTGAACTAGGGACCATGCATAAGGCCATCCCCGCTCGACACAGTGTTCTATCCATTCCAACGCTCATCGCATGAAGCGAAGTCCGACTGGGATGTCGCGAGAACTTATATCGCTACCCCGATCCGATCTCCTCCATCTTTATAGTCAACACACGTTTCGAACAGAACTCAGAAGATGTATCAATAGAATGTGACGTCATGTAGAAATTGCGCAAGTCGTCAAGAATTAAATCCATTCATTCATTAAGATTCGCGCACTTGGTGCAAATTTCGTTGATGCTAACGCTCATTTTGCACACGATGATTACAATTTTTGCAGAATGTAGTCCGACATTTGCCAATGTTTTAATGGATTCGTATGCTTCGCTTTGTATGTCTAATAAGCTATGATAAGGGACAAAACAAAAGAAAACATAATAACATTTAACAATTAAAAATGTCCATATACAGTTTTATTTACAAAAATAACATCCAACAATACTTCATAAATACATTCAAACTCCGTAAATTACTATATATAAATCAACTTTATTTTGTAACAAATACATTGATTAAAATTTGTTCTAGTTTCTAAAATGTTAACTTTCTATTTCACATTTTTCACACTATTAATATATAGACGCATTGTTAAAGGATCATTATTATTTTAGATGCGAATTATGAGCGATGACTTCAATAAGAAAACAATTGCTTATCTGTACGTTAATAAAAAAAAATGATTATAAAACGTAATTATTATTAATTAATTATTAATTCCTTGTCCTAATTTTGAAAATAACACAAAAAAAATATGCATACATAAAAGTGAAAACTTATTTTGTATGTTTTTTAAATGTTTTTAATCATCCTCGAGCTGCATAAACTTCTGGTACAAGAAATAATACAAATTACAACCCAGTATTTTTTACAGCCAGACACCCGATATTCGAAGCTTAAAGTTACGGTTACATTAGAAGACCATCGTGTTTTTCCACGCCACTATTATACAAAAAAAAATGTCCATAACATGAATCTCTGCAACTATTGCTACACAGAAAATGTATGTATTTTATTATTTTTATTTATTATTTGTAATGTTCCTTTTATGTATTACAATATTATAATTTGTGTGTTTTTTTAATTTGACTGTGTCGGAAGTATAAAGCTGTTTTAACAAAATTTTATAGCTCTACCTGTAAACATGACTGAGATCTAAAGATTCACAGAAGGTTACGGCCACATTACCTCAGAGATTTTTGCTCTTACAAGACAAATCGTACTATAAAGCAAAAAAAACCGCACCCTACTTTAGAAGGTTTTAATAAATAAACAGCTTAATAACTATTAAATTATGCAAATTAAAATATAAAAAGTTTTTAAAATAAATAATCATTTAAGACTGAATGGGCCACATCGATTACTACTATATCATATAGCCGCAATCGATCGGAAAACTAATATAATAAAATTCTATTATATTATTTTCATCAACTCCAGTGGCGTAGCTAGGTAACCAAGGGCCCAAGGGCCCCACTGCTATGTGAACTGATTAAGTTTTTCCTCAAACTTTATTTTAGTTTTCCAATTTATTTAAACAATAATACAATATTAGATTGTGCTCCATTAGTTATGTTCACTGACGACGTTAAAAGTAAAACAAAAGGAAAGAGAAACACAATTATGTGATACAAGTGACATTGGGGAATCCCCGGTATCTATATATTTGACACGATTGATTCACTTAGCGGATAAAAATATAAGTGGTAAAATCAAATAAAATTGAACCACTATATTGACCAGTATAAAAAAGCTTAGTAACTCCTGATACAGCATTAATTTTTTAACCGTTATCAAAAAAAAAAATGGACTCGAAATCACAATAAATCGCACATATTGGCCACATTGCCAACCTACGGAAATAATTTAGGGGAATTCCCTAGGTATAACTTTCGAATTTCCCTTAACTGAGTTGTCATGATTAAAGTAGGGTTGCAAGCTGTCATACTTATTTTGAAAATGGGAGAAATTTCCAATAGTTCAGTTCGATCGAGATTTCTGGTAAGGATTCGGGGGCCCCCTTAGCTTGAGGGACCTGAGGCACTGCTCCGCCTAGCCTCTGAGTAGCACGCCACTGATCTACTCTGAGATGTGTCAATTATTAATGATTATGGAATTTTAATATTAATGTTATGATAATAAGACGATGATTACTTTTTTATGATAGGTAAATTTCTAGAAAACTATTAAAATGTACACGTAAAATGGACAGATAAACCTAAAACAAACACATTCCTTTTAAGATATATGTAATTTTACGATTTTTTTTAATGTTACCAAAATCTGATGGCTCTATCGCATAGCTACAATAAGTGCGATCGGTTAATTTATACAAGAACTTCGAAACAAAAGTCCTGTATTTTACAAATTAATGTTTTGTAACTCTCGTGTTGGGGACATTTGACCGAAATGAATCGTTTTTTATGAAATATCTAGGGTTTTCAATGGTATCTCTTCGAACCCATAAGCTATTTATATTATTGATTAGCATTACAAATCAGCCAATTTATTTGGACATTTATTAAATATTTGATATTTTCAATTAAATTAGAATAACTCGGGGATTGAAAAATGTGGACAAAGCTTGAATCTGTTTATCCCCTGATTTAAATTATCTTAACTTCTTTACTAGATAAAATAATTGTCAGAAAAATTTTTTTAAAACCGAAAAAAGATTACTTTTTTTGCCGGAGTTTATATACCCTTGCAATAAAAATTCTTGTTATTAATTAAGAAAATACATAAACTTAGTTAATAAGTAATCAAAATGGTTCAACCATCAATATAACATAATATAATATAATATAATATAAATAAAAATTATATATATAATAAATATATGGATTGGGGCTGAAAATTGAATTCGGTTAAAATAAATTATTGGTCCAAATGCAAATAATTTTTTTACATACATATATACGAGGGCTGCTATATATATTTCTGGCCTAGGCCATACTAAGAGTTCCCTGGCGCCATTTGACTTTTTTATTCGGAAGTTTAACATGTTTTAGCAGACACGTGCTCAGAACGTTTTGACGAACGGTCATAATTTGTGTTGTTTACAGTGACTTGAAAAAATCAATTTGGCAGAAAATGGAATTAACTCTGTTTTCGACGTGAATTAACACGACAAGAGTGCATCGACGAACTTAAATCTTTGTATGGCGATGGAGCACCATTTTATAGCACTGTGAAAAACTGGTATAATGAATTCAATCGTGGCAGACGCTCGCTCGAAGACGAAGGACGTGAAGGTCGTCCAAAAACAGTTGTTGTTCCAGAGAACATTGACGCCGTGCATGAACTGATAATGCAAGATCGTCATGTGACATACCGTGAGATAGAGGCATCCTTGGGCATTTCTTCCACCACCATACATTCGATATTGCATGAACACCTGGCCGTAAAAAAAATTTGTTCGCGTTGGATCCCACACAATTTGACAATCGCTCAAAAAAAGGCTCGTGTGGATTGGTGCAAACAAAAATTTGAATAAATACAGTGACGGTGTTTCAAAAGACGTTTATAAGATCGTCACAGGTGACGAATCATGGATCTATGCTTATGAGCCCGAAACAAAACAGCAATCCACCGTGTGGGTCTTCGAAGACGAGCCAAATCCAACGAAAGTTGTTCGTAAAAGAAGCACTTCGAACCAAATGGTGGCCTGTTTCTTCGGTAAAACAGGTCATGTGGCGACTGTTCCGCTTGAGCAACGAAAGACGGTCAATTCTGAGTGGTACACCACAATTTGTTTGCCTGAAATCTTCGGAGAAATTCGAAAAACGAACAAGAGAAGACGGATTATTCTGCACCATGATAATGCGAGCTCTCACACATCAGCTCAAACCAGCGCCATTTTGACCGGCCAAAATGTCGAATTGATGGGTCATCCGCCATACAGCCCTGACTTGGCACCCAATGACTTCTTTTTATTCCCGCACATCAAGAAAAAATGCGTGGTCAACGATTTTCGACGGCAGAAGATGCTGTTGAAGCGTTCAAAAACCATGTTTTTGAGGTGTCTCAATCGGAGTGGACAAAGTGCTTCGACAATTGGTTTGAGCGCATGAAAAAATGTATGTCTTTCTGGAGAATACTTTGAAAAACAATAAAACCATTTTTAATCATAAATTTTCGCATTTTCATTATAAGGCCAGAAATATATATAGCAACCCTCGTATACTTGGCTTACATTATATCTTGAATGAGGTAGGATAGATGCCGGAAAGAGCATTTTGCTAAACGCGCAATCAAATATATCAACAGAGTAAAAAATAAGGAGCAATTTGTATTCATTTGTATCAGTAAAAAAATACAAATAATACCGTTTAAACTTTAAACTAGTTTTTTTTTTTAATTATAATATATTATATTATAAATTATAATATTCTGCCTGGGTCAACAAACCTTGACAAACCGAATTACACAAGCCCCTTTTATTTTTTCAAAGACAAATTAATCCAATTAGAATTAATTTTTCAAAATTATTTTTTCTAAACTTTTTAAAACTATTCATTAATATTATTTAGTCCTTAAAAAAATGTAGATTATGTAGTCAATCAAATTAAAAAAATAAATAAATTGACTAACTTTTTACCTTAGTGTGAGTTTCTCCTGATGTGATCTTATGTGGGGTTTTTTTTAACGTCGGCAGTGTTGCTACCTTAAATACAAAACTATTAAACAGGGTGATAAATTTTTTAAATCAAGAACCGGAATAACTATTCCAAGTCTTTGATGTGCAGAACACGAATCTGAATTTCTTCTTCTAAAATTCAGGTTAAAAAGGCAAATAAATTTTTGAGTTGAAGTGCTTTAGACACTGGATATCAGATACTAAGAGACCTGCGGCTATCCGTATATAGGCATTTCACTAGTCGCACACGAGACATTCGTACGCGTAGCGCTTTATTAGCTCCTTCATTTTTAAGATAATTGCAAAATTCTGGTGACTTTTAAGGTCAATGAATTCAAGCACCAATTTCTGCGGAACCGGGCCAATATTTTCATGCAACTAATTTGAAACCTTTGTTTTGGTTTCAATTTTTTTAAAAATGGCATGCATTTTTTCTTTATTCAATTGGAAGTAGATTCGCACGGGACATTTTAGAAAGCGATATTTCAAATTAAAACTACACAAATATTGGTAATCACATGGCCTCTTGTTTTCATTACGACTTCTTGCATTCTCTTTGTTATTTTAAAAAGCAAAAGTCAAAGCAAACTGCCTCTGTATTAAAGATTGGTATCAAAACAAAACATGTTTTTTATGACCTTTTCATCAAAATAATAAAAAATGCGTTTACGCGAGTTTGCAAAATTCGTTCAATCTTGATCAATCTGACCATTTTTTAATGTAATCATGTAAATATTTTAAGGAACTTTTAATTTTTTGTGTTTTAAACAATTAAAAATAAATAATAATAAGCGTCCGCTCTGTGAAAAAAAAAAACAATTATTTGCACTGCTATTGCCTCGCTTTGGGGTTTTGAAATAAAATATAATTATTTAATAAATTAATTACACAAGTAAATTAATAGATCGGCTAGCTCTGTAAAAGTAAACTAATACTTGCTACATACATATATATAATAAGTCATTTAAGCATATGGTAAGCCTACACTTTTACTATGGCCATATTAACAACTTGTATACAGCGAACTATACATACTGAGTTTGAGGTTTGAGATTGATGTGGACTTATTTCATTTTTTTTTTTTTTTTCATTTTAATTTTCTTTAACATAACTAAATGTACATATATATATTTTTTTATTTTACTTGATAGTTCAGACCCTTTATAAGACGCTTAAAAAAAAACAATAATTTTTCTGAACTTATACATGTGTTATGAGTTAAAAAATCATATTTATATTTTTTTTTTAACTTATAATTTAAGATAATGATACTATCTCACGTTTTAGGTGATGAAAATAAATATGATTACATATTTATACCCTTGCAGGGTATTATAATTTCAGTCAGATGCTTGCAACGCAATGAAGGAGTCATATCCGACCATATAAAGTATATATTATTGATCAGCATTAACAGCCGAGTCGATCTAGCCATGTCGGTCTGACCGTCTGTCCCGATCGGACGACTATATCATATAGCTATGGCAGCTTTTTTTTTAAATTTAAGATATAGTCATTTTGTATTATTTTGGAATTTCAGATTTAATTTTTTGAAAATCAGACTACTATATCATATAGCTGCCATAGGAACAATCGAGAAATTAATACAATTAAAAATTATAAATATTCCAGTTTTCAACAAATATTCATCAAATTAGATATAGCTATTTTGTATTATTCTAGAATTTTGATTTAAATTTTATGAAAATCGGACTACTATATGATATAGCTGCCAGAGGAAAATGCCAAACTGTAAATGTAAAACTGCAACTGAACAACTGTAAATATATAGGTTACTATAATGAAAGTAACAGAAATGTATATTTTATTAATTATTAATGATCGAATTCCAATCTGCAACGGTATATAAAACTTCGGCGTGATAAAGTTAGGATCCTTTCTTGTTTTAATGTAAATATTCCTTCGTCTAGAATAAAAGTATGATTATATAAAGGTATAAAATAATATCTTAGATAAAAGCATTTTATTAAACAAAATTGTTTTCCTCATTAAGGCCATATTAGAGAAAACGTTAAAATGTAATTAGGACAAATCAATTTCGCCATCGAAACAAAGCCAAGTTCTTGTATTTAATTGGCATATGTCGTCAACAAAACCATAATAATAACGTTACTTTTAGGGTACTTTAGATAGTTAAATAAATACAGCATCACTTCTTAATAAAAACGATACAATATTAATAAATCGAATTATAAGTTTGTTTTAATATTCTTATATTATTGGGGGGGCTTGCATCGTCCAGCCGAAGTACCAGAAAAATCCAAGTCTTTTTGTTCAATGATTGGAATGCGATCGTCATACAAAGTTGGAGCTTGTAGAATGATTGCTGCAGTACCAACAAGAACGGCCAACGTAAATATCCATAGAAAAAGTCGATCCAACACCATTGCAACATATTTCCAATCTTCTTTAACCTAAATAAAAAGAAAGTTTAATGTAATAGGTTTCGATTATTGTTATATAATATAAATAAATAAATAAATGGAATGGCCACCTAAAGCAGTATATAATACTAATTGATATGTAATTAATTAAAACTAGAGATAAGTTTTACCAGAGCCATGGCACAACCTAAATTGTTAACAAATAAACACGAAGAATCGAAATATGCCCATAAGCCTATACATATATTTTTCTTCTAACTGCTCTGCGGGAACTGACTTCAGGGCGAATTTCGTTAACAGCGCTTGACGTTAAGTTAAATTTGATAAAATTGTTTAACACTCCACAAATTACCCGGTTTAGCCTGCTAGAACAACATGTACATAAAACATGTGTCCAGAATCTCAAAGGGTTAAGAATCGCAAAATCGTTGAATTTCTTTTAATTGTCATTAGTTGTACAACTTTCATACTTACTTTTGTGGAATCCTCTTGCATTTTTGTGTGCTCTGCAATAAAACGAACACAAAAACAGCTTTTATGGATCTTAGGAGGGCATTTGGAATGGGAAAATGCTGGGTTATTTAAAAGGGGACTTTTTATCTCTGAAGATCCTATATTTAAGTCAGGGACTGCTGCCATTTCCTCTGAGCAATTTGTAAGCGGCGGCAATGGTCCATGAACTTGGCAGCTTCCTCCAAATGGGCCACTGGTAGTCAAGCTATAATCGATTAAATTACAAATCATATTATAGTACACAAGCTGAGTAGCTAAATAACAAATAGCACATTTTACATATGGACAGACTGGATTGAATGGAAACTTAACACTGAAACTAAATTAATTATAACTTTTAATAGATTTATGTTCTTTGCGCTTGTATATAAGTTTAGTTATTTAAAATAATCAAGAATCGAATTGTAATTATTTATTTTTTAAAACCCTTCCAGTTTATGTTTATGTTTATGTTTATGGTTACGATCGATTTATTGGCGCTATCAAACTCGTCAAACAACTTGCTAAACAATACATTAAACTTGTAACACAGTTCTCTGGCCGGGGTAGATATCAGTAGTCGCCAAGGAACCTATACAAGAATATTTGTTTAGAAAGATGGGAATGATAGTGGGAAATCGTATGCATAGGTATAGAACATCAAGGAGCGATTCGGCCGCCGAATATTTAACTCTCCTATGCCATCGGCTGGGGTCGGTTGGGTCACAGCGTTCGGCTTGGAGAGTAAGCTAGCGACGCCTTCGCTCTGCTTGCTGCAGTCTACTTGGCTGACCCACCTCTAAAGCTACATGCGCTAACACGCGAACTGCTGGCCGATCAGCCTCTCGAAAGCTGGCGGCTACGGCAGGCGCGCTGCTTGCGAGTCGCGGTCACCGAGTGGACCAACCACTATGTTGGCCGTGGCAGCGATCGAGACTAGGGGAACAGCAAGTGGGTCGTGTGTGCCTGGCTCTAAAGGCGGTCGTGCCTGAGACAATGCGAATGGCTGGCTGGAAATGTATGGTTCCGAGTGGTTCAGAGTAGGTAACCGCACCGGCGACGTCAAGGGGATCGTGGTTCAAGTAGTTGGCACCGGTTCCACGCGGTTGACCAAATCTAAGGGGCATCTCCGGCTGGACACGGAGGCTAACTACGGGTATAACTACTACTACACAACACGTTGGGAGGACTCCGGCTAAACATGGAGGCTAGCTGACAGTTGGCATCGGTTCTGCGCGGTTAATTAAACCTAAGGGGCGTCTCCGGCTGGATGCTTAAGGGACACTTTTGGAAATTCTAGAATAATCAAAATGAAACTGAAACAGAAATCTGGAAAAGTTATATTTTTTTTTCTAAAAACATTCCGATCGTTCCTATGGCAACAATATGATATAGCCGTCCGATCCGGCCTGTTCCATCATATATACGAGTGAGAGTATATAGAAGACTATCTACAAAAGTTTCATTTAGATAGCTTCAAAACTGAGAGACTAGTTTGCGTAGAAACGGACAGACGGACAGACAGATATGGCTAGATGGACTAGGCTGTTTATGCTGATCAAGAATATGTATATTTTATATGGTCGGAGACAACTCCTTCACTGCGTTGCAAACTTCTGACTGAAATTATAATACCTTGCAAAGGTCGGCAATCTTTTTGGATTAACTAAAGAATTATATAAAGATTTTGTAACATATTCTCGATTCACAATGGACGTAATATGATCGATAAGGTGGAACTTTAGGATCCAAGCGTACACCCTAAGCATCACCCAAATTAATTCTTTCCAAAGAGCATCAGTTCAGCAAATAAGTCACAAGCTTGGAACCCACACGACAGAATGCCGCCATAGTAACGCAGGCCGATGTTTTTTTCTTACATCGTCCACCGTCCGAGCTGCAACACTAACACAGACAGCAGGTCACTTTCAGAAATGGCGTGGGATAGCGTGGGAGTAGGCTTAAGACCGTTTAGCTGTCCCTACGGCGCAAACAACAGCTAAATGGGGAAGGCACAAAAAAGAATGCAAAATATGCAAAAGCAAGCATTAGCAGCACAACTAAACAAACAATCACCTATACTTATTAAATTTTATGATTTTCATAAAATTAAAACCAAAATTTTGAAATAATACAGAATTGCTATATCTTAAATCAGATGAAAATATGTTAACAACCTAAAAAGTTGTAATTTTTAATTGTATTAATTTCTCATTCCTATGAAAGCTATATGATATAGTAGTCCGATTTTTTTTTTTTTTTTTCAAATTTAAATCAAAATTCTAGAATAATAAAAAAATGGCTATCACTCAAATTTTATGGAAATATCTTAAAAACTGGGCACGGTATACATTTTTTTAAACTTTTTTTTAACGTTCCAATGACAGATATGTGGTAGTCGTACGATCCGGTCATTTTCGAGTTACATGTATACGAGTGAGAGTATGTAGAATATACACAATATATGGAAATGACGCTGGGTAGTGTCTACCTGCGTCTCGGGAAGCGTCACCCCAGGGACAAGAATGCGCACACCCTGCAGACAGGTGAGGTGGAGAACGACCTAGGTCTGAACACCATTATAGGTTCCGCCCTGGAAATGACGCTGGACGAATCAGCGAAGGAAAAGGACGGTGAGCTGACAGGCATAGTCAACCCGTCGAAAGTTAAGCACGGTACCCATGACTCTCAGGGTGCTGTAGCTCAGGCAGATTCCTGCTACATGGAACACGACAGGACAGCCCCACCGGTGGAACTCAGGAGCCTGGTATCAGCCAGCCCGAAAGGCCAACAACTGCTAGTGAGACGCCAACGCACACCACTGTGTGTGGGGAGCCTCAACATAAACGACAGAGTTGAGTTACTCCTAGAATACATTCTTTTCACTAATCTACCTATAGCAAACTTAAGGGAGGAGCACATTTTTGTAGGTCAAACCTCGTTAAACGTGCTAGATGTAACGCTCGTAGCGGGACGGGATACCAAATCGAACACACTACTAAACAAACTGTCTTCAGAAACCCCCGGAAAACTAACTGGGGAAAGTTCAAGAAGACAATCACAACAAGACTTACGACTCGTGAAGACTACGGTCAAAAAACAGCACGCCTATACAAAGGGAGCCACCAATAAGAGAATCCTGCACAATGAGGAATACGCGCTCCTAGCCTTTGTAGACCTTTTCGGGGTATTCAACAAAGTAAGCACAGGCGCAATATTGGACCGCCTAGGAGCGACCAACACGCTCTACGCCATCAACGTCTGGATAACAAATCAATTAAATTATAGGCGGGTACAATTAGATTGGGGCACCGCTTCCTCGGTGCAGGGAGTGCACTGAGGCACGCAGCAAGGTGAAGTACTATCGCCCCTCCTATGGAATCCAGTGGTCGACGACCTAATCGAGAGGTCGGACTCAATATCAATGCGAACAAGACGGACCTCATTCTCTTCACCCAGAGATGCAAGGTATCACTATGGATCTTCCCAAAAATCAACACAACCAGGCTGACAGGCCGAAGACACAAGTCAAATACCTTGGCACTGTACTAGTCAGCAAGCTGACACAGAAACCCCATGTACTAGAGAGAGAGGATGCGATATACGCATCCACGAAGATGCTTAGCAGCACATGTTGGTGCGTTCGGCACTGCTGTATGGAGTCTTGGAGTGATGGAAAGCCATGGAAAAGAAAACATACAACAAGCTTATGGCTACTGGGAAGGCTGCACAGCGCCTGGTAGCATCAGGGAATATGTCGCTCCAAGGATTGGGGCACAGTTCAATCGGTCGAGATAATCGGTCCGAGGACTGGAAAACTGCTCAGGATTTCGCTGAATACCAACACATACACTGACGGCTCCATGACGGAAGGAGGAGTAGGAACGGGCATATTCTGCACAGACCCTGAGATAAGGCTATCATATCAGTTACGAAGCCAATGCAGCATATTCCAGGCGGAAGTCTTCGCCATTGGAAAGGTAGCAGAACATGCGCAGATAATAGACCGCCCATGTGAGGTGGTAAACCTGTTCGTAGACAGCCCAGCGGCGATTAGATCCAAGAAATCGTCTGCAATCAGTTAAAAAAATGTTCTGGCAAACAGGGAGGCACTAGATGTCCTAAGCACGACATGGTCAGTGCGGATCTTTTCGGTTCCCAGCAACGAGAACGCAGACGTACTTGCAAAGGAAGGCGTCGAGCTGACGAGTGACAGAACAGAAAACGTCCCCGTCTCCAAAGTGAACTGGAGAGACGGGCTGACATACTGGGAAGAAGCAGATGGAGACTAAACTCAACAACCTGTGAAATATCTAAGATCATGTACAAATGCGCAATGACAAACTGAGCTACTACGTGCTGTGTCTAACACGGAGTGACTGCAGAACGCTAATGAGAATTCTCACAGGACACTGCCTCGCTGCGGCACATGCAGTCAAGCTAGGCATAACGGACAATGATAACTGTAGGAACTGCGATGAATCGGAGGCAACTGAAACGCAAGCAAGAAAAAGGTACCTAGATGCCCCAGTACTGGCATCACTAGAAGATGCCTCCAAGAGGACACCAGGTGAACTACTGCCTTAGCCAAAAACATCTTCATCTTTAAATCGCATAAAACCTCCAGGTTCATACAAAAAAACATTCGGACAACTAAGGGCCATACTGACCTATGCGTGGCCCCACGAGGTTCCGGTTTAACCTAACCTAACCTGTTATTCAGCGTATCATAAAATTCCCTATGCTTAGGCTTCAACAGAGGTATATTCTTTTAAACTGATTGGACTCGTTTGTGTGGATCATATTCACCTTCACGTTCCGATACTCTATTAAATGCGTCATTCATTCGGCGATCTGGCGTTGGCATTCTAAACCTAACTAACAAACTGTTGCACATGAGGTAACACATCTTCGATCAAGAGCAAAATCTGGTTATGCATTTCCTAATTCATCTCAAGATCGGAATTCCTTCAGCTGACGCGAATTCGATGTAAAATATCTTCTGACAAAGATCAAAGATAACAGATGTGCGTATATGACTTGGAGATGCAGAAATATTTGCTTCAGCAGGTGTCGTGTCCCAATGAGTATCGTTTTCAAGTAAATTCAGCTCTTAACATGCTGCACGTAGTGTGGGGTTCACTATACAAATTTGTAGTGATTTAAATGATGTTGGCTCTCGAACATGTACCAGCAACAACCGCAAATATAAATATTCATAATTTTTCGTATTAACTGTGTAAATACGACCAAGAGCATCAGTAGAACGCATATCTGGTTGACCAGGAAGTTCATCGCTTTGCTTCCGATGTTGAAATTCCTCAAAGTGTAATAACGTGGCATTTCAGAGTAAAGCAAAATTGGTGCGCACGGATCGCGTTGATAAATCGCAACGAAACTGGTCAGTGTTGTCGTTGGACTGGTTTCGGCACGTTGAGCAGCATTCGACTCTGTGACCGTTCTCTAGATGCAGCAAGACAGTGGGATGACGTTTCTTCATCAGCTAATTGACTCCCGATATTCTGTTGCCTAAGTGCATTACGACTCTGCTGAGAAAGATTTGACCTTCTTGGACGCGTCATCTCTATATATATGAAGCAAAGACGGGTTTGTTACAGCACTTATAGCTCGAAATCTGCTGAACCAATATAAATTGTGTCACATAGTAATCTTGATTGAGAAATCATAGCCATATTCACCTTGAGACTTGACAATTGTGACTATTCAAAGAAAAGGTTGTTTTTGGGGTTTTCCCGTTGAGTTTTATTTGTTTTTGAGGTGTATTCTGCTGTCCGGGCGAGACAAATCCTTATTAAACTTTGTTTTGTGTTGCAGGAACAGAAGCCACTACTTTGGACAGCTGATATAACTCCAGGTCACGAAAATTTTTTTGTATTTTTTTTTGTATTCATAGTTAGAATAGGTCAGAAAAATTGCCAGACAACTCAACCGGCTAAGCTATCATTCCCGTCTACAGCGGAATGATTTCCCATCCTATTTCAATAACATAAATTAACGTAGCATAGAGAATAATAATAAATAAGAACATGTTAAAAAAAAAAATCATGTTTCATTTATGTTATATTTTATTAGTTAAAAATTTTGACTATAATGAGTTAGTGTTAGTTTAATTTTCAATAGTATTCTACGTGCAACTGAATGTCGCCCTATTCAGCCTGCTTCGCGTTCTTCTTGTGATCCGTTTCGCCAGCGAATTGGGTTGGTTTATAAATCTCGCTCGCTGCTTCACAAGCGGCATCGTTTAGGACATTCCCAATAAACGGGATCTCAAGCTCACGGACGGATGCGGATGTAGCATTCGGCGCCGGTAATTCGCCTTAGAAACTTAGCTTGGAACTCATTGATCCTCAGCATGTTTGTTTTCACAGCTGCTCCGTAGATTTTTCTTTGGTTTTCTAAACTTAGCTCGCTCCCTGAGCCAGTGAGCCTCTGGTTTTCTTGATATGCGATTTCCCGAACCACGTGATAAAAAAGGTATTCACTGTTTAATACTGTTTAATACTGTTGTCATCAAAGAACCACTCCTAAAGTGGTACAATCCAAGGTTACAAACTAAAATCCACGCATTTGTTTGTATCAGTATTATTGCAGAAAGATCCTCAAGACAGTTCTTATCATCGAATTAAGTACGCGAGCCGCAAGATTTCACTATTTGAGGAGAAATATGATTCCAATTGGCTGGAGGTCTTGGCTATTATGTAAGCTATGCTATGGGATTACGATGCACAAGAAGGAAATTATTTTTTACATAGCTCGTTGTGATCTATATTTGCAGGACTTCAACTACAATATTTATCATCGTTCCGGGACGAAAATTAACTTTATATACGAGACAGCAACATTTAATCCAGAATATATTGACATTATAGGGTCGAAATGACTCCTTCGCACGACTTACGAATATGGCACAGGAGCGGACAAAAAAATTTCAAAAGCAATGTTGATTTATTTGGTATTGAACAGAGCTGACCCAGTGACCAAACAAAAATGGGAGGAACAGTTTGATTATATGATATTGCCACTTTGGTCCGATTTCGAAAAAAAATGTTAAATCTCCGATATCAGCATTTATCGGCTGAAGAATCGACAAAGCCGAAGCAGGATAAGTTCCCGTCATGCAAACTACATATTCGCAGCTCATCTTCGTGTTCCTCTTCCAACAGCAAGCCTCATACAACTTGTAGCTATTGCAATGCAGGAGAAGGCAGGTTAGGTTAGGTTGAACTGGACGGCCCTTCTGGAGGCCAAGTACAGGTCAGTATAGCCCTTATTTATCCGGATATTATTATCATATGGACCTGGAGAACATTACGTGGTGTTGAAGTCCTTGATGATTAAGGTGTGTTTGGCGAAGGCAGTAGTTGACCTCGCGTCCTCTTGGAGGCTGCTATTAGTTATACCAGTACTAGGGCACCTAGGTGTCTTAATCATGCCTGCATTAGGGCTGGGCACTTACTGATGAGATTCTCCAAGTTTTCGGTTGCCTCAGATTTATCACATTTCCTGCGCAGCTTGACTGCAAGTGCAGCAGCCAGGCAGAGTCCTGAATTTCAACCAAGACTCTTGTTGGGGAAGATGTAGTACGTAGTGGCTGAGTTTATCTTTGCGCTCTTTGCACATGATTTTTTATATTTTGCAGATTGCGGATTTTCTTCTCCAACTGGTTTTTTACTTGTGCGTCTGCCCGCTCCTACTCCTCCTTCCATCATGGAACCGTCAAAATATATGTTGAGGTATTGAGCGTGATGCTGAGCCGTTTTCCAGTCCTCGGATCCCATGGATTTTGTTGTTTTGACATCCGGGCAGGTTCTAGGTATTATGTAGTCAGATATACTGCACATGTTTCGGCCAATTGAACTGTGCCCGAATCCCTGTAGAGACATATTTCCTGATGCTAGTAGGTGTTGTGCAGCCTTTGCTGCAGTCAGTTGAGTCCTCTCCATAAGCTTGTTGTATGTCTTCTTTTCCATGGCTTAGTACACACACTAAGACTCAGTACAGCAGCGCTTCACCAATAGACCCAGTGCATCAGAGCGGGCAAGAGACCCCATGTGCTGCTAAGCATCTTCTTGGATGCGTATAGCGCTATGGTGGTCTTTTTCACCCTCTCCAGTCCATATGGTTTCCATGCCAGCTTGCTTTCTAGTTCAGTTCCGAGGTATTTGACTTGTGTCAGCCTGGTTGTGTTGATTTTTGGGGGGATCCATAGCCGTAACTTGTATCTCTTAGAAAAGAGCATGAGGTGCGTCTTGTCGGCGTTGATACTGAAAGTTAATTCCATGATCGAGCTAAGGGTCGATGGATAGAATACCGTGATGATAATACTTATGTCGTCAACATAGGCTGTTTTCTTCGGGGCCTTCATTTCGAACCTTTTGATTAGATCGTCGACCACTAGATTCCATCGGAGGGGCGATAGGACTCCGCCTTGCGGCGTGCCTCTGTGCGCTCTTTTTACCATGAAAGCGGTGCCACAATCTTATTAGACCCGTCACAACTTAGTATATTTCCAATCCAGAAGTTGATGGCGGGATGCTTGTTGGTCGCTCCTAGGCGGTCCATTATTGAGTCTGTGCTTACGTTGTTGAATGCCCCAAATATGTTTACAGTCTCCAAGCCCATATTGCTTATTGTGCAGGGCTCTCTCAGTGGTGGTTACCTATGAATGTAGTGCCGTTCCACTGATTTCCCTTTTTTGAATGCATGCTGGTTGGTTTGCAGTAGTACAACCGTTTCTGATGTATAGGTCCAACAGCTTTTCTAGCGTCTTGAGAAGAAAAGAGGTGAGGCTTATCGGTCTGTAGTCCTTGGGACTAACTTGTCCAGACCTAGGTCCTTCTGCACCTCGCATCCTTATTCCCGGGATGGCGGGCGCACCGTTTGCATCAGCCTCTATCTGTCGGGTCATCCATACACTTTAGGATTTTGACCCCCTTCCTCCATCCGTGTATTTAAAGACCTAACGCACATGCATCGCCTTCTACCGCGGCTCGGTCATCTTGCCATTCTCATTGGTCCTGCGTCGTTTTTGTGGCAGTAGCGTTGCAACTGACGTCGCCTGCTCCCGTCAAATCAGAAATGTGACCTTTGGCGGCACGCAGAGAGGATTGCTAGCCTCTGTGCCGAAGATTCTAAACTCCGAAGCTTTTCAAGCTGTGTTCCTGTATATCGGCTAGATCAGTCTATTGGACATGATGGCGGTATGTGTCAAGCTAGCTATCAATGGTGGCTCCATTTTTATTACCTGCTCTTATATACCTCGATTGAACTACCGATTTATTGGAACCATCTTTTCGAAATTCAGATGGATTTCAATCGGGTTTGGGATTTGGCCCCAAATAATTCCATAATTTTGCCTTAGATCCAGGGGAAGTCAGTTAAGCCATGGTTGCGCCTCTGTTGGAACCCGAAGATCCCTATCATCCTACGTTCGGTGTGACTCTCGGCAACGGAACTGATTTACAGAATATATCTGACCGTCCAGCCAAAAAAGTCCTCTGTTTACGCAAGACGGACTTTGAATGGCTAAATATTTTTATATCTGAATTTAATTGGTCCGATATATACATATGCACTGACATGGCTGTGGCTTTGGATATTTTGTACAATGCCAAGAATTCATTTTTTTCTGAATGTTTTCCGTTATACTATCCGCCAATCTCGTATAAACCTCCTTAGTTTACTAAAGAGTTGCAGTCATCTTAAAAAAGAAAAATAAAACAATTGTAAATCTAAACTCACTGGATCTTAAACTGCCCTTTCTACTTACCATTATCGGCATTTATCGGCTTGAACAAACTTTAGCGTGCTTAACGCGGAGTGTTTTAAAAACTATTGGACTCGTTGAAGGCTTCAGTGCTCACAGGACCCAAACATTTTTAATTTTGTTAACACTACACGTAAGCCTAAAAAAATCCTTCCTCGCTTTTATTTGAAAGTACTACCGCAAATAACGATCAGACAACAGTCGATCTGTTTTCACAGTTTTTTATTCAACTTATTCAAATTCTTTGTATTTAAATCAGACTTATTCCTACGTCATACCAAAATCAAACTTAATTTCAGTCCAAGCTTAAACGAAAGATAGAGATTTTTTGAGATCTTAGGCATGGTTGTGTGCTCAGATATTGTGCCGATACCCAGAGCAATCCTTTATTGAAATGACCTTATCCTTAGAAACCTCAGACTTTGTCCTTATTTGAAAGACATCGTTTTGTATTCCTCTCTATAGAAAAGGTAACAAATTGGATGCCAATAGTTATAGAGGAATCTCTTACCATAGTTGTTGGCCATTTCAAAACTTTTCGAAAACGTAATAATTCCCCATTTGAAGCGCCTTAGTAGATTTGTCATTTCTTCATGCCAACATGTTTTTAATAAACGGACATAAACAACAACAAATGTTTTGGATCTCTCTTCCTATATTATTAGGGGCTTTCATAATAACTTTCAGACAGACGTAATCTCTTCTGCTTTCAGTAAAGTATTTGACTCTGTTAACCATTCTCGCCTTATTAGGAAATTTAATTTAATGGGTTTTCCAGTTGATATTCTAATTGGATCTTAAGTTATCTGAATAATTTATCTGATGCTCAAAGGGTTACTTCTGGTGTCCCGCAAAGGAGACATTTGGGTCCCTTATTGTTTACATTATTTATAAATGACCTGCCGAAAGTCTTGACTAACTCCAGAGTTCTTATGTACGCTGATGACGTCAAGCTTCGAATGCAATACAAGGACGTCGCCTGCCAGTCGGATTTACAAGCAGATCTTTATAATTTCCAAACATGGTGCCGCGTAAACTTATTAAATTTAAACGGCTCTAAGTGCAAGGTAATCGAATCGGTTCAAAATAATTCATCACTTTTCGATCTACGCGGTTTAAATTGGGATGCAGACTAATGATTGCCGTATTTTTCTCATCTTCGTGTTCCTCTTCCAACAGCAAGCCTCATACAACTTGTAGCTATTGCAATGCAGGAGAAGGCAGGTTAGGTTAGGTTGAACTGGACGGCCCTTCTGGAGGCCAAGTACAGGCCAGTATAGCCCTTATTTATCCGGATATTATTATCATATGGACCTGGAGAACATTACGTGGTGTTGAAGTCCTTGATGATTAAGGTGTGTTTGGCGAAGGCAGTAGTTGACCTCGCGTCCTCTTGGAGGCTGCTATTAGTTATACCAGTACTAGGGCACCTAGGTGTCTTAATCATGCCTGCATTAGGGCTGGGCACTTACTGATGAGATTCTCCAAGTTTTCGGTTGCCTCAGATTTATCACATTTCCTGCGCAGCTTGACTGCAAGTGCAGCAGCCAGGCAGAGTCCTGAATTTCAACCAAGACTCTTGTTGGGGAAGATGTAGTACGTAGTGGCTGAGTTTATCTTTGCGCTCTTTGCACATGATTTTTTATATTTTGCAGATTGCGGATTTTCTTCTCCAACTGGTTTTTTACTTGTGCGTCTGCCCGCTCCTACTCCTCCTTCCATCATGGAACCGTCAAAATATATGTTGAGGTATTGAGCGTGATGCTGAGCCGTTTTCCAGTCCTCGGATCCCATGGATTTTGTTGTTTTGACATCCGGGCAGGTTCTAGGTATTATGTAGTCAGATATACTGCACATGTTTCGGCCAATTGAACTGTGCCCGAATCCCTGTAGAGACATATTTCCTGATGCTAGTAGGTGTTGTGCAGCCTTTGCTGCAGTCAGTTGAGTCCTCTCCATAAGCTTGTTGTATGTCTTCTTTTCCATGGCTTAGTACACACACTAAGACTCAGTACAGCAGCGCTTCACCAATAGACCCAGTGCATCAGAGCGGGCAAGAGACCCCATGTGCTGCTAAGCATCTTCTTGGATGCGTATAGCGCTATGGTGGTCTTTTTCACCCTCTCCAGTCCATATGGTTTCCATGCCAGCTTGCTTTCTAGTTCAGTTCCGAGGTATTTGACTTGTGTCAGCCTGGTTGTGTTGATTTTTGGGGGGATCCATAGCCGTAACTTGTATCTCTTAGAAAAGAGCATGAGGTGCGTCTTGTCGGCGTTGATACTGAAAGTTAATTCCATGATCGAGCTAAGGGTCGATGGATAGAATACCGTGATGATAATACTTATGTCGTCAACATAGGCTGTTTTCTTCGGGGCCTTCATTTCGAACCTTTTGATTAGATCGTCGACCACTAGATTCCATCGGAGGGGCGATAGGACTCCGCCTTGCGGCGTGCCTCTGTGCGCTCTTTTTACCATGAAAGCGGTGCCACAATCTTATTAGACCCGTCACAACTTAGTATATTTCCAATCCAGAAGTTGATGGCGGGATGCTTGTTGGTCGCTCCTAGGCGGTCCATTATTGAGTCTGTGCTTACGTTGTTGAATGCCCCAAATATGTTTACAGTCTCCAAGCCCATATTGCTTATTGTGCAGGGCTCTCTCAGTGGTGGTTACCTATGAATGTAGTGCCGTTCCACTGATTTCCCTTTTTTGAATGCATGCTGGTTGGTTTGCAGTAGTACAACCGTTTCTGATGTATAGGTCCAACAGCTTTTCTAGCGTCTTGAGAAGAAAAGAGGTGAGGCTTATCGGTCTGTAGTCCTTGGGACTAACTTGTCCAGACCTAGGTCCTTCTGCACCTCGCATCCTTATTCCCGGGATGGCGGGCGCACCGTTTGCATCAGCCTCTATCTGTCGGGTCATCCATACACTTTAGGATTTTGACCCCCTTCCTCCATCCGTGTATTTAAAGACCTAACGCACATGCATCGCCTTCTACCGCGGCTCGGTCATCTTGCCATTCTCATTGGTCCTGCGTCGTTTTTGTGGCAGTAGCGTTGCAACTGACGTCGCCTGCTCCCGTCAAATCAGAAATGTGACCTTTGGCGGCACGCAGAGAGGATTGCTAGCCTCTGTGCCGAAGATTCTAAACTCCGAAGCTTTTCAAGCTGTGTTCCTGTATATCGGCTAGATCAGTCTATTGGACATGATGGCGGTATGTGTCAAGCTAGCTATCAATGGTGGCTCCATTTTTATTACCTGCTCTTATATACCTCGATTGAACTAACGATTTATTGGAACCATCTTTTCGAAATTCAGATGGATTTCAATCGGGTTTGGGATTTGGCCCCAAATAATTCCATAATTTTGCCTTAGATCCAGGGGAAGTCAGTTAAGCCATGGTTGCGCCTCTGTTGGAACCCGAAGATCCCTATCATCCTACGTTCGGTGTGACTCTCGGCAACGGAACTGATTTACAGAATATATCTGACCGTCCAGCCAAAAAAGTCCTCTGTTTACGCAAGACGGACTTTGAATGGCTAAATATTTTTATATCTGAATTTAATTGGTCCGATATATACATATGCACTGACATGGCTGTGGCTTTGGATATTTTGTACAATGCCAAGAATTCATTTTTTACTGAATGTGTTCCGTTATACTATCCGCCAATCTCGTATAAACCTCCTTAGTTTACTAAAGAGTTGCAGTCATCTTAAAAAAGAAAAATAAAACAATTGTAAATCTAAACTCACTGGATCTTAAACTGCCCTTTCTACTTACCATTATCGGCATTTATCGGCTTGAACAAACTTTAGCGTGCTTAACGCGGAGTGTTTTAAAAACTATTGGACTCGTTGAAGGCTTCAGTGCTCACAGGACCCAAACATTTTTAATTTTGTTAACACTACACGTAAGCCTAAAAAAATCCTTCCTCGCTTTTATTTGAAAGTACTACCGCAAATAACGATCAGACAACAGTCGATCTGTTTTCACAGTTTTTTATTCAACTTATTCAAATTCTTTGTATTTAAATCAGACTTATTCCTACGTCATACCAAAGTCGAACTTAATTTCAGTCCAAGCTTAAACGAAAGATAGAGATTTTTTGAGATCTTAGGCATGGTTGTGTGCTCAGATATTGTGCCGATACCCAGAGCAATCCTTTATTGAAATGACCTTATCCTTAGAAACCTCAGACTTTGTCCTTATTTGAAAGACATCGTTTTGTATTCCTCTCTATAGAAAAGGTAACAAATTGGATGCCAATAGTTATAGAGGAATCTCTTACCATAGTTGTTGGCCATTTCAAAACTTTTCGAAAACGTAATAATTCCCCATTTGAAGCGCCTTAGTAGATTTGTCATTTCTTCATGCCAACATGTTTTTAATAAACGGACATAAACAACAACAAATGTTTTGGATCTCTCTTCCTATATTATTAGGGGCTTTCATAATAACTTTCAGACAGACGTAATCTCTTCTGCTTTCAGTAAAGTATTTGACTCTGTTAACCATTCTCGCCTTATTAGGAAATTTAATTTAATGGGTTTTCCAGTTGATATTCTAATTGGATCTTAAGTTATCTGAATAATTTATCTGATGCTCAAAGGGTTACTTCTGGTGTCCCGCAAAGGAGACATTTGGGTCCCTTATTGTTTACATTATTTATAAATGACCTGCCGAAAGTCTTGACTAACTCCAGAGTTCTTATGTACGCTGATGACGTCAAGCTTCGAATGCAATACAAGGACGTCGCCTGCCAGTCGGATTTACAAGCAGATCTTTATAATTTCCAAACATGGTGCCGCGTAAACTTATTAAATTTAAACGGCTCTAAGTGCAAGGTAATCGAATCGGTTCAAAATAATTCATCACTTTTCGATCTACGCGGTTTAAATTGGGATGCAGACTAATGATTGCCGTATTTTTCTCATAGACTCCTTTTGGCTAACTTGTTTTCCTTAGCCAAACGTAGAACTATGTTAGGCGTTACCTTTATTTATAACCTTATACTTAATATGCATTACCGAGTAGAAATACTAGATCATATATGCCCTATATGTAAAACATTTGAATTCTTAGAGCCTTATGTGTAAATTATAATAATATGTACACCACAATCTCCAACGTAAATAACCTTTCTAAATAAAAAAAAACTATAATACTAACTTTAAAACTAACAAAGCAAAACATAAAAAAATCATGTTAATCAAATCAAATTAGACAAGGTCCAGACATTCCAAATTTACCTTTCTTGTCAGCACTAAAACAAATTGTGAATAGTTTCCGTTGTGGTAATGAACCTTTACAAATATTTTGGTCACTGCAGGAAATGTCAACCCCAAAGAAAAATTAAACTATTAAAGGAAGAATACTCAGGTATTGATATCAGGTCGGTTTGAAGTTAAGCTGCCGTTTATGTCTGGTTTGGACTTCCATCGAGGTTGCAAGACGGTGGTGTTTGTTCCTTGACAGAAGGTTGGCTCGAGATCCTGACCATGTACTTGGAATTCATGGAGGAATACCTCTCCTTAGGTCAATGTCGACCACAGACAACAAAATTCCTTCCACTCCACATTATGTCATTCCTAATAAATGTGTGTAAAGGCCCCCAGAATACGTCAACAAAGTTCTGCGTCGTTTTCGATGCTTCATCTCCGGTGTCCTTGAAGGACATCCTGTTGGTAAGGCCGATAATTCAAGCAGAAGAACTCCACTCTACACCGTCTCTGGCTCCACAGGTATGCCCTGACTACCGATGTTAATAAGATGTATCGCCAAGTCATGGTTCATGAAACAGATAGGCTGTTTCAACTCATAGGGTGGAAAAGAGACAACTCAGAATTTTTCAGATTATACAACTCAACACTGTTGCATATGGTACCACATTCCTTCCTTTTTGTTGTTTAAAAAGGAGACTTTCATTCCCTAGAGCTGACGATGTAATTGGATCCGATTTTTATGCAGATTTAATGTTAACTGGTGCCGCATGCGTAGAGGAGAAACAGACAATCAAGTGTCTCAAGTTCTTCAAACTGCAGGTTTTGAAATGACACAATGACAAACTCACCTCAGGTCACTGTATCTGAGAGCAGAGTTAAGTCAATGCCTATCTTGAATTCAGAGTCCACCAACGGGTTAAGAATATCGTGGTTGCATTGCGAAAATACCTTCAAGTTTAAAATTGATTCTGTCATGGGTCTCCAAGCGACAAAACGAAACATTTTGTCGGTAACATTGAAGCTATTTGACCCCGTAGGTTATTAAGTTCCGTTGTATTTAAAAAAAAGATCCAATTGCAGAAATTTGGCTTAAAACTCCCTTTGTAATTAATGAAAAGATCCTATTGCATGAACTTTGGCTTAATAAATTAGACTGGAATGAGTAGATTCCGATGCATTTGGAAACAACATGGAATATGCTAAAAAGCATATTGAACGAGATAACTATTCCTGGGTTCGTGCATACCGATCCGAAATCACTGGTGCAGTTACACGCCTTTGGTGACGCATCCATGAGAGCATATGGAGCTTGCGTTTATATTCATAGTAAAACTGCCAAAGATTATATTTTATCGTTTTGACTTCAAAGTCGAAAGTAGAGCCGCTAAAACGCTACCAACGCATAAGTTATGTATCACTCACCCTCTCGCAGATCTCTGCCACTGAATCAAACCCTCCTTAAAAGTCCCTATCAAACGAATAGTGTACTGGTCGGGTTCGGAAGTTACTCTCTATTGATTCTGATCTCGCCAATCTTCGTTGTTAACACTCTTTTCGAACAGGTTAGTGGAGATTTAAGAATGGTCAGTAGAATCTACATGATGGCATGTTCCTACAAAGCCACCGTTTCTGAAGGACGAAATGGAAAACTGGCCAAAAAATTCACATTTCGAGCTGGATGTGGAAGACAAGCGTCAGGAAGCAAGGAAAATAACGGTCGGACATATCGCTGCTGTGCAAACATCATATTTGCTAGATGTCAAACTACTTCGAGTGTTCGCTTATATGTTTTGTTTTATAAAGAAATGCAAACCCAAGAGTACAGTTCTCCAAAATACTGTCATCGACTGAATTAAATAATTCAATTTTTTTAGTTAAAAAGGGGGAGTATGAAATAAATGTTTAAAAAGTTTCGTAAGGCTCAGAGGATGGCACAAGTCCTCAAAGATTCATTCCATTCATCCACTCGCTCTTGGTGCGTCTTTACGTTGTTGCGAGTTGCGGGGCGACTAACTAACTCTCCTATATCATACGATGCCACGTTTCCCTTGCTAACGACGAAACGTTTCCAATTTGTACAGAGCTACCTCCGGAATTCGGACCTCGAGCGCTTGTGAGCATCCTACGACAGCGTATTTGCAACGTAAATGCTCAGGAACTCTGCAGCCAGACGGTTCGATCATGTATGGAAGATCCACCCGCAGATAGGCTCCTTGCTCTATGCCCAGATAGTTAATTGCGAAAGATCGAGTCGCCACTTCCAGGCTCTTCGCGAACGGGTCGGGGAGCAGGAAGACGCGGTTCGCAAATTCGCATCATGAAGCGCATCAGTCAAAACTGCCAAGCATCTACCTCGACAAGCGATGGGCAGCGCGCTTCTACACGCAGATGAGCTGGATACAGTTCTTATCAATATCGAGGCGGTCTTGAACTCACGGCCAGTCGGAACTCTCTACCAGGACCTAAGTGACGAAGAAGCGCTCACTCCCAGGCACCTGGTAACAGGCGGGCCGCTTGTCGCAGTTGCATGCGGCGATGGCGGCTTGTATCGTCAGTCAGAGAGGATGGCAGGGTCGACCTTAGAAGGAGCGATTGAGGAGTTTTTCGCAGAGCGATCCACAAGCTGGCGTCGCTGCTAGTTGTTTAAAGCCGTATAGGCGTTCCACCGGACCAGTGTTGACTCAATATACTTTTATTTATTGTTTATTAAAAATTTGTTGAAGAATTTAAACTTTAAAGTCTATTATAAGTTAGTTTACGACGAAGGCGGAAGCATAATAAAGCCGTCGTCAAGTACGATCGTAGAAAATAGAAAGCTTTTCGGAAAATTTGAAGTCTTTTGTTTTCGCTTTGCCAAATTAAGTTATTTCTAGCCACCACGTTCTTGGTTATTTTATTTTTTAATAAACAAATTAAAAATGCAATATGTCCGAGTCATCTGCGATAACTGCTCAAATCTCTTTTGGGCCCAAAAGTCGACCATAGTCTTCAAATATGAATGAAAATGGAGCCACAACGTCGAGCTTCGGAATTCCAGGGAGAGGATAGACCCCGAACACTGTCAAAGAAGATCGAGGAGGAGATGCTGAGGCCGATATTGGTCGCGGCGTCTTATTTAATACCGGTGTCCGACGAAGAATAGTCGCAATCCGAGGGGAGAGCAAGTAGCACTCCCCAAACAAACCAATCAAATGGGGCTTATTTAGGCACCGCAGAAATGGCAATAATGTGACGATGCGCATCAAATGCGATCGAGGGTCAACACAGCCCGCTTTGTTCTCGGCAAGATAGCCAAGAACGAGGCTGAGGGCAAGACCGACCCTCGGGACGCCGACCCTACAACACCGCGAACCCATCGGCATTCCAGCCCACCCAAGGAGGCGAAGAACCACAGGTCAAGCCACGAGTGACCAACATTGTCAGCAAGTATAGCGAGGTGGCCAGAGACAGTCTGGCTATGGCTCTGGTGAATGAGCAACACGACAACGGTCGATGCCGAAAATCGCGCGTGAAGCGCAAATTTCATGATCCTTCTAAGGGAGAGGGATATCGACATCGGTATGGTATAGGAAACTTGGACTAGTGACGGGCACATCGCTGGACAAAGGATACCACGATACACACTGCTGCTAACTCGAATGATAGGTCGAGGACATGCATAGTAATTAAAAACGACTTTAATGCCTTTCTCTGTCCCAATCTCAGCACACCTGACCTAGCTGTGGCCAGATTCGAGAAAGTGGATGGGAGCGAGGTAATGATCACATCGGCATACATGGCCCATGACCAGCCGGCCCCACCTGAGCCGGTAGTCAAGCTGCTGCAAAAGGCTTAAGAAATGAAGACGACTCTGGTGCTCGCGTGCGATGCGAATGCGAGGCACACGCTCTGGGGGAGCACGGAAACTAACGAAAAAGATGAGTCACTTTTTGAAAATACGATATGTAGCAACGTTACGATATGTAACAAAGGCAACACGCCAACCTTAATTTTTGCAATCACGGATAATTTTCAAGGTTGGGAAGAGGTATTAGATCTCACCTTGCAAATCGAACACGATAGATACAGAGTTGAGACTCCTCCGTAAGACAGATTGGAACAACTTAAGCGAAATTGTTCAATTTAAAGTAAACGGCAGGTGGATTAGGATACAATTTTCCTCAAAGGCACAAGACAAGGAGGTGGAGGACCTCCTGGTGGATAAACGCTTTCCAAGAGACATGTAAGATATCATTCTGAAAGAAGCAGTACCCACCGTGGTGGGCAAAAGAGCTGAGCGATTTCAGAAGGAGAGCGCGAAAGTCCTGTGCAAAATGAATACAAAAAGCGGTATATAAGGACACTAAGAAAGAGAGAAAGAAAACAGAGCAGACGATACTGCTACAACGACGATAGAGGAGTCACTAGAGCTACTAGATGACACTCACTTCCCAGGGAAAGAACACTCAAACAGACATTATTACCACGGAGCGAATCCAGTGGTCAATAAATTCGTTTGACAAATACAAAAGCCCATGCCCAGATGGCATAATACCGACAATGCTACAATCAGCCAAGAATTGAATAAGACTGACGCACATCCCGCTCTTGTGGAGGGAAGCGAAAGTCATCTTCATACCGAAACCAGGCAGAAGGGTACACATCCAGCAAAGGATTACAGACCGAAAAGTCTCACCTGCTTCGCCCTGAAGACACTAGAGAAACTCCTTGGCGTCCACGTCCGGGAGAGACTAAAGGGACGTCGACTCTCAGATACGCAGCACGCGTACCGAAAAGTCAAGTCAACGGAAACAGCACTACACGAAGTTGTACATCATGTCGAGGGGACATTGCAACTCAAGCAATACACGATGGCCGCCTTTCTAGACATCAAAGGCGCGATAAATAATGTGAACCCAGACACAGCCGAACTGAGTGGCACTCACTTCACGGACTGTTAAGAGAAGCACGCCTCAGGCCGGGGTTCTATCGCCCCTACTCTCGCTTATAAACATGAACGCCATATTAGTAGATCTCAATATGGGTGGAGTCAATGCTGTTGCATACGCAGACAACGTAGTACTGCTAGTATCAAGGCCTGACGTTATCAGCGCCAAGTGCGCTGGGTCACTTAGAAATATGGGCAAAAACCTGCGGACTAGGTATCAACCCCTCTAAAACAGAACAGATGCTCTTCACAAGATACCAGCTTTTAACATGCCCAGCGAAAATAGCATGGACTAAAAACTAGCGGAGCAGGCAAAGTATCTAAGAGTGATAATAGACAAAACGCTTTCATGGAAGAAAAACATTACGGAAAGAGTTAGAAAGGAAAGCATCGCTTTCTACTCCTGCAGGAAAATGCTTGGAGACAAATGGGGACTACAACCAAATATTATTATATGGCTGTACACAGCAGAAGTACGACCAATACTAACATACGGGGCAATTGTTGGTAAAGAATATTGCAGCGCAGAGAGCAGTAAGACTGAAGGCAAGCAATTGCTGGAAGGAATACGGCGCAGGGGACGGCAAGATACTTAAAGGCATCAGAATAAAGACAAACGAAAGAACGGACTACATGACCGAGGAGTTGAACTGCGGAAACGCATTCTCGACCTCATACCCAACAAGGGAAGACTAGAGCTGGGACATAGATGGACGATGGCTCCAAGATGAGCTGTGGCGTAGGGGCTGGGATATACTCTGAGAATTGAGGGACTGAAAAGGCAATCTCTCTGACTCAGCGACGGTCTTTCAGGCTGAGCTGCTAGCCATATGGGAAGCAGCTGAACTCTTCTTAGGGCGAGAGCTCAAAGACACCAAAGTATGGATTTACTCGAATAGCCAAGCGGCTATTAAATCTTTAGCTGCCGTGAAAACAAACTCACGACTAGTGGCAGAATGCAAGAAGGCCCATAATAGACTTGCTGAGAAAAATGAGGTCTCAACTAACGATCCCAGGGAACGGAAAGGCAGACGAACTAGCCTGTGCAGGTTCGGCAGGGCTAAATACGGACATTGAAATACCAATCTCCATAAACGCGATCTAGACAAGGATCCACGACCATTTCAAACAGACAGCCAATAAGGAATGGTTAAGAAAGAGCGAGCACAGGAGGTCAAAGGAATGTTGGCCGAGATACGACAAAAAACGAACTAGTGAACTGCTATCCAACAGCAAACGGGATATCAGCAGGATCACGGCAGTCACCACAGGACATTTGGCGAATGGATCGCATGCAATGAAGATGGAACTGCCACATAATACAATCTGTAGAAGATGCAACCGAACTACATAGCATGAGACACCGGAACAACCGCTAAATCACACCAGATTTCGCCACTTTGGTACCTACCAGATAGAGTCACTGGGTAGCATCGGAAAGCTGAAGGTATCGGCAATCCTCGAGAGATCGAGACTACAAATAGTAAACAGAGGGAGTGGAGCAAAAAGGAGCTCAGCTCTAATTGGAGGCTCTAGCCTTGGGCCTCATCACTGTAACCTACCTATCTAAATTGGAAAGAAAAAGGACAATTAGCGATTCAACAACTAATTAAAAAAGGACGGAATATTTAAACAAGGAAGAGCTTAAAGAGATGCGGGGGATTTGTAGCAAAAACATAAGGGTATTTCTTACAGAAGTCGATTTTAAATTACAATTGGATAACACAGAACTTTTAAGAAGGGATTCAAATATTAATTTATGTTAGTAACCTAATAGTGTATAAATTCAAATCCAAAAAAAAGATTGAGGCAAAGAGAAATTTTCTAATGGTCTACTGGACTATTGGGATATTACAGAAATTGTATAAAAACTTCAATGCGATAATAACGTCATTGGCGTGGTAATTAAATTAAAAACGGCAGTACAGGTAGCTTAAGAGTTCACAGAATCATTTCAGGTATGCAAAAGCTTACCATTGTTTGGCTAATAAAACATTTAATGCATTATTTGTTTGATAATGAATTACAAATAGTCACTCGGCTATTAACTCATCTTTCTTTCATCTTTCCAAGTGAACGGATGTGTTTTTTTATTGCGCTCTCGATTTATGTGTAAATTTGGCATAAACCACCGGGGTTTCAATGTAAATCTTGTGTTTAATAACTTCGCGTGTTCCGCGTATTCTTATTCGAGAATTAATTGAGTTTATTTCTCAATTTTATAATGTGATTCTAGTGATTGTCTTTGCATTCCCCGTCGCGACATCTAACTAGGCCTGATCAGTCCACTGCATCTTCTACGTCTCCTTATGTCGACCCAAAAAAATTAAAACACTCCCTAAGTATCTTCTATCAGAATGCAAGAGGCTTATGTAGTTAGCTTCCTAACTTGTATTCTCATAAATTTTCGTTTGCTCCTCAGGTTATTGTGTTCACAGAAACCTGGTTAACGCCGGAGATTCTGAGCTCCGAAGTTTTTTCAGCTGTTTTTTTGCTGTGTTGGCATGAACTCATTTTTTATTCTGTGTCCGTTATACTATCTGTCAATCTCGCATAAGCCTCCGTGGCTTACTAAAGAGTTGTGCCGACATAAAAATACAAAAAAAAAAACAATCTTCACGCTCAATTTAGAATCACTGGTTCTCAAATGGCCTTTCCTCTTATTTATCGGCTCGGTCAAATTTTTATTTCGTTGCAGGGTGCAATTCTCACAGAACCCAAAACTAATTTTTAATTTTGTTAACACTAAACGAAAGCCTAAAACAAATCCTACCACGATTTTATTTGAAAATACTACCGAAAATAATAATGCAATGCCGATCTATTTTCGCAGTTTTTTCAAACAACTTCTTTTCCTATGACGATATGCATTATCTTATATTTTGTCAATATAAACTATGATGGAAAATAAAAACGTAGTCAAAGTAATAAAAAAAATTATTTTGGATTTTTAGGAAAATAATCAGCGATCAAGGGGTGGAATTCTCCAAAAATCTATTTATAGTATCTATTATAATATATCTATTTGTAGTATATATATTTCTGTAAGACGTACGAATTGGAACTGCACCTTTTTCCAATAGTCGTCGAAAGAAAACATTCCACAGAATAGAAATATCGAAGAGATATTCATTCAGCAAGGAAGCCTACACAACTATTTACCGGCAGAACATTTTTAATAATTAACTTGATTATTTTTATAAAATTTAAGTATTACCCAAAATACAGGGTTGGTCAAAAGTATTTACTCAAATGTACAATTATTTGCACATCGCAACTTCTTCAGACAAAAAGATGTCAAAGCTAATTTTTATAAATATTAATATATTAACTTACTTTTTGCTAAAAACAATATTCAAATTGAATAGAATTAATTTAAGATGAAAAAAATTTAAGTGTAAATATGACACTATACATACATACATATAGTCTTTTACTTCTAGTATTGTCTTATGAACCGTTTTTTTGCTTTCCCTTTTGATATGATTCTGATTAGATTAATCTAAGCAATAAAGAAAATTTCACAGAAATTGGTCAAGAAAAAACAACAAGAATAACAACTAACAAGAGGTAAATGAATGTGTAGTATAAGAATAAGGCAAATGAAACAGCTAATTCAGACAGACTGAAGTATAGGATTTATTTTTTTTGTTGTTTTGAGTTAATATAAATGCTTATGTCGAGTTTTGTTTGTTGACTTTAGCATCCTGTTTAGCTTCCTAAGCTTTCCGCGGCATGCTCCACCTATTTTCATGGTGTGCTGCCTCCATGTGAGTCGCTTGTGTAGGGTCAATCCCAGGAACTGCTGGGGGGATATGCGTGTCCTACAGTTTGACCCTAGGGGGGATTTGGTGCCTCAGGGAAAAATTGCAGTGCTGAGACTTATTTATCGACATGTTGTGTCTTTCTAGACATATCGAGTTTGCGATGTAAGCTGTATCATCAGCAAACGTTGGTAGAAAGCTATCCGGTTCTCTGAGATTTGGCAGGTCTGAAGTGTAAAAGGTGTGTAACACGGGACCCAAAACGCTAACTCCTACCATGAGTTTTCGCTTCAGCAGATACGACTTTACTTACAGAGCTGTACTGGTCTTTTCAAAGGCAACTAGGATATGTTGTGTTACTCGATGAGCTTGTTCTGGGGTTCCATGGTGGTTTCGTAAGCCAAATTGGTGATCTGGAATGGTGTCCTGAACTTTTCTTACTGCCATCATTCTACAAAGAAATATCCTCTCGAATATTTTAGGGAATGTGGGCAGCAAGCTTATTGGACGGTAAGGCCAGTAAGGCTCCAGCACGACGATATGCAGTTTTGTCAACCGGATTTCTCGACCGCGAGAATCTGCGGCGCTAGGCTCTTTTCAACCCCACCTGATCCAGGACAGGTATTAAAAGAGCATGAGGAGGATCTGATGGGTATATTGAATTTTGACCGCAGGTTGAGGACTCGGGAGTGATGTAGATGTTTTGAATGATGAGCTCAGCGGCTTCGTCAATATCTTTAGGGGTGTTTAGAACAACGTTGAGGTTAACAAGTTCATTGGTGCCTGGAACCGTAGAAGCGTTTGAGGAAGAATATATGACTTCCGAGAGAGCTTATGAGCAGCAGTTCTTAATACAATTCCCAAGGGGATGTGATCATAACATAGTTCCAAGGTTTCTGACATGGAGATAATCTCAGAGCGAATCCCTCTATATATGGCAAAGACGATTGCGTGGGCCTCCGTTAGGGATATTAAGGATACAGTCTGCCAATACTCTTTCACTGGCTGTAGAACTTCGAAAGTGAATGTGGTAAATGTCGAATGTAGGATGATCGAGTGCAGATGTGTGTTTCCCTGACCAACATATCTTCAGTGTGGTGTTGTTGCACAGTGTCTTGTTGGCCAGCCCGTTGGCTTTCCACACACCAATCGTGAGTCCAATTGGACTCATGGTTAGTTATGTTTGCGGCTCATTCCGTTATGTTTCGCAATAGCGTACAGGCTGTCGGCAGAGGCCTCAGAGCAACTTGCAAGACATTCAGCTGCGTGTTTGCTCGAGAACACAAAAACTAAATACATGTATTTTTTTTGGCGATATTTTTTGTCGGAATATTTGCTTTGGAACATTTTATCAGGCTGAACTACGAGATCTTTTCAATCAGATCGCATGGACATTCGCTCTTGTCACTGCCGTTAGTAATCATTTTTAAAATATCGCAGTTGCTGGGTGAGTTTGTTGTTGTTGGAGTCCTGGGTGTAGCAGTGGCCTTGGGAATGTGCCTTGCATCAGTTGCTGCGAATTGGTTTAATGAGCGATTTAATGCATTTGGGCCGCAGCTACATTCGCTCCGATGTCAAAATCAGATTCATATATAGTGTTTGTCACTGCTTTACCAATTTTCTCAAATGTCTTAGCGAACTAGAAGCAGTAGACTCCACATCTCTTCAAAAGGCGAAGCATTCCATTTGGGAGGAGAAGAAAGATAGATACGACGCCAAGGCAAAACTGGTAGGATTGTCGTCAAAACTCCCATTCAAGGATGATCTAAGACGATTGGAAAATTCATTTAATACCGCTCGTCAGCAAAACTTTGTCAACTCATGTATGAGTACAAAAAATTACATATCCCCTGTGCTGCACATAACCAGCATCACTGCGTCCTTAAAGCTAGCAGTGAGTTTACCAAGTCCAGGTTTGTGTCTGACGCCTCGTATTGGAGTTAACATAAATTAATTGCTAAGCGTCGATCCAACACTCCAGAATGATTTGTACTCTCTTTAAGTTTTGGCTGCATCGTTACGACATGATTGCACTCTTAAATGTACAGCCAAGTGAATTCTACCAGTATTGATCGCAAATTCGGCAATTCGGCAATCGTTATTGGCAACACGCAGCCTAAATCAAATCACCGATTTTCATCAACCAGGGACTGTCCAATTGGCGCCGCCATCATAAAATTGTCATTTGATACAGATGATTTATACAGGGGAGCAGACGACTTGGAGACGTTTGGCATAATTAAGGAGCAATTCACGGCAATTCAACTTCGGGGACACTTTCTACTTACTAAAAGTCACTCAAATCACGTTGATATCACGGAAAACCAAAATAAAACCAAAGATAGAGCTTAGTTCGAACGCAAGAGATCAGCACGATGATACTGATCGCATAAGAATTAGTCGACTTAGCCGTTGTCGTTGCTAATATAAATCTTGAACTACTTTGGCTTTGGCCTGCCTCTTCTAAGGTGATAGCGTTCCAGAAGGAATCAAGTACCAAAAGCCAAGCAGTCTCAATATAATCAATTCACCGCTATTGTCTCCATCACAGAATTCAATCACTTCAAACTGATGGGTTATGTGACTTATCCATCCGACCTTACGATTGCTGCGTGTATTTTTGTTTTTCCCTTTACAAAACTATCAAGGGGAGTCAAAATTGTCGAGCTTTTGCTAATACCAGAAAAGCTTTGCCGTGAATTGTTCAACATCGTCTATAACAGTAGACAGACAACAGACGTTTCTTATAGATTTTTACGCTCTGCAGAAAGCTCAACAACTTGTAAGTTATCTAAAATATTAAACTCCATTTCTTAGCGGCTTATCAGGATAGGCTCTTATCAGGGTCTGAGGATGCTGACATTCCTGAACCTGAAAGGCATCCACTGTGATGTAGCTTATAATAATTGCATTACTTCAATCTGGCTAATCGCGAGGGCAGAAGTACGCGAAAACATATTTTAAAACATGCTTTATGTGGTTGGAATAAATAAAATTGTTGTCAATTGTTGTCAACAAATTAACTGTAGCTCTTATAAAAGTTGGGTACATTGTTGTGGGACACACAAACATGTATTATACAGGGGTGGTCGAACTTATTTAGTTCTCATTATTCTTGTTGTGAACCAATTCCCCTGAAATGTTCTTTATCGGGTAGATTGATCCATTCAGCAAGCAGTAAAGGAATGCGAAAGATAACGGTCTATAGGACAATGCATGTTCACACATAAACACATATATATATATAAGAGAATTATCTAAAAGGATCAAGCCGCAGTACTGCACTATTTAGCATCTGTCTGTATATCTATAAATACAAAATCGATTCTCGGGCCTTCCACATACATATGTATACCTGCGATGTAATGGGACTTTCTACGAGTGGTCACCACATGTTTTTGTAGATAACAATATCGGGCAGCGGAAATTTCACGTCTGTAACTGCGTGGGTCTATTTAGAAATAAGTCTATAAAATTTTCATGTTAGCTACCTAAGTCAGGACTTTACGAAAATTTAATCAGTTTGAAATTATAGCTCAGCAAATGAAGGCGTGCATTATTTGGCACAGCTCTTTCAATGCTAAAAGCAAAAGAAACTGTGTGTCTTTTTTTTTGATATCACTTAATAAACTTAGTTCCAGTTAATTGAAAGCATTTATCGATGCCACACCAAATTTTTCCAAATTAATTTACGGGGTTTTTGCTAAAATCAATATTCAAATAGAATAGAATTAATTTAAGATGAAAACAATTTATGTGTAAATATGACACTATACATACATACATATAGTCTTTTAATTCTAGCATTGTCTTATGAACCGTTTTCTTTTGCTTTCACTTTCGACTTGATTCTGCATAGATCAATATACACGATAAAGAAATTTTCAAGGTAATTGTTCAACAACAACAATAAACAGAAGTTTGACGTGAAAATAGATAATTGTGTAAATACTTTCGATCACCTCTGTATATGTACAGTAATACGCGCGACTTCAACAATATCAAAAAATTCTCTCGCGGATGACTTTCGAGTCCGACTGTAACTGCTCTCGGGGACGACCCTCGGCCCCACGCCTGAACAAAAAAAAAAATTTTTTTTTCATCTTCAAGGTTGAAATAGATTTTTTTCTAACGCTCCGGTCCACCATCCACATCAACAGATGACCAACGCGTCAATGAAGTAAATAAATAAGTGATAAAAAATCATCGGTTCATGGTTTGAGACCATTTTGATATGATCGCGATATCAGAGGGATCTGTGCAAATCATTTTAACAGACCATTTGGTCATACGAAAAGACTAATCCCACTTGGTACCAATTAAAATTAGAGATATTTAATTTTACAAACAAATTAAACCTTCCTTTTTGCCACAGTAGTAAATAAAGAGTTTTTCTTTTTATTTTTAAAAGAAAGCAAATTTTAAAAATAAACGGTATTAGTTATATTATACTTTCCTCTGGGTTAGCTCTTCCTTGGACTGACTGTATCTATATCCTGAAGACACAATCCGGTCAATATTTGTCGAGGAGTAATAAGGGTAAAAACAGGCGTGTGAGTCCTTTAATAGCAATTTACTATAAAGATAAGAAATATGAAGTAATTGTATATTTGCACGTCTGGTAATTATTTCTATTTATTTCAATGTAATTGGTTGCGTTCAGCAGAACGACATAATCACTGATCACTAATTAATTTCTTACCATAGTTCAGCTGGACACGTATGATCAAGTGAGCAAGTGTTCTTTCACCATAGGCAAAAACATTACGCTACCTTTTTGCTATACTGATGAATTACCGCTGGCTTATATCGATTATTGAAATGTCAATAAAAATAATAATATACAGATAATGTAAAAAAAATATATAAATTATTACTCATGAAATCCGTTATATCGACATTGGTATTAGGTGTCGAGAATTGAAGACTTATAACTAAACATAGTTTGCAGAATTTGTTTATGTTAAAATAAATAGTGTGCAATAGAAATAAGACTGTTGACCCATACCACTTCATCATGCCAGCAGAATATGTACACAAATTGGACCTGATAATTGATATTTTATTGATACATTATATACAAACATATTACTGACGCCTATTTTAGTTTAGAAATTTGCTGCGCACTGAAGGAGACAATTCCGACCCTATAAAGTATATACATCCTTGACCATATAAATCCTTGTCATGAAAAAGACTACATCATTTCCAAGTTTCAACTTGTTCTCATCTCCTCTAAGAAATAGCTATTTCTCAGAATTTTGGATTGCTGCTATACAAATAATCGTTAAGTGTAGGGAAAATGCAAAACTGTGAATGAAGAAAGTATCTTTGCCGTGTGTAATATTTACTTAACGTTATACAAATTATTTGATTCGTTATAGGGTTCAATTTGCGCAGGGCCCAAAACAGTTTTATAAATTTGTTAGCACTAAGCGTAAACCCAATTTATATCTTAAATACTAATACTTAATACTACTTAAAACTCTGATCAGGCCATCAGCGATCTTTTTGCGGAGCTTTTTAAAACAACATATTCTTCCTCAATCATTTCAAGTCAGATATATTCTTTTGCTATGCCCAGTTCGAACTTACTCATCATTCATTCCAATCATTCTCTTCTTGTAAGGAAACTCGATTCTATAGCGTTTCAATGTGACATCTGTCGTCCCACAAGGTAGCCAACTTGGTCCACTCACATCGTTTATCAATGACATGCAGAAGGTTCAAACGAAATCCAGAGTCCTCATGTATCCTGATGACGTTAAACTTTGCGTGCAGTGTAGGGATAGTTCATGCCAGTTGAACATACAATCGGATCTTAACAACTTTCAAGCGTGGTGTCGTGCTAACTCGTTAAATCTCAAAAGCTCTAAATGCAAACTGATGACATTTTCCCTGCGCGTTGGAAAGATCCTAAACTTTCGTTCTCCGAGCATATTTTTTACATGGTTAACAAAGCCACATGCATGCTTGGATTTATTAAAAGGTGGTCGAAGGAATTCTATTCTTCTTATGTAACTAAGACTCTGTTCATTTCATTAGTTCGTCCTTTATTGGAGTATGGTTCTTGTGTCTGGAGTCCTCAATTCGGAGTCCATAGTAATCGCATAAAATACAACCACAGCCGCCTGGTCTGACACAGTTCTAACCGCACTACAAATTCGTAGAGCAACTAGGCGATGCGTAGCATACCCTCGACGATTGTATGGGGCCGCCGCCAGTTCGTACGCCCAAAGTAGTGCAGCGTTAGGCGTTGCCCTCGCTCGCTGTTCCACAGCAGCTTGCTATTCCGGACAGTGCCCCGAAGGATGCTGCAGCCTTGGAGCTGGCCAGGTGCTCACAGAAAATAAGCTTGGTGTCCAGCATTATACCCAGGTATTTGATAGCTATGGAGAACGAAATCGACGTTCCTTGATGTTGGCGACGTCAACCTTCTTCCTACTGCTCACCAGAACCGCTTCCGTCTAACTGCAATACAACGCTGGCTAGCCAGGTGCAGATAGCCTCGACGCTGTACAGCTTTATAAAAAGTTACGGCCGCAACGATAGCACGAGCCGCAGCGCCATTTTCGGGATGTTGGCCGGGGGCTTTTTCAATTTAACTGGATCTTCGGGGCATCGGCGAAGTTGGCGTGTAATGTGCAAATATAAACATAAATATTTGAACAAGACATGCATATGGCTTGCATAAATAATAATTTCTAGACATACAATCACGTCGGGACACTTCGCCACAATGCATTCCACAATGCATTCCAAGTTAAAGTGCAAGTGTAATATTATCCTCTCTTCTCTCTCTGATAGCATTAGAATATGCATATAAATAATATACATAAGCGAGCCGCTCCCCTGCCGAGGTTAGCGTCAGCTTTGCGAGCTTAGGCCAAGACCAAAACCTAAAATTGTGTTTAAGGGAATTTTCAATGTCTAAAGAATGCTCAAGCTAAGCAGACGTATTTCATTTTAAGCATTATAAATGGGAACACAGAACCTCCATACTAGGAAACGTACTAGGTGGCCCATTATCTGCTTCATGCTCTCCGTCGCTAACGAAGCTAGCTCTTTTTTGTAGGCGCTAGCCCACGGGATATGGTCCGTCGTATCGCCGAGCTCAAGGAAGCATCTGGAATTGCTCCTCCGAATAGCAGCTTAGAACGATCTGCGATAGGTCTGGTACCCCTCCTTTTGTCCAGATGTGAGGTGGTTTTTACGACCGTTCGTACTGTCGTCTAGCACGGACGCAGTCGCTCCTAGCCACGGCTATCAAGCGGTTCCACGAAAAAACCGGTTCATGGTGGCTGGAGGGTCTTCAGGATTGCATAAAGCCTTCGCAGCTAGCAGCTGCCACATGGCTTGATCTGCCATCTGTTCTATCCTCTCCATACCCTCCGCAAACAGCTGGGTGCCTAGGGAGTCTGCTCTGTCGCCCATCACCGATCGTGGTTAGAAGCGAGGTAAATGTACTTGGTGCTTATCGAGCTTGGAGAATATAATGGAGTGGTCGGTGGCTGTGTAAATCCAGCTGAGCTCCCTGGCGGTCTGTGTGGCTTTCGAGCAGCTCACGGTCGACCATTGATCCTGCTCCAGCCCGAGTGCTGCTCCAATTCACTGCCCAAGCATTGAAGTCGCACGCGATCATTGCTGGGTATCGGCCCCTGGCATCGGGGACCAATAGGTCCACCCTATCTTGGCCGCACGTCCACGCACGTGATAAGACTGGTACCTATCTTATATGGTTCGCTAGGCACCGCAAGGTCCACGTCTCGCTCTCTTATTGTTTGCAACCTTCATGCCAGTGGGGTTTGAGTTGCTCTAGCTTCCGGTCCGTTAGGTAGCGTCCTTCATCTTCTTCATGTTACATCTATAGCACTCACCCCTGTAGCCGAAGCGTTTTATATCATCCGTGGATCTAAAAGCAGTCCGAGGCGTCGGGGCCGTTACATAGAAGTAAGGCCGGTCGTCAGTCGCGCATCTAGTTTTTGGCAGTTCTGTGTTGAAACAGAGGTTTGCAAGAAAAGATATTCTATTTCCGAATGGAAATCCTCTCATTGTAAGTTTGCAGTTAGGAGTGTGTATATTTCACTCCAGTCAACGTCATGTTAAATATGGTCAATTGAAAATTTATGCGTCATAAAAAGAGGGTTTTGCTGCAGAGTACCAACATAAGACACATATTCTTCAAGCGTAAATCTCAGCGTTCAAGCGAAAAATAAAATTCAAATTAAGACAACCTTATTTTTTCACATAATGTTATTTAATTATCTTCATGGCGGTTTTATTTTTAATTATGAAACCTTATTTTAAATGTTATTTTTAATTTTAAACACAACACTATGTTTGAAATGTCATAGAATACGAAATGTTCGGTTTTGCCGCTTGTCCCATTGTCCGGGAGACAGTGCATACGAGGGAGACCGGAGGAGAGGAATAGGGCAGTCTGCATTTGCGAACGCCTCTGAATGCAGGCCGCCGGTCTAACCCTTTACTATTAATTGTCTACACACACCTGTACATAGACATATTTGAATATTAAAGCTTGAATTTATTCGATCTGTTTGATCTTGCCCGGGAACCCCTCCTCTTGTTCTTGACTTCTTGTTAGTAATACAAGGGGACACGACTTATCATGGTGGCCCATGAGGGGAGCCTGCAAGTGAAAACTTTTAATTCGACAATCGATCGCGGCCGCCTTAAGTTTGCAAGTCGGCTCGGTGAATTGCCTGAAAAGAGGACTGCGATACATTGGCACAGCAACGGCGGTTTTCGGAATTTTCGAGACCCTCTTCTTCTTCGCTTATTCCTGGCCTCTCGAAACACGGGAAGGAAGACGACAAATCATAGGCGCCGCAGCTGTAGGTTACGAAACTTGTTGGGGTTGGAATCCTGTGTGAAAACAGAGTAAGTGGACAAGTTGTGTGCAAGACAAAAATTTACCGATGTTTCTCATTACATGATTATTTGGGTTAGTGAGTTGCTAAGTTTGTTTTTACGTTCGGCAGCATAAAAACTGATTTAGAGGCTCCGACCTTGGAGCTACTAGCTAATTTGCAGGCAAATAGTTACCAATCTCTTAAATCGGCTTTGCAGAATTTTAAGAAGGATTCGCAAACGAGAAAAACGAGGATTTATTAAATAAAGCGTTAGGAACAAGTGGAAGAAATAAGGAACGCATTTTCTAAGACGGATTCCGTGATCGTGAATCTAGAAGGGTTTGTGGGCTCAAGCTATGCCGGGAAGAATTTCCCGTCGGAATTCGAGGGGCGCTATCGAGGGGCCATCGCGAAGAAAGTGCGGCAGCGCGACTGAACATGCCACAGATGTCAGTTCCCAGGTTCTCCGGTGAGTGTGTGAGCTGGCCGGGATACTATGACTATACTATTCATGAGCCTCATACACAACAACAATAATTTGAGTAATGTGCAATGGTTACACTTCCTCAAAGAGTCGTTGCGACTGGAGCGCGATAATGACATCCGACAAGAGCAGCTCACGGAGTCAAACTACGCCGTGGCTTAGGGAATGATGATTAAGCGGTACAATAATCCTCGTCTCGTCTTTTCTCATTACATGAACGCTATCTACGCTTTGCTCGGGCTGCAAAGATTATGCAAAATTAATAAGGTAACCACGGCCAATATTTCCCTGGCTGCATTCCGCCGTGACTGATAACGCTTGGGAGCATCATCAAGGAAGCGGTGTCACCGTTCCAACCTACGATGCGATTGAGAGCCGAAGCTTGACTTCAATAATGGTCCAGGATCCACCGACCCGAGCAAACGAGTGCGAGTACATAGTGCATAGGAGCGCTTAAGACGGGCGAATAGCGCCTGTTACCATTGTCGTTGCGCCACCTTTGTGGCCTTGGACTGCTACCAGTGGAAAGATATAGTGAGCAGACCAAAATTTTGTATCAATTGTTTGAGTAAGTCGCATGTCGCTGCCATGTTTTCGGGCAACGCCATCACACGCTGTTGCATTTCGAGCCCCGCACCGGCACAGCCGTTTCGGCCTTAAACGCCGCATCTTAGTGCATCCGTGGCCATGGAGAACACATCTCAGCAAAACCAGCGGTCAACGTCAGATCAAAACCCAAACGCATCTTACAGATGCCATTCGGCAACATCGTTGAAGGTATGTGCTTGTCTCCACTGCTCGTACCACCGTACGAAATCCGGTCAACGGGCTACAAGCCTTCATTAATGCTTTCATTGATCAAGGATCTGAGGCAACCATAGTATCGGAAGACATCGTACAGTCCCTGCACTTGAAGCGGGCTGGCACCCGAGCATCTATTTTCGGGGTTAGTTCCGGGGTTGGTCGTCGTGGCAAGTATACAGTCAGTTTCAAAGTCGGCAGTATTACTAACCCAACGTTTTCTTTATAGGTTGATTCAGCATACGTTGGCTTTACGCCACAGCGTTGGGATCATATTCGAGGTCTCTCTTCGGCAGATCTTCACTACTTCCGGCCGAAGCGAGTCGATCTCATTTAGTAAACACAAGGTGAAACAACTAACACAACTAACTTAGTTTGCCCGATCTTTTAGTACGACCACTTGTCTTCAATAAATTATTATTGTTTAAAATACCACTGGGTGAGCGAGTAAAGCAGTTCAGTAAGACCATTATAGCCAGTATTTCTATTTGGGCGGTATACACAATCAAACAAAACTTTTTCGGACCTTCATTTTATTCCAAATTTCTACAAATAAGTATTCTATTGCACATCCATTTAAATGATTGCAGACTTTGTTTGATCGGCATATGGCATATATTGCTATATTGCAAAAATAGCATGCCTCAGCAGTCTGAAGAAAATAAATTATATCCATCGCATTTAAAGAACGAATTACAGGAGTACCCGTGGACCAAGTCGTGCAAACACAAATAACAGGAAACAGCTATATAAATTCAACAACTTCCTCGGTCAAACTCTGTGTATTTGTTTGGAAATATGCAATCATTTATGACCGTTTTTTATGAGATTATATGCGTGCCAAGTATGAAGTGCAAACATATTTTGATTACGTCTCGCTGATCGTAGTGGAATGTTTTGACAATAATTTTAGAGTTGCGCGCAATGCAGCCTAAGGAAAATTTTGTTAGGGAGAGTATTCCCTTGTTCAAAGTGAAGCTCTGTTTGGACCGCGAGTTGCCAACACACTACCTTACATACCATTTCGGTGTACTTATTAAATAAGCGAAATTTACACCAATTCTTCACTCTAAACGTTGCGTACTGACTCAAGCATAAGTACTCATCGATTGGAAACACTATGCTAACTCATGGCTTAAACACTTCCTCAGTCAATCCAATGATTTTCTTTCTAAGGGCATTGATGGCTGTAATCTCTGTATAAAGATTAAATCGATGCAGACATCCTGACATTATTATTATTATTATTTTGATGATTACATGGTCGGTACTTGTTGTGCCCTTATCCATTATCCGATGATACCGGCAGCAGCTGAAACGGCTTCATATATTTCTCGACTTTTGTCTAGTTGATCCCTTAGTTGCTTAGGAGACACTAGCATAGGACCGATTATTAGATGAAAAATATCGTTAACTACCCTAGCTATCTCATTTATCATCCAAACCATCCCATTTGCCAGTATAGTTAGCTGAGCTGTTACGACCATAAATGCGTGCTGGAAATGACCGCCTTGATATTTGCCTATTTATTTGTTGATAGTGCCTATTTAATTTTTTGACTGAATTGCTTTTTTGACTAGATTTGTAGTACAATAAAGAATTGATGTTTCATTCTTCAGTAGTGTCCTCGTTGGACCTCGTTGAAAGCAAGCCAAATAATGCATTTGCCACGCTGCTGACTATATTCAGAAATGTCGGGAGAAATCATTTTCTGATAATAACTCGCCATGTGAATGTTAAACAATTTTTATATAGAGATACTGGAACGTTTCATAGCTCTGAGTTCAAGTATTACAGCAGACAACATTTTAATATTCCTTGAATATGGCTTCAAGTCGTAATATACAATTAAAGTCAATTCTGATATGGTCATTCTTGTGGTGCCAAGTCGTACGCAGAAGGTTGATTTGTGTAGTGTTAAAATTCGATCATTAATAATTAATACAATATAAGCTGAATACATTTTTGTTAAAAATCAAGGAAGTAATTCCTATTTTCATTACAGTCACCTATATATTTGCAGTTGTTCAATTACAGTTTTACATTCACAGTTTGGCACTTTCCTCTATATTTAATGATAGTTTCTATGGCAGCTATATCATATAGTAGTCCGATTTTCATAAAATTTGAACCAAAACTCAAGAATGATAAAAAAAATGCTAAATTTGATGAAAATCTGTTGAAAACTGGCAAAGTAATATTTTCTTTTATAAAAATGTTTTGATCGTTCCTATGGCAGCTATATGATGTATTTGTCCAATCCGTACCGTTCCAACTTATATAAGAGTGAGAGTATATAGAAGTTTCATTACGATAGCTTCAAAACTAATTGTAGTGGAAAATTAAGATCAAGAATGCCTATGGTCCGTGTTGATCAACATCTAGTCAGTCGTCTTTTTTGTTTGGCGTTAAACTGTCTTAAAAGCGCGCTGTATAAAGTATATCATTATGGTCAAATTAAATAATTGTCCAGTTGCATAAAGTATACAAAACCTTAAGTTGACTATCCGTATTACCAATTTTCATAATTCGAGCAACATATCTACAAGTAATATAAGAGGTAACAGGTAAGTTCGACAGTCCTTCTCTGACTGGACACAACAAATGGTCCTTCGAGTCGGATTTCTACAAATAATATATCCCTTACTGGTAAATACGACAGTCGTTCTCTGACGGTACACAACAAATTGTCCTTTGACGCCTATTGGACAAACGTGTGTACGTATTGTCTAACGACTTCTTGGGCATTCACGTGCGGATCTTGACAGATACACATTAAGACTTTTGAAAAGTACAAGTGTAACATTTTAAAAAAGACACGACACGACACGACACAAACAAACTCTAAACTTATTCGCCAAGAATAACAAAATGCAATTTCAGTTGAAACTATAATAGAAACTGCAGCAGCGTCAATTCAAAATGTCCCACAGGGGTGGGACGAGAATTTGGAATCTGAAAGAAATCGTTTTTCTCAAAGATCCGTATAAAATGCAAAAATTCCAGCTCCAAATGGCACACTTAAAGAAGCAACAGCATGGCTAGACAAACAATTAAACATGAACTTCCAACATTTAGTGGCGATCCTTGGAATGGCCCATTTTTATAGCCGAGTATGAGAATAGCTCTCGAGTTTGTAAATTTACTTTAAATTATTGTCATTCAAAGATACTGACCAAAACAAAATAATTTGTTATTTGAGGAAATTCTAGAAAAAGTAAAAATGTCTAAAAAAAAGTCTTTTGTTAAGAATTTGCAAAACGATAAGCCTACAAAAGCTACCAGTCCCGACAAAATCCCGAATAGGCGCTGAGGCACTTTAACCGATTTTAACCGATTCTTAAGGCAAGGCATCGAAGTGGCAGAGGTTGGTATTGCTGCCGAAATCCGGTAAGCCTTTGGATGAACCTTCGCTGTTTAGGCCAATCTACCTTATAAACGGAGAAGTCAATCAGAGAGGCAGGGGACGCGCAATTCGTTTTCCGAAAGGCGAAGTCATTGGTCGATACCATCTCGAAGGTGGTATTAATCGCCACTTATTGTGACTTCTGATGTACGCAACGTCATTGACACGGCACGATGGAGATGCATCCTGGAGGCCCTTTTTGACTTCGGAGTCTGCTGAGGATGATGCGCAACTACTTTGCGAATCGCATTTTAGAGTTCGCGGAGCGGTGGAGCTCTTCTGTGGAGTACCTCAAGGGTCCATACATGCCCGTTGCTTTAGAATGCAACGTACAATGGAGTGCTGCGCCTCTCTCAGCCCGGACGTTCCCAGCAGTGAGCTTCGCCGACGACATAGCGGTGGTCGTGGTGGAGAATCAGCTCCCTAATGCTGAAATAACATATATCGAGCTTGCGATCTTTGCGTGTAGTAGGTTCGCTAGGGAGTAGACTGACCCGGAGTCCTCGGCTCAAGCGTCATGGTCGCTAACCTAGTAGCACTATTGCTAGCTAGCTAAGCTCACTGGAATACAGTGAGTAACTTCGCAGCAGCCATCAGGCTACGAGTCGAAGATGGCCATAGGAATGGTGCGCCTGGCTAATGTAGGTTCAGGAAGCATTGCTTAGAGACCGTACCGCGTTAGTTTCTTACCTCCTACTAGCTGTATCTCCAGGTCAGGACAATTGGTCCATCTATGTATCTCGAAATATAAAATATCAATCATTCAACGGTCCAGTGGCTAGTAAGATGTCTCTAGGTTGGTTTGTTCATGGAACAAACAAAAAAATTGTAAACACCCATTATTCATGTCACGTTTACAGCTGTGTAGAAAATTACGACACAATAGATTACATAATTGTCCATTGAAAATTAATTTTTGACTTCCTATGACATTCCAACATCACGTGACGACAAAAAATTTCACAGAAAAAAATTAACTAACGCCACTGACATATTATCGGTGTGGTGTCTTAAATAACAATAATCCAGATAAACTCAGAATAGATTTTGATGCAGCCCCCAATAGCCATTGTTATTATCCTAGTGATTTTCTATTGGTAGGTCAAAAAAAAAAAATCGAGCGTATTGCACAAAGAATTTTGTGGAGGGACACAAACCGAACAACGGATCCGGATGTCTACGAAATACAAGTTTTGATTTTTGAAGGTAAATGTAGCCCAAGCATAGTTCAACAAGTAAGAAACAGAAATTAATTATAATATCAGACCAATTATGACAAAGCCTGTAAAGACATTATAAGCCAACGAAATTAACAGTGCCATCAAATTAATCAAGGATGTTTTAATTTTACACACGGTTGGTTGTTTTGCCATGCGGAATTGGATATTTAACTCCACAGAAATTCTAGATCAAATAATAAAGAGCAACACAGCTAGCAAATGTTAAAATAAAAATCTGACTGAAGTGTTTTGGGTCTAATTTGGAATTATGACAAAAACATTTTTTTTATAATTTAAAATTTTCCAAATCACATTTCGAGACAACCAACTGAACGAAAAATGTTATAAAATTACCATTTCTATTTTCGACACTATAGGATTTCTCTCTTACTTGTTAATAGCAAATAAGCAATTTGGGACAGTGGTATCCATAAGGATGGCTATCATCATCATTATGACTACATCACGGGCGCACAATATGAAATTTTAAAAGTACTTTGTTTCCTTTAGGTATATAGCGGCAAATACATTAATGAATATTATTCCAAAATCCAATTCGTTGGAAGTCATTTTGATATCACGTAATAAAGTTTGTTTAAGAGAAACAGCTGGCTTCAGCTATCAGTGTGACAATTTTTGTGCCATTTCTCCAATTTATTAGGTCACACTGGTTACCGCTACCTACGTTCTTCTACCGATTTATCGTATGTAAACTATAAATTTAACTTTCTTAAAAGCGGAACATAATTTTATATCATTAAACAGGTAAATTCGAAGGTTATGCTCTGACTGGACACAACAGTCGAAGAAGAGTCCTTCACTGCTTTGCAAACGTCTGACTAAAATTCTAATACCCTGCAAAAGTTCAAATATATAAGTTGCAATACAACGAAGTAATATGAACTTTTATTGCCTTAACCATTATTATAATATTTCGTTCATTTTTTCGACCTCCCCTTCAACCGACCGAGGGATGCAGCCGTGTAACGTACGGCATGGTTGGGTTATAGAAAGACGCGTGAAAAGGAAAATAGTACGAAAAAAAAATTGGGGTACATTACGAGCAATACACTTTTTAGTTTCGCAAGTCTTTCAATGTCTACTATGTTATTAAAGAGGAACTTAAGACACTAAAGGTTTCATGTACTTCAAACTCATAGTAGAGAGATTAACTACTATATATATACGTTTTTGATGTTAGTCAGAGAACATGAAAATTGAGCTGATCTAGCAGATTCCCGTCACCGTGAATAAGATTATATAAAAAACGATAACGATCATCGTCCTACGTTTAGCTAGGGGGAAATTAAGAGAAGTGTACTAGCGTAAGACGGTACTCTTATGTCAACATCCCAAGCTAGACCCCCGAGGACAAAGAACATAAAGTTCTTTTAGACAGATTCAATGAGATTACTATGGACTCCGAATTGAGGACTCCAGAAGAAAAATACATGAATATAGAACAAACTAACGAAGTATAAGGAGTCTTCGCTACATGAGGAGAATTAAATTTCCTCGATTACTTTTTGAAAACTCCAAGCACCCCTCTGGCTTTTATAACCGTCCCAGAAATATGTACAAGACTTTTGGATCTATGCGGCCACCATAATCGTCAACAAGAGTTATTCTTTCTAAAGAGCAGTCATTAACCATGTAAGTGAGAAACACCGTAGAGACGCGTGAAAATGTCGTCATTAGCTTGACAGCACGCTTGTAAATTATTAGGACCCGATTGTAAGTCATACTGGCATGAACTATCCCTATACTGCAATCATAGTTTAACGTTATCAGCATACATAAGTAATCTAGATTTGGATAGATCAAATGTGAACCAAGGTGGCTATCTTGTGGGATGCCAGATGTGACACAGAGCCTATTGGATTGAGCACTTTCAAACAGAATCTTTTGAGTCCTGTCTCTAAGATAACTCGAAATCCACTTAGGAAGATCACCAGGAATTGCTATAGAATCGAGTTTCCTTACAAGAAGAAGAATTATGGGAATGCATGATGATTAAGTTCGAAATGGGCATAGCTAAAGAATATATCTGACTTGAAGTGGTTGAGGGAGAATGTGTTGTTTTGAAATGCTCCGCAAAAAGATCGCCGATGGTCTGATCAGAATTGTAAGCGAGGAAGGACATAAATTGGGTTTACGCTTTGTAATAGCTGTCTAAATGAAAGACGTCCACATTTGTTGAGTTATAATTTCAAACTGGCTTTATTTCGTGTAAGTCCGAGCTTAGCTGAACATGAAAAACGCATAGATACTTATCTCTAGAGCCACGCTTTGCCGCGGCTATCTGGTGACCCGAGCAGGAACCCTTCTCTGAGTGCGATAGGAGACATTTCAGGTACTCCGATAGCACTTTGAACTCTTTGAACAAATGCTACAACCGCTAACAGGCAGCCAAGCTACTTATTGGGTGTCATTAACATATATTTCGGATAACGAATACAATTAATATTTCTAAATTCATGGTACGAGAACAGTAATGTAGTCCTAAAAATAAATTTATGTGGGAACACGCTTAGTGTTAACAGATTTGTAAATCTATTTTGGGTCCTGCGCAAACTGAACGCTACAACGAGTCAAATAATTTGTATAACGTTAAGCGGTAAAGTTACCTCCTTCATTCACAGTTTTGAATTTTCCTCTACATTTAACGATCATTTGTATGGCAGTAATTCAAAATTCTGAAAAGTACCTATTTCTTAGAGAAGATGAAAATAAGTTGAAAACTGAAAATTAAAATTCTCCGATCGGTCCTATGGCAGCTATATGATATATTCCTCCGACCTGGCCCGTTGCGAATTATAAATTATTGAGAGCATATAAGAGTGACTATCTGTGAAGTTTCATTTAGATAGCTTTAAAATTGAGAGACTATTTAGCTTAGAAACGAAGACGGACAGTAGTACAGACGGACAGGGTTAAATCGACTCCGGTGTTGTTGATGATCAAGTATATATATCCTTTATAAGGTCGAAATTGTCTTCTTTACTGCGTTGCAAACTTCTAAAATTAGAACTAAAATAGGTCGTCAGTAATATGAAAGTATATGATGTAACAATAATTTTTTTACTCGCGAGTCACACGACTACCCCCTCAATCTTAACTCAGCATCCCAGGTTAAGCCTCGGAGGGCAAACAGTAAAAAGTTAATTTGGCTAGATTCAATGCGATTACTATAGACTCCGAATTGAGGACTCCAGACACAAGAACCATACTCCAATAAAGGGCGAACTAATGAAATGAACAGAGTCTTAGTTACATAAGAAGAATCAAATTCATTCGACCACCTTTTAATAAATCCAAGCATGCATGTGGCTTTGTTAACCATGTACAAAATATGCTCGGAGAACGAATGTTAATGATCTAGTCGGACACCTAGATTCGCTTCTGGTCAGGCGCATGATGGATTCCCTGTCAAGCAGTCGACAGGCCTCACAACCCTTTTGTCGAAAACACTTTTTTGGCAGTTCCTAATTGGTCAGACAATATTTGAGGCCATTTTCACAAGCCTTTAACCAATGTGCACTATATACACCGATAAAAACGGGAGAGTTAGATTAAGAGAGCAAGAGAAATAATAGAGCGGAAGAGCTTTGAACCCCTAAGCTGCAGCCGAAAGCAAACGACATTCAAGCGAAGGGGAAAACACAGGATGGGAACAAAAGGAAAGTAAGATAACCGTCTCAGCGCAAAAATAAAAGATTATTATTATTATTTACATGGAAAACATGCACGTGGTACCCAAGCGGTATATAAGATTAAAAAATTTAATTCTTGGAGGAAACTCCGGTGGCTTAAAATGAGTATAAAAAAAAAAAAAATTAAGAGCGCAAAGCAAGAACACGACCGTTCGTTATGAAGTGAACACAAATGGCCTTACATTAACCATTCCAGATATACATTAAAACTAATGTAATACATTTTATTAAGCGATAATTCAAATTAAAACTGTACGAATATTGATAATCCCATATGTCCTTTTGCATTCTATATTGACACTTTGCGTTCTCTGTGGGCTTTTAGAAAGCAAAAGTCAAAACAAACTGTTTTTTTTTTAAGAGATTGGTATCAAAGAAAAACATGCCTTTTTTATGACATTTTTCAATAAAAATAACCAAAATTGCGTTTATGAGTGTTTGTATTATTTCGACATTTTTTTTAGACAATGAAAAATTATTTAATCTTTATCAATTTGACCATTTTTTTTATGTAAACATGTAAAAAATACTCATTTTAAAGGACTTTTAATTTTTTACCGCGGTAGACCTTTCTGTAGAAATGTTCATATGATAAAGACGGCGAAGTTATTTTTTATTTCCATTGTTTTGCAGATTGTTCCAATGTCATCTATATGATGTATTAGTCCGATTTTCATAAAATGATTAATGAATTCTATAATAATATAAAATGACGATGTCTTTTATTAACCGATTGTTCCTATTGCACCTGACTTATATGCTAATAGGAATAATCAGAAAAAAATAAATGAAAGAATACTTTAAGTAAAAATTTTCAGACGGACGGACAGAAGGATATGCTATTGATGCTGATCAGGAATGTATATACTTTTTAATGCAGGCAATGGTTGGGTTCAATAGAACAATATGATGGATATCTTGCGATAGTTCTGCTTAACCCGTATGATCACTGATTATGCGGGAAGAGAGTACTCGTGGCGGTTTAGCGAACGGACGCGATTACTGTTATTCCGTATTAAATCAACTTCATACGTCGAAAAAAAATTTAAAAATTCAAAACATTGTTTTTCTACGAGGTCGATAAACGTATAAATGGTGTGCCTTATGTTGAATGTGAAATCTTTCGATCACGGTTATTTTACATTACTCCATTACAAGTTCTGAACTCATTCCTGGAACGTAGTTTTCAAATCTCTAATGAAATCTCTAATTAATGCGGCAGTGTCATACTAGTATGAGGACTATGTTTTGTTTTGGTCAGACGGTGTTGATAAACTTAAAAAGTACACTACATTGTAGGGTCAATGCAGCTACAAAGAGTCAAAGAGTTTGATGTAACGATTAAATTACTATGCATTAAATCGGTAGTTGGTTACACATACCTTCCAAATCGCACAATAGACCTTGACCCTTAATTGAGACCATAAGTGAGTTATCTGTTTCATATAACGAAATTATCATTGTAAAAACATTAATAGAGTCATCTTAAACGAAAGTCTCTCACTAGATAGTTTTGCGACATTAAGACTGTTCGCTGTGAATAAAACAACGCCCAAGTCTTTTAGTAGATACTGTAAATCTGACTTTATTTTTAAAGAGCTGGATAGGACAAAAATATATCATATAGCTGCCATAGGAACAATCGGAAAATTTTTAGGAAAAAATGTATAACTTTTCCAGTTTTTACACATTTTCATCAATTTTGAGATATAACCATTTTGAATTATTCTAGAATTTCGGATTTCACTTTATGAAAAACGGAGTACTATATGATATAGCTGCCATAGAAACGATTCAGAAGTTAATATCTTACACAACGCCTTCAATGAGACATACACGGTTTCATTCTCAAAGAAACAGTTTTCAGCATGGTGGAGCTAAGTGTTCTCAAAAAAAAAAAAACACTTTAATCCTTTAACACAAGTTATGTGTCCAACAAATGGGCAACTTACAAAAAAGAATGAAAACAAATATAAACAAGAAAGGATGCTAACTTCGGCAGTTTGTATAGCTTTGCAATTCACAAGGAATTGATGCAATATGAATTATATATATTTGTTGAAAAAAAAAAAAAAAACAATAAATTAATGCATTCTTCCCCTATCCATATATTCTATATTTTCAGTTTCACAGTTACAGTTTTAGCTTCACGGTGTTGCATTTTTCTTCATAGCTAACAACCGTGTGTATTTGAGCTATATCTAAAATATATGCAAATCTGCTGAAAACTGGAAAAGTTAGCTTTTTATACCCCTTCAGGACATTATAATTTAATTCAGAAGTTTGCAACGCAGTGAAGGAGACATTTCCGAACCTATAAAGTATATATATTCATGATCGGGATCAGCAGCCGAGTCAATCTAGCATGTTCGTTTGTCCGTTTCTACGCAACAACAGATTTTCATCAAATTTAAAATATAGCCATTTTGTATTATAGTAGAATTTCGGTTTAAATTTTATAAAAATCGGACTACTATTGCTGCCATACAAACAATCGGTACATATAGAGGGAAATGCAACTTCGTGACTGTAAATTGTTAACTGTAAACTGTAAATATGATATATACCGCATATATAATTTATATTAAATCTTTATCTTCTTCATCATAAATATGACGGACAGGCTAATGGAGCTACATATAAGATATAACATGGAGAGTTATCATCTATGAGATGCCCAACCTACACTCCGGATAATTTCGATAGGTATTTAGAGAGTGAATAGGTGCTGTCTGTGCTCGCGAGGCGGACGATCATAGCCGAACTGGAACTATATTTAATAAGTTTCTCATATAAAATATAAGTGCTTTAGAGAAACTAGGATCAGCTGAGAACCCAGAGAACCATTGAGTGGGCTATTCGACCACCGAGGTTACCACACGTCAGAAACCGTTAGTTTTTAGTAGCTTTGCAACGATAAATTAATGGCAGCTGATTTCCTCTGAACACATTACCACACAACCATCCCAACGATAGAGAGGCACTCACACCAAACAAGCTTCTAATCCGACAGCCATTTCTTTCTGTGCCATCCGAATGTATCACATAAGGAAGGGGCAGCAATATAAGTTTTACATATTTGAAGCGGTGGCACAAGTTGTCAGCGCTCAAGCGCAAGTTCTAGCAGAGACTACTTGAACAGTTTACATCAGAGGGTCAAGCCACAATGGTTTTACAATTATTTAAGCGGGAGAAATTATTAATGTCAATTTAACAAACAACGGACATAAGTTTCTTTAAAATGCGCTGTAAAATTAATTAATAGTTATAGTTAAATAGTTAAAAATAATTATGCTTTAAATATGTGTATTAGTTTTTAGTACTTACCTTGTTTCAAAGTTATACGTGGGCCTTTTGATGAACAAAAATGACGGCAAAAAGTCTATGAAAACGCGCTTAACCCAGGGAGCCATTCTATGAGTTTGGGGTGAACGGAAATGCACGTTCAGAACGACAACAGTCACGCAGATACTTTAAATCAATTATAAAATACATTATAAAAATATATATATAGTTTAAGCAATATTACCTTATAGACACAAGAATCATAGCAAATATTAGATATTTTCCCAATAATGGCACAACCAGTGATGTAGGAGGTATAATTTCAACCACCAAAAGAAAGAACACGTGAAGACTAATAAGAATTGAAATGGAGAGTGTAACCTTCAATAAAAAAAATATAATATTACTGTTATGGTCGTCATAGCAACTATTACACACCTTTTCTCCACTATCCGATGGTAAATAAAAAGTAAGAACGGTTAAAAAAGAAATTCCCATACACGGTATAATAATATTAACCGTATAAAAAAGGGTTTTTCGCCTCATCGTTATATTAAATGTTATGTCCAAGTAGGGTTCATCGCAACATGTGTAAAACTTTTCATTCCTGCAAAATATAAAAGAGTTATTAAACCGATTATATAAGAAATATAACATGGTACAAGTGTGTTCTCCGTTATTTTCTCGTCTAGTGTATACAAAAACCCTTAAAAAGAGCTTAAGAGCTAAGAATATATAAACATATACACCTAAAACTTCGCAATGGCACTGTCCGATTTTTAGACGTTATGATGCGGGAGTTAATAATTACTATATATATACAATTTTTTAATAACAAATGTTCAAATTTAAAAGAAGTGTTGGAAATGTACGCAGTTTGTAAGCTATTTGTTTACGTGAGGGGCCCACTGTGCCGCATCTGCTCAGGAGCGAGCTTTCGTTCTCCGGCTTGCTCTCGTTTCCCGAGTACCGACGATCTCCCGCTCCCGCTTTAACGAGGCAAAGCGACCGGGAGATCGGTTCTAAGCTTAGATTTAGTTTCGATTTAAGCAGTCTTATGTATGCAGCGGAATAAAGCTGACGCTGAAAACCCCCACGACGCCCCCGCCTTTCATTTCGGACCCCGACGGGTTATTTCTTCGTTTTGCGCCGTGGGACAAATTGGCCACCAGAAAACAGGATTTTCACCTGGCAGGATTCGCCCCCCCAAACATTTGGTCCTTCGAGCCGGATTTTTGTGGAAGGATATCCTCCAAATCACCGGCAAATATCCGCCAAGATAAGTACAACTTTTCCTTCTTCGCCTATCTTCACTGTCGATCTGCAACAGTGGGCCGAACACACAATTTCGGTCGCACTCTTGCAGATATTTCCTTCTTTTGCGTGTCAACTCCCAGTCCGAGTTTTCCTGACACCAAGGCAGTGAAGAATTACCATTTCCATTCGCCTCCGTTCCTCGAAAATTTCGATCGGCGACCGCCGATGTGTGTGCGTTGCCATTCTCCTCGTCGTCTCTTCCATTTTCCGTTGCCCATCAGCTTGCCAACGGCCGAGGCCTATGTGCAGCCATACAACGGCGAACTTTTTTTTGCACATACATGTGTACATATGCACACCGATCCGTGCATAGACAGTGAGCAGTAAAATAAGTGTAGCGGACAAAAGGAATTATTATATATATTATATATATATATATTATATATATATATATTATATCGGGCCGCTGGTGTGCGCTGTTTTCGGGAGTTTTACTCTGTTCGCAGAACAGTCCACCGCTGCCGCCAGATTTGTTTTCCTGACTTTTTGTGCCGTCTCCATACACAATTTTCTGTTCGCGCAGCTTAATACAGTCCACTCCTCGACGCTCCACTGTGCCAACACAAGCTCCTACCCATACTCCAACTTCTTAATTATATGCATGTATGATATTTTCTACCTCCGATTTCAGAAACCTACATACAGCCTCTGATATTATAAATAATTATGATTAATTAAACCTAAAGTACGCAAAGCGCCACCAATAAAGGCCCAACGCAAACGCGAGTGTTTAATTCCATTTCAATTTCGCCGCCGCAGAAGCCGTGTTGTTGTTGTTGCCGTTTCGTTTCTTGGGGCCCTCACATAGGCATCGCTTGCCGTCGGCATAACGCCGCGAGCTTTTAAGTCCAGCTCTTCGATTAAACAATTAAACAATTTGCGGCTTGCAGTTGATAACATTAACATTTGTTATACAAGTACAAGCATAACCGACATCCAAATTCAATCAACGCAGGTGCGACTGCGCTTGTTCTGTTTATTTATTATTTTGTACCCACTTCTCTACGGTCGAGGCCTATGTGCAGCCCCATATACACATACACACACACACGAATGCTAACATCTTGCACATCATAATTCCGTGCATATAAAAACCCCACCGTGAACAGTGAAATCGTGTTGCGGGAAAAAGGGGCATAATAAATATCGGACAGCCGGTGTGCACTTGTTTCGGTAGTTCACTCTGTTCGCCGAACAGTCCCCCGCTGCCGCGATATATTTTTTGTCGTCTTTTTGCCGTGTCCATACCAAATATTCCTGTTCGCGGAGTTCAATACAGTCCACTTCTCGACGCTCCACTGTGCCCGTACACATTGTTCCTATTACATGCATGCCCATATATTTCCAATATATTTTCGGCCAACGACTCCAGGAACTAATCCCGATACTATAATTTCAAAATTCAAAGTGAACGAAACAATTAGCAACAAAACACAAACGCAAGCGTTTTTAATTGTTTTCAACTTAGTCGCCGCAGCGGCCGTGTTGTTGTTGCCGTTTAGTTCTTTGGGTCCCACACATAGGCGCCGCTTGCCGTCGCCTAAACCCAGTGAGCTTTTTGTCCACGACCAAAAGCTGATGTTTTGATTCCACCTTTCCAGCGCTGAAATAGTTGAACATCTGCGGTTGATAATTTTCGAAATTAACCAATAGTTCAACACCCACCAATAAATCCAGAATTTGAATTTAATCCCGCACGGAAGCGACCGCGATTATTTTTCCCCATTTATTCAACCTAGCCGCTGCAGTGGCTACGCTGTTGTTGATGCCGTTCGGGTTTTCTTAGTCCCGCACCTACGCACTGCTTTGACGACGGCATAACCCACTGAGTTTTTATCCTAAACAGAAGCCAAGGTTTTATTTCCACCATTTCGGCTCTTAAATATTAATATTAAAAAAAATTCAACCTCTTCGTCGGACAATCTGTCCGCTCCAACGCCTGCACTCCAGCGGCAACAATTAAATTGACTCTGCCGCCACAATTCATTTTATTAATTGTTATTAATAAATCGGCGCTCAAATTATTTCGGCATTCCGTTATTGTTCTTTGTAATTTTTTTTAACTACGGCCAACCTCTGGCCCAAATTTTTCCGCCCGGGACTAGTGTAAACGAATTTCCAATCCGCATCTCCGTCGCCGTCCCAGCTGATTCCGAGGCCCACTACCGTAATTCCACGAGCAGTTAACAAATTTCCGTGAATTCTTCTTCGAGACTCACTTATTCCACCGCAGAAAGATGGCTCAAACCGCAGTTGACATTGCGTTAAGAAAGTTTATTGGCACAACTGACCGGGTAAATCACTTTGTGTCACACATTCACACTTCCGCCACTTCCGAATCGGCAAATTTTTCTCCCTTCATAATCCAAGTCCATCGCAAGCAAATTGGAGCCTTGTGGGAAAAGGTGGAAGAGAGCTACGAGAGCTGCACCGATCTTTTTTCCGTGTCCGCTGATAGTACGTCCGCCGCGACAGTGCTTGAATCCAAATACAACGATTGTTACTCCGTCTATTCAAGATGTGTTGCCCAACTTCAAGAAACAGCAGAGAAGGACGCCTCCCAGTCCACTCAGACTTCCGACAGCTTGCCACCACCCCCTTCCGAGGGATGTTCTCTGCCACCGGTGGACACTGAAGTTTTCGATGGTGACTATCTTCGGTGGCCCACGTTCAGAGACCTATTCACTGCGATATATATTCACAACTCGCGTCTCACCCCGGTGGAGAAACTGTTCCACCTACTATCCAAAACAACTGGCGATGCGCACACCATTGTTTCCAAAGCCCCGCTCACAAATGACGGGTTCGTCTCAGCTTGGCGAAGCCTCACCGACCGCTTCGAGAATCGGCGGTTGTTGGTCAATAGCCAGTTGAAAATCCTTTTCAACATCCAGGCTATCTCCTTAGAGTCCGGAGGCGCGCTGAAAGAACTACAAGGTACCATTCAAAGCTGCCTGGCAGCCTTAGAGATGTCTTCGATTCAAGTCGAAGCTTGGGATTGCATCCTGGTCTATATGGTGTCCACCAAGCTTCCCAAAATCACACTTTCGCTGTGGGAGCAATCCATACACAATAAAGCCGAAACTCCAACTTGGAAAGAGCTAGACGCGTTTCTGACCGAACGCCATCGTACACTGGAGGCCATCGACGACGTCACGCCTGCCAGTTCAGGGCATTTCCAGCCGAGGTCGGCTACTAAGAGCACCCCACAGGCCCGCCTTCATTCTTCCGATTTCAGGGTGATTCCAGCACCCAGAAGGTGTGACCTGTGTTCCGGGAAAAGCCACCCCCTGCGTAAATGTCCCCGTTTTCTCGAGATGACCGTATTCCAGCGGTCAAATATCGTCCGAAGAAAGCAACTCTGCTTGAATTGCTTGGGACGAGGTCACCAGTTGCGGGATTGCCCAAGTTCCCACTCCTGCCATACGTGCCGCAGACGGCATCACACCTTGCTGCATCCCAGCAACGGTTCCTCCACCGTTCCGATTACTACTGAACCTTCGAACCCAGTAACCGCATCGATCCCAAGAATCTCGTCGTTCTCCGCTCGAGTTTTAACTTCCAATTCCGCCAATTACTGGGTTCCATACGATGGCATCAAAAGCAGGCGTACCTCAGGCACTCACTCCTACAGCTGCCGAGTCTGCAGCGGAATACATCCGCTTCGAAAATGCCAAAAGTTCCTCATGCTTAGTGCTGAGAAGAGGCTCAGCACGGTGTCCATCAACAGTTACTGTTCCAACTGTTTGGCACACGAACATTCCCAAGGCAAGTGCCGTAGTGGTGACCGATGCAAGACGTGCAATCAAAATCACCATACGCTCCTGCATATGCCTGGAAGTCCAGTTCCAGCACCCCGATCGCAGCATCGGATCACATCGTGCTCCTAACTCGCGTTGTACTGACCACTCTTCTAACTGATATATGTTTTCCAGAAGATGCCTTCGCTTCGCACTACGCAAAAGTTTCGGGGGCAGACGTACGAGAGGTCCAGTCCAACCAATGCCGAGTCTGCCCCTGAACTTCATCCGCTTCGGACATCGACGTCTCTCCAGGACAATTCGCCACTCCCCGGCATTCCTCAGCCACTCCACGGCATTTTTTTCCGCCGCTCGCCAGGATACCCTGATGACCGCGGCAACGACCATTTAGCAATCCGAGTGATTGCAAGGGGGGGCAGGATGTTTACGTGAGGGGCCCACTGTGCCGCCTCTGCTCAGGAGCGAGCTTTCGGTCTCCGGCTTGCTCTCGTTTCCCGAGTACCGACGATCTCCCGCTCCCGCTTTAACGAGGCAAAGCGACCGGGAGATCGGTTCTAAGCTTAGATTAAGTTTCGATATAAGCAGTCTTATGTATGCAGCGGAATAAAGCTGACGCTGAAAACCCCCACGACGCCCCCGCCTTTCATTTCGAACCCCGACGGGTTATTTCTTCGTTTTGCGCCGTGGGACAAATTGGCCACCAGAAAACAGGATTTTCACCTGGCAGGATTCGCCCCCCCAAACACTATTAATCTATAGTTACCTACGTGTAACTGCATATCGTTTTTGCAAATGGATGTCTTCATAATTGTGTATCTTCCTATCACTCAATAAACAGCAAAAAATCCCTTACTAAGTTACTAACGCATGCTTTTCCTAAATGCTCGGAGCAATATGTTCATTGTTTGAGGATTGCATTGCATAAAAATAATTTTTACTCCAGTTTTATTGACGATCGGACGTTTTAAGCTAATATACATCACTAGTTGGTCTATTAGCATCGATGCGCTCATCGTAAAATTTTTCGAGAAAAAATAATAACTTTTCCAGTTTCTAACATTATTATCTAATTTGAGATATAGCCTTTCTAAAAATATCTACAATATGTATTTAAATTGTATAAATATCGGATTGCAATATAATATAGCTACCAAGGTAACTTTAGGGAAATTAATCCAGCAAAAATTATAACTTCGATATTTTTATTCCCTTGCACGGTATTATAGTTTTAGTCAAAAGTTTGCAACGCAGTGGAGGAGTCATCTTTGACCATATAAGTATATATGTAAATTCTTGATCAGCATCAACAGTCGAATCGATCTAGCCATGTACATCGTCCGTTTCTACGCAAACTAGTCTCTCAGCTTTCAATTTATTTTATTAAATTTGAGATAAAGCCATTTTATATTATTCTTGAATTTTGGTTTTAATTCTATAAAAATGGGTGTTGTGGGTTCTGCACAAACTGAACCCTACAACGAGTCAAATAACTAAAATGTCCCCGGCGATTGCCATGTCAGAGCACATGTACAGATCGGACCATTTAATTTCGGATATTACAATACTTAGCTTTTGGTAGTCAGCTATTCGAAAACAGCGGACATTGTCAGCTTTTTGATTAGGTTTAATTCTTATGAAAGTTTGATGGTAAGGATCTTTACGCCTATAGGATCAAAGACGAAGCAAATATCAATTAAGCAGTTTAATGAATTATGCACATGGTTAACTTAAGATAAGGACAAATTTGACACACCATCAGAAGACCAACTGGAGCTGTTATATTAAAGTCCCCCATAGCCAATAGTTGGTCCCTATCTGAAAGCCTTTTGCAAACGGCCCGAATTTCCGAAAGGTGTTTCCAAAAAGATCGCTCAAGAGATATAAGTAAAACTACCTGGAAATGATAGTTTCACACAGATAAATTCTATATCCGTGAAATCTTCAAACATCACCAGTTCCGAGATAAGGCAGGAGTCAACAGCAATTAAAGGGGAAAGCCGGTCTCATCTATAAATTGTATACTTACCCGGACGAATTTCGGAGCAGAGTATCTCCGGCTGTTTCAGTAAACACAATTACCTGGGATACAAAAGAAAAGCTATCAGAATACAGCTTCGAGAGATTGCTGCGTAAGCCCTTAGTATTCTAATAGGAAAGATGGAAGGAAGGGGTTAGTTTTTTGGGACTGAAGGTACAACAGTGGATACTGTAGCTTGTGCCGGCCTGGGTAGTTGTACTCCCAAAGGCCGTGCTTATTATTCGCTTTGCGAAAGTTGACCATAACATCCTTTAATTCGCTCCTGGTCTGGCGCATGAAGGACAACATTTCCTTCTCAACTGATCGACTTCGGCTTCACAGCAATAACGCAATACCTTTTTGCTGGAAATTGCATCAGCTATGCGACCTGTGACCTCAATGAATTTTGCAATCACTACCGCGTCGCAAAGCCAGCAATGGAGACTCGGCTGATCAGCCGAAACACCTTTACGGCAGTTTTTAATTGCGCAGATAGTACCTAAGGACATATTCACAAACCCTTGAACCACCGTGCACGATATCAAATCCTAAAAAAACACGGGAGAGCGGGAGAGTAAGAGAGAGAGAGCAAGAGAACAATTGCGCGTGAGCGGGAGCTTTAAACCACTTAGCTGCAGTCAAAAGCAAACGGCACTCAAGCGAGCAGAAAAAAAAAGTTGAGAACAAAAGGAAAGTAAGAAAATCGTATGAGCACAAAACTAAAAGTAGTAATAAATACATAAATACAAACTACACAGAAAAGCACATGCATGCGCAATAGCTAAGCGGTGTATGTAATTAATAATATTTAATGAAGAATTGAAAGAAACCCCGGTGGTTTAACACAAATATGAAGTGAAGCTTTTGAAGCTTTTGGTACAGGTTTCCTAGGCAATTCTACTTTTTTTCTTTCATTGCGCAGGATTTTTGTCAACTAGTTTGTCTTGTAGTGACTTTTAATATATTTCCAGAAAATTTTTGTAATTGTTGAAAGGTTATTTTTGATAACGCCTCGATCACAAAATGATCTTTGCCCTTCAGATACAGATTCAGATTCGACTGTACAGTTATATTCCTCAAGTTCAAGTCTCATTCGCGCGTCTGTGATCAGTTTTGACAGTGAAGTATCTACCACAAACGTACGGTCTGAAATAAGTTATTGCTCAGTAAATTACTGCCAATTTTTGTTCTGTTGTGCTTTTATTACTTTCACCTTTTTTTAACGATCTTGATGCATATGCAACTGGAAGTTACAGTCCATTTTTGTTTTGAGTTAAAACTGCTCCACGTGCTGGCATCCGTTATTATTCAAAATTCTTTGAAAAATCTGGGTATTGTAATAAGTTTAGGTTTATTACTGCCTATTTGAGATATTCGAAGGCATTCTGGCAATCAGCTGATCAATCAGAATAAAATATCTTTTTTACATAATCTTCTTATGTGACGGGAATATTCGGCGAAATTTTGGATATAATAATTACAAAAATCAATAAATCGTCTAGCCCTATCCGTATCATGTGGGGCTGGGTAGTTTTTGATGACGTCGTATTTTTTGTGGTCTGACAAGATTCCTTTATCCCTGCATTTGTTCAATTTGATGGAAACCAGATATTAGGTCTAGACAAGAGAAGTATTTCGCTCTTCCTAGTTGATCTAAAATATCATCAATTCTAGGTAGTGATATTTATCCGACAACAGTTTCTTTTATTAATCTGACGATAGTTAATTGCTATTCGCCATTTTTCTTGTCAGAACCGGAAAAAGATTTCTTCGGAACTAACAAAAGTGGGATATTTTATGGGGATACAGACGCTTTTGCTATTTTATTGTCGATTAATTTTTGTACCTGCACATGTATTTCGACTTTTTTATTATAGTTAATTGCTATTCGCCATTTTTCTTGTCAGAACCGGAAAAAGATTTCTTCGGAACTAACAAAAGTGGGATATTTTATGGGGATACAGACGCTTTTGCTATTTTATTGTCGATTAATTTTTGTACCTGCACATGTATTTCGACTTTTTGATTATGAGGATTTTTGTAATTTTTTATATATACATGGGTTCATCGCCCTTTAATCTTATCTTCTGTTTGTAACAATTATTTGTGCTTATTGATTCGAGGCCGAATATATCACAATATTGAGTGCATATCTGTGCCAATTTTGGGGTAACATTTTTCGTTATGTTAGACAAGACAGTTTTTTCTCTTAATTCAGGATTTATTATTTTAAAAGTACTGGTTGTATTCAGTAATCGGACAAATGTTTTTGCAACTGTGTTTGAAAAAAAATGTCTGGTTGGGATTCGTACACTATCTTCATTTGATGACTTGTGAAGTTTTCGGACAACTTGACATCTTGCTGGTAGAATTATGGAATTATTACCACGGCTGTATTTTATTTGAACATAAATTGGGAAATTCCCATTTTTGATCTTAAGTTAAGCCAATCTTCAGTGTGATTGAAGATGCCTATTATTCCATTACAAAGTACACGATTTTCACAATTTTTAACAATTATTTTTGTCATTTTTGCTTTAACCATATCAGACGTTTCACCGACGATAGTAGATTGAAGTTTTTGTATTTTTTCGTTGATAGTAGTCGTCTTCCACCTTGTATAAGATGATCCTACTATTTTAGATTTAAAAACCTCAACGGCTAATTCTTCAAATGATCCTTTTTTCAAATTGACCAATAAAGTTATGCATAGCATTTAATATGTCTTTGATATATGCCTATTGGGAAACAATTTCGTTACTCATAATTAAATTGTCGATGTTTCTTCCTCCACGGTATTTATTGACTCCGAATTAGAGATATCTTTATCATGCTCTTCTCTTATTGTTAATGTCGCAAGAGTAGTTACATCGTGCAGATCTTTTTCTTCTATTGACCTATTCTGACCGATTGATTCAAGTTCCGGTTCTACTAGTTCAACTTCTTTGGGCTGACTTGGTTCAGGTTTTCTACTTTTATTAACAATGCAGTATTTAAGCCGTAATAATTGAAATGTCCAATTTGATTTTTTTTTTTTAATCGAAGTCTGATCACATGTCTTGATACCTGAGACCAATTCGTTTCTTTAATATTGTGTCTATCATCTATTAATTGGCGTGCTTTATGGAAACAATCAACAAATGTTATATCATGCTTAATTACTTTGGTTTTTTAAGCGGCCTGTTTTGTACAAGACGTTTGTTTGAATTGTCAAATTTTTTTTTTATCTCTGTTAGTAATTTTTTTATTTCATTCCTTTCCATTAGTGGAATTTAAAATGTTGCATAATTATGGTAAACTTTTAAAATTGCATTTATGCATTTTTTTTTTATAAAATTAAAAATAATAATCATAATAGGGATTAGTAAAAAATTTTGTTTCCAAATTTTGACCAAGTCATTGGCCTGACTTTGGAATCTTTTATGTACTTTACTTTACACTTGTAAATTTTAATAAATGCATTTGAGAACATTAGAACCTCTATTGTTACCAATAAAATTACAATCATTTCTGTATTTACTTTTTTCTGATTCGATTTTTTTCACAACGTTTGCCGTTGAATCGACAACATTTGTGTCTACAAGACCCATTTTGGGTATTTTTATCAAATCTTTTGTTTCTAGTAAAATGTCATGTACATCTGGCCTATGAGATTTATTATTAATTTGTTATTTATTCTGGCTCGAAGAAAATTAAATGTTCAAACTTTAATTATGAGTTTTACAGTTGATTTTCTTTTGCTTAAATTTCTTCTTGTTCCTCCTCGTTTACCCATTTGTCGCACTCTACTCACTCAAACACATTTTTTTTGAGTCGTAGTTTTCTCTAAATTTTCCTCAATTTATCCGGCTTCAATTGGGTTGCATTTTAGCTCAGGTTTTTATTTTTTGGTTATTCTTCCTGCGACAGTCCTCCATCCGAAGAGGTTGTTTATTTGTCCATCCGAAGATTGCAGCTCATGGTCGCCATATAAAGTTTGTGTCGCCATATAATGTTCGGGTGTTTGTAGGTCATTCTTGGTAAGCCCCCAGATTCAGCATAAGAAGCATTCGTTAGGTTCAGTGGCTCTTTATTGATTCATTTGGCCTATATCTGTAGAGATAAGGCGGTGCTGTTGTGCTCCCGAGAATGCCGGCAGCGGCGCGGCAACATTTATGTAGAACTTATAAGTGTATAAAGTATGAATTCCGTGATACAAAGAGTGGCAGGTTGCGGTCTCTCAGTTCCAGATGTGTGGTCACTGTCATGTCAATGTCGTCACAGGTTATGCTGCAATTGGGTGCCCGGCGTTGACGGACAAGGATACTTGCGATATATGTAACTTTATTTATAATAAAATGTACTGTCCTTGTCTGAGCGCAAAAGTATTCTGATTCTTAAATCTAAATATAGCTTAAGCCATAGCCGGCACAGCCGGCTACTAGAGGACAATTATGCTGATCCTGCATTCTGGCAAGACAACAGCACATTGTAGCGACACAATACACGGAGCACTGACCGAACTATTTATTAGGTCAGCACTTTGTTTATGCGACCGCTGATCAGTTACTTAACAACTTAATTTTGTCAACGATCTTCTGGATCTCCTTCGAAACTCGTCACCTCCTTAAATGCAGGAACAGGAGGGTGGAACCGTTGAAGACCAGGCAGACTAACATTCCGATAGCAAACCACGTTTCGGATGACTAGCCGCCCTCCATGTCATTCTTGACCTCTTGTATAGCTCTTAAGTTAATTTCGTTAATTCGGTGCAGCGATGGTAGGCTCAGTACCGGGTCATGCCCAACGATGTCCAAGAGCGGTGATACAGCGACGCCCGGAACTTTGTTAAGTGTTTGATTGCGGTTCACATATCGAGTATTGTTAATCATCGCTTGATGCTCGAAGGTTAAGTCCCACGCACCTTAATTTCTGGCCCTTCATCTGTACTTATTCTTGCCGGCTAATCATTGATGATCTAGACTCGTTCGTCCACAAACGTAATCGGCTTTAGGTTGCTTGGCTGCGAGAGGCATTTGGCTGAGCCACCGGAATGTAGTCCCTGGGCGAAGGTGTCATGGCCCGTGGTCTACGAAAGGCAGCGTAACTGGTGCTGGCGCAGTCCTTTATTGCGATGATTCCCTCGTTGCACTCAGCTACAATGTCCTCAGTCAGTAGTAGTACATTGTGATTGTGTGTTACAGGAAAGATGTTGAACCTTCTACAAATCGATTTTATATTCGGATATTCAATTAGTACATAAATAATATTATCGGACTGGAGGACCCTAACGTTCGATACTTCCATAAGGCTTGCTATAGGTATTACTGTGGGATGGTTAATTAATAACGACTTCAAATCATTCTGGTCCAAAATTGTTGGATTTACGATATTAGACTTGGCAAGAGTGAGTGTAAGCATCAAATTTTGAATTTCTGTTATTAATATTCTATTTCTAGCCAGCAGCGTTTCGTACAAATGCAATGTATCTATTACGTTATTCTTTACTTAATTTAGGATTTTATTGACAGTGCCTGTTAACTGATTTATTTGTTTTTGCTTTGCAGTGTTGATGATTATCTGTCTATTGTTTGATTCCACTATTTGAGCCGTTTGTTTAATTCTGTCAAGATCTGTTGCATCAGGCGAGCCGGCCACAACCTTTAATGCAGTGCCTAAGAAATTTAAACTCCTAGCCATTCTGTGATGGACTCCTAATACGGACAACTTACTCCTTGCATAGACATCTAGTAACTTTCTCATATGAGATTGGGGAAACGTATCGGACAGCTTTGTTGTTTCTTTTATTATTCCGGCTGGGTCTGTCAAGTTGCTTATATGTCTCATGTAACTATATTTCTCCGATACCGATATTTTGCCGTCCACGACCGGAATGTACTTGGAATGGGAGTAGTCGGTGATCCGAGCGTTGACCATCGCTACTAGGAGGCGGAGAGCGCTTGAGATCCTGTAACGACGCATTACTATTATAACTGCTGTTGTGCGTTCTTAACTATAAAGGTGTTTGTTGAAGAAATGTGTTTTTTGTTGTTGTTCTGGAGATGCTGAATCCAACGTGTTAATTTAGGTTGTCTTTATGGACCACCCTCCCCCTAATGAGAACTGACGTCCCCAGGTCAGCCTGGATTTTTTCTTCAGAGCACAGCAGTGTTAACTTGTTGCCTAACCTTTTATTGGCTTTTAAGTATACTTTTTCACCTACTTCAAATACCCTGTTCTGTCTAGCAGGGTTGCATCTCTCAAGCTGAGATTGTTGTGCCTTAGTTATCTTGTCCGAGATTTGCTGCCTGAAATCGCTAGGAGCAGCGTGAATTATGTCAATGTAATATACTACAATATACTGAATTGTGGCTAGTGCGATCAATTCTAGCGCGTCGGCAATGCCTTTATCGAGTTTCATGCACCTGGCAATTTCTATCAATGTGCTATGAAATCGCTCAACCTGGCCATTTGACGTGCTGTGGAGTGGAGGAGCATTCGCGACATCGATGCCAAACTGGTTTTTGAGTAACGAAGTAATCGTCTCAGAGTTAAAGGAAGCTTCATTATCGCAGTATATGGTTTTAAGTCTTGGAAATATATTTATCAACTGCAAGATCGATGACATCGGCTATTGTTCGCGATGCGATGTATTGCACAATTGCTAACTTGGAAAACTTGTCGATGCAAGTTATTTGTTGAGAAAATATCGATATGCATGATTTCACCAGCATATGAAGGTTTTGGTGTTACCCCAAGCTCCTGTTTCTTAGGATGCGGTCGTATTTTGCCTTATGGCAGATTTTGCAATTTAATACAACCTCGTTGGATATCCTCGTCATTTTTGGAAAATAGTAATCGCGCATGACCTGCTTAACATTTTCTTGTGCGGCTCTATGGGCGCGATTGTGCTCGTTGGCGATTATCTCTACCTGCTCTGATCTGTCTGTAATGTCTGACACAAAATATTTGCAGTGCCAAAATTTAGTTGTTGAGTATAGTGACACCATCGCCAAAGTTGGTAAGTCACAATGGATGCCGTTGACTACATCCGGGTTTACAATGAGTTTGAGGGATTCTAACAATTTATCTTTGTTTACAAAATGTATTATATGGCGGACTTTCCTGCCGAAGATTATTAAGTTACGCTTTAGAGGGAATTGGGCTTCTTCTAGAATTATTTTATTACGGAAGCAATTTAATGACTTTTCCGTGGTCTCGACTGTGTAGGTCAGCGACAATTCGCTGTGAATAATTGCTGCATCCGACTGTGCTTTGTCTTGCAATGCGTTAACATTTTGCATGGACAGCGCGTCAGCGACATAATATTCCTATTCTAGTTTATAGTGGATGCGTACATTATGTTTCTCAATAAAGCCTTTCCACCTTTTGAGCTTTGCATTTGTGTTCTTTTCAGAAACTGCAAATGTGAGAGGTTGGTGATCAGAGAAAATGTTGATTTCTCTGGTCCCATACAAATAATGCTGTAGCTTACCCAGGGCCCACACAATTGCCAATAATTCCCTTTCGTTTGTAGCGTAGTGCAGTTCACTTTGCTTCAAAGTTCGCGAAATCATCGTGATTGGTTTCCCTTCCTGTGATAAGACTGCTCCGATACCACTTCCCGAGGCATCTGTGGTCAGATCGAATGGTTTCTTTAAGTCTGGATACATAAGTATGCAATCTTCCGACGCCAAAATGTTCCTAAGCCCCTCAAACGCGCTGCGCTGTGTTTCGTCAAATTCAACACGTACCTTTTTGGACATGTGTTTACTGACTGAGCCATTTTCGCCTTTCAGGATGTCAGTCAATGGCCTCGCAATTGCGGCAAAATCCTTGACGAAGGCTCTGCAATAGCTCGCATGGCCAAGAAATGACCTGAGAGCAAACAAATTTTTGGGCTCGGTATATTCTTGAATTGCCCTAACTTTCTCAGGATCGGTCTTTACACCGTCACGGGTCACAATGAATCTTAAGAACTCAACACTTTTTTTAAAAAATTTAGTTTTCTCTTGGGCGACTCTCATGTTAGCATCGCCCAGGCACTTTAAAATTGTATAGATGTGTTGGACATGCTCAAGTTCACTTTGTGAAAAGATTATTACATCATCAACATAAACGTAAAATATCTTGTCAATATGTTCTCGTAGAACATCATCAATGGCTCTTTGGAAGATGCTTCCCGCATTCTTCAAACCAAAGGGCAGGCGAAAGAATTCGTATTTTCCGCCGTTTACCGAAAATGATGTTTTTTCCCTGTCCTGTTCGGCTAGACAAATCTGGTGGTATCCAGATATAAGGTGTAGTGTTATAAAAAATTTGGATTTCCCAAGGTTCGCTAGAATCATTGGAATGCTCGGCATAGGGTACCTATCGGCCATAGTGATCGTTTAGTTTCCTAAAATCTATCACCAGACGCTTATTATTATTTACATTGGCGTCTACTAGTTTTTTGTCAACAACCCACTGGGGGATATTGTATGGGGACCTCGATCGCCTAATGATGCCGTTATTTAACAGTTGTTTAATTTCGTCATTGACAAAATCTGCTACGCCCATAGGATATGGGTATAATTTAGAGTACACTGGATCATTATTCTCATACTTAATGAATCCAATAAGAAAAATGGGCTCGATTGGCCGAAAATCCTCATTGTACATCTCTTCTCTACTGACTGGAGCCGCGGATCGAACTCATAGTGAAAGGGGAACCGACATCTACTACGTTTTTTAACTCCTTTACGGGTCTCACATAGTTTTTGGCCGCCCCTGTGTCAATCAGAAGCTTTAATTTTTGATCAACCAACTGTCGTTCGACATACGGCAGTTGGGATCGTCCCCTAAAAAATTCAACAAATCGTTATTGCATGAAGAACCGTTGTCGTCGCCATCTACTTCTGTTACTGCGGCCGTAGCCGCGCTCTTGTACTCGTTTCCCCCACTACTGGCGGCCTGCTGAGTCATATTGTTAACTCGCTGGCGCCACTGGCCAGTTATGCGCTCAGAAGAGTTGCGACGCTTTTAATTACGTGGGCCTTCAACCCGATCCTCATTGTTGAGGGGAATGCCAAAATTAGTTAGCGGCACCATCAGGCTCATGAGACATAACAATTTTATTCGTGACGAGCGTTAGTCCCTTTTCAACCTCGTCATAGTATAGGCTTAGGTCACCCTGTCTGACCATTTCTAGCCCTTGCCTCAGCATGCGTAGGGAAGTCTTGTCGGCATATGTGCAATCCAGTCGAGCAATTATCGCATCGAAGTTTAGTACTGTGTCATGCGACACTAATAATGCCCTAGCTGTTCCTCTGACTTGGTTTCTGATTATAGTCACCGCTTGGTAATGCGCCTCACTGCGTGCATATGGCTTAAAAATTTCATATGGCTGACTGCCTCCATGATACGTACTCATCTTGAGCACCATCAAATTCGGGAACATATTTCACTATATCAAGCTTTACATTACATCGGACATTTGGGTCGATCCTAATCCTTTGATAGGCCTCATCTTGTGGTACCTCTATCCTCAAGGCATTAACTTGCTGCTTCAAGGTTGCCAACTCGGCTTAAAATCCCTGTGTCAAACGCGCTTCTTGAGCGGCAAATGCTGTGCTAACTGCATTTTGCACTAGCGTATTTAGCTGTTCTGCATTCATTTCTGTATTTTTTCGTACACCTACAGAGTGATAGTCTTCGATTAAAGCTTTAAGGCTGTCTTCGCTATCGTCACTATTGTATTCTTGTTTATTATCTCTAAAGCCGTTTATTAATTAACAAACCACTTACATTTCTCTGAGACTCTCAACGTCTTTCGGTCGTTAGTCAAATCATCGTTGGGCGCCAACTATGAATTTCGAAGACTGGCAGGTTGCGGTCTCCCAGTTCCAGATGTGTGGTGGTATGACAACTGCGGTTCAAGACAGCGATTGTCGTCACAGGTTATGCTGCAATTGGGTGCCCGGCGTTGGCGGACATTAACCACTATAATTGATAACGCGACACAATCTATACCATACTTGCTATATATGTAACTTTATAATAAAATGTAGCTTAAGCCATAGCCGGCGCAGCCGGCTACTAGAGGACAATTATGCTGATCCTGCATCCCGGCAAGACAACAGCACATTGTAGCGACACAATACACGGAGCACTGACCGAACTATTTGTTAGGTCAGCACTTTGTTTATGCGAGCGCTGAAGAGTTACTTGCTCATCGCTGCTGATAGTGAAGTGGTATACACATGGAGTATATGTGTTGATGAGCCATAGGAATATGCAGACTTATGCACAATTTTTATTCAAGGCATAACTCGGGTGATCGTATTATGGTCAGCTCAAACCAAGACTTGGGTTTACGGAAACACTGCAACATAGTGTTACAGTGTGTCTCCCTTAGGTACTCTTGGTACCTTAGGCACTCTGGACAGACGGGCCTACATACTAGCAAAAATCAGATAGAGAATAAGTGCAACGACCTGAAAAATATCTAAGATCATGTGCAAAGAATGCAATGACAAACTGAGCCACTAAGTGCTGCGTCAACCACGGAGTGATTACAGAACGCTAGTGAGAATTCTAACAGGACACTGTCTGGCTGCGGCACATGCAGTCAAGCTAGGCATCACCCACAATGGCAACTTTAAGAAGTGCGATGAATCCGAGGAGACTGAAACCTTGGTGCATCTCATCTGCAGGTGTCTGGCCTCAGTACTGGCATCACTTACAGATGCCCCCAAAAGGATACCAGGTGAACTACTTGCCTTCGCCAAAAACACTAAATCAACAAGGGGCCATATTGGCCTATTCGTGGCTTAACCTAACCTATACATATAATTTATATTCAATTATTTTCTAATGATCGGCCTGAAATCAGCAAGGGTTTACGAACTTCGGCGTGCCGAAACTAGCTTCCTTCTAGTTTAGGGTTAATTTACATATTTTCGTGTGCGCATATGATTCCCAACTGGTTCTAACATCCCTGCCATGACGTCACGGTTGCCAGCCAACTGTTAAATATGTACATATGTATATGCTATTACAGACGAAGCAAGTGCCAACTTATTAATTTAAGGAAAATTACCCTTAAATTAAAAAAAAATTAACAATAAATCACAAAATTTGCTAAGCCAAAATTTTATTTTTAAGATTATACTATTGTCAAGTACACCTAAAAGGATGACAAACTTTCTCCTATTTTAATCGTTACTTGCCCTAAAAAAAAATATTTTTTTAAATCAAGAAAAATTGCTTTTGAATTTAGAGAGAAAAAGCTCATTTCAACTTCAAAAAATTAGAACATTTTTTCTTAATGGAAGAAAAAATTCACCTACAATTTTAGAAACGTTTTTTTTTCTCCTATGTTTAGGGCAAATTGCCAAAAAACAAGAATTTTTTTCCACAGTCAAGAAAAATCTCCGTAGATTTGAGGAAGTTTTATTCCTGATTTTAGGTCCAATTTTTATTTAAAGGCAAATTTCTAAATATACTAACGAAAAATAGCATTCTTATGGCGATTATAGATAAGCAGAAGCAGTCACGATGTAGGAAAAAGAGAAGTTACGTAAGTGCAATAATAAACATTGTGGAATACATTCTGACCACAGTAATGCATTTGACCCCGTCAATTACCATATTATTAGTATCAAACTAAGACTGATTTTTCAAGTACCGCAGTTCGGTTCATAGAATCATATTATTGTGGTATGCTACAAACAGTTGTTTCCGGTGATCGAACTCACTCGATCGAACGTGGTGATCCCCAAGGACCAGTCATTGACCGTTGTTGCCAGATTTGCCTAGTCTTTTATCTGATTTGAAGTTCACTTGTATACAGACGATGTGCAAATTTAAGTTAGCAGTTCTATATATATATATGTTAGTAGTTAGTTAAACATAAATGTTAGTTTTAATAAAAAAATGATTAATGTAATTGATAAATGGGCAAGAGGTAATGGCTTGAGTATTAACCCAACTAATTGAAAGTGCATACTTATTGTAAAAAACTGATTAATACAATATATGTATCTAATTTATTCATCAACGATATACCTATTCATTCTAATTCCGACAATGTTTTATGGAGTAGAAGCTTTTGAACACTGTGACACCCAGGATATGCTCAGGGTAGCAGTAGAGTTAAACTTAAATGTCTTTAATTTAAATTGGCCTGACCATGTAGCACACTTAACTATTAAAATTCTGTACCTAACCCTGAATTCGGGAATTCACTATAGGACTCTAATATTTATATATTTATATATTTAATATTTATACAAAATTTTTAAAACCCAGAAACCAGGATAAGAATATAATAAAATAAAATTAAATTCACGGAGCATATCGATATCGATACCTGCCGGATCAACCGAAACTATCTGTTTCAAGTTCTGGTGGCTCAAGTTCTAGTGGTCTTCGAGTAGCCGGCTGGGTTAAAGTCCGTCGCAAGTTCCTGGATTTCTTCTTGCCACCGCGCTAAGCCCAACCAACCACTTAATGAATATTTAGATGATCTTCACTTTCAGATACGCCGAGCAGGATTATCTCCGGACCAAAAGCTGGAACGGATCTACGAAAACAGGCACCCGGAGTACCAACTGTTTGACCGGAGGCTGGATTTTCGCACGCGGGCGGAACTGACCGATTTGCTGTTTGACTACGAGGTGACTCGTAGCCGAGGCGGAACTCACGCGTCCTGTTTGGTCGGGCTTGCGGACGACGAAGACTCAGGACCATCGATTGCTGCCGACGCCCAGATTCGGGAAACGGGCCAGGGCCTCGTGTGACCGGGAATCACCCAAGGAACCAATCGAACCCACGCAGCCAATAGAAGGTATCCTCTACCAGCACCAGGGCCGCATCCGCGGCGCTATTACCATGGAGGGATGAGGATTCGTGGCCACTCTGGACACCGAAACTATTCATAGCTTCATAAGCGAAAATTTAGCCAGGGAGCTAGATAACAAGAGGAAGTGCCAATCCTAGCGAGCACGGTTTTTGGAGAAAAGTTCGTGTGCAGACGGACGCGTAAGTACGGTATATGAGCCGTACTGACGCAGACCATTGACGTACAAGACGGTAGCCTACGCTACTCGCCGCCTAAACGCGGCCGAGAGGAACTATTCGGTGGCAGAGGAGTGCCGCGCTATCGTCTGGACAATCCGAAAATGCGGTGATACATCGAGAGATACCGCTCCAACGCTCTCACGGATCATCACTCGTGGAAATGCATGAATTCGATTGACAATCCGTCGGACAGGATCGCTGGGTGCTAGAGTTGCAGCAGTATCAATACGACGTCTACTACCGAAAAGTGGCTCAGAATTTAGTGCCGGCGCCCTTTCTCGCCTAATGCAAGTGGATCGCGAGGATGCTCCAGAAGGTTCGGACCGAGCCAGCTAAGTTCCGAGACTGCCGGGAGGAGGGTGGGCAATTATATCGAGTCATCGGGCTACGCCCGGAGGAAGAGGACTACACGTCTTAGAAGCTGTGCGTAGGCACCGACTCTCGCCACCGAGTTCTCGAGGAGTGCCATGATAACCCCATGGCCGGACATTTAGGAATCCGGAGAACAAGTAATCTCGTGGCCAAGAGCAATTACAGGCTGGGTTTACTTCGCAAAGGCGCACGCTACGTTCGCCATTGCACGAGTTGCCAGCGTTACAAAGTCTGCCTTCCACGTTCTCTGCGTGGACTTCGTCGGTCCTCTTCCAAGCTCGAAGCAGGGATGCCTTAAGCAAATGGTTAGAGCTAGTTCCCCTTCGCAAGGCTAACAAAACACAACTTGAACGGATCCTAAGCAGATTTGATGTTCAGCGAACATTTGTATGCGACAACGGCACGCAGTTTACGGGCCGCTTTTCCATAACTTCTGCAAGTCTCTGGGAGAGAAACTGCAGCACATGGCGCCGTAAACAAAGATAAACTGAACGATCAAGACGATGATCGCCGTCGGCAGCAGCCGTACCACGGCTAGAAGACCGCGGTCACCAGAACCAACCCCAGGGAGGATCAAACCGGAGCACTCATAGCAACGGCCAGCCGCAAGCCGAGCTCACGAAGCTAGGAGAAGGCTATCTCGCGCCGCCACCAATAAACCAGAAGCTATGACAACGACGAAGGAAGGACGAAGGGTATGTTTTCGCAGACGCCACTTGCTGAACGCGCCTGTTATCTTCTTCCCAGTCCTAGGCATGCGAAGCAACTTAGGCCACGATTGGCACGAGAGGCACCCCCTTACGCAGTATTCTTTCTCTTCCCCCACAGATCACACGATGCCAGAGCCGCAGCTACACCAGTGCCGCCAGCATCCACAGGGCCGTCGCTCCCTCAGCGCTGCCAGCTTAAGCAGCACTACCAGCAACCGCCGGATCGCCGCCAGCCGCACCCAATGGCGTCAACGCCATGAGCCAGGCCCAAGCGGTTAGCCGCTACTACGAGTGGATGGAGAACCGACCATTGCCGCAGGCAGCGGTAGCGGCCGAACTCATGGAGGGGTTGTTCCCGGAAGGCGCCTTCGCGGGCACGTCTCCACTGCGGGATAACTCGTGGATGAGTACTGCCGTGGAGGAACTCATGGGTATCCTCCGCCTGGAAGGGATCCGCCGGCCTCATCCCGAAGATGACTCACTGAGGGTGGAAGAACCCTGGACCCACTGCTGGTCAAATCGACCCCGCCACGACCCAGGGACTGGCAGCCTGCCATAGAGGGACTGCCGCTCCCAGATTTCATTCCGTGGGTGCCGCTTTCGCCCCCGCGGCCGACTCCACGGACTCATCCACCGCTTACCGTGCAACCATTGACCAGCGGCGTTTCCCTTTAGCCGGGATTTTACGCGGGATCCCCGCTACCGGCCTACCCACGTGAAGTAGATACAGTGCTATTAAAGTGTTTTGGGGATTTGCCGCGAGACCTCTTCGAGGAGATGGCTCACGAGGTGGGAACCCGGTTACCCAAATTCCCACTGCTGCTTGGGACCGAGGATAAGCCCATCTCCGACGATGAGGCCGGAACTAACCATAAGACCGGGACAGAGCTCGGCGCCGCTAGATGTTAAGTTAAACTAAGCCCACACCGGCAGAGACAACACCAGGTCAAGCCGCCGAAGAAAAGCTTAGACGCTTCGTTCCGTGCCGGTAACCAGAGCCGTCGAGATCGTCGCGTTAAACACCAACACCGAGATCAACGAAACCCACGTGGTGGTGCTCACTCGGCAAGTTAATAACCAAGTCCTAGGACAACCAACCGCCTCCAACAGGACACGCAGAGAGCGGGTGAGCGTGGAAATGGGCCTCAAGACAGGGCATTTTGGCATTTGTGCGTGGCATGAGTAGGAATAGCTATACCCCTCTCCTCAGTGTATCACCGCCGCTGGAGAATTCCGGGCGTGGGCAAAGGTGGGACGCATGTAGGAGCCCGTTGCCGCTACAGAACTCCGGGCGCGGACTCGGGCGGCGGCCGCTTGACCTTTCCGGGCAGCCTGTCCAGTCTTGCACGGGACATCACACTGCTGGACCATTCCGAGCGTAGAAGGTAAAACAACGTCACACTTTTAGTAATTCTCGAGCGGAAAGGAACAAAAAATTGTAATAAAACAGGCTGTTTTCGACAACTTGCCTCTCGCTCTTACTTGCTTTTCCTTTTCAAATTTTAGTTATAGCCCATGGTACCACTTTAGGCTGATTGTATTTAAATTAGTTAATTTAGGTGCATAGCAAAAAACTTGAAGTCTAGTGAATGTTAGTTTAGGGCGAAGGCGGGAGCGCAATAAAGCTCCCTTGGGCTCTTCGCGAATTCGGCTCGCTTTCGCCAACCGAAGTGTAAGCTAGGCTAAGCAAGAGCATGTAAAAAAAAAACATTCGCATAATTGATCTTAAAACTCGAGCTAGTATTTTCGTTGTCGTTGCCAAAAATCTTGCCACCAAGTCGTTTTTTATTTTTAATAAATTTTAATAAACTAATTACGAAATTCTTGGCGCCCCCGAGAGAACAAGATTTAATTTACAATTGGCAACATATTAAAAAAAAAACAACAATTTACTGGCAGTGACACATGTATACAATAATGTATGTTACAAAAAGTGCAGTTAAAAACGTATTTTTTTTATTTGTGCTTGCAAAGTAATTATTGCCCGCGACGCTCTTCTGTGTTAATCTAAATAAACCAACAACATTATCGTGTCGGTCGCGAAAACTCTCTCCAATTGCTGCCATCAACGAGGAATCTCCACCGTTAAGGAAAGTGGCTGCTGGAAGATATATATTTACATATATGTATCAGGAATCAATACCTCTATTTGTGCAAAAAATTTAAACTTGGAGTTGGAGACAATTTAATTGTTTATAGTCTAGTGCTGTAATATTGCACCTCGCTTTCAACTTAATTCAATTCCATATAGTAGATCTAGATTGCATGATTTATTTATTCAATTATATATATTGTTTAAAAAATTACATACATACACAAATTAAAATTGAACCACTCTTGGACGCAAAATTTATTGAGTTATTAATTGCACCGTAATATTGCTATCACTGTCGCCCCCTTCCCCTCTCCCTTGTTGAAACTCGCTTTAATAGTTGCGGAGTTAATCCAAGCATGCGCACCAATACATAAAGCCTTATATACCAGCAGCTGCAGCGGTAAACTTTTACGTCTTCGCTTTTGCTTGTGCACCAGTGCAGATGTTGTTGTTGTTGGGACCTCTTTGTTTGACGCGCTTAGATTAGTGGACCGCCAAGTGACGCTCTACCCTGTATTCGTTGAGTATACTCTTTAATAATTAATATTTTCGTCGTCGTTCTGACTAACGAGCAGTTAGAAGAGGGATCGATTCCGATTTTAGAGGAAGAATTAAAATGTCAACTCGAATACTTAAATGATTCAATTAATAGACAAATCAATTGCAAGAACAGATAGAAGACATAGATAGTGGCGTTGAAAATGGCGACGAGTTGAAAGAACCTAGCATAGTGACCAAGGCAAAATTAATGTCGATATTATTAGCCATAAAGACAGCGGCCAGTAACGAAACTACAGGATCAGCTGCTGTAGCACCAACTCGTGCGCGACTTTCGGATTTGGCATTGCCAAAATCGGATCATTCGCTAAAAATTGCAGCCCGTTTGGGCGTCTCTCTGTAAAGTAAAGGTTTAAGTTTGTCAAGTCTGTCTCCTTATGCATCAATTGTATGCGAAAAGGCAATACTGTGTCAAAATGCAAAGGCAAAAAGTATCGAGCTTGTGACCGCTCGCACCATATTCTGCTTCACAGATACACAGTGCCTGATAACAGTGTGTCGTTGCCACCCCCTCAACAGAATATTTTCCTCCTTTTAACCAGGATGAGCTTTCCACGTTAAATGTAATGCATGCCACGTTATTGGACAGGGTTATCTTGGGTACGTCAATCGTAAGTGTGCGCACAAAAAGCGGTGAATACGTTTTAGGCCGAGTACTCCTGGACTCTATGTCTCAAAATAATTTTATAACGTAAGAACTGGCGAACCAGGAGTCGTGTATCAACTTGCTTGGTATTGGCGAGTCCAATTCTCAAGTCAAGAAAAAGATACACACCGTAGTGAAGTACGAATAAATGGTAGTGAGTTCTCGTTCGATTTCTGGATCTTAAAATCGATCTCCGGTTATCATCCGAGTCAATCGGTGAACGTCAGCGATTGGAAGATCCCAAAGACCTTCCATTAGCTGACACTTTTTCTTATAAGTCACAAAAAATTGATATACTTATCGAAAACGAATCATAATTCGAATTGCTAGCTGTTGGTCAAATTAGACATAGTCCTGACTATCCAACTCTTCAAAAGACCCTTCTTGGTTGGGTTGTATCGGGGAGATATAAATCTTCAGTCTCGAAACAAGTTGTGAATGTTTGAGTTGTAGTGAAGAGCCGTTAATGTCGATCGAGGATCGAGGAAATGCCAACTCCAAAGAAAATTCTGTCGCCAGAGCACAAGTTGTTTGAAGATCGGTTTGAAGAAAGGCTGCCGTTTAAATATGACCCTAATGGGTTGGACAATTCCTTCGAAGTTGCAAAACTGCGGTATTTGTCGCTTGAGAGAAGTTTGTCTCAAGATCCTGACCATGTACTTGCACATTATAACACCCTGCAGGAGTATAACAAGAAAGGAAGCTAAATTCGGCACGTCGAAGTTTGTATACCCTTGCAGATTTGTAATTGATCATTAATAATTTATACAATATAAATTATATACATTTCTGTTAAAAGTCAAGGAAGTAATTCTTACTTTCATTACAGTTGCCTATATATTTACAGTCTTTTAGTTATAGTTTTACATTCACAGCTTGGCATTTTCCTCTAGATTTAATGATATGGCAGCAGGATCAAAACGGAGCTCCTCTCTAATTGGAGGCTACCAAGATGTCCTCACCACTTCAACCTACCAACCTATGGCAGCTATATGATACAGTAGTCCGATTTTCATACAATTTAATTCTAAATTTAATAATAATACAAAATGGCTATAAATTTGATTTGATGAAAATCTGCTGAAAACTGGAAAAGTTATAATAATTTTTCTAAAAATTTTCCGTTTGTTCCTATGATTAGTTTGCGTAGAAACAGACAGACAGACATGGCCAGATCGCCTCAGCTGTTGATGCTGATCAAGAATATATATACTTTCGTTGAAAACTTCTGTCTAAAATTATAATACCTTGCAAGGGTATAATAAGTGTTAAATAAAACAAGAGTAAACGGCATCGCCGGATAAAATTAAAAGCTATCGACGTGAAGATATGTCGAGTGTGTCTTGAAACGTCGGAGGCCATTGTCAATATATCTGATGCCATCGGAATACTAGATAGAAGGATTTCTAAAGCGGATATAATATCCCAGTGTACTGGCTTTCGCGTTTCTAGTGGGGATCTACTTCCCAAATATACATGTGCGCCATGGAAGCAGGATGCGACAAATCCATAAGAGATTCAACAACTTTACGAGACGAGCCTCAAGGTCTTCTGCCAAATGGAAATTGATATCAAGGAAGACAAGGATGAAATAGATAAAATAGATAAATAAAAAATAGATGAAATAAGATAACGAGCCGGTTGAAAGACGTATTCATGGAAGATTACCTCAATATTTTTGTTTTCAAACAGGTATTCATAAGGGTACTGTATATCACGAGGATAAGGCAGATCATAAACACATATGCTCCTATTGCCAGAAGTCATATTTACATAAAAGTAATCTGCAGCTATACTTCCGTATTCACACAGGAGAACGTCCTTACAAGTGCTCTTACTGCTCAAAATCTTTTGCACTGAATGACACTCTTCAGAATCATATTCGGACCCACAAAGGAGAAAAGGCTTAAAAGTGTTCCCACTGTGAGAGTTCCTTTAAAAAATTCTCCTCTGCAGTCACACATACGGACCCATTAAGGAGGACAACCTTACAAATGTTTCGATTGCTAAAAGATATTTATACAAATTCGACATCTTCAGGATCACATGCAAACCAACACACACACAGGAGGTTGATGGTAGATCAATAGGTAACAGAAGCTGATATTGTTGCTTTGCTTTTTAGTGTCTCGATCACTTTTGTATTGTTGATGTTTAGTTCTTTGAGTTTCGGTATTGTATGTTAAAAGAGCCATGTAGTTTAAGCTCCTTTCCATTTAGCGATACTGGCCCAGTAAAATCGTTCGGCAGTATGGTGCCTGGCAGTATCTCCTCAAAACCGGGTATGTGTTGATTGTTAATTATCTTACATTCGGTTCTCTTAGATTTAGTAGTGTATTTACACAAGTATCATTACTTAGATTTAAAAATTTGTCGGAGTTACAAGTAGTCTTATCATTATGGGATTCGCATGGTTCTGTTATTTCAAATAGTTGTTTCTTACATTCCAACAAATGTTCGTAGTTTATATCGTTGATACTTTGGGCTTTCATTATTGCTATAATTATTAGTGTTCTGTTTTTATGGTTGGCTAATGATGTGAAGGAGGTCCTTACCGATTGTGGCTAATTTGACCTTAGCAAAAACTAGTAATTATTCTACGTTAAAAAATAAGTTATTTTCTTTTCTGAAGATATCTTCTATTATTGTGGTTTCTGTGGTTGTAAATACAAATCAATTTACTGTGTTTGATTTCGCCATGTAATTGCGTATATTATATTAGTTATTTCTCCCTTTATTAACTGTATTTTATATTTTAGGATATTTGCTCTCTGATTTTGAATTTCTTCAGAGCTCTGAGCGACTTTTAGCATGGCATTAGTGACGTTAGTAAGTTGATTGAATTTTTATTAATTAATCTATTGATTACTACTTGTCTGTTATTGTTTTCTAAATGTTCATTTATCTAGTTCTGTATTTTTTTTTTGGACAACGAAAGTTGATGATCTAGTCGGACACCTAGATCGTCAACAAGAGAGATTCTTTCCAAAGCGCAGTCTTTAAGCGTATTTGTGGCAAACAGGGGAGTGACTTGTGAAAATGTCATCAGTTTGCATTTAGAGCTGTTGAGATCTAAAGAGTTAGCGTGACACCATGCATTAAAGTTGATAAGATCCAATAGTAAGTCTGACTGGCTTGAAATATCCCTGCACGCAAACTTTAACGTCATCAGCATACTTAAGTACCCTAGACTTAGTTAGAACCTGCGGCAGGTCATTGATAAACAGTGTGAATAACAATTTCCCAAGGTGGCTACCGTGTGCTTTGTGCTATTGGACAGATAATTTTTGAACAGAACCTTTTGAGTCCTGTCACTAAGATAACTCGAAATTCACGTAAGAAGATCACTAGGAAACCCTATAGAATCGAGTTTCTTTAATCGTGGTAATCTTGTGTTCCTTCCAACCATTTCCAGACAGCACCTATTGCTTCTATTGTATTTTTCGAGTTTGAAATCTGCGTATATCGGTGTGCGTATATACCTGTATAAGAAACATATGGGTGTAATGGATGAGATGATATGATTTTATGAAGTAATTCGTCTAAATCCGAAAAATTTTGATGATTTTAATTGTTTCGTCTTGGCCATTCCTGTTTCGAGAAAGATGATTTGCAAATTAGAATAATCGAGGACCGTGGTTATCCCAAGCATGTTGGTAAAAAGAGTCCTAAATGTTATGTTCTTATATCACTTTTATGAATGACTTTTCTGGTTTGTGTTTTAAAAGTGGTGTTTTTATTCTCTGTTACTTTCTCTGTTTTGTATTTGGGTGTAAGTTTTAGTTTTGTTCCTAGTCTTGTATCTATTTTTACAAGTACTGTCGCCTTGTGAATATTGAATCGGATGATTTCTCTTTTGATTGTGATATTCTAGATATGTAATTTGTTTTGTTATTATATTCTGTTTGATTTCTTCCCTCTTTTCCTCAATATCTTTTATTGAACTTGGAAATGTGCTTCATAAAAATATGTCTATAGGTATGTCCTTCGTTACTGAATGTATGGATTTATTATATTCCTGGACCGACTTGAAAAGTAAGTCTGCAAATTTCATGCTCTCGTTGTCTTTTTTGAGACATCGTTTTATTTCGATTAGTGTTGAATGAAATCGTTTATTTGACCATTACCCGTCGATGAATACGAGCCGTAGTATGTACTGATAGCAATAAGCATTTCTCTTAGTGGATTCCTTATGTCTTCAGATGCTCTTGACTCTAAAATTTTTACTTGTGCTTATTTAAAGAATTTATCGATACCTGTTAGTACGCTTTATTTTCCTGTAATGTAAATATCTATATGAATAAGTTCTCCTGGTTAGTTAGGGATGGGGTTGATTGGATTTCTCCTTTTGGAGTGTGTCTGTCGTACTTTTTTCTTTACAAGTTTGACAGAGTTAAACTATGGCTTCGATTTTCTTTTGGGCCTGCGGAAAAATAGTTATTCAAAATTTGTATTTTGTTTTCTTTTGCATCTCTATATGCTCTTTTATATTCTAGAATGATAATTACATTTTCCTGTAGTTTTGAACTTATAGCTTCTACTTCATTTTGTGTAAATCTTATTTTTTTATGATTTAGAATATGTAGGGTAAATATTTTGTATTTTACCCATAACCTCTTCAGATGCGAAAATTTCGTTTATGAGTTTAGGGTCGAGTCTGTTTGCCAAAATTATAATGAGTTTTTCCTCTGAGTAAGCTCATTGTTTATGTTATGCCTGTGATATGTTGGGAATGGAATTTCGAAATTATAAGAATCTGCATCTGTGGTCATTAAATAAAGTTGGTTTTTGAATACGTTGATGAGTGCTTCTACTGAAAACATGAGATTGTGTGATGAGCTTTCGTCGCTATGGACTGTTTCTAATGAACTTATTGGATTGATTTCTGCGGGGGTTCGAGACAATGCATCTGCTACTACATTAGCAACTCCGGGCTTGTGGTTATATTCACCAATGAGATCTCTCCAGCGTTTTAGCTTTGCGTTATGGTTATTTATGCTATTTGAAAATCTCAAGAGCTGATGATCGGTGTATATTAACACTTTTCAATCCATAAAGAAAATGTCTTAAACTTTGAAGACCCAAAAGATTGCGAGCATCTCTCATTCTTTTGTAGAATAATTCTCTTCTGTTTTCGATAGGGTACGCGAAATTAATGTTATTGGTCTATGATTTTGTGGAGGCATCTATAGTTAACTGGAATTCTTTTCCGAAATCTGGGTATGAAAGACTCACATCCCTGGAGACGAGAGTATTTTTAAGTTTCTTGAATGCCGCAATAACTTCTTTGTCCAAGTTTATAGCGATTTTGCTTGACTTGGTCTTAGATATATGGCCTTCTTCGTTTCTCAGGAGAATGGCTTTGCTACTTTTGCATAGTCTTTGATGAAACGCCTGTAATATCCTGTCATGCCCAAAAAGGAAGGAAGGTCCTTTACCGTTTACCAAAGTATTGGGAATTTTGTAATTGCTTTTATTTTGTCTGTTGGTTTTAACACCATTTTCTGATATTGTGTACCACAAAAAGTTAACTTCATTTTTGAAAAAACTTTATTTTTAAATTTGAATATTCATGTTTGCATTTTGAAGAGTGGAAAATACTTTTTCAAGGTTTCGGACATGTTCTACCTCATCTTTGCTGAAGACTATACGACTATAATGTCGTCCACGGTTACGTAGCAGATTTTTCCTGTGTTCTCTCAATATGTCGTCTAAAGCTCTTTGGAAAATAGATGGACAAATTTATAAGCCAAATGGAAGTCTTGTAAATTCGTAGTTTCCTCCATTATCAGCAAATGCTGTTTTCTCTATGTCCGTATCTTTTAGTGGTATCTGATGAAAACCACTCTTTAGATCTAACACCGAAAAATAATTGTTGTTTCCAATCTTTGCGATTATTTCGCCGATTTCGGGCATTGGGTACCTATCTGAGATAGTAACTTCATCAATTTTCTTGTAGTTATTCGGTTATTTATTTTTCTACCTCTTGTATTAACGATGTTGGGTATGGGTAATGTTTTCTATACACTGGGGGGTCTAGCGAATGTCTGATTTCACCCACTACTTTGGTTGTGTATGGAAATTTTGTATCGGGGTCTGTAAAGAGATTTTTACGACTTTGAAAGAAACGATTTATAATTAATTTTTTTATTTGGTCATATTTGGTCAATTGACAGAGAAAACTTTTTCATTAGGATTGGGCTTTGGAACTAATTGATTTCGGATGTAGTTTTGATTTGAGCCAGTGTCAATTAGAAATTTTAATATTTATCCGTTCCCCATGGCTACTTTAAAGTACGGTAGAGAGAAACGGTTTACTCTATGTATTCTTGTTGATCGGCATCGGTTTGCAATGCGTATTCTTCCTGTAGGTCATTTACGTTGTTTTCCTCTGCTAACTGGCCGTATTCTTGTTCTAAAATAAATGAGCCTTCTTCTGTATCTTATTGTGTTGCGTTATCTGAGTCAGTGTAAATATGGAATTGCCTTGGTATTTTGTTAATATTTTAAACATTGGCTGTACTGAGTGGTATTTTCCCTACATAATTATTGTTTCTCGGTTGGTTCATATAATTTATATGCCGCGAACGGATTGATTGATCAACCTTCATAGGAACTGGTTTTGGTTGAGGTCGTGAGGGAATGTTTGGTGCGCCATAAGGTGCTACCTGTTTTGCGAAAGTCTGATTGTATGGTTTGGGTTGATTAAACTGCGGGTGTTATTTGTGACGGATCCATATAATGGTATAAGTGTGGGTGAAAGCTTTGCTTTTAGATACGATTCGGAAAGTTGGCGGAGGTTTAGGAGGTAATATTGGTAATTTTGAGAAATAAGGGGTTTTTGGTGTCTAATTATTTCTAGTATTTTGGTTCTCAAGGAGGCTACATAGATGAAGGGCGTGCCCTAGGTCGTATGGTCCATTAAAGGCTAACAATTGCGATAGGATGCCATAGGATGAATTCAACTATGGTGCTGCTACCTTGGTTAATTGCATTAAGTTGATATTCTAAAGTTTTTAGATCGCTTTTATCCGCAAGATGGGATGTTAGGCATTTCAAGATTGCTGTCCAGTCCAGAGGAGTATAGTATGACTCCAGTACAGCGTCTGCTTGTCCAATAATCTTATTGCGAATTGCTTAGAGGATTCCGAGATATTTACGTGAAGCCATTTTGTATTCATAGATTTTTAATACTAATATATATGCGGTTTTTTTCCCCGAAAAATCTCTAAGCGATCGAACAATATCTGGTAATTTATCTAACTCACTTAGATTGTGTGCAAACTCTTTTTTAATTTTATGATCTTCATATTTAGAGAAGTCCTTATTAGGACTCAGTATTTCCTTTACTAAGCTACCGAGATTTTCCTCTAAAACAGTTTTTATGTTTTCCTCAATCTCACTGTCTGTCATAACTCGTGCGTTTAGTCGTGTGCTTGAAGAAGGTCCAGTAAGGTTTGAGAGTCTGTCGACTAAGTCTTGTTCGGTCATTTTGATATATGAACAATTGATAAAAAGATTTTGGCTTTGATTTTAGTTACTCAGAGTTGAATATTAGATAATTAGTAAAGTATTCAAATTTTATGTTCTTTTGTGTTGGGAATTCGAAATAGCTTGTAATATTCACAGTTATTCTTTTTTTAAGTATGCTTAAAACTATTCTTACAGTAGTAACATTTCTCGGCGTGCTCTCGTGAAGATAGATTCGACGGATTCCTTTCTATACCTTTATAACGTTCCCTTCGAACGGGTACTAAAGGGATCACGGCGATAAATGATTGCCTGGTCGTTGCACTAAGTCAAACTCCTTTAAATAGGAGTAGTGACATTTTTTCGCACCTCCGGTTCGCGTTGTTTGGTTTTCACTCTTCACTTTTTAAGCGGACGCGAACTTGTCGTTTTCGAGGATATTAACCAGATCCCCGTTCGTGCGTCAGTTAATGATTATTAATTATTTTTTTAATAAAAAAAAATAATCTTTATTGAATTGAATTGGATTAAGAACTGAATTTGCTTAAGCTTAACAGTAGTATGAAAGCCTCAGAAGCTTTGATCTTTTATCGTTAATTAGGGTCATTAATTAGATAAATTAGGGTTAAGTGACACCTGTCACTCCTTAAAAGGGTAGGGTAATAAAAATGGATTAGGGTCACTAATTGAATGGTGTGAGGACACGTGAGAAAACGTGTGTAGATGCGCTACCGCCACGAGGACGCAGTCGATACGGCTACGAGTGCGAATGCGACGGAGCGATATCGAAACGTGTTCGATCCAGGCTCAATCATCTTCCCACGATCAAATCACAAGCCAAAAAGGGATGGAGGGGGAAAAGGTCACATGTCACCTGTGCACTCATGCCCGTTCAAAAAGGGATGGAGGGGGAAAAGGTCACATGTCACCTGTGCACTCATGCCCGTTCAAGAAGCTTGTACACACCTGCGATCACACAATGCATTGAAGAGGGAGGGAAGAAAGGGTCACCGTCAGCCGAGATTTTCATTTATGATAAAAAAAGGGGTCACTTGCGTGCAATCCCCTTCTAAAATGGATGATTTCTTGACCCTAGTCTAACATATGGGATAGGTGTTGTGTATAAAGGATGAACCATATTGTCACCACCCAAGAAAAAACAACCTGTTTCCAATGCGGTCAAGTTGTTGTTGTTGCAAACTCATGTGAAAGAGTCATGTGAAAGACCTAAACGCAGTGTCCTAGAAACTCAGGTTTCACATATAGTTTGTATTCCAAACGTTTTAAACACGCAGGTCTTCGCTTTCATTTTATTTAACAAATTTTTTGAAAAGTTTACAAGTGTACGTGGAACATTTACAAAATAAAAAATTTAAACATTTTAAAGCAAAAAATATAAACATTTACAAAAATTATAAACGAAAAGTACAAAAACATTTACAAAATAATAAATTTAAACATTTTAAAACAAAAAATATAAACATTTACAAAAAATTATAAACAAAAAATAAAAAAACATTAAAAAAACAAAGTGCTCGGGGAAACCGAAGGTTAAATTCGTGTAATTCCAACGAACAAGGAATTATATATTGCAATTTCCAAATATATACCTGTAGAAAATAATACATTACAAATTAGATTTTTAGACTCTTTCCGTTTTATGTCCTCTAGTCTAGAGACTCTGGCTAGTAATTTAAATGATGAACATTTAAATGTTTTAAAGTCTCAATACCCAAACAGAGAAGATTTTTCCCTTCTTCGTAGGTGTTTTCCCCTACGAGTATTTTGATTCAATTTGAAGAATCTTCTCTTCCATCTCGAGAAAACTTTTATAGTCATTTGACAGAAATAGAATGTACTGAGGCTGATTACGCACAGTCACTTCAAGTGTCAATCATTTAAAGACTACCTTGAACTTTATTTAAAAACTGATGTTTTATTGTTGTCCGATATTTTTGAAAATTTTAGAGTAATTTGTTTAAAAATACATGAGCTTGATCCTGCTCATTATTACACAATTCCTGGTTTGTCTTGGGATGCTATGCTAAAAAGTACGCAAATAACCCTCGAATTGCTCACAGATATCGATATGATTATATATATTCAGTATGGAATTCGAGGGGGTTTAGTACAAAGTAGCCATAGGTATACCAAGGCAAACCACAAATACCTCAAAGATTTTGATTCCACAAAAGAGTCTTAGTTTTTAATGTATGTAGACGCTAATAACTTGTATGGTTGGGCGATGTCTGAGCCCCTACCCTGTGGGGAGTTTAAGTGGCTGGAATCAAATGACTTGGAAACGTTTAACGTTAACAACATTAGCGAGGACAATGACTTTGGGTATATTCTAAAGGTTGACTTAGAATGTCCATACTCACTTCATGATCTACACAACGATCTTCCTTTTTGTCCAGCCAACAAGCTCCCCATAATAAATTCTCAAGTTAAAAAATTAATAGCAGATCTCCATGACAAGGAGAAATATATTATTCATTATAAAACCTTACAACAGTGTATGTTGAATGGATTGAAGCTTAAAAAGATTCACTCCATTATTCAATTTAAACAGAAGCCCTGGTTGAAAATATATATTGATATTAACACAGAGCATAGAACCAGGGCTAAAAATACTTTTGAAAAGGACTTTTTTAAGCTCCTAAACAACTCCATTTATGGTAAATCTTTACAGAATAGCGAGAAGCATGTTGATGTGCGTCTAGTCACTGAATGGGCCCACAAGGCGGACGTCCAAGGTTATGAGCGAGGGACTTATTAAGTCGTTCCAATTTTTATAGTGCAACAAAGTTTACTGACAAACTGTATGCCATTCAACTAAAAAAATTACGAAACGTTTGTGATAAACCATTATACTTGGGTTTCATAATTTTAGAATTATCCAAATGGAAAATATATGATTTTCATTATTCGTATATGAAACCAAAATTTAATGAAGCACTGAAACTGAATTATATGGACACCGATTCATTTATTTATTCAATAAAAACGGAAGATTTGTATTCAGACATTAGGAATGATGTTGAGTATAAATTTGATACCTCTGACTATTCAGATGAATTGGCTAGGAAGTATTATTTGGTCCAGTGTAATAAGAAACGGTAAGGTTTCTTCAAGGATGAGTTGAATGGTAGATCAATGACAGAATTTGTAGGGTTGCGTTCAAAAATGTATGCTTACACATCGGACAGTGTAGGTAATTAGCCTAAGAAGTGTGTTAAAAAAAACAAGGGTATAAAACGTAGTTGTTTACAACAAATAACATTTGATGGATATAAAAGTTGTTTGTTTACTGGTCAGCAAGAATCTGATTCTATGCATATTTTTAGATCTAGAGGACATGATATAAGTACAGTAAAAATAACTAAAATTACATTAGACAATAAAGACGATAAACGAATAATATGTGATGATGGAGTTTCAACTCTGGCGATAGGTCATTATTCAACAGTTAAACAAAAAATTGTAGATGATATGTCAACTTTTGGAAGCTCGATCAAGGGTTTGGCAAAGCCAAATTGAGAGCTCTCAAAGCAGTAATATTACAGCTAACCTAAAAAGAAAGTTAAAAGACAATGAAAGTGCGATTCACAAAAAAATGGTAAACCTAATAGAACATTTTAGTTCAGATTACTATTAAAAGAAATCAAAAACTGATTAAAAATTATAAATAAAAAAAATATGTAAATAAAACAATTGCTTTAAGCTTGTATTTTAATTTTTTATTTATTGTTTAAATGTTTAAATCTAAGTTACTTAATTAGAAAATAAAGTCTAATGTATATAATACTAAAGATAAAATTGTTAAAAATACTTAAAATAAAAGAAAAAAAAATATTTCTCTATGTGCTTCAATTATTACAAAATTTCAGATTGTTCAATCCAACTGTCATCAGTTTTTGGAAAATTTAGTCAGCGAACCAGAACTCTATCACCTTTTCTTTTCAGCACCTTCTCAACTAGGTATTCGTTTTCAGTTCTTTATAAAATCCACCCTTAATAGGAATACCCTTTAAATCTTCAAGTAAGTATGTTGTGGGATAAGTATTTGTGTATTTGTGGGATATTGTATTTCAATTCTTAAGATTTCTGTGCTGCAATTTGGAGTATATGACTTTTCAAATACTCCTTTATATTTACTAATTCTCATATTTTCACCCATTTTAAGTTTGCTACCTGTACATTTTTTTATGTTATTGTATACTGTTTCCAAGATATGTTTCTCATTCCCAGTGTTTACATTAATAGGAGCCATTTTTATTGTTTTATGTGTTTTATTGTTGTAAACAGAAATTAGTCGTTTATACATATCAATCCACTTATAAGTTCCATTAAAACTAAATTCTCTCCACATGAGTTCTTTTAATGTCCTGTTAAATCGTTCAACAATGGAAGCTTTTAGGGTGCTAAAGGTTGAATAATGATTAATTTGATATCTATTCATTAATGTATTAAACTGAGAGTTAAAGAACTCTTTTCCATCATCTGTTTGAAGATTCTTAGGTACTCTACCACCTGTCTTGAATACTTTTTCCAAGCAAATTTAGAAAATGTATCAATTACTGTTAGCAGGTATCCATTATTTGATGAAGCATACTTCCCCATTTCTACCAGGTCAACTTGAAATAAATGATCAATACCCTTTGTAATGACCTTAAGACCTACTCATATTTAAGTACAAACTAAAATTAAAACTAAAATTACATTAAATGACTTATATTATAATACACTATATTCTAAAGAAAAATGAGTTATTTAGAAAATCTAAATTTTTCAATCATGCTTGAAATAACTCCTTCAAGTCTATCCAATCTGTCTTGAATATTGTTAGAATGAAATCTTTTTGATGAGAAATAATTGAATCCCTTAGGCTCTTTATTGAGTTGTCAACATATTGCTTGTCAGCTACAGTTTCATTTTGAGGACCACAATTTTTATGTATATTAAAGTTGCCTTCTGTATCAGTATCAATCGCCTTAAGACCATCAAAACTTTGACCAGTTTCTTCTTGATATTTTGAAATCAATGATGTTAGAGAAAATCTTAGCTCGTGTATAGCCATACACATAACATACTCCTTGATAACTATATCACCATTCTCTTTTGGAAAACCACCATTTTTAATACGTCTTCTTTGAATATTAAAGTTACCATCCGTATCTAGATAGAGTCCTGGTCCTGTTTTCTCGTATCGTTTTAACTGAGTAGCGCTCTGCTTTTCATGTATATAGCGTCCTAACTTGTCAACGGACATGATGATTATAACCTCGTTTCTTTATAAATGTCGAAATATATATAGTATATTAATGAATTATTTGAGCCTCTCTTAATTCTTCAATTATAGACGTTATTTCATTTGTGTGACTTGTATTTCCTGCAGATTGTGATGCCATTAATAGTTCCCAATATACATAATTTGGCTTATTCATATCAAGTCTCATGAATCCAGTCCCAGTTATCATTGATTTATTAGATTTTGGTGTAGATTCGGCAATAGGTGATTTAGTTAAAAGAGGCTTAATAATTTCCGAATACTTCAAAGCCCTTATTCCTTTCACCTGTCCATTTGTAAGAAAGTTCCTTCGATAGACATTCGTTTTAATTAAAATTTGTCTATAAATTTCCAATTCATTTGCATTATAATTTTGTGGAAGATGATGAAATATTAAAGAATATAATCCATTTGTAAGTTGCCAGTTTTCTCCATCATCAAAGCATTAATTGACCATTTTCATTTTTTCTAGGACCATATGTCTTATCCAAAACACGTTCTCTTGCCAGTTCACTAATGTTGAAATTTTTTATACTCTCCTCAGGTTTCGATAAATGTTCAAATATCGAAGGGGTTGTGTGAAGAGGGAGTTAACTTGTTGCCACAGGTGATGAAATAGGCAGAGTCCTCTTCCTCCTCCTCTATAGCTGGTTGAGAATAGAATTGATCATCATCATCATCATCAACATCAACTTCATCATTAATATTCATATCCCAATCATATGTGTTTGGGGGGCGATCCTGCCCGCAAAGAATCCTTGTCGGAGGCCACAAAAAATTGACACGTCGCGAAACGAAGATATAACCCGTCAGGGTTGAAAATGAAAAGCGGGGGCGTCGTGGGGTAATTGGGCACGTCAGCTTTATTTCGCTGCATACATAAGACTAAAACTGGGGGGGACGTCAACGTCCGAAGCGGATGAAGTTCAGGGGCAGACTCGGCATTAGTTGGATTGGACCTCTCGTACGTCTGCCCCCGAAACTTTTGCGTTGTGCGACGCGAAGGCATCTTCTGGAAAACATATATAAGTTAGAAGAGTGGTCAGTAAACAACGCGAGTTAGGATCCCGGTGTGATCCGATGCTGCGATCGGGGTGCTGGAACTGGACTTCCAGGCATATGCAGGAGCGTGTGGTGATTCTGATTGCACGTCTTGCATCGGTCACCACTACGGTACTTGCCTTGGGAATGTTCGTGTGCCAAACAGTTGGAACAGTAGCGGTTGGTGGACACCGTGCTGAGCCTCTTCTCAGCACTAAGCATTTTCGAAGCGGATGGATTCCGCTGCAGACTCGGCAGCGGTAGGAGTGAGTGCCTGTGGTACGCCTGGTTTTGATGCCGTCGTATGGGACCCAGTAATTGGCGGAATTGGGAGAAGTTACAAGTCGAGCGGAGAACGACGAGATTCTTGGGATCGTTGTGGCTACTGGGCTCGAAGGTTCAGGAGTAATCTGAACGTTGGAGGAACCGTTGCTGGGATGCAGCAAGGTGTGATCACGTCTGCGGCACGTAAGGCAAGAGTGGGAACTTGGGCAATCCCGCTACTGGTGACCTCGTGCCAAACAATTCAAGCAGAGTTGCTTTCTTCGGACGATATTTGATCGCTCGAATACGGTCATTTCGAGAAAACGGGGACATATACGCAGGGGGTGGTTTTTCCTGGAACACAGGTCACACCTTTTGGGTGCTGGAATCACTCTGAAATCGGAAGAATGAAGGCGGGGCTGTGGGGTGCTCTTAGTAGCCGACCTCGGCTGGAAATGCCCTGAACCGGCAGGCGTGACGTCGTCGATGGCCTCCAGCGTACGATGGCGTTCGGTCAGAAACGCGTCTAGCTCTTTCCAAGTTGGAATGTTGGTCTTATCATGGATAGATTGCTCCCACAGAGAAAGCGTTACTTTTGGAAGCTTGAATGAAATCATATAAACGAGAAGAGAGTCCCAAGCCTCAACTTAAATAGAGGACATCTCTAAGGCGGTGAGGCAATTTTGGATGGTGCCTTGTAGTTCTTTCAGCGCGTCTCCGGACTGTGAGGAGAGGAGCCTGGATGTTGAAAAGGATTTTCAACTGGCTATTGACCAACAACCGCCGATTCTCGAAGCGGTTGGTGAGGCTTCGCCAAGCTGAGACGAACCCTTCATTGGTGAGCGGACCTTTGGAAACAATGGTGTGCGCATCACCAGTTGTTTTGGGTAATAGGTGGCACAATTTCTACACCGGGGTTAGACGCGAGTTGTGAAGGAAAGTGTGAATGTGTGACTCAAATTGATTCACCCGGTCAGTTGTGCCAATAAACTTTCTTAACGCAATGTCAAGTGCGGTTTGAGCCATCTTTCTGCGGTGGAATAAGTGAGTCTCAAAGAAGGGTTCACGGAATTTTGCTAATTGCTCGTGGAATTACGGTAGTGGGCCTCGGAATCAGCTGGGACGGCGGCGGAGATGCGGATTGGAAATTCGTTTACACTAGTCCCGGGGGACAAATTTGGGCAAGAGGTTGGCCGTAGTTAAAAAAAATTACAAAGAACAATAACGGAATGCCGAAATAATTTGAGCGCCGATTTAAATAAAATGAATTGTGGCGGCAGAGTCAATTTAATTGTTGCCGCTGGAGTGCAGGAGTTGGAGCGGACAGATTGTCCGACGAAGAGGTTGAATTTTTTTTAATATTAATATTTAAGAGCCGAAATGGTGGAAATAAAACCTTGGCTTCTGTTTAGGATAAAAACTCAGTGGGTTATGCCGTCGTCAAAGCAGTGCGTAGGTGCGGGACTAAGAAAACCCGAACGGCATCAACAACAGCGTAGCCACTGCAGCGGCTAGGTTGAATAAATGGGGAAAAATAATCGCGGTCGCTTCCGTGCGGGATTAAATTCAAATTCTGGATTTATTGGTTAATTTCGAAAATTATCAACCGCAGATGTTCAACTATTTCAGCGCTGGAAAGGTGGAATCAAAACATCAGCTTTTGGTCGTGGACAAAAAGCTCACTAGGTTTAGGCGACGGCAAGCGGCGCCTATGTGTGGGACCCAAAGAACTAAACGGCAACAACAACACGGCCGCTGCGGCGACTAAGTTGAAAACAATTAAACCGCTTGCGTTTGGGGTTTGTTGCTAATTGTTTCGTTCACTTTGAATTTTGAAATTATAGTATCGGGATTAGTTCCTGGAGTCGTTGGCCGAAAATATATTGGAAATATATGGGCATGCATGTAATAGGAACAATGTGTACGGGCACAGTGGAGCGTCGAGAAGTGGACTTTATTGAACTCCGCGAACAGGAATATTTGGTATGGACACGGCACAAAAGACGACAAAAAATATATCGCGGCAGCGGCGGAGTGTTCGGCGAACAGGGTGAACTACCGATACAAGTGCACACCGGCTATCCGATATTTATTATGTCCCTTTTTCCCGCAACACGATTTCACTGGGGTTATGCACGAAATTATGATGTGCAAGAGGTTAGCATTCGTGTGTGTGTGTGTGTGTGTATGGGGCTGCACATAGGCCTCGACCGTTGACAAGTGGTTACGAAATAATAAATAAACAGAACAAGAGCAGTCGCACGTGTGTTGATTGAATTTGGATGTCGATTATGCTTGTACTTGTATAACAAATGTTAATGTCATCAACTGCAAGCCGCAAATGTTGAATTGTTCCCAGTCGAAGAGCTGGACTTAAAAGCTCGGTTCTTGATCGCGAAGAAAAGCTCGCTGCTGACGGCAAGCGGTACCTATGTGAGGGCCCCAAGAAACGAAACGGCAACAACAAAACACGAATTCTGCGGCGGCGAAATTGCAATGAAATTAAACACTCGCATTTGCTTAGGGCCTTTATTGGTGGCGCTTTGCGTACTTTAGATTTAATTAATCATAATTATTTATAATATCAGAGGGTGTTTGTAGGTTTCTAAAATCGGAGATAGAAAATATCATGCATTCATATAATTAAGAAGTTGGAGTATGGGTAGGAGCTTGTGTTGGCACAGTGGAGCGTCGAGAAGTGGACTGTATTAAGCTGCGCGAACAGAAAATTGTGTATGGAGACGGCACAAAAGTCAGGAAAACAAATCTGGCGGCAGCGGTGGACTATTTTGCGAACAGAGTAAAACTCCCGAAAACAGCGCACACCAGCGGGCCGATATAATATATATATATCTAATATATAATAATAATTCCTTTTGTCGGAGGCCACAAAAAATTTCCACGTCTCGAAACGAGGATTTAACCCGTCAGGGTTGAAAATGAAAGGCGGGGGCGTAGTGGGGTAATTGGCCACGTCAGCTTTATTTCGCTGCATACATAAGACTAAAACTTAACATAGAACCGATCTCGCTTTGCCTCGTTAAAGCGGGAGCGGGAGATCGTCGGTACTCGGGGTGCGAGAGCAAGCCGGGGACCGAAAGCTCGCTCCTGAGCAGAGGCGGCACAGTGGGCCCCTCACGTAAACAATATGATTTGACTTCATTATCATTATATTTAGGGCTTGAGTTTAGTTTATTTGTATCATAAAATAAAAGTTTCCTCTTCTTATGTATATGAAGAGTGTCAAAGTCTGATGATGTATTTTTTCATTAGTTTTTATTTCACTCTTTGTATTTCTATAATCCTTGGGTAACAAATGATGTAATTTTTTATTATCATTAACAAGTTCATGTAATGGTTCTGTTATAGGTTTAAATGTTTCTTCAAGTCCCATAATATTTTGGTTTTGATGTAGTTTTAATTCAGAGATTTTTTTTTTAGAGCATTTCTACTTTTTTTCAAATGACTTAAAATATTTTCATGCATTGTGATAAATTTGAGAGTGATGTATAGTTATTAAGTGAAATGATATTACTCCTGTGCATGTCAAAAATGTACTGAAAATTAAACCTTGATGCAATTAAATATATATATATATATATATCACATAGTAGAAATCGAAATCATAATCGATATCTCATCATAGAATTAGACCTGGTAGCTGATCAGTTAAACCGATCTGGTAGCTGATCAGTTTAACAGACCTGATAACCTGATCAGTTAAACAGACCTGATAACCTGACCAGTTAAACAGACCTGATCAGGTGATTAGACCTGCTGGCCGAGCAGTTAAATATATATATTCATTCTGAAAAATTAAAATACTGAAAGAAACAATTTTTCCATTTCCCAATTCCCAAAATTAAAATATTTTTAAATTGTTGTTTGTTTTTTTTTTACATTTTTAATTGGATATCCACATTTCCATCTTCTAATTTAATTAAATACTACCTTTATTAAAAAAGAATTCTAAAATACAATCCTCTATTACGTTATACTTCTCAGGGAGGTGAACATAATGTTGATCTAGCTCCAATCTAACGTTGGAGCCAAATTTACCAGTGGTCCTGCTGGCTGAAAATATTTCAAACCCCGTATTAATCGGGAGTTGATTAAAGTTGAGTTAATGAAAGACATAGAGGATCCTCTTCTATGTCTTTCATTAATGCATCCAAATCCTGTTGGGTCACCCCAGCAGGTAAATTGGATGCTGAGTTCTTCGTCATCGTGTTGGTGGTGGTGGTGGGCCTCATCTTTTTGTTGTTGCTGTTGTTGTTGCTGGTGCTGGGGTTCATGATGCTGCTGGTGGTTAGTGGTAGCTGGTGCTGGTGATTGGTGGTGCTGGTGCTGGTTGCTGGTGCTGGTTGCTGGTGCTGGTTGCTGGTGCTGGTTGCTGGTGCTGGTTGCTGGTGCTGGTTGCTGGTGCTGGTAGCTGGTGCTGGTAGCTGGTAGCTGGTGCTGGTAGCTGGTGCTGGTTGCTGGTGCTGGTTGCTGGTGCTGGTTGCTGGTGCTGGTTGCTGGTGCTGTTAGCTGGTGCTGTTAGCTGGTGCTGGTAGCTGGAGCTGATGCTGCTGGTAGCTGGTGCTGGTGCTGGTGTTGTTAGCTGGAGCTGGTGCTGGTTCTGGAGCCGACTGCTGGTCACTAAATGATATTTTCATCCAGGAACTGACTGAATTTATACCCAAACAAGGACTGCATTTCTTCTCCCACTACTCTTAGTTACAGGTAGTTGGAGAAAGGGTCAGAAGGGTCAGATAAAAAACGTCTCAGGACGTTAAAGCATCATTAGCAGTGAAACGAATGATAGTCTAGCAAGAATTTTAGACATAAGTGCCCGCAGTTAACAGTCCCAAATTTTTGGAATCGTCGATAGTTATACCTGATGTTTTTACCCAAATATAAAACTACTTCTATTGGTGGTTGTAAATTTCCAAAACTGTCGAAATAATATGAATCTAATCCTTTCTTAAAATACGCTACCCAATGCGTTCCATTTGATGAAGAGTCTGCTAAATTAATTATTCCACACTCAAGATGATGTGGAAATTTTCGTATCCCGTCTTTCATATAGACTCCTCAAGAGTGTGGAATATTTTTAAAGCCAAACCTCATTAAGTCAAAGTCGGATAATGCCCTGTTGGGTAGCTCATTTAATAGTTTTTTTGAGTATGTTTTTGTTGTTTATTTTTTGAAACTGAAATCCCATATCCTTTCCTATATGGTTGTAAATATAAACCTTCACCCAACGCAACTGATTCCATTTTTCTATTATGTCTCTGGTTTTCCTGCAGCTGTTCTTTCGCCAATCTTGCATTGTTAATTGTCTTTGCAATTGCCGCACTGCCTGAAGCCAAACTTCCTACAGCACTTAGAGCTGTTAAAATTGGAACAAGTGGCAAGAAGCCTCCTATTTTGGGTACATTGATAACCCGTGGGACTATAACATTTTTCCTACATCCCATTGTGTTTGATACTGCTTTGCGTGCTACTTTTATAGCATTCAATATGTCCAGCGGTTTTTTCTTTTTCAATTCTTTCGTCGCTTGCTTGATTATTGATGCAAGCGATTTTTTTACTACCTTCTTTTTCATTTGCTTTGTTTCCATTCCAAACTTTTTCTTAGCCTTGATCATGTTTGTCACAAAATATGCTGCAGCTCTCTGTCCAATACTACTGTCATTAGCTTTTACACGATCCCAAGCCCTATCAATTAAAATAGAGTCCGCTTTATGGCGATCACCCAAGTCCTTACTATTTGTATACTCTATATAATGGATTCTACACGCTTCGTCTAAACCATTAATTCCACGATCACCTCGGGCTAATCGTTTCTCTAGCTTAGTACCAGGTCCACAAAAATTATAACCAGGTAAATGAGCCTCAAAGGGAAGAGCATTAATTATATTATTTACGAGACCAGTACCCTGTTTGACATTTGTTTTATTACTGTTTATGTTATAAAGATGTTTACCCATTTTATATCAACCTCAATTATCAAAAGATTGTCATTGAATGAAGTACTTATCACAATAACATGCGTTTATTAAGACAAAATAAAAGCATTGTAGTTAGAAATATTGAGGGTGGAGGTCATGGAGAGAATAAACCTCCACGCCACAGTACTTTATTACCAAATACAATTAGAGCATTAATTTTTGGACCATCAAACTGTTGAAAAACGAATGTGTTGATAAGCCTTATCGAAAGTCTAAATGGTCTCAAATTTGAAAATATTTATGTATTTTCAAAGAGCTTGTATCAACCGAAATATCAGTATTTGGAAAAACTAATGAAACCAATACAAGGGATGGGATACTACACATTTTCAGCGAATGATGAAGTTTTGTCCCCACAGGAAGCTAAAAATAATTCAATTTTAATATTTGATGATGTTGCTTGTGAAAAGCAGGACAATATACGTAACTATTTTTGCATGGGACGTCATAGAAATATTGATTCATTCTACTTATCACAAACCTATACACATATACCAAAACATTTGATTCGGGATAATCCAAATTTTATTATAATGTTTAAGCAAGACGATTTAAACATGCGTCACATATACAAATATCATGTAAACAGTGACATGGACTATGAGTCTCTAATGAAAATTTCACGAAAGTGTTGGGAGGAAAAATATGGATTTCTACTAATTTCGAAAGATGATGAAATGAATACTGGACGATATCGAAAAGGATTTGATCAATTTATTATACCTTAAAAATATGTATTAATAATCATATAACTGTACTAAGATGATGGTTAACAAGACAGTTAAGAATCAAGCTTCATAAGGACTACATCGCTAACAATTGCTTTAACAGGAAACACTTCTGTTATTAGTGAAACATTTTTCCCACAAATTGAATTAAAACGAAATTATGAATGTGCTCTCATTGATTTTTATACATTTAATTCAATACCGATTGTGGATATGAGGAACAATCTATTTCATATTGGGAATAAAGTCATAGAAATACCTGTGGGTTCATATGAGTTTGATGACATCATTAAATATATTTTTAATAAGCTTAAGGAGTATCAACTTCATGACAGCATCAAAATTGAATGTAATAGTAATACATTTCAAGTTCAAGTTGTCAAGTTGTCACTAAAAATGAAACAGTATATTTTAACCATGAACGATCAATTGGACAACTATTCGGATTTAATAAATGAACATTTACAGCTCGGATAATCCTATAAATATTTTAAAAATTAATTCTATTAGATTGGAATGCAATATTATTAGTGGATCATATGTAGGGAATAGACCAAATCATGTGCTTCATGAATTTGGAATCAATGTGCCCCCTGGTTTTAAAATGAACATTACACCACGGAATTTAATTTATTTACCTGTGAACTGCAGAGAAATAAGCACACTAGAAGTACGAATAACTGATCAGAACGGAGATTTAGTTGATTTGCGTGGAGACTCTGTATCCATTCGTCTACACCTACAACCAACAGAATAATAATCTATACATCTATACAAATATTATAAAGAGGAAAGGTTTGATTTTTTGTTTGTTTGTATGAATTGAATAGGCTCCGAAACTACTTGGCAGATTTGAAAAATTCTTTCACTGTTGGAAAGCTACATCATTCCTGAGTGACATAGGCTATATTTCATTTTCAAAAAAATAGGAATCCTTACTAAAATTACGATAACGTAATCCAAGGTGTAAAAAAATATCAAAAAACTTCCTTACATCGTGTGCGCATTTTTTCTTTTGTCATTTTGAAATGCCTTAAAGATCAAGATCTCAACTTTCTAGAAATAGTTCCCAGGCCAGGGCATTAAAAATACGTCGAAATGAAGAATCTTCATCAGAAACTGAAAATCGTCTTTCAATTCATAGACAATATATGGCACAATCGCGTGCTAGAGAGTCGAGTACCGAGCGTTCACAACGGCTCGCTGAACAAAATGTGAGAACCGCTCAAATACGCGCGCGAGAATCCAGTTTGCAGCGTTCAGAGCGACTAGCTGATCAAAATTTGAGAACCTCTCAAGTACGCGCGCGAGAGTCGAGTCTTGTAACAAAATGTAAGAACCTCTCATGTGCATGCGCTCATTCTACTTTTAAACTTCCACTATCCGTCAATCTTGAACAACAATCTACATGTTCCATCAGCAAAAATGGACCTATTGGTAAATTACTACAAGACGCCTCATTGATTATGTGGGACGAATGCACGATGAGCCATAGAGCACATATAGAGGCCGTGAACAGAACCTTACAGGATCTAAGGAACTCCTCTGCAGTCATGGGCGGGATTACTTTTGTATTTGCTGGAGATTTTCGACAGACTCTCCCCGTTATTAACAGAGGCACGCGAGCAGATATCATCAAGGCATGCTTGAAATCGTCTCCCTTATGGACTACGATTGAAACATTAAAATTAAGGACAAATATGAGAGCTCATCTTCATGGAATCACTGATAGCGATTTCCCACAGCAACTGCTAAAACTTGGGGAAGGAATTTTTCCAAATTTAAGTGGTCATTGTGACATTCTTCTGAATGAGTCTCTTGGCCAAATACTCAATAATTTGGAAAATGTAATAGATTCTGTATACCCTGATATCGAGAATTTGCACGAAAGAGACTTCCATTGGCTGTGTTCTCGGGCTATAGTATCACCTAAGAATGATACTGTCAATGAAATAAACAATCTGATTGTTCAAAAAGGCCCAAGGCCAAACCTTCGAATTAGTAGGGATCGATCTGCGAAAGAAATGTTTTACTCATGGTCAACTGTATGTTGGTCTATCGCGAGTCGGAGCCCCTGAAAATCAATTTATTTTGCTGCCACAAAATAAAACAACATCAAATGTTGTTTACAGAGAAGCTCTAACAAAATAAATGTATTTTCTTTTAGGGTTATGACCTCAATAATTGAAAAAAAAAAAAAAAAAAAAAAATTTAATATAAAAAAAAAAGAAAAAAAACAAAAATATACAACAAAAAAACACATAAATACAAAAAAAAAATAATTAAATAATATCAGAATTCAATTATTCTTATTTTTTTTATTTACTCTTTTTTAGGAGCTCGACGCAAAAAGGGGTGAATATGTGTCATATTATTATTATTATTATGAATGTGTTAAAATTAACAAATCTAAATGTTATGTTTAATGGCCGTGCGAAGCCGGGACGGGCCGCTAGTATACAATAAAAAGCAAGTCCTTCGCCCCCTTATCGACATTAATAAATCAAAAGCTGAAGTGGAAACATCGCCATCTCAAGGAGCTTCAAACCAACGACCTGCACTATCATTAAAAAATAAATTGATTTTAAAATCGCTTGGCTTTAATACTAAGTAAAGTTTTTAAATTACTATTCAAATGAATGAAATTTTCCATGTTCAAGAAAAGCCTATCAATGATGACAGCATCATTAAAAAGGAATTTCATACATATCATCCATATCAACAAAACTTTAAAACAAATGATGAAGTTCGCATCACAATACAAAACCAAGATTTATATGTCCTTCCAAGTGAAAGTTTTCTCCACTTTGAAGGCACTCTTACCAGAATTATTGATAAAAATACAGGAGCAACTACTACAAACGGAGTTGATGGACTGCTTAAAAATAATTCCATGGCATATTTTTTGGATGAAATAAGATATGAGTTGAATGGATGTGAGCTGGATAGGACCAGGTTCACTGGTATTACATCAACTCTCAAAAACTTTCTCTCAATCGGACAACAGGAGGGTCATTTATATCGCAATGCTGGATGGAATGGAGGAGATGATGTCAAGTCTGGTGGTCATTTCACCTTTTCAGTACCACTTAAAATGTTAATGGGATTCGCTGAAGACTATAAGAAAGTTGTATTAAATTGTAAACATGAACTCATTCTCCTACTAGCTAAAAATACAGATGATATGTTTATTAAAACAGTTGATGGTAAAACACATAATATTGCAATACATAGTATCAGTTGGAAAGTGCCTCATATTGTTCCAAGCGATAGTGCAAAAATTAAAATGTTCAATGTAGTTAAAAGTGGTAGTCGTCTCCCCCTCTCATTCCGTAGTTGGGATTGTTATATAAACCCAACGTTAGTACAGGGAACACATCATGTATGGAATGTCAAGCTGGCTGCAAATAGAGAAAGACCTCGGTTTGCTATCATTGCTTTTACCTTAGATGGTCAACTAATTTCAAACAATTTGAGAAATGCGAAGGTATATCTAAATTCAAATGTTTATCCCTATGAGGATTTAAATATTAAATACAATGAAAATCGTTTCGCTGTCTTGTATGATATGTATGCAAGATTTCAAGAGAGCTACTACAATAGAGAGCCCCACCCACTTCTATCACCGATGGAATTTAAGAGTAAGGCGCCTATTGTTGTTATTGATCTCTCCTATCAGAATGAGTCAGTCAAATCGGGACCGATTGATGTTAAAATTTCGACTGAACTAACTGCTCCTAGTGAGATGAATACAAAGGTATATTGCCTTCTCATTCATGATCGTCTAGTTGAATACACACCATTGACTGGATTAGTGCAACGTATTGTCTAAGACATTGAAAAACATTTCATCATTCAATTTTTGGAATTCGTTTCAAGCAGACGTCCAAGGAATAAAAGTCATCAAACAACAAGTCTAATAAAATTTTTTAATAATATTACAAAATGTTTGCACACAATGGAATAAATAATACATCGAATATTGAAATTACGCTCAATCAAATGCTTAAAAATAATAAAAATGTATATTAATTTAGAACATCGCTTTTAATCATTGTACTTGAATAAATAAATAAATATTTTTAAAAGAAAATATAAAAACTATATTTTTATTTGGGAGTTGGGAATTCTTTTCAGATTTTTTCTTTCAGCACATGAATTTATTTTTCGTTGTTAATGGATATAGAGGATGTGTCGGCTCATCCCTTAATTAAAGGAAAAATGTCTCTTAATTGATTTTTAAATGGATGGGGTATGGTGCCAGTCTTGATTGACTTTCCCTTTTCTTCGTTGGAAAATGACTTTTGAGAATGGGTTGTTAATTTTCCCATTTTTTCATCCATTCCAAACGACTTTTAAGAACGTGGTTAATATACCTTCCGCGATCCCTTCTTTTATCCCAAGCTAACTAACTTCTCCTCCCTTTTTTAAATTGAAGAATCGTTGTTGAACAAGTTTTTTCATGTCAATACAAGTGTTCTTTATTATCAACAATAAAAATGAGGCGCACATGTGTTATGTAACCTTTATACCCTGCATCCCTCTTTGATGATGATCAAACGTGTTTTTCCTTTTCATTTTTTCTTGAATAGGCGTGAGTGGAGCGGTGGCATGCAACTTTTTCACCTCTCCCTTTTTTCATTGCGGTGATCGAACACAGGTATCACTGGTGTGCACTGGTGCTTGCAACCTTCTCCTTTGTTGGAAGGGGATGGGACACGTGACCCCTTTTTTTATCATAAATGAAAATCTCGGCTGACGGTGACCCTTTCTTCCCTCCCTCTTCAATGCATTGTGTGATCGCAGGTGTGTACAGGCTTCTTGAACGGGCATGAGTGCACATGTGACATGTGACCTTTTCCCCCTCCATCCCTTTTTGGCTTGTGATTTGATCGTGGGAAGATGATTGAGCCTGGATCGAACACGTTTCGATATCGCTCCGTATCGACTGTGTCTTCGCGGCGGTAGCGCTTCCACACACGTTTTCTCACGTGTCCTCACACCATTCAATTAGTGACCCTAATCTATTTATATTACCCGACCCTTTTAAGGAGTGACAGGTGTCACTTAACCCTAATATATCGATTTGGGAGGTCGCAAAGAACTTGGGATCTGCCAGGGGGAGGCCCCTTGAGAGGATCTCGCGGAATCGGGTAAGAGGACAGATTGCTGGACAGATGTGGAAGAACGTAAACTACAGTCCCTAATTGTAACCCGGGTCTGGCTGGCGACCGAATTGAAAAGTGGCACAATTTAGTAGAATAAGAGGAAACGGACTGATTAAGGCCGGAAACTTGGGCTTGGGTCATCTTAAAGGGAAGCTTGAGCAGGTTGTACAGCCGTTTCATGATGCAGGTCGCCTCGGACCCCGAGTCTATTAAGGCTCGCTTTGGAGCTTTGGAGGGCGGTGCCCAATAGGACGGCTCCTCAGCCGGAAGCGAAACACACTTGCACATCTTAGTGTTCCTCTGAGGCACCCGTGCCTCTGGGAGTAGGCGAGGGTTTTGGTTGCGCAAGGATTACAGCGGTGTAGGAGGGTGTGATGCCGGCTGTGGCAGGTGGAGCAGCTGTGGGCACTAGTGCAGTCTCGCTGCTAATGCCCTGGTGCAAAGTTCAGGCAAAGTTGCTTCCTCTTGATGTAGTCGGAGCTACCACTCATGTCCACGACTAATCACGTTGAGCCTGCGAACTGGGGCGCTCGTGGGTGCCGATCTTGGCCGGTCTGTTGGCAATGAAGCGTTTGAGAGAGACATCTTTCGCATTTTGCGAAATTTTTGCATCTGACCGAGTTATTCTAGGCGAGGAACCGTGAATAGTATCGACGGACTCGTCGCTTTTTGCTCTTGGAAAGCCAGCAGTAGCCCTGGCTTCAATTGAAATGCCTGCGGAGATGCGGATTGGGACCTGTCCAAACGGATGGATGGGATCGGATGCGCTTTTTTGTCGTCTCCTGTGGGCATTCCTGGAATAGAATGCTGATCAGTGCATATCAACTGTCGAACGAGAAAACGGTCACACTAATTCGCAATCTGGGTAGCCAATAATGGATGAAGTACGGAAAAAACAAATGGAACCCGGCCACAAGGCCTGTAGCTCGGCAAAAGAAAGCCGATTGAAATTTTTCAGTAACCGAAATAGCGGACACTCTCGCGTGAAGCCTTGCTTATCTGGGTTTCAAAAAAAGTTCTCGGGGGAAACCGGAGTAAGGAACCCGCGCGACACACAAAAAGAATAACAAACAGGCAAAAAAAAAACGGCGGCTGACTGTCGCACTACGCGCGTGCCGCAGCGGAACACTTTTTCGCCCGTCCGGCGCAGATCGATTGCGGCACGAGTGGCACCACCGCACCAATTCGCAAGGATATAAAAAAAGAGAAAAGAAATAGAAAAAAAAGACTATTAAGAACTGTGTAGGAATATCGACACGCCGTGGAAGCCGAATATGGGTACTCATTGTAGATAATTATTTGTTTTTATTATTAATTATTATTATTTTTTTATTGTTTGGCTCGAACGTGAAGATCGTTTAGATACGTTTTTGACTTAAAACAAGAAGGTAGATTTTTCCTTGGTCGCTAGAACACAAATAGAAAAAAACTAATTATTGACAAAGACAGCCATTAATATTTAATTATTTCAGCGCCGGAGAAGTGAAATTAAAAAAAACTCTGTTCTTGGTAGCGGAGAAAAACTTTCGGGGCTAGTAATGCCTTTGTGCCAAAAAAAACTCAGCGACAACAACAACAAACATGGACTATGCGGCGGAGATATTATCAGCCGCGAATGTTTAATTGTTCAAGCCGTACAGGTTGAATTAAAAACCTTGGTTCTTCTTCGCGGAGAAAAAGCTCACTAGGGTATGCCGACGGCAAGCGATGCATATGTAAGGGACCCCAACGGTAACAACAACACGGCCTCTGTGGCGGCGAAGTTGAAAGTCGTACGTATCTTTGGCGAAAATTTGCAAGGAACTGCTGGTAACACGGCGGAAGAATATCCTTTAAAAATCCCGTTCGAAGGACAAAATGTGTGGGGCCAACGTGGCCGAGAAAAAATAAGTCCTGGGGTTGGAGGAGAAAATAATTCCACGTCGCGAAGCAAAGAAAACCCGTGGGGGTTCAAAATAAAAGTCGGGGGCGTCGTGGGCAAAATTACCGTCAGCTTTAATTGGCTGCATACATAGTACTGAAACTTAAACTTAAAACCGAGCTCCCGGACGCTTTACTCCGCGAAAGCGAGAGCGGGAGATCGCCGACAGTCGACAGCAGAGACCTAAGCTTCGGAGCGTGAGAGAAAGAGGCATGAGTGCGGATGACTCCGCGAGCGGAGGCGTCACAGTGGGCCCCTCACCTAAATAATATCAATTTAAAGCACATACCTTCTATAACAAAGGAAAAGCGCTATAACAATTCATCTTGCCTCACCATTGCGTACATAATTAGGAAAGAACGAGTACGAAGCTTTGTGTTTGATGGATCTGTTAAAATGACGCCTGGTAGCTCGCTGAACGCCATACTTTTTGCAGGACCAACAATTAATCAACACATTTTTAGTATACTGCTTCGCTTTAAAGGAAACTTTTGTGAAGATATCCAGATGATTTTTTGCAATCTATCGTTTGGTGAGGTAACTCCACGGAGTGTTTTTAAATGGCCTTCTTGGCTATAAGAAACATTCATAAACTTTTATATTAAATATGAGGAGGAATCATTTCCAATTGTAAAAACATTTTTTTGTAGAGATTTCTATGAGGACATTTTAAGCTCTGGGGGGGATTAATTTGAAAAACTGAGAGAAATTCGTTATCAGGCCACTTTCCAATTCGCGTAAAATGTATGGAAGCCCTCGAAGAAGAAACTGACTGCAAAAAACAGCAGCTAACATAACAATACATCAGATTTCGCTATGGCATTTGGACTATTCTTGGATCCCTCTTCTGACAACTCCTTTTTATTTTTCTTTCAAATACCTACAAATTATGCACTTAACAAGCGGATTGCAATATCAACCACAGCCAAATTTTATAATCCACTTGGTTTATATAAAGCCAATATAATGTATATGGGAATGACCCATTGCCAGAGTCCCTTCTTTAGACATGAGAGGCGTTCAACTCCCAGTTGTGGGTTGTATAGAACTTAGATTTTCTAAAATTCGTATCACAACCACAGGCATCCAATGAATTGCAAAAATTCTGCTTATCAGCTTATGGAGCGTGTTTATACTTGCGATCGAAGATCTATTAAGCTGCCCTCAAATTGGTTTGAATTTTTACCTGCTACGGATTCTACTACAATTTTAAAAAATATCTTTTTCCGTTTATTCAATTTTGAACAAGACATGCTATTTACGAATAACATCTTACGACAGGTGCTGAGCCGATGTATATCGGGAAGAGCCAGGACAAAAACGCACCACTCCAACAAACTTGAGACAGACAGAGTGGCGACCAAGTGATTTTGCTATTGCAAACTCGAGATCGCCGACTTTTATGGTTTCCCCGTCTCTCCGACTCCAAATTTCAGAGAAATTTTTTTCTTTGTCTGGGAATTGTCTGGACGTCTGGCTGGCGCGTATGTAGATGTATACGGAGAGGCACCAGCAACTGCTAACTTGATATCAACTTAGCAGGTGAACTTTGTGTTTTAGGGAAACAAAAATATATATATAAAATTGAGCAACAAATTTAATTGAATGTCAAATTTTTTTCTTTCATGATAATTAACGACAAATTATGGTATAATCAAAAATTTGAGTTTCCAAAGTTGCCCTGCTAACTTAATGCACATAAATTCGTCAACAGAACACAACAATCAGACACGTTACTTAACGCATTGCACCAATGGTATTAGCCGATTGAAGATCACAAGTTGGTGTCTAGCGGCATCAACAAATGCGTCTGCTTTTTAGAAGCATGCGAGCAAGTCGTATGCAGCCTAATCCAGCTTTTATACCACAAAAGTGGACTATTGTGGGCCATTCATTCCATATCATAAAACAGAGACCAGGAACAAGGCGCCCCACAAGGTCTGCTCATTTGAAAATTGTCCAGGACCTCACAACGGTCTTATACATCGCAGCTCTGAGAGGATTTATCAGCATTCGACGCAGTCTGCGTACCACACGCGGCTCCGATATCCTCATCCAGTTTAGCTGGTATCGAGTGGTTTAAGAGAGGCGACAGTCAACTCGGCCGAATTTTACTTCCACATAGTCGTCGGTGTATCTATCTTAGCTATTGATAAATTGAAAAATATTTTCAATACGATTTCTGCCATCCTTAACACCCATCTTCTCCGCCAAATTTTAGAATAAGCTAAGAACCTGTTTCCTAAAGGTTTACAGCTACACAAGACTTCATGAGCTTGACAGAAAATAATTTTTGCGAAGGGTGCCTCAGCAGATAGCAACGGGTGAACTTGTCCTTTCTGCAGGAATGGAGCACGTGGCGCTTCGAAACGCCCAACATGAGGGTCGTCAGCATCGTGTTGCTGAACAGGTCAACATTCCATCGATGAAATAAAAGCTTGGAAGCAGAGTAGCAACAGCTACGGGTCTAATCAAGACACCCGTTATCAAACTAGGTGGTCTGTCAAAGACAACAGAATTACTAAGACGAGTAACGGACATACATTTGTTTTGCAATATGAGGCTATTGTTTTTATGGCAACGACCTTCGCGCTAATATATGAGTAAACACAAGAACACGCAAGTGCGTATGTGTGCATAAATATGTGTGTGCTTCTGTTTGCAAGTGCAAGCACGAAAAATTTAAATCGCTGTCTGTTTATAGGGGAGCGGTCCTTCCGCTAAAGATCCTTGTAGTGGAAATAAGTCCCGCGACGCAGTCGAAAAAAAATAAGCCGTAGAGGTAAAAAAGAAGTCGGAGGCGTCGTGGGGTTCGATTCAGATTGATTTCGCTGCATACATAGTACTGAGAACTTAAGCTGCGCTCCCGACCGATAAGCTAAGCTTAAGTGTGCGAGAGCGGGCCCGAGAAGTGGAGCGCGAACTAGACGTCCCTCAGCTCGCTTAGCAGCGAGCAAAGCTCGGGTACTCGGGAGCGGGCGGTAGCGAATATCGAAGAGAGGAGAACGGAAGCACGTAGATTAGCGCTCTGAGCAGTGCCTGAAGGGACTACTTGCGCGAGCGCAAGAGCGGCCGAGCTTTTGGAAGCTCGGTGGACAGCGGCGGCGCAACGGCCGCCGCGAAGAGGCTCCTGACGTAAACACTATCTGTAAATGTTGCACTGTGATGTCATGTATAAACATATCCTATTTTAAAAAAATTAAATCTGAAATTTTAGAATAATACAAAATGGCTGTATATTAAATTTGATGAAAATCTCGTGAAAACTGGTATATTTATATTTTTTTTTTCTAAAAATTTTCCGATTGTTCCTATGGCAGCTATATGATATAGCAGTCCGAACCGGCCCATTCCGACATATATGCGAGTGCAAGTAAATAGAAATCTGCAACGGCAAATTTCATTCAGATAGCTTTCAAACTGAGAGACTAGTTTGCGTAGAAACGGACAGACGGACATGGCTAGATCGACTCGGTGGTTGATGCTGATCAGGAATATATATACTTTATATGGTCGGAGATGATTCCTTCACTGCGCTACAAACTTCTGACTGAAATTATAATACCCTGCAAGGGTATAAATATATTATATATCTTCTATAACATAAAAATGAATCCCAATATATATTGGTAAGCGCATAACTCAATAACCCCTCTACCAATTTAGCCAATTATTTTTTTAGTGTTCGTTGGATGCTTTCTACAAAAATTGGAATAATTGCCGGGAAAACCATAGAAACACCTATTTTCTTTTTCCCATTCGAGTTAAAATTGAATAGTCACAATAAGAAAATTGCTATGATTTCTTAATCAAGATGATTATGTGGCACAAGGCGAAGAAATCTATGTAGAAGAACCCAGAATGCAAAACGAAATTGCCAATTATCAATTACGAAACGAATACCCGATATAATCGTACTGCACAAGAACATGACGACCGAAATAAACCAGAAAGAACTCGGATATCACAAACGCGTGAAGTGCGAGCGCGACATTGTACTAATAATCGGGAAAGTTTGAATCGAGCTGCTTTTTAGTTACAATGTGTGTTGACTACAGTAACTATCAATGTGTTTCTATTGGCTCTATGAGCAAGGTTTGCACACATTTTAAGGCATTAAAAAAACAAAAATTAAGCCAATGATTGTGTTTTGCAAATGGGAAAGTGAAAGTGATACCATTGAATCAACCACCAGAGCAATTGTACTTATTAATTTTAGAAATAGGAGAAGATTCAATACACTTATTGGCAAATATCCAACAATATAACACTTGCTTTCAAATGACTTGATTTGGAGTAACAAATGTAGCTCAGAAAAATTGCATGCCAACTTTCGATGTATGAGTTAAAAATTATTAATTATTTGTTAATAAAAAAATAATTTTTATTGAATTGAGTTGGATTAAGAACTGAATTTGCTTAAGCTTAACAATCGTTTATATAGCCTATGCGTTGCTCCACAGCTGTCACTGTCTCTGCTGCCGTCGATACTTCCGCTGACGTTCTTTGTGCTTATTGACTGCTTATGACGATTTGTAACTATTGGCCGCTTCTAATTATAATTGGTCAATGCATTGATTTCCCAATTGGCAGATGCCCTAGATAAGCTAAGCGCGCTAAGTGCGCTGAGCTTGCATGTTTTTTGGTAGCGATCGTGGGAACACTTATCCGGAAGATTCCTAGGTTGGTAGTAAATTGAACTTCTGGCTTCTTCACCCGATTACGCCACATGTACTGAGCTTGCATCTTCTTAGCCAACGATTGTGGGAACTAGGTTGTTAACTTATATATAAACAACTTATTATAATATAGAAAGCTGCAAGTAAGATGATTTTTGTAAATTTAAATTTTACAGAGTAAAATGTCTGCTCGTTAAAAAGAACACTGTACGCTTGCTGCTTTTGCGTCAAAAAAAAAAAAAAATACTGGAACTAGGGAATCCTGGCCTGCTTATACTCCATGAAACTGTCAAAACGAAAGCTTGTGTTAGCCATCTTTACAAAATATAATTCATTCTATACTAACCGCAAAAGTACCTTGATGTCTATAGATTCACTTCAACTATCTAAGTCATGTATTCTTCACCAACCTCCCACTTTCAAACCCGAAAACTTGCGATTTGTTCAAAGTAGAACCATGCTGTACATACGCAATCAAGCTTCATCCATATATCAGTAGACGGTCGTTCATTTTCATAAATGAACAAAATGTATTGAAATGGTGCGTTCGACCGACTTTAAAGGTATTTGAGTATTGAACAATCATAAAATATTATATTACATACCGCTTATAAAATTTGTACATCCTTACCTTACAGCTGGTACTTCAAGAATATCCCATTCAACTGACATATAAAACTCGGACAAATCGACACCAACATCAACTACGTTGCTACCCAGTTGTTCATCCATGTGTCGCAGATCAACCTATGAAAAGGGGATAAATACCGCATGTTATAATTTTATGTTAATGTTTAATATTAATAAAAGGTGTGTAAATTAAGCACTTGAAAAAAGTAAACTACACATTTTAAGTTCACTGACACCTACACGGGTTACAATTTTTCTTTTGTTTATATATCTATATTACATGCATATAATTTATTTTTAAAAATTATTTAATTTATAAAATAACAAATCCTATTAAAAAACGGCTATATTCCTAGCAGAAACTGTTTTTACTTTAAACTTTTAACACATTTTTTTTTTTATCAGAAAAATTTTCAAATACGGTATTCTGAATATGAAATTATAAAGGAGCAATAAATTTTGAATATTGAAAAGAAAAAATAAGTTAAGACGTCTTCAAATCTTCATTTAAAGTTTCAGTTTGCAAATGTATCTTTTGAAGTCGTTTTATTTCGCTCAAATACAAAGGATCAAACATGAGAGATACATAAGATTAATGTGTAAAAACATTGAATTTTTACTGATTTTTCTCGTGTTCTATTTAATGATAATGATATTTTATGATTTAATAGTCTTATTTTAATAACATTTCAAAAGTAATTTTTAGATCGTATTAAAAACAGAAATCTCAAAACTTATGTGTACCGCAACATCGCCGTCAGCCAGTCTGGTGCGACCTAGTTGCCTGTGTGTACTATTGGTGGTATGACTATACTCTGCAATCGAGGACGGGTGTGAGCAGCAGGCGTGGTCGAGTTCAATGCTGACAAAGGGTAGACGGGTGACCCCGTGATAGTTTTAACTATGGCTCTCCCCTCAAGTTAAGCATATTACGAGCCCATGCCTTAAGGATTGATCCAGCTGTAACAAGATGGTTACTTTTCCGAGCCTGATTTATAATTGGTTTTCGAATGCGGTCACGGTCCAACTTTCCTGCTGGAAGCCTAAGACCTCGTGCAGTACGAAAAATCGCTTTGATATGGAAAGTATACGGTAAGACTGAGCAAAATCCTTTCCAATAAGCAAAGGGCATATAAATACTGAACGAATTTAATGGACAAGACACACTTTGGACAATTTTAAAAGCTTCTACCATAATTCCGATAATGTTACAAACGGCTTAGAAAAACATAATTAGGTGAATATAAGCTATTTATGAGGCTTACTTTGAAAAGACTGAATAGTTATTTTCGTATCAAAACCAGGCAGAAGGGGCACTTCATAGAGATGGATTAAATGCCTTACCGATTAGCTGTGAATAAGAAGCCTGCAGGACGCTACAATCTGATTGAGGCAAAGCTTCTATGGTAAAAGGGGCGCAGGCCACAGCGCGGCATCTTATTCCCCTCTCCTATGGTATCTGCTGGTCGATGCACTGACAGCTTATGCAGATGACATAAATATAATTATTAAGGGAGTTTGCCGACCGATTATACTTGATTATGGGAAAAACTCTCAGGGAGATAAGTGGGTAGACGGAAGTTAGGACTCAGAATCAACGCGGACAAGAAAGACCCACAGTTCCACAGGAGACGGAGCGCTTGGAGAGGGGATAAATTGACTCCAAAGTTGACACTTTTTAATTTATCGCGGATTTCCGTATCGGAATCGCAAAACAGGATAGGTTGGAAAGGAGTATGTTTAGGATCTAACCAAATTTTCCGACACATCTCTATGTCAGCGTTGGACACAAACTTAAAGCAACGCTGTTTTAAGATCTGAATGGTTAGGTCGGACTGTAAGACCGGGTCTATATAAAGGAAATCATTCAAATTGGTCCCGTTTGTGGAAGGGCTAGGTGCATTAAAGACCATCCGCACTTCGGTGGTCGTACTTTCGGGCTTGAGAACCGCATGGTGTGGAAGGTAGTAAGTGGTGCAATGGCTCGTCGGAGAAACTTCGGTCATGTGACCCAAGTCAAGGTATTTCTGAATCACGTCATACCTGGCCTTTAGGGGCGGATCCCTTTTCAGGCGCGACTCATTACGCAGGAACTGGAAAGAGCGAACCACTATGCTCGGAATCACGCAAGGGGAGCGTCACGACATACTTGCCACAATCGTTCCTCGCAGACTGAAACGGATTCTGGGCCGATCCGTGTTGGCACTTCCTCAACCTCCCAGAATTTGGCTAGGAGCTGATCCTGCGAGTCACCGCAGTCCACTCGTGTGGAAAATGCACACTACGGGGAGTGGCTGGAGACAAAGGGCCTTTCAGCACACATCTAAAAATGGTCTCCTAGCCGAGAAACGACCCGCAGATGTAAGCTTTGGAGATGCCGAGGAGGACAGACGGGAGAATATCAGCTCCTATCAATATATCGATTTGGGAGGTCGCAAAGAACTTGGGATCTGCCAGGGGGAGGCCCCTTGAGAGGATCTCGCGGAATCGGGTAAGAGGACAGATTGCTGGACAGATGTGGAAGAACGTAAACTACAGTCCCTAATTGTAACCCGGGTCTGGCTGGCGACCGAATTGAAAAGTGGCACAATTTAGTAGAATAAGAGGAAACGGACTGATTAAGGCCGGAAACTTGGGCTTGGGTCATCTTAAAGGGAAGCTTGAGCAGGTTGTACAGCCGTTTCATGATGCAGGTCGCCTCGGACCCCGAGTCTATTAAGGCTCGCTTTGGAGCTTTGGAGGGCGGTGCCCAATAGGACGGCTCCTCAGCCGGAAGCGAAACACACTTGCACATCTTAGTGTTCCTCTGAGGCACCCGTGCCTCTGGGAGTAGGCGAGGGTTTTGGTTGCGCAAGGATTACAGCGGTGTAGGAGGGTGTGATGCCGGCTGTGGCAGGTGGAGCAGCTGTGGGCACTAGTGCAGTCTCGCTGCTAATGCCCTGGTGCAAAGTTCAGGCAAAGTTGCTTCCTCTTGATGTAGTCGGAGCTACCACTCACGTCCACGACTAATCACGTTGAGCCTGTGAACTGGGGCGCTCGTGGGTGCCGATCTTGGCCGGTCTGTTGGCAATGAAGCGTTTGAGAGAGACATCTTTCGCATTTTGCGAAATTTTTGCATCTGACCGAGTTATTCTAGGCGAGGAACCGTGAATAGTATCGACGGACTCGTCGCTTTTTGCTCTTGGAAAGCCAGCAGTAGCCCTGGCTTCAATTGAAATGCCTGCGGAGATGCGGATTGGGACCTGTCCAAACGGATGGATGGGATCGGATGCGCTTTTTTGTCGTCTCCTGTGAGCATTCCTGGAATAGAATGCTGATCAGTGCATATCAACTGTCGAACGAGAAAACGGTCACACTAATTCGCTATCTGGGTAGCCAATAATGGATGAAGTACGGAAAAAACAAATGGAACCCGGCCACAAGGCCTGTAGCTCGGCAAAAGAAAGCCGATTGAAATTTTTCAGTAACCGAAATAGCGGACACTCTCGCGTGAAGCCTTGCTTATCTGGGTTTCAAAAAAAGTTCTCGGGGGAAACCGGAGTAAGGAACCCGCGCGACACACAAAAAGAATAACAAACAGGCAAAAAAAAAACGGCGGCTGACTGTCGCACTACGCGCGTGCCGCAGCGGAACACTTTTTCGCCCGTCCGGCGCAGATCGATTGCGGCACGAGTGGCACCACCGCACCAATTCGCAAGGATATAAAAAAAGAGAACAGAAATAGAAAAAAAAGACTATTAAGAACTGTGTAGGAATATCGACACGCCGTGGAAGCCGAATATGGGTACTCATTGTAGATAATTATTTGTTTTTATTATTAATTATTATTATTTTTTTATTGTTTGGCTCGAACGTGAAGATCGTTTAGATACGTTTTTGACTTAAAACAAGAAGGTAGATTTTTCCTTGGTCGCTAGAACACAAATAGAAAAAAACTAATTATTGACAAAGACAGCCATTAATATTTAATTATTTCAGCGCCGGAGAAGTGAAATTAAAAAAAACTCTGTTCTTGGTAGCGGAGAAAAACTTTCGGGGCTAGTAATGCCTTTGTGCCAAAAAAAACTCAGCGACAACAACAACAAACATGGACTATGCGGCGGAGATATTATCAGCCGCGAATGTTTAATTGTTCAAGCCGTACAGGTTGAATTAAAAACCTTGGTTCTTCTTCGCGGAGAAAAAGCTCACTAGGGTATGCCGACGGCAAGCGATGCATATGTAAGGGACCCCAACGGTAACAACAACACGGCCTCTGTGGCGGCGAAGTTGAAAGTCGTACGTATCTTTGGCGAAAATTTGCAAGGAACTGCTGGTAACACGGCGGAAGAATATCCTTTAAAAATCCCGTTCGAAGGACAAAATGTGTGGGGCCAACGTGGCCGAGAAAAAATAAGTCCTGGGGTTGGAGGAGAAAATAATTCCACGTCGCGAAGCAAAGAAAACCCGTGGGGGTTCAAAATAAAAGTCGGGGGCGTCGTGGGCAAAATTACCGTCAGCTTTAATTGGCTGCATACATAGTACTGAAACTTAAACTTAAAACCGAGCTCCCGGACGCTTTACTCCGCGAAAGCGAGAGCGGGAGATCGCCGACAGTCGACAGCAGAGACCTAAGCTTCGGAGCGTGAGAGAAAGAGGCATGAGTGCGGATGACTCCGCGAGCGGAGGCGTCACAGTGGGCCCCTCACCTAAATAATATCAATTTAAAGCACATACCTTCTATAACAAAGGAAAAGCGCTATAACAATTCATCTTGCCTCACCATTGCGTACATAATTAGGAAAGAACGAGTACGAAGCTTTGTGTTTGATGGATCTGTTAAAATGACGCCTGGTAGCTCGCTGAACGCCTTACTTTTTGCAGGACCAACAATTAATCAACACATTTTTAGTATACTGCTTCGCTTTAAAGGAAACTTTTGTGAAGATATCCAGATATCCCTTCTTTAGACATGAGAGGCGTTCAACTCCCAGTTGTGGGTTGTATAGAACTTAGATTTTCTAAAATTCGTATCACAACCACAGGCATCCAATGAATTGCAAAAATTCTGCTTATCAGCTTATGGAGCGTGTTTATACTTGCGATCGAAGATCTATTAAGCTGCCCTCAAATTGGTTTGAATTTTTACCTGCTACGGATTCTACTACAATTTTAAAAAATATCTTTTTCCGTTTATTCAATTTTGAACAAGACATGCTATTTACGAATAACATCTTACGACAGGTGCTGAGCCGATGTATATCGGGAAGAGCCAGGACAAAAACGCACCACTCCAACAAACTTGAGACAGACAGAGTGGCGACCAAGTGATTTTGCTATTGCAAACTCGAGATCGCCGACTTTTATGGTTTCCCCGTCTCTCCGACTCCAAATTTCAGAGAAATTTTTTTCTTTGTCTGGGAATTGTCTGGACGTCTGGCTGGCGCGTATGTAGATGTATACGGAGAGGCACCAGCAACTGCTAACTTGATATCAACTTAGCAGGTGAACTTTGTGTTTTAGGGAAACAAAAATATATATATAAAATTGAGCAACAAATTTAATTGAATGTCAAATTGTTTTCTTTCATGATAATTAACGACAAATTATGGTATAATCAAAAATTTGAGTTTCCAAAGTTGCCCTGCTAACTTAATGCACATAAATTCGTCAACAGAACACAACAATCAGACACGTTACTTAACGCATTGCACCAATGGTATTAGCCGATTGAAGATCACAAGTTGGTGTCTAGCGGCATCAACAAATGCGTCTGCTTTTTAGAAGCATGCGAGCAAGTCGTATGCAGCCTAATCCAGCTTTTATACCACAAAAGTGGACTATTGTGGGCCATTCATTCCATATCATAAAACAGAGACCAGGAACAAGGCGCCCCACAAGGTCTGCTCATTTGAAAATTGTCCAGGACCTCACAACGGTCTTATACATCGCAGCTCTGAGAGGATTTATCAGCATTCGACGCAGTCTGCGTACCACACGCGGCTCCGATATCCTCATCCAGTTTAGCTGGTATCGAGTGGTTTAAGAGAGGCGACAGTCAACTCGGCCGAATTTTACTTCCACATAGTCGTCGGTGTATCTATCTTAGCTATTGATAAATTGAAAAATATTTTCAATACGATTTCTGCCATCCTTAACACCCATCTTCTCCGCCAAATTTTAGAATAAGCTAAGAACCTGTTTCCTAAAGGTTTACAGCTACACAAGACTTCATGAGCTTGACAGAAAATAATTTTTGCGAAGGGTGCCTCAGCAGATAGCAACGGGTGAACTTGTCCTTTCTGCAGGAATGGAGCACGTGGCGCTTCGAAACGCCCAACATGAGGGTCGTCAGCATCGTGTTGCTGAACAGGTCAACATTCCATCGATGAAATAAAAGCTTGGAAGCAGAGTAGCAACAGCTACGGGTCTAATCAAGACACCCGTTATCAAACTAGGTGGTCTGTCAAAGACAACAGAATTACTAAGACGAGTAACGGACATACATTTGTTTTGCAATATGAGGCTATTGTTTTTATGGCAACGACCTTCGCGCTAATATATGAGTAAACACAAGAACACGCAAGTGCGTATGTGTGCATAAATATGTGTGTGCTTCTGTTTGCAAGTGCAAGCACGAAAAATTTAAATCGCTGTCTGTTTATAGGGGAGCGGTCCTTCCGCTAAAGATCCTTGTAGTGGAAATAAGTCCCGCGACGCAGTCGAAAAAAAATAAGCCGTAGAGGTAAAAAAGAAGTCGGAGGCGTCGTGGGGTTCGATTCAGATTGATTTCGCTGCATACATAGTACTGAGAACTTAAGCTGCGCTCCCGACCGATAAGCTAAGCTTAAGTGTGCGAGAGCGGGCCCGAGAAGTGGAGCGCGAACTAGACGTCCCTCAGCTCGCTTAGCAGCGAGCAAAGCTCGGGTACTCGGGAGCGGGCGGTAGCGAATATCGAAGAGAGGAGAACGGAAGCACGTAGATTAGCGCTCTGAGCAGTGCCTGAAGGGACTACTTGCGCGAGCGCAAGAGCGGCCGAGCTTTTGGAAGCTCGGTGGACAGCGGCGGCGCAACGGCCGCCGCGAAGAGGCTCCTGACGTAAACACTATCTGTAAATGTTGCACTGTGATGTCATGTATAAACATATCCTATTTTAAAAAAATTAAATCTGAAATTTTAGAATAATACAAAATGGCTGTATATTAAATTTGATGAAAATCTCGTGAAAACTGGTATATTTATATTTTTTTTTTCTAAAAATTTTCCGATTGTTCCTATGGCAGCTATATGATATAGCAGTCCGAACCGGCCCATTCCGACATATATGCGAGTGCAAGTAAATAGAAATCTGCAACGGCAAATTTCATTCAGATAGCTTTCAAACTGAGAGACTAGTTTGCGTAGAAACGGACAGACGGACATGGCTAGATCGACTCGGTGGTTGATGCTGATCAGGAATATATATACTTTATATGGTCGGAGATGATTCCTTCACTGCGCTACAAACTTCTGACTGAAATTATAATACCCTGCAAGGGTATAAATATATTATATATCTTCTATAACATAAAAATGAATCCCAATTTATATTGGTAAGCGCATAACTCAATAACCCCTCTACCAATTTAGCCAATTATTTTTTTAGTGTTCGTTGGATGCTTTCTACAAAAATTTGAATAATTGCCGGGAAAACCATAGAAACACCTATTTTCTTTTTCCCATTCGAGTTAAAATTGAATAGTCACAATAAGAAAATTGCTATGATTTCTTAATCAAGATGATTATGTGGCACAAGGCGAAGAAATCTATGTAGAAGAACCCAGAATGCAAAACGAAATTGCCAATTATCAATTACGAAACGAATACCCGATATAATCGTACTGCACAAGAACATGACGACCGAAATAAACCAGAAAGAACTCGGATATCACAAACGCGTGAAGTGCGAGCGCGACATTGTACTAATAATCGGGAAAGTTTGAATCGAGCTGCTTTTTAGTTACAATGTGTGTTGACTACAGTAACTATCAATGTGTTTCTATTGGCTCTATGAGCAAGGTTTGCACACATTTTAAGGCATTAAAAAAACAAAAATTAAGCCAATGATTGTGTTTTGCAAATGGGAAAGTGAAAGTGATACCATTGAATCAACCACCAGAGCAATTGTACTTATTAATTTTAGAAATAGGAGAAGATTCAATACACTTATTGGCAAATATCCAACAATATAACACTTGCTTTCAAATGACTTGATTTGGAGTAACAAATGTAGCTCAGAAAAATTGCATGCCAACTTTCGATGTATGAGTTAAAAATTATTAATTATTTGTTAATAAAAAAATAATTTTTATTGAATTGAGTTGGATTAAGAACTGAATTTGCTTAAGCTTAACAATCGTTTATATAGCCTATGCGTTGCTCCACAGCTGTCACTGTCTCTGCTGCCGTCGATACTTCCGCTGACGTTCTTTGTGCTTATTGACTGCTTATGACGATTTGTAACTATTGGCCGCTTCTAATTATAATTGGTCAATGCATTGATTTCCCAATTGGCAGATGCCCTAGATAAGCTAAGCGCGCTAAGTGCGCTGAGCTTGCATGTTTTTTGGTAGCGATCGTGGGAACACTTATCCGGAAGATTCCTAGGTTGGTAGTAAATTGAACTTCTGGTTTCTTCACCCGATTACGCCACATGTACTGAGCTTGCATCTTCTTAGCCAACGATTGTGAGAACTAGGTTGTTAACTCTTCCCTCCTTAAACGCGACTGTCCTCGGTCGCAACGTAAAAGAGTACCGGTCCGGGGTTGTGTACACTTTTCCTGTGTTTCCGGAAGAGGGGCGATTGTTCTTTCCGTCTCCTTACGTATTCGTAGAAGTTCTGTGGCCATGCCTATTATTACTACCAGGAGGATGATGGTAGATCAATAGGTAACAGAAGCTGATATTGTTGCTTTGCTTTTTAGTGTCTCGATCACTTTTGTATTGTTGATGTTTAGTTCTTTGACCATTCGAAGTGAGAGAACTTCTTCAAGTTTCGATTTTTCTCCCATGAAATGGAAAACTGGAGGTTCTGGTTCGGCTATGTTGATTTCCCTCGCCAATAGTAACCGTTGAGTTTCGGTATTGTATGTTAAAAGAGCCATGTAGTTTTAGCTCCTTTCCATTTAGCGATACTGGCCCATTAAAATCGTTCGGCAGTATGGTGCCTGGCAGTATCTTCTCAAAACCGGGTATGTGTTGATTGTTAATTATTTTACATTCGTGATCTCTTAGATTTTGCAGTGCATTTATCATTACTTAGATCATTACCTAGATCTAACAATTTTTCTGAGTTACAAATAGTCTTATCATTATGGGATTCGCATGGTTCTGTTATTTCAAATAGTTGATTCTTACATTCCAACAAATGTTCGTATTTTATATCGTTGATAATTTGGGCTTTCATTATTGGTATAATTATTAGTGTTCTGCAGTTATCTGTTTTTATAGTTGGTAGGCTAATGATGGAATGGAGATCGATACCGATTGTGGCTAAGGTCAAACCTTAGCAAAGTCTAGTACTTCTTCTATGTTCAAAAATAAGTTATTTTCTTTTCTGAAGATATCTTCTATTATTGTGGTTTCTGTGGTTGTAAATACAAATCAATTTACTGTGTTTGATTTCGCCATGTAATTGCGTATATTATATTAGTTATTTCTCCCTTTATTAATTGTATTTTATATTTTAGGATATTTGCTCTCTGATTTTGAATTTCTTCCGAGCTCTGAGCGACATTTAGCACTGCATTAGTGACGTTACTAAGTTGATTTTTTATTAATTAATCTATTGATTACTACTTGTCTATTAGTGTTTGCTAGTTGTTCATTAATCTTGTTCTGTAAAATTTCGTAATCGTGTTGATCTTGTGTTCCTGCCAGCCATTTCCAGACAGCACCTATTGCTTCTATTGTATTTTTCGAGTTTGAAATCTGCGTATTTCGGTATGCGTATATACCTGTATAAGAAAGATATGGGTGTAATCGATGAGATGATATGATTTTATGAAGTAATTCGTCTAATTCCGAAAAATTTTGATGATTTTATATGTTTCGTCTTGGCCATTCCTGTTTCGAGAAAGATGATTTGCAAATTGGAATAATCGAGGACCGTGGTTATCCCCAAGCATGTTGGTAAAAAGAGTCTTACATGTTATGTTCTTGTATCACTTTTATGAATGATTTTTCCGGTTTGTGTTTTAATAGTGGTGTTTTTATTGTCTGTTTTGTACCTGGGTGTAAATTTTGTTCCTAGTCTTTTATCTATTATTACAAGCACTGTGTCGCCTGGTGAATATTGAATCGGGTGTTTTCGTTGTCGTTGCCAATAATCTTGCCACCAAGTCGTTTTTTATTTTTAATAAATTTTAATAAACTAATTACGAAATTCTTGGCGCCCCCGAGAGAACAAGATTTAATTTACAATTGGCAACATATTAAAAACAAAACAACAATTTACTGGCAGTGACACATATATACAATAATTTATGTTACAAAAAGTGCAGTTAAAAACGTATTTTTTTTATTTGTGCTTGCAAAGTAATTATTGCCCGCGACGCTCTTCTGTGTTAATCTAAATAAACCAACAACATTATCGTGTCGGTCGCGAAAACTCTCTCCAATTGCTGCCATCAACGAGGAATCTCCACCGTTAAGGAAAGTGGCTGCTGGAAGATATATATTTACATATATGTATCAGGAATCAATACCTCTATTTGTGCAAAAAATTTAAACTTGGAGTTGGAGACAATTTAATTGTTTATAGTCTAGTGCTGTAATATTGCACCTCGCTTTCAACTTAATTCAATTCCATATAGTAGATCTAGATTGCATGATTTATTTATTCAATTATATATATTGTTTAAAAAATTACATACATACACAAATTAAAATTGAACCACTCTTGGACGCAAAATTTATTGAGTTATTAATTGCACCGTAATATTGCTATCACTGTCGCCCCCTTCCCCTCTCCCTTGTTGAAACTCGCTTTAATAGTTGCGGAGTTAATCCAAGCATGCGCACCAATACATAAAGCCTTATATACCAGCAGCTGCAGCGGTAAACTTTTACGTCTTCGCTTTTGCTTGTGCACCAGTGCAGATGTTGTTGTTGTTGGGACCTCTTTGTTTGACGCGCTTAGATTAGTGGACCGCCAAGTGACGCTCTACCCTGTATTCGTTGAGTATACTCTTTAATAATTAATATTTTCGTCGTCGTTCTGACTAACGAGCAGTTAGAAGAGGGATCGATTCCGATTTTAGAGGAAGAATTAAAATGTCAACTCGAATACTTAAATGATTCAATTAATAGACAAATCAATTGCAAGAACAGATAGAAGACATAGATAGTGGCGTTGAAAATGGCGACGAGTTGAAAGAACCTAGCATAGTGACCAAGGCAAAATTAATGTCGCTATTATTAGCCATAAAGACAGCGGCCAGTAACGAAACTACAGGATCAGCTGCTGTAGCACCAACTCGTGCGCGACTTTCGGATTTGGCATTGCCAAAATCGGATCATTCGCTAAAAATTGCAGCCCGTTTGGGCGTCTCTCTGTAAAGTAAAGGTTTGAGTTTGTCAAGTCTGTCTCCTTATGCATCAATTGTATGCGAAAAGGCAATACTGTGTCAAAATGCAAAGGCAAAAAGTATCGAGCTTGTGACCGCTCGCACCATATTCTGCTTCACAGATACACAGTGCCTGATAACAGTGTGTCGTTGCCACCCCCTCAACAGAATATTTTCCTCCTTTTAACCAGGATGAGCTTTCCACGTTAAATGTAATGCATGCCACGTTATTGGACAGGGTTATTTTGGGTACGTCAATCGTAAGTGTGCGCACAAAAAGCGGTGAATACGTTTTAGGCCGAGTACTCCTGGACTCTATGTCTCAAAAGAATTTTTTATCGGAAGAACTGGCGAACCAGGAGTCGTGTATCAACTTGCTTGGTATTGGCGAGTCCAATTCTCAAGTCAAGAAAAAGATACACACCGTAGTGAAGTACGAATAAATGGTAGTGAGTTCTCGTTCGATTTCTGGATCTTAAAATCGATCTCCGGTTATCATCCGAGTCAATCGGTGAACGTCAGCGATTGGAAGATCCCAAAGACCTTCCATTAGCTGACCCTTATTCTTATAAGTCACAAAAAATTGATATACTTATCGAAAACGAATCATAATTCGAATTGCTAGCTGTTGGTCAAATTAGACATAGTCCTGACTATCCAACTCTTCAAAAGACCCTTCTTGGTTGGGTTGTATCGGGGAGATATAAATCTTCAGTCTCGAAACAAGTTGTGAATGTTTGAGTTGTAGTGAAGAACCGTTAATGTCGATCGAGGAACGAGGAAATGCCAACTCCAAAGAAAATTCTGTCGCCAGAGCACAAGTTATTTGAAGATCATTACAAGAAGACTACTCAGCTAGTGGCATCAGGTCGGTTTGAAGAAAGGCTGCCGTTTAAATATGACCCTAATGGGTTGGACAATTCCTTCGAAGTTGCAAAACGGCGGTATTTGTCGCTTGAGAGAAGTTTGTCTCAAGATCCTGACCATGTACTTGCACATTATAACACCCTGCAGGAGTATAACAAGAAAGGAAGCTAAATTCGGCACGTCGAAGTTTGTATACCCTTGCAGATTTGTAATTGATCATTAATAATTTATACAATATAAATTATATACATTTCTGTTAAAAGTCAAGGAAGTAATTCTTACTTTCATTACAGTTGCCTATATATTTACAGTCTTTTAGTTATAGTTTTACATTCACAGCTTGGCATTTTCCTCTATATTTAATGATATGGCAGCAGGATCAAAACGGAGCTCCGCTCTAATTGGAGGCTACCAAGATGGCCTCACCACTTCAACCTACCAACCTATGGCAGCTATATGATACAGTAGTCCGATTTTCATACAATTTAATTCTAAATTTAATAATAATACAAAATGGCTATAAATTTGATTTGATGAAAATCTGCTGAAAACTGGAAAAGTTATAATAATTTTTCTAAAAATTTTCCGTTTGTTCCTATGATTAGTTTGCGTAGAAACAGACAGACAGACATGGCCAGATCGCCTCAGCTGTTGATGCTGATCAAGAATATATATACTTTCGTTGAAAACTTCTGTCTAAAATTATAATACCTTGCAAGGGTATAATAAGTGTTAAATAAAACAAGAGTAAACGGCATTGCCGGATAAAATTAAAAGCTATCGACGTGAAGATATGTCGAGTGTGTCTTGAAACGTCGGAGGCCATTGTCAATATATCTGATGCCCTCGGAATACTAGATAGAAGGATTTCTAAAGCGGATATAATATCCCAGTGTACTGGCTTTCGCGTTTCTAGTGGGGATCTACTTCCCAAATATACATGTGCGCCATGGAAGCAGGATGCGACAAATCCATATGAGATTCAACAACTTTACGAGACGAGCCTCAAGGTCTTCTGCCAAATGGAAATTGATATCAAGGAAGACAAGGATGAAATAGATAAAATAGATAAATAAAAAATAGATGAAATAAGATAACGAGCCGGTTGAAAGACGTATTCATGGAAGATTACCTCAATATTTTTGTTTTCAAACAGGTATTCATAAGGGTACTGTATATCACGAGGATAAGGCAGATCATAAACACATATGCTCCTATTGCCAGAAGTCATATTTACATAAAAGTAATCTGCAGCTATACTTCCGTATTCACACAGGAGAACGTCCTTACAAGTGCTCTTACTGCTCAAAATCTTTTGCACTGAATGGCACTCTTCAGAATCATATTCGGACCCACAAAGGAGAAAAGGCTTAAAAGTGTTCCCACTGTGAGAGTTCCTTTAAAAAATTCTCCTCTGCAGTCACACATACGGACCCATTAAGGAGGACAACCTTACAAATGTTTCGATTGCTAAAAGATATTTATACAAATTCGACATCTTCAGGATCACATACAAACCAACACACACACAGGAGGTTGATGGTAGATCAATAGGTAACAGAAGCTGATATTGTTGCTTTGCTTTTTAGTGTCTCGATCACTTTTGTATTGTTGATGTTTAGTTCTTTGAGTTTCGGTATTGTATGTTAAAAGAGCCATGTAGTTTAAGCTCCTTTCCATTTAGCGATACTGGCCCAGTAAAATCGTTCGGCAGTATGGTGCCTGGCAGTATCTCCTCAAAACCGGGTATGTGTTGATTGTTAATTATCTTACATTCGGTTCTCTTAGATTTAGTAGTGTATTTACACAAGTATCATTACTTAGATTTAAAAATTTGTCGGAGTTACAAGTAGTCTTATCATTATGGGATTCGCATGGTTCTGTTATTTCAAATAGTTGTTTCTTACATTCCAACAAATGTTCGTAGTTTATATAGTTGATACTTTGGGCTTTCATTATTGCTATAATTATTAGTGTTCTGTTTTTATGGTTGGCTAATGATGTGAAGGAGGTCCTTACCGATTGTGGCTAATTTGACCTTAGCAAAAACTAGTAATTATTCTACGTTAAAAAATAAGTTATTTTCTTTTCTGAAGATATCTTCTATTATTGTGGTTTCTGTGGTTGTAAATACAAATCAATTTACTGTGTTTGATTTCGCCATGTAATTGCGTATATTATATTAGTTATTTCTCCCTTTATTAACTGTATTTTATATTTTAGGATATTTGCTCTCTGATTTTAAATTTCTTCCGAGCTCTGAGCGACTTTTAGCATGGCATTAGTGACGTTAGTAAGTTGATTGAATTTTTATTAATTAATCTATTGATTACTACTTGTCTATTATTGTTTTCTAAATGTTCATTTATCTTGTTCTGTATTTTTTTTTTTTTTTTTTTTTTTTTTGTGACCGAACTCCCTTCTACTTCCCACCCAACCGACCGAGGGGCGCAGCCGTATGACGCACGGCACGTTTACGTACTAGATAGAAGCGAGTGAAAGAAAAAAGATAAAAGAACGAGGAAAATTAGGATACATTACAAGCTAATTCTAAAAGTAATAAGGTTTTTAATTTAGGGATGCTGTCAATGCTATTTAAAGAGGCGATGGTAATCGGCACATAAAACCCTGAATGGTTCATGTAATTCAAACTCTCTCTTACAACGATGTACTACTAGGGGAAAATAAGTTCTAGATGTTAGTCGGGGAACATGACAATTAAGGTGACCAAGCAGACAGGGGCTCTCCACGTTCCCTTGAATGACTTTATGTAACTTTCTACGGTTAGCTAGGGGGGCAAGTTAATTAAGATAAGTCTACTTGAGTAAGACGGCAATCTTAATCAGCATCCCAGGTTAAGCCTCGGAGGGCAAGCAGTAAAAAGTTCTCTTGGACAGATTCAATGCGATTAGTATGCACCACGAATTGAGGACTCTAAACGCATGAGCCATACTCCAATAAAGGACGAACAAATGACGTGAAAAACGTCTGTGTTGCATAAGGTGAATCGAATTCCTTCGACCACCTTCTAATAAATCCCAGCATGCCTGTGGCTTTGTAAACCATGCGAGAAATATGCTCGAAGAACGAAAGTTGATGATCTAGTCGGACACCTAGATCGTCAACAAGAGAGATTCTTTCCAAAGCAAAGTCTTTAAGCGTATTTGTGGCAAACAGGGGAGTGACTTGTGAAAATGTCATCAGTTTGCATTTAGAGCTGTTGAGATGTAAAGAGTTAGCGTGACACCATGCATGAAAGTTGTTAAGATCCAATAGTAAGTCTGACTGGCTTGAAATATCCCTGCACGCAAACTTTAACGTCATCAGCATACTTAAGTACCCTAGACTTAGTTAGAACCTGCGGCAGGTCATTGATAAACAGTGTGAATAACAATTTCCCAAGGTGGCTACCGTGTGCTTTTTGCTATTGGATAGAGAATTTTTGAACAGAACCTTTTGAGTCCTGTCACTAAGATAACTCGAAATTCACGTAAGAAGATCACTAGGAAACCCTATAGAATCGAGTTTCTTTAATCGTGGTAATCTTGTGTTTCTGCCAGCCATTTCCGGACAGCACCTATTGCTTCTATTGTATTTTTCGAGTTTGAAATCTGCGTATATCGGTGTGTAATAAATAATAAAATAAATGCAATAAGCATTTCTCTTAGTGGATTCCTTATGTCTTCAGATGCTCTTGACTCTAAAATTTTTACTTGTGCTTATTTAAAGAATTTATCGATACCTGTTAGTACGCTTTATTTTCCTGTAATGTAAATATCTATATGAATAAGTTCTCCTGGTTAGTTAGGGATGGGGTTGATTGGATTTCTCCTTTTGGAGTGTGTCTGTCGTACTTTTTTCTTTACAAGTTTGACAGAGTTAAACTATGGCTTCGATTTTCTTTTGGGCCTGCGGAAAAATAGTTATTCAAAATTTGTATTTTGTTTTCTTTTGCATCTCTATATGCTCTTTTATATTCTAGAATGATAATTACATTTTCCTGTAGTTTTGAACTTATATCTTCTACTTCATTTTGTGTAAATCTTATTTTTTTATGATTTAGAATATGTAGGGTAAATATTTTGTATTTTACCCATAACCTCTTCAGATGCGAAAATTTCGTTTATGAGTTTAGGGTCGAGTCTGTTTGCCAAAATTATAATGAGTTTTTCCTCTGAGTAAGCTCATTGTTTATGTTATGCCTGTGATATGTTGGGAATGGAATTTCGAAATTATAAGAATCTGCATCTGTGGTCATTAAATAAAGTTGGTTTTTGAATACGTTGATGAGTGCTTCTACTGAAAACATGAGATTGTGTGATGAGCTTTCGTCGCTATGGACTGTTTCTAATGAACTTATTGGATTGATTTCTGCGGGGGTTCGAGACAATGCATCTGCTACTACATTAGCAACTCCGGGCTTGTGGTTATATTCACCAATGAGATCTCTCCAGCGTTTTAGCTTTGCGTTATGGTTATTTATGCTATTTGAAAATCTCAAGAGCTGATGATCGGTGTATATTAACACTTTTGAATCCATAAAGAAAATGTCTTAAACTTTGAAGACCCAAAAGATTGCGAGCATCTCTCATTCTTTTGTAGAATAATTCTCTTCTGTTTTCGATAGGGTACGCGAAATTAATGTTATTGGTCTATGATTTTGTGGAGGCATCTATAGTTAACTGGAATTCTTTTCCGAAATCTGGGTATGAAAGACTCACATCCCTGGAGACGAGAGTATTTTTAAGTTTCTTGAATGCCGCAATAACTTCTTTGTCCAAGTTTATAGCGATTTTGCTTGACTTGGTCTTAGATATATGGCCTTCTTCGTTTCTCAGGAGAATGGCTTTGCTACTTTTGCATAGTCTTTGATGAAACGCCTGTAATATCCTGTCATGCCCAAAAAGGAAGGAAGGTCCTTTACCGTTTACCAAAGTATTGGGAATTTTGTAATTGCTTTTATTTTGTCTGTTGGTTTTAACACCATTTTCTGATATTGTGTACCACAAAAAGTTAACTTAATTTTTGAAAAAATTTTTTTTAAATAAGAATATTCATGTTTGCATTTTGAAGAGTGGAAAATACTTTTTCAAGGTTTCGGACATGTTCTACCTCATCTTTGCTGAAGACTATTCGACTATAATGTCGTCCACGGTTACGTAGCAGATTTTTCCTGTGTTCTCTCAATATGTCGTCTAAAGCTCTTTGGAAAATAGATGGACAAATTTATAAGCCAAATGGAAGTCTTGTAAATTCGTAGTTTCCTCCATTATCAGCAAATGCTGTTTTCTCTTTGTCCGTATCTTTTAGTGGTATCTGATGAAAACCACTCTTTAGATCTAACACCGAAAAATAATTGTTGTTTCCAATCTTTGCGATTATTTCGCCGATTTCGGGCATTGGGTACCTATCTGAGATAGTAACTTCATCAATTTTCTTGTAGTTATTCGGTTATTTATTTTTCTACCTCTTGTATTAACGATGTTGGGTATGAGTAATGCTTTCTATACACTGGGGAGTCTGGCGAATGTCTGATTTCACCCACTACTTTGGTTGTGTATGGAAATTTTGTATCGGGGTCTGTAAAGAGATTTTTACGACTTTGAAAGAAACGATTTATAATTAATTTTTTTTATTTGGTCATATTTGGTCAATTGACAGAGAAAACTTTTCATTAGGATTGGGCTTTGGAACTAATTGATTTCGGATGTAGTTTTGATTTGAGCCAGTGTCAATTAGAAATTTTAATATTTATCCGTTCCCCATGGCTACTTTAAAGTACGGTAGAGAGAAACGGTTTACTCTATGTATTCTTGTTGATCGGCATCGGTTTGCAATGCGTATTCTTCCTGTAGGTCATTTACGTTGTTTTCCTCTGCTAACTGGCCGTATTCTTGTTCTGAGATAAATGAGCCTTCTTCTGTATCTTATTGTGTTGCGTTATCTGAGTCAGTGTAAATATGGAATTGCCTTGGTATTTTGTTAACATTTTAAACATTGGCTGTACTGAGTGGTATTTTCTCTACATAATTATTGTTTCTCGGTTGGTTCATATAATTTATATGCCGCGAACGGATTGATTGATCAACCTTCATAGGAACTGGTTTTGGTTGAGGTCGTGAGGGAATGTTTGGTGCGCCATAAGGTGCTACCTGTTTTGCGAAAGTCTGATTGTATGGTTTGGGTTGATTAAACTGCGGGTGTTATTTGTGACGGATCCATATAATGGTATAAGTGTGGGTGAAAGCTTTTCTTTGTAGATACGATTCGGAAAGTTGGCGGAGGTTTAGGAGGTAATATTGGTAATTTTGAGAAATAAGGGGTTTTTGGTGTCTAATTATTTCTAGTATTTTGCTTAGAGGATTCCGAGATATTTACGTGAAGCCATTTTGTATTCATAGATTTTTAATACTAATATATATGCGGTTTTCTTTCCCGAAAAATCTCTAAGCGATCGACCAATATCGGGTAATTTATCTAACTCACTTAGATTGTGTGCAAACTCTTTTTTAATTTCATGATCTTCATATTTAGAGAAGTCCTTATTAGGACTCAGTATTTCCTTTACTAAGCTACCGAGATTTTTCTCTAAAACAATTTTTATGTTTTCCTCAATCTCACTGTCTGTCATAGCTCGTACGTTTAGTCGTGTGCTTGAAGAAGGTCCAGTAAGGTTTGAGAGTCTGTTGACTAAGTCTTGTTCGGTCATTTTGATATATGAACAATTGATAAAAAGATTTTGGCTTTGATTTTAGTTACTCAGAGTTGAATATTAGATAATTAGTAAAGTATTCAAATTTTATGTTCTTTTGTGTTGGGAATTCGAAATAGCTTGTAATATTCACAGTTATTCTTTTTTTAAGTATGCTTAAAACTATTCTTACAGTAGTAACATTTCTCGGCGTGCTCTCGTGAAGATAGATTCGACGGATTCCTTTTTGTCCCATTCTACGGCGATTTTGTTCTAGTGTGGGTCTACTTGGGGGCCTCCTCTATACTTTTATAACGCTCCCTTCGAACGGGTACTAAAGGGATCAAGGCGATAAATGATTGCCTGGTCGTTGCACTAAGTAAAACTCCTTTGAATAGGAGTAGTGAAATTTTTTCGCACCTCCGGTTCGCGTTGTTTGGTTTTCACTCTTCACTTTTTAAGCGGACGCGAACGCGGAACTTGTAGTTTTCGAGGATATTAACCAGATCCCCGTTCGTGCGTCAGTTAATGATTATTAATTATTTTTGTAATAAAAAAAAACAATCTTTATTGAATTGAATTGGATTAAGAACTGAATTTGCTTAAGCTTAACAATCGTTTATATAGGCAATGCGTTGCTCCCTCGCTGTCAACGTCTCTGCTGACATTCTTTGTTCTTATTGGCTGCCTATAACGATTTGTAAGTATTGGCCGCTTCTACTTACAATTGGTCAATGCATTGATTTCCTCATCGGCAGATGCTCTAGATAAGCTAAGCGCGCTAAGTGTGCGGAAGTTTTCTAGGTTGGTAGTAAATTGAACTTCTGGTTTCTTCTTAGCCAACGATTGCGGGAACTAGGTTGTTGCTTTTGCTTTGGCCATAAATAAGTCTCAGGGCAATCATTAAGTGTTTGCGATATTAAACTACAAAACTCATGTTTCTCACAAGATCAATTATACGTCGCCTGTTCCCGCGTTGGAAAACAATCAGATTTGTTTGTTTATGCGCCAGATAATTAATCAAAAAACATTGTATATCAGACAGCACCACAATGAAAATAAAACTGATTTCTGTTAATTAATATAATTCACTTGACTAACAGCTGAACTCCACTCGCCCTATTACCAGGATGACAATTCTTTTTTGTCATGACTATAAAATAGGTAACAAAACACTGTCACATTCAACAGCTTTTTGCAGAACGAAGTCTGTCAGGTCCCGTAGTAATTATATATAGGTATTTCTGGCAGTCAGCCGATAGGGTACACAGGGGTATCAACGGATGACTAGGTCATCTGCGGTAACTGTGTGCACCATCGGTAGTGCGACTATACTCTCCTAGTGAGGGCGGCTTCTCGCGAAGAATTTGAAAAGCGCGATCGATCACACGACGTGGTCGAAAGTGCACCTAAGAGGGCGAAAGATGCCAATGGGAAAGCCAAGGCAACATCCATCGTCAAACAGAATTTAGTGAGGTGGCCAGAGACAGTCTGGCTATGGCTCTGGTTGAGGAACTCAACGACGATGGACGCCTGCTGGCAGAGAACTGGGATTATTGCCGGACGGCCCTATCCCATCCTTGGACTCTTCGGAAATGGTTATAAAGCACCAAGTAATCAGGTGCGATGACGGGTTTTCAAGGAGTTTCCAGGAAGAGAGTGTTGCTACGATCAGCAACAAGTGGAATGGCCTTAGGATAAGGCTAATCCACGCTAGTGAGATCCGACCATAAGTAAGGGTGCTCCAATGTCTGCGAGTACAGAATCCGGATGTTCACACCGAGGACTGGGCCTTCCTTAAGGCAGAGAAAGAGTCAGACATTCCTCCTGCTAATCAACCATAAAAATCTGGCACAGCTAGAGAAAAATGAGCACAAAATCGGTACGGTACTAGGAAAGCCAAAGTCAAGGTCTTTCTTGCCGAAGCGGACGAGATCCTAGAAGAGGTGGACGATGGCTAATTGGTCGATCCTCCTAAAGGAGCGGGGGATTGCCATAGCACTCATACAAGAGTGCGACGCAAACACGAGGTATACACTCTGGGGAAGTTCAGAAAGAAAGAGGTGAGTCACTTTTTGATCATATTATATGTCGTAATGTCACAATATGCAACAAAGGGAACATACCCACCTTTGTATTCCCAAGCACAGAGGACTACCAAGGGTGGGAAGAGGGGGTTTACCTAACTCTACTTGTGGGACACAGCAATTACGGGATCGAAAACTGGAATGTGTCAATGCAGCATTCGTTTTCGGACCACCGATATATCGGCAAAACAAACTGGCGCAAATTCAGCGAAATTGTTCACTCGAAGGTCAGCAATAGAAGGTTCAATCCTCAGAAAAGGCACTCGACAAGAAAGTGGAGGACCTTACAAATTTACTAATCAACACCTTCAATAAGAAATGTAGAATGACATTCTCAAAGAAGCAGTATCCACCGTGGTGGACAAGAAGCTGAGTGACCTCAGAAGGCGAGCACGAAAAGCCTTCAACGCCAGCTATGCGTTCAAGGTATGGGCGCCTTAGAAAGAGGTACAGAAACAATATAAGGAAACAATATACGAAGCCATGAAAAAATCAAGGCAGAGTTACTGCGAAGCAATAGAGGACATAAGGGACACGGCAAGACTAGGTAAGATCCTTGCTAAAGAGCATACGAGCCCATCCTTAATAAATAAACCTGACGGCACATCAACAACGTCAGTCAAAGAATCACTGGAGATCCTGGTAGACACGCACTTTCCAGGGAATGTACGAGAAAGCTCGGAGTCCGAGAAGGCATGTACCAGACATACACATACGTCAACAGAGGAAATAGTCACAATTGAAAAAATTCAATGGGCTCGGGGCTTGACGGTATAATACCGGCAATGTTGCAGGCAGCAAAGGAAAGCATTAGCGGGTGGCTCAAAGTCATCTTTGATGCGTGCATCAGACTAAATCACATACCGCTTCCGTGAAGGAAAGCGAAAGTAATATTCATACCTAAACCTGGCAGAAGTTGGCACACCCTAGCTGGGAACTATAGGCCTATCAGTCTAACCTCCTCCATCTTGAAGACGATGGAAAGGCTAATGGACATACACATAAGAGACAATGCGGAAGGTTATCCCCTATCGGATGCCCAACACGCATACCAGAAGGGTCGATCAACAGAGATAGCACTGCATGAAATACTGAGTCACGTCGGGAAGTCACTCACTGAATCCATCATGAGCTCCCTTAACGAAATAGGAATTGAGAGAGGCATCAGGAAGTTGATAGGTGTAGTGCTCACGAGTCGGACGACTCGTGACACTGGGTGGCACTCAACTCACGCGAGTAGTGAAGAGAGCCACACGCCAGGGCGGAGTCTGTTCGCCTTTACTCTAATCAACATGGACCACATATTGAAGGAACTCAATCGTAGAGGAGTAAAAGCTGTAGCGTACGCCGACGACGTAGTACTACTGGTTTCAGGACCCTATCACGATGTTATAAGCAGCATAATGTGGAGAGCATTGGAATGCATAAACAACTGGGCGACAACCTGTGTGGTATTAACTCAAGGAAGACGAAACTAATGCTATTTACAAAAAGGACAAAAATCGCAAGATATAACATGACCAACATAGATGGCATCGAACTAAAACTTTCAGAGCAGGCTAAATATTTAGGAAAAGGAACATCGAAGACAGAGTCAGGAAAACAGGAAAAGCAATATACTCTTGTCGAAAAATGTTTGGCAAGAATTGGGGACTACACCCAAAAGCAATAATGTGGCTCTACACGGCAGTCCAATACTGACTTACGGGGCTCTGTTATATTGGCCGCCATTCACCAGAGCCTACAAGACAACCAAGCTAACAAGGATACAACGTTCGGCATGCGCCGGAGAAACTGGAGCGCTACGCTCTTGCCCAGCGGCTGCTCTGAATGTAATCACGAATATTATGCCGATTGACCTGTTCATCAGAGATACTGCGGCGCAAAGTGTGGTGAGATTGAAAGCAAACGGTTGCTGGATAGATCGTCGCATGGGGCACCGCACTATTCTTGATGAGGTCACATCAATAGCAAGCGCAAGCACAGACTACTACATAACCAAAACGAGATTCGGCAAGGGCTTACCCATCGCGGGAAGAGTGGACTGGAGACAGAGTAACCGAAAAAGATGCGGTATCACTCTACACCGATGGCTCTAAGATGAGCTGCGGTGTAGGGGCCGGGGTATTTGCTGAGAGCTAGTGGATTAAAACGGCTTTCAGTCTCCCAGCATCAACGACAGTCTTCCACGCTGAGGTACTTGCTATATTGGAGGCAGCGAGACTCTCAATACGACAAGGCTTAAAGTATACCAAGGTTAGGATTTACTCTGATAGTCAGGCGGCTATCAAGTCTCTGGATGCAGTCAAAATTAACTCGCAGCTAGTGCCAAAATGCAAGGAAGCCCTAAATGAACTTGGGCGGGACAACGATGTCAGAATAACCTGGGTGCCACGACACAACGACATTCCAGGAAATGAAAAAGCGGACGAGCTAGCCAGGGAGGGCTCAGCCGGTAACAGCCACAATCGAGAAATATCGATCACGCTTACGCGGTTCAGTCAACGATCCATGAACACTACAAAATCAGGACCAACAGGGAATGGTCAAGGATGAGCCAATATAAAAGAGCGAGGCTATGCTGGCCTAACTTCAACAAAAAGCTCACACAAGAACTGATATCCCAAAGCAAGAAGGACATCAGTATAATCACGACAGCCTCCACTGGACATTGGGCTTTGGAACGCACGCAATGAAGATGGGTCTACCCCACAACACAAGCTGCAAAAGTTGCAAAAACACCAACGGAGCAGGAGACATCAGAGAGCTTGCTCAGTCACAGCCCAGCATTAAAAGAACCAGAATGCGCCACTTCGGTGCCTACCAACTGAAATCGCTAGGGGAAGAAGAGAAGCGCAAGATCGCAGCCATCCTTGCCTTCCTCAATGACTTGGGATGCTACTGAAGGAGGCAAAGCCATAACAAGAAACTGAGGGTGTGAATCAAAGCGGAGCCCAGCTCTAAATGGAGGCTAAAAATGAGCCTCACCACCTCAACCTATCTACCATATCCGGTCATTACTATCAACGGTAGTATATTCAAATAATAAACGTGTGTGGCTCTAGAGCGCTGTCTCACTGGCTTTTAAACGATTATAATATTTTTAAATTTAGTTTTCAACTGGTAATTACTTGATTGCCATGTAGACATGTTTCACATATATTCTTTAGTTGGTTCAAGAATCTCTACAAATTCTCTGTCGTCAAACGTATTATAGCGAATTTGTTCAAAAAATGTTCCTTTGCTGTTTTGACCTAACCTGTCATGCTACAACTGATACTTTGAAAATTTTTATTATATTCTTAAAGTCCAGAGCTAGAACGTACTTTTGGAAACTCTTGATAAGTTAAATATCATTTCTTCTGTTTTTTACTTCTTCTGCATCAAATTTAATAGTCGTTCCAGCATCGTCCATTCCCTTACTATATATAAAATTGTATAGAAAAGACCCATCTACCATTCAATACACGTCGATGTTCTGTCGTGCAGAAGATGACTATCGCATTAATATGAAGATGGTCAATCTGACGACAGGTTTGCTTACAAGTCCTCATTTCTTTTTCTTTCCACAATAAGTTTGAATTAATATTTCAAGAGAAGAAACAAGGTCAGTCAATGACATTTTATGCGTATAGATTAAAAATTCGGCAGAATGTTGACAATCATTTCTTGAGATACTGCCGTTTGCTTGCACAGTATTGTTTCGACATATAGGTCATAGTAGAAACGGAGCGCCTCACTTTTAATCGTTTCATTCAGTTGAATTTACAATCAGACTAATACATTCACTTGCGCGATGCCATTGCTACTATGCAAGACGCGGCCAATCTCGGTCGGTTGAGAGTACGCTCAAGATGCGCTCAATGAAAGAAGAATAAAATTTATATTTCATAATAGATGGTATAAAGATATGTTAGAATCTTTTATAAATATATTGCTGAATATTTCGGGAAAAAAGCAAAAAAGCAAAACTACGCAAAAGCATAATAGTCGAATCGAGCTATAAATTTCAGTCCAAATAATTCAATTATTTCCAATTCTAATTGCATAGATTTACCAACAATAATGATTTCCTGTTTAATAAAAAATGTTTCGAAACTACTAAAGTTAAAATAGATAACACAGTGTAACATGGTTTAGTTGTTGGAAAGCTGAGGGTTGTTTCCTCAGTAATTCTTTACATGGCGAATTTTCGGATACTTGTGATAAGGCACCCGAATTACGGCAATATATACATATATTTGAGATTATGTCTATCCAGTTACAACTCATAACTTTTTATTTTAAGAGTTGAAGAGATATATTACAATTTTTGATCGCAAGGTTATGGCTGTTCGAAATTATGAAGTTTATAGCTCATAAATACAATTTTATTTGCAAAAAGCCTTGTACTCAGTAACTACAACTAAAAACAGGTATATGGTTTCTCCGTGATTAAACTCATAACACGTCAACACGTTATAGTAAACATATCCAAGCGACTAAAATTTGAACTGTTAATCTCTTAATGCTTTTAGAGTCCAATACGATCAACGCAATTTTTGTGAACAGTGAAATTGTGTTTTGGGAAAAAGGGTATCATAAATATCGGCCAGCCGGTGGGCAGCTGTGGTGTACACTCCTCGACGCTCCACTGTGCCAATACATGTGCAGATGTCGGAGAGAAAAAAAAAAAAATATTAATTGTCTTAATATTTAGTGATAGTGAAGACGGAGCAGACGGCGGAGTATGCTCTCTTTATCTTTATTTTTTGAATATATATATAGGTATATATATATACAGGGCCCACTCTGCCGCCTCTGCTCAGGAGCGAGCTTTCGGTCTCCGGCTTGCTCTCGCATCCCGAGTACCGACGATCTCCCGCTCCCGCTTTAACGAGGCAAAGCGACCGGGAGATCGGTTCTAAGCTTAGATTTAGTATCGATTTACCAGTCTTATGTATGCAGCGGAATAAAGCTGATGTCCATAATTACCCCACGACGCCCTCGCCTTTTCATTTCGAACCCCGACGGGTTATTTCATCGTTTTGCGCCGTTGGACAAATTGGTCACCAGCACACGGGATCTTCTCCTGGCAGGATTCGCCCCCCAAACATTGGTCCTTCGAGCCGGATTTTTGTGGAAGGATATCCTCCAAATCACCGGCATATCCGCCAAGATAAGTACCACTTTTCCTTCTTCGCCTATATTCACTGTCGATCTGCAACAGTGGGCCGAACACACAATTTCGGTCGCACTCTTGCAGATATTTCCTTCTTTTGCGTGTCAACTCCCAGTCCGAGTTTTCCTGACACCAAGGCAGTGAAGAATTACCATTTCCATTCGCCTCCGTTCCGCGAAAATTTCGATCGGCGACCGCTTGTGTGCGTTGCCATTTTCCTCGTCGTCTCTTCCATTTTCCGTTGCCCATCAGCTTGCCAACGGCCGAGGCCTATGTGCAGCCATACAACGGCGAACTTTTTTTTGCACATACATGTGTACATATGCACACCGATCCGTGCATAGACAGTGAGCAGTAAAATAAGTGTAGCGGACAAAAGGAATTATTATATATATTATATATAAATATATTATATATATATATATTATATCGGGCCGCTGGTGTGCGCTGTTTTCGGGAGTTTTACTCTGTTCGCAGAACAGTCCACCGCTGCCGCCAGATTTGTTTTCCTGACTTTTTGTGCCGTCTCCATACACAATTTTCTGTTCGCGCAGCTTAATACAGTCCACTCCTCGACGCTCCACTGTGCCAACACAAGCTCCTACCCATACTCCAACTTCTTAATTATATGCATGTATGATATTTTCTACCTCCGATTTCAGAAACCTACATACAGCCTCTGATATTATAAATAATTATGATTAATTAAACCTAAAGTACGCAAAGCGCCACCAATAAAGGCCCAACGCAAACGCGAGTGTTTAATTCCATTTCAATTTCGCCGCCGCAGAAGCCGTGTTGTTGTGGTTGCCGTTTCGTTTCTTGGGGCCCTCACATAGGCATCGCTTGCCGTCGGCATAACGCCGCGAGCTTTTAAGTCCAGCTCTTCGATTAAACAATTAAACAATTTGCGGCTTGCAGTTGATGACATTAACATTTGTTATACAAGTACAAGCATAACCGACATCCAAATTCAATCAACGCAGGTGCGACTGCGCTTGTTCTGTTTATTTATTATTTTGTACCCACTTCTCAACGGTCGAGGCCTATGTGCAGCCCCATATACACATACACACACACACGAATGCTAACATCTTGCACATCATAATTCCGTGCATATAAAAACCCCACCGTGAACAGTGAAATCGTGTTGCGGGAAAAAGGGGCATAATAAATATCGGACAGCCGGTGTGCACTTGTTTCGGTAGTTCACTCTGTTCGCCGAACAGTCCCCCGCTGCCGCGATATATTTTTTGTCGTCTTTTTGCCGTGTCCATACCAAATATTCCTGTTCGCGGAGTTCAATACAGTCCACTTCTCGACGCTCCACTGTGCCCGTACACATTGTTCCTATTACATGCATGCCCATATATTTCCAATATATTTTCGGCCAACGACTCCAGGAACTAATCCCGATACTATAATTTCAAAATTCAAAGTGAACGAAAAAATTAGCAACAAAACACAAACGCAAGCGTTTTTAATTGTTTTCAACTTAGTCGCCGCAGCGGCCGTGTTGTTGTTGCCGTTTAGTTCTTTGGGTCCCACACATAGGCGCCGCTTGCCGTCGCCTAAACCCAGTGAGCTTTTTGTCCACGACCAAAAGCTGATGTTTTGATTCCACCTTTCCAGCGCTGAAATAGTTGAACATCTGCGGTTGATAATTTTCGAAATTAACCAATAGTTCAACACCCACCAATAAATCCAGAATTTGAATTTAATCCCGCACGGAAGCGACCGCGATTATTTTTCCCCATTTATTCAACCTAGCCGCTGCAGTGGCTACGCTGTTGTTGATGCCGTTCGGGTTTTCTTAGTCCCGCACCTACGCACTGCTTTGACGACGGCATAACCCACTGAGTTTTTATCCTAAACAGAAGCCAAGGTTTTATTTCCACCATTTCGGCTCTTAAATATTAATATTAAAAAAAATTCAACCTCTTCGTCGGACAATCTGTCCGCTCCAACTCCTGCACTCCAGCGGCAACAATTAAATTGACTCTGCCGCCACAATTCATTTTATTTAAATCGGCGCTCAAATTATTTCGGCATTCCGTTATTGTTCTTTGTAATTTTTTTTAACTACGGCCAACCTCTGGCCCAAATTTCCCCCCCGGGACTAGTGTAAACGAATTTCCAATCCGCATCTCCGCCGCCGTCCCAGCTGATTCCGAGGCCCACTACCGTAATTCCACGAGCAGTTAGCAAATTTCCGTGAATTCTTCTTCGAGACTCACTTATTCCACCGCAGAAAGATGGCTCCAACCGCAGTTGACATTGCGTTAAGAAAGTTTATTGGCACAACTGACCGGGTAAATCACTTTGTGTCACACATTCACACTTCCGCCACTTCCGAATCGGCAAATTTTTCTCCCTTCATAATTCAAGTCCATCGCAAGCAAATTGGAGCCTTGTGGGAAAAGGTGGAAGAGAGCTACGAGAGCTGCACCGATCTTTTTTCCGTGTCCGCTGATAGTACGTCCGCCGCGACAGTGCTTGAATCCAAATACAACGATTGTTACTCCGTCTATTCAAGATGTGTTGCCCAACTTCAAGAAACAGCAGAGAAGGACGCCTCCCAGTCCACTCAGACTTCCGACAGCTTGCCACCACCCCCTTCCGAGGGATGTTTTTGCCACCGGTGGACACTGAAGTTTTCGATGGTGACTATCTTCGGTGGCCCACGTTCAGAGACCTATTCACTGCGGTATATATTCACAACTCGAGTCTCACCCCGGTGGAGAAACTGTTCCACCTACTATCCAAAACAACTGGCGATGCGCACACCATTGTTTCCAAAGACCCGCTCACAAATGACGGGTTCGTCTCAGCTTGGCGAAGCCTCACCGACCGCTTCGAGAATCGGCGGTTGTTGGTCAATAGCCAGTTGAAAATCCTTTTCAACATCCAGGCTATCTCCTTAGAGTCCGGAGACGCGCTGAAAGAACTACAAGGCACCATCCAAAGCTGCCTGGCAGCCTTAGAGATGTCTTCGATTCAAGTCGAAGCTTGGGATTGTATCCTGGTCTATATGGTGTCCACCAAGCTTCCCAAAATCACACTTTCGCTGTGGGAGCAATCCATACACAATAAAGCCGAAACTCCAACTTGGAAAGAGCTAGAGGCGTTTCTGACCGAACGCCATCGTACGCTGGATGCCATCGACGACGTCACGCCTGCCAGTTCAGGGCATTTCCAGCCGAGGTCGGCTACTAAGAGCACCCCACAGCCCCGCCTTCATTCTTCCGAATTCAGGGTGATTCCAGCACCCAGAAGGTGTGACCTGTGTTCCGGGAAAAGCCACCCCCTGCGTAAATGTCCCCATTTTCTCGAAATGACCGTATTCCGTATTCCGCTTGGGACGAGGTCACTAGTTGCGGGATTGCCCAAGTTCCCACTCCTGCCATACGTGCCGCAGACGGCATCACACCTTGCTGCATCCCAGCAACGGTTCCTCCACCGTTCCGATTACTACTGAACCTTCGAACCCAGTAACCGCATCGATCCCAAGAATCTCGTCGTTCTCCGCTCGAGTTTTAACTTCTTCCAATTTCACCAATTACTGGGTTCCATACGATGGCATCCACAGGCACTCACTCCTACAGCTGCCGAGTCTGCAGCGGAATCCATCCGCTTCGAAAATGCCAAAAGTTCCTCATGCTTAGTGCTGAGAAGAGGCTCAGCACGGTGTCCATCAACCGTTACTGTTCCAACTGTTTGGCACACGAACATTCCCAAGGCAAGTGCCGTAGTGGTGACCGATGCAAGACGTGCAATCAAAATCACCATACGCTCCTGCATATGCCTGGAAGTCCAGTTCCAGCACCCCGATCGCAGCATCGGATCACACCGTGCTCCAAACTCGCTTTGTTTCCTGACCACTCTTCTAACTGATATATGTTTTCCAGAAGATGCCTTCGCTTCGCACCACGCAAAAGTTTCGGGGGCAGACGTACGAGAGGTCCAGTCCAACCAATGCCGAGTCTGCCCCTGAACTTCATCCGCTTCGGACGTCGACGTCTCTCCAGGACTATTTGCTACTCCCCGGCATTCCTCAGCCACTCCACGGCATTTTTTTCCGCCGCTCGCCAGGATACCCTGATGACCGCGGCAACGACCATTTAGCAATCCGAGTGATTGCAAGGGGGGGCAGGATGTTTACGTGAGGGGCCCACTGTGCCGCCTCTGCTCAGGAGCGAGCTTTCGGTCTCCGGCTTGCTCTCGCATCCCGAGTACCGACGATCTCCCGCTCCCGCTTTAACGAGGCAAAGCGACCGGGAGATCGGTTCTAAGCTTAGATTTAGTATCGATTTACCAGTCTTATGTATGCAGCGGAATAAAGCTGATGTCCATAATTACCCCACGACGCCCTCGCCTTTTCATTTCGAACCCCGACGGGTTATTTCATCGTTTTGCGCCGTGGGACAAATTGGCCACCAGCACACGGGATCTTCTCCTGGCAGGATTCGCCCCCCAAACAACTATCACTAAATATTAAAGCAATTACTATCTGACAGTTTTTTTCTCCGATATCTGCACTCCAGTGGCAAAAATTTAAATTGGTTCTGCCGCCACAATTCGTTTTTATATATTTCGGAGCTCAAATTTTTTCGGGATTCTGTTATTTTGTATTATTTTTTCAACTATGGCCAACCTTTTTGCCAAAACGATAGGTAATCGCCACTACTTCTATTAATCCGCATTGAGAGATCCCAATCCACATATCCGCCTCTGTCTCAGCTAGATTCAAAGCCCACTACTGTTATTCCACGGGCAACTAGCGAAAATTCTGTGAATACTCTTTCAGTCACTTCTTCGAGACTTTATGGTTCCACCGAAAAAAAAACAAAAGCTAAAGCCGCCGTAGAAATTTCCTCAAGAAAGTTTATTGACACGGCAGACCGTATGAGTCAGTTTGAGGCCAATATGGATATTGCATTGCACTGCACTCATTTCGGCATCCACTGAGAGTACGACCACCGGACTAACGCTCCAGTCCGAATGTGATTATTGCTTCTTGATATACAAAAGATTTGTTGCCAATCTCCAAGAATTTATCGAAATGGGCGCTTCTCAGTCCGCTTAAGCTTCAGCAAGCATCCGAATCCCAAGTTCAACCGCCTGTCATATGCCACCCGTGGATACCGAAGTCTTCACAAGCGATTATCTTCGGTGGCCCACTTTAAGGCACCTTTTTAATGCGATTTACGTCAATTATTCGCGCTTCACGCCTGTTGGTTGTTTCACATACTCTTCAAGTAGAATTTGTATGCGCCCGCCATCGTTGCCAAGATATCACTGACCAACGAGGGTATTATCTTAGCGTGGCCAGCCAGTTAAAAATGTTCTTTGACATCCAGGCTGTCTCCCAAAAGTCCGCAGGCGCTTTAAAGGCACTACAGAGAGTTGTCTAACGGCCTTAGAGATGTCCTCCGTTCAGGTCGAAGCTTGGGACTGTCTTCTTGTGTACACGCTTTCCACTTTCCATGTGGGAGCAATCTATTCAAAATAAGGCCGAGATTCCAACCTGGAAGGAGCTTGATGCCTTTCTGACGGAGCGCCATCGCACGTTAGAAGCCATCGACGACGTCAGGCCTACCGGCTCTGATAATTTTCCGCCAATGTCGAAAACGAGAGCGCCCCAGAGCGCCATCTCCAGTCTTCCGAAGTCAGGGTGGCTCCAGCACCCAGAGCGTGTGACCTTTGTTCGAGGAAAAACCTCACCCACCCGTAAATGTACTCCTTTCCTTGAGATGAATATGCTCGAGCGATTTGTCCGAAGAAAACAACTCTGCTTAAATCGTTTGGCACAAGTCCACCAGCAGCGGAATTGCCCATTCTTGCCTTACGTGACACAGACGCCACAGAGAGCTGCATCCCAGCTCTCTTTCTGTAGCGTTCAGGTTCCTCATGAGCCTTCACGGCCATTATCCGCACAGATCCAGGGGATTTCGCCGTTCTCCGCTCGAGTGTTAACTTCTCTCGATTTCGTCAATTACTCGGTCCCATACAACGCCATCAGGCAGGGGGAAAACATTGAAAAGTCCCGGGAGACCCCCTCCAAAGAATTACAAGATGCGTACCATGCATCATGCCTAATATCGATAGCTAGAAAGAGGACAAGGTCTCCTTGTTGGAACAAGAACCTCTCGCTCCAACGCAATTACCTCAGAGAAATCAAAATCGCCAAAGAAGGGAAATATGACATAATTACCGAAGAATACAAAATTCTACTCAAGGATTACAAGAAGAAAAAACGCAGGGCGCAAAGAAACTCATGGAGAAACTTCTGCTTCAATATAGAGAAGTTCCTATCGAAGCAACCTACTACAAAGAGTCAGCTCAAACGCTTACTTATGCAAGCTCACTTCCCAGGATGCACGGAGGTCACCGATGCCAATGAGCATCAGGACCTAGCAACTGGATAATAACCTCTCCCACAAGATCTCATATCCTCTATAAGAATACATTGGGTTATACACTTCTTTGCGGGGGAAAAGCACCAGGACTAAATGGAATATTACTGGCCATGCTACAGGTGACCAAAGAAGAGATCACCCCATGACTACACGCAATATAATCTGCTTGCATAAGCATGGCTATATCACTATCCAATGGAGGACCTCTTGGATTGTCTTCCTGCCAATAGCAGGATAAAGCAGCCATGTGAGACCCAAGGATTATTGGCTAATAAGTCTCACATCATTTTTACTGAAGCCGATAGAAAAACTGCTAAACCTATACATCAGAAACGATGTGGGCCTACACGAAAGGGAAATTGGTGGAGACGGCACTGCACTCATTAGAAGCCATTATTGAGAAAGTCTTTGTAGACATATCCGGGGCATTTAACAATGTAAGCACAGAACTAATAACTATAAACACGCACCCCGCCATCAACTTCTGTATTAAGTTGTAGGCAGGTACAATTAGATTAGGACACAGCTTCCGTGGTGAAGGGAGCGCACAGAGGCATGCCGCAAGGTGGACTCCCAACGCCCCTCCTATGGAATCTATTGGCCCACGACCAAATCAATACCTTCGAGAGATAGGCCCCGAAGAAAACAACCTATGGTGACAGCATAAGCATAAATATCATGGGAGTCTGTCCTTCGACCCTCAGTGCGACTATGGAATCAACTCTCAAGGAGATATGTGAGTGGACGGACATGGTAGTATCAACGCGGACAAGACGGACCTCATTCTCTTCATCAAGAGATACAACGTACAGCTATGGATCCCCCCAAAAATCAACACAATCAGGCTAACCCCGAAGACACAAGCCAAATACCTCGGAACTGTACTAGACAGCAAGCTAGCATGGAAACCCAATGTACTAGAGAGGGTGACAAAGGCCACCATAGCGCTATACACATCCAGGAAGATGGTAAGCAGCACTTGGTGTCTCTCGACCGCTCTGATGCTCTGGTTCTACATATTGGGGATGCGTACGACATCGCTGTATGGCGTCTTATTGTGGTGGCAAGACACAAAAAAGAACACATACAACAATCTCATGGAAAGAACCGGCAGGCACGGATCTGCATATCAGGGACGTTAAGGTCAACTCCCACAAAAGCACTGGAAAACAATAATCGGAATTGGCCGCAGAGTGCCCCCAAGAGTGTTTATGGAATAAAGGTTACTAGTGATATTTTTGGGCATACTTGTAGCTTTGGCCTAATCCATATTTTAATTTTCCTTGTTATCTTTGTTTACGTTTTCGCAATGAATGTTTAAATCTTGACTGACATTTTCCCTGGTATCGGTTAAAACAACCATCACGTTTGGATGAAAAAAATTAAACATGTCAAAATGGATTTTAGATAAAAACAAGTATGGCGCTATGACACAGTAATGTAGTTTTCATTAAGCATGGTATGGAGAGGGTAAACCACACTTCTAAAGCAGTGAGAAAGAGCGAGAGATCGACTTGTCATTACGTTAATTCTTAAATCCAACCTTTCTTGCTTGAAAATCGTTTCATGCCAATAATATATAAATCTTGAAGAAACGGCGATATTAATAGATCATAGGATAAGTGAAGAGTTCACCATACCAGTTGTAAGAAACTAGTAAGAAGACTATATTATGCGATGTTTTAGAGATAATAAATTAATTAATTTTAGTCGTAGTGACCTTGAACTCTCTGGAAGTATCGCTGATGATAGATATGCATTTGTTTCCCGCCACCACCTCGCTTTCTGTGACCCATAATCCTCTTTTTTCGCTCTTGAGAGATTTGTGTGTATTTTTTCCTCGCATTTAATGCAGCATCCGAACACTTTCCTCCGTCCATATTTTTATGATATTGATGATTATAGAATACCACCCATTTTTTTTTTAAGAGCACCATTTAAAGAGCGAACCGTTTGCTACTATTATCCTTGTAGTACGGATTCACTTTAAAGATTTGCTGGTGATTCCTTGCTGCACAGTGGGGACAAATGCTGTATTTTATTGAATTGATTTATATCTGAAATGTGTTATACTCTTGTTTTTTTGTCTACTATCGTGGTCATGGCCAATAATCATGTTTACGGGAAGTTGCGAACCCCGCGGCACAATCATACAACAACTAATAGTATAAAAATAATAATAATTCTATTATTTGCTGCGTTTTTACTACTATAATTATTGCTACTATAATTTTTCAGTTAAGTTGGTTTTTGTTTTAAGAGATTTTAATAAATAGAGGACGCGTACATCCAAAAGAAGGATCGCGCTAGCTCAAAGCCATCTGGAAACAACGGCTGTAGACAGAGGCTCCATTCCTGAACAGCTGACACAAATCGAATTGACTCCGGCCATCTGGGAAACCTTCAGTGAATCGATATTTGATATCCTATGGGACATCGAAAAATGATCGGACTGCTAATAGAATCAGCTAGTGCCGGGAACTTACTTTCTAGCAGCGTAACCGACCAAATGTGGGCTCTTAGTACACGAGCACGGCATTTGCAGACACCTCTGTAAAATGAGGATAATGGTGCCGCCTCATATATATTGGACGTTGATGAACTACAGGCAGAATACTCAAGTGGCCCGTATGAAAGCAGGAATGTGCCTGCTGGGTTAGGTGTTAGTAGAAAATATAAATATAGAAAAGAGTATGAGAAATTTAACTACCGGCATGCTGCCAGATTGTTTGTCTGCATGTGTACTAAGTGAGTTAGAATTAAAGTTTTTAGTTCGGGAAGACTATCTACGAAAGAGATAAGTCTGTAAAAATTATTATAACTTGCACATAATACTCTAATAGGTTCATGCTAATCAAAGAAGGTTCTATAGTGGTATAATTGTATATAGGATCTAGTATTTTTACTTGGCACGTGGAAATTAAGCTGACTCAACAAGTCAGCACTTTCCACGTCACCATGAATGAGGTTAAAGGTGAAGGTTATGCCAAGCATAGTTCTACGGTTGGCTAAGGATGATCAGTTAATTATGAGAAGTCTAATAGATTAAGAAGGTAATATTTGGTTTGCATTCCAATTTCAGCCGCGTAAAGCGAAAATAAAAAAGTTCTATTGAACCGATTCGATGCGTTTACTATTTACGCCGTACTGAGGGCTCCAAACGAAGCATCCATATTCTCAGATAGGACGAACAATGGCAATATATAAGGATTTAGTAACATAGGTGTCATTAAATTGCTTCGACCACCGTTTAATAAGTCCAAGCACACCTCTGGCTCTATTCACCACCACCGTATAAGTTTAATAAGTTTACGCAGCACTATGTTTGGAAATTATTACAAAATATTTGTAAATCCGACTGGCAGGCGACATCCTTGTAGTTAGGCAAGACTTTGGGCAGGTCATTTATAAATAATGTAAAGAATAAGGGAGCCAAATGGCTCCCCTTGTGGGACGCCAGAAATAACCCTAAGAGCATTAGATAAATTATTATTATGGCATCCTGCCATTGAGATAAATTGAGATCCAATTAAGATCTACTGGTTAACCCAATAAATCCAGTTTAATAACGAAGAGAGAATGGTTAACAGAGTCAAATGCTTTCGTAAAATCAGTACAGATTACATCTGTCTGAAAATTATTCTGGAAGCCCTTTATAGTATAGGAAGAGAGCTCCAAAAGGTTGGTTGTTTTTGATCTTCGCTTAATAAAGACAGGGTGACATGGATAAATAAATGATCTACATAGGTGCTGCAAGCAGGGAGTTATTACGTTTTCGTAAAGTTTTTGAATGGCCGACAACTTAGAGATTCCTTTATAATTGTTTGGCATCCAATTTGCTACCTTTTTTGTGTAGAGGAATAATAAACGATTCCTTTCATACGAGGGAAAAGTGGGAGGTTTCTAAAGATAAGGTTAACAATTTAAGAAGGCGATAACACAGGGCGACGGCACAATACCTGAGCACACAGCCAGAAATTTCGTCGGGACCTGGCGAACAAATTTACTTGACTCGATGAAGATCTATACGAGAGCTCTCGTTTAAGCTAGGACTCCTAATTAAGTTCCATTTGAGTATGACGTAGGGTTGAGTCTGATTTGAATTCGAAGAGTTTGAATAAGTTGCTTGAAAAAACGGCGAAAAGAGATCGGCTGTTGCCTGATCATTATTTGCTGTAGTATTTTCAAATGAAAGCGAGGGAGGATTTGTTTTAGGATTACGTTTAGTATTAAAAAAATTATAAAACTGTTTGGGTCCTGTGAGAACTGGACCCTGCAACGAGTCAAATAGTTGTTAAAATACTGCGCGTTTAGCAGGGTAAAGTTTGACTGGGCTGATAAATAAGAAAAAAGGGCAGATTGAGAGCCGGTGATTTTAAATTTAGTATACAGCCTAGATTTTATATTTTTAAGGCGACTCAACTCTCTAGTAAACCACAGAGGCTTATTTGAGATTGTCGAATATTAAAACGGAACACATTCAGTAAAAATGAGTTCATGGTATTGTAAAAAATATCCACAGCAACTGCCAAGTCAGTGTACATGTATAGATCGGACCAAATAAAATTATTTTGTTTAAAGTCAGTCTTGCGAAAGCAGAGGCCTTTTTTCGCTGTAAGTCAGACCCGATGTCGGGGGCACATCGAAAGTAGGATAATAAGGATCTTCAGGTTGCGTCAGAGGCGCCACCCGGACTAAGCTAACTCCCGCCGGATCGGAGACAAAACAAAGATCGACTTAAGAAAGCGAAATGTCGAACAAGCCAACGATAAACGCATGTTATGTAGAAGTTAGAAGAGTATTGGTGGAATTATTTGAGGACCAAATAGCCTCAGGGATATTCAAATCAGCTAGGACTACCAAATGGTCCAAATCCAAAAATCTACTGGAGACCATTTAAACAGCGGAAAGGTGGTTCCAATAAATAGGAAGTTCCGACAATGGAGGTATGTAGGAACATGGAGCTGCCATTGATAGAGAGTGGTATTCAATATCGTTGCATTTTTCGAATGCTAATAATTCTGACGTGAGTGAGGAGTCAACCATAAGGACTTCAACCAACTATAAGGCCTTCACCCCCACGCCTGATAGGCCGATCTATCCGATGAACTGTGAACACAGCTGAAAAAACTTCACAGCTCAGAATCTCCGGTTTTAATCAGGTTTCTGTGAACACAATAACCTGAGGAGCAAACGAAAGACTAGCAAAATACATAGGATAGGAGATTCCTAGGGAGTGGCTTAGTTTTTTTGGGTCGGAATTGGGAGACGTAGAAGGTGCAGTGGACTCATCAGGCCCAGAAAGAGTTATTCCTACAGTCCGCCTTTTCTTAGCTTTAAACTCCTTGACAACAATGTACTCTGGCCAGAATTTGGTAGAGTAAATTGTGGCAAAGAGTTCTTTAGGGACATTTATAGCAGAGCGTAGAATCAGCCTAGACCTGTAGCAGGTCACATTTAACTAGGAATAGGAACAGTTAAAACTTATAAGCACAGAGTAACAGAGAGAACCCCTCACAGCATGTGCGAGCTTATACCAACAACGGCCACAATCCCACACTGTCATCCCTTTATACAACATAATCGCTGTTTAAATCTAATTATCAAGAAACTTATACTATCTTAGTCTAATTTTAATATTTCGTATGACCCCCCTCAGCATTTACTACAAGCTGGATGCGTTTTTTCGTTGATCTGATTAATTTTGGCATGTCCTATACTAATGGAATGATTTGCCACTCTTCAATTATTGCAATTTTGAGAGCTTGGCACGTTCTGGGCTACCTTTTGGCCCTTTTTTCAGATAGGCCCACAAATTTTCAATCGGTTTAAGGTTTGTACTCTGATCTGGTGTATCGATCACTTTACCAAAGTTATATATGGGCCATTACCATACATTATGGTCTTTGAGTTTCAGATCATTATCCTGGTAAAACTTAATATTTTTTAGTTTATTATCAAGTTTTTTAAGAAATCCAAATTTTAATGTACTTGGCGGTATTGCGTCTTTAAAATTTTGAAAAACTGCTCAGCATTCATATTGTTTTCAATTGAGTCTTAAAATAGCTTGTCGTGCTGTTTCATGTGAAACAACTGTGCCACACACTTCCCGATGTTCCTTAGCAAGAGCTCTCATTGAAATATGGGGATTTTGGTAAATGTAACGCATTATTACGAGGTCTGCTCGTTTACCAATTCAAATTTTTCGGCCCGTTCCATTCTTTGCTTCCAGACTTCCTTCGTTTTCCGCTCGATTTAAAACATTATACACCGTTATTCTTGAAACTGAAAACATTTCAGCAAGCTCCACAGCTGATTTTCCCAATTTATGAGTGTAGAAAATCGACTGGGTGATCTCAAAGGTCAAACGTTTATCAGGCATTCTTTTAATCTCTAGAAACTCCTTCTTGATGCTTATGTTGACCTAATACAACTAAATGAAAGAGAATGCATAAAATTACGCTACCGACAAGGCATAAATAGCGGTAAAGTACCGTAAGCAAAACGAGAATGCTAACTGCACAATCTCACATTTTGGCTTCTTTATTATCTTTTAATTGTTTTGGTTTTGTTTTCGGACTAAATAGTTAATTATTCCAATTAATACTATTGCATTACAAGCAATGTAAAAAAATAGTTTATTTTCAGTGTGCAATGTGTTCCTTGACATACTGTAAATATTCTTGATCCGCAACAACGGTTGATAAAGATATGTCCGTCTTCCCGATTCTACGCACAACTAGTCTCTCAGTTGTGAAGCTATCTTAATAAAATTTTGAAGTTGATCTTTTTTGTATTCTCACTCGTGTTTCGGATCTATCCAGATCTGACAACTATATCATATAACTGCCACATCAGCTATAAGAAAATTTATAGAAACAAAATCATAACTTCGCTATTCCTTAACACATTTTCATCTTTTTTCTTAATAATTTTGAAAATCGAACGACTATTTCATATAAAAATTAATTGTTATAATTTATACCTATGCTGTTTTTCAACTTAGGTTTTTTCATTTACTCTGGAAACTATACAATATTTTAGTTTTTTTTTTTTAAATTATACTAATTTGTAAGAGAATTGAGAAATACATAGACGTTGGCCCGTAAGGACAATAAAGAACCACTGCTACCACCTAATTCTTTCATGAAAAGGACACCAAATCCATACTTGCCTATCAGATCCTCTATCCAATCATTGAATGGATGACATTTTATGTACGTACTTTTACACTGGTTGTCTTTTTACTAGTTCTACGGCATTTGTGTAGTGCAAAAAACGCGGTAATACTTTGCAAACAACCGGTTCTTCTACAACTTAAGACCCATTCAACATTTGGTGTTTTGGTTTTGAATAATTATTGTCCAGCAGAGGCGCCTCCCTCGGGCTGACGGCTTAATATGACACCAATTCAGAGTACCTGTACAAGAAACTTGAATGATTGAATATGGGTAGGCAAGAGTGGATCGGTGTCAATTTCAGGAAAGAACTTGGTAGCACCTGTAGGCATACTTCTAAGCTGGTAATCGAAATCCAATTGCTTACAAAATAGTCCACGACAGCAACCTGGTAGATGCCTGGCCTGTGCATTGAAATCTTATTTTATCCTTGATGACTTATTTATATTTATCTTCAGAGCTCCCATCTTCCTTGCAAATAAATATAATTGGCAGAATCCCAAATATTTGCTTCTGCCAATTTAATTATATGAACTGTATCAGCTGTTCTGAATTTTTAAATTCGTATATTCCGGACATTATTGTTCGTGGTGGGATTCATTGTTTGAAATATGCGAAGGAGCTGCAAGAGACAGCGAGAGGCAAACAGCCTGTTTTATTTAATTTTTCATTCTTTTTGGCACCCGCTCTAAAAATACTAAAATACTACAGGAATCTCCTAACGCCATCCCCCTTGTATTTTTGGGTTTGCTTCTCCGTACAGGCTTTTAAAATATCTAGACGATATAATCATTTTTTCCACATCAACTACTGAACACTTAAACTCATTACTACTAGTTTTTCCCAAACTTGCAGAAGTCAATTTAAAATTACAGTTAGAAAACTCATTCAAGGCAAATAAAAACGTAGAAAAAATTAACGAAGACCATTACAAAATTACTTAATTACAACAAACTAGAAAACATTAACAACCAAAATATACTTTTAATCAAAACTTTAACTTGGATTGACAACAATACTAACGAATTACTACTTATTTCACAGATTCCTATTACCCACAAAATCATTAAAACAGTTAAAATATTTTCCTATCCCGACCATAATGGTTATCAGTTAGACTATTAAGATCAACAATCGTATTTTGAAAATGAAAATACAATTTTTAATCAAAACAATAAAGAAGTTTATAATGATTATATTCAAAATATAATTAAGCGTGAGAATCCAATTTGTAATTTTATACAAACTCCCTTAATAGAAATTATTCAATATGTTAAAAAATATTATACTTACATGAAATCTTACTGAAACTACTATTGCACAAAATTGTGAAGAATTAAACAGCGATATACAAATAAATGACAGCAAATTTGTTAGAATAAGACAATGTATAGTTAAGATTGGAAATGTTATTTAAAGCGAAATCTCGTTAAGTCCTGAATTTGATTTAACACCATTGTAAGCACCAATTAATGTAAATAAGATAAAGATGGTAAAATCTAATGAGGTTTTAAAATCAATTTCATATAATAATAACACACTTTATGTAATTATAATAATTTTAGTTGCTGTTTCTTGTCCCATCAACAGTTTTTACTTTAAATCCGCTTAGCATTTTGTATTAAAAATTAAGAAAACAGGTAAAAGATAATCAGAAACCACAACAAGAAATATGACAAGCACAAGTCCAGTTGGCTGTTTCTATCCTGAAATGTCTGAAATGTCCAAGCATAAGCAACCCTTTTTAAGGAAAAGGAAGTGATATTCACATTAACAATCCACATACAGAGCTAGCGACCCCATCTCAATTAACACAAACAATTCTATAAACTATAGCACACAAAACACTAGACAACACGCGTTTTCCACACTGCTATCGAAACTTATACAATGGAAAACGATTAGAAATGGTTACACAGGCTCGACGACTTTTTCCTCTCTCGCAGTCATGTAAACAACCGCATTTATATAATAATAATTAATGGAAATGGGAAACTAAATAGTCCGGTAGATGAGGATGTACCGAAGTACGCCCGGTAGATACATAGTCCCAGTGCGATGAGCAGAGCTACGATGGTACCCATGGCAGATGCTGAGTTCACTTTTTCTTCGGAAATGCTAAAGAATTGATCAAGAACGAAGCTTTTGAGGAAAAAGAAAGTTATCACGGGCAGAAACACGATACAGTATAAGAGCACTGTGTTGAAAGAGCTGTAATTCTGCGAGTCATGTGAATGCTGGCTCGATTGTTTTGTAGGACCCCCGTTGCCGCCTCCGGTCTTCTTCGTTTTATTCGACATTTTTCGGCTTAATTGAAATAAGTAATAATTTGTTTCAATTTCGGTTTTTACTTTGTCCTGCCATTCGGTTATCAGACATATTTGACAAATCAATATCAATTGAATGAGGAACACAAAACCAACCCGTTGTTAAATTTATTCTCATACATATGGAGAGCACAGTGGAGGTACGAAACACGTGAGCACCAATGACACCAAAAAATCATGCCACTCCGATTTCTCACCGGGGATAATCTCAAAGACTTTTATGAAGATCTTTTTTATTGGTGACCTTTTCACCATATGTAACGGCCAGAGTATCAGGCTTCCGAAGGCCAAACAGAGCACTGCCGCCAGGGAGCCAACACCATAAAAATGCTGTGCCCGCCAAAAACAAAAAAAAAAATGCGGCCGACAATGGCCTGGCGTTTCCTCCTTGGGGCCCCTAGTTCTGGTGTGCCTCTAGAATTTGTTCTTTGTGCTATAATTTCTCTACCCCTGACCACTCAAATAAAGGTTCCGCCGATCCAGCTTCCCAGCTTTAATTTATATAATATTATATTTTCTTTATTCATTTGCACTGCACTATCGGGCTTAAAATAGATTTGAATTACTCTCAAATCAGAATCTTAGCGCGGCACTGTTTTAGATTTGACTGTTTCCTGCTCCAATCTCCCCTTTTCTTTTTGGTCCGAAACAACGAAGAATGACCGAATGCGAGAACTTTGGTTCAAACTTCGGTGTTTCAATTTCCGAATCGGACCAGGTTAACAACCCTTTCGGCTAGCGCTGCGCAACACTCCTAATTCCTTCGGGCTGGCAGCCCGGTTTCCCGCTCACGATAACACTTATAGCTATCTGCTATCGAATCAACCAAAAAAACCATGAATCAGCACGCAACGCGGGAAACCCCCACGAACCTGAGATCAACGAGCCAGCCGGTACTACCAGTTTGTCCACTACTCCAGAGCGATTTTCCACAGCAAGTGATTTTCTTGGTTTACCGATGCCTGATTCATACTCTGCTTCTCTCCCAGGTCCTCCTCGATGGTCATATCCTTCACCTAATGTAGGATGTTGTTCACTTTCTCCGTCTCCCCTATTGTTTCAGGGCAAAGGCCTGAAACACCCCGGTCAGCTTTCCGTTCATATCTTGTACCTCATACATATGGTTGCCAATGGGACTTCGAATCCGGCATTTTAGGAATTTCCGGGCAAATTTTTCATTGAAGCACATCCCAAAGTCACTCAAGACGTGTGTTCTTTGAAACGCCTCTTGTCCGGGGTGGAACCTCGCTTCTTATGTCTGTCGAACGAAATATCTTGCGCTAGTTTCATGCGCTTTATGCAATTTTTTTCTTATGCTTTCTCTCATCAGTTCTATTCACTCTCCTGCCTCAAGACCCTCAAGCTCATTGTCTTCCAATGACTGTAGCCCTCGTGGTAGTTGAATGGAGATTCTTAAGGCTGCCTCTATTTCTGGGAGGTATAAGTCCCAATCTCGTGGTCTTCCTTTAGATATGCACGAATCGCATTTAGCACCGACTGGTTAACCCGTTCTGATAATTCCGTTTTTATATGTTTCACCTGGTACCGCTCGATCATATCCTGAAATCGCTTCGCCAGGAACTGCTTTCCATTGTCCGAGTGAATAACCTCCGGCACTCCAAACATGTAAAAAAAATCTCCATTGTCAAGAACTTGACGACTTCCACCGTCATCGCCTCCTTCATTGCTTTCAAGAGCACAAACTTTGAAAAATGGTCTACCGCGATAAAAAATATAGGCATGACATTCGAGAAAGGATACTTTTCCAGAAAATGTATATAAAGTTTCTTGAACGGTCTGTAGGTTACCGTTTCCGCTCCCAGTCCTGGGTTTGGACATCCGTACAAGGGTTTTGACTCCTTGAACACCTGTCAGTCTCGAATGAATCCTCGAACGTGGGCTACCATACCTGGAACCATTGCCGCAAGCGATGCAAGGTTATGGCCACTCCCCCATGAGCCTTGGTTGGAGGTGAGTGAGCTTCTGGGTCAACGTTGAGGGAACCCACAACTTCCAGCGATGCTCCATCAGCTCAGGATTCCCGTTTGATAGGGTTCGTTTAAAAACAAACCCTTCCACCAACTTGATATCTGGCCGGTCGTCTTTCTTCGCTTCGTAGCTCGCGGTACTCCTCGGAATAAAACTCTACGGTCTGGAATTCCACCATCCAGTCGACTTTTTCATAATCCACCGCTTCCACTATCCTCCATGATAAGTTATCCGCCATGGTGTTCTCTAAACCATTTCGGTGTTGTATGTCATTCGCTTGCAATTTGAGCGACCATCTTGCCTGCCTCCTGCTCTAGTCCTTCAACGACATTAACCACTTTAGGCTTGAATGATCCGTTATTACCGTAAAGTCGGGAATCGCTTTATCGCTAAAACGACTGCAAAGCATTGTTTTTCGGTCACACTATAATTCTGATGACACTGGTTTAGATTTTGCGACATGAATGCAATAGGACGTCCGACACATCACACTGCAAGAAAAACCTCTCGGTAAAGTCTGGGTGGGTGCGGTCATGAGTGCCTTCTTCAAGGATTGGATCGCCTGATCCGCCTCCGAAAATGTCTTGAATTTCTGCCCTTTTTTTCAAAATATATGTCAGCTGCGCTGCGAGTTCGGTACCAACCCGCTTTGCATAAGAAACTCCTCACATCTCTCGTACGTCTGGAGATTCCTAGGTTCTAGCTTCCACCTTCTTTGGATCTGTTCGTAACATTCCGTTACATATAACAAAGAAGTCCAAGTATCGGAGTTCTAGGTACATGAATACCTTTTCTCTTAGCCTCTGTGGGATTACCTTATCCATAAGCCGGTACAGGCGTTGAGAAGCGTTTGTTAATCCGAATGGGCGTCCCGTCACTGTTAATGCCGTATACCTTCTGCTTTTCTCCACTTCCTATCTGCCAGAAGGCATGATTCAGATCCAGGCTAGAGATATAATTTGTTGTTTTGATACGGCTTAAAATTCCGTCTATGCTCTGTTGTGGATATGCATCTTTAATTGTCACCTTGTTAAGCTTCCTGGCGTCGAGGCATAGCCGATTTTTCCTTGGCTATCTCACCAGCGTGATGTATTGCTCCAGGCACTGTCGCTTTCCTCTATCACGCCTAGTCGAAGCATTTTGTCTACTTCCTCGTAGATAAGCGCCTGAACAGCTGGGGACACTAGACAGTGACGGTCCTTGACATGCACAGCCCCATCCACAAGATCAATCCCTTCCTTCCCAAGCCTTTCGCTTCAAAGAAGGACTCGCGGGTCTCGTGAAATCTTCCTTCTGTGCTTCGGTCAAGTTGTGTGGCACTGGTTCCTCTTTCTTTTCCAGATCTTGGTCTGTATTAAAAATCCATACCCAGGTAAAACTCCTTTCGAGAGATGGGCAAAAAAAGTTGATTGGAATCGAAACCTTTCCAGGATCTGCTGTTTTGCCCCATTCGCGGTTTTTACTTTTGCAAAATAAGGTTTCCATAGTATGTCTGCAGAAGTTCCGTACATCCTTTTCCGAGAAGGCTGAAAGATGCTCCTGAGTCCCAATGATTCCCAAGGATTTTGACCTTCGCAGATGGCCTGGGATCCATCTCCCTCTCCTGGCTTCGTACGGCATTCACCGCCTGCTTCACTCGGCATCGCTCTTGATTTCTTTTCCTAAATCGGTCCCTTGCCTTCTGAATCCTTTTTGTCACAATGGTCATTCCTGCTAGCTGATTTTCTCCAAATATAAGTTTCCTTGTATCTTCGGACTCGTTCACTCAGAGTCAGGAAAGTATGATCTGCTCTCCGATCCGGAGTCCAGTGAACATCTGGATTTTCGCTTAGTTGGGTCAGGGTCTCCTCTCGGCCTTTCTCACGGGACACTGCGTTCCGTGTGGCTTTTCCCTGCATACAATTGGGGCACTTTGGAGTTACGGTGTTTGCCAACACGCATTTGTAGCAGAATTTGCAGCTTCCGCTGCATTGCCTCACACTCTACATACACATGCCCACTTTGTTGACAGTTCCAACGAATCAGCATTTTCTTTGTAGCTCCGGTTGTCAAGATTTGCCACCGCATTTTCTGCCTCCTACGCGGATTCCTGGCCTTCTGTTGCACAGCTTCGGAGTTCCTCTACTTTGCTGATCCGGTTCTCCTGCCGGGGTTTGTACGTCGTATGCAAGTGCGTCCGCTGCCTCACCCGATCGGGATACAATGTTGGCTCGGCTTTCTTATATTCGTCGTTGAGGTGTTCCAAGGTATAGACTCGGACCGAATAGATCCACTGCCTCATCGGCTCTGCCAGGTTGCGCTTCTCTGTCATGACCACCCAATCCTGATCGAACTACCAGCCTCCGGAGCGTAGTGAAATACTCCCCTAAGGATTCTCCTGAGCGTTGCTTCCTTTTGGCGATGTCTTGAATCCTGTCGTAACTGCTCCTATTATAGCAATTCCGTCGTTGTAAGACATCGGTGAATATCGTGCAGTAGTACCTACTGGCATCTCGTAGTGTGCCTGTAAATGCTCCACCCTAACAGGAAGTCCTCTGCGCTCATGTTGCCGTAGCTGCTTGCAGACTGAAATCCACAATTGTCCAGGAGAACGTAGTGCCTCGGTCGATTTGACTACCTATCGTCTCCAGACCCACCGCCTTCGGCTCCTCTCCCACGAAGACTGATGTTTTGATTCCCCGGCGTGCGATAGTCGTATCGCAATTGCCCTTTAAATCTCACCATAGGATTTTATGGATTCCCTGCACTCTTTTATCAATATCAATGCCTTCGGTCTGCCGTACGATCTGGTTTGAATCCACTGGTGGTATGCCTCCTATGTTCTCTTTTGTATCCGGACCCTTTCTGTTACTGTCTTTTACCCCCGATGGAACAGTTGCCCGGTGAGTTGCCGTAGATAAACCGAAGCACTTGGATGTATCCGAGCTTCCATCCCTGAGGTCCAATTGTCGCATTATATCAGTTAATCCGGTCTGCATGCATTGGTCGATCCTTATGACTATCAGCTGCTGCATGTCTACCCTTATCTGCTCCTGAGAGGTCTGGATTATGGTTTGGAACTCCCTCCTTGTATGCTTCTGCGTTTTTTTTTGACTGTATAGCTCTTGCATTGGGTCAAGGAAAATATTATTAATAGAACCCCTTCGCTGTACCCCTGTACTTCTGGCGTCTGCAACTCCTCTTCTTCATGACCCCTTGGCTGTTCTTCTTCACACTGCATTATGGATGCTATTGGACCACCCATAAAACCTCAAAACAAAACTATATAAAACTAGAAATGGAACAATTAAACTTTTTATAGAAATAGGAATCAATAATATGAAACTAAAAATACAAAAAAAAAAAAAAAAAAAAAACAGGAGCTAATTTGGCGGAAGTCCATCTTTATATTTATTTATATTTTTGCTTAAAGAAGGAAGAAGTTCATCTGGCGTTAGGTGATGTGTGTGCAATAGTAACTTTCTGATTCTATTACAAACAAGTGTTTGTACAACAACAAAAAAATATATATATTTAACAGAACAAGAACATTTTGGCAACGTCGACTATTCGAAACGTAATTTAACATGATGTTTGATAGTCAAGTAACCAACATTTCGCATTACTTGTTATTATATTTTTCTCTCAGATGTGTCACATAGATTATTGAAGCCGATGCAACTCAACCTTCTCCATGGAAGCTGATGTCACCGCTAATTTCTCTAGTCGCTGCGCAATATCCCTTCATTTGAGGATTTGGGAGTCCAGATTATGTACCTTGCATCGCACCCGGAAAAATAGATAATTGGAATTAGAATTTAGAAAATGTTAATTTTAGGTTTCATTTGAATTTAATTATTCAATTCTACTTCTTTCAATTGCCCCCTTATTTATTCCACACCTACAACAAGCTGCATTGTTACCTTTGATTTAACCTATATATTATTAATATTTTCTTTTTTATTTATATAAATATATATATATATATATATATTTTTTTTTTGTCGTTTTTCGTTTTTCTGTTCAATGTCTATTCCACTACTTCGCCACCTGCTATTTGATAGCCTGATTATTCTAGTTCCATTTTCTTTCTTTCTAGGATCCCAAATTCGGCCCAGAAATCTCGCGATTAATCTCTATACCTATTCCGGATCCTACAATCAGAGAAAATAATTTGTGAAGAGATATCTGTTATATCCTCACAAGGTCCTGCGCGTGCAGGCAACGGTTTGGGCATTGTCTCGGCTAGGAGTTGTAGGATCTCAACCCGGCCCACTAACACGCGTTACAGAACAATTTTTCTTTAATATCCTCCCTCTTTACGAGGACTATACATTCGACAGCACTAAAAATGCACAAACGTTTAAACATAACGGGCAAATCACACACACACATTCATTTGTAACCGTCATATTGACTCCTTGATGTTATTGGAGCTCCTCTGCTATCCCTCCCTGCCTTAAGCCTAGGATCCCCTCCCCTTCCCATAAATTCAATTCACTCCATATTCAAGGCTTCTTTTTTAATGTTATTATTAACAATAGTTTCTTTTATAATTTCTGTTCTTGGGAAATCCACAACCTTTCTCTTGCATTACAAATTACGCCAACAAACAAACCAAAATAAAATATTATGACCACCATTTTTCCCAAACTATAAACGAAATAATTTTTTCTATCCGTATGAGCGCTCAGAAGGGGGATATATTTGCCGGGAAATTATGACCATCAACCACAATAAAAAAAAATTTGGGTTCCATTAAAAATTATTAATAATAAAAATAAATATTGATAACATTAATAAACATGGAGAAAATAAATAAATATAAAAAATTCAAGCCACTCCGCCTCCGATTTCTCACCTTAGTTAATCTCAAAGACTTTTATAAAGATCTTTTTTATTGGTGCCCTTTTCACCGGATGTTACGGCCAGAGTATCAAGCTTCCGGTGGCCAATCAGAGCAGTGCTGCCAGAGAGATAACTCCATCAAAATACTGAACTGCCAGAAACAAAAAAATGCGCCCTAGATCTGGTCAGCCTCTAGAAATATAGACACAATTTGGTCTTTGTGCTATAATTTCTCTAGCCCTGACCACTCACTCACCTAAAGGTTTCGCTGATTCAGCTTCTCAGGTCCTCACTTCCGAAAATCCATTGGTTCTCTTGCTCACTTTTTTGTTTATTTATATTATATTTTCTTTATTTGTTTGCACTGCACTGGCTTATAAAAACTAGATTTGAATTACTCTCCAATCAGAATCATACCCTTTTTTGTGCCGCTGTTCCAATCTCCCCTTTTCTTTTTGGTCCGAAACAACGAAGAATGACCGAATGCGAGAACTTTGGTTCAAAATCCGGTGTTTCAATTTCCGAATCGGACCAGGTTAACAACCCTATCGGATAGCGCTGCGCAACACTCCTAATTCATTCGGGCTGGCAGCCTGGTTTCCCGCTCACGATAACCCTTATAGCTATCCGCTATCGATAGCTCAGAGTTGTCCTTCGCCGGATATTAACAACAGTTCGAATATTTTTGCAATTATTTATTAAAACTAAAATGTAACAAATCTTAAAAATAAGTACAAACTTATATTAATTGAATTGCAACCTTTGTTGTTGCTTAAGAATGGTATGGTATATACCCGCGAGCGGTGGAAAAAAGAATACTAATTTTAATAAAGCAGGCTGTTTTCCGCCATTTGCCTCTCTTTCTACCTTCAAGCTCCTTCACATACTTCAAATTATAGAGCCCGCCATGAACAAATATGTGCGGAAAAGACTAATTTAGAAGGTTAGAAGAGCTGATACAGCTGATAATTAAATTAAAACAGTAAAATACAATATTTCGGGGTTTTCACAATTATATTAATATAGAAGGAAGAAAAATATAAATAAGAAAGCTGTAGGCCAACAAACACAAAATGGGGCAGCTCGCCTTGCCGATCTGAGAGAACTCAATGCTCCTGGCAAAGATTGTTAAACACCAGACATTTTTAAGGTCGATATCGTGGACCATATTGGATGCCATTGCATTTCAATTGCCAGCCTTATCCGGGACTGACCCGATGGGTACGCAGATGAAGTACATAGGTTTGGCCACATTGCCTCTCGCTCTCTCTCACTGCTTTAAAACGGTGTTTTACCCTTTCCATACCGTGCTTAATTATAAAATTTTTAATTTTTCATTCTCAATTTAAAGTTATTATTATTATTTCATGTAAAATCGTAATAAAATATCATAAATTGAAGAGATTAGCAGAATGAAAAAATATGACTCTTACCACTTTCAAAATATACGGCTTATATACATACGTATATAGCAGTTGCCTGGCGTACATACATATGTATGTATGTATGTATCTTTATTACTATTTCAAAACAAAAGTTTTGTTGGGTTGAGTTCCGATTAGTTTGGCTATTAGACCGTATACATACATACATACATATCTCAAGCAGAGAGATTTCGACTGACGATTTTTTATTTACCACTTACTGCAGAAAACAATTTTGTATAAATTAATTTAGCTTTCAAGTTTAATTGGACATGTTTGTGAGTCTTTTCGGCCACATGGAGCTAGCAGCAGATTTGGCTTTGCTTATGTACATATTTTAGGGGACGACACCGAACGAGGTAATTTAATAAGGCACGCGTAGAACTCCTCCTTAAAAAGAATAGACTCATTCAAGGACGCATTAGAATAGTAGTTTTTGAGCCATGTGTTTCAATGGAAAATAGACAATTTTTCTACCCCAGAAAGTCATAAATATTTGTTTGCCACATATCAACAAGTCTTGCATCAATGCCAACCTCGAAATGGAACGTTTCAGCTTGAATATTAGCTTAATGAATATCATTCATTATTAAAAAAATTCTTAATTATAGAAAGGTTGAAGGAACTTTTAAAATTTCGTTGATAATCGATCATTTTCAGTATTTGTGATCTAATACTAAATATGTACATCTTTGGAGGCGAATACCAAATATTTGGACATATTTATGTAACTTAATTTTGGATGACCTAATTTTTTGTATTAGAAAAAAAAAATAATACCATATCGGAGAATCGCACTATCAGAACTTATTTGGGCTTATTTTTTAAGAAAGCTCAAGTTTTCTGTGCAACAATGTGTTTAAATATAAAACCTATGAAATATACTCCAAATAAAAATATTCATAATAAAATGATGATAAAATTATTTATAATGAGTTGATTACTTGGATTTCCTTCTTTCATGCATATTAGCTTAGAATACATCTAAGATTTACAACTCAATTATAGCTCTGCTGTTAAATCATTCACTTTCTTTACCTTACTTTAATTTAAAAAAATATAAAATGTATGTGCAATTCATTTATTAAAAAGGGATTACACAGTCATCTTAACGTCGCACAGGCAAATAAACATCCCAAGAAAAAAACTTATTCAAGCTATCAATCAATATTACAATACCTTAATTTAGGAAGTGCATAATATAAATATATAAAAAACGTCAGTCTGTCAAAGTTTTAATACCATATCAAACGATTTACAATAATAGAAAAATTATATATATATTTATATATATATATATATTTTGTACATTACTATACGAATACAATATTTTGTGGTCATGCTTGCTCATGTACATCGTTAAAATAATTCTACCTGTAAATTACACAATTAAATGGGATTCGATAATTAAATGTGTCATTTATCATACGAAAGGCATATTTCCTAAAAAACAAAGTAAACTAGTAAACATGCAAAATACGGGTATAGATTTAGTTAAATTATTCTCTTATATCATTAATTTTAATTCACTTGATAATGCATTATAAATTCTTTACAAAACAAGAAAACAATCGAAAACATACTCTTTAAATAAATAATGAAAATCATGCAAATACTACTTATTGTATAAATAAATCTATTTTTCAGAAAAAAAGAAAGCATTTACAAACGACTAAGATTATAGTAATATTTGAGTAGCACCTTAAAACCATCATAGGTCCAACTTCCTAATTTTAAGATGCAGGTCTGTACGTCATACGGAAAATATTCAACGTCGATGGAACAAGAGGATTTATATACGGCAGGTGGTTGCCAAATCACCAGTCCATTACTATAGACTATTGCTTTTGTCATGAGTGTCACTTCATAGTGACCATCAGCACTGAAAAAAACATATTTTAACACAACTCCTTTAACCAGTTTAAAGATGCCAATATATTAAATAGCAGGCGTTGCTGCAGTTATCTTAAATAAAAAAAATACATAATCTTATTTCTACATGTTTACTGCAGTAAATGATTTATTTTTTTCTTTTCAATACTTATTCTTTACTTTTTTTTTTTTTTTTGTACGCCTAATCTTATTTCTAAAAGTATATACATATCATTCGAATATTTTACAGCAAACATATATTGTGTGATTTCATATGAATGATCGTACTTACACTTACTATTTTGACTATTTTTAGTAATGTAAGGATAATAAGAACCTACGCAACTATTGCGCAAATACTGCGAGGAAAATTTATTCCTACACAAAAGACGTCCGCAAAGTGTAATAAATTCACTTAGCAATTTTAATAAATCCAAGCCTTTTTTAAAGCAAAACACTATTTTTATAATTAAATCATGTTTATAAGTATAAAGATTTAGTTAATTCACTGATGTTTGCATTACCCTGCAGGCAATTAAATGGTTGGTCAGAAGTTTGGAACGCAATGAGGAAGTTATTTCTAATTCTATACACCTAATATTTACTCCATATATATTATCGGCGAATATCAACAGCCGAAACAATCTTGCCATATAGATCTATAGATCACCTTGCTATCTCCCAAAAACTTGTAAAATACTGAACTTCTCCTTGCAGGTCGGAACAGGAAGATTTCTCCAAATGATACACAGATATATGAATGGAGAATAAAGCCAGGATGTGATTGAATTTATTAAATGATGTGCGGAGGAATTCAATGATCCCTATGTTTTAAAATACTTACATATTTAAATTTTTATGTCTTCCTAACTTATAACATGTAACGATCGCGGCAGATGGTTATGAAACTTAGGGCGGCGCACGCTTCTTGACCCGGTTGGGGCTCGTCGGCTGAGGGGTGGAGTTCTTGCCTTCCTGAGTTTCGCCTATCGAAAGAATCCAGTGGTTCGAAATAAAACTTGGAAACAAAAAAAAAACGCATCCACTTGCACAAAAACTGGTAAACATAGGAAATGAAGCGGCTTTACCCTCCTTTCCTTGGACTTCCTATCTTGGGCATTGTCAAATGACCCCTTTCTTTTTACCCATGCTTAGGGCATCCCTAAGGAAGGTTATCTGAGGGCAAATTGAAGGATGCTGTTTCGGACATTATAAAATGTATTTCTTACGATTTAAAAAAAACTTACATCTAGACAAATTAAAGAACTTAACCCCAGAGATATCATAAACGAAAAAACTTACAATTAAATTTAAACTACTTAAAATGTGAGGGGCAGTGACGATGATCGAATTTTAAAATAAAATGATTAATTAAATATATATCTTATTTTCTTTTGTTTGTCTGCATGAAAAATGTATGAATAAAACTTCCAGGAATTTTCTCTCATTGTGGAGAGTAACAAAATGCATGACACAAGGAGATTCTCAGAAAATAATTATATCAAATAATTGGTTAGGCCTGGGGCTTTGAACCTATCTTTATTTTACTTATTTATATTTCATTCTTTTAGGTCCCGCTTTCTTTCAAACAAATGTGGACGCAAACTCTCGGTCGGCTACTTAAATTCAGGCCATGATTACAAATTGTTAACTCGTCACTCACCCAGCTTTTATCCCGCGAAGAAAACGCTTTATCGCGTAGATATAATAATGATGAGGAAGGCTGTGAAAAAATTTTTAATATATCCTGCCGAAAATTCGGACCTTTTACGAATGCTTTTAGTTTCTCACTAGCCAATATTAATACCTTCCTTTTGATTTCCTTTTCTATTTTCTGCACACTTTGGCCATGACCATTGAATTATACGCTAACAAATATATCTAAAGCCAAAAACAAAAACAATGCGATGGCTATTCGCTTTCTGCTTCAGTCTATCGCACGGAGTATAAACACCGGAACCTATTAAATACCTTAAGCGTTGCCCCACCATAGAACTTCCTTCGAATGAGCCCTTTAGAATCCTATGTGTAAATTATCATGATTTGTTTACACGTAGATATCCTTCCTAAACTAAAAGTTTAATCCTAACCCACTTGGTACATATGCAAGCAAGCAATCTGCCAGCACACCGGTAGTTTATTTACTCGTACTAAAAATCACGATTTTCTTAACGTTCCTATGGCACGTGTATGATATAGTCGTTCGATCAGGCCCGTTTCGACAAATACAGTAGTGAGAGTATTTAAGAGACTTACTGCGAAGTTTCATTCACATAGCTTTCAAAGTAAGAGAGTTTGCATGGAAACGGAAAGACAGGCGGTAGACGGACATGGCTAGATCGAGTCAGCTTTTGAAGCTGATATACAAAATAAGGCAATTGCAAGTGAATCACAACCTTATCTCTGAAGTATATTGATTGAAAAGCCTAAAGTTTACAAAAACACAAATGTGGCCCACCCAATCAAGCCCAAAAAATTTTCCAACTTTTTGGTAATTTCTTTGACCAGTCTAGACAGAGTACATGTTATTTTATCTATATTAAAATTGCACAATTAATAGATTCCCACAAAGAATTTAGACTTTAGATCACTAAAAAGGTCTGTTTAATACACAACATGTATTTTTTTATAGAAATTTTAAAGCTAAGCCAATTTGCATTAGTACAGTCAAGTTGAACTGACTGTGTGACTGTGACCTGATGCCCAAAGCACTGACTAATTTGTTTAAATATGCTGAAATGTTTGGAAAAAAGGTAAAAGCAAAATGTTTATAGGGACATCATCGAAATATAACAAATCTTTCTAATAACTTGTTGATCAACTACGCTGGTGATGCCAACACAAAATTTAAGAGATATGTATGTATGTATGTATGGGCAGTTTATATACAGTATGTCAAGAAACTGTTTACACAATGAAAATAAAACATATTTTTTGACATTGCATGCAAAAATTACGACTTTTTTTAAACTTTTTTGATTTTTTTTGAATGCACAACTAATTAATTGATTATTTTTAATAAGTATGTACAAAAACACAAACAAGACAACCAAAGGGACAGCGTCAAAGCAACAACAAATGAGTTTACACATTTCTGGCACTGTCAAGAAACTCTTTACACACTTTAGTTTTCGATTCTGTTTTGTTTCTTCTTGAGAAAAAAACGGTACTTTACCGTTACCTATGCTTTGGCTCGCCACGATATGATTGCATTCTATTCATTTTATTGTGAAATCTTGCAAAGCACACACCAAAAAGTGACAAAAGTAATTTTTAAAAATGCCTGGAGCTAGATTGACCTTTGACGTGGTCCAGTTGGTTTATTATAACCACCAACTTGGAAAATCTGCAGCTGAGTTGGCCGACATGTTTCAGGTATCCCGGAAAACTATTTACAATGTGTTAAATCGGGCTAAAATTGAAGGAAGGCTGGAAGAAAAGTCTGGAGGCGGTAGGAAAATGAAGATTGACAAACGGGCAGAACGCCTTATCATGCGTAAGGTGCGTCATAACCCCCAAATCTCGACCAGAACCCTTGCCAAAGAGTTGGAGGAAGAGTGTGGCGTAGTTGTTTCGCACGAAACCGTTCGCCAATTGATACTAAGGAACAAATACTCATCGAGAGTTGCACGAAAAAAACCCCTGCTGTCCGCAGTGAACATTCAAAAGCGGTATTCTTTCGCTATGGAGATGATCGGCAAGCCGGAAAATTACTGGGATGACGTCATATTTTGCGACGAAACCAAAATTATGTTATATTATAACGACGGTCCTTCCAGAGTATGGCGCAGGCCGCTAACCGCATTAAACCAACGCAACATTGTGCCTACCGTTAAATTTGGCAAATTATCTGTTATGGTGTGGGGATGTATCAGCAGCATGGGAGTCGGGGAGCTCGCATTTATAGAAAGCACTATGAATGCTAAGCAGTATCTCTCCATTCTCCAATCAAATTTGGTGCAGAGTGCTAAAAATTTTGGCTTAATTGTTGGTGAAGAGCCCCTATTTAAATTTTATCAAGATAATGACCCCAAACATAAGGAGCACACTGTACGCACATGGCTCCTGTATAACTGCCAAAAAGTAATAAATACACCTCCTCAGAGCCCTGATATGAACCCTATAGAAAATTTGTGGGTTCATTTGAAGAAAAAAGTGGCTAAAAGGCAACCGAGAAATCGAGCAGAGCTTAGAACAGCAGTGCTGGAAGAGTGGCGGAGGATTCCATTGGAATATGACTTGCCAAAGCTCATCAATTCCATGAAAAAACGCATCCAACATGTTGTAAATGCTAAGGGAGGGCACACAAAATACTAAAATTTGTAAAATTATTGTATAAGTTATAAAATATATTCATTTAGCTGTAGGTTTAGTTTGTTGTGTAAAGAGTTTCTTGACAGTGTCAAAAATGTGAAAACTTATTTTTTGTTAATTTTACGTTAAACCTTGAATTGTTTTGTTTATGTTTTTCCATATTATAATTAAGAATTATCCAATAAATTAATATTCATTAAAAAAAAAATTAAAAAACATAACACAAGGCGTTATTTTTGCATGCAAAGTCAAAAAAATGGATTAATTTTCGTTGTGTAAACAGTTTCTTGACATACTGTACATACGTACATATTTTTTTCAGTAGCGATTGTTGAATTTCATAGGCACTAAGTTAGCACAGAAGTGAGACCAACATTTTTTCTTTAACTAGCCAAACGTAAATAAAATTGTCTCTCCCCTGGAGAACACATTTGTCGAAAGAAGACCGTGGTATGCTCAAATACTGACTGAATCTGGCAAGACCATTTCGTGTATTACCGAAAGACTAAACAGGCATAGAAATACGATTGCAAACTTTACTTAAGTCCGGAAATCTATGAAAACATTAGGCGAAGCGGTCGACTGATTAAAATTTATGCACGGTTTAAGAGACAAATTCAGCCCATAGGGGTTTAAAACAAGTGTTGCACTAAGATTAAAGCCCAACTAAATCTTGATATATTCTGTATAAGTATTCACTAAATTGATGGCGACATCGAAACGGTTACATATGGACATTTCAAAAGTCGCGCACGGGAGACTCGTACGCATTCAAAGTAAAAAACGGTCAAAAGGAACCGATATTTTCCTGATAAAGGGTTAACACATATAGCATTTTATTAGCTCTTTCATGGGTGAAATGGTTGATTTTGGATAATTTTTCATTTTTAAAAAATTTTACAAAATTCAAGTGATTTACACTTGAAAAAAAGGGAATTGCTTTTGAGGTCGAACAAACAGAAATCCAGAGGCCACATTTTATTGCAACTAGTTTTAAAAGTTTTTCCTGCCGAAAATGTTGCCCTTTTCACCAATGCTTTTAGTTTCTCACTAGCCAATATTAATACATTATCTTTGATTTCCTGGTCTATTTTCTGCACACTTTGGCCATGACCATTGAATTATACGCTAACAAATATATCTGAAGCCAAAAACAAAAACAATGAAATAGCGATTCGCTTTCTGCTTCAGTCTATGTCACACCTACTCGGGCGCTACTCGTCGGCGGGGATCATTTTCCGGGTCGCCAACAATTATTGCTTCACTAAGATGACGGTGACATTATCCTGACACGTCGAGATACATATAGCCGGGACGCTAACAATTATTTGCAGTAGATGAAGACGTCAAAAAGCTAACGGCGATCAAATTAAGCGGAACACGAAAGCAACAAAAAAAAGGCAAAGTCAAAAGCGGCTGCGCGACTGCCTTAAAAGCAGCGCGCCCCCGGGGCAAGGAGGGTGAGATTATCTGCTCCTCCTACGGTGTGCCGACGCTGGTCTCCCACACCTGCACACCTTTGCTTTGCGCTTTTCTTCCGTCTCTCCCAGTTCGGCCTGAACGCATTGCGCTATATGCTGAGCAATTTTAGCGCCGAGGAAAACCAAAGGGCTGCCGAGATTCGTAAACGAGAAACACCTTAGCTGTGTGCTTATTCTTAAGTCTTTATTCGCTCTAACCAAAACTGAAGTAGTGATCCAAAATGGATTTTTCAACGATTTTCCTCTCCCGGTGTGCCACTCAAAATCTTTAAATTGTTTCCGCTGCGCCTAATTGATGCCAGCAACGTTTTATTGCAACTAGTTTTAAACGTTTTTGCACTGACGCCTCTTAATAATGGTTACGAGTCATCGAAATAAGATATTTGTAAGCTTCAAGTGTTTTTTATTTTTACGTAAAAACGTCGGTTTGGCTTTTAATTTCAAGATTTCGATTTCTTCTCGTTTATTTACACATTCTAATTCTTTTAATCGCCAAAAATAAGGTTATAAAGTTCAGGTAGTTTCAAAACTTAGTCTACCAAAAACGAGCGGACAGACGGACATGGCTTAATCGATTGTTCATCTTGATCAAGATTATTTACACATGTTCATAATATGTTTGTTTTTTTTTTGTGGTTAGATTAATAAGTGTTTATTTGTGACCTGTCCATAAGTGTTTATTTCTGTGTCCTTCAATTTAATTGTATAGATTGCAAAAAGTGCATTGGATGCACAAAACAAGCGGCAAAATATTTTGCATTCCAGCGAGCAGCGCGGCTTCGGAACGAATGCCAAAAATTTAATAACTGAAAAGCGTTGCCTTATAACAACAAACGCTGAAGATATTAATAAAATATTGTTTTTGCAAAATAAATTAATTAATTAACAAAAAACATCATAGAGAATTTTATTGCGCTTTGCTTATTCTTTATTCTTATTTCTTACATATGACAGGCCAACAACAATTAACAAACAGTTTTGGCATTCGGCTGCAGTCGAAAATATACAACTCATTGATTCGCATTCTCATTCTCTCACTTCGTTTTTCTTCGTTTCTTGCGCCATTACGTTCAACGTGAGCGCATTCATTCACTCAAAACGGTTTGGCTTTACACTCAACTTCATTCAATTCAGTTTTCATATTGTGCAGCTGAATGCCTGTTTTTCGGCAATCATGCAGATGTCTAATACATACATGTATGTATGTATACAGAAAAAATTAGATTTACACAATTAGAATACACTGCAAGGGTATACAAATTTATAACAAATTTTTTTTTTTTTATTTTCATCTACCATAGTCAGAGATGTAGCTTTTTTTATTATTTCTCAGTTTCGGTTTTAATTTTATGCAAACGGGATTATATGATATATGTATATACATATGTAGTTGCCATGGAAACAAATGTGGAGAAAAGTTCAAATCTGTATCTGTAAAACTGTAAATATAAAATGTTTGTTGTTTTGGAACATGAATATGTAAATATAAAAATAAGTATTTATGTATTAGTATTTTATTAGAAATGGATAGATTCTTAATTGCAATCGGCAACAGTACACAAACTTCGGCGCGCCAAAGTTAGCTGTCATACAATAGTGGACTACTTTTATTATCAAATTACAAACTGCTAGGGCTAGGGTATACAAATTTCATCTTCATATCTTATTGTTTTATAAATAAACATAAGCTATGCAATGAACATTTGAATTAAAACTAATATTATTTTGATTACAAATGAAATCTATCGATTACAACGATGTGTTCGTTTTGTCCGTTACATTTGAAAAACAGATTCTATATTGTAACTGCTTTCATAATGTAAAATATTGTTTAGTTCTAGCACCATGAAGAACAATAAAATACAACAATAAATATAAACAATACAAACACTTTTTCTACTAGGTCAACCAAGTTGAAAAAACATAATTAAATATAAATTAATATAAATTATATAAAAAGTCATGTCAATTGAGCTAAATACGACTACCGTAAATTCTTTAATAAGTCAAGGAGGCTCACTTTATTACTTATATTGTTTATTTTTATTAAAATTTCCTATTATATAAATATCTATTTTATATATTATATCCGTGTGAAAATTTTACATAAAAAATGAAAAATAGTGTTTGTTATAAATGTCGGGCACTTCCTAAACGTCGTAACAACCAAGCTTAGCATGAGAAGTAACGAAGAATGCGATAAAGCTAAACTTGGCAAAATCGACAAGACACAGTTGGTGTTCCACTCCATGAGCCAAGCATCCTCTTTCTACACCAAATACTCTGAAAGACTGCCAAATCTTGTTTCTAGCGAAGCGTTTGGAACGCAACATCTAGCTAAAGGATATGTATTATCATTTTTTTAGTTAATATATGTCCCTCAATCACATGAAGATCATAAAACACCTCGACCTCTCCCAGACGAACTACGTCAATTGTACGCTCATAGATATTGTTTGATATTGTTTTGTTCATTTCACCAGCATAGATACGTTGTTGCTGCAAACATCTGAAATATGTACAGACAATGGATGAAATGCACATCCAAAAGATTTCAAATTTTTAATGATATTTTGGTAACTTTTATTTAATGAAAGTTGCACAACGGTCAGAACACTCAAATAACCCGTATGAAACCAGGCACTTACCTGTTGGGTTAGGTGTTAATAGGCGCGATAGAAAATATCGAAAAGAGTACGAGGAAATTAACTACCGGTGTGCTGCCAGATTGTTTGCCTGCATGTGTACTAAGTGGGTTAGAATTACAATTTTTAGTTCCGGAAGACTTTCTACGATAGAGATGTTTTTATAGTGGTGTAACACCAACGGTGTATAGGATCTAGTATTTTTACTTGGTACGTGGAAATTAAGCTGACTCAACAAGTCATCACTTTCCACGTCACCATGAATGAGGTTAAAGGTAAAGGTTATGCCAAGTATAGTTCTACGGTTGGCTAAGGATGGTCAGTTAATTAGGAGGAGTCTATTAGAGAAAAAAGGTAATCTTTGGTTTGCATCCCAATTTTAGCAGCGTAGAGCGAAAAGTAAAAAGTTCTATTGAGCCGATTCGATGCGTTTACTATGGACGCAGTACTGAGGGCTCCAAACGCAGCATCCATATTCTAAGATAGGACGAACAAAGGGATAAGGGACATAAGGATTTAGTAACATAGGGGTCATTGAATTCCTTCGACCACCGTTTAAAAAGCCAAGCACACGCCTGGCTCTATTCTATGAATGCCGTTTAAGTTTAATAAGTTTACGCAGCACCATGTTTGGAAATTATTAAAATATGTTTGTAAATCAGACTGGCAGACGACGTCCTTGTATTGCACGCAAAGCTTGACGTCACCAGCGTACATAAGCAGTCTGGAGTTGGGCAAGACTTTAGGCAGCTCATTTATAAATAATGCAAACAATAAGGGGCCCAAATGGCTACGTTGCGGGATGCCAGAAGAAACCCTTGGAGTATTAGATAAATTATTCTTAAAAAGAACCTTTTGCGAACTGGCATTCAGACTTGCCTGATCATTAGTTGCGGCATTATTTTCAAATGAAAGCAAGGAAGGATTTTTATTTAGGCTTACGCTTAATGTTAACTGCCATGTCAGTACACATGTATAAATCGGACGAATTAAATTCATATATAAAATTATTGGGCCGTAGTTAAGACAGAATGGGAAATGAAGACAAGTAAGCCATTCTTTTCCCCTATTAACAAACGGTGCCTAGAACTGCTGGAAAATCCAAGCATAAGACCCGGCACGGCATAAGAAAGGCCAAGATCAAATTCTTGTTAGCCGAGTCGGATGATGTCCTCGAGGTCGAAGACACCAATAACATCTTAGATGACCTCGGTCATTGATGACCCCACAGAGCGCCGCAATAATACCGACCGTTATAGTTCGCACGGTTCAGTTAATTTTACAGTCCATCTATGAGCAGTCTAAGAGGACGCATATCCTTGGGTGTAGTACGAATGCTTGGCGCATACTGTAGGATAGTAAGAAAACAAACGAAAGGTAGGACTTTCTTTTTAATGGTAGTAAATGTTGTGATATCACTAATTGATGAAAGCAAGAATTCCAAGGCTGGAAAAACCCATTATAAGGTAGGAAAGTTTTGCAGACTATTGATGTATATTCGTTGAAATTTCGATACCGATATGCGAGACGACAAACTTAGCCCTCAAAGCACATACTGGGATAAATATGGAAAGATCGCACAAAGGTCGATCAAGGATAAATTCAACCTGAAACCTGTCGACTAAGACGTCCAAGGCATGTGTACACGAATGATGCACTCTCACGCACTCCAAGAAGACATATTCACAATTACGGAGTAAAGAGTACAAAAAACTACAAAAAGAATACTACAGAGCGATTGACGCCGCTGACAAAGCATAACTCAAAGGACTCAATCAGGTTGAGAAAGAAATCAACCAGAGATCAACCAAATACAATGTTGATAAATAATCCAGACATATTTTAGTCGGTCGATTTAAAATTTTAAATTAATAAAAATTACTATATCTCAGGGGATTCGGTATGTTGATATGTATAGCCCGTTTCCACTTATAGACTAATCAAAATAGAAACAAGACTGTTTGCTAAGTTTCCTTCATAAGCTTGATGACTTGGCAGTTAATGCTGATCTAGAATATAGAGTCGAAAAAAGCGTTTTTACTTTATTTTAAATAAAAAATATAGGCAGTGTAGTTTACAATTAAAATTCTAGTACCTTTCGACCAAGGGATCTTTTGTGTGCTTTTAGTCAGTAGTTTGCAACGCAGTGAAGGAGTCATTTTCGACTAAATAAAATACATATGGGCCTTTCTACAGAAAGGTCCACCGCGGTCAAAAAATAAAAAGTTCTTTAAAACGAGTACTTTTAAAATGGTTACGTAAAAAAATGGTCAGATTGATGAAGATTAAAAGACTTATTAAAAAAGTCATAAAAAAGGCATGTTTTATTTTGATACCAATCTACAAAAAAATTGTTTTGCCATTTGCTTTCTAAAATCACACAGAAAACGCAGAGTTAATATAAAATGCAAAAGGACTTATGCGATTACCAATATTCGTACAGTTTTAGTTTGAATTATCGCTTTCTAAAATGTCGCGTGCGACCGGAACTAAAATTGAATTTTAAAAATAACTGCTTAATATTTTGAAGTCAAACAAAATACATTATTAAGATAATTCGTTGCATAAGTCATTAAAATTAATTGCATTAAAATTTTTTATCACGCTTCGATCAAATCAGAACTTTAACTGGTTTTTCGCAAATGTGACTTCTGTACATTTGTGTTCATTTTAGTGAAAACGAACAAGGGTCCAAAATCGATCTTAGCACTAATTATAGTGAAAATCAAGAGCTATAAGTTTTAAATGTTGTAAGTTTAAAATAAAGTCTTGGCACATGTTTTTTTTAGTTTGATTGCGTACGAATGTCGCATTCGACATCAGAGAATTACCCATATATTCTTGATCAGCCGAGCCGATCTAGCCAGATCCGTATATCCGTCCGTCATTCCTTCTGTCCGTTTCTACGCAAACTAGCCTCTCAGCTTTGAAGCTAGCTAGAAATCTTACTTCGGCGCGCAGAAGTGTGTATACCCTTGCAGATTACAATCGATCATAATTAATTATTACAATAATTTTAAATGTTTATTAAAAACAACAAAGCAATGTCTACTTTCATAATTGTTACATATTTACTTTCACAGTGTTGCACTTTTCTCTACATTTAACATTATTGTCGTCCGGTTTTCATAAAATAAAATCCGAAATTCTGATGAAAATCAAAACCGAAACGCAAGAATAATACAAAAGGCTATATTTGAATTAAATGCAAATCTGTTGAGAACTGGAAAAGTTATAATGTTTTTCAAATATTTTTCGATTCTTCTACAGCAGCTATATATAGTCGATAGATAGCTTTAAAACCGAGAGACTAGTTTGCGTAGCAATTATTATAATTATAATTAAAATAAAAGAAGAGGTTACACAAAATTGTATATAAAAAATTACCTAAGTTGATGCAAACGAAATGCGAAATAAGATTCGAAACAAAAAAAAACCTATTACATTTTTAATTTTTTAAGTTTTAAATTTTTCCATTATTTTAATGATTCAAAGGATTATATTTTTCCAAAATAATTGTCAATACAAGAATTTAAAATACTGCGTTTATTTGTTTGATTATTTTTAATCGCTTAGACACACGGAGCTTTTAAATTCTTGTTTCTTCACGGGATAAGCTTTGGGCCAGTGTAGGCGTAATTTGGGCTCATAACCTATTGAAAAACAAGTTCAAATGAAGTATTTTAATAATAACTTAGGAATAAGTTAATATTTCTTTGATTTAAGTTTAATTTCTTTAATTTCACTAAGATGAAGTAGAATGAGAGATAGAGGTACAAAAACATCGACGCATTGATGTCTTTCGAATTTTCTAAATTGATGTTTTTTTTTTCGACCATCGATGTGATTTAATTTTTATTTTATTTATTATTTGATCTTTTATTAATTAATTATACTTTCGGGAGTCTTTGAACAGTATGGTGCCCTTTAAAGAAGTCGATCAGCAATTTCTGTGTGCCTTCAACAAAGCTGGGCAACTTTGTATCTGACCACAGGGCACGTCTTAACTCGGAAAAAGCACAATTTGTATTCCCTTGCACGGTATTATAATTTTAGTCAGAAGTTTGCAACGCACTGAAGGAGACGTATCCGACCCTATAAAGTATATATATATTTTTGGTCAGCATCAACAGCTGAGTCGATCTAGCCATGTTCGTTTGACCGTCCGTCTGTCCGTTTCTACGCAAACTAGTCTCTCTGTTTTAAAGATATCTGAATACAACTTTGCAGTTAATGTTCTATATCATTCTAAATCTCACTCGTATATATGTCGGAACGGGCCGGACGACTAAATCATATAGCTGCCATAGGAACGATCAGAAAATTTTTAGAACAAATTTTATAATTTTTCCAGTTTTCAACAGATTTTCATCAAATTTAAGATATAGACATTTTGTATTACTTTAGAATTTTGGATTTAATTTTTTGAAAATCAGACTACTATATGATATAGCTACCATAGAACCTATCATTAAATATTGAGGAAAATGCCAAACTATGAATGTAAAACTGTAACTGAACAACATACAGGTGACTGTAATGAAAGTAGGCATTACTTCTTTGATTTTCAATAGTACATTTCTATTGAATTTATATTGTATTAATTATTAACGATCGAATTTCAAAGGGATTCAAATCGAATTCTGGAAGGGTACACAAACTTCTGCGTGCCGAAGTTTCTTTCTTTCTTGTTTTTAATAATGCTTAATGTTTCATCTTTCAAAGTGAACGGTTTTTGCGCAAACCACCGGAGTTTCAATTTAAATTTTCTATCTTGTGTTTAATAACTTCCCGTTCACTTCGCGTGTCCATGCAGCTATTCTTATTTAGTATTATCACCCATGCTCTCTCGCTCCCCCGCTCTATCGCTAGCTTATCTCCAAAAGTTTATGTTCAGTGACAAGTCCCGGTAATGAATTTCCAAATTATCTGCTTTGCTAAAACCTATAAAAAAGCCCATTACGGCACACCTGCTGGCTTTGCGACAACATCTGGCTCGCCAAGTGCATTGGTGTTGCAGCTCGGGCGGTGGACGATGTAAAAGAAAAACATCGGCCTACGTTACTGCTGCTAGGCCTGTCTTGAGGTGGAGAAGGAGATCTTGTCTTTTATCCTGCAAGCCAAGGGCAGTTTTTAGAACATAATATCGAGTTTTGGCAAAAATCATGATATATACTTGGCGCCAGGTAGCCAATTTAATAGCCTTGCGCTCTCCCAGGCCCAAAAATAAAAAACGCAATTTGTGGGTAGCATGTAGGCGGATCCCAACAACCCGTAACGGACACTCAACAGCAGCCGCCCTCGCCACAGCCCTCGATCTCAGGATTAATTCTAAGAGTTCTGAGATCTCAGGATTAATTCTAAGAGTTCTGAGATCGAGCGTTAGAAAAGATTCGGTGCCCGAATGTGCCGCAAGAGTGCCCATACCGCCTGTGATACCTGTTTTGTCCCCTGGGGGTCCCAAATAATGAACCCTCAAAGCCCCCCGTAACAATAAATGTATCCGCCTAGGGTATTAGGCCCGGACTACCGGCCGAAAAATAACAAATCTGCCCTGCCAAAAGCCCTAATAGCTGTTCCACCTATGAGACATATTTTTTCGCGGCTCTCCTCTGCTCAAGCATCGGAAGATGTTATCGCCTTTATTCAATATAAATCCAGTGCAGAAAAAGTCCGAATAAAGGTGCAAAAAATTTTAATTCTCTTATGCTAGGGAAATCTCATCTTTTAAAATAAATGTCCCTAACTACCTCTTTGACAAATTTTGCTCTACCAAATTCTGGCCAGAGTACGTTGTTGTCAAGGAGTTCGAATCTAAGAAAAGCGGCCTGTAGGAATAAATCTTCATAAGCTTGCTCAGACGCCTGCTACGTCTCCCAATCCCGATCCAAAAAATTAACGTGCTCCTTAGGTATTTTCTATCAGAATGCAAGATTCTTACGTAGAAAGCTGCCTGACTTGTATTGTAATAGTTTTTCGTTTGCTTTTCAGGTTATTGTATTCCAAATGGTTAGGAAGCCCTAAGAGATTTCAATATCCCTGGGGCTATTTTGTCCTCAAATAGTTTCACGAATACTCTCTTAACTTCTACATAACATGATTTTATTTCTGACTTGTTGGACATTTCACTGTCTCAAGTCAAACATGTACGAAATTCCTTAGAGCGCTTGCTCGATCTTTGTTTTGTGTCAGATCCAGGGTGGCGTGTCTGACGCAACCCGAGATTCCAATCATCCTAATTTCGATGTGACTCTAGACATTGGGTCTGACTTACAGAATATATCTGACCGTCCTGCCAAACAAGTCCGCCGTTGCCCATTTAAATTGGTCCGATCTATAAATTACAATTTTGTTAAAATTAAGCGTAAGCCTAAATAAATTCCTTTCTTGCTTTAATTTGAAAATCCTACCGTAAATAATAATCAGGCTATTGCCAATATATTTTCGCAGTATTTCCAATTAACTTACTCTAACTCTGTGGATTCGAATTCTTATTTCTACATCATGCCCAATTCGAACTTAATTTTCAGTACTAGCTTAAACGATAGCTCTCTTCTTTAAGATCTTCATCGTGTCAAGCTAATTTATTCGACAGGTCCCGACGAAATTCCTATGCAATCCCCTTCTGAAATTGTTTACTTTATCCTTAGAAACTATCTTTATTATTCCACGCCACAAAAAAGCATCCGATTTACATGACAGCAACAATTAAGGAATCTCTAGGATGTCGGCCCTTCCAAAACTTTTCAAATACGTAATAACTCCCCATTTGCAGCACCTTTGTGGATCATTTGGGTTACATTAAGCGAAGATCAATAGCAACTAACATTTTGGAGCTTGTTTGGGGGGGCGAATTCCTGCCAGGTGAAAATCCTTAGAGTGGCCAAAATGTGTCCCACGTCGCAAAACGATGAAATAACCCATCGGGGTTCGAAATGAAAAGGCGGGAGCGTCGTGGGGTATTACAGGTCAGCTTTATTCCGCTGCATACATAAGACTGCTTAAATCGAAACTAAATCTAAGCTTAGAACCGATCTCCCGGTCGCTTTGCCTCGTTAAAGCGGGAGCGGGAGATCGTCGGTATTCGGGAAACGAGAGCAAGCCGGAGACCGAAAGCTCGCTCCTGAGCAGAGGCGGCACAGTGGGCCCCTCACGTAAACAGAGCTATTTTCCTATATTATAACAGGCTTTCATAAAAACTTACAGGCAGATGTTTTCTATACTAATTTCAGTAAAGCATTGGGCTCTGTTAACCATTTACTCCTTGTTAGGAAACTCGATTTAATGGGCTGTTTAGTTGATCTTCTACGTTAGATCTCAAGTTACCTGAATGTCAGGAAGGCAGCAAAGGCAAAAAGTCAGCTTTAAAAATACTTTATCTAATGTTCTCAGCTCGACTTCTAGGGTCCCGCAAGGAGCTATTTAAGCCGCTTATTGTTTACATTATTTATAAACGACCTGTCCAAAGTTCTGCCTAACTCTAGAATACTTATGTATGCTGACGACCGCAAGTTTTGCGTGCAATATAAGAACGTCACTTGTCAGTCGGATTTACAAACAGATCTTAATCATTTTCAAACATGGTGCCGCGTAAGCTTATTAAGCCTAAACGGCTTTAAATGCTAGCTATGTCATTCTCTCGTGTCGTTTGTTTTTTGTATAGAATTAATTTAGATGATGATTTGGGCGGCCGCTTGGATTTTAAACTTAACTTTATTCATGTTGAATAAAGCTAGGGGTGTACTTGGATTTGGTAAACGGTGATCGAAGGAAATAAATAACCCTGATGTAACTAAAGCCTTATATACTACTTTAGTTCATCCTATCCTAGAATATGGATCTTGCGTTTTGAGCCCTTTCCCTTTCCATTGAATTACATTAACCTTTCAGTCTGCAAATTATTATGATTCCGGCAGTTAATTTCTTCGTATTCTTTTCTATATTTTACTTCGCGCCTACTAGCACCTTATCTAACATGCCCGTGTCTGGTCTCATACGGCCCACTTGGGTGTACTGACGGTAGTGCATCAAAGTCAATTCAAGACGACCTTTATAAGAAATTATCACAGAAAAATTCCTATTGTCAATTTAAATGGGTTCGGAAAAAGAAAACGGAAATTTCTAAAAATCTGTGGGTTTGAATTAATTGAGATTTTATATGAAGTTAGAGAATACTTTTCTCTATCGTTTGAGATACCGTGCAAGTTTGCACGCGTTCATTTAAGGGCGTAATAATTCTTTAAAAGTTTGCGTCGATTTTGCTGATTAGCGGGTCACACTTTCATACCACTGTGGTATATACTAGAATAATCGCAATAGTATGAAACAGCAATTTCTCCTAAACGAGTAAACGTCTTTTACTAAAACGCTTGCCAAATTGATTTGAATGACGTTTTCATTTATTGGCCAGTCACTTTAGTGAATGTTTCAGTCAACAATTTGTTATTGTTATTGAATTCAGTATTTTATTATCATGAGCTGGTTCAACTGGTTCACTGCACATTCATATTGGTTCCATTTTCATAGTTCGCGCCTCACTTATCAGCCCAAATGCACCACCCACTGTTATTTGATTTTCTCAAAATCTGTGGGTTAAAAATAAATGAAATTTTCACTAGATATTCCTTAATCTTCCCCTAGTTAGCCTATATACCGTGCATATGTGCACGCGTTTGTATATCGAAGTTATCAGCCATCCAAGTTTTTCCGTCCTGTTTTGTATGGGGCCGAGCCCGAGGTTAGTTCACTGTTATGCGATTTTCTCAAAATCATAGGGTTTGAAATAAATGAAACTTTGCAGGGTAAAACTACAATAAATGATCTTTATTCTGGCATATCGGGTATTGCTGCACGCCTTTGATAAGCCGAGATATAAGGAAATCCGTAAAGACATGATTTTGCACATGCTTTTTTATAATGTACATAAAGGTCAAACACTCTCAAACCCAGTAAAAATCAATAGTAAATTCATTTTTTAGCATATACAAACTTTATTTTGTTCGAATTGGTGCCTTAATTACGAAATAAATTAAAAATAAAAAAGCGCCACGTGTTCCATTTTCCCACCGTTCCATATCGACGCTAACTCACCGACGCTAGTTTGACGCACATTAGAAAACGGTAATTCGTCAACGCCATTTTTAAGGACTAGAAAGTTGGATGGCGTTCGGAGATTCCAGACGGCACACTTTTAGTATTTTTCAAATTTTAATATAACAGGATGTTCGCTACTACTTGCCTCTTGCTCTTTACCATCTCTTTTTCAGTTAATTTTAAAATGCCTTAAAATGAACAAAACGCGCACAAGCCGTATTGACGACGTTTTAAAGGCAGAAACTATTTTATTAATTCAATTTGTGGAGGCCCAGCCAATTATTTAGGACTTAAGCCACAAGAAGCAGTATGATTCAGTGTGTTTAAAAAAGGCATGGGAAGACACTTCAACATTGTTAAAAAAGACGGAAAGTCATATTGTTTATTGTTTAAATAATTACATAATGTAAATTATGACTTTATGTTGACCAGGCATTGATAATTTTCCCCGAAATTTTTCAAATATTATTTTGTAAGCAACCACCACAGCAAACAAAAAAAAAACAAGCCATTTTGCCCTTTCCATACCGTGCTTTAAACTTTGTAAACGGAGATCAATGGTATTTTTGTAAAGGAATAGGGGTATTCCAATAATTTTAAAGGTACATCGTAGGATGAATTAAATTAATATATTAAACTTAAATAATGTTTCAAAATTCGCATTATTTGCCAAAATTTTAAAATTTCACAAGCGAAACAACGAGTGTTTTTATGATTTGAAAACTGAAATTTACTTTTATTTAATGTGTGTTTAACGGTATATAATCAAATTGCATATGTATAATCTTGCACATTTTGATGCTTTATTCGATTAAGTTAAGGGATTTTATTCATTTTCCAGTTACTTGTATCCAATGATTTTGTTCTTAGTTTCATTATAGTTTTTATTTAAAAAAGTAAATTATTTCTAAATTAAATATTTTATACAAATCCGACAAAAAAAAAAATAAATTAAAAATGTCTTCCCACACAGTCCATATGTGCGAAACGTACAACGTAAACGTATACGTATTAAGAGTGTTTCCTTTATGAATTATATAGGAATTAGTCGTCCGATTTTCATAAAACTTTTGAAATTCTGAAAATACAATGAAAATAAGAAGGGACCTCAGCCAAACGGAAGTTTGTATACCCTTTAATGTTACAATTGAATAATAATTATTAATCTAGTTAGATTAAATGACAAGAAAAACACGAATTATACACTCTATAACATTAATATATTACATGAAAATATTACATTACATTTGCTTATACATATTTCATTTACAGTTCCAAATTTACAGTTTCACATTCACAGTTTTCCATATTTTTCTGTATTTAACGATCGTTTCTATGGCAGCTATATGATTTAATCTCATAATCCAAGATAAAACCGAAATTCTCAAATAATAAATAAGAAAGGATTCTAACTTCGGGACGCCGAAGATTTGTACCCCTGCAGATTGCAATTCGGTCATTAATAATTAATACAATATATTTATAAAGCAATAACCTACTTAGATGACGTGGTACTGCTAGTATCAGGACCAAAGACATTACAGACTATAAGATGCGTAACGTTATATGATTTATTTGCACACGATCTTTTCGTGCTGGCTTTTGAACTGGCTTCAGGCTCTTTCACATTTTATTCAAAAGCCAGTGAGAGAACGCTCTAGAGCCATCTGCTCTCTTGTAGGCATGCAGCGCCAGCCGCCGGTTGTTTGGGTGCACACGTATTCTAACGAATCAAAAGATACCCTTTAGCTTATAAATCCTAAGATCATTTCGGAAGGTACATGTTGCCTCCCATATTAACATAATAATATTTTATATACTAATTTTAATGTAGTACACTTGATAGTAATGATCGGATATACTTATATAATAATACACAATTTTTAACATGACATCGCATTGGAACATTAGGGTATTAAGTGTGCGACGCGCGAAAAACGTGCAAAGACAACGATTTCAAATTTTGGTCTGGCGCTTGCGAACAGAAGCACACACATATTCACGCACACATACGCACTTGTTTGTTCTTGTGTTTCCTCATACACAATCGCGATGGTCGTTGCCACCAAAAAAACAGCCTCATATTGCAAAACGAATGTATGGTCTTAAGGCATCTTATAGGCTGTAATGTCTTTGTCAGGACCCAATCCTGGGTCGCCAATACAAATGGACAAAAACCTGCGGATTAGGTATACCAAAAAAAAAAAAAAAATTGACTTATGCTCATTTCCGAAAGATTGAAGATACGAACATACCCAGCGTAGATGGCATAGAGCTAAGACTATCAGAGAAAGCGAAGTAGCTCGGAGAGATACTGAACCCAAAGTTCTCATGCCTGAAGAACGTTTCAGAAGAAGTCAGTAAGGTGGCCACCACCGACAAGGGCGTATAACATCTCAAAATTAACAAGGAAATGGCGAGCAGCGGGGGCGGAAGCCGTTGGAAGCCTCATGCCCCACGGCTGCTCTAAGTGCTATCCTGAACACAATGCCGATAGAACTGTTCACAATGGACATTGCCTCGCAGAAGGCAAGCAAATTTAAGTAGCACGGCGCAGGTCTCTGCCCGATAATTAAAAGCATCAATATACAGACAAACGTAAGAATGGACTACATGACCTTGGAGATAAACTTTTATAACGGCTTCATACCCAGCGTTGGGGCTGAGATTTCCGCTGAGCACTGGCGGATCTTTTAAACTTAGCGACGGTCTTTCAGGCTGAGGTACTTGCTTTACCAAAAGCAGCCAGACTTTAAGTACGGCAAGGACTCAGCGACACCAACTCACGCTAGCGCCAAAATCAGGAAGGCCCTTTAAAAAATATGTACAGGTAACCTGGGTTCGAAAAAGTAGACGAATTAGACCGAGCGGGCTCTGCAACACTGGCATAGATATACCAATTTCCTTAAACTCGGTCCATAAAAGGATGCACGGCCATTTCACGCAGACAGCCAACGAGTAATGATTAAAGAACAGTGAACAGATGAGATTAATGAAATTTTGACCGAATTTCGACAAAAATCGAATAACAGTTCTTTTAATAAAATCGCACGCAATGACAATGGGACTGCCACATAATTACATAATTACACAACATAGAGAGATCAACAGGAGCTCAGTTCTAATACCTATTAACAAGAAAGGAAGCCAACTTCGGCACGCCGAAGTTTGTATACCCTTGCAGATTGAAGTAATTCCTACTTTCATTACAGTCACCTATATATTTACAGGTGTTCAGTTACAGTTTTACATTCACGGGTTGGCATTTTCCTCAATATTTAATGAAAGTTTCTATGGCAGCTATATCAAATAGAAGTCCGATTTTTATAAAATTTAAATGGAAATTGTAGAATACAAAATAGCTATATCTCAAATTTTATGAAAATCTGTTGAAAACTGGAAAAGTTTTATTTTTTAATTGTATTAATTTCTGGATCGTTCCTTTGGCAGCTATATATTTGATATAGTATTCCGATTTTCAACAAATTAAATCCGAAATTCTAGAATAATACAAAATGGCTGTATCTTAAATTTGATGAAAATCCCTAGAAAACTGGAAAAGTGACAATCTATTTTCCAAAAATTTTCCGATCGTTTCTATGGCAGCTATTTGATATAGCCGTCGGATCCGGAATAAATCTGACATATATACGAGTGAAAGCTTATAAAAGACTAACTGCAAATTTTTATTCAGATAGCTTAAAAACTGAGAGACTAGTTTGCGTAGAAACGGACAGACATGGCTAGATCGACTCGGCTGTTGATGCTGATCAAGAATATGTATACTTTATATGGTCGGAGACTCCTTTACTGCGTTGCAAACTTTTGATTGAACTTATAATACCCTGGGGTGGTAAGGGTGCATCAAGAAACACGAAACGAACGGACGGACAGACATGACTAGATAGATTCAGTCGTTGATGCTCATCAAGAATATATATACTTTACATGGCCGGAGATGATTCCTTCACTGCGTTGCAAAATTCTGACTGAAATTATAATACCCTGCAAAGGTATAATAACAACGAAGTAATGCCAACTTTTATTACATTAACCTATACATACTTCATTTACAGTATTACAGTAAAAATTTTCCATTCAAAGTATTGCATTTTCAATTATACTTAACGATAGTTTCTTTGGGAGCTGTATGACATACAGATAGACAGCTACGTAGACTCGGCCGTTGATAGCGATCAAGAACACGCTTTATACTACATTTACTACGATTAAAACGTCAGACTAAAATTATAATACCCTGGAAGGTTGTAAAAATAGATAAGTCATATTATTTCTGAAATAATTCCCCCATCGTTTTTGTGATATATACATATGTGGTGGTCATTTGTTCAGTCCTACCACTGGCTTACAAACTTCTGACGTAAATAAAGAAACTTATTTTCTACCGCATCATTTATATATATATATATATATATATATACATTTATATATAATATAAAATATATATATTTTTATATTTTAGTTCTATTCTTCTGTATTTGTTTATTTATGTTCAAATATTCAAAATTAAATTAATAATATCGAAATTAGTTCGCTTTGGTAAAGAAATGGCACATACTTAAATGTTTTGTTTCATATATATTACAACATTAAGAAACTTAGACCTTTTTAACTTATACTGTCGTGTTTTTATTATTGCAATATGAAGTACAACCAATTTTTTACAACTCCAAAATGTACTGAATGTTATGTGAAATGTAGTTAAAAAACCACGCTAACAAAATCAGAAAACAATAAAATAGAACAGCCACAAAAAAGGATAAGCAATTACTATTAGGAAAACCCCATATGCCTAACATAACATTACACAGCTTATAAAAATGTCGATGATATTGGATATGTATGTCTTTTGTTATGTATTTTAACCGCTGATCAGAAATCGAATGCACGTTTGTTTATTATTACTCAAGGAACAATAGTTATTTTTCACAAACTCAGTTTTTACACCCTTGCAAAAGGAATCATAAAATTTGTCAGAAGATTGCAACGCAGTTGCGACAGACCAGAGGAAAGATGAATACTGGAAAATGTTCGTCAACATTTATTTTATTGTTACTTCAATATCGGATGCTGAAGAGTATTGTAGTAACTGGAAGTGTTTATAAATTTCGGCTTGCCAATATTAGCTTCTTACTTGTTTTTTATGTTTAAGAATCAAATAAATTAATTCAAAGCCTAGACGACGCAATACTCAGCTTTAATGCAAAATCGGAGCGGGTTCAATTCAACAAAATCCAAAATTACATTTTGATTACTCCATTTTAAATGCTATATTGTAAATACATAATATATATTATATATGTATGTCCTTTTTGTATTAAATAACTTATTGTTTACCCAATGCATTAACAGGAAACGGTTCGATTTTCTGCATGTGCAGTTGCTTTTTATTCAACGATAAATATATTTATATAAAAAAGGTTTCCAATAAGAAGAGAAGAAGCAGAATAAATAAAGCTCAGAATGGTATTGTCTTTAAGGTAAATATATTTTAAATACAGACGAACTAATGGACATGGTGACGGACAATCGAACATGGCTAACTTGACTTTATTGAAGATGCTGATCAAAAGAATGTATATAGTACATTATGGGGTATGAGATGCCTGCTTCTGCTTGTTACATATTATTTTGAGTGGCACTAATCTCAGTACTCTATGTACATTATTTTAATCTGGATATTTGGAGTATAAATGTTTTAATATTGAACGACAAAATATATGAACTTGGTTACTGTATACGATGGTATAAAATACCACTTTGAAAAACTAAAAGGATTATACAATAGTTTCGTAGAGATTTACCTTTTTAACGTTAAGTAAATTGAAAAATGAAATAAAAAATAAAACAGAATATTTAAAACTTATTATACAACATTTTCAAAAATTACCATGTGCAAATTCGTACAAATAAAAGTAACTCAGATTTGGACAGACCTACCTTAAACCCATCATAAGTCCAACTGCCAAACTTTAGAACACAGGTCTGTTCATCAAATGGGAAATATTCTACATCTATCTCACAGGATGATTTGTATATGGCTGGTGGCTTCCATTCAACTAATCCTTCAGAGTAAATTGTGGCTTTTGTTGCAAGAGTCACTTCGAAGTTACCATCAGCACTACACGATATTTTGCAATATCCGTACAAATTATCATTATTTTTATAATCTTGAGAGAATGTATTATATATAAGAAGATGGGAGTTACTTAATGATAGTTTTTTAAATTATTATTTTACTTTAAAGTAAATTCCATTTTTCTTTCTAAATGTAAATACATACAAAAAATATTCTACTTGATGCATTCTGTAAGTCAAAAGGAAATAAAGGTCTTGACTAAATAAATTATAAAATCAAGACATAAAGTTAACTTTGGCACGCCGAAGTTTGTATACCCTTGCAGTTTACAATTGGATCTTTTAAAAATAATTCCAATTGGACAGATAAAAGAATAATAACAGGAATTATATAAACATTTATACATATCATAAAAATTCTGTTTTTACATTTACTTACACGGATTGTATTTATAGTTTTGCATTTACAGTTTTATATTCACAGTTTTGCATTTTCCCTTGCATTTAGCGATAGTTTCTATGGCAGCTCTACGTTATAAAAAAATGACTGTACGTCAAATTAAATGAAAATTGTTGAAAACTGGAGAAGTAGTTTCTCAAAAAATTCCGATCGTTCCTATAGCAGCTATATGATGCAGTTGTCCGATCCAGGCAGTTCCGACATATATACTAGGGAGAGTATATAGAAGACTAACTACAAAAATTCATTAGCTCTAAGTTTGCGTAGAAACGGACAGATGGACATGACCAGATCGACTCCGCTGTTCATGCTGATCAAAAATATATATACTTTATAGATCGGAATTCACTACATCACAGCGTTGCAAACTTTTGTCTAAAATTAAAATACCCTGCAAGGGTATAATAAGGGATCTCTAGAGTCGGAAATTGTAGAGTACATAATTTCTTCTTAAATTTGATCAACGTTCAAAGCGAAGCAAAAATGTTGTTTCATTTATTCATAAAATTTAATTTATTGTGGATGAATGATTAATCAAAGTTTATGCGTATTTGAGCTTATAATGTATCTTAAACTTAAACTATAAATACATTCCATTATTTTAGTTTCGTAACTCATAAAAGCATACCTAAACCAAACAAATGTTTGAAAGCGTGCAAATATTTATTTACTTATTCTTTTTTATCGCGAATTCTACGCCAACCTTCCACGTTCGCGTTCTAAATATACGCGTGAGAAGGAAAAGAGAGAGAGAAAAGGCGATTGTAATCGGAACATAAAACACTAAAACTTTAATTTACTTTAAACTCTCTCCTACAGTGGTACTACTAAGGGAATATACGTTCTAGATGTTAGTCGGGGAACATGGATTTTGACCCGATCTAGCATATAAAGGCTCTCCACGTCACCGTAAATAATTTAATGTAAAAACACGACGCGAAGCATCGTCCTATGGTTAGGTAGGGAAGGTAAATTAATTAAGAGTCTACTAGAGTAAGACAGTAATCTTAGGTCAGCATCAAAGGTTAGGGCACGGAGGGCAAACAACAAAAAGTTCTTTTGGATAGATTCAATGCAATTACTATGGACTCCGAATTGAGGACTCCTGGCACAAGAACCATATTCCAATATAGGGCGAACTAACAAAGTAAAGAGTCTTCGTTACTTAAGGAGAATCGAATTCCTTCGACCACCTTTTGGTAAATCCGCACACCTCTGGGTTTGTTAACCATGGAAGAAATATGTTCGGAGAACGAAAGTTAAGGACCTAAGCGGATATCCAGATCGTCAACAAAAGTTATTCTTTTCAAATAACAATCATTATACAAACAGGTGGTGGGTTTCTGTTAACGTAATTTTTATTGTCAAACCATTGTTAGCTATAAATGTCATTAGTAAGTGTTCTAACTTTACTCATTCACCAAAGGCTGTCTCTGTGTCTTCAGAGCCTTAGCCCATACAATCAGTCCACCTAGTTCAAGTACTAGTTACGACAACAAAAGTCAATAGTTTATGTATCTGCCAGGCATCTAAGCCTTCCCGATAGGAAAAGTTCCGTAACTCTAGGGAACCTTACTAGACACTCTCAAAGTTGTCAACAAAGCGACACTTTGAAGGTAAAGTTCCGTAACTCTTGGGAACCTTCATTGACACTCTCAAATTTGTCAACAAAGCGACACTTTGAAGGACAATTCTATAAATTAAACTCAGAGTTCTAGAAATCCCCCTATCCTATTGAACAGTTTTTGATTCATTCGACCAAACAACGATTACAAATAGAAGCGTATTCTGCCATCAAAAGCAATTAAAACATTCCCTACAGGTCAGAAATTAAAAAACAACAACAACGACTACCAAGGAGGAGCAAGCAGCCACAGAGGCGTTAAATTTGCAGGAAAAGATTAGTTAAGAGATCTCGAAGTTCATCCGCAATTTAAAAAATGATTCACCGGAGGGAAAGCTTAATCGAACTTATTAACAATCCAAGTTGGCCGCAATCGATGAAGCATGGAATCGATTTGCAGATAATGATCATAATATTGTAGAGAAATAAAGATCCTTGGAAGTATTTAAAATTCTACAAAGACTGTCGTGAGTCATACGACAAGAGCAGAACCCTCCTAACCAAGTCAATGGCTCAAGCAAGGCCAGGGGGAACGTAGACGCTGCAGACATAATGCAGCCTTACATCGGCTTGTCGCCGACAAAAAGCGAAACAATCAAACCGGATCAGGAAGAGTTTTCAGAAACTCGAAAGACCATAACGAGTGATTTGATAAAATCACAATCCAAACAAATCCTCTTTTCGGTTCATGAAGAATACGAAGACCCCGTAATGGGAGAATATGACATGCAGTTTTTCCTCCGATTAGAAAGGGATATTCAAATAGTGTTAGGGCAAAAATCAAGCAATGAAGATGTGCACTTCCCCAGAGTAAGCATTCCAAAATTTGACGGGGATCTACTCAAATGGACAAAATTTTTTTTATTTATTTAAATGCATGATCCATGACACTAACATGCGAACCATACGAAAAATGTGGCATCTTAAAACCACCGTAACTGGAGAGGCTGAAAGATTGAAAAGGCATATTGATCTTAAAATAGAAAACTACATGTCCCGACATGTAACAGAAACGATTCTTAATCTTCTTCTGCAGCAACACACAAAAAGATACGATCCGTAGTCATTGAAGGAGTTGTATATTACAACTATCGAGTCTCTGGCATCACTGCAGGGACTAGCCATTTATATATCTAGTTGGAATACAATAGTGATTGCCATTATTAAGCAAAAGTTTGATATTGCAAACAGAGCTGTATACAAATAAGCGAATAACCAATGATCAGCGACTTTTAGAGCTCTGTTTGTTTCAGGATCAAATCAATTTTATCTCTGAACGAATGGTTTCAATGCTATCACTGAAACTCCACAGTACGTCATTACGTATTGAGAGTATTGGAGGCAATCCAAAAACTAGCCGAGTCTGAGTTAACGTTCTTATGAAATCCATGCATAACGACTTTACTCAACTCATAGCTGATCAACCGGCTCGTCAGTTGAATTCCTCAAATCTAAAACTCCCAAACCACATTGGCTTGGCAGAGAGAGATGCTTGTCGCAACATTATTATTCATTATTACTACCAAACCAGATGCAACTTCAGCCTGGAGGCCCAAGTCTCCAAAATACAAAACTTGGATGGATTGTTGCCGGAAATGTTTTTTCGAGGCACCACTCTCCAGCGATTTGTGCAGTCGCAACCACAGATTTTGGATTAGACACCGAAGAGAAATCTCGATCTCAGCAGAAGCTCGTTGCGAAAATCATTTCTTTAGAAATCTCCAACTTGCAATAGATGTGAGGTTCATAGTAAAACTTTAATTTTCTGAACAATCCTCAGCTCTAGGGGCATCTCAGAAAAATGCAACGAACAGATTCCTGGCATTGAAACGAAGGACGTCACTAGATATATGTAAAGGCTATGACTTCATGGAGAAATATGAACAACTTGGGCACACGAAAACTGTTTATAGAATCCCCATACAAACCCTGATCATTATTTCATACCACACCACTGTGTGCTGAAATCTGTAAGCAGCACTACTAAACTACAAAAATATATATATATATATCGCCAGGTGTGGATTCATCTCGATCAACAATTCCATCAACTTATCATGTGGTACAACGTCAGCTCCATTCCTAGCTACAAAATGTTTGGATTATTTGGCCAAGAATTTCAAGAAAAAGCATGATTTCTACATTGACGACTGTCACAGGAGCAGACAGTATCCCTGAAGCAGTCCAGATTGAACAGGAACAAAATAAAATACTGCTACCGACCGGATTCAAACTTCGAAAGTCGTGCTCCAACAATGAGTAAGTGCTAAGTCAAATTCCAAAAGAAGACATTGTCACCAACGTCAAACTAGACGAAACGTTACAACAAAACAGTGTAAACACGTTAGGTTTGCTCTGGATACCACTGAAGGATCAGTTATGGTGACGATCCCAAAGCGAAGCCTCAACTATCACCAAACGAGTGGTAAGTTCCGAATCTTCCCTAATATTCGATCCACAAGGACTATTTGCTCCCGTTGTGGAAAAGGCAAAGATTTTAATTCAAACCCTGTGCTAATAAAGGATGTGCTGGGACAACGAGCTTCCTCACCAGCTTCAGATGGACTGGAAAAATTATCGCGCCGATCTGCAAGCATTAAATAATATGCAGATTCCGAGCCACATCTTTGATGGAAAGGTGCCAGTTTCTCAAGAACTACACACTTTTGTCGACGCTTCAGATTGAGCGTACGAAGCCGCAGTTTATGTACGTGCCACATATAAAAATAATCAAGATTCTGTCCGTTTGCTTTGCTCAAAATCAAGAGTAGCACCATCAGCGAAGGAAACTATACCTCATCTGGAATTATGTGATGCAGTTTTGGAAGCAGAACTGACCCACCGAGTCGGATAGGATTTACGCATGCCTAATAAAAGAGTATCTGGGTGCCTTTTGACTGATTCAACTGTAGTCCTATCCTGGATGCATGAGCATCATCATACTACATTTTCGTGGCGAATCGGATCGCTAAAATCCAAGATGTTTGACACCAGTCTCAATGGCGTTATGTATCAGCAGCAAATCAGCAGATGTACAATCGATAGGGATTGCCGCAAGCTGATTTGCGAAGCACACCCTCTGGCAATATGGACCGCTATTTCCTCTTGGTATCCGTGACAAGTGGTCAAAAATAAGTAAGTAATAAATAGTAAGTTTGCCAACATGTGAAGAGCAGATTTGAAGAGAGCTTTCCTATTGCAACCACACCAACTCTTTTCATAAACTACAACGTATTGTAGCATATATTATGCATTTCAGTAACATGCGAAACAGAGCTCCCACAGCCACACTGAGTGTCGGGGAACTGACTCATGCAAGGACAATCATCTTGCACACCATTCAAAAAAATCATTTCGGTGTTAAATATGAGCCACTTCTCACCCACAAAATGGTGCAAAAAAGAAGTTCGATCGCCCCTTTGTTACCGATAATTGGAAATGACGGACTTATCAGAGTCAGCTGAATATTGGAAGAATCTAAACTACCCTACAACGCACAACATCAGATCCCTCTTCCATACAATGATCCAACTTTGAAGATGATGTTGAGAAAGATGCATGAAGATAATATGCACTGCGGAGCGCGATCGCTAAGAGCAATTGCCAGACAACAATATTGGATTCTCAATTACATAACAATGGCAAGGAGCATCGTATATAACTGTGTCAGATGTACAAGGGCTCGAACAAAATTGATGCAATCAATTTTGGGTAATCTACTAGATTACCGAGTAACACAGGCTCGGCCATTCTTTAACTCTGGAGTTGACTACTGTGGGCCCATTTGGATGCATCATAAAATCCTTGGGAAAATACCAGACAAAGCCTATATTGCAACGTTCTGCTGTTTTGCCACCAAGGCAGTACATCTAGAGTTAGTAAGCGAGCTAACGTGGGATGCATTCTTAGCCGCTCTTCGACGATTTTTTGGTCGACTTGGAAAGTGTCAGATCATTTACTGCAACAACGCAACAAACTTCATCGGTGTCAACAATTAGTCAAAGGCTTTTAGAGAAACAATCTTCACGGAAAAAGGAAAAAGTATAAATCAATGCAACCAGAAGCATAAGCATTCAAGTTCATACCGTCCCGAGCGCCATCATTTGGCGGACTATGGTAGGATAATCTGCATTAAAATCTACTAAACGGCAATTGGTATCAGTCACCGCTACATCATAATTAGCATTTGAGGAGCTCAACACAGTAATAACTGAAGTCAAAGCGATCCCCATTTCACGGCGATGTCATCTGATCCAAAGGATACATTAGCTCTCACCCCAGGTCATTTCTTGATTGGTAAGCCACAGACCGCTTCTCCCGCTGTGACTCTCGCTCTACCTGGAAAAGTTTTTAAAAAGATGGGAATTAGTATTCAAATGAGAATTAGTATCCATAAGGGAAGGATAGTGAAGACACATCCCGGCAAGGACAACTATGTCTGTGTAGTAGATGTCAAAACTGCATCTGGGATGTTTATACCGCCAGTCACTCGACTTGCGACGGTGTCAAGAGAAGTATCGCCAAAACGTCCTTGCAGCTCCATCGAAGCTACCACGGCAGAAAAAATCCCATCACAGAAGATAAAGGATTCATTTCCGATCCTTCCAACGCTACTGACAAGGCTACTCATTACCATTACCATTACCAATGGGACAACAAACAAGTGTGACACATTTCACAGACAAACCCGGAAAAATCTAAAAAAAAAAAAAACAGTTTGGAGCCTCAAGAATGGCAATTTCAGAATGGACCATCATCGTATATTACATATTTGAGCGATATGAAAATATTGACGGCCGGGATAACTGAACTCAAACAAAAGTGTTCAGAGCTACGAAATGTATATGCATGCAAGTCAATATATGAATATTTTCGATATTTACACGGCGAGGTTCAGTTAGAACTCCGCAGCATCATCAAATAGTTCGTTATGTGGCCCTAGAAATCTCAATATTATTTATTATCACTACGTCAGACATCCAAACACAGACAGACCGATCAACACCTAAACCAACCCCACGGAGCTTCTCGTTCGAATTAGCTGCAGTAGTTATAAGCAATAATATTCATACACAACAATATGTTATATAATAACTCTTCAGTCGTAGCAATACGTATTTGTCATAAAAATGCAGGAACGGAGACGAAACACAGATCCAGTAAGCGTTTTAGACAGTTAAAAGTATATTGTTTCAAACTATTTATTTACAGGGCATCTATATTTAAATTGATCTTAAATTAAATAAATTGAATAAATCCATTTTTATTTTATTCATAGCGTATACTGATATATTGAAGGTCAAAGTAGTTTCCCTATTCCTATAAACATTTCATTGCAGATTTCAAGTTGGTGTAGCACTAAATGTTACCATACGCAGTTAAAATCCTTTTTATAATCCGATGTCAAAACAGATACTGGATTTTTTGTAGAAAGAGCCTTCGCTCAGGAACTCTGCAGTCATACAGTTTTGTCGTGTGTGCGCTGCTGTAAATGCAAGCCCCGACTGATGACTCAAATAATGGGAAATCATTTGATTTTTTGGGGCATATTTATACGACATTGAAAGTTTGAGGAAGGTCCCCATATAAGTCCTACGTTGCCTTATTTATTTGTTTTGCCACCAAGGCGATTCATTCTTTGTTTTAAATTTAAGTATTGACTCCTTTTTATAGGCTCTTCAAAGGTTCATTGACCACCAAGGATGTCCCCAGACCGATCATTGCGACAACGCAACAAACTTCGTCTGAGCGAGTCGCCACTTCCAGGCTCTTCGCGAATTCGCATCAAAAAGCAGATGCGTTTGCGTTCACACCGGGCTCCGCACATGGAGACAGGTGTGAAAGCTGCCCAGCACCTACTCTTACGAGCGGTGGGTGGCGAGCTCCTCAACGCCGAAAAGCTGGGGACGGTTTTCAGCGGGATCGAGGAGGTAATGAACTCGCGACCCCACGGAGCTCTCAGCCAGGGACCAAGCGACGGAAAGGCGCTCACTTCCGGACACCTTCTGACAGGCGGGCCCCTCATCGCAGCACCAGCACTGCGGACCCCGGACTGGGCGGGTCTCAGCTTGCGGCGATGGCGGCTTGTCTCGACAGTCATGCAAATGTTTTGGCGGCGATGGTCCCGGGAGTATTGCCTGGCCTACATATCCGAGGCAAGTAGCACCACCAGCAGAACAACGTCGAGGAGTGACAGCAGAGGACAACCTGCCGCCTCAACAGTGGCTCCTAAGGCGATGGAAGCTGGTCGTCGACCTTAAAAGGTTATCCTTCGGAAAACAGCTCCATCGCTCCTTTTAAGCTGGCTCCTTTTCCAGTGTGTTGAAGCTGTGGAGGCGTTATAAGGGGCCGGATGGCTGGATACCCACTTTTGATGGTATTGATGGGGGTAAAATGGGGTAAGAATCCTGTGGGAGGGGGCCAAGCTGCAGGTGGTGGACAGGGAATTGATCCCTTGCATACCGAACGCGAATGTACTCTTCCCCATGTCGATTGTCAACATGCCAACACAAAAGAGAAATTAGTAGAGACAGCACCATGTTCGTTAAGATTTAACATTAAGAAAGTCCTACAGAATTAGGCATTTCCACATTAAGGTTCACTGTGGCCAAAAAATTAAAAGTTGTAATTTTGAAAGTTATAACTAAATGTATTATTTTGGTACCAATCGAGTCAAAAAAAAAAAAATGAATAAAAACCTTGGATTATCAATAGCGTAACAATTTTAATTTGAATTACCGCTTTTTTAAATGTACCGTGTGAATCTACTTCAAAAGTCATACAAAAATGTATGTAATTTTTGCAAAACCTTGAAATATTTACTTAGAGGCATACGTGAATAAACGTTTTAAATAAAAATATGACCTCAAAAGCCAGTTCAAATTTTTAACCCGTGCTAACCACAAAAATTTTGCAACTATCTTGAAAATGAAAAGATGCACAAAACCAATCTTTGCACCAATGAAAGAGCTAATAAAAAGCTATATGTAAAACTTTAATCGGGCAGGCGAAAACCCTACAGCTAAACCCTCCACGAGGGCGCCAGCTGGGCAATGGGCATTGCATTCTCCCATGGAACGGGTAATGCATTGCCGCATGCTTTGTCCGGGATAATGCTGTGTCTAGCTAAGGCTTCGATTCAATTCCTTCCGCCTAAACATTGCAGGAAATGAATAATAAGCCATGGCTAGAGGTGCCTAGCGGCAACCATAAAAAAACTAAAACTAACCAGTTTATGGACACTAACACAATGGAGGACATAAAGAAATCAACCGAGGCTGGGAAGTCAGGTAGTAGGTAAGTAGGTGATTTGACGGAAGCAGGTCATATCAGTAGTAACGCTACTGCCACAAAAACAAGGCAAAGGAAGCTAAGCCGCACGGTTGTCATAGTCTATACACACTCGGACCCGGAGAACATGCAGTTTTCGAAAGAAGAAGAGGAACGCCTATTTCTCTCGCCTGAACCAGGTACCAGCTCCCCGCGTAGGAACGGACCGTAACGTTAAAGCGAGGGAAAGAAGGTAAAGGCGCAGTACAAGGCTGCCCTTCGTATCCCGAGCCGGCTCCCGACTAAAGTTGCCCTATCCGAAGAGGAGAACGTAAAGCCTACCTGGGCCGTGCAAAGGAGCGAAGAAGGCAGACTGCACTTCGCCAAACTTCCCAGCATGATCTTAACGGGTGGTTTCACCAACAAGGTGGAGGAGAAGCTTGGCACCACGGCAGCGCTCCGCCGAGAGTGCCATAAAGGACACTCCGGGGAGAAAGCGGCAACGCGTGCCCAAGGAAACAGAAAGTTATCGAGGGACCATCCTTCTTAGACCAAAGGTATATACAGTTCCAATACGAATTCGATCACTCTCCAAAGTTAACCGTCTTTAGAACCCCGGAATCTTAACTGGGGAAAGTTAAAAAAACAGTCGCTATTAAACTTGCGACTTGTCCGGGCACAGTAAAAGCCGAGGAAGACATGGAAAAGTCCCTAGAGACTCTCTCAGAGGAATTACTTGGCGCATACCACGCTTCATGCCCGATATCAAGAAACAAGAAGAGGATCAGACCACTCTGGTGGAACAGTGACCTTTTCTAAATCGCCAAGAAAGCGAAGAATGATATAATCAACGAGAAATACAAAATCCTGTCAAGGGATTACAAAATGGATATACGCAGAGCTTACAGAACATCTTGGAGAAACTTCTGCTCCAAAGTAGAGACGGTGCAACAAACGGCTACATTACGAAAGTCGCTATCTAAGCAACCTACCATACAGAGTCATCTCAAACTCGATGACGGACAGAGAACTGAGGGCTGTGAAGAGGCCCTTAAAGCACTAATACAAGCTTACTTCTCAGGATGCACAGAGGTCATCGATGTTAACAAGCATCAGAGCCTAGCAACTGAAAAAGAGCATCTTCCACAATAGATCTCATATCCTCTAAAAGACACTGGGCTAAGGACTCCTTCGCAGGGATAGAAGTACCAGGACTAGACAGGATATTTCCAGCCATGCAGTAGGGGACCAAAGAAGTCATTACTCTATGACTACACGCAATTTACACAGCTTATCTAAGTTCGGGCTACATCCCAATCCAATGGAGGACCTCGAGGATTGTCTTTCTGCCTAAAGCAGAAAAGAGCAGCCACGTTAGTCTCAAGAACTACATGCCGATAAGTCTTACCTCTTGACGCTAGAAAAGCTGCTGGACAATGTGGGTAGACAACTGTCAGCCAACCAGCATGCAAACACAAACGGGAAAACAGTGGAGACGACACTTCATTCGTTAGAAGCCACCATTGAGAGTGCCCTGCACAACAAGGAATATGCGCTAGCAGTCTTTGTAGACATATCCGGGGCATTCAACAACGTAAGCACAGACGCAACAATGGACCGCCTAGGAGCGAACAACACGCACTCCGCAATCAATTTTTGGATAGGAAATATACTAAGTTGCAGGCACATAGAAACAGATTGGGGCTCCGCTTTCATGGTGAACGGAGCGCACAGAGGCACGCCGCAAGACGGAGTCCATTCGCCCCTCCTATGGAAACTAGTGATCGACGACCTAATCAAAAGGTTCAAGAGGAAGGATGCTCAGCAGCACATGGGGTCTCTCGCCCTCTTTGATGCACTGGGTCTACATATCGATGTGCGTCCGACACTGCTGTACGGAGTCTTAGTGTAATGGCAAGTCATGGAAAAGAAGACATACAAAAAGCTTATGGAGAGAACCCAGCGGCAGGCACTGCTGTTCATATCTGGGGCGCTGAGGTCAACCCCCACAAAAGCCCTAGAAACTATAATTGGAATTGATCCCCTCGATATCCGCGCCCAAATGACTGCGGGAAAGGCAGCACAACGCCTAGTAGCGCTAGGAAATTTGTCACCACAGGGATACGGGCACAGCTCAATTGGTCGTATGAGCTACCAAGCCAGTGCAGCATATTCCAGTCTTCGCCATCAGAAAGGCGGCAGAGCTTGCGCAGACAATAGATCGCCCATGTGAGGCGGTTAAACTGTTTGTAAACAGTCAAGCGGCGATTAGATCATCCTAAAATGGGCAGGGACGCACTTGATATCCTAAGCACGACAACGTCAGTGCGGATCTATTGGGTTCCCAGCCACCAGGGCATTGATGGTAAGGAAACCGCAGACGAACTTGCAAAGGAACTAGTCGGACTGGGTAACGATAGAGTAGAAAACGTCCCAGTCTCTCTAAGAATGTTCCAAAGCGAGTTGGAGAGGCTGGCGGACGCACAAGCAAAAATCAGAAGAAGAGAAACTCCGCAAACTGCAAAATATGAAAAATCATGTGCAAAGAGCGCAATCATAATTTCAGCCACTACAGAGTGCATCTACCCCGGAATGATTGCAGATTACTGGTGGGAATTCTCACAAGTCACTGCCAGGCTGCTGCGCATGCAGCTAAGCTGGTCATCACAAGCAACGGACCCCAGGTGAACTACTTGCCTTCGCAATCGTTTTCCTTTGAGCTTTTTTTTTTTATTTTGAATACATACGAATGTCCCATGCGCGAAGCCCATATGGTCTCGGAGTCATTGTCGACATATCCGGGGCATTCAACAACGTAAGCACAGACCCTAAAATGGACCGCCTAAAAGCTAACAACACGCACACCGCCATAAACTTACAGAGATGGTCAAAAGTATTTACACAACGACATATTTTCACGTCAAACTTCTGTTTATTGTTATTTTTAGTGTTGTTGACCAATTTCCCTGAAATTTTCTGCATCTCGTAGATTGATCTATGCAGAATCAAGTTCAAGAGGAAAACAAAATAAAACGGTTAAGACAATGCTAGAAGTAAAAGAATAGATGGATTTATAGTGTCATATTTACACTTAAATTGATTTTATCTTAAATTTAATTCTGATAAATTTAAATATTCTTTGTAGTAAAAATCCCTTAAGTAACTTTATTAATAATTAGAAAAAGTTACTTTGGCATCGATGAAGGCTTTCAATTGGCTGGAATTGAGTTTATTAAATGATATATAAATTAAAGGGACATATTTTCTTTTTCTTTTAACATTTTCGTATAAACCGTTATCTTTCGCATTCCTTTTCGCTTCGCTTCTGCATAGATCAATCTATGCGATACAAAAAATTTCAGGGTAATTGGTTAACAACAACATGAATTATAACTTAAAGAATTTGGGATGTGCAAATAATTGTTAATTTGTATAAATACTTTTGATAAGAAATATTTCAATTAGGAGGCGGGTACAATCCGACTGGCGCATAGCTTCTATTCTTCTATTCTATTCTTCTATCACCTTCCTGTTGCTCCCTAATCAAAAATTTTGAAGGGAAAGCGGTAAAGATAACAGTCATTGCGAAAGACATAAGCATTATTATTATAATTATCAGCTCGGTTATGGAATCAACGTTCAGGGAGAAATCTTAATGGGCGAACAAGGTAGGACTCAGTATCAACGCGGTCAAGACGGACCTCATTCTATTTACCATGATCTACAAGAAGCGGCTATAGATTCCCTCAAAAATCGGACCCAGAAAACACATGTCAAATACCTCGAAATTGTACTAGACAGCAAGCTGAGTTGGAAATATAATGTATGAGAGAGGATGAAACATTGGGTCTTTCGCCCGCTCAAATGGACCGGATATACACATCGTTGATGCACTACGATCAATACACTCAAGTGGCCTCTATGAAAACAGACACGTGCCTGTTGGGTTAAGTGTTAGTAGGAACGATATGAAATATAGAAAAGAGTACGAGGAAATTAACTACTAGCGTGCAGCCAGATTGCTTGCCTGCATGTGTATTAAGTGGGTTAGAATTACAGTTTTAAGTTTTGGAAGACTATATATGATAGAGACTAATCTGTACCAATCATTATAATATGCACACAATACTCTAAAAGGTTCATGGAATGCAAAGAAGGTTCTACAGTGGTGCAACACTAAAGGTATCTAGTATTTCTAATTGCTGCGTGAGCTTGGTTTTGAGCTTCTCAACAAGTCAGCACTTGTCACGTCACTATGAATGAGGTTATAGATCAAGGTAATGCCAAGCATAGTTCTACGGTTGGCTAAAGATGGTAAGTTAATTAGGAGAAATATATTAGAGTAAGAAGGTAATCTTTGGTTTGCATCCCAATTTAAGCCGCGTAGAGCGAAAAGTAAAAAGTTCGTTCGAACTAATTCGATGCGATTACTATGGATGCCGTACTGAGGGCTCCAAGCGAATCATGCATATTCTAAGATAGGACGAACTTAAGAAAAATATGATTTAGTAATATAGAGGTCATTGAATTCTTTCAACCACCTTTTAATAAATCCAAGCACACCCCTGTCACTACTCATCATAAATGAAATATTATCGATAAGGGGACCCAAATGGCTCTATTGTGGAACGCCAAAATTAACCCTTAGAACATTAGATAAATTATTCTTTAGTAAAATCTTTTGCGTCCTGCCATTTAGATAACTTTAGATCCAATTAAGAAAAATTAAGAAGAAGATCGTCTGAAAACCCATTAAATCAAGATTCCTAACGAGGAGAGAATGGTTAACAGAGTCAAATGCTTTACTAAAATCATTATAGATTACATCTGTCTGAAAATTATTATGGAAGCCATAATATAGGAAGAGAACACCAAAAGTTTTGTTGTTGATCTTCGCTTAATAAAACCATGCTGACATGGAAAAATAACTGATCGACAGAGGTGCTGCAAATGAGGAGTAATTATATTTTCGAAAAGTTTTGAGATAGCCGACAACTTAGAGATTACTCTATAATTGTTGGCATCCAATTTCCTCGCCTTGTTTGGACAGGAATAATAAACGATTCCTTTCATACGAGGGAAAAGTGGGAGGTTTCTAAGGATAAGGTAAACAATTTCAGAAGGGGATAGCACAGGGCGTTGGCGCAATACCTGAGCGTACAGCCAGGAATTCCGTCGGGACCTGGAGAGCTTTCCTATAAGCTAGGACTGAAAATTATATTCGATTTGGGTAGGACGTAGGAATAAGTCTGATTTATATCCGAAGAGTTTAAATATGTTGTTTGAAAAAACTGCGAAAATGGATCGGCTATTGCCTGATCATTATTTGCGGTAGTATTTTCAAATGAAAGCAAGGAATGATTTGTTTAAGGGCTTCGTTAAGTGTTAACAAAATTATAAAACTGTTTTGGGTCTTGTGAAAACTGCACCCTGCAATGAGTTATATAGTTTTTATAACACTGCGCATTCAGCAAAGTAAAATTTGACCGAGCTGATAATTAAGATGAAAGGGAAGATTGAGAACCAGTGATTTTAAATTTAGTATACAGGCTATATTTTTTATTTTGAAGTGGGCTCAACTCTTTAGTAAACCACGGAGGTTTATTTGAGATGGCGGATACTATAATGGAACACATTCAACAAAAAATGAGTTCAAGGCAATTGCCGTGGATATTTTATATAGATCGGACCAATTGAATTCAGATATAAAATTATATAGCCATTCAAAGTCCGTCTTCCGAAAACAAAGGACTTTGTTGGCTGGACGGTTATGATATATTTTGTAAGTCAGACCCAATACTGACTCTCGCCGGATCTGAGACAAAACAAAGATCGAGCAAGAGCTGTAAGCTGTATTTTCATACATGGTTGACTTGAAACAGAGAAATGTCGAACAAGCCAGTGATAAAGTCATTTTGTGTAGAAGTTAGGAAATTATTGGTGGAATTATTTGAGGATCAGATAGCCCCAGGGATATTACAATCAACTAAGACTACCAAGTGGTCTCTATACAAAGGAGACGTATAAGGCGCAATAGTCTGATCGGGCCTAGGAAGAGTTATTCTACAGGCGCCCTATTTTTTTATAAGCTTCGAACACCTTGATAACAACATAATCTAGCCAGAATTTGGTAGAGCATACTGCGTCCAAGAGTTCCTGAGGGACATTTATTTCATTTATTTATTATATTATTATTATTTCTATTATTTATTATTGTTATTTATTTTTTTATTTATTTTTATTTTTTTCATATATATTTCTATTCTCTTTATAAAAATATTAAATTATGATTTAAATTTTCCTTGTGTAAAATGATATTCGGGTCCTCGTTGTTAAAGACCGTTGTCTCTCTTTGTTCACGTTCGTCGTCCATTTTGCGGCCCGCAATTGCGAATACGCTTTCTGAGAGACGTTCTGAATGTTTAGGAGATACTTCTCCAATAAGTCGTCCTTTTACTAATCTCGCTCGAGTGCAACTTCTAGAAAGGTGAGATCTGTTTCTTCTATGCATATAATTGACTTACGACGATCGACTCAGACTTGTCAGACAGTTGAGTTGTGTCGTAGTATTAACCTCGCTTGTGAGGAGCTTTCAAAATGTTTAGAGTTTTTTCTTCTAGACATTTAATTTTCTTGTTTTATAACGTTTGATTAAATTTATTGCGCTTTGAACTTTGTTAGTTACGTTTAAATAAGGATCTCGTATTTTTTCAACCAATAAGTATAATCTATCATAGTTGTAATTTTAAATTATTGGGTTTATTCATAGAAAATATACACACAAAAATGAATTTTTTATTAAAGTAATATTAATCACCAGATTTAAACAAAATTGTATAATTCAAATAAAATATTTTAAATAATACAAATTTATGGATACATATAAATTGAATATCAAAATATTTAAACATATTTCTAACTTGGTTTAAAACTATACGTAGTCCAACATGAATACCTAAAAGATTTATAGTTATTGACCTTGGTTTATAGTTAATGAGCTTGAATACATGCTTATTACAATATTTGATCCAAATATATTAACATACTTATTCAATTCATATAATATTTTTCTTTTTTTTTTTTTATAAAGTTGTTTAAAAGACTGAATCGACGAAAATAAGTTTGTATATTGTATAAAGGAGTTTAACTTTCATTGTCATTTTTTAACTTTTTTTAAGACACATTATAGACCTAGGTTATATATATATTTAATTAGTAAGATCTTTCCAATGACAATACATAAATAATTAATATTACACATGAATTTTTGTACTTACTTATTATACAGAACAATATCCGGTCTCCATATATGATCGGAAGGAACATGTAGCATATGAACACCACCGTATTCTTTTGGTTCCCATCGAAGCTTGTAATCATACCAAGACTGTAAAATATGTAAAAGAAGACACCCCTTTTAGATTGAAATATTTTGACAGTAATGATAAAAAGCCTTCAGTGGCTTAATTCAATGAGAATAAAAAAATGCATCAGTATTGGTAGGCACCGAGTATAACATTGGCTGAAATCGGCGCTAACGGCTGAGCTGATAAGCTCGAACTAGTTGTATGCGAGAGCGCGCACTGAAAGCTGATCTGTGTTTCCTGCTCCGGCCTGTTTAATCAAACACTAACTTGACTTCTTCATTTATATTTATATTTCAGTTATATTTATATATTTATATATTTATATATTTATATATTTATATATTTATATATTTATATATTTATATATTTATATATTTATATATTTATATATTTATATATTTATATATTTATATATTTATATATTTATATATTTATATATTTATATATTTATATATTTATATATTTATATATTTATATATTTATATATTTATATATTTATATATTTATATATTTATATATTTATATATTTATATATTTATATATTTATATATTTATATATTTATATATTTATATATTTATATATTTATATATTTATATATTTATATATTTATATATTTATATATTTATATATTTATATATTTATATATTTATATATTTATATATTTATATATTTATATATTTATATATTTATATATTTATATATTTATATATTTATATATTTATATATTTATATATTTATATATTTATATATTTATATATTTATATATTTATATATTTATATATTTATGTATTTATATATTTATATATTTATATATTTATATATTTATATATTTATATATTTATATATTTATATATTTATATATTTATATATTTATATATTTATATATTTATATATTTATATATTTATATATTTATATATTTATATATTTATATATTTATATATTTATATATTTATATATTTATATATTTATATATTTATATATTTATATATTTATATATTTATATATTTATATATTTATATATTTATATATTTATATATTTATATATTTATATATTTATATATTTATATATTTATATATTTATATATTTATATATTTATATATTTATATATTTATATATTTATATATTTATATATTTATATATTTATATATTTATATATTTATATATTTATATATTTATATATTTATATATTTATATATTTATATATTTATATATTTATATATTTATATATTTATATATTTATATATTTATATATTTATATATTTATATATTTATATATTTATATATTTATATATTTATATATTTATATATTTATATATTTATATATTTATATATTTATATATTTATATATTTATATATTTATATATTTATATATTTATATATTTATATATTTATATATTTATATATTTATATATTTATATATTTATATATTTATATATTTATATATTTATATATTTATATATTTATATATTTATATATTTATATATTTATATATTTATATATTTATATATTTATATATTTATATATTTATATATTTATATATTTATATATTTATATATTTATATATTTATATATTTATATATTTATATATTTATATATTTATATATTTATATATTTATATATTTATATATTTATATATTTATATATTTATATATTTATATATTTATATATTTATATATTTATATATTTATATATTTATATATTTATATATTTATATATTTATATATTTATATATTTATATATTTATATATTTATATATTTATATATTTATATATTTATATATTTATATATTTATATATTTATATATTTATATATTTATATATTTATATATTTATATATTTATATATTTATATATTTATATATTTATATATTTATATATTTATATATTTATATATTTATATATTTATATATTTATATATTTATATATTTATATATTTATATATTTATATATTTATATATTTATATATTTATATATTTATATATTTATATATTTATATATTTATATATTTATATATTTATATATTTATATATTTATATATTTATATATTTATATATTTATATATTTATATATTTATATATTTATATATTTATATATTTATATATTTATATATTTATATATTTATATATTTATATATTTATATATTTATATATTTATATATTTATATATTTATATATTTATATATTTATATATTTATATATTTATATATTTATATATTTATATATTTATATATTTATATATTTATATATTTATATATTTATATATTTATATATTTATATATTTATATATTTATATATTTATATATTTATATATTTATAATTTATATATTTATATATTTATATATTTATATATTTATATATTTATATATTTATATATTTATATATTTATATATTTATATATTTATATATTTATATATTTATATATTTATATATTTATATATTTATATATTTATATATTTATATATTTATATATTTATATATTTATATATTTATATATTTATATATTTATATATTTATATATTTATATATTTATATATTTATATATTTATATATTTATATATTTATATATTTATATATTTATAATTTATATATTTATATATTTATATATTTATATATTTATATATTTATATATTTATATATTTATATATTTATACATTTATACATTTATATATTTATATATTTATATATTTATATATTTATACATTTATACATTTATATATTTATATATTTATATATTTATATATTTATATATTTATATATTTATATATTTATATATTTATATATTTATATATTTATATATTTATATATTTATATATTTATATATTTATATATTTATATATTTATATATTTATATATTTATATATTTATATATTTATATATTTATATATTTATATATTTATATATTTATATATTTATATATTTATAATTTATATATTTATATATTTATATATTTATATATTTATATATTTATATATTTATATATTTATATATTTATATATTTATATATTTATATATTTATATATTTATATATTTATATATTTATATATTTATATATTTATATATTTATATATTTATATATTTATATATTTATATATTTATATATTTATAATTTATATATTTATATATTTATATATTTATATATTTATATATTTATATATTTATATATTTATATATTTATATATTTATATATTTATATATTTATATATTTATATATTTATATATTTATATATTTATATATTTATATATTTATATATTTATATATTTATATATTTATATATTTATATATTTATATATTTATATATTTATATATTTATATATTTATATATTTATATATTTATATATTTATATATTTATATATTTATAATTTATATATTTATATATTTATATATTTATATATTTATATATTTATATATTTATATATTTATATATTTATATATTTATATATTTATATATTTATATATTTATATATTTATATATTTATATATTTATATATTTATATATTTATATATTTATAATTTATATATTTATATATTTATATATTTATATATTTATATATTTATATATTTATATATTTATATATTTATATATTTATATATTTATATATTTATATATTTATATATTTATACATTTATACATTTATATATTTATATATTTATATATTTATATATTTATACATTTATACATTTATATATTTATATATTTATATATTTATATATTTATATATTTATATATTTATATATTTATATATTTATATATTTATATATTTATATATTTATATATTTATATATTTATATATTTATATATTTATATATTTATATATTTATATATTTATATATTTATATATTTATATATTTATATATTTATATATTTATATATTTATATATTTATATATTTATATATTTATATATTTATATATTTATATATTTATATATTTATATATTTATATATTTATATATTTATATATTTATATATTTATATATTTATATATTTGTTTACGTGAGGGGCCCATTGTGCCGCCTCGGTTCAGGAGCGAGCTTTCGGTCCCCCGCCTTGCGCTCACACTCCGAGCACCACCGATCTCCCGCTCTCGCTTTCTGTCCCCCGCCTTGCGCTCACACTCCGAGCACCACCGATCTCCCGCTCTCGCTTTAACGAGGCAAAGCGAGCGGGAGCTCGGCTTTATGTTAAGTTATGTTAAGGCAGTCTTATGTATGAAGCCGAATAAACCTGACGTGCCATATTCCCCCGACGCCCCCGCTTCTTATTTTTCATTTCAACCCTTGACGGGTTAAATCTTCGACTGCGCCGTGGGACATATTGGCCACCACTGAAAGGATTCTTTACGGGCAGGACCGCCCCCCAACATTTGGTCCTTCGAGCCGGATTTTGATGAAGGATATCCTCCAAATCACCGGCAAATATCCGCCAAGATAAGTACAACTTTTCCTTCTTCGCCTATCTTCACTGTCGATCTGCAACAGTGGGCCGAACACACAATTTCGGTCGCACTCTTGCAAAGATTTTCTTCTTTTGCGTGTCAACTCCCAGTCCGAGTTTTCCTGACACCAAGGCAGTGAAGAATTACAATTTCCATTCGCCTCCGTTCCGCGAAAATTTCGATGGGCGACCGCTGGTGTACGTTGCCATTTTCCTCGTCGTCTCTTCCATTTTCCGTTGCCCATCAGCTTGCCAACGGCCGAGGCCTATGTGCAGCCATACAACGGCGAACTTTTTTTTTGCACATACATGTGTACATATGCACACCGATCCGTGCATAGATAGTGAACAGTAAAATAAGTGTAGCGGACAAAAGCAATTATTATATATATTTATATATATATATATATATATATATATCTATAATATATATATATATTATATCGGGCCGCTGGTGTGCGCTGTTTTCGGGAGTTTTACTCTGTTCGCAGAACAGGCTACCGCTGCCGCCAGATTTGATTTTTTGTGCCGTCTCCATACACAATTTTCTGTTCGCGCAGCTTAATACAGTCCACTCCTCGACGCTCCACTGTGCCAACACAAGCTCCTACCCATACTCCAAATTAATAATTCCATATATGTATGATATTTTCTACCTCCGATTTCAGGAATAACAAAATATAAAAATAAATAACACAAACCCATATAATATTAAAACCAACTATTAAGTAAATCTAAAGTGAGCCAAACGTCACAAATAAAGTTCCTACGCAACCGCGAGTGTTTAATTCTTTTTCAATTTCGCCGTCGCAGAGGCCGTGTTGTCGTTGCTGTTTTGCTTGCCGTCGGCATAACGCAGCGCGACTTTTATTCGCGACCAAGAACAGAACTTTAAGTCCAGCTCCTCGGATTGGAATAATTAAACATTTGCGGCTTGCAGTGTACGACATTAACATTTGTCCGACGAATACTTGCATAACCAACATCCAAATTCAATCCGCACCGGTGCAACTGCGCTTGTTCTGTTTATTTATTATATCTCATCCACTTCGCCGCCGCAGAAGCCGTGCGTGTTGTTGTTGCCCCTTAATTTCCGGCCATCATATCAGCACCGCTCGCCGTCGGCATAACACAGCGAGTTTTTCTCCGCGACCAAGAACCGAGCTTTTAAGTCCAGCTCCTCGGTTGGGAACAATTAAATCCACAGCGCTGGGGTTGTTTATTTATTATTTCTCATCCACTTCGCCGCCGCAGAAGCCGTGCGTGTTGTTGCTGCCGCTTAAACTCTCGCCATCATATAGGCGAGCTTTAGTTTCCCGAGACTAAGAACTGAGTTGTTTATTAATTCCACCCGTCCAATGCTGCACTCATCAAAATCTCACTGATTGATTTAATTCTGATTCCTTTGATTTGTTTGCAGAAACCCGACCCGTACGTGGCGGCCTGGGCTCAGATACATCCCCATCTCAATAATTAACAATAAATACGTATACACTTAGTACCTCCATTCGATTGCGTTTAGTGTGACCGTCCTCGCGCTCGACAATTGGCAAGCACTGATCAGCAGCGTTTGCTTCCTAGAATGCCCACGGGAGACGATAAGAAACCGCGTCCGATTCCCTCCATCCGTTTGGATAGGTCCCAATCCGCATCCCCGCGGGCGTCTCAACTGAAGCCAAAGGCTACCGCTGCCATTCCAAGAGCAAGGAGCGACGAATCCGTCGACACACTATCTGGGTCCTCGCCTAGATTAACTCGGTCAGTAGTCAAAATGGCACAAAATGCGATAGACGTCGCTCTCAAACGATTTATTGCCACAACAGACCGTGTCAGTCAATTCGAGGCGAATCTCCACACCCCGGGCACACCGGAGACTGAACAATTTTCCCCCTTCATGTGTAAAGTCCATAGGGACCAAATAAGGGCCCTGTGGGAAAAGGTGGAGAAAAGTTATGAGAGCTGCTCCGAACTGCTCTCCGCGTCAGACGACGGCGCGGACACCTCGACAGTGCTGGAGTCAAAGTACAGCTACTGCTATTCCGTTTATTCGAAGTGTGTTGCCAAACTTGAGGAAACAATTTCACAAGCCGCCTCTCAGTCTGATAGTGTCCACACACCCGCTCCCACCGGGTGTCGTTTGCCACCAGTGGACACAGAGGTTTTCGCGGGCGACTATCTTCGTTGGCCCACTTTTAGAGACCTGTTCACGGCGATTTACATACACAACTCTCGTATCACCCCGGTTGAGAAGTTGTTCCACCTCCTTTCCAAGACCAGTGGCGACGCGAATGCCATCGTGTCCAAGGCCCCCCTCACCAATGAAGGGTTCGCCTCAGCATGGCGAATCCTCACCGAACGCTTCGAAAATCGACGGTTGCTGGTCAACAGCCAGTTAAAGATCCTCTTCAATATCCAGGCTGTGCCTCAGGAATCCGGAGTCGCGCTGAAGGATCTGCAGGGCACAATTCAAAGCTGCCTGGCAGCCTTAGAGATGTCTTCGATTCAAGTCGAAGCTTGGGATTGTATCCTGGTCTATATGGTATCCACCAAGCTTCCCAAAATCACACTTTCGCTGTGGGAGCAATCCATCCACAATAAAGCCGAAATTCCAACATGGAAGGAGTTAGATGTCTTTTTGACAGAGCGTCATCGCACCCTGGAGGCCATCGACGACGTTAGGCCTAGCGGATCCGGGCCAGTTCAGCCGAGATCGGAACCCACGAGCGCGCCAATTCGCAGGCTCAACTCGTACGAGACCCGAGTGGCTTCTGCCCCCAAGGGGTGCGATCTCTGTCCTGGCGAGAATCATCCTGCTCGATTATGTCCACGTTTTCTTGAAATGGATGTGAGTGGTCGCTCCGACTATATCAAGAGGAAGCAGCTCTGCCTAAACTGTTTCGCACGAGGGCATCAGCAACGGGACTGCACGAGTGCCCACAGCTGCTCTATCTGCCATAGCCGGCATCACACTCTTCTACACCGCGGTAACCCCTTCGCAACCGCTCCAAGTCCGTCGGCGTCAACGAGACACCAACCCGAATCCACTCCCAGCGGTTCCGGTGGCTCAGACGAACATTCTGATGTACAAGTGTGCTTCGCTTCTGGTTCGGGAGCCGTCCTATTGGGCACCGCCCTCATTAACGTGTGTCATCTCGGGTGCAATTTCCAAGCACGAGCCTTAATAGACTCAGGGTCCGAAGCGACTTTCATCACGGAAAGGCTGTTCAACTTGATTAAGCTCCCTTTCAAGACAATTCAAGCCCAAATCTCCGGCCTTAATCAGTCCATTTCTGCGCAGTCTGCCAAATTATGCCACTTTTCAATTCGGTCACCTGCCAGACCCGGGTTACAATTAGAGACTGCAGCATATGTGCTGCCGCAACTGGCTGGCACCCTGCCATCGTACCCGATTCCGCGTGATCTTCTAAAGGGGCTGCCCGACGTCCCCTTGGCAGACCCCAAGTTCTTCGAGAGCTCCCAAATTGACGTACTGATAGGAGCCGATATTCTGCCGTCTATCCTCCTTGGCAACTTCAAAACTAACATCTGCGGGTCGCTCCTCGGACAGGAGACTATTTTTGGATGGGTGCTGACAGGCCCTTTGTCTCCTGCCTCCCCCCGCAGTGTGAGTGCCTTCTCCACACGAGTGGCTTGCAGCCAAGACGATTCGCTGGACCAGCTTCTAACAAAATTCTGGGAGGTGGAGGAAAGCCCCACACGTATCGTCCCGGAAGCTGATGAGGTCGGCGAGCGCAATTTTGTCCAGACTACTCTGAGGAATGAGGGTGGCAAGTATGTCGTGGCGCTCCCCCTGCGTGACCCCGAGCACATGGGTTCCGAACTAGCGTCCTCACGATCGCTCGTCCTGACGCAGTTCCTGCGTAACGAGCAACGCCTTAAAAAAGACCCCCCCCCTAAAGGCCCGGTATGACGCAGTAATTCAAGAATACCTCGACTTGGGTCACATGAAAGAAGTTTCTCCAACAAGCCATTCAGCTTCCTACTATCTTCCGCACCATGCGGTGTTCATTCCGGCAGTCAGACCCAGCACGATGTCTCCGCGTCCACGCACCGCTATCGCACAAGAGGGCAGATGTACTCGAGGTACTTTGTCCTACCGTTGCCGAGTCTGCCGGGGGATCCACCCACTGCGAAAATGCCGCCGTTTTTTGCACCTGAGCGCTGAGAAGCGGCTTCAGGCAGTACTGGCTAACCGCTACTGTCCGAGCTGTCTGGCCCACGAGCATTCGGACGGAGCATGCCGGCGAGGGGATTGCTGCAAAACGTGCGGCCAGGACCATCACACCTTGCTCCACCTATCCGAGCGACCATTGTCGACGCGCCGGCCTCGGCAGAATGCGCGCCGGTCTCGGGACGCCGTCGCCCCTTCTCGGCAACCGGCAGCAGCACCCCGGACGCCCTCAGCCACTCCACGGCATTTTTTCCGCCGCTCGCCAGGATACCCTGATGACCGCGGCAACGACCATTTAGCAATCCGAGTGATTGCAAGGGGGGGCAGGATGTTTACGTGAGGGGCCCATTGTGCCGCCTCGGTTCAGGAGCGAGCTTTCGGTCCCCCGCCTTGCGCTCACACTCCGAGCACCACCGATCTCCCGCTCTCGCTTTCTGTCCCCCGCCTTGCGCTCACACTCCGAGCACCACCGATCTCCCGCTCTCGCTTTAACGAGGCAAAGCGAGCGGGAGCTCGGCTTTATGTTAAGTTATGTTAAGGCAGTCTTATGTATGAAGCCGAATAAACCTGACGTGCCATATTCCCCCGACGCCCCCGCTTCTTATTTTTCATTTCAACCCTTGACGGGTTAAATCTTCGACTGCGCCGTGGGACATATTGGCCACCACTGAAAGGATTCTTTACGGGCAAGACCGCCCCCCCAACATATTTATATATTTATATATTTATATATTTATATATTTATATATTTATATATTTATATATTTATATATTTATATATTTATATATTTATATATTTATATATTTATATATTTATATATTTATATATTTATATATTTATATATTTATATATTTATATATTTATATATTTATATATTTATATATTTATATATTTATATATTTATATATTTATATATTTATATATTTATATATTTATATATTTATATATTTATATATTTATATATTTATATATTTATATATTTATATATTTATATATTTATATATTTATATATTTATATATTTATATATTTATATATTTATATATTTATATATTTATATATTTATATATTTATATATTTATATATTTATATATTTATATATTTATATATTTATATATTTATATATTTATATATTTATATATTTATATATTTATATATTTATATATTTATATATTTATATATTTATATATTTATATATTTATATATTTATATATTTATATATTTATATATTTATATATTTATATATTTATATATTTATATATTTATATATTTATATATTTATATATTTATATATTTATATATTTATATATTTATATATTTATATATTTATATATTTATATATTTATATATTTATATATTTATATATTTATATATTTATATATTTATATATTTATATATTTATATATTTATATATTTATATATTTATATATTTATATATTTATATATTTATATATTTATATATTTATATATTTATATATTTATATATTTATATATTTATATATTTATATATTTATATATTTATATATTTATATATTTATATATTTATATATTTATATATTTATATATTTATATATTTATATATTTATATATTTATATATTTATATATTTATATATTTATATATTTATATATTTATATATTTATATATTTATATATTTATATATTTATATATTTATATATTTATATATTTATATATTTATATATTTATATATTTATATATTTATATATTTATATATTTATATATTTATATATTTATATATTTATATATTTATATATTTATATATTTATATATTTATATATTTATATATTTATATATTTATATATTTATATATTTATATATTTATATATTTATATATTTATATATTTATAAATTTATATATTTATATATTTATATATTTATATATTTATATATTTATATATTTATATATTTATATATTTATATATTTATATATTTATATATTTATATATTTATATATTTATATATTTAGAGCTTTTAAGTCCAGCTCCTCGGTTGGGAACAATTAAATCCACAGCGCTGGGGTTGTTTATTTATTATTTCTCATCCACTTCGCCGCCGCAGAAGCCGTGCGTGTTGTTGCTGCCGCTTAAACTCTCGCCATCATATAGGCGAGCTTTAGTTTCCCGAGACTAAGAACTGAGTTGTTTATTAATTCCACCCGTCCAATGCTGCACTCATCAAAATCTCACTGATTGATTTAATTCTGATTCCTTTGATTTGTTTGCAGAAACCCGACCCGTACGTGGCGGCCTGGGCTCAGATACATCCCCATCTCAATAATTAACAATAAATACGTATACACTTAGTACCTCCATTCGATTGCGTTTAGTGTGACCGTCCTCGCGCTCGACAATTGGCAAGCACTGATCAGCAGCGTTTGCTTCCTAGAATGCCCACGGGAGACGATAAGAAACCGCGTCCGATTCCCTCCATCCGTTTGGATAGGTCCCAATCCGCATCCCCGCGGGCGTCTCAACTGAAGCCAAAGGCTACCGCTGCCATTCCAAGAGCAAGGAGCGACGAATCCGTCGACACACTATCTGGGTCCTCGCCTAGATTAACTCGGTCAGTAGTCAAAATGGCACAAAATGCGATAGACGTCGCTCTCAAACGATTTATTGCCACAACAGACCGTGTCAGTCAATTCGAGGCGAATCTCCACACCCCGGGCACACCGGAGACTGAACAATTTTCCCCCTTCATGTGTAAAGTCCATAGGGACCAAATAAGGGCCCTGTGGGAAAAGGTGGAGAAAAGTTATGAGAGCTGCTCCGAACTGCTCTCCGCGTCAGACGACGGCGCGGACACCTCGACAGTGCTGGAGTCAAAGTACAGCTACTGCTATTCCGTTTATTCGAAGTGTGTTGCCAAACTTGAGGAAACAATTTCACAAGCCGCCTCTCAGTCTGATAGTGTCCACACACCCGCTCCCACCGGGTGTCGTTTGCCACCAGTGGACACAGAGGTTTTCGCGGGCGACTATCTTCGTTGGCCCACTTTTAGAGACCTGTTCACGGCGATTTACATACACAACTCTCGTATCACCCCGGTTGAGAAGTTGTTCCACCTCCTTTCCAAGACCAGTGGCGACGCGAATGCCATCGTGTCCAAGGCCCCCCTCACCAATGAAGGGTTCGCCTCAGCATGGCGAATCCTCACCGAACGCTTCGAAAATCGACGGTTGCTGGTCAACAGCCAGTTAAAGATCCTCTTCAATATCCAGGCTGTGCCTCAGGAATCCGGAGTCGCGCTGAAGGATCTGCAGGGCACAATTCAAAGCTGCCTGGCAGCCTTAGAGATGTCTTCGATTCAAGTCGAAGCTTGGGATTGTATCCTGGTCTATATGGTATCCACCAAGCTTCCCAAAATCACACTTTCGCTGTGGCAGCAATCCATCCACAATAAAGCCGAAATTCCAACATGGAAGGAGTTAGATGTCTTTTTGACAGAGCGTCATCGCACCCTGGAGGCCATCGACGACGTTAGGCCTAGCGGATCCGGGCCAGTTCAGCCGAGATCGGAACCCACGAGCGCGCCAATTCGCAGGCTCAACTCGTACGAGACCCGAGTGGCTTCTGCCCCCAAGGGGTGCGATCTCTGTCCTGGCGAGAATCATCCTGCTCGATTATGTCCACGTTTTCTTGAAATGGATGTGAGTGGTCGCTCCGACTATATCAAGAGGAAGCAGCTCTGCCTAAACTGTTTCGCACGAGGGCATCAGCAACGGGACTGCACGAGTGCCCACAGCTGCTCTATCTGCCATAGCCGGCATCACACTCTTCTACACCGCGGTAACCCCTTCGCAACCGCTCCAAGTCCGTCGGCGTCAACGAGACACCAACCCGAATCCACTCCCAGCGGTTCCGGTGGCTCAGACGAACATTCTGATGTACAAGTGTGCTTCGCTTCTGGTTCGGGAGCCGTCCTATTGGGCACCGCCCTCATTAACGTGTGTCATCTCGGGTGCAATTTCCAAGCACGAGCCTTAATAGACTCAGGGTCCGAAGCGACTTTCATCACGGAAAGGCTGTTCAACTTGATTAAGCTCCCTTTCAAGACAATTCAAGCCCAAATCTCCGGCCTTAATCAGTCCATTTCTGCGCAGTCTGCCAAATTATGCCACTTTTCAATTCGGTCACCTGCCAGACCCGGGTTACAATTAGAGACTGCAGCATATGTGCTGCCGCAACTGGCTGGCACCCTGCCATCGTACCCGATTCCGCGTGATCTTCTAAAGGGGCTGCCCGACGTCCCCTTGGCAGACCCCAAGTTCTTCGAGAGCTCCCAAATTGACGTACTGATAGGAGCCGATATTCTGCCGTCTATCCTCCTTGGCAACTTCAAAACTAACATCTGCGGGTCGCTCCTCGGACAGGAGACTATTTTTGGATGGGTGCTGACAGGCCCTTTGTCTCCTGCCTCCCCCCGCAGTGTGAGTGCCTTCTCCACACGAGTGGCTTGCAGCCAAGACGATTCGCTGGACCAGCTTCTAACAAAATTCTGGGAGGTGGAGGAAAGCCCCACACGTATCGTCCCGGAAGCTGATGAGGTCGGCGAGCGCAATTTTGTCCAGACTACTCTGAGGAATGAGGGTGGCAAGTATGTCGTGGCGCTCCCCCTGCGTGACCCCGAGCACATGGGTTCCGAACTAGCGTCCTCACGATCGCTCGTCCTGACGCAGTTCCTGCGTAACGAGCAACGCCTTAAAAAAGACCCCCCCCCTAAAGGCCCGGTATGACGCAGTAATTCAAGAATACCTCGACTTGGGTCACATGAAAGAAGTTTCTCCAACAAGCCATTCAGCTTCCTACTATCTTCCGCACCATGCGGTGTTCATTCCGGCAGTCAGACCCAGCACGATGTCTCCGCGTCCACGCACCGCTATCGCACAAGAGGGCAGATGTACTCGAGGTACTTTGTCCTACCGTTGCCGAGTCTGCCGGGGGATCCACCCACTGCGAAAATGCCGCCGTTTTTTGCACCTGAGCGCTGAGAAGCGGCTTCAGGCAGTACTGGCTAACCGCTACTGTCCGAGCTGTCTGGCCCACGAGCATTCGGACGGAGCATGCCGGCGAGGGGATTGCTGCAAAACGTGCGGCCAGGACCATCACACCTTGCTCCACCTATCCGAGCGACCATTGTCGACGCGCCGGCCTCGGCAGAATGCGCGCCGGTCTCGGGACGCCGTCGCCCCTTCTCGGCAACCGGCAGCAGCACCCCGGACGCCCTCAGCCACTCCACGGCATTTTTTCCGCCGCTCGCCAGGATACCCTGATGACCGCGGCAACGACCATTTAGCAATCCGAGTGATTGCAAGGGGGGGCAGGATGTTTACGTGAGGGGCCCATTGTGCCGCCTCGGTTCAGGAGCGAGCTTTCGGTCCCCCGCCTTGCGCTCACACTCCGAGCACCACCGATCTCCCGCTCTCGCTTTCTGTCCCCCGCCTTGCGCTCACACTCCGAGCACCACCGATCTCCCGCTCTCGCTTTAACGAGGCAAAGCGAGCGGGAGCTCGGCTTTATGTTAAGTTATGTTAAGGCAGTCTTATGTATGAAGCCGAATAAACCTGACGTGCCATATTCCCCCGACGCCCCCGCTTCTTATTTTTCATTTCAACCCTTGACGGGTTAAATCTTCGACTGCGCCGTGGGACATATTGGCCACCACTGAAAGGATTCTTTACGGGCAAGACCGCCCCCCCAACATATTTATATATTTATATATTTATATATTTATATATTTATATATTTATATATTTATATATTTATATATTTATATATTTATATATTTATATATTTATATATTTATATATTTATATATTTATATATTTATATATTTATATATTTATATATTTATATATTTATATATTTATATATTTATATATTTATATATTTATATATTTATATATTTATATATTTATATATTTATATATTTATATATTTATATATTTATATATTTATATATTTATATATTTATATATTTATATATTTATATATTTATATATTTATATATTTATATATTTATATATTTATATATTTATATATTTATATATTTATATATTTATATATTTATATATTTATATATTTATATATTTATATATTTATATATTTATATATTTATATATTTATATATTTATATATTTATATATTTATATATTTATATATTTATATATTTATATATTTATATATTTATATATTTATATATTTATATATTTATATATTTATATATTTATATATTTATATATTTATATATTTATATATTTATATATTTATATATTTATATATTTATATATTTATATATTTATATATTTATATATTTATATATTTATATATTTATATATTTATATATTTATATATTTATATATTTATATATTTATATATTTATATATTTATATATTTATATATTTATATATTTATATATTTATATATTTATATATTTATATATTTATATATTTATATATTTATATATTTATATATTTATATATTTATATATTTATATATTTATATATTTATATATTTATATATTTATATATTTATATATTTATATATTTATATATTTATATATTTATATATTTATATATTTATATATTTATATATTTATATATTTATATATTTATATATTTATATATTTATATATTTATACATTTATATATTTATATATTTATATATTTTTTATATTTATATATTTATATATTTATACATTTATATATTTATATATTTTTTATATTTATATATTTTTTATATTTATATATTTATATATTTATATATTTATATATTTATATATTTATATATTTATATATTTATATATTTATATATTTATATATTTATATATTTATATATTTATATATTTATATATTTATATATTTATATATTTATATATTTATATATTTATATATTTATATATTTATATATTTATATATTTATATATTTATATATTTATATATTTATATATTTATATATTTATATATTTATATATTTATATATTTATATATTTATATATTTATATATTTATATATTTATATATTTATATATTTATATATTTATATATTTATATATTTATATATTTATATATTTATATATTTATACATTTATACATTTATATATTTATATATTTATATATTTATATATTTATATATTTATATATTTATATATTTATATATTTATATATTTATATATTTATATATTTATATATTTATATATTTATATATTTATATATTTATATATTTATATATTTATATATTTATATATTTATATATTTATATATTTATATATTTATATATTTATATATTTATATATTTATATATTTATATATTTATATATTTATATATTTATATATTTATATATTTATATATTTATATATTTATATATTTATATATTTATATATTTATATATTTATATATTTATATATTTATATATTTATATATTTTATATATTTATATATTTATATATTTATATATTTATATATTTATATATTTATATATTTATATATTTATATATTTATATATTTATATATTTATATATTTATATATTTATATATTTATATATTTATATATTTATATATTTATATATTTATATATTTATATATTTATATATTTATATATTTATATATTTATATATTTATATATTTATATATTTATATATTTATATATTTATATATTTATATATTTATATATTTATATATTTATATATTTATATATTTATATATTTATATATTTATATATTTATATATTTATATATTTATATATTTATATATTTATATATTTATATATTTATATATTTATATATTTATATATTTATATATTTATATATTTATACATTTATATATTTATATATTTATATATTTTTTATATTTATATATTTATATATTTATACATTTATATATTTATATATTTTTTATATTTATATATTTTTTATATTTATATATTTATATATTTATATATTTATATATTTATATATTTATATATTTATATATTTATATATTTATATATTTATATATTTATATATTTATATATTTATATATTTATATATTTATATATTTATATATTTATATATTTATATATTTATATATTTATATATTTATATATTTATATATTTATATATTTATATATTTATATATTTATATATTTATATATTTATATATTTATATATTTATATATTTATATATTTATATATTTATATATTTATATATTTATATATTTATATATTTATATATTTATATATTTATATATTTATATATTTATATATTTATATATTTATATATTTATATATTTATATATTTATATATTTATATATTTATATATTTATATATTTATATATTTATATATTTATATATTTATATATTTATATATTTATATATTTATATATTTATATATTTATATATTTTATATATTTATATATTTATATATTTATATATTTATATATTTATATATTTATATATTTATATATTTATATATTTATATATTTATATATTTATATATTTATATATTTATATATTTATATATTTATATATTTATATATTTATATATTTATATATTTATATATTTATATATTTATATATTTATATATTTATATATTTATATATTTATATATTTATATATTTATATATTTATATATTTATATATTTATATATTTATATATTTATATATTTATATATTTATATATTTATATATTTATATATTTATATATTTATATATTTATATATTTATATATTTATATATTTATATATTTATATATTTATATATTTATATATTTATATATTTGAGTTGTCCTGACACCAAGGCAGTGAAGAATTCCAATTTCTATTCGCCTTCGTTCCTCGAAAATTGCCATCGGTGTCCGCTTGTGTGCACCGCCATTTTCCTCGTCGTTTCTTCCATTTTCCGTTGCCCATCAGCTTGCCAACGGCCGAGGCCTATGTGCAGCCATACGACGGCGAACCATAGCACACCGATCCGTGCATAGACAGTGAACAGAAAAATAAGTGTAACAAAAAAAGGAATAATTATTATCGGCCAGCTGGTGTGCGCTGTTTTTCGGGAGTTCACTCTGTTCGCAGAACAGTTCACCGCTGCCGCGATATTTGTTTTTCCGATTTTTTTTTTGTGCTGTGTCCATACACAATTTTCTGTTCGCGAACCTGATACAGTTCACTTCTCGACGCTCTACTGTGCCAACACAAGCTCCCACCCATACTCCAAATTCATACTTCCATGCATGTATGATATTTTCTACCTCCGATTTCAAAAACATAAAAAATAAATAGAAACCAAAACCATATAATATTATAACCAATTATTAATTAACCAACTATTAATTAAATCTAAAGTGAGCCAAGCGCCACCAATAAAGTTAATACGCAACCGCGAGTGTTTAATTCCTTTTCAATTTCGCCGCCGCAGAGACCGTGTTGCTGTTGCTGTTTTCGTTTCTTGGAGCCCTGACATAGGCACAGCTTGCCGTCGGCATAACGCAGCGCGCTTTTATTAGCGACCAAGAACCGAGCTCTTATTTCCATTTTTTCGGCTTGGAATAACTAAACATTTGCGGCTTGCAGTGTACGACATTAACATTTGTCAGACAAATACCAGCATAACCAACATCCAAATTCAATCCGCACAGGTGTGACTGCGCTTGTTCTGCTTGTTTACTACTTCTCATCAACTTCGCCGCCGCAGAAGCCGTGCGTGTTGTGTTGCCGCTTTATTTCTGGCCATCATATAGGCACCGCTCGCCGTCGGCATGACACAGCGAGCTTTTTCCCGCGACTAAGAATTGAGTTGTTTATTTAATTCAACCCGTCCAATGCTGCACTAATCAAATCTCACCGACTGATTTGGTTCTGCTTCCTTTGATTTATTTGCAGAAACTCGGCCAGTACGTGGCCGCCTGGGCCATCTCAATAATTAACAATAAATACGTATCTACGCTTAGTACCTCCATTCGACTGCGTTTCTTTGTTTTGGCTCCATTCGCATCCTCCAGTCTTCTGTGAGCTCTATTCCGCTTGTTCGTCATAGTACACTAGTGTGACCATCCTCCCGTTCGACAGTTGACAAACACTGATCAGCAGCGTTCGCTTCCTAGAATGCCCACGGGAGACGATAAGAAACCGCATCCGATCCCCTCCATCCGCTTGGGTGGGTCCGCGGGCGTCTCAACTGAAGCCAAAGGCTTCCGCTGCCATTCCAAGAGCAAGGAGCGACGAATCCGTCGACACACTATCTGGGTCCTCGCCTAGATTAACTCGGTCAGTAGCCAAAATGGCGCAAAATGCGATAGACGTCGCTCTTAAACGATTTATTGCCACAACAGACCGCGTCAGTCAATTCGAGGCGAATATCCGGGCGAACACTCCGGGCACCCCGGAGACTGAACAATTTTCCCCTTCATGTGTCAAGTCCATAGGGGCCCTGTGGGGAAAGGTGGAGAAAAGTTATGAGAGAAGCTTTGGATTGTATCCTGGTGTACATGATGTCCTCCAAGCTTCCCAAAATCACACTTTCGCTGTGGGAGCAATCCATACACGATAAAGCCGAAATTCCAACATGGAAGGAGTAAGATGTTTTTTTTTGACAGAGCGTCATCGTACCCTGGAGGTCAACGACGACGTCAGGCCTAGCGGTTCCGGGCCAGTTCCTCCTCCACCCACGAGCGCTCCAATTCGCAGGCTCAACTCGTACGAGACCCAAGTTGCTCCTGCCCCCAAGGGGTGCGAGTTCCCGAGAGAATCACCCGGTTCGCTTATGTCCACGTTTTCCGGAAATGGATGTAAGTGGTCGCTCCGACCATATTTGCTTCCGGCTCGAGAGCCGTTCTATTAGGCAGCGCCCAAGCGCAAGACTTATAGACTCGGGGTCCGAGGCGACCTTTATCACAGAACGGCTGTTCAACCTGAATAAGCTCCCTTTTAAGACCATTCAAGCCCAAATCTCCGGCCTTAATCAAACCCTTGTTGCGCAGTCTACTAAATTGTGTCACTTTTCAATTCGGTCACCTGCCAGACCCGGGCTATAATTAGAGACTGCAGCATATGTGCTTCCGCAGCTGGCTGGCAATCTGCCCTCGTATCCGATTCCGCGAGATCTTCTCAAAGGGATTCTCGACGTCTCCCTGTCAGATCCCAAGTTCTTCGAGAGCTCCCAAATTGACGTACTGATAGGAGCCGATATTCTGCCATCTATCCTCCTTGGCAACTTCAAAACTAACATCTGCGGGTCGCTTCTCGGACAGGAGACTATTTTTGGATGGGTGCTGACAGGCCCTATGTCTCCTGCCACACGAAGTGTAAGTGCCTTCTCCACACGAGTAGCTTGTAGCCACGACGATTCGCTGGAGCAGTTTCTCACAAAATTCTGGGAGGTGGAGGAAGGCCCCACACGTATCGTCCCGGAAGCCGATGAGGTCTGCGAGCGCAATTTTGTCCAGACTACCCTGAGGAATGAGGGTGGCAAGTACGTCGTGACGCTCCCCCTGCGTGACCCCGGGCACATGGGTTCCGAACTAGCGTCCTCACGATCGCTCGCCCTGGCCCAGTTCCTGCGTAACGAGCAACGCCTTAAAAGAGACCCCCCCCCCCCCTAAAGGCCCGGTATGACGCAGTAATTCAAGAATACCTCGACTTGGGTCACATGAAAGAAGTTTCTCCAACAAGCCATTCAGCGTCCCACTATCTTCCGCACCATGCGGTGTTCAAGCTCGACAGTACGACCACCAAGGTCCGGGTAGTATTTAATGCGCCTAGCCCTTCCGCAAACGGAACCAGTCTGAATGACATTCTTTATGCAGGCCCGGTCCTGCAGTCCGACTTGACCATTCAAATCCTAAAGTGGCGGTACTTTAAGTTTGTATTCAACGCTGATAACGAGAAGATGTATAGACAGATTTGGGTAAACCTTAAATATACTTCTCCCCAACGTATCCTATTTCGCAACTCCGATGGCAAAGTCCGCGACTACCAGCTAAAGACCGTCACCTTTGGAGTCAATTGCGCCCCTTTCCTTGCGATTCGTGTCCTGCAACAACTCGTCGACGACGAAGAGTCGAGGTATCCGCAGGCTAGTCAAATTATCCGACAATTTATGTGTGTTGACGACGTTCTAGCGGGGGCAGACTCCAAAATTGAGGCGCAGAGCTGGAGGGGGCCCTGGGTTCGGCAAGGTTTCCACTCAGAAAATGGACTTCCAATTGCAAGGCGATTCTGGCCGACATTCCGAGCGACCATCTCCTCCGGGCCGATTTCCTGGAGATAGACGCTGACAGCACAACCAAGACTCTTGGAATACGATGGAGAGCGACGACAAACGAGTTCTATTTCATTCCACCGGAATTGACCACGGGATCGTCCTTCACGAAACGCCAGATCCTATCCCAGATTGCCAAGTTGTTCGATCCAGCGGGCTGGCTCGCCCCCTTTATTGTCCGGGCGAAGATGTTCATGCAGGACATTTGGCTCCAGGCATTAGGTTGGGATGACGTCCTTCCTCACGATCTCTCTCAACGATGGGTGGATTTCCTGGGGAATTACTCCGCGCTCGAATAAGTCCGCATCCCTCGATGGGTCGCGTTCCGACCACATCTGAACATCGAGCACCATGGGTTCTGCGATGCTTTGGAAAAGGCGTACAGGGCCGCCATTTATGTCCGCGTGGAGGTTGGGTCCACGGTTATGGCGAACGTGCTAACGGCAAGGACGCGAGTGCCCCCAATCAGAACGGTGTCACTCCCTCGGTTGGAGTTGTACGGGGCCTTATTGTTATCCGTAATGGCTAATGCCGTTCTTCCCAAAATGCCAGGGCCGGCAGTCACCCTACACTGCTGGACCGACTCGACAATTGTCCTCGCCTGGTTGCACAAACCAGCGTGTCACTAGACAACGTTCGTGGCCAACCTGGTGACAAAGATTACCCAGCTGACCGAGGTGGAGAGATGGGCACATCTCGCTACCCGGGGGGTAACGCTCCAAGACCTCGCGGCCAGTCAGTTGGTGGCACGGTTCCGCCTGGATGCAGAGGCCTTGCTGCAAGTGGCCCGCTCAAGGCAGTGATTCTCCCCTGACTGAGCTCGAGAAGCGAGCCGTCAAGGTCCACGCCGCGAAGGCTCCCTCAGAAGATATTCTTGAGCGGTTCTCCACACTCGATAAGGCGTTGCGGGTTCTCGCCTATGTCCATCGCTTCATTCAGCGCATTCGGGGGAGCAAGGTTCCATCCGAGGATTCTCTGACAGTCACTGAAATTGCGGCGGCAGAACGCCTCCTGGTGGCTGCCACGCAACGCCACGTTTTTTCCTCCGAGATTAGATGCTTAAGCCGGACTACGCCGGCCCCTTCGACATCAAGAATTACACGGCCCGATCGTGTCTGATTACAAAGGGGTATGTTCTAGTGTTCGTATGTTCGCCACTAAGGCCTACGTCCGACCTTACGACCGAGAAGTTTCTCGCTGCTTTCGCCCGTTTCGTGTCCCGCAGAGGATGCCCCCGCCAAGTTCAATCGGACAACGGGAAGACCTTTATTAGGGCGACTGCCCTACTCTCTCGTGATTTTCCCCAAAGCTTGAAAGGGGCGGTGACAAGCGCCAATTGCCATCAACAGCTTCTCTGGCATTTCATTCCTCCGGGTCTCCCCACATGGGAGACCCACGGCCACGCGGAAGTACACGTTTGAAGAGCTGTCCACGCGCTTGGAAAGAATCGAAGCATGCCTGAATTCGCGCCCGATCGCTCCCATGTCCGAAGACCCCGCCGACTTATTGGCTCTTACTCCTGGACATTTTCTTGTTGGAGGGCCCCTCCTCGCCACGGTGGAACCCGAAATAAAGGGGGCACAACGTCCATGGTCAACCGGTGGCAGCACTTGAAGGATCTCCAGCAACAGTTCCGACTAAGGTAGAAGGAAGAGTACCTCAAGGAACTTCACAAACGGAATAAGTGGCGGGCCCCCTCAAGAGACCTTCGTGTCGGGGACATGGTGGTTGTTAAAGAAGACAACTTTCCGTCCAATGAATGGCGGTTAGGGAGAGTCGATGCAGTATTTCCGGGATTCGACGGCCGTGTTCGTGTGGTCGACATCCGCACTGCACGGGGGCTTCTCAAACGCCCTGTAGCAAAGGCTGTCCTCCTTCCGATTGACGCGTCTGCCTGCCCACAAAAGTCCTAATGGTCCGACGTCATGTGTTGTCCCGTAGTCACAATCCGTAGTTTCAATACAAAATTTGAACGTATACTAATTCCTTTCATTTTTTTTGTTGTTCTGGCAGTCATACCCAGCAAGATGCCTCCGCCATCGCACAAGAGAGCAAATGTACTCGAGGTACTTTGTCCTACCGTTGCCGCCGTTTTCAGCGCCTGAGCACTGAGAAGCGGCTACGGGCGGTACTAGCTAATCACTACTGTCCTAGCTGTCTGGCCCACGAGTATTCTGACGGAGCATGCCGGAGAGGGGACTGCTGCAAAACGTGTGGCCAGAACCATCCCACACTGCTCCACCTATCCAAGCGACCATTGTCGCCGCGGCGGCTGCGGCAGAATGAGCGCCTGTCTCGGGATGCCGTCGTCGAGGTTGCCTTCTCGGCAACCGGCAGCCGCTCCCCGGACGCCCTCCGCCACTCCACGGTCGATTCCCGCCCGTCCACCATCGTCCGTCGCGCAAAGGCAATCGTCCGACATCCGCTAGGGGCGTCTACAGAGTGCGGCCTCAGCGCCGACGCTGTCATCGCCGCTGCAGCGACACAGCGTCAATGTCCGACTGCGCTGGTACGCATAGACACCGAAGCGCGCATCTTCGATACGGCCGCGCTCATCGACCCGTGCACGCCTACGAGCTGCATCGACGCGTCTCTGGCGGCTAGCTTCCGTCTACCCACCACTATCGTTGGTGGCGAGCAAATTTGTTGGGCCACTGTGGGCTCCAAGACGGAAAGGAATGTCCGTTTCGACGTTGTTTCGGGTTGAGCCTCACGTGCGCATCCGCACTCCAATCCGAGAGCTAAGCGAGACGGTGCGAGCCCACTTCAGCGACATCACTATCTTCCGGCCACTAACTTCGTGGTCCTGGGCGCGGATATGTATCCTGAAGATCCAGAATGGACTGCCTGCGGCTCCGGTGTCTACGATCAGGCGCACGGATGCTTATGTAAAAAGATCAAGCAGTGTAAATGGGCCGCCAACGAAACTACACGTATAAGTAGCTTGACTGGGCGCAGGCGGGGTTCCGCGATATTCAGCGTTAGTGTTCCCCGTTGTCCTTTGCGTTCCTATACTTAGGGGGGCTTGTGGCGGGTCTCGGGAGGGACATTCGGCAAACAACCGGCCCAAAGTGGAGTCCACTTGGGTCGGGTGCGAATCCTCTTCTTCTGCCGGCGGAGGGGATACTGTCCCGTAGTGCTCTGCGGCGGCAGCAGTCCGGATTAAAGCCCTTGAGCAGCGTGGCGGTCTGCCGGCGATTTCGCCGGACGCCAGCTCCTGCATCCGCGGTGAACGGGCGCCCTGCGGTTCCTTCTAAGGGGGTTCCGTCGTGACAGCAGGTATTTTGGGAGTGCTCGACGAACATATCGGTCGGCGTAGAGTGGTGGTGTCCCGGATCGGGGCGTACTCTATGCCCTGGGACGCAGCGACATCCTCTTCAGCAGCGGCGGCGAGAGCAAGGGAGCCAGGCCGGTTTCGACTCCATTAGGACGAAAACTTCGGCGGGCGCCACGCTGCTTGTTGGGCGGCGGCTTCGCGTCGAGGTGCGGCGGGGCATCCGGAGTTGCGGCAATCTCTATGTCCACCGACATAGCAAGGGGGCCAGGCCGGCTTCGACTCCTGTAGGAGGAAGACTATGGCGGGCGCCAGCTTGCTCAGTGCGTGTCGGCTTCGCGATGAGGAGGTAGGGATCCTTTCCAGTATCCTGTGAACGAAGGGGTGTAGGAGACGTATGGAGTAGATGCTCGCTGGGGCTTTCGGGGTTGGCGGTCAACCTCCGCCCCGAGAAGTTGACGGCAGTTAGTTTCCCGAGGGCGACACGGGACTCCCGGAGGAACCGAGTGATCGTGAAATAGTCGCGCAGAGCGGCGGTTAGTGCATCATACGAGCGGAGCGTGGCTTCGGGGAGAGTAGCGTGAAAACGCTGAGCGCCCCCCGCAGGCTCGTATACAGTTTTCTGCATTTCTTCCTTTCTGACCAGTGGTATTCCTCAGCCATGTCGTCCAGAAGACGCTGGAACTCCGGCCAGGGGCGGGTGCCGTCGAAGGTGGGAGGCAGTTTTGCATCCGCCACCTCCAAGATTTCCCAATGTGATGTTAGGTCGCAGCCCGGCGGCGGCGCAGAAGTTGGCACTGGTCCTGGCCCGGTGTCCATCCTCCGGTTACACACCTGCCGCACCTGTCCCGAGTCCGTGTTCGATCCTTCAGCCACACGCGGGTTGCTCGCGGAATGTCGTTCGCTCCCTTCTGGCGGCATGCTGTTGCGACGGCGTGCTGGCTGACTCCATTGTTTCCAGAGCGGTCGCCCAGCATAGTCCTCTCGAAAGTCGCCCACATATGCTCGAACTTCTGCTCCATCTTAAGGTGAAGCGACTGATCCAAAGCTTCCAATTTTTGCTCCATCCGCCGGAGCGAGCGGTCAACGGCTCGGTCCACGGCGTCCAGCGCTGCGACTGCATCCCTTGATTCCCCGGTGTTGAGACCATCGGGCGAGGCTTGACGACGGGGGCGAGCGGAATTCTTAGGCATTATCGTAGGTCAGGGTTCTCGAAAAACCCTATTTCGGCCGTGAGCGGGCCACAGCCGTGTTCACTTCGGAAAGCCGAGCGGCTCTTTTTAATAGGTGTGGCTGCCTAGAACCCGGTCCTACCCATGCCGTCGCCCCGATTCCTAACTGGTATCGAGAGTCTTTCATAAAAAGAAGAGAGGGAAAAAGAGGCGCTTAGAGGGACCAGGCGTCCTGGCTGTCAAAAGCTCTCATAATCGCGCAAAGGAATTCTTCGCGTTGCCAACCGCCTGAAATTTCGCCGGCTCTTTGGATCTGGCGGTTTTCGTTATAATATATTCCTATTATTTGTTGATAAGTGAACATTTCTGTACGCATGGAAAAAATTTAGCATAGTTTATAAATTATTCCTAAAATTAATGTTTTTCTTTTTACTAAATTTATATTATATATTATTTATATAAGGTTAAAGAAATTTATAAATCACTGTTTTTTTTTTTTTTTTTTTTGCATTACACCAAAGTTTGGATCTACGTGGATAGCCAAGCGGATATCAAATCCCTAGCTGCGATGAAAACCAACTCACGACTAGTGGCAGAATATAAGAAGGCCCTTAATAGACTTGCTGAGAACAATGAGGTTCAAGTAACCTCTGTAGGGCTAAGCACTGACATAGAGATACCGACCTCGAGACACGGATCTAGACCGCCAAGAAGAAATGTTTAAAGAAGAGTGAGCATAGGAGGCCAAAGGAATGTTGGCCGAGATTCGACAAAAACGAACAAGAGAACTGGTATCCAATAGCAAACGGGATATCAGCAGATTCACGGCTGTCACCACACTGGGAAACTGGGCGATTGAATCGCACGCAATAAAAATGGGATTGCCGCAAAATCCGATCTGTAGAAGCTGCAAGCAAACTACAGGGCAAGAGACACCAGAACATCTGCTCTGCTTCTGTCCAGCGCCAAATCACACCAGAGTTTGGCACTTTGGTACCTACCATCTGGAATCACTAATAACTATAGAAAATCAAAAGGTATCGGCAACCCTAGGCTTTCTTACTGACTCACGATGGTACTGAACGTGATCGCGACAACCAAAAGACAAACAGAGGATGCTCGAGGTTCGAACCTCACCACTTAAACCTACCTACCATATTCAGATGTTTTCAAAATATAGCACTTTTTATACACTTGCATGTTATTATTATTATAGAGTTTTGGTTTTTATGATAATCGAACCACTATACAATAGCTGTCATAGAAACGTTCGGGAAAATAAAATTTGTATAGGAAAATGCAAATGTGTGAATTTAAAACTGTAACTGTGAACTGTGAACTGTAAATGTAAACTTCGTAGATAAAAGTTAAAACCGACGTTTTGTGATATGTACAGTGACGCAATGTATTTTTTCATTTCTTTTCATAATTCATATAAGGTTTATTTTCATTTGATTCAATTTAATTAATTCTTAATGATCACATTGTAAGCTCCAAGAGACCCTTGGCAAGGGTCAGCAAACTTCGGTGTGGCGATTTCGTAACTTACCTGTTCCACCCAAAGATTAGTCGTCATGATTTGATTTTTGAGGTTCTATAAGAAAAAAAATAACAGTAATTATTTTTATAAGTAACGAAAATAGTTGTTGCTTATAAGTTCATATACAGATTAAAACATCGTTTTGGGCGTTATTAAGGCATTAGGGTAAACTATTGATAATGGTCGATTTTTTTATATTTATAACCTACAGAACAAAACAAAGGCTTTTGAAAATTATTACCGTAATATGCACTGAGCTCTATTTTATTTAAGTTCTTGCCAGCGCTAGCAGGACTACCTAACTCATCACCTAATCCATATTCCATATTCCACATTCTACATAGCTGCCTCTGCGGACTAAGTTCACAATTATTTTGGGCTGTTCAACAACAAAAAACATGGAGATTGCGACAGATTATGTTGGCACTATATTAAATTGAACTAGAGGACGAAAAATTGGAAATTCTCGAGTGATTTTTCTCTATCAAAGAAGAGGGAGTTTTTCTGGAATAGTTTGAACTACCATATTTCACTGTTCCTTGCCACCTTTGTTTATATTATCCTAGTAAATGTTCGAAGCTTCACTGATAAGAAGAAATCAGAGTTGCACCGAAGAACTACCGCCTAACAACGGATGGAGAACAAGATAAGAATTTCGGAAAGGGAAAACCTTATGGATCATCCGTTCAACGGAGAAAGGGAGATGGATATCTATGGGAAGAACCTATAAGACTGAATTATGAAGTTAAACATCTTAAGTCTTACATCTCTAACATCTTAAGAGATCGTCAGCTTATTCCTTTCAAGAATTGTTTGTGTTTATTAGAGACCGCGACTTATTGGTTTCAAGAATTGTTTGTGTTAATTGAGATGGGGTCGCTGGCTCCGAGTGTGGATTGTTTATGTAAATATTTGAAGATGTCACTATTTAGCTTTTTAGCTCAATTTTTTTTGAATTCTTTGTATATAGTTTCACAAGAATTTACCATTTTTGTTTTCGTAAACTCGTATTTATTAAAATTTTAGCCAGAAGTTTTATTTCCGACCCTATAAAGAATATGTATATGTAATCACCATCATCCGCGGAGTCGATCTAGCCATGCCCGGTTGTCCGTTTCGGCGTAATCTAGTCAGTTAGCATTGGAACTATCAGAATGAAATTCTTACTATTCTCAATAGTATATAGGTCGGAACGGCCCGGATTAGATAGTCATTTAAGTCATATCATATAGCTGCTATAGGAACGATCGGAACATTTTTAGAAAAGAACTAAAAATAAAACTAGCTTCGGTAAGCCGAAGATTATATGTCCACTGTTCGTTTTTATTATGGCAACAATTTTAAAAAACTTAATTTAAAAAAAAATTAATATTAATTTTTGAAAAATTTTGATTTTTTTTTTTCTTTTAATTGAAGAAAATATATAATATATAGGGCTGGACATGACATGCCAGGGTATACAAATTGAAACTTTAACGGCTTTTAAAATATTTTCATCTACTTGCACTTCGCATTATTTTAAAACTTCGGTTTTAATTTTATGAAAATCTGATTACTGTTTCATGGTACCTTTGTGGGTGTAAAAGGGAAGACTCATTCTAGAGCCTCCAATTAGAGTTTGGATTCTTTTGCACGCGCTTCTTCTATTCTGTTGTAGTCAAATCGCCATCAGTATCAGCCTGAGTCTCCAAGGAAACCTAGGATCACTGAGTTTTCTTTTGCTTTCTAATGACTCCAACTGGTGGGCAACGAAGTAACATAGTTTGGTGAGGTTTAGAACTGGGCAGAAGCCGAGTAGATGCTCTGGTGTCTTTTTCTCCGTAGTTTATTTACTGCTACAGTTTGCCTTATGTGGCCGTACCACCTTCATTGTGCCGCGTGTTCCAATCGCCCATTTTGGTCTCTTGTGTTTACTCCTCTTTGAACATTCCCTTTTGGCTGTCAGCTTAAAACGGTCGTGGATCTTTGTCTGGACCTAGTTTAAGAAGATCGGTATCAATATATCAGTGTTTCAACCTGCAGAGTCTAGTCAGGTGTCCGCTTATTTGTTATCTGAAATGTTATTAAGCCCCCGGTACACAGGTTATTTGGTTTATTTCTTAATTTTTAGATATCCGCGTTAATACTGTCCGTAATACAGCTGCGTAGAGCACTTAATACCCAAATGTTCCAATGCGATGGCGATGTCATGTTTAAAATTGGGTATTGTGTATTATTATATAAGTATATTCGATCATTACTATCAAATGTACTATATTCGAATTAGTATATAAAATATTATTGTGATAATATGGGAGGTAACATGTGCCTTCCGAAATGATCTTAGGATTCATAAGCTGAAGGGTATCTTTTGATTCATGAGAATACATGTGCACACAAACAATCGGCGGCTGGCGCCGAAATGGCTTTTGAACGAAATGTAAGAGAGCCTGAAGCCAAATTTGTGTAAAGTAATATGTAACCTGGGAGTTTTAGTCCAAAGCACTTTTAGTAGTTCGATGTCCATATTCTTCCTGTTATTCTTCCTGTCATGGGAACAATTGGAAATTTAACAGAAAAAAAAAACAAGCTTCACTTATTTCAACAAATTTTAGTCAACTATATTTGACTATATCATATAGATGGCATAAGAACGATCGAAACATTTACAGAAAAAAACTTTTCCAATTTGTATTATTATTATCTGAGATATTATTTAATTTTATACAAAGCGACCGACTATATAATCCGTCATAGAAACGTTTCTTCAATGTTCATAGATCAAAATGCAAAACTGTGAATGTAAAACTGTATATACATAAGTTAACAACTTAGGTCCCACAATCGCTGACAAAGAAAATGCAAGCTCAGTACATGTGGCGCAACCGGATGAACACTAGCCAAAAAATATGCAAGCGCACGTGGCGCAGCAGGTGAACTTATCTAGGCCATCTGGCAATTGGAAAATCAATGACCAATTGTAATAAGAGTCGGCCAATATTTACAAATTGTCATAAGCAGCCAATAAGAACAAAGAACGTCAGCGGAAGTAACGACTGCAGCAGAAACAGTAACAGCGATGGAGCAACGCGTAGCCTATAAACGATTATTAAGCTTAAGTAAATTTAGTTTAATATCCTCGAAAAGGACAAGTTCCGCGTCTCGCGTCGATCGGTAAAAAAAATCCGGACGTTTCGGCAAAATAACTCCGCCTAAAAATTCAAGAGGGATAACCAAACAACGTGAACCGCAAATGCGAAAAGTGGCCATGAGTTATCGCCGAGATCCCTTTAGTTCCCGTTCAAAGGGAACGTGATAAAGGTATAGAGGAGTCCCCCATGCAGACCCACAATAAAGATAAATCGCCGTAGAATGGGGCAAAAAGAAATATGTCAATTCTATTCTCACGAGAGTACGCTGAGGAATGTTACTCGTGTAAGAACAGTTTTAAGCATTCTAAAAAAAGGATAATACTGAAAATAAAAGCTATTTAGAAAGTTAAGAATTCTTAATGCAAATTAAGAATACAGAATTCGAATAATTCACTCTTTATGTAAGGTTTAACTTCGAATTCGGAGTATTTAAAATCAACACCAAAATTTTCATTAATTGTTCATATATCAAAATGACCAAACAAGACTTAGTCGACAGACTCTCAAATCTCACAGGATCTTCTTCAACCACACGAACAACGCACGAATCATGAGAAAGAGTGAGATTGAAGAAAAATAAAAATTGTTATACGAGAAAATCTCGGTAGCTTAGTAAAAGAAATACTGAATCCTAATATGGACTTTTGGAAACATGAAGATCATGAAATTAAAAAAGAGTTGGCACACAATCTCAGTGAGTTAGATAAGTTACCAGATATTATCCGATCGCTTGAAAATTTTTCGGGAACAAAACCGAATATTCATCATTGAAGAAACTGTCGTCAGGGTGTTAAAATATTTTGAAAATAAAGTTGGTTCGCCTAAATATTACGGAATCCTCTTGGATTCTTGGACAAGCAGGCGCTGTACTGGAGTCATACAATACCTCTCTAGAATAGAGAGCAATCTTAAAATGCCTTAAAGCAAATTTTGCTGACAAACGCGATCTAAAAACTTTTGAATATCAACTCTATACACTTGACCAAGGTAAAAACACAATAGTTGAATTCTACCAAACCGTCTACCAACCACTTTCTCTAATTTCTAACCAAATTGACAACTTATATATCTCTCAAGAGACTGTGAATTCCTTGACAGTCATGTACAGAGTAAAGGTTATGGACACCTGTGTCAGAGGCCTGAATGGCAACCTATCACAATGGTTAGCCATTAAAGAACCACACGACTTAGGGCATTTATGTAGCCTCCTTGAGATCCAAAATACTAGAAATAATCAGACACCAAAAACCCCTTATTTCGCAGCAAACCAACCGAAACCAGTACCTATGGAGATTGATCAATCAATTCGTTCGCGGCATATAAATTATATGAACCAACCGAGAAACAATAATTATGTAGAGAAAAGACCACTCGGTACAGTCAATGTTCAAACTGTTAAAAAATACCAAGGCAATACCATATTTACACAGACTCAGTTAACGCAACAAACAAGATACAGAAGAAGGCTCTTTTTATTTTAGAACAAGAATAGGGCCAGTTAGCAGAGGAAAAGAACGTAAATGACCTACAGGAAGAATACGCATTGCAAACCGATGCCGATCAACAAGAATACATAGACAGTTCAGAACTCTATTTTTTAGAGTAAACCGTTTCTCTCTACCGTACTTTAAAGTAGCCATGGGGAACGGATAAATATTAAAATTTCTAATTGACACTGGCTCAAATCAAAACTACATCCGAAATCAATTAGTTCCAAAATCCAATCCTAATGAAGAAGTCTTCTCTGTCAATTCTGTTGGAGGAGATACTACAATAACACACCATGCTATGCTAACCTTTCCGATGCACCAATGAAATTTTTTTTACTAAATACTTTAAAAACCTTTCATGGTGTACTAGGCAACGACACATTGAATAGTCTAGGGGCAATAATAAACGTCAAAAGCGGACGCACTAATCCTCGAAAATAAAAATAAAATTAAAATTTACCAATTAGTTACACAGGCAGTTAATACAATCGGACCACAGATTAGTCAAATGACCCAATTCATACACCATTAAGACAAGAGGTTGAATAATAAATAACCGAGATGCTTAAAGATGGCATTATAAGGCCCTCAAGATCACCATAGAACGCTCCAGTTTAGGTAGTTCCGAAAAAGTCCGGTCAGCTCGAAGAAAAGAAATACAGATTAGTAATTGACTACAGGAAAATTGATGAAGTAAATAGGTACCCAATTCCCGAAATCGGCGAAATAATCGTACAGATTGGAAACAACAAATATTTTTTGGTGTTTGATCTGAAGAGTGGTTTCCATCAGATACCGCTAAAAGATACGGACATAGAGAAAACATTTTCTTGAACATTGAGAGAACACATGGCCGCAACCTTGAAAATGTATTCTCAACCCTGCAAAATGTAATCATAAAGTACACTTTTTGGGGAACACGATATCAGAAAATGGTGTTAAAATCAACATAGACAAAATAAAAGTAATTACAAAATTCCCCATACCAAAAACGGTAAAGGACCTTCTTTCCTTTTTGGGCATGACAGGTTATTACAGGCGTTTCATCAAAGACTGTGCAAAAATAGCAAAGCCTTTAACCATTCTCTTGAGAGACGAAGATGGTCGTATTCTAAGACCAAGTCAAGCAAAACCGCTGTAAACTTGGCCAAAGAAGCTATAGTGGCATTCGATAAACTTAAAAATACTCTCGTCTGCAGGGAAGTAACTCTTGCATACCCAGAATTCTGAAAATAATTCCAGTAAACTACAGATGCCTCCAGCTATGCAATAGGTGCAGTATTACAAAAAAAATCATAGACCAATAACATTCATTTCACGTACCCTATCGAAAACTGAAGAGAATTATGCTACAAACGAAAGAGAGATGCTCGCAATCGTTTGCGCCCTTAAAATTCTAAGAAGTTATCTTTATGGATTCCAAAGTAGTAATATACACCGATCATTTTTTTCAAATAGCATAAATAACCATAAGCCAAAGCTAAAACGCTGGAAAAATTTTATTGCTGAATATAACCACGAAATCAGGTACAAAGTCGAAGTTGCTACTGTAGAAGCAGATGTATTGTCTCGAACCCCCCATCGGAAACAGTTCATAGCGATGAAAGTTCATCACACAATCTCATATTTTCAGTAGAAGCACCTATCAACGTATTCAAAAACTAACATTATTTAATGACTACAGATGCAGGTTCTTATAACTTCGAAATTCCATTCCCAACAGACCACAGGCATATCATAAAACAAAAATCCTACACGGAGGAAAAGCTCATTGCAGTTACAGGCCCGACCCTAAACTCATAAACGGAATTTTCACATCTAAAGAGGTTATGGGTAAAATACAAAATATTTTCCCTACACAAAATAAAGTAGAAGAAGTAAGTTCAGAACTACAGCAAAATGAAATTATCACCCAAGAACATAGATAAAAATTTTGAAGAACTATTTCATTCCGCAGGCCAAAAAGAAATTTCAAACCATAGTTCAACTCTGTCAAACTTGTAAAGAATCAAAGTTCGACAGACACCCCTCGAAATATTCATGCAGACATTTACTTGAAGACATTAAGACATAAAGAATCCACTAAGAGAAATGCTTATTGCTTACGATATGTCGAAATTAATAGTAATGGATAATGAACGAGCGCTAAGGTCGGCTGCAATTAGGTTTATGCTAGTAGACCAACTTAAGATATCAGTACACTAATGGGCAAATAGAGAGATTGCATTGAACACTAACTGAAATTATATGATGTCTCAAAAAAGACAACGAGAGCATAACATTTGCAGACTTGCTTTTTAAGTCAGTTCATAATAATAAATCCATACACTCAGTAACAAAGGACAGACCTATAGACATATTTTTCTGAAGCACAATTCCAAGTTCAATAAAAGATATTGAGGAAAAAAAGGAAGAAATCAAACAGAATACAAAAACAAAACAAATTACAGATCTAGAATATCACAATCAAAAAAAAAATCATCCGATTAAATTCACCAAGCGACACAGTACTTGTAAAAATAGATAAAAGATTAGTAACAAAACTTACACCCAGGTACAAAACAGAGAAAGTAACAGAGAATATAAACACCACTATTAAAACACAAACCGGAAAAATCATTCATAAAAGTGATATAAGAACATAACATTTTAGACTCTTTTTACCAACATGCTTGGGGATAACCACGGTCCTCGATTATACCAATTTGCAAATCATCTTTCTCGAAACAAGAATGGCCAAGACGGAACAATTAAAATCATCCAAATTTGTATCTTACAGAACTACGAAGAAACACTTTCGGAATTAGACGAATTACTTCGTAAAATCATATCATCTCACCCATTACACCCATATCTTTCTTATACAGCTACACACCGACTTACGCAGACTTCAAACTCGAAAAACACAAAAAAGGGCAATAGGTGCTGTCTGGAAATGGCTGGCAGGAACACCAGATCAACACGATTACGAAATTTTACATAGAAGGATTACTAGAGTTTGCTAAGGTCAAATAAGCCATAAACGCTAACGACCTCCTTTAGATTATTGGCCTGCCAATTATAAAAATAGACAACTGCAGAAAATTAAAATGAAATCAAGAAAGAAAGCCCAAATTATCAACGATACAAAACACGAACATTTGTTAGAATGTAAGAAACAACTATTTGCAATAACAGAACCATGCGAATCCCACAATGATAAGATTTAAGAAACGATACTGGCGTGAGTGCACTACTAAATCTAAGAGAACCGAAAACACAAGAAAAGTCTACACAACCCCGGACCGGTACTCTTTTACGTTGCGACCGTAAGAACAAATAACTTCAGCGGAACAGATACCACTTTAACCTCCGAAGAGACAAGTCGTATTAGAACATCAACAATCCCGCGTTCGCAAAAAAAAACCCATTAAGCTTATCAGCAAAAGTTGAAAAACAAATATTAGTCACAGAACATAACAAAAAAGACAACAACAAAAAACACACCATTTCTTACTACTCGGGCGCAAGCCCTTTACAAGCAACCATGCACGAGCCACCAGACATAGCTCAATATCAGCTAGGAGAACCCAAATTTATTGTCATTAAAAGTAAAAATGAATCCTCATTTAAAACTGTTTCACCTTTCATCGTCGAGAAATCTGTGGACTTCGCCTGCGGAGGAAGAGTTCATTCTGTAAAAAAAAAAACCGGAGACGGTGGACTTTTGATAAAAACAAAAAACAACACACAAGCCACAAAACTTCTAAAACTTACTAAAATCGCAGATATGGATATGACACCTACCGAACACAAGACACTTTAATTTAATTAATTTAATGACCTTAGATACATAGACGAAGAAACAAACCTCCGAGAACTAAAACCACAGAATGTAATTGAAGTCAAAAAAATAATGAAGAGACAAAACACCAACAATAACACCAACAACTACAGCAACACCACCAACAACAAAAACACCAAAAACAACAACACCAACTACCACAACAACAACAACAACAACCTAACAGAAACCGGACTCATAATAATTACATTCGAAACCCATCAACTCCCTGAAATAGTGCGAGTCGGCTATGAAACAGAAACATCCTACACCCATATGTAAGAGCACCGAAAAATGTTTAAACTGCTCAGATGAAAAACACACCAGCGAAGGAGAACTCTGCAAAAACGAATAAAATAAAAAAATGCCTAAATTGCGTAAACAATCCTGAAATTGACCCCCAACACAGCCTTTTGGACCGCAAATGTCCCACATTCCTTAAACAACAAGAACTCACTGCCATAAAATCCACCGATAAAGTCGATCATAAAACTGCTCTGGGTATTTACTTTGAGCGACACGGATACAAAACAAGAAACTCTCATGCAAACACACTTACAAACACCACAACCTCAATAAGAACTCGATCTTCAAATACGCTCAAATCAACATCTTCAAATGCACAAACTACATCCACATCCTGCGATCACAGCCAATCAAACACACCTTCAACCTCATCTGCATCAATCAAAACAACACCGGCACCGGAAAAAATTCTCCAAACCACAACCAACACGACCAGGACGACACCGAAGCCATGGAAACGGACAACATGAACCCCACCAGAATATCAACCTCATATGGATCTCAACTCACAAAGGACCTTAAACTAAAAAAATTTCCCTAAAGATAAGTCAAACCCCCTGTGTACTTACTTCAAACCACCTAAATCAAAAGCCAAATAATCTAACAAAAACAAACATTCCACTAACAGCGACAGCGAATCGGTTTAAAAGCCACAGATCTCCTATACTTTAAGGTTCAACCTTAGAACTTCTTACACTACTAGTATGTTACTAATTTTAATTTAATGGAACATTCAAGGATATACAAATATTTATAATAATCTCCTTATCCTAAGTAAAAAATGCTCTCCGCATACCATTACACTTCAAGAAACTCACATACAATATACTAACAATATACCAACTCCAATAAATTACACACTACTAACAATCATAGCCACCAATAGATTTGGCGGCGTAGCGCTATTAGTACACAAGTCAATTCAATATTCCATAGTAAACATTCCAAACGACCTCGAAGCTCTAGCAATACACATAAAATCCAAGAAGAACATTTACATAAAGACAACATACATCGCCCCAAACAGAATCGTCACAAACCAAATGCTTGAGGGCATTTTGTACAATAACCAAACACCATCTCTAATCTAGGAGACTTTAACGGATGGCCCCGAAAGCAAATTCTCGAGGAAAAACAATACAACAATTTATTGACAACACACAGCTAACCTTACTAAATGACAATTCCCCCACACATTTCACGACAAACAACACATACACGCATATCGACCTTTCACTTTACTCAGCAACATTTGCCCCACACGCCAAGTGGGAAATACTTAATGTTCTCCACGGCAGCGACCATTACTCGGTAGTTATCTCTAACAAAGAAGCCGCCGAACTTAGCAAAATTATAATACATAGCGCAAACATTTCCATCCCACAAACCTCAGTAAATACAAAGCCCTACAAGGTTCCCTGGTGGAACAAAAAACTAGCACAGCTAAAAAAAGAAAAACAATTAGCTTGGAAAGCACTTAATCGCAACATCAACCTTACAAATATTATAAACTACAGACGCTTAAACGCCAAGTACAAGTTCGAAATCAAGAAAAGTAAAAGCGAAGCTTCCAGCTCCTTTACATCCACCATACAACCAGAAACCCCTTCATCTAAATTATGGAGCAACATAAGGCGCTTCTGCGGTCTTAACCAAAGCAAACAAATACACGCCATACATAATCCCAAAAACAACACAACAACAACAGATACTCTCGAAATAGCCAACTCCCTCTCGGAACACTTCTCAGAGCTCTCAAGCGACCTAAACTTCTCAGACGAGTTCCGAAACAACAAATACAAAATCAACACAACCAATTATACACCGACCTCAACAGCCAAAACTATCGAGGAAAACATAACTCACCTTGAATTAATTGCAGCACTACAATCACTTAAAGGATCCACTCCAGGATTAAACAGAATTTCGTACGAAATGATACGTAACAGCTCCCTTACCACAAAAAACAGAATTAAAAACCTCTTTAACCAAATTTTCGACAGCCACATACTTTAAGCCTACAAAATAAGCTTAGTCATACCGGTACTTAAACCAAAAACTGACAAAACAAACATCTCTTCGTACAGACCCATTTCCCTCAATTGCTGTCTAGCAAAAGCACTAGACAAAATCATAGAGAAAAGACATTGGTGGTTTGTGACCCACAACAAACTTTTAAATACAAACCAATTCGGCTTCAAAAAAGACAAATCGACTTCGGATAGTCTCCTATACGTAGACCATCTCATAACGAAGTCGAAGAGGCACACCTCCCTCATCACTCTTGACTTTTCAAGAGCCTTTGATCGAGTAGGTGTAGACACTATAATTGATCAACTCCAGAAATAGAAAACAGGCCCTAAAATAATCAATTATGTCAAAAATTTCATGCTTAAGTTTAAGAAACAACAAAACCCTTAATTTATCCTAGACAACCTATTACATGACATTAGCGAACCAGTTAAACCACACAAATACCAGCCACCTTGAGATCTCCCAAACCTCATAGACACAACATTTAGAGCGCACAAGAAACAATCCACACCACCAGATACATACATGAAACTATACGAACATACCATAAAATTCATATTTACGGATGGATCAAAAATGAACTCCACTATATCATATGCAATCACAACAGATACTTATATTATTAAATATGGTATCCTACCCCCGCACTCATCAGTACTCTCCGCAGAAATAATAGCCATATTAGTAGCGATCGACCAAGTCAAAAGCACAAGGGGAAAGTTCATGATCTGCTCTGACTCTCTTTCAGCAATTGACGCCATAAGAAACACAAACAACAACAATTTTTACCCCAACAAAATTAGATCACTTCTACAAAACTAGCCCCAAAAATTAAAATATTGTGGATCCCTAGTCATGTAGGCATAGCAGGCAACGAGCTAGTCGACCGAACATCAAAATCGACATGCAGTATGCCCCTTATTTACACCCCAAACATTAATTTATCAGACATAAACAGACACTTAAAACTAGAATTCCTAACAAAAAATAAACTAAACATAGAACACTGCAATCAATGACAATTGACAATTATTGCAGATCCTTCCATCCCAAATCGAGCAGACTCGATCAAATTAAAATAATACGCCTTAGACTAGGCCACACAAAACTTACACACGAGCACTACTTTAATCAAAACCAAACCTCACCCTGCCCCTTCTACCAAGGCGACAATACCTTACCCCCCACCTATTAAATTCATGCCCATCACTCCTTTCTACTAAACTATCTATCTTCAAAAATACAAACCCATTAAATCTCCTTAACGAACTCATTCCTGATAATTTAGAAAAATTCCTAATTTTCTTAAAAACTTCAAACCTATACCACAAAATTTAATAATACCCAAAATGTACATAAATTAAATTTACCAACTAAGTAGCCTAAATATAACGAACAAAAATTAAATTAAACTAATAGACTTAAATATCATTAACCTTAAAAGACGAAGGCCTTGCTGCCAGCGCTTTACCAACGAAGTTAGTTTAGTTTTGCAAACTTCTATATCTTTAATAATAATAATAATAATAATAATAATAATAATAATAATAATAATAATAATAATAAGAATAATAATAATAATAATAATAATAATAATAATAATAATAATAATAATAATAATAATAATAATAATAATAATAATAATAATAATAATAATAATAATAATAACTTCAGCGGATAAACAAAGATGAGACAGGGACGGCGATTGTGCAACGCGTAGCCTATATATTGTTAAGCTTAATCAAATTTAGTTCTTATCCAACTCAATTCGATAAAGATTATTTTTATTTAAAAAATAATTAATAATCTTTTACTCATTTAAGCTTTAAATAAATGTAGCTGCATGGTAAAGGTGCAAAAATTTCAATGTATGGAGACATAGGTGTTTTTTATGTATAAAACATCGATGTGTTAAAAATGTAAATATTATTTTATTAATTATTATTTATAATTTATATTTATAATTTATAATTTATTATTTATTATTAAAAATAAAATAAAAATAAACAAAATATTTATTCACTTGGCCTCATAAAATAAGTCTAGCTTTCTCAGCAGAGGATGTGCATTTTCTATAATATTCTACCACCTGGGGTTTATTAATAATTTTATGCAACAATATAGCACCATAGCCAATCTAACTTGCATCGGTGTGCAATTCTATTGTATATTGAGGGTCGAATATAGTCAACACAGGAGCCTGAGTTATTACTGTTATAATTTTTGTCCTTATTTGCACATGTTGCTGTTGCCAAAAAAATAATCATTTTTCTTTGACGTGAGTTGTCTTAAACGTTTCCGACAATTTTTGAACAAACTGTCTAAAATATGAAGCCAATCCTATGAATTGCGACACAGATTGCAGATGCGGTAAATCTAACAATGCTTTTACTTAAGTGCGTTTGGCCTGAATTCTCCGTTACTTATCTCAAAACCTAGGTACTCTAGACGAGTTTTAAGAAAGGAGCACTTAGTGACATTAAATGAAAATCCCGCCTTACTCAATGTCTCTAATACGATACGCAACCGTTCTAAGGCTTCTTTTTTAGTTTAACACGTCATCAATATAAACGACAGCGCATGTGTGTGCCAGAGCTCCCAATGCTCTTATTATGGCCCTCTGAAAAACAGAAGGTGAATTTTTCAAGCCAAATGGCATGGTCAAAAACTCGTACTGAGCCTTTGGAGTCACAAACGCGGTTCGCTCAATTCGCTCAAACCACTTGCCATATCTAGGCACTAGAAGTATTTTGCACCGCGAAGTCGGGCAATCTGGTCTGCGATAAGAGGTAAAGGATACCAATCAGCAATGGTATTACCATTTAACATCCTGTAGTCTACACAAAGACGATCTGTGCCATTTTTCTTTTTTACTAACATCATAGGGTTGGCGAAAGGTGAGCAGCTTGGACGGATAATATTTGATTTTAACAACTCATCGATTTTACAGCGCATCAGATTTTTTTCTTCCTCACTAAGCCTATAGGGAATCAATCACTAAGAATATCGGAATCAACTAAATCTGTATCGGAATTTATAATATCCTCATAATCAGTTAAAGTCACCATATCCACCCTTTTCGTTTTATAAATTTGAAATTTATCGGAGTCTATTTTTACGCCGAAGCCTCGACCAAATAACACATCGTATTTCAAATACTTGTCTAAAATGACATGTAAATAAATATCTGCGTAAGGGGCACACTGAGCCGCCTCTGCTCAGGAGCGAACTTTCGGTCCCCGGCTTGCTCTCGCACCCCGAGTACCGACGATCTCCCGCTCCCGCTTTAACGAGGCAAAGCGACCGGGAGATCGGATCTAAGTTAAGATTTAGGCTCGTTATTTTAGTCTTATGTATGCAGCGAAATAAAGCTGACGTGCCATATACACCCCGACGTCCCCGCTTCTTATTTACTTTCTAACCTGAAGGGTTAAATTTTCGATTGCCTCTTTTTCCTTTAAATTTATGGGCAAGACTTTCCTTGAAGGGCGAGCATTCTGCACCAGAATCGAAGCAAAATGGAACAGACTCACCGGATGCCTTTATCATTCCAGATGGTGGAGCTACTGCGCAGATATCCACATGCTTCTCATAAATTCGTTCGGTTCCACCTGATCGGCCTTTAGGACATGCGTTTGCAAAGTGCCCAATTTCGTCACATTGAAAGCATTTGATACCAGATCGATCTTTCATACCTTATGTATTACCTTCATATCTTAAAGGAGTGTGCCTGCAACTGTTGTTGTAGCTCATTGCTAGTTTTACATTGGAGGTAAAAATCCAACCCGTCATCTTGTTGTCAACTTGAGCCATGTGAGCCAAAGTTACAGACATAGCTATTTATTCTAACTCCTTGGCTTTCCATTTCGATATAAGCATCGTGACAATCCGGCTGCCGTATTTAGCAAAGCCTTCTTCGGGTTTCGGTCGATCATTCAATACGTTGAGTACCATGCCAGCAGAAGTTTCAATTTCAACAAAACGCTGATGAAACAGTTCCCTGAACTGCGCCCAAGTGAAGCCAGCAAAGCATATTTATGAAAGCCACTGTGATGCGGTGCCTTCTAATGCCTTACTTAGTGCTATAACCAGATTTCTACCTTGGAGAGCGTTATCAGCAAATCAGAGGTCCACCGTGCTACACCTAGATGAGGTCTCCACTCCCGCAACGCCAGGGTTAAATTTTGGTAGGGTAATGTGTGACTCTTACCATCGGTTTGCGGCGCCTTTAAAGTCTGCATAGTTTTAATTATTTCCATTGGGTTACGATTTTGCAGTTCCAACGCAAAAAAATACGGATCAGTAGGCAAAGCAGATCCCACTTCTGATGTCGGAGTTGTTTCAGTTGTTTCCATGTTCACAGCGAGTTCTGTTCGTTTCGGTGGCGCAACATCAACTCAGTTGCCATGCACTTTCCATACTATTTTTACAATTCTATGCTAATTCACAATTTTGGCAATTTTTAATGCCATCTCCTTTCTACGCCCCTTCGAACAGATCTTACTTAGCAGCAGAGTATGTCTCTTTCCCTCAGCTGCTGTGCGTTCTGAAAACCGTAAGCCCGTTAGCGACATCGTGTCGCTACTCAAAAATGTAGACGCATGTACAATGGTCAAACTAACCACTCTATACCGCACATATACAGTGGGCTAATTTACTATTCTACGACATAAATATATATATACACAGACACTTACATGCAACATGTAGAAGCTTATATGCAACGGGAAAGGGGGAGTCATACATTATTAAAACTGAAAACTGACTACCATTTTATAACTGAAAATTAATATATTTAACTATTCCAAACACTATTTCAAGCATATTTAGGTACGCGCGTCAAATTCAATGACTTTCCGTCTAGGCTCTTTCTTTTATTTAAGTTTTAGACAAAAGCCGGCCAAATTCGTACAATAAAAGAATTTTTCAAACCTCTAACATCCATTATTTTAGATAAGACATTGACATGTGTATTATACTTTGCAAAATAGTTATTTAATACCGCTTGCCAAGTTTAATGGCCTTTTCCTATCTTATTATTCTTCGGTTCATATTCTGAGAACAAAAAATAGGGATAAGAAAAATATTTCCTTAATACAAAAATGTATAGTTATTGATGAAGAACTTCTGCATAATAAAAATCTAGCTTTAAGATAAATAGAAATAAGGGATATACAGATATGAGGTCAGTTGAATTATCAATCGCAAGCGAAGCTGTCGGTACCCTTCTAGTAATATCTATAATACAGTAATATACATGTGTTATTTATCTCCTGGCTGGCGAAAATACTACAGCTGAACCCTACACTATGGTGCCGTCTGTATGCACTAAATTATGCCAGACAACGGGTAATGTATTGCCATATGTATTCCATTCCTCCCGCCAAAAGCCACGAGAAAGCAGGAGGCAAATCGTCTTAGATCGCCGATACTAGGCACTAGCTTCCCGCGTAGGGACGGGCCTAAGCTTTTAAGCGAAAATTGAAAGGTACTGCACCCCGGCCACGAACTAGCGCTAGGCGAGTCAAAGGAGAAAGACGACGGTGACCTGATAATTATAGTCAACCTGTCGGAAGGTAATCAAAGTACACATGACACGTTGCAGTTCAGACTAAAAAAAAAAGCAAAAAAAAAAAACGGCCGCGGAAATCATGAAGCAAGGATTCGTCGACATAGCTTTGGTCCAATACCATTTCCGGACAAGTCATGGAATTACAATTTGTTCTATTCGCCATCGATAAACTGGAACAGAGCCGCCACACACTGGCCGATCTGGCTGTTCTAGCTTAATATTAAGCAAATTTTAAGCCGTTACAATTACTATAACTTTTGTTTTCTACCGATAGTCAAATAATTATTTTCAAATAAACCATAACCGACACGTTCGATTAACTAGACTAGACTAACTAACCCTGAAAGCTAACATGGTAGGCAAAACTTTTCTATATTTGAATGATGCACTTGTTTATATATTTGCGTTATTTTTTTTTTTTTAGTTTCAACTGTTTCTCCATTTTCTTAAATTTTAAGGTATATAGTAAAACAAACAAAAAATATGGTAACCTGTGAGCCATTGACAATCTATTACACATAGTTGGATTCGTTAATTTCAATGTATGTTACACGTTGGTTATAAGCTACTTATAAAAAAGTGGATAGTAAAATGCTCAGAAATGAACATAGTCGATTAGCAAAAAGCAGATAGATTTAGGGTTGAATTGATATTATTGCTTTATATGCCAATGCAACACTATTAGTGGGAATTCGGATTAACGGATTTTTAAAAACTTTATTTTGTCTGCAGACATAATAGAAGTAAACTAAACTAAAAAAAGTTATCATAGATTTTGCGCTGTATGTCTGTTTGATACCACTAACATTTTGAGATTTAAGAATTGGTAATTATAGTAATGTTAAAATACATCGCAGTAATTCACAAATTGCATTTGAATTTTAATAGTTTAACCAACAAGTTAATTAGAGGCACATCAAAATTCAAAAACAAACTAAAAACTTATCTTACCACTCACACATAAACCATTTATATAACAATTGATAAAAATATATAATACACACACTTATTTCCTCTTTAAAAACATAGCGAGGAAAAAAAAAGAAAATGTTATTTTTCTTTAAATATGTCTATTAAAATTTTACAATTTTTTTTGTACAAGATTTAATATATCGCTGAGTCAATGCCCACAGACCTCTGCGGCAGAGATTTAAGAAAGAATGACAATTACTTTCGTTGTGGACAGCCAGATTATCGTGTTGCACAGTGCAAAGTCGAAGGCGAGGTGAAACAGGAGAGTAATGCTAATGCTGTTCACTTTGAGAGCAAAGCCACAAAGCCAAAAAGCGAATTTACATTTCAGACATTGTCCTATAACTTTTAGTTCAATGTAGGAAGCTGTAAATTCACAAATTATTAAAGCATGCCGTCGTTCTATTCATGACTCATCGACACTAGTATATATATATGATCGATGCGAATAATTTTTATTAAGTTTGGCAGCAAATTCCTTACTGGAAAGAAGAAACGCTTGGCGGAAATAGGGGAGTCAGGTGTTGACGTTGGAAGCATAATCTTACAAGTCAAAATAGACAATATACAGATGAGGGTTGAGTTTCACGCACGGAGGAAGACATGGGCTTCACAACGATTTTGCTTTTAACTATTTTAGACAAAGTTGACATGAAAGTTACCAAAGAAGAGTTATGATATGGAATTTCAACAAAAGTTTAAGGGCATGTGCGCTAAACAAATGACAGTTCTTAGATCTCGTTGATATTTTTCATTTAAAATAATCAATCATCAACTGAAGTACCAAATATTACATATCAGTGTACAGGTTAAAGGCTACATAATCCAAAGTGAAACCATCGCTCCAGGTCAAGAAATGATACAAGCTCTGAAAAAACTCCCAAACCACGTGACCGGATTCCAAAATTCCTACTTCATTCACTGATAGATACGCTTCCATTGTCAGGCATTTGTCAGATTTGCTGTGACATAATTTGAGGAGAAACACGATTCGAGGTGTTGGCTGTCTTTGGAGCTCCAGGCAAGTGGTATGTTTATGTCATGGGTATTAACTTCACAATCGTAACGAACTGCCACGCGCTTACATTGATTAAGAAGGAAGTTCCCCTTCGCGTTAATCGTTGACATTTGTTCTTGCAGGACTTCAACGATAAAATTGGGCATGGTTTAGGTACTAAACGGAAATATGCTGATGCTTTGGATCGAGTCTCGTGTTTTTTTATGAGACTATATAACCCACCCTTTAAATGAAGATCAATCTAATGATGAATAGACAGAAGCAGTTCGGAGACTTGTAGACGTATATCAAAAGTTGCAATGGAAAATGAAATAATTCAAAGCGCAATCAAGAACAGTTCTCAGCCAGGAACATACAAGATTCAAGAAAAGACAAGTGCAATAATCGAGTCTTGCATAAGATGCATAATCGTAAATGCGAAATCGGGTAAAAATAAGTCCACGAAAAAGAAAGCGCCTTTCATGCTTTTAACAGGAGGTGATATGCGGTTGACCAACTGCATTATAGGACTGACTGATTGATGAACTCGATGTAAGATATTAAATAGTTGCTGTTAAGCATCATGGAAGATATGAGTTTCAGAGGTTCTGTTCGAAATATCAACCGTTTCTAAATTTATGAAGTAGCGATCAAGAGTAGTAGATTACAGAGTAGTAAATGACAATCCAAACAAAACTAGGGTGGCCAGGCTTGGTAGGAACTAAAACGTATAGATTAAAACTGATCTTCTAAAAGGGTAGGTCGAAGTTTGTATACGCTTGCAGATTTCAATTCGAATATTGAGAATTAATTCAAAATAAATTATATATTATATTTTTTTGTTCCTATTGTTCCTATGACAGCTATATGATATAGTCGTCCCGTGACGACATATATACGAGTGAGAGTATATAGAAGACTAACTGCAAAGTTTCAGGACAGAACAGACATGGCTAGATTGACTCGGCTATTGATGCTGATCAAGAATATATATACTTTATAGGGTCGGAAATGTCTCCTTCACTGTGCAGCAAACTTCTGACTGAAATTATAATAATAATTATAATTATATATAATTATAATAATAATACCCTGCAAGGGTATAATAAAAAACATAGAAAAGCTATAGTCAAATGTGAAGCAAGTGACAAATCGCGTAGTTAAATTTAACAACATTTATCTCTTTATGGATTTGCCATCATTTTGTCCTTCACCTGCATTTAGAAATGTTTAAATAGTTAAATTTGTTCTTATTCTCTTCTTGCCAAAAGTTTTTTACCCAATTTTTCTTAAATTATAAAATTGCAAAAAAAAAAAAAAAAACTTGATTTGCGTGCAATAGGATCATCGTGGTGCATACAATTTTTAATATATAAAAAACCAAAATATAAAACAAAAATAAAAAACAAAAATATAAAAAAAAATAAATATAAAAAAAATATAAATATAAAAAAAAAAAAATATAAAAAAAAATTAAATATAAAACAAATTTTTAAAAATTGAGTAACGTTTTAAAACTGAATTGTGGGGCTTTATTTGGCGAAACTCTTTTCATTCGAGTAAGTTTTCTTTCTTCTTCTTACTTAGTACTTGTACAAAAAAAAACAAAAAAAGATACTACAATTATAAATATTGAGATCTCTAAAAGAGAATGTTCATACTGATGAGACATCGAAATTTCTAACAATGTTCATGCTTTTAAAGTTAAAATTAGGTAAATAATACAATAAATAATACATATAAAATAAATATAAATAATACATATAATAAATAATACAATAAATAATACATATCTTTGGCGGAAGCAATCACAATGTTAATGATTGGACAAATGCAAAGACTTGTAACAAAACATGATACTTCCCAAACATCCGTGAGATAAAAGAATAAAAAGGGAAGCTAACTTAGAAACGCTAAAGTAGGGTGTAGCTGCTGAAGTAACCCGTAGTAACCCTTATCATTCATTTCCTATGAAACTATCTAAATTGGAAATGTATTAGAAAAAAAATGTGATCGACAAGCAAAAAAAGTTCTCTGTTGTATACCTAGTATAGAGCCGCGCTGCGCGGCCATTGAATGGCAAAGAAATTTTATATCTAAAGCTAATGCCGTTGATATGTTTTACAATGACATAAATCTTTGGAATGTGTTCCATTATCGGTCAATCTCGTATAAGGCTAGATTGTATGTCATTTGCCATTGGTGGGACTTATTTATTTATTGGCATCATCATTCAGTGAATCGTATATTAGACGTAAAGTGAGCTGCGGTAATTTGTAATGACTTGTTATAAAATTTTAGACTATCTGTTTCCTAAAATAAGAATTAGAAAAAATTCTTTTTGTGTGAACAAGTACACGTTTCCCTTAACTAATTTAAATATTGGTAAATCAAAAAAAAAATATTAAACATGAGCTGACATTTCCTAGACTGGACTATCTTAATACAACTTTGGTAAACTTCTCATTAATACCTAACAGAATGGCAATAACGCCAATCTAATACCCGCTATGTGGAAAACGGTAGAGATGGACTTGTTGAAGACTCTGAGGTCACTGAATAGGCTAACTATTGCTGTTACTGAGGGTGGTTTCAAGGAACTAGATAAAAATGCTTATAGAATTGTATACTTATTACAAAAAATTATTATACAAATTATCTACGTGGTTAGGTTAATGGAGTATATACTTACAACATCGATGAGCTGCGACAGTTTTAATTTTATGCAAACTTTAAGAACATCCGTAGTATTGACAACTGGGCGAACCAATTTATTATAGTTGCTTAAAAGGTCATCATATAATCGTTTTGCATCTGGGTTCCCAGCCACTGCTCCATGTACCATCAGGGCTGATAAGATCCAAGCCCTTAAAGTTTCGCCTGAAGACGGCTTTCTTACAAATAATCGTATAATCTCAATTATTAACTTCATTACGATTTTATTTATAAGGGAACATGAGTTAATTAGAATGATACAGTACGTATATTTCTGGAAAAAAAAAAGTAGTTTAGTATTGACAATATGCAAAAACACTGCGCACCTCGGCAAACCGAAGTATGTACACCTTTCAATATACAGCTGATTGATCCGCTTTAATATCTAAATGACATAATTGATCGATTCTGAACAAATGCAACACCTCGTGCAACTTTGTAGTAATTAATATATTGTGACCTAATGCTAGTGTTAATCACTTCACTTTATTAATTATTTTATTCTATTCTTCATTGTTCAAAGTACTGTTTTATAATTTTGCCTCTTCTTGTCTGTTCTTTACTTTTACACGTCTTATCTTATTCAGCTCTTCTTAAACAGTGATCTCTCGCAGGCAGCTTCTCTTCAACCCCTTTTCCCCAGAAAGGCCCTTCCTCGAGAGAGTAACATGCGCTCGCGAGAGAGCGCCCATAGTCTACTTATATTAATTGGTCTGTTACAAATCGGCCGTCCTGAAATTGAGATAGCCCTCTATCTCTGTCTTGGTATTAACTAACTTATGTAATTAAAATTTCTTATAATATTTTACAATTTTTAAGTTTTGTTTTCTTTGCTTACTATCTATCACTTATAAACTTTATATTCTATTTATGTTTTTATCCAATGTCTTATATTATTTACTCTCCAAACACCTTGATATGGACTGCGAGACAACTGAAACCCCTTAATATCTTTAAGCAAATATCTGTCATTTTTCAAAACCTTTTCAATTACATAAGGAACTTTATTTTTTGGAATGAGTTTTCTCGACGCTCCCAAAGTGCTATCATAATTCGTCACCATAACATAATCTCCTTCCTTATAATCCGACGCAATCTTTTTTACATTGTAGTATTTTTCATTCTTCATTTGAGCCTTTCTTTGTACCTCTTCTGCATTTTTTATAAGATCTTCTACATTTTTAATAACAATTTCTACCTCTTCTTCGTCTGCCAATCTCTCCTTTAGCTCATCACAGACATTTCCTCTTTGTGTTACTCCGAATAATGTTTCACTAGGGCGCTGCTTAATACTGATTTAAATTGTATTATTCATAGAAAACTCGACTTAACAATAACCTTAACCCAATGTACTCCCCTTTCGCCCGTGGCGGTCCCGTCTCTATTTTTATGTGTTTAACATTACTGATTACCATAAATTGTGCAAACTCACCAGACGTACAACAACTCCCCCGATCTGATATTATACACTTGTCTCTACTATAAGCTCGAAAATAATCTGTCAACGCACCTATCGTTGTAAATGCATCATCGTTGTAAATGCATCTACAACCACAAATATATGTTTCTTCGATCTGCTACTATCTACCAGTCCATAATGATCTATATGAATAATCTCAAATTGCTTGTTGCCTTTTGGTATACTATGCAAAAGTCCATCTCTACCTACTTTCGGAGAATACGCTATGCATTTTAAACAATTTTGAATGTGCTCTACGACTTTATCCTTCATATTTGGAAACCAGTAGCTTTTCCCAATAACATCTAACATTTTATCCCTCCCAATGTGACCCATTTCGTCATGATATTTGTATAACACATGTTCCTACATTCGATTCGGTACATAAAATAATGATCTGTTATCGTTACTCTACTTATAAATCACGACATTTCTCATTTCATATAGCTTATGCTCGCTCCTTTCTAACATTTTCCTAATTTCCTGAACTTTTGACTGACAAATTACCAAATTTGTTTCGAATGTATTTCACTCTACTATCATAATGTTGTTGTATCTACTTAATGCATCTACGTGTTGCATTTGTCTACCTGCTCTGTGCTTTAATTCATAATCGAATTCCTGCAACTCTGGAGCCCACCGTGCTCTTCTTGAATTCAACTCGATTTTATTGAGTCAAATCCTAAAGCGCTTGCACAGTGAAGTTCGATATCATCTCTGTAATCATATATCGCTAAAACTGGCGCTTCCATTATTTTCGCCTTAAAAAGCGAAAAACAACTCAACTCTTCTTCTTCAAACTTAAACATCCTATCCTTTTTTAATAAATCATACAACGGTTTAGCTAATATCGAAAAATCCTTAATGAAACGTCGAAAATACGTACAATGACCTAAAAAACTTTGAACTGCCTGAACTTTGCCTGGAATCGGAAAATTTTGTATAGCTTCTAGACCCTTACTATCAGCCTTAATCCCATCTTTCGAAATCAGAAAACCTAAATACTTGACCTTGTCCTGTAAAAGTTTGTATTTGTCCATTCTCAATTCTAACTTGTTTTTTACTAGCCTCCTAAATACTTCTACTAGCACTTCTAAATGCTCTTCTAAACTCTTGCTTGCAACTAAAATATCGTCTATATATATGATTACCTTCTTTTCCCTTATCAAGTCCGAAAATATGGCATTTTCAAATCTCTGGAATACCTGTGGGGCTGTTTTAAGACCCATAGGCATTTGCAAAAACTCAAATTGTCCCAACAGGGTGGTAAAAGACGTATATTTTACTGACTTTTCTTTATCAAATGCGTGAAAATAGCCATTCTTCAGTTCCAATTTCGTAAACACCGATTTGCCCATTAAATTATCTAAAAGATCATCAATTAATAGTAGCTGATAATTATCTTTCGCCATGATTTTGTTCAACCTTCTAAAATCGATACAAAATCTTAGTTCCCCCAACTTCTTCTTCACTAATACAATAGGATAAGCATACTCCGACTTACTAGGTTGAATAATCCCATCTCTAGTGTATTCCTCTAACATTTTTAACAATGCTTCCTTTTCACTGTATGACAGTCTTCTTGGCGCGCAGCTAAATGGTTTTGAGCTTTCCAACACTATGCTCATTTCACATTTAATTTTCGGAACTTCCGGTCGCTTCACTTGAACATAATGTGCTTTTAACAATTTGACAAACTTTTCACGATCCTTATAATTTACTTGCTCACCAATATTATACAGTTGTTCTTCCTCACAGTCTTCTAAAATGTTTATCTCCATCATCTGCTTATCAAAACTCTTTCTTCTTTCCCTAAGCTTTTTGTACCTAAAATGTTTTCAAATTAAATCGTACCTAATTTTTTTCACCAAAGACCGTACCTAAACTCCATGTCTAAACCTGTACCTAAACTTTTTCCATTTAAACTTGTTCCTAAACTTTTTCCATCCAAACCTGTACCTAAACTTTTGCCATCTAAACCTGTACCTAAACTTTTTCCATCTAAACCTGTACCTGAACTTTTGCCATCTAAATTACTTCTAAACATTTGCAATCCGATTCTCTATCCAATTCAAAAGTCCATTAGTATTATCATTCAATAAACTAACATTTGATTCATTGCCACTTTGGGAATCAGTTCTTCTCACCGTAATCATATTTAACGTTTCAAAATTAATTTTCAAGTTAACTCGGCTTTCGACTCGTAGCCACCAAACACAAGAAGTAAGTGGTCCACCAGCTCACTCGTCGTTTCTCCGAACCGGGTTGCATCCGCATGCAACCACTGCAAAGCGCTGCCTTTCAATTTTCCAATCAGCAACACTCTGCTTGGGTGCCCGATAGCTTGTATAACGAACGGAAATATTCTCCGAAAAATCAATTAGGATTTCCTGCCTTCCGAACGCCTGCTTGTTCGAACATGTCGCCGTTATTCTCAGTGGCCTCAATTCTGGCGCCGCTCGGTCGCGCGACGGCATTTCTCGAATCAAAGCTGTCGATCTGCTGTTGAAGAATTCCGAGAACCTTCCTAGCCTTCTCGATTTCTTGGTGTAACTCGTCCATAGTTTCCATGCCTAGAGCCAGTTCCGTTCGATTTTGCTGCACACGCTGCTCCAACAATGCCACTTCCGCATCTGCATCCATTATTTCCTGCTCCTCCTGGCTTATTACTGGAGCACTGCCGCATCTTTCAGGTGGAACCGCAAATAGCCGGGAGTACAGATCGGCTTTTGATCCCTTCGTAGATAAGTTCAGACACTCTAACCACTTTTTGAGCTGAGTCACAGTCACTTCTTTTTTGCCTAAATCCATTTTTTTTTACGTTTATACACAACAGCAAAAATTTTTTCCCGCTCCCACTTCTGAGATTGTGACCGAATGCTAGTGTTAATCACTTCACTTTTTGAATTTATAAATTATTTTATTCTATTCTTCATTGTTCAGAATACTGTTTTATACTTTTGTCTCTTCTTGTCTGTTCTTTACTTTTACACGTCTTATTTTATTCAGCTCTTCTTAAACAGTGATCTCTCGCAGGCAGCTTCTCTTCAACCCCTTTTTCCCAGAGGCCCTTCCTTGAGAGAGTAACATGCTCTCTCGAGAGAGCTCACCTCAACGAATAGTGTGCCCATAGTCTACTTTTATTAATTGGCCTGTTACAATATGTATCGCGAAAAATATACTCCTATATGAAATACAATTAAGACAATTTTTAATAGTAGTCAACTGTGATTGGAGCTTATTTCAAATTGTACCAAAGTAATTGACAGTACCGACCTATGCTTATGAAATCGAAAGCTGTGTATTCAAATATGTAATGATTAAGTGATATATAATAAGAAGTGTCTCAAACAGTATATCAATATGAAAAAATAACAAGTTATAATAATATATTTTTAAAGTTTTTGACATCACTAGAATTGTCAACTTGATATTTACATTTTTAAGCAGCCTACAAAATACTCAATTGTCATTTCTTTTTTCATTTTCCAAGACGGCATTTATATTGCTGTCATAGAGATTGTGTGTAGGCTTCGAATGAACTATCTGCCTATTGATCGCGCCTGAGAGTTGTGTATGTAAAAAGCTAAAGACAATTACGTTTTTTATGAATGATACTTAAAGGTATTAATGGGAAATAATGTGTGGAGACTATGGAGACTGTTGGTTATTGCTTTAAACGGAAGTGGGACAGTTGCCCAATTCGACTTTAGCAGAATATGAATTTGGGCTTGACCTGGAAATTTATTCATTGACATACGTATACAAGTTAACAAATTAGTTCCCTTAATCGCTGCATGTGGCGTAATCGGGTAAACAACTCGAGTTTAATCAACTACCAACTTAGGCAACTTCTTGATAAGCATTCCCAAAAAAAGGACTTGTACCTAGTGGAACGACCACCCCGTTATCGCCATGATCCCCTTAGTACCCTTTCGAACGGAACGTTATAGAGGTAAAGAGGAGGCCCCCAGTAGACTCACACTAGATATAATTCGCCGTAGAATGGGACAAAAAGGAATCTGTCAAATCTTTAAATGTAAAAATATTTTTAAGCAATCTTAAGAAAAGGGAATTATTATGTGAAAGCAACGACAATTTTTAACATTAATAATAATACAAAATTTAAATAATTAAGTAATTATCTAAAATTTAACTTTTCTTTTAATTTCTGGGTAACTAAAATCAATACCAAAATCTTGTTATTATTATAATATCATATATTATATATAATTATTTTAATATTATATATTATAATGACAGAACAAGACTTACTCGTCAGACTCTTAAATCTCACAGGACCTACATTAGCAAATTAACAAAAGAACCGCACGTTGGTAAATAAAATACTTTATCCTAATAAAGGCTTTTTAAAATATGAAGATCAAGAAATCAATCTTAGTGAGCTAGATAAGTTAAACTTTCGGGAAACAAAACTGAATTTTCATCATGGAAAAAAGTGTCGACAGGGTGTCAACATTTACGAAAACAAAATTGGTTCACAAAAATATTACGAAATCCATTTGGCAATCCGTAAGCAGATTCAGTGCTAGAGTCGTACAATACTCCTTTAGACTTTAGCCAGGAATTAAAAAATGCCTAACAGCCCATTTCTTTTTCCTTTTAATGGATGTTAATGCATTACGGTCAGTACACTAAAGTGGCCTGTATGAAACCAGGCACGTGCCTGTTGGGTTAAGTGTTAGTAGGAACGATAGGATATATAGAAAAGAGTTCGAGGAAATTAACTACTGATGTGATACCAGATTGCTTGCCTGCGTGTACTAAGTGGGTTAGAATTAAAGTTTTTAGTTAGAGATTAAAGTGTACTAATCGTTATAATTTGCACACAATATTCTAAAAGGTTCATGGAATTCAAAGGAGGTTCTACAGTGGTGCAACACTTAAGGTATGTAGGATCTAGTACTTCTATTTGATTAGTGGAAATTAAGCTGACTCAACAAGTCATCACTTTCCACGTCACCATGAATGAGGTTAAAGATAAAGGGCATGCGAAGCATATTTCACGGTTGACTTACAATGGTAAGTTAATTAGGAGGAGTCTATTAGAGTACGAAGGTAATCATCGGTTTGCATCCCAATTTAAACCGAGAAAGTTCTTTTGCACCTTTTCGATGCGTTCGACGCCGTACTGAAGGCTCCAAACGCAGCATCCATTATCTAAGATAGGACGAACTAAAGAAATATATAAGTATTTAGCTGCCTAACTGACAATTTAGCAAGAAAAACCCGAAAAAAAACCTCCCGTGGGAAAGCCTCCATGACATTAATATCAACGACATCTGGAATTCTTATGGGTCTTGGTTTCTTGGGCTGTACCCTCTTCCAACCAATAGACTTTAAAACTTGATCCACTCCTTTGGTTTTCCATTCTGGAAGGTCAGAGGAATCACAGAGTTTGGAATTACAGAGTTCTTCAGCTGAGCTCGCTTGGAAGCTGCGCTGCGGAGTTCAACCGCAATGTCAATTGACGGAGGAGAGGTAGCCCATCGAAAATGAACATTAAAGTCTCTAAGATTTCCTGGTTGTGTTTCATTGTGTCCTCGTTGGTTAAGCATCGAGTTAGAGTTGCCTCCTCTTTGTTAGAGGGGCCAGCTGTGGGTGGCTTCTGCATAGCAGAAACCACCAAGCCAAAGCTGGGTATCCGGCTTCGCGCGATGAATACTTTGGTTTTGTTGGAAATACAAATTTTTGAACAATTTTCCGAAAAGAAACTTAGGACTTTTTCCCGAGCGAATGGACAAAAATTTCCCAGAAAAATATTTGTAGTTTCAGTTTCGAATTTTGAACAACGAAAATTTTTCGGAGTTAGACCTGAAGAGTGGTATCCACCAAATACCACTGAAAGACACAACAATACAGAAAACTGTATTTGCTGTAAATATGGAAAAATAAGAATTTACTAGACTCCCATTTAACCTAAATATTTATTCATCAATTTTACATAGAGCTTTAGACTATATATTGAGAGTACAGGCCGTCAGCCGATAAGGTACACAGGGGATAAAACGGATGACCGAGTCATCTGCCGTAACTGTGTGCATAATCTGTAGTGCGACTATACTCTCCAAGTGAGGGCCGCTGGAAGCAGGTCCTCGGTTAAGTCTCGACCGGGATGCTGACCAATTGTAGTCGTGCGGACCTGGGCTGTCTTTAAATGGCTCGCCCTCAAGTCAGGTGTGTTACGCGACCTGCGCCCACTGACTTCCAGGCTCGCAGATGAGGAGCTAATCCAGCTGTGTCTGTACGGAGCCAGGGACGGGAAACCCTGGGTCGTAAGATGCCTTGCCACAGCTTAGGGGTGAAGCTGCTTTCGACTAGTCTTTAATGCCCCACATCCCCTCGGGCCCGCTTCGCCTGCCATGTCGAGCAAATCGGGCGAATATGAATGAAAAACGGAAACACAACGCCGAGCTTCGGAACTCCCGCGAGAGGATAAGCCCGAACACTGTAAAAGATGGACAAAGGGGAGATGCTGAGGCCGAGATCGGTCGCGGCATCTCATTTAATATCGGAGTCCGACGAAGAAGAGTCGCATTCCGAGGGGAGAGCAAGTAGCACTCCCCAATCAAACCACACAGAAATGGCAAAAATGTCACAGCATCCGAGGCGAGCGAGGGTCAACAGAGCCCGCTTTATTCTCGGCAAGATAGCCACGAATGAGGCTGAAGGCAAGACCGACCCTCGGGACGCCAAAGATAAAGCCAAATTCCATGCGGAGATCGCGGAATATAATATAGCCTATTGGCGTTTCAGCCATCAAAGGCAAAGCGCAATCGGTCACAGGAAATGAGCGAGAGCGCACCCAAGAGGGCGAAGGGCCCACATGGCAAGCCACGAGTGACTAACTTGGTCAGCCAGGCAAAGAACTTTATCGCGGTTGCCAGTGATAGTCTGGCTATGGCTCTGGTGGATGACCACCACAACGACGGTCGCCTGCTGTTGGAGAAGTGGGAGCAGATAGTGGCCAAATTATCCGACATGGTAACTGACAGGTTGGTTAAATTGCCGACCGGTCCCATCCCCTCCTTCGACTCCTCAGATGTGGTCAGGGGGCACCGAGTGATCAGGTGTGACGACGGGTTCTCTAGGAGCTTCCTGGCGGAATGTGTGGCTAAGATTAGTGACACATGGGCTGGCTAGTCCACGCCAGGGATATCCCATCTGGTTACCGAAGGGGCAAACCGTCCACCCCAGGGTTATAGCCTGTCTGATGACCCAAGACCCGGAAGTCCATACGGAGGATTGGACCATCCTCAGATGGAACAGATGGAAGAACGAGATGAAGGTGAGCCAACCTTTCCTCCTGCTGATCAACCACCGAGGCCGAGCCGGTTGAGATACTACAAACTGTTGGACAACATGGTCATCGGCGACAAACGGCGCAGGCTTCAGCAAATCTCACGATCCTTCTAAAATCCCTAGCAATCAAATCCCTAGCTGCCGTAAAAACAAACTTACTAATGGCAGAATGCAAGAAGGCCCTTAATAGACTTGCCAAGAAAAATGAGGTACAAGTAACCTGGGAACCGGGACACAACGAGATCCCAGGGAACTGAAATCAGACGAACTAGCCTGTGCAGGTTCGGGCTAAATACGGACATTGAAATACCGATCTCCCTAAACGCGATCCAGACAAGGATCCATGACCATTTCAAACAGACGGCCAATAAGGAATGGTCAAGAATGAGCGAGCACAGAAGGTAAAATGAATGTTGACCGAGATACGACAAAAAACGAACTAGTGAACTGCTATCCAACATAGGATATTGGGCGATTGGATCGCACGCAATGAAAATGGGACTGCCACACAACCCAATCTGTAGAAGCTGCAAGCAATTTACAGAGCAAAGAACACCGGAACATCTGCTCTGCTTCTGTCCAGCGCCAAATCACACCAGACTTCGCCAATTTGGTACATACCATCTGGAGTCGCTGGGAATTATAGGAAAGCTGAACGTAACGGGAATCCTAGGCATCCTACTGACTCAAGATGGTACTGATAGTGATAAAAAAAGGCAAGTAGTCAACTGTGGGTGCGGACCAAAAAGCTCTAATTGGAGGCTCTAGCATAGGGCCTCACGACTTAAAACTTCCTACCTTTAGAGAACATACAGAAAAAATGTCTACGTATACGGAGATGACATCATAGCTTCATCTAAAATAAAATACAAAAAAAAAAAAGACAAGAAGGGAAGCTAATTTCTTAACTACCCTTGCAGATTGGAATTCGATCATTAAAAATTAACACAATATGAATTATAAACATTAATGTTAAAAATCAAGGAAGTAATCCGTACTTTCATTACAGTCAGCTATACTTATTATATTTGTCATTTTCCTCTATATTCAATGATAGTTTCAACGGCAGCTTTATGATATAGTAGTCAAATTTTCATAAAATTAAATTCGAAATTCTAGAATAAAACAAAATGGCATATTTAAATGACAATATTTATCAAATTTGATGAAAATCCGTTAAAAACTGGAAAAGGTATAATCTTTAATTGTATTTATAGTAGTCCATTGTTCATAAAATTAAATCCGAAATTCTAGAATAATACAAATTGACTATTTCTCAAATGATTAAAATATGTTAAAATCTGGAAAAGTTGTAACTTATATTATACAAATTTTCCGATCGTTCCTATGGCAGCTACATGATCCGTCCGATTCGACTTAAATATTTACGAATGAGAGTATATAGAAACCTAATTGCAGATTTACATTTAGATGGCTTTAAAAGGGGCTAGCTTGCGTACAAGCGGAAAGACGGACGAACGGACCGTTGGCCGTGGCTGGATCAACTCGCCCGCTGATGCAGATCAGTAATATATACACTATGGAATTGGAAATGGCTCCTTTACTGCGATGCAAACTTCTAACTAAAATTATAATACCATACAAGGGTATAATAATATCGGAACTGAATATGGTAAGTATCAAATGGATACTACATTTCTCCACAATTATTTTCATTTTAATACGGATTAGTAAGAATTTGCCAAGAGTCCTATAATGAACTTAAATATCTTAAATATATCTATACGGTATCAAATGAGTTTTTTTTGTCTAAGTCCAAAAGCGACCATATAAAATAAGTATAATCCGGAACCAAGAGTTGAGACTATTTAGCCCCTTCCGTCTGTCTATCCCTCAATCTATAATTTCATATTTCTCAGTTTTAAGGCTATTTGAAGAAACAAAAACAAACATCAAAAAAACACAATTTAAAAAAAAATATTAAGGATTTGAATTCAAATTACAAAGATGACAACATCGTGTCGGGCTCAAATCTTGATCAGAGATTGTAAACTTGCGAATTAGAAATGTAGCTTTCAATAATTTTTTATATACACCAAAGAAAATTGTTTTTAAGATATATGTATGGTTGGATATCAGTCGATTATATGTATATATGTACATATGTCTATAGTTTTAAATTAATATCATGCAATGATATATCATCATATGATAACTAGTATGTAAAACCTGGGTTTAACTTTAGAAATATGCGACTAGTAAGCTACATATATGATGCATCAATAAGTAAACATTTTTGTAGTCTGTTTACATTAGGGTCATTCATTTCCGAACGCCGAAGTTTGTATACCCAGATTTCAATTTGAACACTAGAAATTAAATTAAATCACATTCAGCTTTTCATATAAATTTACATTTTGCATTTCCCTGTATATGTATCGATCGTTTGTATATCAGCAATATGATATAGTAGTCCGATTTTCATAAAATTTTTTGATGAAAACCTCTTGGAAATTGAAAAAGTTAAAATTTTGTTTCTAAAGCGAGCGTTACTATGACATATATACGAGTGAGAGTATACAGAAGCTAACTGCAAAGTTTCATTCTGATAGCTACAAAACTGAGAGACTAGTTTGGGTAGGAAAGGACAGACGGACATACATGGCTAGATCGACTCGTCTGTTGATTCTGATAAAGAATATATACATATACGGAGATGACATCATAGCTTCATCTAAAATAAAATACAAAAAAAAAGACAAGAAGGGAAGCTAATTTCTTAACTACCCTTGCAGATTGGAATTCGATCATTAATAATTGACACAATTTAAATTATAAACATTATTGTTAAAAATCAAGGAAGTAATTCGTACTTTCATTACAGTCAGCTATACTTGTTATATCTACAGTTGTTCAGTTACAATTTTAAATTCAAAGTTTGGCATATTCTTCTATATTTAATGATAGTTTCTATAGCAACTATATGATGCAGAAGTCTTATTTTCATAAAAATAAAGCCGAAATTCAAGAATAATACAAAATGGCTATATCTTAAATTTGATGGAAATCTGTTGAAAACTAAAAAATGTTATAATTTTGTTCTAAAAATTTTCTGTTCGTTCCTGTGGAAGTTTATGATATAGTCTTTTGATCTGGCCCGTTCCGACATATATACGAGTAAAAGTATATAAAAACTAACTGCAAAGTTTAATTTAGATAGCTTCAAAACTGAGAGACTAGTTTGCGTAGAAACGTGCAGCCGAACATGGTTAGATCGACTCGGATGTTGGTGCTTATCAAGAATATATACATATATTCTAAATGGTCGGAGATGACTTCTTCACTGCATTGCAAACTTCTGACTGAAATTTTAATACCCTCCAAGGATATTAAAAAAGCAAAACCTTCAACCGTTCTCCTAAAAGGCAAAAAAGACCGTATATCAAAGACCAAGTCAGGCAGAACTGCTATAATTTTTTTTTCTAGAGAATTTAACGCGTCATAAAAGAATCTTAAAAAATACTCTAGTCTAAATGGATGCAACTCTTGCATACACAGATTTCGGAAAGGATTTCCAATTGTCTACAGACGCCACCAGCTTTGCAATAGACGCAGGATTGCAACAAAATCAATGACCAACAAAATTAATTTCCCGTCAACAATCGGATAGAATTATGCTACAAACGAAATTGAGATGCTAGCAATCGTTTGGAAAGTTACGGATCCGTTTATCCGATAGTAGTAATTTACACCGACTATCAGCGCTGAGTTTTTCAAATAGCATAAATAACCATAACGCAAAACTAAAGCGCTGGAGAGACCTCATTGGTGAATAAAACCACGAGGTCAGTAGGGGTTAGGAATGGGTAATGCAGTAGCAAACGCGTTATTGCGGGCCCCTGCAGAAATCAATAAGTTCGTCAGGAACAGTTCATAGCGACACAAACTCGTCACACAATCTCATATTTTAAGTTGATGTTCATAAAAAAAATCATACGCTGAAGAAAAACTCATTGCAATTTTGACAAACAAAGGTATCTTAACTTCCGAAGTGGTTATGGGCAAAATAAGAAATATTTACACTACCTATTTAATATCATACAAAATAATATTTACACAAAATTAAGTAGAATACGTAAGTTCAGACCTATAGCAAAACAAAATGATTAAAATAGCATTTAGGAAAAGAAAAAAGAATTAAAAAGTTAACTGCCCCGCGCAAATGCTTATTGCTTTCGGTATACAGAAATGGATAATAAGAGATAACAAACGAGCACTAATCTCGGCTGCAATAATGTTAGAGGACCGAATCCAAATATAAGTATACACCTCGGCCTGTATTCATCGTAATAGAGAGGTTCCATTCAACACTAACCAAAATTATAAGATGTCTTAAAGAAGACAACGGGATCATGACATTTGCAAACCTGATTTATAAGTCAGTTCAAGAATATACTTAATAAATCCGTACACTCAGTAACTAATGACAGACCTATGACATATTTGGCAGTAGCACAATTCCAAGATTAGTAAAAGACATAGAGAAAGCGAGAAAAGAAATCAAACAGAAAATAAAAACAAAACAAATTAATCTACATACCGATTTGCGCTGACTTTAAAAAGTTAATAAAGGGCCATAGAAGCGATAGGTACTGCGTGAAAATGGCTGGCGGCAACACGATTAACACGATATGACCAATTAGAAAACAATAATAAACAATAGAAACCAATAGATTAATTAATACAAAAATTAACTAACTTGCTAATGTTACTAATGCAATGCTAAAAGTTCCTCAAAGCTCAAAAGAAATCCAAATTAGAATTCAATTATCTTTAAGTATAAAATTTAAAGATATAAATAATATAATTAACGCAATAAATTCATTTGTATTTACAACCGTTTCAGTTTTGTGCAGAGAAGGTTTTTTTTACATTCCTTTTGTTCTCATCCCGTTTTTCCCCCGCTTGAGTGTCGTTCGCTTTTGGCTAAGTGGTTCGAAGCTCCCTTCCACGCTCTATTGTTCTCTTGTCTTCTCTTACTATTCCGACACTAGCTCAGCCAGTAATTTCCGTTGTGTCCGCTGCGGTGTCCCAATCTTTGACACCGCTAGAGGTTACGTAAGACCCTAACAGCAGTTTCACCATCAAAAATAATATTTTTTCGAGGTGGAAGTTGGAGGGAGGAAGATGTTCTAGCCTATAGACAAGACAAAACCCAATCCGCAAATGTTAATGTGGAAAAATGTAATCAGATACTAGGGGCTTACGCAGCAAGCTCTCGAAACTGTATTCTTAAAGCTGAAAGCTGCATCCCAGGTAATTGTGCTTACTGAAACCTGGTTGAATCCAGAGATTCTCAGCTTCGAAATCCTTCCGGGTCTGTACACAATTTATAGATTAGACCAGCTTTTCTAGTGAGTAGGTGGATTTTAATTGCCGTTGACTGCTGCATTATTTCGGTGGTGTTGTCTGAAGATTTCACGGATATATAATTTATCTGTGTAAAACTATAATTTCCAGCTAGTTTTATTTATATTTCTTGTTCTTATATTCCTCCATCGTCTGAAGAGCCATCTTATAGGAAACACCTTTTGGCAATTCGGGCCGTTTCCAATAGGCTTTTAGATAGGGACCCGATATTGTTGGTCATCTGATGGTGTGTCAAATGTCCTTCAGACTGCTGTACAGCATGACCTAATAGATGTCTGCTTTGATTTATCCTTGTCTCAAGTTAACCATGTCCATAATTCTTTAAACCGCTTACTTGATCTGAGCTTCGTCTCTGATTCTGTAGGCGTAAACCTTAGTAGAGTTCCTTCATTGACGCAATCTGAAGATCCTTACCATCCAACTTTCATAAGAATTAAACCTAATCGAAAAGTTATCAATTTACGCTGTTTTCGAATAGCTGACTACCAAAAGCTAAGTATTTTAATATCCGAAATTAAATGGTCCGATCTGTACATGTGCTCAGACATGGCAATCGCCGTGGACATTTTAATTATTTGACTCGTTGTAGGGTTCAGTTTGTGCAGAACCCACAACACCCATTTTTATAAAATAAAACCAAAATTCAAGAATAATATAAAATGGCTTTATCTCAAATTTTATAAAATAAATTGAAAGCTGAGAGACTAGTTTCGTAGAAACGGACGGATGTACATGGCTAGATCGATTCGACTGTCGATGCTGATCAAGAATTTACATATATACTTATATGGTCAAAGATGACTCCTCCACTGCGTTGCAAACTTTTGACTAAAACTATAATACCGTGCAAGGGACTAAAAATATCGAAGTTATAATTTTTTTCCCTAAAGTTACCTTGGTAGCTATATTATATTGCAGTCCGATATTTATACAATTACAGCTGACTACCAGAAGCAAAGTACTTTAAAATCTGAATTTAATTGGTTCGATCTGTATATGTGCTCTGACATGGCAACCGCCGTGGACATTTTGTACAGTTCCATGAACTCTTTCTTTTCGTTAAGGTGTTTCGGTAACCTATCCGTTGGTCCGGTGGTCCGAGCCGTGTAGTGTACCCGTGTTCTAGTGTTCTCAGGCTCACGGTGGCTTGCCAACAAATGAGTGTGCCAATATATGTAAGGGTTATATAGATATCGGGAATTTAGAAGGTAATAAATCCCTAAGTCCTTACCCTCCCTACCGTGTCAATGGTACTTAAAATACGGCATTGTCCCTTGGTAGAGTTTCAAATCTCTACCATATATAAAAGCGAGTGTTCGATATAAGTGCTCAACAAATCATTGACTATTTATTCAAAATTCATATTCCTCAATTTCATTTTCATTTATAAGTCAATTTTATGTAACTTTAGTTGTTTCTGCGGTACGTTGACTTTCATTTACAAACTATTAAATCTTAACATAACATCCATTATTCCCAAACTATCCCTAATTCATAAGTTTTAATTATAATTATTAACAAGTAAGTAGATATATTCAACCTATCAAATAAGACATGATTAATATTTATAATTAGATTTATCAAGTGCAGAGTATTGATTTAAATGGGACAGTAGATCGGCATTTTATAGAATTGGAAATAGGTAATTGTTGTTGTTGTTATTTAGTGCTCACGACTTTTCCATTTCTTTCACTCCATTCACGATGGCGTTGAGAGCTGCTGGTCAAAATGTAAATAAACCTATTTTAACTCTTTTACACGAATGCCACACTAATCTCCATCTGCAGAGTATATATACGAGGGCTGCTATATATATTTCTGGCCTAGGCCATACTAAGAGTTCCCTGGCGCCATTTGACTTTTTTATTCGGAAGTTTAACATGTTTTAGCAGACACGTGCTCAGAACGTTTTGACGAACGGTCATAATTTGTGTTGTTTACAGTGACTTGAAAAAATCAATTTGGCAGAAAATGGAATTAACTCGTGAACATTTTCGCGCAATCATTTTTCACTGTTTTCGACGTGGATTAACACAACAAGAGTGCATCGACGAACTTAAATCTTTGTATGGCGATGGAGCACTATCTTATAGCACTGTGAAAAACTGGTATAATGAATTCAATCGTGGCCGACGCTCGCTCGAAGACGAAGGACGTGAAGGTCGTCCAAAAACAGTTGTTGTTCCAGAGAACATTGACGCCGTGCATGAACTGATAATGCAAGATCGTCATGTGACATACCGTGAGATAGAGGCATCCTTGGGCATTTCTTCCACCACCATACATTCGATATTGCATGAACACCTGGCCGTAAAAAAAATTTGTTCGCGTTGGATCCCACACAATTTGACAATCGCTCAAAAAAAGGCTCGTGTGGATTGGTGCAAACAAAAATTTGAATAAATACAGTGACGGTGTTTCAAAAGACGTTTATAAGATCGTCACAGGTGACGAATCATGGATCTATGCTTATGAGCCCGAAACAAAACAGCAATCCACCGTGTGGGTCTTCGAAGACGAGCCAAATCCAACGAAAGTTGTTCGTAAAAGAAGCACTTCGAAGCAAATGGTGGCCTGTTTCTTCGGTAAAACAGGTCATGTGGCGACTGTTCCGCTTGAGCAACGAAAGACGGTCAATTCTGAGTGGTACACCACAATTTTTTGCCTGAAATCTTCGGAGGAATTCGAAAAACGAACAAGAGAAGACGGATTATTCTGCACTATGATAATGCGAGCTCTCACACATCAGCTCAAACCAGCTCCTTTTTGACCGGCCAAAATGTCGAATTGATGGGTCAACCGCCATACAGCCCTGACTTGGCAGCCAATGACTTCTTTTTATTCCCGTACATCAAGAAAAAATGCGTGGTCAACGATTTTCGACGCCAGAAGATGCTGTTGAAGCGTTCAAAAACCATGTTTTTGAGGTGTCTCAATCGGAGTGGACAAAGTGCTTCGACAATTGGTTTGAGCGCATGAAAAAGTGTATAAGTCTTTCTGGAGAATACTTTAGAAAACAATAAAACCATTTTTAATCATAAATTTTCGCATCTTCATTATAAGGCCAGAAATATATATAGCAACCCTCGTACTTATTAATAAATTTCCAAAATATTCAAATATCAAAATCAAAACAAAACAAGAATCATAGCTTTAATAGTTGGTGTACGTGAGGAGATCTTAACGGACGTCACACAGCTTCCACTGCGCTCTAAAATGAGCAGAATTACTAATCTGGTTCTTCGGCCAGATGAGGGTTTTTCCGCCGCCTTGCGGAGATAATAGTCAATGATGAGGCGCTGTTTCCGATCTGCGCAGAATTCTCACATAGCTTGGGTTGTTGGAGAACTACGGCTCTTGTCTTTTGAGTGCGAGGGTGGGTCGAATTGTTACACATTGCACATTGGGATAAAATGCCTATATTTCGGCCATAACAGTAATTTTAAAGCTATAAAGTTTTAACTTTTGCTGCTTATATTATTTGTAAATTTCGAATTTTTTTACACTGCAACCTTGCCTTACTTGCCGCCCACATAATATAGCTGCAGTATATATAAAATTCATATTAATGTTATACTTTTTTCTTCATATTTTTTATCCGCAATTGTTAGAAAATTTTTATATTTTAATATTTTTGCATATTATAACATATCTTAATTAACGAAAACTTAAAAATAAGTACATAAACTTAATATTAATATTAATATTATTAATTAATATAAACGTTCTTCTTCTAAATCTAAATCAAAATATGATATACTTTTAAGCTCGTCTATAACACTAAAAACTAAATAACTAAAAGTGCAATAACTTAACTTGGCAATGAGTGTGATTTTGAACTCTTTTTTGGAGTGATGATAAGTAAGGATCAGAAGAATCCAAAGCTCGGTGAAATACGTCGGTTAAATTGTTTACTCGGCTATTTTTTCTGGCATGCAAAATCCTATCGCGCTTGTAATATTTGTTGCGAGCCTCAGATGCGTTTTCGCCCAAGCAACCAACAAGGAGTACAGATGATTCAATTATTTGTGAACCATTACCTAAAATTTTGTGGACCGTAGCGGCCATTGGATACCACGGATATTTAATTAAATACTAACGAAGCGTTTCTTCACAAAATTTCTTAAACTTATTTAAACAAACGTCATATTCGCATGATAAAAATATTAAAATGATATGTAGTTTGTTTAAAAGCTTCTTATCCACTTCTTCGGGCCGTATTGCCATCGTTGGAATTTCCAGAACCATTCTGATATGTAACCCCATTTCAGACCAAAGCTTTCGCTCAATGTCCTTCTTGCGTACCATCATTATTAATATTCTAGACATTATAATAAAAATAAGCTCACCGGTTCCCACTCTGTTCCCTTTAATTATCTAAGCGATCAGTCGAACTTTACCATGCTTAACGCTGTGTTATAAAAATTAATTTACTCGTTTTAGCGTTCAGTTTGCGCAGTTTTATAGCTTTGTTAACACTAAGCGTATGCCCAATTCTATTCTTCCTCGCTTAATACATCTTCAAAATTTTGATCAGGTCATCGCCGATCTTTTTGCAGAGTTTTTTAAAACAACATATTCTCACTCAACCACTTTAAGTCAGATATATTCTTTTGCTATGCCCAATTCGAACATATTCTTCAGTCCCATCATAAACGAAAGCTCTTTTGTTCTGGATCTTCAACGTCTTAAGCCAGTATATTAACCGGGTCCCGATAAAATACCAGGCTGCATGCTAAGGTCTTGTTCCGAAGCACTGTGTCACCCCTTAAGTTGTTTACCTTATCTCTAGAATCCTCAGATTTTTTTTCTTATTTGGACGGTATCTTTCATTATTCCTATCCACAAAAAAAGCAAATCAATCAATATAGGAGGTCCCTAAGTTATCGGCAAATCCTTAAACTCCTCGTGAATCTAATTACTATTCACTTCCAACATTATGTAGATCCGTAATTTCTCCATGTCACCAGGGCATTATAAGGCGAAGATCAACCACTACTTATCTTTTGGAACTTACCTCATTTATAGTAAAGCTTTCGACTCGTTCTCTTCTTGTAAGGAAACTCGATTCTATAGGTTTCTTGGTGATCTTCTTAACTGCATTTCGAGTTATCTTAGCGACAGGACTCAAAAAGCTCTGTTTAAAAATGGTCTATTTAATATCCTCAGTGTCTCATCTGGGGTCCCAAGGTACCCACTTTGACCCACTGCTATTCACAGTGTTTATCAATGACCTGCCGATGGCTCTGACAAAATTCAGAGTTCTCACGACGTTAAACTTTGCGTGCAGTATAGGGATAGTTCATGCCAGTCAGACTTACAATCAGATCTTAACAACTTTCATGCTAACTCTACATCTAAACAGCTCTAACTGCAAACGGATGAAATTTTCAAGAGTCACTTCCCTGTTTGCCACCTATTTGCACAATGACTGCTGTTTGGAAAGAATAACTCTTGTTGACGATCTGGGTGTCCCCCTGGATCCTAAACTTTCGTTCTCCAAAAATATTTCTTCCATGGCTAACAAAGCCGAGGTGTGCTTGGATTTTTAGTTTAGTTTTTAGATTAATAACAAATCATTATAATGGTAATAATTGGTTTGCATCCCAATTTAAATCGCGTAGAGCGAAAAGTAGAAAGTTCTTTTAAACCGATTCGATGAGTTTACAATGGACGCCGTTTTATGGGATCCAAACGCAGCATCCATATTCTAAGATAGGACGAACAAAGAAAATATATAAGAATTTAGTACCATAACGGTCATTGAATTCCTTCGACCACCGTTTAATAAATCCAAGCACACCCCTGGCTCTAATCACCAAGCGGACGCCCAAATCATCAACTGAATTAATTCTTTCCAAAGATCAGCAGCGTGTAAATTGCAAGCTTGGGAACGACACAAGAGAACGTCATTAGCTGGCGTTTAGAGCCGATTAAGTTTAATAAATTTAAGCAGCACCATGTTTGAACATTTTTAACATCTGTTTGTAAATTCGACTGGCAGGCGACGTCCTAGTTTTGCACGAAAATTTTGACATCATCAAGTTAGTCAAGACTTTGGGCAGGTCATTTATAAATAATGTGAGCAATAAGGAACCCAAATGGCTACGTTGCGGAACGCCAAAATTAACCCTTAGAACATTAGATAAATTATTCTTAAAGAGAACATTTTACGTCCTGCCACTCAGATAACTTAAGATCCAATTAAGAATATCAACTAGAATCACATTGAATCAAGTTTCCTAAAGAGGAGAGAATGGTTCACACAGTAAAATTCTTTACTAAAATCAGTATAGATTGCATCTGTCTGAAAATTATTATGGAAGCCCTTTATAATATAGGAAAAGAGCTTCAAAAGGTTGGTTTTTGTTGACCTTCGCTTAATAAAACCATGGTGACATGGATAAATAAATGATCTACATAGGTGCTGCAAGCAGGGAGTTAATACGTTTTCGAAAAGTTTTTGAATGGCCGACAACTTAGAGATTACTCTATAATTGTTGGCATCCAATTTGCTACCTTTTTTGTGTAGAGGAATAATAAACGATTCCTTTCATACAAGGGAAAAGTGGGATGTTTCTAAGGATAAGGTAAACAATTTTAGAAGGGGATAGCACATGGCGTTGGCGCAATACCTGAGCATAAAGCCAGGTATTCCGTCGGGACCTGGAGAGCTAAGACTGAAAATTAAGTTCGATTTAGATGTGACGTAGGAATAAGTCTGATGTATATCCGAAGAGTTTGAATAAATTGTTTGAAAAAACTGCGAAAATAGATCGGCTATTGCCTGATCATTATTTGCGGTAGTATTTTCAAATGAAAGCGAGGAATGATTTGTTTAAGGGCTGCGTTAAGTGTTAACAAAATTATAAAACTGTTTTGGGTCCTGTGAGAACTGGACCCTGCAATGAGTGAGATAGTTTTTATAACACTGCGCATTCAGCACGGGAAAGTTTAAACGAGCTGATAAATAAGAGGCAGATTGAGAACCGGTGATTTTAAATTTAGTATACAGCCTAGATTTTTTATTTTTAAGTGGGCTCAACTCTTTAGTAAACCACGGAGTTTTATTTGAGATGGCGGATAGTATAATGGAAAACATTCAGTAAAAAATGAGTTCACGGCAATTGCCGTGGATATTTTATATAGTTCGGACCAATTGAATTCAGATATAAAATTATTTAGCCATTCAAAGTCCATCTTCCGAAAACAGAGGACTTTGTTGACTGGACGGTTATGATATATTTTGTAAATCAGACCCAATACTGACTCTCGCCGGATCTGAGACAAAACAAAGATCGAGCAAGAGCTCTAAGAATTTTCGTACATGGTTGACTTAAAACAGCGAAATGTCGAACAAGCCAGTGATAAACGCATGTTGTGTAGAAGTTAGGATATTATTGGTGGAATTATTTGAGGATCAAATAGCCCCAGGGATATTAAAATCAACTAGGACTACCAAGTGGTCTCTATACAAAAGTCTACTGAAAACCATCTGGATAATGGAAAGGTGGTTCCTATAAATAGAAAGTTCCGACAATTGAGGTATGTAGGAACAGGTAATAAAAATGGATTTACCATTGATAGCGAGCTTCACACAAAGAAATTCAATTCTGACGTTAGTGAGGAGTCAACCACTATAGGAACTCCACCCCCACGCCTGATATATATAACACAGCTGGAAAAACTTCGGTGTTTCGAATCTCCGGCTTTAGGGGGTATTCTAGTCTAGAAATTTTAAAAAATCGAAAATTTTTTTTTTTTCATAATTCGATAGTTTTGATATTGCAAAATATCTCCCTAAAAGGATTTTTCAAAACTCAAATTATTTTCAAAGTTATAGCCGCTTTCGTGACGTGGCAACTAGACCGGTTGAGTGAACGGTGAAACTTTCAAGGTGTTATTCTCGAAACTACTTTTTTTTGATCCGGTAACCGTAATATCTCAAGTTCTAATCAGTTGATTTACTTGAAATTTGGTATGAATATCTTTCAAAGTTCAATAACTTGAACCAATAAAAAATAAAAATTTTAAATTTATTTTTTTTTTTAAATTTGACAAAATTTAAAAATCAGTGAAAAAATACAACAAAAATTTTGTGTAGTCGCCATTTTATAAAAAACAATTTGTTTCTTGTTTTGCTGCTTCATGATATAGCAACATTCGTTCTCATTAAGAATCTAACATTGTTTTATTTTTCAAATGACGAGAAGGGTAGAAATCCTGGCGACGAGGACACGGTCTTGTGTTACGGACATTTTAAAAGATGATATCTTCCCAGCGTAAGAAAATTTGAATTTTTCCACCTTAATCTTTATTTTATCTGCTCTGGTTTTGCCTTGGATAAAGCCAAAAACATCTTCCCATGTTTGATCAGGGGAGAGCCGCGAAACAAAAATATGTCTCGTCTGTGAAATCGCTATGAGGGATTTTGGCGAGACACACCCTGGGCCGATACATTTAAATTTAAATTTACGGGACTTTGAGGCGTCAACACTTGGAACCCCAAGGGACAAAACAGATATCACCGGCGATACGGACATCCCCGCGGCACATTTGGCACATTCGCGGCACAAAGTTTAGCTGTCGTGACGGCGCAGACAACGGCTAAATGGGGAAAGCACAAAAAGGAATGAAAAAAAAAATGCAAAGACAAGCACTAGCAGCACAATTATAATTAAGAAATAAACTCAATTAACTACACAAATAAGAATAGCTGCATGCACACGCGAAGTGAACGGGAGGAATAAACACAAGATAGAAGAGTTATATAAAAACTCCGTTGGAGACTGCTAAGTAATTTACCTTTCCTAGCTAACCGTAAGACGATGCTTAGCGTCATGTTTTTACATAAACTTATTTACGGGGACGTGAAGAGCCCTTATCTGCTAGGTCAGCTCAATTTCCATGTTCCCCGACTAACATCTTGAACTTATATTCCCTTAGTAGTATACCAGTATAGGAGACAGTTTGGAGTAAATCGCCTCTTTGATAATATTGATGGCATTGATATCCTATAACACGAACTTTTTATCACGAACTTTTTATTTTTTAAGAAACAACTATTTCCAATAAAAGAACTATGCGAATCCTATAATGATAAGACTTTTTGTAATTCAGAAAAATTGTTATCTAAACAGCCCGAGTTAAATCAACTATAAGTATAATTAATATATAATCAATCAACTATAACATCTTGATTAGAACTTCAACGACCGCTGGCAAAAAAGATTAAAGTCAGTGCACGTGGCTTCGCAGGTGAACTTATAGAGGGAATTCCACAAAGGAAAATCAATGCAAGAGCAATTTTTATTACACACGGCCAACAGTTTTAAATCAGTAGCAAATGTTGCTGTGATTTCCATTTGTTATTATACAGTATGAGGCCACATGCTATGATCATTATAGTTGATATTGCTAGGTCCATATAAGCAGCTAAATGTGGTGACCTGTTATTTCCGTGTTGTATCCTTCAGTTTTTCTTTTAATTACATGATTGGTAGTTTTGCCCTCTTTATGAATGATTCTATAGTTAATGCCATATTCCGATTATACAAGCTAATAATATATACAATCAGCTAAAATGTTTCTGAATCTGAGCTAGTGCTTCTCTTAGATGTTTAGATACTAACATGGGACTAAAGATTGGATGTCGGTAGGAACAGTAGCTATCTTAAAATTCTTCGTGTTAGACTTTTAGCACCAAAATTGCTTGGTGTAAGAAGATGCCTTTTTTTTTTATTAAAAGTTCCAAGTTGTTGTAGAATTATGCTAGGTTTGTCGGTGACTTTTTTGGGAACATTTAAAATAAATTGAAAAATTTAAAATGTTCACACATGGTTCAGTCATTCCGTAGCTCTGAGTACTTGTGTTTGTACTTACAAATTCCGGCAGTCAATATTCTCATATCACTCCAATAACTCGTGATTATGGCAAAATGACATTCTGAAATTCGCATTTTAAGGTGACGAGTAGTTCGTAGAATATTCCAGGCCAATTGGTGAAATGCGTTATACGAATTAGTTGTCTCATTGACACGCACTGCGGCTCGCTCCGTCCGCGGTAATTCAGTGTCCAGCTAAGGCTTCGGATCAATTCGTCCCGCCTAAGTCCGGAGGAAATGAACCACAGGTCAGATTAGTTGTATGCCCCACGGGTGACGTCGTCGATATAGGCTCGGACCTGGAGACATGAGAAAGAAAGCCTTCTTCGCTCGCCGATACAAGGCACCAAGTCCCCAGTCCGAAACGGTCAAAAGAGGGGATGAAGGCTGAGGCAGAGTACATAGCAGCCCTCAAGATCTAGAGCCCACTCCAGGACAAGGCGTCCCTTTCCTAAGAAGAGAAGGCAAAGCTAGCCTGGGCCAAGCAAAGGGTTGAAGGGGGTAGGCTACACTACGCCGAGCGTCCCCAAAAGAACTCGACACGTGAGTTCGTTAACAAGGTGGAGGATTTGCTTGCCTGCAAAAGGCAACGCTCCGCTGAGCAAGCGGCAACACTGGCTCAAGCAGACTCCCCACCCAAAGTGAAAAAGGCTTTAAAGAGGGAGTTGAAGGTCAGTAAAGTGTCCAAACGGCACCTGATTGTAAACATCATCGACCGGAGTTACCCAAATGGCAAGATGGGGTGGCTAAACGGGGTTAAAATCTTGAATGGCACGGACGACCCGAATCAGGGACCGGACGCTAAAGCCGCTAACCTTTTTGTATAAGCACGAGCTATATCCGTATCCAAAGCAGGACTTCTCTCATTGTCTTCCTGCCAAATGCAGGGAAAATCAGCCATGTAAGTCTCAAGAATAAAAGGCCGATAAGCCTCACACATTCTTACTGAAGACGCTAGAAGGACTGCTGGACCTATAAATCAGAAACGATGTGGGAAAACTACTGTCAACCAACCAGCACGCCTACACAAAAGGGAAATCGGTGGAGATGGCACTAAAATCGTTAGTAGCCACCATTGAAAGCCCTGCATAAAAAGAAATATGCGCTCGGAGTCTTTGTAGACATATCCGGGTCATTTAAGAATGTAAGCACAATAATGGACCGCCTAGGAGCGACTAACACGCACCCCGCCATCAACTTCTGGACAAGAAATCTATTAAGTTGTAGGCAGAAACAATTAGATTGGGACACAGCTTCCGTGGTGAAGGGAGCGCACAAAGGCACGTGGCAAGGTTGACTCCTATCGCCCCTCCTATGGAATCCATTGGTCCACGACCTAATCAAAAACTTCGAGAGGGAGGCCCCGAAGAAAACAGCTTATGCTGACAACATAAGCATAATTATCATGGGACTATGGAATCAACTGTCAGGCAGAGATGTGAGTGGGCGGACTCAGTATCAACGCGGACAAGACGCATCTTATTCTCTTCACCAAAAGCTACAAGGTACCGTTATGGATCTCCCAAAAATCAACACAACCAGGCGGCTAACACCGAAGACACAAGCCAAATACCTAGGAAATGTAATAGACAGCAAGCTGGCATGGAAACCCAATGTACTAGAGATGGTGAAATGTACTAGAGAGGGTGAAATCAAGAAGATTGTTTGCAGCACTTGGTGTCTCTCGCCCGCTCTGATGCACTGGTTCTACATACTGGTGGTGCGTCCGACACCGCTGTATGGATTCTTAATGTTGTGGCAAGCCATAGAAATGAACACATATAACAATCTCATGGACAGAACCCAGCGGCAGGCACGAATTTGCATATCATGGGCGTTAAGGTCAACTGCCACAAAAGCACTCGAAACCATAATCGGAATTGGCCGGAATTGGGTTAGAGCAGCCGCTTACAAACAGGCGAGACCGAGTGCAAATCCCGCTCTACGCAATTTTTTCTTTTTTTTGTTTCATTTGTTAGTTAAATTAATTTTCTTTTAAAACTTTGTTTCTGATAAAGATTGTTCAAATTAACGTAAACTAAATTCAAGTAAATCAATAATTTATATTTAGCTGCGGCTAAATAAGATTACAACATTTTATAATTTTACTTATACGCGTCATTGAAAAATTATGCAACATTTCCAAATTTGAAGTTTCTTGCGGTTATTAATTTTCTTCAACATTTTAGCTAAGAGATACTAGTTATAATTATTTTTTTGTACATATATATAGTTAAAAAGCACTTCCTTTATTGGCAGAGGTAAGAATATGGATTACTATGGCAGATATTTGCTATTTTTCTTAAATAAATAAAAATAAAAATAACATAAAATAAAAAGGTTTACGTTTAGTGCTAACAAAATTATAAAACTTTTTTGGGTCCGGTGAGAACTGGACCTTGCGACGAGTCAGATAGTTCTTATAGCACTGAGATTTCTGCACGAGAAAGTTTGACGGAGAAGTTAAATAGGTAGAAAGGGCAGACTAAAAACTGGCAAGTTTAATTGTAGCATATTAGCTTAGATTTTTTATTTTTAAAGGGACTAAACTCTTTACAAAACCATGGAGGCCTATTCAAGATTGGCGGATAGTATTACGAACACATTCATTGAAACATAATTCATGGCACCATAAAAAGTAGGTATGACGGTCAGATATATTCTGTAAGTCTGTTCCAATATCAAAAGTCACATCGAAAGTAGGATGATACGGTTATAATTTTTTTAAACAATTTTTCGATCGTTCCCATGACAGCTATATATAATATAGCTGTCCGATCTGGCCCGTTCCGACATATATACATATATACGAGTGAAAGTACATACATATATAAAAACTAACTGCGAAGTTTTATTCAGATAGCTTCAAAATTGAGAGCAGTTTACATAGAATCGGAGTGACGGACTGACAGACGGACATGACTAGATCGATTCGATTTTCGACGCTAATCAAGAATATACTATATCCTTTTTATGGTCTGAAACGACTCCTTCACAACGTTGCTAACATCAGACTTAAATTAATACCCTGCAAGTGTATAAAAATTTGTTCTAAAATGTTAAAGAATAGTTGATGAATTGTTCACGAATCGTTGGTTAATTGTTTTTGACGACAGCCTAGGAGACGCCCATGTTAAATTCAACAATAATTTGTATTGACATTTATCGATGATACATCAATAACTCCGACCGTTCTGTTGCTGAATCATTGATGTATTATTGTTTAATGGTACAGCAGGTACTGATCAAGAACTTACAGATGTACAGAGGTGGTCAAAAGTATTTATACAACGACATATTTTCACGTCAAACTTCTGTTTGTTTTTATTCTTAGTGTTGTTGACCAATTTCCCTGAAATTTTCTGTATCGCGTAGATTGATCTATGCAGAATCAAGTTGACGAGGAAAACAAAAGAAATCGGTTAATAGGACAATGCTATAAGTAAAAGAATAGATGGATGTATAGTGTCATATTTACAGATAATTTGTTTTCATCGTAAATTTAATAATATTCTTTGTAGCAAAAATAAAGTTAGTTACTTTATTAATAATTAGAAAAATTTGCTTTGGCATCGATAAAGGTTTTCAATTGCCTGGAATTGACTTTATTAAATGATTTCAAAAATAAATATACATATTTTCTTTTGCCTTTAGCATTGTCCTATAAACCGTTATCTTCGCATTCATTTCATTTTGACCACCCCTGTATGTACACATACACTCATAAGGCTGAAGATGTATGTATCCTTTACTGCGCTGCGAAGTGCACCCTCAAGTTAGAATACCCTGAGACGATACAAATATTTTACATTTTCTTAAAAATATATTTTTACAACCGGTCTAATATGTACATATGCGAGTTTCCTTCTAAGGACTGCCTGTTCAACTTATTAAAAGTCAAAATATTAAAAGCTTCCTATAAAAGCATATGTACATACATACTTACACATACAGATAGTATTACAATATAAAAACAAAACTTTTCATTAATATATTAAGTTACACAAAATGTTGTGCACCTCCAGCATTCAAAACTGTGATATAGTTTAATTAAGCAATATCCATAAAAAAAAGTATCGGTAGTTATTTTTGTTTTTTTTTTTTTTTTATAAAAAATAATTGTTAGGTAATACCGTTAGGTAGAATTGCAACAGCACATTTTTAGCATCATAATTCTCATTGTATGTGTATACATAGATATACACAACATATGCGCACATATGAACCACACAACTGGTAATGATGATAAACATAATGATGTTAAACACAATACACAACAAAATACACACCGGTTAAACAGTATTATATTTTTATTTTAGATAACATAAAGCTAAGAATTTCCTGATAAAGCTATGTTATAGTTATTTAAATGAATTAACTTCTGAAACTGGGGGGATGAATTATTTGGAATCCTCTCCTTACTGTTCCATCCCTGCACATCAAAAGCATGGAACGAAGGAACTGGAATGTAAGTTTCCTCCCCTAAATATTTTTATCTCACTGATGTGTACATCTGTTGTCTACCTACTATATAACAAAAGAGTAGACAGTAGAATTAAAAACTAAGTTTCATTTTATACTGTAAAATGACACATTTATATTAAGTAGTATTAAAACTTAACATTAATAAAGACCAAGAAAGGAAGTTCACTTTGACATGCTGAAATTTGTATGCCCTTGTAGATTGAAATTCGATGAAAAATAATAAATACAATATAAATAATATACATTTCTGTTATTTTCATTACAGTCAGCTATACTTATTATATTTGTCATTTTCCTCTATATTTAATTATAGTTTATACGGCAGCTTTATGATATAGTAGTCAAATTTTCATAAAATTAAATTCGAAATTCTAGAATAAAACAAAATGGCATATTTAAATGACAATATTTATCAAATTTGATGAAAATCCGTTAAAAACTGGAAAAGGTATTATCTTTAATTGTATTTATTTCAGGATTGTTCCTATGCCAACTATATGATATAGTAGTCCATTGTTCATAAAATTAAATCCGAAATTCTAGAATAATACAAATTGACTATTTCTCAAATGATTAAAATATGTTAAAATCTGGAAAAGTTGTAACTTATATTATACGAATTTTCCGATCGTTCCTATGGCAGCTACATGATCCGTCCGATTCGACTTAAATATTTACGAATGAGAGTATATAGAAACCTAATTGCAGATTTACATTTAGATGGCTTTAAAAGGGGCTAGCTTGCGTACAAGCGGAAAGACGGACGAACGGACCGTTGGCCGTGGCTGGATCAACTCGCCCGCTGATGCAGATCAGTAATATATACACTATGGAATTGGAAATGGCTCCTTTACTGCGATGCAAACTTCTAACTAAAATTATAATACCATGCAAGGGAATAATAATATCGGAACTGAATATGGTAAGTATCAAATGGATACTACATTTCTCCACAATTATTTTCATTTTAATACGGATTAGTAAGAATTTGCCAAGAGTCCTATAATGAACTTAAATATCTTAAATATATCTATACGGTATCAAATGAGTTTTTTTTGTCTAAGTCCAAAAGCGACCATATAAAATAAGTATAATCCGGAACCAAGAGGCGAGACTATTTAGTCCCTTCCGTCTGTCTATCCCTCAATCTATAATTTCATATTTCTCAGTTTTAAGGCTATTTGAAGAAACAAAAACAAACATCAAAAAAACACAATTTAAAAAAAAATATTAAGGATTTGAATTCAAATTACAAAGATGACAACATCGTGTCGGGCTCAAATCTTGATCAGAGATTGTAAACTTGCGAATTAGAAATGTAGCTTTCAATAATTTTTTATATACACCAAAGAAAATTGTTTTTAAGATATATGTATAGTTGGATATCAGTCGATTATATGTATATATGTACATATGTCTATAGTTTTAAATTAATATCATGCAATGATATATCATCATATGATAACTAGTATGTAAAACCTGGGTTTAACTTTAGAAATATGCGACTAGTAAGCTACATATATGATGCATCAATAAGTAAACATTTTTGTAGTCTGTTTACATTAGGGTCATTCATTTCCTTTTAATTTCAGAGTATGCGCAATGGGAGCAATGCGACGTAAATAAGAGATGACACCATATTTTTGTCATCATGACAATTAAATTATTACAGTAGCTTTCTAATGCATCCTAATGACCTTGAACGTGCATTATCCCAAATGGATCTTAAAATATATATATGTATATATAGAATATAATGTATTTAGTATTTGTCAGTCATAAACATTGGTGAATAAACGTAAGATCTTATAAAATTTAGCTACTTTTAAAATACTACTTATCTATTGTGATGTATTATATATTTTACAAACTAAAATCAAAATAAATAATTTAAATCTACTCATAATACACATAAATGTTTTGATATAAATAATCGATAAAAAGTTAAGGTGCTAGTTTCGGCACGCCGAAGTTTGTATACCCAGATTTCAATTTGAACACTAGAAATTAAATAAAATCACATTCAGCTTTTCATATAAATTTACATTTTGCATTTCCCTGTATATGTATCGATCGTTTGTATATCAGCAATATGATATAGTAGTCCGATTTTCATAAAATTTTTTGATGAAAACCTCTTGGAAATTGAAAAAGTTAAAATTTTGTTTCTAAAGCGAGCGTTACTATGACATATATACGAGTGAGAGTATACAGAAGATAACTGCTTCATTCAGATAGCTACACAACTGAGAGACTAGTTTGGGTAGGAAAGGACAGACGGACATACATACATGGCTAGATCCACTCGTCTGTTGATTCTGATAAAGAATATATACATATACTTTATACGGTCGGAAATGACTCCTTCACTGCGGTTCAAACTTCTGATGAAATTATAATATCCTGCAAGACTATTAAAATACTACGGCAATAAAAATACTAAGCAAATCACTTCTTTATGGGGTAATTTAAGTGTAGATTGAAATATTCTTATTCCCTACATTTAATTAAATACATTTTTAATATAATAATTTATCGCCACAGGGTATGATATCAGAATAAGTTAGTTCAATTAATAAAATATACCTGTATGCCAAGAACAATAGAATTACTGAATGAGTAACTCTCATACATTCTTTTTGTAATATGAGGTTTTTTTAATGCAACGACAATTGCACTCTCTCGGATCTTACATAGTTGAGAGCATAAAAATATAAAAATAAAATGCTTCTGTTTGTGTGAGTAAACACACAACAAGCAACCCTGGAGTACCATTAATCAGTAATTCATCAGCGATTCATCAACAGGTAGGTTAGTGTTGTTGATGAATCATCGTTGAATGTCCATACAAATCATTGATGAATTTAAGATGAGCATGTCCTTGGCTGTCATCAACAACAATTCACCAACGATTTATCAACATTTAATCGACAATTCACCAACGATTTATCAATATTTCATCGCCTATTTATAAACATTTCATGTTCAATTCATTAAGTATTCATCAAAAATTTTGGTGGAAAAATTGGTTTTTTATTACACTTGTTGAGGAATTAATCGGTCGTTAATTATTACTTCTTTACTTGTTATTATTTTGCATATTATCGTACCTAGTTTAATGAACATAATTGTCTTGTTTACAACATAAAGCTTTAAGCTCACACTCATAGCCAAAATGCAGTATATGTGCATGAGTATTGGCACATCATGCGACCATTATTTTTTCTGCTGCACGTTTCTATATTTTCGCCAGGTAGATCTAGTTGGAATTTACCCGCAACCGCTCGCTTATCGCACCCGCTTATAAAACTTATTCTAGAACGCTACATAAATTAATAATCATAAAACACTTAAGACAAAACCATACAGTCCACTGCATTTATGAACATAACACATTTTGGTCCGTTCGAGTAGCCGGATAACCGCGATTGCTTTTGTGTTTATTTTCGTGAATAATAAACCACTGATAAAGACTTTTCTTCGTAATGAACCCAATAATGCATCGGACGATTCAACAACGTGGTGCCTGCTAGGGGCAAATAAATCGCACCCTTAACAGCGCTACAGAGTTTTCACAGAAACATTGCAGGTGAAACTGAATCGTTTAGTATAAACTTTCGACCACTTTATGGAACTCTCCGAGGACTTAGTAGCATACAACATGGTGGAGGGATATGTAGACCCTGGCTTGGATATACCCGAATACGAAGACAAGTTCTACAGAGCGCACGCTATTTTTAGTAAAGCCATAAAGGAGATGGGAGGGCAAGATTATGGCCAAGACCAGTCTAACATTTTGCTCTTAAGTACAGTGGAACGTCAATTCGAGGGACAAAACCAACTATTGAACCAATTCATTCCTCATCGGGAGCAACTGACTTAAGGTTTGAGAAAATTCGAATTCCCACATTTTCTGGAAAATACGAGGATTGGAGCCAATTTAGTGATCTGTTTCTAAGTTCAGTAGACAATAACAACAAGCTTTCCAAGTGCCAAAAGTTTCATTATCTGAAATCATATTTAGATGGTGAAGCCCTGTCCTTAATTAAACATATTGCCGTTTGTAATGATAATTACCAAGACGCATGGGAGAAATTGGAAAATCGTTATAACAAGAAAACGCTCATCGCTCGAACTTTTGTTCAGAAGTTTCTGTCGTTGCCTACCGCTAACAATTCGAATATCGCTGAGTTACGTAATGTAATTGACTCTGCCGACGAATGTATTCGTGGCCTACACGCGCTGAACTGCGACAGCCGCGATGTATGGCTAATTCATATTTTGCTCTCAAAATTAAGTTCTGAAATCAAACAGGCTTGGGCCAACTGTAATCTGTCGGTCAAAGAAGAGGTCTCTATAAATGATTTATTTAGTTTCCTTTTTGCTCATTGTGATACTTTGGAGTCTTGTCAGGAGTTACACTTAATACAACCGTCAAGACCAGCCCAGAGTAAACGCCGCCAAGTCGCCTATCATGCAAGTGGATCAAATCAGCAGTCCCGCGAATGTATTTATTATCAAGGGCAGCACAATATATATGCATGTGCTGAATTCAAAGCTCTAGATGTACTAGACCGCCGCACCTTCGCCAGGGAGACTAAGCTATGTTTAAATTGCCTGAGTCGATCTCATCAAGTCAGGGATTGTAACTCATCGAACACTTGTCGTCAGTGCTATGCTAAGCACCACACATTAGTTCATCCGGTTGAGTCAAGATCGGTTCCTTTGGCTCCTGCTCATCTGTCTACTGCTGAATTCAATACGATTGATCAAGTTGCTGATACTGCCGCTGTTGGTCATCACACTCTGGAGAGGGCTAACAATCAAACCATACTGCCAACTATTCTGGTTATTGGTTATTGCTCGATACTGGATCGACAATAACTATGGTAGCCGAGTCGCACGCATGCTCGCATCTCAGTGGTTGGATTAGGTGCTAACCCGGCTGGTGTTAGCCGAGGACGTGCCAGCTTTACCCTGCGCTCAAGAACCACTACTGCAACCCTGGAGGTCTCTGGTCTAATTATGAGTTCTCTGACCTCTTTGATTCCAGGTCAACAGGTCAAGTCCAGCTCTCCTATCTGGAAAACGATTTGCAGCCTTCCATTGGCTGATCCAACGTTTGGAGCTCCGGGAAAAATCGACGTTATTCTGGGCGCTGATCAACTGTGGAGCATATATACTGGAAATCGTCGAGAGTTTGGTATTGAATACCCCATCGCACTACATACTAATTTTGGTTGGGTTATTACAGGCAGCTTCAACGATTGCAACGAATCATGGACGCACGCACAAGCCCACCACGCGTACGAGGATTTGGATTCGTTAGTTCGATCATTCATGGATATGGAACAAGTTCATCCAAGTAAAGCAACGATAGACTCCATTGATGCTGCAGAACAACACTTTCTGGCAACGCATGCTCGCAGAGATGATGTTGTATACATTGTTCTGTACCCATTACGCCAATTGGCTCAACGTTGCCACAGGATTTAAACCGCTTCGCCGCTTTAGAGCGGAAATTCCCTGGACTCAAACAACAATACGTAGATTTTATGGATGACTATTTGAAAAGAGGACACATGGAATTGATGCCTGCAGCTGCAGCGGCTGAGGATTCAGCACATTGCAACTATTTGGCGCACCACGCAGTGTTTAAACTAGATAGTACTACCACACGTTGCCGAGTGGTATTTGACGGCTCAGGAAAGGATTCCTTGGGTCAGTCGCTCAATTCGCGGCTTCACATAGGCCCACCTACTCAAAGGGATTCAATTGGAGTATGTCTTCGTTTCCGTCAGCATCTTTATGTATTTTGCGCTGAAATCGAAAAGATGTTCAGAGGAATTTTGGTCTCAGACGAGCATACGCAATACCAACGTATAGTTTGGAGAAAGGAGGAGAACGCTGCACTGGATCACTATCGATTGCTGACTGTCACAAACGGATTAGCTTCATCGCCGTTCTTAGCCGTCAGGGTTCTTAAGCAGCTTGCGATCGACTATGCAGATTTGTATCCGAACGCTGCTGTCATTCTTAACAGAGACGCTTACGTTGATGATATTCCTACTGGATGCGATAAAATTAAGGATCTCATTGCACTCAAAGATGAACTAATTTTACTTCTGAGCGAAGCTCAATTCAAACTTCGAAAGTGGAGTTCAAACTGCTACGCCCTCTTAAAGTCACTACCACAGGAGAATTGTGAGTATCGTCCTGACGCTTTCGAGCAGGAAACTTCTGATCGAGTTATTAAAGTTTTGGGACTATGCTGGAAACCAAGAAATGACAATATCTTCTTCAAGTTAGAAATCCCTAGAATCGCAAAACCTTTAACCAAACGCACTTTGCTTTCGGAACTAGCCAAGATCTACGATCCGCTGGGTTTGATTGCGCCCACAACTGTGTTGTTAAAGATTATCTTTCAAGATAGCTGGCTGAGTTCTGTCGAATGGAATGAGGTATTGCCTTCGCAATTATGCACACGGTGGCAACAGTTCGTATTTCAAATGCACGTATTGGAAACTTGTCGAGTGCCTCGTTACATAGCAGTGCCACACCAATCAATTGAACTGCATGGATTTGCGGATGCCTCATCTCAGGCATATGCAGCCGTCATCTATAGTCGCGTCGAGGTCAATAATGGATATGCAGTGAAGCTGATAATAGCAAAAACTCGCGTGGCTCCTAATAAGCCTATTTCCATTTCTCGACTTGAGTTAAACGCAGCCCACTTACTCTCGAAATTGATTTCACTGGTTAAGCAATCACTAACTATTCCTATTTCCAGAATTGATTGTTGGTCAGACTCTGAAATAGTTTTACATTGGCTATCATTATCTCCACGGACTTGGAACACATATGTTTGCAATCGCACTGCTGAGATTTTGGAGGCATGTCCACGAAGCTGCTGGCAGCATATTAGAAGTGGCGATAATCCTGCTGACTGCGCATCGCGAGGACTATTTCCAAAGGACCTCGTTGATCATAAAATCTGGTGGAATGGACCAGCTTGGTTATCCCAGTGACGTTCAACTTGGCCACCCGTTAAGGCTAAGTTTGTTTTGTCGGCAGAAGAACAGACATGCTTAGAGGTAAAGGCCGAGCCAAAGGTTAATCTACACATTTCCGATGACGGAAATGAGCTTACCTGTATGATCAACAAAGCCTCCTCATGGTCTCGTTTATTGACTCTGAGCTACTGCATTCGTTTCGTCAATCGTCTTCGTAGAAGGAATCAACATTCGGTGTTCCTGTCGGCGTGGGAACTACAATACGCACGATCTAAAATATTCACCCGCGTTCAGAACGAGTTTTTTAAAATGGAATACAAGCAGTTAAGCACCGAACAGCCATTGTCAAAGAAATCTAAGTTGATTCGATACAACCCGTTTTATACACGAGCAGAACGTAATGCGTGTTGGCGGTCGCATAGACAATTCTATGGCTAATTATGATGCAAAACATTCCATAATTCTGCCTAAGGAATCTCCCATTGCTTCTCTACTTGTTCGATATCAACATGCTGCCTCGCTACACGCTGGAGTAGAATACACGTTTCACAGTCTACGACAACGATATTGGATTCTAGGAGCCTGAAACCTCGTCCGCAAAACCGTATTTAATTGGAGAACTTGCTTCATGCAGCGAAGACACACGAGTTCTCAACTTATTGCTGATTTGCCCAACTTCCGAGTTCAACCCGCCCGTTGTTTTCTTCACACTGGCTTGGATTATGCTGGACCTGTAACAATCAAAGTATCTACAGGTCGGACACCAAGATTTGGAAAGGCTTGGTTTGCAATTTTCGTTTGTCTATGTACAAAAGCGATACATATTGAATTCGTCAGTGATTTGACAACATCTGCTTTTATAGCCGCCTTTAAATGATTTTGGGCTCGACGTGGGCCAATATCAGATTTATATACGGACAATGGTACTACGTTTCATGGGGCTAAAAGAGAATTAGATGAGATGCAACGAATCGCAATTGCCCAAAGTCAAAATGAAGAGATTTCAAGCTTCTTCTCGACTCATGAAGTTAATTGGCATTTCATCCCGCCTTCTGCACCCCATTTTGGAGGGATTTGGGAAACTGGAGTGCGATCTATAAAGCTGCACCTAAAACGAGTTACTGGCAGCAGTGCATTAACGTTCGAGGAATATTCGACCCTGTTAATTCAGATAGAAGGGCTTCTGAATTCTCGTCCTTTGTGCGCACTCAGCGATCACAGCCTTAACCAGCTAACCCCTTCTCATTTTCTAACAGGTCAGCCTCTTACTTCGGTACCGGAGCCATCTTTCCTAGATGCACACATTGACAGACTGCAGCGCTGGAGACAATTGCAGGCCAATGTACAAGGGTTCTGGAAACGCTGGAACTTAGAGTATCTCAGCACCCTTCAAACTCGCAGGAAATGGCAACAAGATGCTCCAAATGTTGCTTTGGACACCCTTGTGGTTTTAAAGGAGCCGAATCAGCCGCCAAGCAAGTGGCTGTTGGGAAGAGTTATTGATGTTCATCCTGGCCAGGATCAGAGTGTTCGTGTGGCCCCAGTTAAAACTGCCAGAGGAATTTACAGGCGCCCCATTACAAAAATTGCTGTCCTTCCTTTGAACTGAACCGTCGTTCAGGGGGGCCGGTATGTTGAGGAATTAATCGGTCATTAATTATTACTTCTTTACTTGTTATTATTTTGCATATTATCGTACCTAGTTTAATAAACATAATTGTCTAGTTTACAAGATAAAGCTTTAAGTTCACACCCATAGCCAAAATGCAGTATATGTGCATGAGTATTGGCACATCATGCGATCATTATTTTTTCTGCTGCACGTTTCTATATTTTCGCCAGTTAGATCTAGTTGGAATTTACCCGCAACCGCTCGCTTATCGCACCCGCTTATACTTATTCTAGAACGCTACATTAATTAATAAACATAAAACACCTAAGACAAAACCAATACAGTCCACTGCATTAATAAACAACACTTAAAAGATTAAGTTTGTTGTTAATTCTATAATTTAATTTGTAAGTTTTAATTTAAGTTAACTTTAACTTTTAGTTTTTCCCTACATAAAACACTTATTTCCATTGTTTTTCACATAATTCTACGGTTATCCGTATAATTCAACAGTTTTCGCTATTATTCCTGTTTTTTAAAGTTGCACTGGTTTCCATATAATTTCACTATTTATCGATTATCGGCGTGGTGTAGTAGTCTAGTTGTCCGTGTCCTCTCTGCAGCCAAAAAGCAGGGTCGGGGATGGTACAAGGTCCATCGCCCTATGCTCTCGTTGTCCATCTGGCTTGCCACAGAGCAATAGTGCTGCTTCGCTGGATTCTGCTGCCCAAATGTCCAGTTCTGCGCTTGTCTGCCAGTAGGTCTATTGGGATTGCTGACGGTACTACCAGTGCAGCTTCCTCTGAGACACTCTGCTTATAAGTACTGCTTCCGTTTTGTGTTCGTCAAGCGAGAGTCCTGTTAGCCAGGACATCATTAAATCGATTGCGAGGCTGTTTTTGTCGGCGACATCGGCCAAGTGCTTCTCCACCGTGACCAGCCTTATATCATCCGCGAACCCCAAAACGGCGCAGCCATGTTCCACAGGATTGGCCCAAGAATAGAGCCCTGAGGTACACCTCCTGTCACATGGTTGTCGTCGTCGGATGTGTATATCAGGACTCGGTCCTTGAAGTAGTCGGCTATCAGAAGGGTGATTTTCCCAGACATGCTGCCTCACTGGAGTGCCTGAAGGATTAAGCTCCACTTTGCCGATTTGAAGGCATTTTTGACGTTTAGAGTGCAGACTAGGCAATATTACTTGGTGCCTCCCTGCCATCTATTGCCTTCGATCGCGTTTGCTGCCATCTGCCTTACCTCGCGAATCGCGTCGATCGTACTCCGCTTTTTCCTGAAGCCATGCTGTCGGTTTGATAGGGCGCCTCGCTTTTCGATCTACCTCTCCTGTTTGGTGCAGAAGATGCGCTTGAAAATTTTTTCTCTGTGATGTACTTGTTGTATACCCGTGCAAACAAGCTTGGGTAGGTTTTTATTATGGCAAGCAGTGTAGCGTTAGGAGTGCCAACTGGATCCGGGGCCTTGGCTGCTTTAATGGTGGCCATATCACCCAGGATTTCCTCCTCGCTGATGAGGATCGCTTCGCTCGCAGCTATGCTGGGCATTAGGGGCGGTTGCGTGGGGAACAGCGTGGAGACTATTTCTCCAACTTGGTCGTGGGAGGTTGGAGTCGGTGGTCTGTACAGCTTGAACATGACCACTTGTAGGCCGAGCCGAAGGTTCCTGCTGCATCGCACAGCTCCTGGAAACATTTGCTCTTAATCGCCCTGATCGCCGCCTTCAGTGCCTTTTTTTTCCTTGAACTGGGCCTCGAACAGCGCTTGCGTGGGACGTCCTCTGCTACGCTGAAATCTTCGCCTTTCAGAGAGGTACACCCTCCTCGGCACTCCGTCCTCTTGGTTCCACCAGGGGATTGGCCGCCTTCCATTTCCCCTAATGGAGTTCGCCATGGTGGCATCACAAGCTCCTTTTATCCTCTCGGTTAGCCTGACTGCACCGGTGTTTGCATCGCCATTGATTGCGTTTCCGTCCATGCTGACTATGAGCACGTCCACGTTTAGGGTGTTCACCCTGTACGCTGGTTGTCTGATGGGTGGGCCCTGCTGCCTGTGCATCGTTAGCAGGTCCGTGGCTTCCCAGTCGCTGTTCCGAGAGAGTTCTGGTCTGGTGATGGTCAGGTTAATGACAGACTCCCTGCCTGCCTTGCTGTATGTGCATCTTCCTCCAAGATTGAGGTGGCAGACGTCCAATGTTGCAAGCATCCAGGAGGTTAGTTCCCCGTTGGGTCGTCCTTGAGCTCCCCCTGGTGTTGGACCACGCGTTGAAGTCCGCTGCGATTAATACTGGGGATCGACCACGGGCGATCTCCTGCATAATGTCCCTAAACACATCAATATGCAGGCTCGGGGCTAAGTAGCAGCTGTAAATTGTGGTTTCCAGCGCCTTGGTCCTATCGTAGCCAGGTCTCGACGCACTCTGGGTCTGATGTCCGGGGGGCTGATCGCAGCTCCAGATGGCTGCACCACCGTTCTCTGTTGCTCTGTCCCAAAACTCCCACTGCCTTCGCCGTATAAAGTACGCTCAATTCAGCAAACCCAATTTTATTCTTGGAGGCTCTCCGAGCCAGTGGGTCCTGGGTAGCTCTGCAATGGTTTAGGTTGAGCCGTAAAAACTATAGCTGGCCTTTATATACTCAGGACAGGTCCTGCTCTCCTATCTGGAAAACGATTTGCAGCCTTCCATTGGCTGATCCAACGTTTGGAGCTCCGGGAAAAATCGATGTTATTCTGGGCGCTGATCAACTGTGGAGCATATATACTGGAAATCGTCGAGAGTTTGGTATTGAATACCCCATCGCACTACATACTAATTTTGGTTGGGTTATTACAGGCACCTTCAACGATTGCAACGAATCATGGACGCACGCACAAGCCCACCACGCGTACGAGGATTTGGATTCGTTAGTTCGATCATTCATGGATATGGAACAAGTTCATCCAAGTAAAGCAACGATAGACTCCAGTGATCCTGCAGAACAACACTTTCTGGCAACGCATGAGAGATGATGTTGTATACATTGTTCTGTACCCATTACGCCAATTGGCTCAACGTTGCCACAGGCTTTAAACCGCTTCGCCGCACAGGATTCAGGATTCAGCACATTGCAACTATTTGGCGCACCACGCAGTGTTTAAACTAGATAGTACTACCACACGTTGCCGAGTGGTATTTGACGGCTCAGGAAAGGATTCCTTGGGTCAGTCGCTCAATTCGCGGCTTCACATAGGCCCACCTACTCAAAGGGATTCAATTGGAGTATGTTTTCGTTTCCGTCAGCATCTTTATGTATTTTGCGCTGACATCGAAAAGATGTTCAGAGGAATTTTGGTCTCAGACGAGCATACGCGATACCAACGTATAGTTTGGAGAAAGGAGGAGAACGCTGCACTGGATCACTATCGATTGCTGACTGTCACAAACGGATTAGCTTCATCGCCGTTCTTAGCCGTCAGGGTTCTTAAGCAGCTTGCGATCGACTATGCAGATTTGTATCCGAACGCTGCTGTCATTCTTAACAGAGACGCTTACGTTGATGATATTCCTACTGGATGCGATAAAATTAAGGATCTCATTGCACTCAAAGATGAACTAATTTTACTTCTGAGCGAAGCTCAATTCAAACTTCGAAAGTGGAGTTCAAACTGCTACGCCCTCTTAAAGTCACTACCACAGGAGAATTGTGAGTATCGTCCTGACGCTTTCGAGCAGGAAACTTCTGATCGAGTTATTAAAGTTTTGGGACTATGCTGGAAACCAAGAAATGACAATATCTTCTTCAAGTTAGAAATCCCTAGAATCGCAAAACCTTTAACCAAACGCACTTTGCTTTCGGAACTAGCCAAGATCTACGATCCGCTGGGTTTGATTGCGCCCACAACTGTGTTGTTAAAGATTATCTTTCAAGATAGCTGGCTGAGTTCTGTCGAATGGAATGAGGTATTGCCTTCGCAATTATGCACACGGTGGCAACAGTTCGTATTTCAAATGCACGTATTGGAAACTTGTCGAGTGCCTCGTTACATAGCAGTGCCACACCAATCAATTGAACTGCATGGATTTGCGGATGCCTCAAGGTCAATAATAGATATGCAGTGAAGCTGATAATGGCAAAAACTCGCGTGGCTCCTAATAAGCCTATTTCCATTTCTCGACTTGAGTTAAACGCAGCCCACTTACTCTCGAAATTGATTTCACTGGTTAAGCAATCACTAACTATTCCTATTTCCAGAATCGATTGTTGGTCAGACTCTGAAATAGTTTTACGTTGGCTATCATTATCTCCACGGACTTGGAACACATATGTTTGCAATCGCACTGCTGAGATTTTGGAGGCATGTCCACGAAGCTGCTGGCAGCATATTAGAAGTGGCGATAATCCTGCTGACTGCGCATCGCGAGGACTATTTCCAAAGGACCTCGTTGATCATAAAATCTGGTGGAATGGACCAGCTTGGTTATCCCAGTGACGTTCAACTTGGCCACCCGTTAAGGCTAAGTTTGTTTTGTCGGCAGAAGAACAGACATGAGAGGCCGAGCCAAAGGTTAATCTACACATTTCCGATGACGGAAATGAGCTTACCTGTATGATCAACAAAGCCTCCTCATGGTCTCGTTTATTGACTCTGAGCTACTGCATTCGTTTCGTCCATCGTCTTCGTAGAAGGAATCAACTTTCGGTGTTCCTGTCGGCGTGGGAACTACAATACGCACGATCTAAAATATTCACCCACGTTCAGAACGAGTTTTTTAAAATGGAATACAAGCAGTTAAGCACCGAACAGCCATTGTCAAAGAAATCTAAGTTGATTCGATACAACCCGTTTTATACACGAGCAGAACGTAATGCGTGTTGGCGGTCGCATAGACAATTCTATGGCTAATTATGATGCAAAACATTTCATAATTCTGCCTAAGGAATCTCCCATTGCTTCTCTACTTGTTCGATATCAACATGCTGCCTCGCTACACGCTGGAGTAGAATACACGTTTCACAGTCTACGACAACGATATTGGATTCTAGGAGCCTGAAACCTCGTCCGCAAAACCGTATTTAATTGGAGAACTTGCTTCATGCAGCGAAGACACACGAGTTCTCAACTTATTGCTGATTTGCCCAACTTCCGAGTTCAACCCGCCCGTTGTTTTCTTCACACTGGCTTGGATTATGCTGGACCTGTAACAATCAAAGTATCTACAGGTCGGACACCAAGATTTGGAAAGGCTTGGTTTGCAATTTTCGTTTGTCTATGTACAAAAGCGATACATATTGAATTCGTCAGTGATTTGACAACATCTGCTTTTATAGCCGCCTTTAAATGATTTTGGGCTCGACGTGGGCCAATATCAGATTTATATACGGACAATGGTACTACGTTTCATGGGGCTAAAAGAGAATTAGATGAGATGCAACGAATCGCAATTGCCCAAAGTCAAAATGAAGAGATTTCAAGCTTCTTCTCGACTCATGAAGTTAATTGGCATTTCATCCCGCCTTCTGCACCCCATTTTGGAGGGATTTGGGAAACTGGAGTGCGATCTATAAAGCTGCACCTAAAACGAGTTACTGGCAGCAGTGCATTAACGTTCGAGGAATATTCGACCCTGTTAATTCAGATAGAAGGGCTTCTGAATTCTCGTCCTTTGTGCGCACTCAGCGATCACAGCCTTAACCAGCTAACCCCTTCTCATTTTCTAACAGGTCAGCCTCTTACTTCGGTACCGGAGCCATCTTTCCTAGATGCACACATTGACAGACTGCAGCGCTGGAGACAATTGCAGGCCAATGTACAAGGGTTCTGGAAACGCTGGAACTTAGAGTATCTCAGCACCCTTCAAACTCGCAGGAAATGGCAACAAGATGCTCCAAATGTTGCTTTGGACACCCTTGTGGTTTTAAAGGAGCCGAATCAGCCGCCAAGCAAGTGGCTGTTGGGAAGAGTTATTGATGTTCATCCTGGCCAGGATCAGAGTGTTCGTGTGGCCACAGTTAAAACTGCCAGAGGAATTTACAGGCGCCCCATTACAAAAATTGCTGTCCTTCCTTTGAACTGAACCGTCGTTCAGGGGGGCCGGTATGTTGAGGAATTAATCGGTCATTAATTATTACTTCTTTACTTTTTATTATTTTGCATATTATCGTACCTAGTTTAATGAACATAATTGTCTAGTTTACAAGATAAGGCTTTAAGTTCACACCCATAGCCAAAATGCAGTATATGTGCATGAGTATTGGCACATCATGCGATCATTATTTTTTCTGCTGCACGTTTCTATATTTTCGCCAGTTAGATCTAGTTGGAATTTACCCGCAACCGCTCGCTTATCGCACCCGCTTATGAAACTTATTCTAGAACGCTACATAAATTAATAATCATAAAACAATTAAGACAAAACCATACAGTCCACTGCATTTATGAACATAACAAATTTTGGTCCGTTCGAGTAGCCGGATAACCGCGATTGCTTTTGTGTTTATTTTCGTGAATAATAAACCACAGATAAAGACTTTTCTTCGTAATGAACCCAATAATGCATCGGACGATTCAACAACGTGGTGCCTGCTAGGGGCAAATAAATCGCACCCTTAACAGCGCTACAGAGTTTTCACAGAAACATTGCAGGTGAAACTGAATCGTTTAGTATAAACTTTCGACCACTTTATGGAACTCTCCGAGGACTTAGTAGCATACAACATGGTGGAGGGATATGTAGACCCTGGCTTGGATATACCCGAATACGAAGACAAGTTCTACAGAGCGCACGCTATTTTTAGTAAAGCCATAAAGGAGATGGGAGGGCAAGATTATGGCCAAGACCAGTCTAACATTTTGCTCTTAAGTACAGTGGAACGTCAATTCGAGGGACAAAACCAACTATTGAACCAATTCATTCCTCATCGGGAGCAACTGACTTAAGGTTTGAGAAAATTCGAATTCCCACATTTTCTGGAAAATACGAGGATTGGAGCCAATTTAGTGATCTGTTTCTAAGTTCAGTAGACAATAACAACAAGCTTTCCAAGTGCCAAAAGTTTCATTATCTGAAATCATATTTAGATGGTGAAGCCCTGTCCTTAATTAAACATATTGCCGTTTGTAATGATAATTACCAAGACGCATGGGAGAAATTGGAAAATCGTTATAACAAGAAAACGCTCATCGCTCGAACTTTTGTTCAGAAGTTTCTGTCGTTGCCTACCGCTAACAATTCGAATATCGCTGAGTTACGTAATGTAATTGACTCTGCCGACGAATGTATTCGTGGCCTACACGCGCTGAACTGCGACAGCCGCGATGTATGGCTAATTCATATTTTGCTCTCAAAATTAAGTTCTGAAATCAAACAGGCTTGGGCCAACTGTAATCTGTCGGTCAAAGAAGAGGTCTCTATAAATGATTTATTTAGTTTCCTTTTTGCTCATTGTGATACTTTGGAGTCTTGTCAGGAGTTACACTTAATACAACCGTCAAGACCAGCCCAGAGTAAACGCCGCCAAGTCGCCTATCATGCAAGTGGATCAAATCAGCAGTCCCGCGAATGTATTTATTATCAAGGGCAGCACAATATATATGCATGTGCTGAATTCAAAGCTCTAGATGTACTAGACCGCCGCACCTTCGCCAGGGAGACTAAGCTATGTTTAAATTGCCTGAGTCGATCTCATCAAGTCAGGGATTGTAACTCATCGAACACTTGTCGTCAGTGCAATGCTAAGCACCACACATTAGTTCATCCGGTTAAGTCGAGATCGGTTCCTTTGGCTCCTGCTCATCTGTCTACTGCTGAATTCAATACGATTGATCAAGTTGCTGATACTGCCGCTGTTGGTCATCACACTCTGGAGAGGGCTAACAATCAAACCATACTGCCAACTATTCTGGCCAATGTAATGGACACCTGGGGCAACAGGACCACATGTCGGTTATTGCTCGATACTGGATCGACAATAACTATGGTAGCCGAGTCGCACGCATGCTCGCATCTCAGTGGTTGGATTAGGTGCTAACCCGGCTGGTGTTAGCCGAGGACGTGCCAGCTTTACCCTGCGCTCAAGAACCACTACTGCAACCCTGGAGGTCTCTGGTCTAATTATGAGTTCTCTGACCTCTTTGATTCCAGGTCAACAGGTCAAGTCCAGCTCTCCTATCTGGAAAACGATTTGCAGCCTTCCATTGGCTGATCCAACGTTTGGAGCTCCGGGAAAAATCGACGTTATTCTGGGCGCTGATCAACTGTGGAGCATATATACTGGAAATCGTCGAGAGTTTGGTATTGAATACCCCATCGCACTACATACTAATTTTGGTTGGGTTATTACAGGCAGCTTCAACGATTGCAACGAATCATGGACGCACGCACAAGCCCACCACGCGTACGAGGATTTGGATTCGTTAGTTCGATCATTCATGGATATGGAACAAGTTCATCCAAGTAAAGCAACGATAGACTCCATTGATGCTGCAGAACAACACTTTCTGGCAACGCATGCTCGCAGAGATGATGTTGTATACATTGTTCTGTACCCATTACGCCAATTGGCTCAACGTTGCCACAGGCTTTAAACCGCTTCGCCGCTTTAGAGCGGAAATTCCCTGGACTCAAACAACAATACGTAGATTTTATGGATGACTATTTGAAAAGAGGACACATGGAATTGATGCCTGCAGCTGCAGCGGCTAAGGATTCAGCACATTGCAACTATTTGGCGCACCACGCAGTGTTTAAACTAGATAGTACTACCACACGTTGCCGAGTGGTATTTGACGGCTCAGGAAAGGATTCCTTGGGTCAGTCGCTCAATTCGCGGCTTCACATAGGCCCACCTACTCAAAGGGATTCAATTGGAGTATGTTTTCGTTTCCGTCAGCATCTTTATGTATTTTGCGCTGACATCGAAAAGATGTTCAGAGGAATTTTGGTCTCAGACGAGCATACGCGATACCAACGTATAGTTTGGAGAAAGGAGGAGAACGCTGCACTGGATCACTATCGATTGCTGACTGTCTCAAACGGATTAGCTTCATCGCCGTTCTTAGCCGTCAGGGTTCTTAAGCAGCTTGCGATCGACTATGCAGATTTGTATCCGAACGCTGCTGTCATTCTTAACAGAGACGCTTACGTTGATGATATTCCTACTGGATGCGATAAAATTAAGGATCTCATTGCACTCAAAGATGAACTAATTTTACTTCTGAGCGAAGCTCAATTCAAACTTCGAAAGTGGAGTTCAAACTGCTACGCCCTCTTAAAGTCACTACCACAGGAGAATTGTGAGTATCGTCCTGACGCTTTCGAGCAGGAAACTTCTGATCGAGTTATTAAAGTTTTGGGACTATGCTGGAAACCAAGAAATGACAATATCTTCTTCAAGTTAGAAATCCCTAGAATCGCAAAACCTTTAACCAAACGCACTTTGCTTTCGGAACTAGCCAAGATCTACGATCCGCTGGGTTTGATTGCGCCCACAACTGTGTTGTTAAAGATTATCTTTCAAGATAGCTGGCTGAGTTCTGTCGAATGGAATGAGGTATTGCCTTCGCAATTATGCACACGGTGGCAACAGTTCGTATTTCAAATGCACGTATTGGAAACTTGTCGAGTGCCTCGTTACATAGCAGTGCCACACCAATCAATTGAACTGCATGGATTTGCGGATGCCTCAAGGTCAATAATGGATATGCAGTGAAGCTGATAATGGCAAAAACTCGCGTGGCTCCTAATAAGCCTATTTCCATTTCTCGACTTGAGTTAAACGCAGCCCACTTACTCTCGAAATTGATTTCACTGGTTAAGCAATCACTAACTATTCCTATTTCCAGAATCGATTGTTGGTCAGACTCTGAAATAGTTTTACGTTGGCTATCATTATCTCCACGGACTTGGAACACATATGTTTGCAATCGCACTGCTGAGATTTTGGAGGCATGTCCACGAAGCTGCTGGCAGCATATTAGAAGTGGCGATAATCCTGCTGACTGCGCATCGCGAGGACTATTTCCAAAGGACCTCGTTGATCATAAAATCTGGTGGAATGGACCAGCTTGGTTATCCCAGTGACGTTCAACTTGGCCACCCGTTAAGGCTAAGTTTGTTTTGTCGACAGAAGAACAGACATGCTTAGAGGTAAAGGCCGAGCCAAAGGTTAATCTACACATTTCCGATGACGGAAATGAGCTTACCTGTATGATAAACAAAGCCTCCTCATGGTCTCGTTTATTGACTCTGAGCTACTGCATTCGTTTCGTCCATCGTCTTCGTAGAAGGAATCAACTTTCGGTGTTCCTGTCGGCGTGGGAACTACAATACGCACGATCTAAAATATTCACCCACGTTCAGAACGAGTTTTTTAAAATGGAATACAAGCAGTTAAGCACCGAACAGCCATTGTCAAAGAAATCTAAGTTGATTCGATACAACCCGTTTTATACACGAGCAGAACGTAATGCGTGTTGGCGGTCGCATAGACAATTCTATGGCTAATTATGATGCAAAACATTCCATAATTCTGCCTAAGGAATCTCCCATTGCTTCTCTACTTGTTCGATATCAACATGCTGCCTCGCTACACGCTGGAGTAGAATACACGTTTCACAGTCTACGACAACGATATTGGATTCTAGGAGCCTGAAACCTCGTCCGCAAAACCGTATTTAATTGGAGAACTTGCTTCATGCAGCGAAGACACACGAGTTCTCAACTTATTGCTGATTTGCCCAACTTCCGAGTTCAACCCGCCCGTTGTTTTCTTCACACTGGCTTGGATTATGCTGGACCTGTAACAATCAAAGTATCTACAGGTCGGACACCAAGATTTGGAAAGGCTTGGTTTGCAATTTTCGTTTGTCTATGTACAAAAGCGATACATATTGAATTCGTCAGTGATTTGACAACATCTGCTTTTATAGCCGCCTTTAAATGATTTTGGGCTCGACGTGGGCCAATATCAGATTTATATACGGACAATGGTACTACGTTTCATGGGGCTAAAAGAGAATTAGATGAGATGCAACGAATCGCAATTGCCCAAAGTCAAAATGAAGAGATTTCAAGCTTCTTCTCGACTCATGAAGTTAATTGGCATTTCATCCCGCCTTCTGCACCCCATTTTGGAGGGATTTGGGAAACTGGAGTGCGATCTATAAAGCTGCACCTAAAACGAGTTACTGGCAGCAGTGCATTAACGTTCGAGGAATATTCGACCCTGTTAATTCAGATAGAAGGGCTTCTGAATTCTCGTCCTTTGTGCGCACTCAGCGATCACAGCCTTAACCAGCTAACCCCTTCTCATTTTCTAACAGGTCAGCCTCTTACTTCGGTACCGGAGCCATCTTTCCTAGATGCACACATTGACAGACTGCAGCGCTGGAGACAATTGCAGGCCAATGTACAAGGGTTCTGGAAACGCTGGAACTTAGAGTATCTCAGCACCCTTCAAACTCGCAGGAAATGGCAACAAGATGCTCCAAATGTTGCTTTGGACACCCTTGTGGTTTTAAAGGAGCCGAATCAGCCGCCAAGCAAGTGGCTGTTGGGAAGAGTTATTGATGTTCATCCTGGCCAGGATCAGAGTGTTCGTGTGGCCACAGTTAAAACTGCCAGAGGAATTTACAGGCGCCCCATTACAAAAATTGCTGTCCTTCCTTTGAACTGAACCGTCGTTCAGGGGGGGCGGTATGTTGAGGAATTAATCGGTCATTAATTATTACTTCTTTACTTGTTATTATTTTGCATATTATCGTACCTAGTTTAATGAACATAATTGTCTAGTTTACAAGATAAAGCTTTAAGTTCACACCCATAGCCAAAATGCAGTATATGTGCATGAGTATTGGCACATCATGCGATCATTATTTTTTCTGCTGCACGTTTCTATATTTTCGCCAGTTAGATCTAGTTGGAATTTACCCGCAACCGCTCGCTTATCGCACCCGCTTATACTTATTCTAGAACGCTCCATTAATTAATAAACATAAAACACCTAAGACAAAACCAATACAGTCCACTGCATTTATAAACAACACTTAAAAGATTAAGTTTGTTGTTAATTCTATAATTTAATTTGTAAGTTTTAATTTAAGTTAACTTTAACTTTTAGTTTTTCCCTACATAAAACACTTATTTCCATTGTTTTTCACATAATTCTACGGTTATCCGCATAATTCAACAGTTTTCGCTATTATTCCTGTTTTTTAAAGTTGCACTGGTTTCCATATAATTTCACTATTTATCGATTATCGGCGTGGTGTAGTAGTCTAGTTGTCCGTGTCCTCTCTGCAGCCAAAAAGCTGCAAAGGGTCGGGGTGGGCCCTGCTGCCTGTGCATCGTTAGCAGGTCCGTGGCTTCCCAGTCGCTGTTCCGAGAGAGTTCTGGTCTGGTGATGGTCAGGTTAATGACAGACTCCCTACCTGCCTTGCTGTATGTGCATCTTCCTCCAAGATTGAGGTGGCAGACGTCCAAGGTTGCCAAAGCATCCAGGAGGTTAGTTCCCCGTTGGGTCGTCCTTGAGCTCCCCCTGGTGTTGGACCACGCGTTGAAGTCCGCTGCGATTAATACTGGGGATCGACCACGGGCGATCTCCTGCATAATGTCCCTAAACACATCAATATGCAGGCTCGGGGCTAAGTAGCAGCTGTAAATTGTGGTTTCCAGCGCCTTGGTCCTATCGTAGCCAGGTCTCGACGCACTCTGGGTCTGATGTCCGGGGGGCTGATCGCAGCTCCAGATGGCTGCACCACCGTTCTCTGTTGCTCTGTCCCAAAACTCCCACTGCCTTCGCCGTATAAGGTACGCTCAATTCAGCAAACCCAATTTTATTCTCTGAGGCTCTCCGAGCCAGTGGGTCCTGGGCAGCTCTGCAATGGTTTAGGTTGAGCCGTAAAAACTATAGCTGGCCTTTATATACTCAGGACAGGTCCTGCTCAGGGTCGCATGCGCAACTTCTTCCGCGGGAATCCGGCGTGGTCTTGGCTATTGCGTCATTGTCATAAGCGCAACCCAGTCAGACTTTTTCGACAAATTCTGCATGAGTTGGGCCTGGGTAACTCATGATGAAATTCATCCGCAGTAGGCTAATTCATGGTGCCGCCGTCGATGCTCGGCTTATGATGAAATTCATCATGAGAGGTTTGGAAAAAATTCAGGAAAATCTTTCGATTAAAAAAAAAAAAACAAATATGAACCTTCCACTTTTGCTATATTTAAATTGTTATTGTGGTTAATTATTTTCAACCATACTCACATATTTGTTTAGAATATTATAGGACCAACTGGGGACTGAACCTGCGTCTTCATGTTCAACAGTCCGGAAACTTGCACATCGCACCACATATACAACTTAAATTGCGTCGGCGATACACACATATGTGCATAACGCGTCTGAGAGGGACAAAAACTTGAGATTTTTTGAAGTCGCGCGGCGATCGAGACGCGTGCGGGTTAGAGCACCCGTCTAACAAATAGGAGAGCGAGAGTTAAAAACCCATTTGAGAAAAACTTTTTCTTATTTTATTTTTTCATTAGTTAGTTAAATGCATTTTCTTTAAAAAATTGTGTTTCTGTTGAAGATTGATCAAATTAACGTAAACAAAATTAAAGTAAATCATTAATTTATATTTAGCTGGGGCTAACGGCATTATATAATTTTACTTATACCTTTTAACTTCAAAAATTATTCAACATAATTACATTTTTATACTTATATTATATTATATCGAAAAGCTTTGGAAAATATAAGATTAAATTCGTTTTAATAGGATGTTCTGTAGATGTTTTCCGATTTTCATTTAGAGGAATTTACTTAGTATAAGAAGCAAAACATAAGATTATTGCGCTGAATTTCTTGATTTTCATCAGCGCACTTCGTGTTAAAAAAATATCCCGAAAGGGAAATATTTTCCTGACGGGACAGCACAGAATTCTACATTGAACGGAGCAGCATTCGATTCAGGTACCTGAATGTCGCGCTTGGCACTTTGCTGAACTGGGCAGCACGCAGTTTTCTATCCAGGATCTGTCACCGCAGGAAGCGAAATCCTACTGGGAAGCTGCGATCGCTTGTTGGTTAGAAAGGGGGGCGAGAGCGGTAGCAGTAATATTCATCCACCCAGTCGGACTTTGCAGCATGGCAAAATCGGTCAGGAGGTAGGACTCCCTGTTTATGTAAAGTTCTCATTCCCTTTTATTTGTCCGCACGGTAGTTCATGGTGCCGCAGTCGCTGCTCGTTTGATGATAATATACATCCATAGAGCTATTAATAATTTTAAGAAAAAATTTACCTTAAAAAAAATTTAATATTTGTTACAAACTGATTTTTTTTCTTGTATTTACATTTATTTTCTTATTGTAATGACGTAGATTTTGTATTACTACCTCACAACGTCTCTTACCTTGAACCTATTATTTTAAGCGATGTTTTTATAAATAAGTTTTTTTTTAAGCACTATGCTTTTTCTATATTGAATTTAGACACTAAATATTTTAACACGAATTGTATATTTTTTAAATACCCGGTATAACAAATATGCAAATGAGGCTTTCCCCTTTATTAGAGCATTCATGTAAATGCTCTAAACCATCAATTACTTCATCAGAGAAGTTGTACCTTAAATTTGTTGTTATTGATACTTTATCATAAGTTATTTGGCTTTTTTCAGATTTAGCAATTTTCTTTAATAGTATCTTTAAGAGCTTAGTACAAATATTCGTTGTCCCTAGACTATATTTTTTTTATGCTATTCCACTTCTGTAATGACGATGAACTGTGAAGATTTAATTCCAAAGAGTCTCTAAAAAACATTTTGAATTTTTCGTTGTAGAATCTTTATTTGCATTGACTATCATCAGACACTTTCTGAAGCTTAATATTTGCTTTGGAAACCTTTTAGTGTTTTTCTGCTTTTATGTCACTAATGACAGACTTCAGCAGGGGACTGTCTTTTTCGTAAAGCATTGAAGCATTTTCATCATTTTCGCAACTATAATACTAGATATTTTTTCCCAATGTCATCTGGGGAAAAAAGATCTTGGCATAAAAACTGTAATGAAGTGCTGGACACAAAATCTTCAAACTGGGATTTTTCAGACCTTTGATGATGTACGTATACATAAAAAATGATCGGGACATTCTAATATATTCTTTGTGACTTAAGAAATTTTGCATCGAAATCAGTGATCATACGCGTTCAGCAGAATCAGAGTTGCAATTTAATTAATTTTTTTTACTATTGAGTAGCTTAGCTTTAACGAAGTTTGGCCAGATTACCTAAGTTAATATATATTTATACCCTTGCATGGTATTATAATTTTAGTCAGAAGTTTGTCTCGCAGTGAAGTAGTAATTTCCGACCATATAAAGGGGTGGACAAAAGTATTTACACAAATTTTCAATTATTTTCATATCCCAATTTCTTTTAGTTATTATACATGTTGTTGTTAACCAATTTCCCTGAAATTTTTTTTACCGCGTAGATTGAACTATGCAGCAGCGAAGCGGAAAGGAATGCGAAAGATAACGGTTTATAGGAAAATGCTAAAAGCAAAGAAAATAGGTGTGTTTATTTTTGAAATCATTTAATAAAGTCAATTCCAGGCAATAGAAAACCTTTATCGATGCCAAAGCAAATTTTTATTAATTTACTTTATTTTTGCTACAAAGAATATTGAAATTTAACAGAATTAACTTTAAGATGAAAACAATTTATGTGTAAATATGAAACTATATATCCATCTATTCTTTTACTTACAACATTGTCTTATTAACCGTTTTCTTTTGTTTTCCTTTTCAACTTGATTCTGCATAGATCAATTTACGCGATACATACAACAACACTAAGAATAACAACAAACAGAAGTTTGACGTGAAAATATGTCATTGTGTAAATACTTTTGACCACCTCTGTACATTTTTGGTCAGAATCAATATAGAGCTTTGTTTCCTATATATTCCCACTAGTATATAAGTCGGAATAGGTCAAATTGGACTACAATGTTAATATAGTTGTTTTTCAATATATTTTCTGAGGGGTTCCTAGTAAGATCAAACACGTATCGAAGAAATTCAAGCTTTGCAATTATTCACTCCTTTAATTTAACTATTTCAATGTACAAGACTGCTCTTTTTCTTCTCCTCCGTTCTCCATCCTCCATCCCCATCCCATCCCCATCGTATGCACTGTCCACCAAATAGCGCAACAAAACCGAACATGGCGCACGCCAATGCTAGACTGAGCATGCAACCCCTCCGCTTGTCCGGTCCATATTTGTGATTGGTGGGGTAGAATCTTGTACTGAGAAATGAGATGAGCGTGCGCAGGAAACAATTCATTATGGTTGAGGTGCGTAAGTGAGAATGCTTAAGAACGTATCGGCAGCGGACACCGTTTCGACGCAGACCGTTTTAAATGACCTTGTTTGGTTTTAAGCGTTACCATCCGTCTCTGGGTGCAATTAGATGACACGACCCAGTAGACTGAAAGCCTTCAGCATGGAGTCTTAACCGAGCTTGGGGACTATGAGCTGAAGTTAACCGTAGAATGCCTTTATCAGATTGTCCGCACCGACAAAGTTGGTTCCGTTGTGACTGTAGAGATGTTAATTCATCCTCGCTGCCCGATGAAGCTGTCTAGAGCTAGCAGAAAATGTTCCGTGGTGAGGCCTGTCACGGCTTCCAAATGCACTGCCATTGTTGCAAGGCAAATGAAAACGGCTATGTTAGTTCCACGAAACCGCGCAGCCGCCAGAAACGGTCGACTAGGGGGGTTCACTCGGTGAAGTGGCAAATCTTCCATAAGCTGTGCCGAAGTGACTGGCCTGGGCCGAAAGCACCTCACACATTTCCGTACAACTGTTCGAACTGCTCGTCTTCCTGTTAGTATCCAGAACCGTTAGCGAGTGTGCGCCAAAGTTAGCTGCGCACCTCCGGCAGAGTCAAGACATGCGAGTATCGTATTACCAGCTGTGTAAAATGATGAGAACTTGGAAGGATTATTGGATTACGATGCTCGTGTGACAGCCCAGAATGGCGTAATCGCCCCCTTACTCGTAATATGCCCTTTACTAAGATCGGTAACAATAGCTTTATTCTGGAAAATTCGAATTCGAAAATCTCTCAACCAACGATGGCAGTGGGACTGCGTGAACGCTCAGTTTGTCCGCCTTTATCTCTAGCGCAGCATCATTCAAGTCGGCATGTCTGACCCCCGTCGAAGGCCAGTCACCTTGACTGCGTGTATGCCACTCCGGGCCTCGCCACCACAAGTCGAAGCCCGTTAGCTCACCCGGTGGTACCGCACCCTCTCACCCTCTCACAGTCTGCGGGATTCTCTCAAGTACCTACATGTCCCCATTGTGATGGTAAAGAATGATCTAAAATGAATGACCTTGTTAGCGACGAAAGTCTTCCATCTATTTCAGAAGAATTGTAGCATCCATCCAATAAAAGGCCTGGATTGGAAGGTCGTTTATCCACTTGGCCGCGGTTAACCATTTCACCAACTTAACGGCCAGTACTGCACCACTCCATCCTAGTTATGGTCAAGGGTTTCGTCGGAGTAACCTTTGATTTTAAGGCCAACAACAAGTCGTAGCACGTTCCATACTCGTGCTCAAGGTTTAGATAAGTCGTAGCTGCATAGGGTGTTGAAGACCCGTTACAAAAAGCGTGAAGCTGGGCCTTTATCGCCGATTCTAAGCAAGCCGTCCCGAAATGTTTCCCACCGTTCTGCAAGCGCATTATAAACCTCGTCGTCCCAATCCAGAGTTGTCAAAGTTCCGTCCGCATGCGTTTCCTTGGCCATGGATCATCCTTTTCGTAATACTTGCTGGTATCGCAAAATTGACCCGAAATTTGCAGCAGTTTTTATTTGGGAACCAATACACTCCTAGCGGCTTGAAAGAGTCCGTAGTGTCCCAGGGTAAAGGTATTTGACTGCACTGATGCTCTAACGGAATAAAGAGCAGAATAAAATGGTGAACGTGCTGTTTATCGCCGACCGCGTACGTGCATCTGCCTAAGTAACACAACACTGAGGGCATAATCCTGCTATCGGACCTATTCCACCGGTGTATTCGTTCCATCAACAAGCTGATCCGCGTGGGCAAGACCGTGCCGGTCATCGTCATTTGTGTGGACAAGGAGAAGGGCTATATTGATCTATCCAAGCTGCTGAAATCAAGTGTTCCTGCTACAGCTACGAGGGCATCGATGCGGTCAAGGCGTCGTTCACCAAGGGCCTAGAGCTGAGCCCCTGTAAGTCCTGCCACAATGATGAAATTCATTCTGGACAGAATTTGATTGTTAATCTTTGGACAGTTATGTCATGACCACTTCTCCCACAAAGAACACAGACAGCCTGAAGGCTTCGGTGGCCATTGAGAATATTCGCGCCATGATCATTGAGAACGAGGGCGAGTTCAAGGTGATTATGGCGCCCAAGCTGGTTACTGCCATTGATGAGGCTGATCTGGCTCGTCGCCTGGAGCGTGCCGAGGCCGAGAACGCCCAGGTGAGCGGTGACGTAATGATGGTGCCGATCAGGAGGAGATCTATCGTATGCCCACCGGAAAGAATGTCGTCCCCGCATATCTCTTTCATCAACTCTTTTTCCGCCTTAGGAAATGAACACCGCTCATCCCTCGCTAGTTGTTGAATGACCTGATGGCCGTGGATCGATCCATTCGCCGCCCGCCATATAATCCACTGATATTGGTAGTCTTCCGGATGCACATCAATGCATCGATACATTTTTTGTATATCTGCGGTGAAAACGAAACGATATTTCCGCTAATTGAGTATTCCTCGAACTCATTAACATATTTGCTCCACCGTTCTGGACTGCAAGCCAAACGTCTTTCAAATTGAGGAGCCGATTAAGCACCATTTGATGAGATATTCCTAGGACCATGACTGTAAACAGATAGGTTTTACAGGGCAACCGATCTGCATAGCGACCATCCGCTCGACGTACGTAAGACTTTTGAAAAAAGGAATCGCATTAGAGGTTCCCCTCCATTAGCGTAGTTGGGTCTGAAACTGATTAGACCTCACAGCAGCGCTTCATCAATGTCTCGGTGTCCAAAAGCACTCGATGACAGCGCAACTGTCTTGATTCCTCACTCATTCCGCACGTCCAGACAGGATCTATCCGAAGTGCGAATTCTGAGCTATGGGCTCGCCGGGCAGTCCGATCCTGGTGTCGGTAACATATCGACTCCTAGAATGAGATCGACAGGGAGTAGTGATGATCTGCCAAAGAGAGCCCTCGAATAACAAACACAAGAATTCGGAACGCAAAACAAAAACGCCTCTTTTCAGACAATTCCTTGCCAACTTGCAAACTTAACGCGGCTGCGATCTAAAGGAATCTATTCACACTCTAAATTGTCGAACTTAAAGTTTGCACTTGCAGGTTTCCTTCATGGGCCAACAGGAACAGTTTTGTCCCCTTGTATAACTAAAAAGAGGTGCTTGTAAGAGGGGTTCTCAGCAAGATCAAACACGGATCGAATAAATTCAAACTTTATAAGTATTCACTGCTTTAATTTAACTATTTTATGCAAAGGCTTGTGTATGTAATTATAGATAATGCTTTAGGTAGGCGGCAAGCGGCAAGCGGCGAAAAGCAGCATTTTTTGGCATGTGTGAGTGCATGTGAGACGAGCTGGAAAACGTGCAAGGGAGACTCTTGTAGAAGTAGCGACTGCAGTCCACGAGGAAGTGCGTCAAAGATCGTCAAAACGGAAGTCTGAGATCCGGCCGGTCACGGTGAACTAATTTGCAATGGCTGATCTGTGGAAGGCGTTGGGAGCAGCGTTGGGCAGAGGCGAGCGGAGCAAGTCAGGAGCGTGAGGCGGAGACTGGAAGAGCTGAGGCGAGGTGACGAAATCTGGAGCAGGCGGATCTTCGTGGTTGAGCACAAGCGGACAAGCATCGACGGTTACAATCTGGAGGGCACGAAGCCTCTGGCAAGCACTCAAAGCTGACTTTACCATTAAGATAATATCAACCATTGTAAACAAAAATTTATCAAAATGCAGCTCGAGGAAATAATGTTAATGAGATGTGCGGATTTGCGCGCAAAGCTAGGAGAATTACATTTAGTAACTACCGGTAGGAAGCGCGATTTACAGGATAGGCTTCTTGCTCATTTTGGCATTCAGGATGATGAAGATAACGATTCTAATGAGGTCGAATCTGTGGTTACCGCTCTTGATCGTAGCGTGCAGGAAATTCCCACAAAACGATCTTTGTTTACACTTAAAGACGTAGAAGGCAGCGTATCATTTTTTGCAGGAACAGGTAGCCAGGTTGACAGTTGAGTGGAACCAGCTTCAATTATTCATTTACTCCAAGCAGTTGCTAAGTGGAGCCGCAAAATCATTCATTCGCAGTCAGGTTAATATTTGCAACTGGGATTATCTTAAGGCAGCATTGCGTGGGAAATTCGCTATCAAAATATCGTCTGCTGAGGTGCACCGTAAGTTAGTTCAACGGGTGCAGAAAAAAGGAGAAACTTTACAAGAATATTTGTACGCTTTAATGGAAATTGCAGAGCCAATCAAATTAGATGAAGAAAGTTTGATCGAGTACTTTGTGAAGGGAGTGCCGGATGCAAAGTCAAATAAGATAATGTTGTACAAGGCTAAAACGATAAAGGACCTAAAGGAGCAGATGGAAGTCTACAAAAAAGTTCGAGGCATATACAAGGGATCATACAAGAATGAAGAGCGTGCAACGGAGGCAGAAGGATCAAAAAGTTTGGATTCGAAACTGAGTTTTGTACGTAAATGCTTTAAGTGAGGGGATCCGTCCCACTTAAAGAAAGATTGCAAGAAAAAGGACAACTACAATTGTTTTCGCTGCGGACAGCCAGGTCATCGTGCTGCACAGTGCACGGTCGAGGTGAAACAGGAGAGTAACACTAATGCCGTTCACTTCGAGAGTGAAGCCTCGAAACCAAAGAGCGAGTTTACTGCTTCCGGCCTTGAACTAAAAGTTGTCAAGCATTCCGTCGTCCAATTCAAAGGACTCGTCGACACAGGCACAGATTTATGTTTACTGCGCAGGAATGTTTTCCTTAAACTGGGCAGCAAACTTCTTACTGGAAAAGAGAAATGCTTGACAGGAATAGGCGAGAGTCAGGTGTTGACGTTTGGAAGCATAATTCTGCCAGTCGAAATAGACAATATACAAATGAATGTAGAATTCCACGTAGTACCGGAGGAAGACATGGGCTTCGAAGCTATTTTGGGCAGAACTATTTTGGATATAGTGGACATGAAAGTTACCAAAGAAGGCACTGAGTTTCTGCATCGGAACGAATCGAGAAGTATTGACGAGGAGCAGAGCAACACGGATATAGAGTTTCTGCAGAAGTTTAGGGGCATGTGCACAGAACAGGTGGCCGTTTTAGATCAGGTTGATTTGTCCCATTTAAATCAATTTCAGAAGGTCGAAGTCAAGAGATTTATTGAAGATAACATACCCTAACGAAACGTAAATGCATCGGTACAAATGAAAATAATTCTAAAGGACGAAATACCAGTTTTTCAGCATCCACGGCGTTTGCCAGTCTGTGATCAGAAAACAGTTGATGGCCAAATTAAGGAGTGGCTTGCTGAGAAGATTATCCAACCGAGTACTTCTGAATATGCATCGCCAGTAGTTTTGGTATCGAAGAAGAACGGAAAGAAACGTATGTGTTGCGACTATCGAAAGTTGAATGAAAAGATTATTCGGGACAATTTTCCGATGGTACACATGGAGACCTTTTTTATACTAGCTACAAGGGTCAAAAATATTCACGACTTTGGATTTAACCAACGTTTTTTTCCACGTTCCAATTGAACCAGATTCTCGAAAGTATACCTCATTTGTGACACAGTCTGGACAGTTTGAATTTTTATATGTTCCATTTGGCATATCTAATTCACCGGCAGTTTTCACCAGATTCATCATGGGACCTCATCGTCAACAACATGGTTGTTGTGTATATGGACGACGTTATTATACCCAGCCAGGACATTGAAGAAGGACTTGTTAAGTTAAGGGAGGTCTTAGAAGTTGCTGCTAGAAACGGTTTGCGTATCAACTGGAGTAAGTGCCAACTGTTACATAGCAGTGTATATATTAGGCTATATCATCCAAAGTGGAACCATCACTCCAGGTCCCGAGAAGATACAAGCTGTAAAAGATTTTACCGAACCACGCGACAAGAAAGGTATTCAACGATTCCTAGGTCTGACTTCATACTTCAGAAAATGCATTGATGAATACGATTCCATTGCCAGGCTTTTGTCGGATTTGTTGAGAGGTGATTCAAAGTATGAATTCGGAGAGAAACAACGATTGGCGCGTGAAATGTTGAAGACTGCTCTCATCAGTGAACCAGTCCTCAAGCTATACAATCCAACTTTACAAACTGAGATCCATACAGATGCGTCCAAGTACGGTTTTGGCGCAGTCTTGCTGCAGAAGGATCCGGAGGATAGTTCGTTTCATCCAGTTCAATATATGAGCCGAAAGAGTTCACCATTTGAGGAGAAATATGACTCGTACGAACTGGAGGTGTTAGCTATCATTGGAGCTCTAGTCAAGTTGCGTGTTTATGTGTTGGGCATACATTTCACAATTGTTACTGACTGTAACGCGTTCAAGATGACGATGAACAAGAAGAAAGTTCCTCTTCGCGTAGCTCGTTGGGCTTTATACTTGCAGGATTTTAACTACAAGATTGAGCATCGATCCGGTACGAAAATGAAACATGCGGATGCTCTGAGTCGAGTCTCGTGTTTCTTTTTATCAGACTCTATTACTCACCGTTTGAAAGAAGCCCAAACTAAAGATGAATGGACAAAAGTTAGAAGTCTTGTAGAAAAGAATGCATACCAAGATTTCTACATGGAGAATGATGTTCTTTTTAAAGACCCGAATTGCGAACTAGTTGTTGTACCTTCGTCGATGGAAAATGAAATAATTCAAAAGGCATACAATCAAGGACATTTCTCAGCAAGGAAGACACAAGAACTCATCGAAAAGTCGTATTTTATTCCGAAGTTGAAAGAAAAGACAGAGCGAAACGTCGAGAGTTGCATCAGATGCGTAATTGTAAATGCCAAAGCGGGTAAAAAGGAAGGGTTTCTAACTTCAATTGACAAAGGTGACCGACCCTTTGTAACATACCACATCGATTACGTCGGACCGATGGAGACAACGACAAAGCGCTACAATCATATTCTGATCGTAGTAGATGGCTTTTCGAAGTATGTTTGGCTCTACCCAACTCGTAGCATAGGTGTGGATGAAGTGTTAAGCAGTCTGGAGAAGCAAGCTATACATTTTGGTAATCCTTGTCGCATAGTGACCGACAGAGGCACTGCTTTTACATCTCAAGCATTCAAGGAGTATTGCGAGTCAAACAATATACAGCATTTGCTCATAGCGACACGTGTACCGCGTGGAAATGGCCAAGTCGAAAGGATTCACAAGATCGTCGTACCAATGCTTGCAAAGTTGAGTTATGAAAGTCCTTTTTCATGGTATAAGCACGTTGGAAGAGTTCAGCAGATTATCAATAGCACCGAGAAGTACCAGGATCACGGCGTTTAAGCTTTTAACAGGAGTTGAAATGCTCGATTGCAGCGAGCTGAAAGATTTGATGCAGGAGTTTGCAGTAAAAGAGCTGGATGAAGAAAGAGAGAAATATCGCCAAACAGCCAGAGAGAACATCAAACAGCTGCAGGAAGAAAATAAGAAAGCGTTTGATTTGAAAGGAAAACAAGAAAGAGTTTATAAAGTCAATGACCTAGTAGCGATTAAGAGGACCCATTACGGAGTAGGATTAAAGCTTAAGGGAAAGTTCTTAGGGCCATACAAAATAGTTGCTGTCAAGGATCATGGGCGATATGAGGTATGGCGCATGGGGGACACAGAGGGACCATTCAAAACTTCGACCGTTTCAGAATTCATAAAGCCATAGACAGGTCCATTCGGGGCAAATGAATGGTCGGGAGGGCCGAATGTGGGATTCGAAATAGGCGGGTTTCCTTCGCGGGTTATTCGAAGCGGGTTAAGCTATCTGGCAACACACCATATCGATATTTAAATAATAGCCGATACTTTTGAGAACAATTAAAAAAAGCTAGAAGTTAGGAAGTCGTCGTTTGAGAGAGCTAGAGCGAAGTTGTGAATAAGATGCTGTGTGAAAAAGCGAAATATGAACTTGTGAAACTAATATAAGCACTTTTGTTTAAACCAATCCTGTAAATAAATTATTGTATGTGAATTTTAAATTAATTCCCTACAGATATATATTTATGTTGGGGGCGATCATTTGTATGCCAAATAGAATTTCCCATGTCGCAGACGAAAATATAACCCGCCGGGGTTAGAAATAAAAAAGAGTCGGGTAGAACCAAAAGCCCGACCATAGAATTAATTCTAAAACTGCTGAGATCGAACGCTAAAAAGGATTCGATGCCCGAATGTGTCGCGGTGATATCCCTTTAATCCCGTGGGGTATCTTAAATTTGGACCCCTCAAAGTCCCGTTTGTCCTTCAGCCCAGGGTGTCAGGCCCGGAGAATCAGTCTGCCTTGCCGAAAACCCTATTGCCCTTACCTATAAGACAAATCTTTGTTTTGCGACTCTTCCCTGCTCAAACATCGGAAGGTGTTATTCTGGAGATTTTATTTTATTCGGGGCCGGTGGTTAATGCCGGAGATTTTGAGCATCGAAGTTTTCCAGCTGTGCTCACAGTATATCGGCTAGATCGCCCTTTCAGGCGTTGGGGTCGAGTTCTTATAGCGGTTGACTCGTCAAAATTATTAACATTCGAGGAATGCAACGATGATGAATTTTTCTGTGTGAAGCTATCTATCAATGGTAGCTACATTTTTATAACCTTTTCCTATTGGAACTTACTAATTATAGGAACCACCTTTCCGCTGTTCAAATGGTCTCCAGTAGATTTTTGGATAGGGACCATTTGGTAGTCCTAGCTGATTTTAATATCCCTGGGGCTATTTGGTCCTCAAATAATTCCACCAATACTCTTCTAACTTCTACACAACATGACTTTATCGCGAGCCAAGTCAACCATGTACTAAATTCCTCACAGCGCACCACCACTACGTGCGCCGTATCGTTAGTTACGCAGATTGGGGCTTCGCCGAGACGAAGTCGTGGCCAACAAAGCCAAAAAAATTTAATTAAAAAACAACAATGTTCTTTTTTTTGAAAGTAATACATTTATTTTAACGGTAGCAAACATTTTTATATCAGTAACAGGCAAAAAGTTACAACTATTTAATTCCTAAAATTATTAATTGATTTTTAATTAATAGTGATACTGATTATTTAGACGATTAGTATGGCAAATTGTTCCATTCTCGTAGGTTTAATCCAGCGCTTCCGATCCAGTCTTCGGTAAAAGCCAACATAAAAACGCGCATACTAAATAAAAAATGTGTTCATCTAAATTAATACGTGTTAAATTCTATTTTACTTACAAAACAACATTCCCGAAAAGAGAATAAGTGGAATAATGCAATTGTAGTCAATAAGGAAACCGAATATTAGGTTTCCAAGTAGCGCTCCTCCCCGTCCAAAAGTTAGAGACATTGCTGCAGCCATTACCCTAAATACATAATAATATATTTAAATAATCAATAAATAAAAAAAATAATAATCTGTGATTTTTTAATATTAATTGTTCGGGCGCTCACAATGGCTTTATATAAATATAGCATAACACCATTAAAAGATAGAGGAAGTCCTTTTTGGTAAGCCTAAATGTATAAATTAACGATAAGGTCCTTTTTTAGGATTTCCTTAGGACGCGACTTGCCGCGCGAAATGAGAAGACTTTGGTTGTGAGGTGACGACCGTCACGATTTATTTCCAAAATTCGACTAAACTCTAAGTACATTAATTCTTATAACGGAAGCTAGCCCTATGCTGTAAAGGTGCTGACGCTGACCCGGATGCCCGTGCATGGTGTTGGGTAGCCGCCGTTGCATCGCAGTGCTGATTGCGCTGACCGTAGCGTGGGATTTTGGCAACGTCGTTGTGCAAGTCCGCAGGTATCGCTCGCGTTGCATTATTTCATTCTGTTTAAGCAATATCAGCCTGGGAACTTCCGCTTTGCTGTGAGACAGTGTTAACTTATATACTATTTCATCTTAATCGAACAACAGTCTTTCAAAATTTAGGAACTATTTAAAGTTCTGTTGAGTTAGGTTAATATCACAGTCAACATAAGGCTTAGTACATTTTAATTTTGTTTTATTATTCTATTATTTATTTCTTTACATTTCTAGCTGTCCGTCTATCCGTTTCTAAAATAGCTATGATAGGTACAATGAATGGGAAAATGAATAGAAACAAATTATACTTTTGCTGTTTCATCTTTTTAACATAGTTCCAACTTCTTTGACAAATTAATTTTTTAATTAATACTTTGTTAAATTAATGCAAATCGGATATTTATATTAATATTTTATATACAATCATAAACAAAATTCTTCAACTTTCCAGGTGAACGGGCGTGTTTTTATTTCGCTCTCGATTTGTGTTTAAATTTTGCATAAACCACTTGGGTTTCAATTTAAATCTTCTATCTTGTGTTTATTAACTTCCCGTTCACTTGCCGTGTGCATGCAGCTATTCTTATTCGAGTATTCAAATGAGTTTATTTTGCCTTTGCATTCCTTTTTAAGCCTTCATCATTTAGCCGTTGCGAGGCCTATCGCGAGGTGGAGAAGGAGATGTTGTTTTTCATGTGGCACAACAAGAACGGTTTTAGGGATTTATTATCGAGTTTTCGAAAAACTCATGATATGCTCTTGGTACTGGATAGCCAATTTAATAGCCTTACGTTATTAATTGAGTCTCCCACGCGCAAAAAAAAATAAATAAATAAAACGCAATTGGAGAGCAGCATGTAGGCGGATCCCAGCAACAACGGGCACTCAGCAGCATCCTCCCTTGGCACAGCCCTCGACATCAGCATTAATTCCAGGAGTGCTGAGATCGAGCGCAAGAAAAATGCTGAGACCCCCTGAGTGGTCCCAAATATGGACCCCTCAAAGCCTCCCGTAATTATAAATGTATCCGCCCAGGGTGTTCGGCCTGGACTACCGGCCTTGCCAACAGCTGTAATAGCTGTTCCACCCACTAGAAAAATATTTGTTTCGCGGGTCTCCCCTGCTCAAACATCGGAAGATGTTATCCCCTTTATTTAAGCCAAAACCACAGCCGAACAAATCTAAATAAGGGTAAAAAATTCAAATTCTCTTATGCTATGGACATTTCATCTTTTAAAATTAATGTCATTAACGAATTTTTTGACACAATTTGCTCTACCAAATTCTGGCCACAGTACGTTGTTGCCACGGAGATTGAAGGTAAAAAAAGGCCACCTGTAGGAATAACTCTTCCTAGGCCTGATCAGTCCACTGCACCTCCTACGTCTCCCAATCTCGAAAAAACTTATCTACTCCATAAGTATCTCCTATCAGAATGCAAGCGGCTTACGTAGTTAGCTTCCTAACTTGTATTCCAATAGTCTTTCGTTCGCTTCTCAGGTTATTGTGTTCACAGAAACCTGGTTAAAGCCGGAGATTCTGAGCTGCGAAGTTCCAGCTGTGTTCACAGTATATCGGCTAGATCGGCCTATCAGGTGGTGGGGTGGAGTCCATATATCGGTTGACACCTCACTCACGTCAGAACTATTAAATTTTGAGGAATGCAACGATGTTGAATTCCTCTATGTGAATCTATCTATCAATTCTAGCTCCATTTTTCTTACCTTTTCCTACATACATCCAATGTCGGAACTTCCTATTTATTGAAACCACCTTTCCGCTGTTCAAATGGTCTCCAGTAGATTTTTGGATAGGGACCATTTGGTAGTCCTAGCTGATTTTAATATCCCTGGGGCTATTTGGTCCTCAAATAATTCCACCAATACTCTTCTAACTTCTACACAACATGACTTTATCGCGGGCTTTTTCGACATTTCGCTGTCCCAAGTCAACCATGTACTAAATTCCTCACAGCGCTTGCTTGTTTTGTCTCAGATCCGGGGAGAGTCACCTAAGCCAGGGTGGCACCTATGACGCAACCAGAAGATCCGTATCATCCTACTTTTGATGTGATTCTTGATATTGGGTCTGACTTACAGAATAGATCTAACCGTTCAGCCAAAAAATTCCTAGGTTTTCGTAAGACGGACTTTTTTACAATGCCATGAACTCATTTTTTACTGATTGTGTTCCGTTATACTAACCGCCAATCTCGTGGAAACCTCGGTGGTTTACTAAACAGTTAAGCTGACTAAAAATAAAAAATCTAGGCTGTATACTAAATTTAAAATCACCGGTTCTCAATCTGCCCTTTTATCTTATATATCAGATCGGTCAAACTTTACCGTGCTAAACGCGCAGTGCTATAAAAACTTTTTAGCTCGTTGCAGGGTCCAGTTCTCACAGGACCCAAAACAGTTTTATAATTTTGTTAACACTAAAAGTAAGTCTAAAGCAAATCCTTCCTCGCTTTTATTTGAAAATACTACCGCAAATAATGATCAGGCAATAACCAATCTATTTTTGCAGTTTTTTCAAAAAACTTATTCAAACTCTTCGAATTTAAATCAGACTTATTCCTACATCATATCCAAAACGAACTTAATGTTCAGTTCTAGCCTTAACGAAAGCTCTCTTTTTTCAGATCTTCATCGTATCAAGTCAGTTTATTCGCCAGGTATTCCTGGCTGTGTGCTCAGGTATTGCGCCGACGCCCTGTGCTATTCCCATCTGAAATTGTTATCTTTCCCTTAGAATCCTCCCATTTTCCCCTTATTTGGAAGGAATCGTTTATTATTCCTTTCCACAAAAAAGGTAGCATATCGGATGCCTATAAGTATAGAGGAACCTCTAAGTTGTCGACTATTCCAAAACTTTTCAAAAACGTAATAACTCCCCATTTGAAGCACCTTTGTAGATCAGTTATTTCTCCATGTCAACATGGTTTTATTAAGCGAAGATCAACAAAAGGAAATCTTTTGGAGCTCTCTTCCTATATTATAAAGGGCTTCCATAATAACTTTCAGACAAATGTAATCTATACTGATTTCAGTAAAGCATTTGACTCTGTTAAACATTTTCTCCTTGTTAGGAAACTCGATTTAAAGTCGTTTGGCGGAGTTAAGAGTTAATAGGAACTACGGGGACCTAACTACAATGTATAATCAGATTTGATCCAAAGATCTGGTTCAACCAAAAGTGGCTTCGGTGCCGACTACTGGAGGCTAACTTCTTCCAATCTCTGTCGGCGGCTGAGTGCCGAAATACTGCTGTAGCCCTCTTGCGCTTGAATTCAAATTCTTCCCTTTATTTCTTTTTCAAATCCTTATACTTATTATCTCATTATTCCCTTACATTTCTATTTAGTTATTAAATTTTTCACCTTGTAATATATTCCTTACTTATTTCCTATTTCATCCAACGTGAGCGGCATGCATTACAAATGGCAGGACGCAAAAGGTCCTCATTAAGAATAATTTATCTAATGTTAAAGGTTACTTCTGGCGTCCCGCAAGGGAGCCATTTGGGTCCTTTATTGTTTATATTATTTACAAATGACCTGCCTAAAGTCTTGACTAACTCCAGAGTACTTATGATGAGGTCAAACTTTGCGTTCAATACAAGGACGTCGCCTGCCAGTCGGACTTGCAAACATATCTTAATGGTTTCCAAACATGGTGCCGCGTAAACTTATTAAACTTAAACGGCTCTAAATGCAAGCTAATGACATTCTCTCGTGTCGTTCCGAAGTTTGCAACTTACACGCTGAACTGCTGCTCTTTGAAAATAATTAATTCGGTTGATGATTTTGAGCGTCCGCTTAGACCCTAAGCTTGACTTTATCGATCATATTTCGTCTATGGTGAATAAAGCAAGGGGTGTTCTTGGATTTATTAATCGTTGGTAGAAGGAATTTAATGACCTATATGTTACTAAAATCTTACATATCCTTAGTTCGTCCTATCTTAGAATATGGATGCTGCGTTTGGAGCCGTCAGTACGGCGTCTATAGTGAACGCATCGAAACTTTTTACTGTTAGCTATACGCGGTTTAACTTGGGATGCATGCCAAAGATTACCTTCTTACTCTAATAGACTCCTCCGAACTAACTTACCAACCGTAGAACTATACTTGGCATAACCTTTATCTTTAACCTCATTTATGGTGATCCTATATACCCTTAGTGTTCTACCAATGTAGAACCTCCTTTGAACTGCATGAACCTTTTAGAGTAGTATGTACACCCTAATCTCTAACGTAGATAGTCTTCCAAAAGTAAAAACCCATTTGGTACACATGGAGGCAAAGAATCTAGCAGCACGCTGGTAGTTCATTTTCCCGTACTCTTTTCTATATTTTCTGTCGCTCATACTAACACCTAACCCAACAGGCACGCGCAGTGCATCAACGTCCAGTAATAGGTGAATGTTATTAAAGTAATCATTACTTTGGTATTTTAAACATAAATATGTATAATTTTGTTTGGATAAATTACTAATAATTCAATTGCAATCTTCAGTATTTTCACTTTACACTAGAGCTTTCAGAGCTTCGTGTCTTGATTTGTATATTGTTAACTTTCAAGCGCTTAAGTATTTTTACTGTACATTGGTAAGCTAGTCAGAAAAATGTTATTTTTAAACAAATCCGAAGTCATATTTAACTAAAATTATATATTTACTTAATTCTAGAATTATTTAATAGTTCTATAGTTTTTTTTTTCTTAACATCATGGTCATATCTTTTAACACTAAATACATGACATGGTATATATAATTTGGCTATATTTGGCTAGCTACTCGCATCATCGGGAAATCTCTACCCCATAACTCAGTACGGGCGTTTAGCACACCTTGGCAAGCATTAGGCTTATATTTATTTGTGTAAATTGCTGGAATGATGATAGTTTTCTAAGTATTCTTTAGGTGTTACCAAAGGATTTGTTGACTTGGTAACATACTTATAACAACATACTTATATTATATTTATATATTTTAGTTCTTAACGATAACTTGTCTAAATTTTCTGTATTATTGTTTCTTTTTCAAATAATGGATTAAAAATAAGACTATTATTATAAATCTATTCAAGAACTCTTGATTACAAGTATTAACAGAATTAGTAATTTATTAAAAGATACGACAAACACATATTTGAAATCACATATTACATATGAACTTCACATTCAAACGGAATAAATATTATTTTATTTTATTTTCATCGTAAACCACAAATGAACTTAACGATCATGTAGATTGGTTCAAATTCTTCCGCCTAAAGCCATAGGAAATTAACCACTAACCATAGTCGGAGATGCCGGACGGTAGGCATAACACGCAATTGAGTGGTTTCCAGGAAAACTAATCTGTAGTGGACCAGACCTAGGTCTCAACCGGGGAAGGATATCAGCCCAATATATCGGTGAAATGCGTAACGCGCAATCCTCTCTGTGTGTCGCCAGCGATCTCACATCTAGTAGGTCGGGAGCAGGTAATAATTGGCACTGCCACCACCACAACGACTCAAAGCAAATTATGCCGTACTGGTGTCGTCGTCGCTCCGAATTCGGAGGGGAGCCTGCAGGTCACAAAAACTAGGAAGAGAACAAAGAAACCGTGGTGATATAAGGACCTCATGCTCCAAGACAATAAGACTTTGGAAGTTGCTATCAAAGCAACCTAGCATACAGAGTCAGGTTAAAAGCGATGACGGACTATTCCCAATGAAGGACGTATCGGCTTGTGTTCCTGTCAGAAGCCGGAAAATGCAATCGTGCTTGCCCTAGGCATTACAGACCGTTAAGCCTCACCTCGTTTTTATTAAAAACGTAATAAAAGCTTATGATGAGCAGCACGCACAGATTTTTTCAAGGATAAGGATAGATAAACAATTACAGACATAAAATAATGAATACGCAGAAGATTTATTTTAAAAGAATGCACGCTCCATCGATCGTGCCGAAAAGTTGATAATTGACCGAAAAGTATAGAGCCACACTAATATTGTGATCAAGAATTTGACCGGAAATGACTCACAGCGTTGCAAGATTCGGACTAAAATTACAATACCCCGCAAGGCTATTTCTGCTGGCAATCTTACTGTCGGCTGCTGGCTGTGCGACAATATTGTACACGCCAAATGCATTAGTGTACGATAATGTAAACAAGAGCGGCGGGTTGCGTTATTGCTGTGAGGCCTGCAGCGACCTGGAAAGGGAAGTTATGACTTTATTGGAATGCTAGTAAGGTACATAACTTGTATTATGATAGTCTTTCGGTTGTTTCCCAGGTTATTTTGTTCCCAGAAACCTTGCTAAAGCCTGTGATGTTTAGCTATCTGTCAATGGAAGATTATTTTTAACTACTTGTTCCTACATTTTTCCATTGTCAGTACCTATTTTTTTATTGGAACCACCAATCCGCTATTCAGATGATTTCCAATAGACTTTCGGAACTTTTAGTAGTCTCAGGCAAAATTAACAGGCTATTTGGCCCTATTATTACTGGCTTGTTCGACATTTCGCTCTCCTAAGTCAACAGAAATCGTCCATCGGAAATCAGTTTTTCAGCTATACTTTCATTCCGAGTCGCAAGATGTAGCTCGAACGCAAAATTTATTTCTGTGGTAGGAATAAAAGACCTTTTTCTCAGAATTCTTAAAAACAAATTTATTATTATTTTATTTAAGTAAAGTTATTATTACCTTCCAGTACAATAAGGGATCTTAATCCTTCTCGGCATTTACCCTCATTAAGTGCTTCATGAACGTTACTATTGAGTCAGCTGTATTGAAAGTTGAGTTGACCACGATTTTTAGATAAGGTTCCAACTACGTGGGAATCGATAGGATGCGCTAGTTTTACGATAGTTATTTTTTATTACATGCTACGCGTACGAACCATAACAGCTCTGATAGCGCGGCCGGCCTCTCCTGGATGGAGGCCACCTGGCGCGCCATGGCGTCACGTCACGTGTGCTTGTCTCTGCTCATCGATGTACGTCCACTTCTTTTGCACTCCGAAGCCCGACACCTCGATCGGATCGCAGCGCGGTGTCCGGCAGCCGTCCTCTGGCGCCGATCCTTTCGAACTTTTCCTTCGGCAGACGCGAAGCTATCCAGCTTCTTGGCAAGTATGTGCATATACCGCGTTACAGCCTAAGCGAGCATATCTGTATTCATAAGATATACAGAGGTTGCCAAAAGTATTTACACAACGACATATTTACACATTAAACTTCTTTTAGTTGTTATTCTTGCTGTCGTTGACCAATTAAATGTTCTTTAGAGCTTAGCTTGATGTATGCAAAAGCAAGCCGAAAAGGAATGCAAAAGGTAACAAAAGGTAAAGGACAATGCCAGAAGTAAAAGAATAGATGCATGTAAATTGTATACATAAATTGTTTTTGTCTTAAATTTAATTCTATTCAATTGTAATATCGATTATTGAAAAAATCTTGTAAAATACTTTATAATAATTAAAAAAAATAACTTTGACATGGATGAAGGCTTTTGATTGACTGAAATTGAGTTTATTAAACTATATCAAAAATAAAAAGACATATTTTTTTGTTTTTAGCATTGTTCTATGAACCGTTATCTTTCGCATTACTTATCGGCTTGCATGTACATAGGTTAATCTACACAATTGTGATGGTTCCCGACAATTTTATGTACATATGCTGTAAATATAAAATGTAATTCATCATATAAGATATTAATTCAGTACCAGATTTTAACATTTAAGTACTCATTAGATTTAAGTTGACAATGATCCACGAAGAGCGCCCTATACATAGTTAGGCTATACGTCGCCCAGAGACGGCACATACATACCGGCCACGACATATCACCCAAGGAAGTTGATTTATGTTGCAGTGAAGCTGTGTTTTTTCCGCTCTCTGCAATTTTTCATTTTTTTTTTTTGGTACACAGGTAGATCTTGGCATCTTCCCTCGACAGTGGGATCTATATGCAATGGAGGGAGGAAACTCTCTCGCGACCTTAAATCGACTCTTTTCTCTTCGCCTTTCATCTCCCTTTCTCAAGCCAATGTCCCCGCGTTTTCTCAGGCACGCAAATCAGCTGTGAACTACCAATTACAGTGTTGTGTGGCGTAAGTTCTGAAAGCTTTTAAAGGCGCTATTAACAGCACAACCATCTGTAGTGTTTGTAAACGTGCGTCACCAAGATTGCCGCCAGTTTCGAATCTCTAATAGAGTCCGATTCAACTCGGCTAATTTAAAATTATCGCGGGCCCGGCCAAGGCTGCGAGATCCCTCGCTTAGGCGGTGTCCCGATTAACGGGAATAACAATAACCCCCATCGTAAAAGAACGGCTGGTTCCCAAAGGACAACACCGGCCAAAAAGAGCTAGGCCTCCCAAAAGGTCAGCCTGGAAAATCAAAATGATGGAAATGTCACATCACTGTCCCGACATGGGAGATGCAAAAGATGCAAAGATGAAGGCCGTACACTCGACCATCCTCAAGGCGAGTAGAGTGGCCGTTAAGGGGGATAGCGACAGGCAGAAGTCTGGCCGCTAATATCCAGTGCCTAAAATGCTCTGCGCGCATGGCATGGATAGCGCGGACAAGTAGTAGCAGACAACCACCGTCTGGAGGATGCTCTAGCCCAAAAGGGGCCATGGTGAGGGCGAAGCCAGCTAGATGGGTCGAGATGCCAGCATTGCCGCTGGCCCCACCGTCATCTCGCCCAGCCCAGCAGAATGGCGCAAAAGCGTCCAAGAAACCGCGAACGAAATCTCAACTGGCTGCTTATGAGGCCACGGTGCCGCACACTTCCGCCCGGAAGCCGAAGAGCCAGAAGTCCCGCAAAAACGTCTGGGAGATCGTCCAGACTCCGTCATAGTGGGTACAGTGAGGTACTTGCCTGGGTTACCAGGAGGGAAGACAAGCAGCTGTCAGAGCTGAGTAGCTGCGTTTCCAAGGTTCGCTGAACCAATAACAGATGTTGTAATGGTGGTCGTCTTGGAGATCCGCGACATCGAACCCCATCACTACCCTTGAATCACTGCAGCGCAAGATCTTCTGTAGCAGACGAAACGCGAGCTCGGCTCGAAGGTGGCAATTCTCAGCGAACCCTACAGGGTAGGTTGCATGGATAGCTTTGACTCTGCAGAGTGGAGAAGCCGGAGTTGCGTTACATTAAGGCAGCCGAGGGATGGGTGTATAGCTTCTACCTGGCACCCGGTCTCTCACTGGAATCCTGCGGCAGAATACTAGACGAGTTGTGCAGCGACCTGCGAGGATGAAGCAATGTGGTGGTCGGTGACGACTTCAATGCCTGCCAGAGGCCGAGCGGTGCTGGAGACCATAGCCCCCCCTGGACGTAGTCCTTTTGTGGGTGGGTGGGGTGGTGTCGCTAATTGACCTAACCTTCGCCAATAGCACGTTGGCCCGTCGAGCGATTTGGAAGATCAGCGAGGCCTACACAGATAGCGATCATGAGGCCATTGAGTGCTCAATAGGCACCGCTGGCCGATCGAGAGGTGCCCCGCTAATGCCCAGGAAGGCTTTCCGGCTAGGCGTTCCTTCAGCCATTGCAAACGCCCTGGACAGATTCTCGGCAGACGAGACCGACGGTGCAAACGTGATGGCCAGAGCATGCTCCGAAGGAGGACGTTCCGAAAACACCACTCCCCGGTGTTCTGGTGGAGCAAGGAGGTCGCTGAACTACTCCGCACTTGCCGCCGCAGTTGAACGCTACTGCAGCGAGCTAGGGGCACCCCTTGCCTCACGGCATGCAGCGACCGCTATAACGAGGTACGGAAGGAGCTGAAAACTGCCTTCAGAAACAGAATAAGGAAATGCTTCCTCAAGCCGTGTGACGCTGCCGACGATGCTCCCTGAGGAGGAGCCTACAAGTTGGTGGTCAAGAGGTTTATGGCTAGTGAAAAAGCCCGATCGAACAAGAGAACTTTTAAACGGCAACGGCTGCTTCTGCAGGCCAAACCCGGCAAGCAATCAGGAGACGCCAATCTGCCTTCTGGACATTAAAGGCAAGGTCTTGGAGAGGGTCCTTGCTACCGGGCTGAGCGGAGGGATTAAAGCAGATGGTGGTCTTTCTCTGGAGAAATGCATATTGGCAGAGCCATATACCGCTCGAGCCATATACCGGCAGAGCCACACATCACTAGAGCACGAGAAGTGTGTGTTTTTCAAACAGTGCGGTTCAAAAAGTTGAGTTTCCCGGGTGCTCCCATGGGGAGATTGAAAAGGGCGGTGTACTTACGATGAATCTAAGCGTTATTGATCGCTAGTTGCTTGGCCTTACATGCCCAGTCCATGTTCTTACTGGTGCTGTCCGCCGTCTCCGGGTCAGCGGGCGAAGGGTGAGGGGGTGGATTTCTTTGTCCTTCCCCTCACTCTTACTAGCTAATTTTTCTTACCAATGTGGCAGCCTGCACAAATCGGCACGTCACCACATCTGTTCGTCAGATCACGTATTGAAGCATTGAAGGGAATTGCGAACACTCCTAAGTTTGCAGCTTTCCTCAACGCAGCAGGTGGAGTCAGAGGGCGCCAGGTGACACGACGCACCATTATGACCTTTACATGCAACGTCTGCCCAAGCCTTTGAACAAGAAGACAGAAGCAAATCTCCCTCGCAGCACTTTGGTAGCTCAAGGTCACGGAGTAGACCAACTGCCAACCCCCCCGCGTTGCGGCCTAACTAAAACGGGACTCTGACGTCCGTCGGGGAGAAACTTTCGGCTTTGATGGATAGCTCCTTATCGCGATCAGTCGGCAGCTTGTTTCTCACTTGGCGTCAGGTCTAAAACGCAACCCCTGTAGCAGTGTACAAATGGATCCGGCCCATCCACCCAAGATGGTAAAGGCGCCCAAGCCCCAATTTTGTGAGTTGACTACGATCCTGGATGATCTACAGTCAAGTTTAATGGTCAGAAGGTTCGTAATATAAATCTGGCCATGAAGAACGCCCTCGCGAGGCTGAAGGATCTTCAGCTAGAGCTATTGCTGCTGGAAAGATTAGAAAAAGCTAATGCCGAATCCATCGCAATTGCGGACCAGTGGTGTCAGACCGCAGCATCGGAGGTGTGCCCTCGGTACTCAGTGGAGAAATAGGCGCAGACATCCCTCAAGGATCGTTCTCGCCCGGAAAGCCGCAGTAGTGGAGCTGGTAAAGACGGCCGCACGAGCGCACGCTCCCCACCAGGGACCATAGTTCCTAGCCATAGTGTCGGAAGTGTCGCTCCCTCTTCCCAGCGCACTCTTCACAGCGTTCTCAAGAGAAAAATCAAGCCAGACGAAAAACGGTCAGCAACTACAGACAACAGTCGCGCTGCCTAGTGGCCGTACGTATTTGTAAAGCCTTCAAAACAATGTCCGACCACTCCACGTTTCTGCTACCACACTGGACCTGCTTGTAGCAGAGACGGCCAGTATCCATGGCTTCCGTCAGGGAACTTCCATTTCGCTCCAATAAAGATCGCGGTGAAGGATGCCACGTTGGCTTAGTGGCAATTGCGTGAGAGAAGTCTTCAAAGGGAAGATGGATGCATCAGATGATTCCTCAGCTGGAAAGCTGGCTCTGGAGGAAGCACGGGCAGGTGAATCTGCACAGATTCGACCATGAGGAGAGCGACACCTGCTGGTGCTGCCACGGAGACTCAGAAGAGACACCGGAGCACGCGGCCAGTTTTGGATGCCAGGCTGCATTCCTCTTTATGGGTGGAGAACTTAGTGCCGCTGATGCTGCTGACCGACGAAAACTCGAAGGCGGTGTCAGTATACGCCGCCACGGCCAGGACCAAGCTCAGTGTGACGAGCGACGCCGAAAGGAGGTATCTTAGACTGGCCACCGGGAAGCAGCTATAAGTCGGGTTAACTGTGCCTTGGGCCGTGTCTAACAGATAGGGGGAAACGTGGCGTACAGGGAGTAGGGATTACTTAGTGTTACTTACAGTATAAATAAAAATTGAGTATAAGCTATAACGTGTCGCACTTTCTTAGCAAGCTTCCCCCTCCCCTTCCTATTGGCACTACAATCCGATGCGGAGCGGCGATGCTCACTCTATTTTGCGGACCTGCGGAGCACGGAGTGCAGTCAGGATTTGGAACCCCATGCACACGTCACCAAGGTCCCAGAACATACGCTCGACGCAGCCGAGTAGGGAAAGCCAAACCCGAATCGACGACACTCAGGAGACAGCCTGGTCGATACCAAAAATTGAGTATAAGCTATAACGTGTCGCACTTTCTTAGCAAGCTTCCCCCTCCCCTTCCTATTGGCACTACAATCCGATGCGGAGCGGCGATGCTCACTCTATTTTGCGGACCTGCGGAGCACGGAGTGCAGTCAGGATTTGGAACCCCATGCACACGTCACCAAGGTCCCAGAACATACGCTCGACGCAGCCGAGTAGGGAAAGCCAAACCCGAATCGACGACACTCAGGAGACAGCCTGGTCGATACCAAAAGAACCTTAAGTCGCTAACCACGATACGAACAGGAATACGCAGCACTGTCTGAAAGACACCCCCACCACCACCTGGACGAAACAATGACAGTGAAGTCTCAGATGAACACGTGGAGGACCACGCCATAACAACGCAAGAAACACGCGATACAGCAGACGACAAACGAGAAGCACAGAACCAACTCTCAGGGAAGCCCAAAGTGAGCCACCAGGAGTCGGAACCAGAGAGCGAGACCAATTTAAGAAACCAGGCATTCCTCCGCGAACCGTAGCCAACATTAGCTTAATTGGAGCACTATGCAGGACAACCGGCCAATTAAACAACGTTACTTCCTGAAGAACCCGCCGATGCAACGGATCATCGACGAGCAGGTGGACGCCCTTTCCGATCAGGGTTGCATAGACCCATCAAGCAGCCCGCACAGTGCCTCTTTGGTCCTTGTGCGAAAGAAAACCGACCAGGGGCGTATGTGCGTGGATTACCGCCAGCTGAATGCGAATTCCATCCCGGACGCATACCCGCTGCCGCGCATCAACCAAATAGTGGCAGATACCCATGGCGAGCGGCAGCCAAGCGTGCCCCGCATTCTAAGTCCCCGGCATTTACGGTCCGCTGCGACTTTCTAAAAAACCCATGAAAGCGTGATCGGACCAAATCTAGAGTCACACTCTTTCGCATACCTCGACGACAATATGGTCATTGGGGCCTGCCTGGAGGAACATATGAACAATGAAGAGTCATCGAGCAACTGAGACGGGCGAACCTGCGTATTAATCAAGAAAATTGAACTGAACTTTACTCCTACGGAAAAGGGGTGCTTGGCCATCGTATGGGGAATACGCAAGCTAAGCTGTTACCTCAAAGGCTGATCACCGATCACCTGGATCAGATCGAAAATCCAATCGGGAGAATCGCCAGATGGGCACTGGAACTCCAACAATACCAATGAGATGTGCATTACCGACGTGGAAAGTATATGCTCTATCACGGCAACCACAAAAACCTGTAAAGGCTGATACTAGATGATCACATTTGTAAGTGGCTTCAACGGAAACTTAGGAAAATCCGACATGAAACCCAGAAGTATCCGGATTTCGTTATTGAAAACGGAGAACTATACCGACACCTCGAACACCGCTCAGACGACCAAGACTACGTCCCATGGAAATTGAACGGCAAATTATTTTTTTCACGAATAATTAACGGATAATAAACGGTTAATTATGGTAAAATCAGAAATTTTATTTTCCACAGTTGCCCTGCTAACTTGATGCACATCCACTGAGTTCACACTGATACGGGTCTTCCGCGAGCGGATCTTTGAGCATTTCGGAGCCCCAAGGAAGGAGATGTGCGACAACACCACCCAGTTCACGGGCAAGGCGTTCAAAGGGAGGCAGGAGTGGATCTCCAATTCACAGCGCCGTATTGTCCCCATGAGAATCCCTTAGAGCGAGCGAACCGCACAGTCAATACGATGATCTCTCGGTACGTCGATGGTAAACAAAATACCTGTGACATTCTGTTATCAGAATTGTCACTGGCCATCAACACGAGCGTGTCGGAAACCACCGGATACAGCCAGGCATTTCTTCTACATGCTCGAGAGCTGCGATTACCTGGCTCCTGCTACGACCAGCTGACGCCAGGAGCCGCAGTCGCACCGCAGACATCCGCCGAGAAGGCTGTACGATTGAGGGATATTTTTCAAATCGTACAAACTAACAAACGGAAGGTTAGCTGTAACTAAGGACGATATTAATCTTTGCTTCGCCGGGCCTGGAAACCCACTATAGGATCGCTTGTCCTCGTGCGGCAGCACAATTTAGCAAAGGCCACCGAAAGATTCTCGGCGAAGCTGGCCCCCAAGTTTGACGGTCCTACAAAGTGGTTGCACTACAAAACGTCGTCAGGATCTGCCTGCCTGCCCAACAAAAGGACGGTTTGGCCAACATTGCAGACCTCAGAGTCAAGCCTCAAGCCTCATAGCTGCGATAGGAGTATTGAGCAAGATCTGATAGCATGAACTGGTTCGCGGAACCAGTGAGACCGCAAATAGTATGATCTCGAATAGGATCGGTCGATGGTCGGTGAATAAAATCTACAAACCGCCTGCCTGCCAAGTCGAGCGTTGCGACCCAACTGGCCTCACCCGAGAACATAGGGGTGAAACATTCGGCGGCCAAATCGTTCCTTCGTGTTCTATACCCATATACCCGAATTCCTACTGTCACTCCCATTATTCTAAATTAATATTCTGTATAGGTTCCTTGGCCGCGACTGAAATCGACCCCAGCCAGAGAACTTCGTTAGAGCGTTATTGAATGTAAACTCCTCCAACTTTGTGAATGCCGCAATATATGCACCGAGATTGTTGAAGAGCTCCAGTCCTAAAACGTTCTCTCAGAATTCAAGTTCTCCAGAAGAGTCGATGATATTTCAAAACCCACAAATTCATATTAATCACTTTATAGCTTATCCACCAAGCTGGACGTCTCATAACATTCCGTCAAGGTTAGGGAATATATTCCTAACCCAATGAGGTGCACAACGTGCCAACTGTTAGGGGACATATAAAAACATTTCAAAAACACCACCACTTGCGTGACGTGTACCTTCTGCGCAAATTGTAACGGCGATTATCCCGCCTCTTCTTCACAATGTCTATTATACCAAATACCAGAAAGAGCTCCAAGGAATAAAATCAACCAGTTTGCGAGGAGCACGCATTATATAGTAAAATAACAACCACAACACAAACCTAACGCCAAATCTTCATCCTCTTATGCTGCTTTTGCAGCAACCCAACAAACAACATCAAAAAAAAAAAAAAAAAAACAAGCTCATAAACAAAATAGTGGTAAGCAGGTAAGTCCTCAATTGCATGAAACAATTTATTAGAAGCACAATAACTTCTACAATCTACTCAAGACAATACAAGTCCTTTTCTTTGCGATTCAAATTCTTAATGTCATAACACAACCGAAGACTCAAATACATTAATGGAAAGTGTCGACTCATAGTCGGACCCTCTACAATTGATACCCCCTTGCAAACGTAAAACACTCGATACTTACAATGTCCATTTATATTTTAAAATGGATATAAATGGTATTTCTAATAACTTAAACGAACTGACTCTTCTCATCAGAAAACACTCACCAGCTGTGATATGTTTGCCAGAAACTCACTTACTACACAGTTTTAAGAACACCACATCATAATTCACGTACTAAGATAATAGAAGGCGCAATTGAAAAATAAACTTGGTAGTTCTCAACAACAGATCAGAAACCCACCTCTCTACCCATAATACTTTAACTCATGTTGTCATCCCTATGATATCCGTACAAATAGCTCACAGGAGTAGCTCGCCTACCCTAAATAATCTTCATGGAAGTGACCACTTTCCAATATCAATCAGCCTCTTCATGCGATTAAGTCCAGATCACACTTCTCCCCTGCCAAATTATAGGACAGAAACAGCTAACTTGGACATTTTGACCAAATTTCACACTAACTGAAATAGAATCTGCACTGGCTACTGCTAGAGGGAAAAGCGCAGGAGTGGATAGAATATATTTTACTTATCCTCATACCACTCAAGTGAAAGCTACTAGAAATATACAACAATATGCTGCATTCTGGTTTCTAGCCACATACGTGGAGATCCTCCATCGTAAGACAAATGAAGAGCCGACTGAAAAAAAAATAGTCTCCGTCCGATCTCTGTCATGCTTTACCCTTGAAAAAACCGGTAGGTTCTTGTGATTTAAGGCCCTTCATAACCAAATTTCCCATAATCAACCAGAAACACTCCACAATAGACGCCTCTTTCCACAGCGAATCATTTCTCCTTCCTGGAGACTGATTTTGTAAACTCAAGCGCTGGGGCATAGATCCAAGTCTTTCAAATTTATGGCCAAATTTAACGGCATCTCACAAGACTCTCCACTGTCAGTATTGCTCTTCATGATAGCGTTTGAACAAATTAATTGCATTTTAAAAAGATATAAAAACATAATGATATGGGTTTATATAATACTTTGATGAATAATAAAAAGAAATAAGGAACCTAATTAAGTCTCAATAAATAAAGTCGACTCGATTTTAATTTAAACGGGCCGAAGAGCCGGTCACACTGAATGAAGTAGAATGGGCACACTGATGTGGAAAAATTAATTAAGAATTTGCGGGTACGCTATCCTCCATGGATTGCTATTTAAGACATACCACAGCCCTTGGGACGGCACTCAGTACCTACCGGCGATCGGTAAAGACCTATACGAAAGAAAGTAGCGCCAAAGGAAGAAGGATCCAAAGACCACCAGATTGGAACCGGGTAAGACCAATTAACTAACCGCGTGGGAGGCACATCTCCACCTGCGCCTTTGAAGAAGCATCAACGTGCCATCCTCGGCGAGACCCAGCTATTACACGACTATCATTAACAATCGATATAAAATTATTTGGAAATATATTCCTAAAATTATATAAATTACACAACAAGTAACTTAAGAAGAGATCGGATGAATGATTATTATTAAGATACTAATAAACCCATATAGCTTTAAGGTTAATAGACTTCACTGTTCATAATAAATCGTTACTCTACGATCAATGGAACGAATTATGCAAAATAATAAACGAAATAAATTCGACGAATCGTATAAGTCGTAAGCACAGCAAAGGCACGTTTAAAACGCAACTGTGAATAAAAGTGTTTTAACCAAGCACCAACTATAAAATACGAAAATTGAACGAATATACCCCAGCAGCATTCGACAGAAGTTTTAAGACTCCTAAGTAGGCGTCGAACAAAAGTTTGCTTTCGTTTAAAGTTTCACTTGGAAATTTCAATATCAACAATAATGTATGGTTAAAAATTGTAAACATGGTAGACTAAAGTTTACCACAATGAATGAAGCCGCCACAAAATACTTACAATGCATTACTTTATATTGCAAGAATTACCGAAGTAATTTTCGTTGTAGATGAAATGGCAGTGGTAACTATCAATACAATGGTTACTGTCTGATCAACGGGTACTGCTGAAATAAAAGTTATAATCGAAACTATAACAACCAGACCAATTATTCAAATAGGGGCCATGAAAGTTTTTGGAAGAAACAGTAATAACAACAACAATTCAAATAATAACAAAATTCGAACACAAAACAATGTCCGACAAATCCAGCAAACGACGCCGGAAATAAACAAACCAAAAAATATATAAAAGTAAACAGTGCAGTGAACCCCCGACTACTACCATCGCAGCACATTCCAATTTCATGTGCTGAGAGCTGGAGCGCTTACCGTCTACACCTTCACGCATCCCGTGCTGACTCAGCACTGAGACATCCAATAGAATGTCATAGGAGCGAGGCAATTGGAGCATGGTGACCAAAACTGCAACGCTTGCAATAAGGCTGCCGGTCGCTGACGCCGACGGTAACTTGGATACCATCGGCTAGCAAGACTTTATGGCAGCGGAGCAGCAAATGGACGAGCAGTGATAATTCGACCGGGAACGGAATCTGTTAGATAATTATTAGAGCTAACATAATCTTACTAAATAATTTTTATAACGAATTATAAACCAAGGCTTTTATTGTTGGAACCCCTTGAAGACAGTGGAAGCGACTGAAAATCGGTCACCAATGGCTAGGTATAAAAGTGTCCTTTAAACTGTCCTGACTACACCCAGTCCTGCGAGATTTAACTTATATTACAAGTTGGTATAGGTGCAGACATTTCATTAATAAAAGAAAACTCAGATTCATTTCATAATATTTTCAACCTCGATCACATAATAAGCCATACGGTCTAAAGCAATTTGAGAATTTTAACCAAAAGGTTCGAAGTTATCCAAAGTTGCTATAAACGCAGGCATCAGGTATATATGTGGAATTGGTTTCCTTTTAAAATAAGAAGTCCAACTAGTTTTTAAGTTTTATTATAGTATTTAATGATATTATGGATTAAGAAGTTTAGATTAATATAAAGTGAATATAGTTCATAGATTCACGTAGTTTTAGTTAGGTTTTAACCGCGTCGTTTGCTTTTGTTAATCGTCGTATTCACCGTCGTAAGCTCGCACGTCTTATTCTCGTCGTCTCTCGTCGCGAACTCCTCCTCTTCACCTCTTGCATTCTTCTCCTTCTGGAGTGTGGTGGGATTGACTCAACGGAGACCCATTCCCACAACTCGGCCATCCTTCTAACCATTCGTCCCGAATGCATTGTCGTCATCGTCCTCAGTGGCTACATGACTCCACGGCTTCATGTACTCAGCACAAGTAGAAGTGTATCTCGGCCCATCACCAGATACAGTGTCTTTTACAACGTCATGCGTATCTTTCGGCTTCACCTTGGTAACTCGGTAAGGACCCAAAAACGTAGGCTTTAACTTAAGTCCACCGCCAAGTTGAATACGCTTTATAGCAACAAGATCGCCAACTTTGTATTTTGCTGCAGGTCTGCGTCTTAGGTTATACGAGTGCTTATTCTTGTCCTGCATGACAAGAATTTGTTCCTTGGCTTTCTTGCGCATTTCGTTTCTTTGATCTTGAATCATTTGGATTAGCTCTTGATGAACCATTTCCTTAATATGTACCTCAGTTTTGGTGCGCATCTTTACGCCTACAAGTAGTTCAAACAGCGTCGTGTGTGTACTCCTAGAGTAAGTCGAATTAATCGTTTGCTGAACTCCGCTTACAAATTTGTACCAGCTTGGACAGAACTGATATAATTGTAGTGTTAAGGCGTTCCACTTGTCCGTTGGCTCTTGGAAGGCCAGTCGTCACTGCGTGAAGTTCGATGTTTTCGTTGGTGCAATACTGCTTAAACTCGTCAGATGTGAAGGCCGTACCACGATCGGAAAAAATTTGGGCAGGATTCCCAAAAATTGCGCTCTGTGCCTCCAGTCTGGCGATAACGCCTTTTGAAGATGTTGTTTTTTTTTGATACAGCCAGCAGAATTTGGTAAGTCCATCAATGACAGCAAGAATGTGTTTATACGCCTTATGAGTTGATTCGAGCGGCCCTAAGAAATCGATGTGAAAGGTTTGAAGTGGCTTCGCTTCCTTCGATAAAGAATGCAACTCTCCCTCCTTTTTCCCAAGCTTGCGGTTAGAAACTATGCATGGAATGCAATATCTGATCTGTCGTGGAATTTTTTCGTCTTATCTGGGAATATAATATTATTTAGCTATGATTTCTTTGGTTTTCTCATGCGTCCTTTCTCATGCGCCTGCCGAATAATTTCGCGTTGAAATGCTGGTGGCACAACTATCAGCTCATCGTCGTCAACTAGTTTGTAAAGGAGACCAGAATTCATGGAGAAATTATTATGATTCGGCTTCTCTTTTAGGACATCAATAATAGCTTTTAGTTCCTCGTCCTGGGCATGAATATATTTTAATTGACTGTGTAATGTTTCATCGGAGATCATCATGACTGGATATCTGCTTAATGCGTCAGCATGGCGTATACGTGTTTCGGATCTGTGCTCTACGTCGACGTTAAACTCTTGAAGTTCGAGATTCCAACGAGCGACTCTAGTGCAAACTTCTTTCTTTTCCATCGTCTTAGTAAATACGTTGCAATGGCTAACTAACTTGAAGTGCATTCCTAGAATATAAACTCTGAATTTTCGGAGAGCTTCAACCACTGCCAAAATCTCAAACTCATAGCTGGAAAACTTTCGTTCGGCGTCTGTTGTTTTCTTACTCATATAGTAAATTGGAGAGGAGGAGACTTTTGGAGTAGAACTGCTCCAAAACCATCAATCGACGCATCTGTATGCAACTTCGTTTCGTGTTGAGGATGAAAAATCTTGAGCACAGGCTTTTGGGTTATCAAATTCTTAAGCATTTCAAAAGAAACCATCTCTCTATCAGTAAAGGCAAATTTGGCGACGTGCTTTAAAAGAGCACTCGGAGGCTTCGCAATGATCGAAAAGTCAAGGATAAATTTTCGAAAATACCCAACTAAGCCTAGGAAGCTTTGTAGTTGTTTCTGGTTTAACGGTACAGGGAATTTTGTCACGGCTTTGGTTTTTTCGTCGGAGATGCTGATCTTTTGGTTTTCGATAACGTGTCCTAAAAACTCAATTTTTTCTTCAGAAAAAGCATTTTTTCAGATTGTTTATCAAACCGAACTCTTCACATCGTCGAAAAATTGTTTTAAGGTTGGATATGGCCTGTTTTTCACTTGCAGTAGGAATATCGTCGACATAAAGTATTGCAATACCAGAACGGGTCAAGTCTCGGAAGATGGCGTTCACGTGCCTTTGAAACACGCCTGGAGAGTTCGTAAGGCCAAATGGGACTTTTAGGAACTGGTACTGGCCATTGTGGGTTACGAAGGATGTAAACTTGCGACTATCCTTCTCAACGTTTACGTGAAAAAACCCGTTTTTTAGATCTAACGTGCTGAATATATGTGCATCTTGCAGACGGTCTAATTGATCTTCAATTAACGGCAAGGTAAATAGATCTCAATTACCTTGTTTATTCTCCAGTAGTCGATGCATAGACGTGTTGAATTATCGCGTTTCTTGACAAGTACAACCGGACTGCTGTACTCGGACTCGGAATGTTCGATGATTCCGTCTTTAAACCACTGTTCGACCTGATCACCGATGATGCATCGCTCTGAAAATGCGAATCTACGCGGGCGCGAGTGTACCGAAGTGTCGTCCTTTAAGACGATTCGCATCACGACATTAGTTGACTTTGTGTTCATTGGCTTATAGTTCTTAATCAAATCGTTCACTTCACGTTTTTCTTGAAAACTTGCACACTCATCGATGTTAATGCTCACAGTTTCTGCATTTTCCACGTCAATTTTTTTTTATTGCTTGATTTGATTTTTTTAATTTAATTCCGTCGCGATTTATTTGAATCTCAGCGTTATTACAAAATTCTGAACCCAATACAACTTTTACGTCCAAAAAATCAGATGAAACTACCAGAAAGTTTTCTTGAAACACTTGACCGTCAACTTCAAACTCTTCTTTAAATGAACTAAATGGTTTCACTCTGTTTTGATTTCCAAAACCGACAAGAACAATGTTAATAGCACTCAGCTTAGGCTTATTTAAATTAACGTATGTTGCTTCACTTATGATGTTGTATTTGCTGCCAGTGTCGATAAGGGCCGTATACTTCTTTTGCTTCATAAAAATTTCCTTCCACATCGACGATTTCTCTTCGGAAATTTTAAGCGTATTGCTCGAGTTTGCTAACGGTTCGCTTTTGCCAACTGTACAATCTTTCGAAATATGGCCATAATTATTATAGTTCAAACACTTTCGACCGTTGCTTCTATTACCGCACTGAGCAGATGTATGTCCAAAAGCACCACAATCAAAGCAATTCACTTTCTTTGGAACGGAAACGTCTTTACGGACACCACTGTCCTTCACATTTGAATATCTAAGTTTTTCGTATTGATTTTAGAATTTCCGGATTTTTGGCGAATTTTCTCGTAACACTATAACTTTTTTTTGAAATCTTTCATGTCCTTCGCGTTGTATAATATCGATTTATTGACGCTTAAATCGTTTATGCCATCGATCACGTATTGCATAAGAGCACCGTTGTCTACATTGCCACGAGAAGCAATCTCTTTCATTTTGAGAAGATATTCCTGCACGCTCTCACTGTTTTTAATTTTTCTTTCAGACAACATTTGATGTATCTGAGCGCCATTTACCCTAATACCGCGCTCACTCATAATAAACATCTTGGCAAAACCTTTGAGAGACCGTTTCGCGAATATGAATTTTTGAAGGTCATCCCAGTACATGATTGAAGCCATGTCCTCGAAATTATGCACCCACACCTCTACTGCAAGAGTGTCGTCACCGCTAAATGGTCGAATTTCACAGAAAATCGGGGAGAACCCGTGCCAAAACTTTTCACTGAGCTCACATCGTTATTCTCGGACGCGACTGTAAAAGTCTTGACATTGTCGTTCCTTTTCTTCTTTTGCTTCTGTGTGTTGCCTCGTAGAGAGTAAAATTCCTCATCTTCGTCGCTTTTCATAGCATTCTTTTCAGCTCCCTCTCACTGTCCCGTTCCCCTCTGACGGTTCTGTATACCATTCTCTTCGTTTTCCTCTTCGTCCTCATCCTCATCCTCGTCATCTTCATCTTCCTTTTCGCCGGTATCGATAAGTAAGATCGCAAGTTTCGGAAAATATGGAGCATTAGGTCTTCCTTGTCATGTTGCAATCCCAATATGTTGCAATTACAGCCAGATCGTTGTTAGATAAATGTTCAGCAACATACGACACTTTTTGTGCATAAAGTTCGTTATCTTTGGTAAAGTCGAAGCCCTCGAAATTGCGCATTCGTTTTCGGTCATGCCGGTTATACATAAACATTTGAAGAAGATCAACATTTTTTTTCTTCTCCGCATTCAATGCCTGCAGAACTGCATCAAAATCAGCAAGTTGAGACATGTTTGAAACTTCAGTAATATAAAATGTGTTGTAAAATAAGTGTCTCTTCGTTTCCACTCTTATTCGTCGTACTTTTTCACGTCTTCTCTACCCGTCGTTGACATACACTCATGCGTCGTTACAAATGTATGCCTGCAGCAGATCAACGTTGTGTTTGTAGCGTTCTTAATTTCACAATTCTAAAATTCATATACCTTCATTTAGTTTTTCATCGTTTTTCAATTTGTTTTATTTTTCTTCGTCGTTTTGTCAATTTCACTTTAACAGGTAGGTTAAGCCCCCATATTTGTGGGATTGGTTTCCTTTTAAAATAAGAAGTCCCACTAGTTTTTAATTATATAAAAAGTATATAATTAGATTAAAAAGTTTAGATTAATATAAAGTGAATACAGTTCATAGATACACGTAGTTTTAGTTAGGTTTTAACCGCGTCGTTTGCTTTTGTTAATCGTCGTATTCACCGGCGTAAGCTCGCACGTCTTATTCTCGTCGTCTCTCGTCGCAAATTCCTCCTCTTCACCTCTTGCACTCTTCTCCTTCTGGAGATGCCAGATCCATTCCCACATATATTTAAACCAAAACGGAGTATTCATTGCAAACTTCATTGCAGATTCGAAAAAAAAGTTTTTCCGAATGTTTTCAAGAAAAGTAGCAAACTTCGTCACACCGATGTAAATAGTAATTTATGTTTCTTCAAACATTGAAATAATATTAAAGAAGGGCCGGTATTAACAAAATCAGCAAACTAAAAGTGGCACCGTGGGAAAATAGATGTTTCAATTGGTAATTGAAACAAAATGTACAATTAAATATTGAATTAATTAAGAGCAGCGCTGCTCAACCTGGTGATCGTAATTAAAAATAATAAAGAAAAAGAAGCTGTATATTCTAGATACCATTATGAACTATTAGCATAGATACATACATTAGCATTTATACATTTTATATTATATATTTGCTAGAGATTCTAATGTTATCTCTTTCGCTAATTTCCTTAACTGTGTAAGGCTCTGTATGTATATATGCTAATGCACATATATACATATGGTATATAATAAGTCACACTCCTAAGCCATCTATACATTTTATTTTTGAATGTAAATTTTTTTTTTACATTTTATAAAGCCATTGGCAATACAAGAAATTGCACACTGTACTTCATACATCGATGCATTAACACAAATACAGAGTCCGAGCCGTTCGGTATGCCTCGGTCCGATAATACAGACCTTATATGTACTCGAACTCAAGTATGTGCATATACCCTATATACATAAGACATACATAGCCGTCAGCGCAGCTACGAGACTAAGCTTTTCTTAGCACCTAAACTGATTCTGAAATAAGAAGCTCCTGTGAGATTTGAGCGTCACCACATGCTTCTCCAATAAAATAGGTGCAAACGTGTAAATATCAAAAACGATGATTTATGAAAGAGGGTGCATACACAAGGAGGACAACAATTACAACAGGTTATTTGGTTCACGAACTTCAGACTTTTATGTCAAATCAATTGTCGGAAGTAATTGAGTCAAGTGCAATCGTTCTGGAAAGGCGTGAAAAGTGGCGGCTGACCAGTTAAAATCAACAACGCGTATCATGCGCCTGATTAACGTGGAAAACGCAACGCCTCTTAAGTGGTCCCTTTGTCAGTAAGACATGATCAATATGGGAGAGATGGGCATTGCAAAGAATAATAAGAGCCTTGTAAGAAATAAGTGTTAAACTCAAAGAAACCCCGTTAAATTTTACACTGCCATTAAACACTTCTCAAAGAACACGCATATGGAAAGGTATTTCTTTATAATCTAATAGACCACAGTGGGTTACAAAGCATCTTTTCATATATAAGTACATATTAGCAATACGATTTTCAAATCTACATATAAAAATTTTGTCCATTTATGGATTAATTATTTTTGTATACCAAATCTTAATTTGGTTGAAGTAATGATTATAAATTCAACCCCAAAGGAATTACCCATTCACGATAAATAATAACATTATCAAAAAATTAATCAGTTACGCATTAACCTACACATAATATAAAAAGAAAGTCGTAGATAAAACAGCGAAAACTTAGACAAAAATGATAATTAATTAACCGTTTTTTTAAATTTTGTAACGAATTTCGGCCGTGATCGGGCCACAGCCGTGATCCTGGACTCATGCTTTTCCGGAAACAGTCATAAAAAGAAGAGAAGAAAAAAGGGGCGCTTAGAGAGACCAGGCGTCATGGCTGTCAAAAGCTCTCATAATCGCGCAAAAGAATTCTTCGCGTTCCCCACTGCCTGAAATATCGCCGGCTCTTTGGATCTGGCGGTTTTCGTTACATTGCCCCCCTTTCAGACTCGAGCCTCCCGGCCGAGTAATTAGGGATTTGCGTCCCGATATGGTGAAAGGCGGTTGCGGTTGACATGAACGGTCCTGGTGGCACGTTTCCCTGGTAGGCGGATCTCGTACACCAGGTCAGAGTGTCGACGAATGACGCTGGCCGGTCCAATCCAATCCGACTGCAACTTAGGGCATCGTCCTACCCTTCGAGTAGGAGCGTAAAGCCATACTTCGTCTCCAACGACGAACTCCACTGGGTGCGAACGAAGGTCATAGCGTAATTTGTTGACGTTGGCGGCCGCAATTAAGTGTTGTCGTCCGAGCTGCTGCGGTTGTCGTAGGCGATTCTGCATCTGGTCTACGAATGCCGGATAACTTTCCGGACTAGGTGACGGTCGCCCGTACAACGATTCGCCTGGTCGTCGGAGTTCACGTCCCAGCGTCAGTAGCGACGGGAAGAATCCAGTCACTTCATGGCGCCGATCGATAGGCCCACAGAGCTAGCGGCAACAATTGATCCCAGTCTCGTTGATTTGCGGCCGCGAATTTCGCCAGATAGTCCAGGAGGGTCGGTTAAACCTCTCGACCATTCCGTCAGATTGAGGGTGCAACCGCGTAGTGCGAGTCTTTTCCACGTCAAGGAGGCGCAGGCAAGCTTGGAATACCACTGACTCGAAGTTTCGGCCTTGATCCCAGTGAAGGATGAAGGGAACACCAAATCGACAAAAGACTTCTTGGCCGAGAGCTCGGGCTACCGTTTCGGCAGTTTGATTGGGAAGACCATTTGGTGAAGTAGCACATCACTACAGCGATGTTACGGTTTCCGAGTGCCGTTGTGGGCAACGGACCCAGTATGTCGATCGCCAGTCGCTCGAATAGGGCGCCCAGAACTTTGGGCTGCAGCTGGCCTACCATTCGACGAATAGGTCCTCTTACAGCGGGCACACCAAATGGCTACGTCGGCGGTCTGTCCGATCCAAAAGTAGCGTTGCTTTAGCTTGGCAACCGTCTTTTTTATGCCGAAGTGTCCACCGGTCGTAGAGTTATGAGCGCTGCGAATGGCTTCCTCCTGAAGAGAGCGAGGTACGACCAAAGCCGGGTCGTCCAATTTGGTGGTAATCATCAAGAGGCCTTTGTCCATGAAGAGTTGTCCGAACAAATGCCAATACGCCTTTACTTCTGGGCTTTCACTCCATGCGGTTGATTTATTCGGTCGCTCCCCTTTCTCCAGCCACTGAAAAATAATGGCGAGAGTGGGGTCCTTTTCCTGGCTGATAGAGATGTCGACTGGTTGAGTTTGCAGAAACAGGATCTCGTGGCCGTCGTTTTGTTCGGCCCTGGTGCACACGCGGCAGTCGCCACAGGGACGACGAGACAAGGCGTCGGCGTTTCCATGCTGCTTTCCGCTGCGGTGCTGGATGTCCATGCCGTATTGTTGAAGTCGTTCAATCCATCGAGCTAGTTGTCCTTCAGGTTCCCGAAAGTTGAATAACCATCGGAGGCACGAGTGGTCCGTGCGCAGCAGAAATCTCCGGCCATATAGGTAGTGGTGGAAGTGTTTCGTGGCCAAAACTACCGCCAGCAATTCCCCCCTCGTTACGCAGTAGTTGCGCTCCGCAGGACTAAAGGACTTGCTGTAATATTCCAGTACGCGTTCCTGGCCGTCCTGCCGTTGACCGAGCACCGCCCCCGCCCCCGTGGTTTGACGCGTCGGCGTCAACGATGAATATCCCATCGGGAGCGGGGAACGTTAGCACCGGAGGCGTGGTCAGCTTGACTTTGAGTGTATCGAAGGCGCCGTGGGCAGCTGCTGACCATGTGAAGGGGCGCTAAGCTTCCGTTAGATCGTGCAAAAGGCGTGCGATCGTGGCGAAGTCGGGAATAAACTTGCGGTAGTACGAACATAGCCCCACAAAGGAACACACTTCCGTTTTGTTCCGAGGTGGTGGCCACTCGACGACCTTTCGAACCTTTTTTGGACACGCCCTTTAGCCCTCGCGGCTTACGATGTGACCCAGATAGTTATCCTTGGTTCGGAAGAAATGGCACTTGCGGGGACTCAGCTTCAGTCCTACGCTCTGCAATCTATCGAAGACTTGCTGCAAGTGGTCCAGGTGCGAGAGTGTACGGGTGCCACCGGAGAATAATCCGTCCATTAAACGCTCAAAGGTAGCTCGCGCGTTGGTCAAGCCGAACGGCATTACGTTGAATTCGATTAGACCAGCATCACACGTAAATGCGGTCTTGGGTCTAGAGTCTTCATCCATCTCCACCTGCCAGTAGCCGCTCTGGAGGTCCATGGTGGAGAACCAGCAGGCGCCGTGCATAGTAGTTAAGATGTCGACCATTCTCGGTAGGGGATACGAATCCTTGACGGTGATGTCGTTTAGACGTCGATAATCCACACAAAACCGGGTGGAACCGGCCCATGGGCTGGTGGATGGCCAACTTACGCCTCTCATCTTCATCTCGTCGATGAGCTGCTCCACCCATAGCTGCTCCACCCATAATAGGCCGAGATTGACCCGTGCCTATATTATTCTGGGCTAAATCAGTATGCCCCGAGTCGCCGTCGCTTTCGGGCAAATACCCGAGTGAAGCGGTCGATCAGTGCCGTCCATCTTAAGTGAAGGTGGGCCGACAGGTCGACAGGGGGCACCTCTACGACGGGGAACGCTCTGTCCCCGTCTACTGGCGGGCTCCGGGTTCCACTTGTCCTACTATCAAATGCGCAGGTAGCTTGTTGTCGAAGTCGTTTTTCCGACCGGCATCAAACGACTACGTGGGTGTCACTATATGGCGGGATACTGGTGGGTGCAGTCGAAAAAAGCATATTTCGCTGCTGTGTATCCGGCGCATATAACGGCAGAGATCCGCACGGAAGCCGTAACTGCAAATCCTTCAGATCCACGGTGGCCTCATGGCGCAACAGGAAGTCCATACCCAAGAGGCTAGGAGTATTGCCCTCCACCAGCAAGAACTCGTGGGCGACCGGCCTTCCGGCAATTTCCAGTCTGGCATTGACTCGAGCGGTGGCCACGAATTGTTCGGCCGAGGGTCCCTGTAGGGTCACTCGGCACGGTGCACTCGGTAGGCGTTCTGGCAAAACGCTATCATTTAGTAGCGATACAGCAGCACCGGTGTCTACGATCTACAAGCAGTGTATATGTGGGCCAACAACGGCACTACACGTATACGTAGCTTGACTGGGCGAAGGCGTGGTCTCGCGATGTTCTGCGTGAGGGTTCCCCGTTGTCCTTTGCTTTCCTATACTTAGGGGGGCTTGTGGCGGGTCTCCAGAGGGACATTCGGCAAACAATCGTCCCAAGGTGGAGTCCACTTGGGTCGGGTGGGAATCCTCTTCTTCTGTAGGCGGCGGGGATACTGACCCGTAGTGCTCGGCGGCGGCAGCAGTCTGGATTAAAGCCTTTAGCACCGTGGCGGTCTGCCGGCGATTTCGCCGGACGCCTGCTCCTCAATCCGCTGTGAACGGGTGCCCTGCGCTTCCTTTGAAAGGGGTTTCGTTGTGACAGCAGGTATTTGGGAATGCTCGACGAACCTATCGGTCGGCGTAGCGTGGTGGTGTCCCGGATCGCAGCGTACTCTATGTCCTCAAATGGGGCGGCATTCTCTTCGGGCAGCGGCTTCGACTCCTGTCGGAGGAAGACTATGGCGGGCGCCAGCTTGCTCAATGCGTGTCGGCTGCGCGATGAGGAGGTAGGGATCCGTTCCAGTATCCTGTGAACGAGGGGGTGTAGGAGAGGTATGGAGTAGATGCTCGCTGGTGCTTTCGGGGTTGGCCGTCAACCTCCGCCCCGAGAAGTTGACGGCAGTTAGTTTCTCGAGGGCGACACGGGACTCCCGGAGGAACCCGGGCCGGCCATGTCGTTTCCGCGGGAGCCTCGGTTTCTTCTTCTGGGTGCCCCAAAGCCATCGGTGGCAGGCACGGCGGCGACCCTCATCACAGCATCCGTGGGGCGTCGTCGACATTGTGCTTCGATGCGGCACGCCATGTCGAGGGCCTCTGTCAGCGAGCGCTGATTGCTGCTGATGAGGGGGACCTGGTATCCGGTCTCCCAGATCCCGTCGATGAAACGCTGCACTACGATGCTGTTGTAAGTCGCGGGCGGTAAGTCGCCTAGGGCGCTTCTGCCCAAACGTTCCAGCTCTTTGCGAAGTCCTCGACGCCTTCCATTGCAGTACGTCAGCGGTCTGATTACCATCGATGCCAGGTGACTGGGAGCCCAATAGATCCACACTGACGTTGTCATAATTAGGATATCTAGTACCTTTCTCGTCCCAGTACATTTTGGAACTGACCGCGGATAATTGCATGGATTTGTTCGCCGCTTGGCTGTCTACGGACAGGTTTACCGCCTCACGTGGAAGGTCTGATGCTACTAGGCGTTGTGCAGGCTTTCCTGCAGTCAGTTGCGCGTGGATATCGATGGGATCAATTCCGATTATGGTTTGTAGTGATTTTGTTAGGGGTTGACCCTGATATGCAGATCAGTGCCTGCCGCAGGGTCTCTCTATAAACATGTTGTATATCTTCTTTTATATGGCTTGCCACCACACTAAGACTCTGAAAAACAGAGTCGGACGCACGCCCGATATGTATAGCCAGTGCATCAGAGCGACCGAGAGAGACCATATGTTGCTTCTTCTTGGATGCACATACTGGATATAGTGGTTTTGTAATGCCTTCCAGTAAAATGGGCTTCCATGCCAGCATACTATCTAGTTCAATGCCGAAGCATATGACTTTTGTTCTTAAGGTCAACCTGGTATTGTTGATTATCTTTGGAGTTATTCCCTCGAATCTTTTGATCAGCACGTCGACCATCATATTCCATGGAAGTTTCCACATAGTTTCTAATTTACAGGTTTACAGGCTTACATGTTTGCTTTTTCCTGTTTTTGGCAGAAAAACAATTCGGGATGGCTAGGAATATTCCATGCTTTTATCCGCAAAATTGAGTCTATAGCCCAGTGGACACTTCTAGGGGATATTAGATCTGTTGGTAGACGCTTTTCTCCAGTTTCTGGTGCTGGTCCTGGTTCTTAGTGGCATCGGTTACCTCTATGCATCCTGGAATTGAGCTTTCATTAGTGTTGTAAGGGCCTCTTCGCTGCCCTCGTCGCATTGGAGCTAAAACTGTACTGTAGGTTGCATCGATAGCAATTTCGGGAGTTAAGCTGTTTCTGGGACCGCCTCAATATTAGAGCATAAGTTTGTTCACAAGTTTCTGCACCTGCGCCTGCGTAATTAATTCTTGTAGTTCCTGAGGATAATTTTCCATTCTTCGTTAATTATATATTCTTTCGCTTGTTTGGCGATTTAAAATAAATTTCCTGAGATTATTTGGTTTTAGCAAGAGTTCCTTATTCAACCAAATTGTCTTTGTTTTTTTCTCCAAGGTCTCCAAGGACTTCCGCGGATCTTAACGTACCCGGACAAGGCGAGAGTCTTGTTGAGATTGTCTTTTTGAATTTTCCCTAGTTAGTATTCCGGAGGGTTACAAAGCATCTTTTCATATATAAGTACATATTAGCAATACGATTTTCAAATCTACATATAAAAATTTTGTCCATTTATGGATTAATTATTTTTGTATACCAAATCTTAATTTGGTTGAAGTAATGATTATAAATTCAACCCCAAAGGAATTACCCATTCACGATAAATAATAACATTATCAAAAAATTAATCAGTTACGCATTAACCTACGGATAATATAAAAAGAAAGTCGTAGATAAAACAGCGAAAACTTAGACAAAAATGATAATTAATTAACCGTTTTTTTAAATTTTGTAACGAATTTCGGCCGTGATCGGGCCACAGCCGTGATCCTGGACTCGTGCTTTTCCGGAAACAGTCATAAAAAGAAGAGAAGAAAAAAGGGGCGCTTAGAGAGACCAGGCGTCATGGCTGTCAAAAGCTCTCATAATCGCGCAAAAGAATTCTTCGCGTTCCCCACTGACTGAAATATCGCCGGCTCTTTGGATCTGGCGGTTTTCGTTACATTGGCGGCCGCAATTAAGTGTTGTCGTCCGAGCTGCTGCGGTTGTCGTAGGCGATTCTGCATCTGGTCTACGAATGCCGGATAACTTTCCGGACTAGGTGACGGTCGCCCGTACAACGATTCGCCTGGTCGTCGGAGTTCACGTCCCAGCGTCAGTAGCGACGGGAAGAATCCAGTCACTTCATGGCGCCGATCGATAGGCCCACAGAGCTAGCGGCAACAATTGATCCCAGTCTCGTTGATTTGCGGCCGCGAATTTCGCCAGATAGTCCAGGAGGGTCGGTTAAACCTCTCGACCATTCCGTCAGATTGAGGGTGCAACCGCGTAGTGCGAGTCTTTTCCACGTCAAGGAGGCGCAGGCAAGCTTGGAATACCACTGACTCGAAGTTTCGGCCTTGATCCCAGTGAAGGATGAAGGGAACACCAAATCGACAAAAGACTTCTTGGCCGAGAGCTCGGGCTACCGTTTCGGCAGTTTGATTGGGAAGACCATTTGGTGAAGTAGCACATCACTACAGCGATGTTACGGTTTCCGAGTGCCGTTGTGGGCAACGGACCCAGTATGTCGATCGCCAGTCGCTCGAATAGGGCGCCCAGAACTTTGGGCTGCAGCTGGCCTACCATTCGACGAATAGGTCCTCTTACAGCGGGCACACCAAATGGCTACGTCGGCGGTCTGTCCGATCCAAAAGTAGCGTTGCTTTAGCTTGGCAACCGTCTTTTTTATGCCGAAGTGTCCACCGGTCGTAGAGTTATGAGCGCTGCGAATGGCTTCCTCCTGAAGAGAGCGAGGTACGACCAAAGCCGGGTCGTCCAATTTGGTGGTAATCATCAAGAGGCCTTTGTCCATGAAGAGTTGTCCGAACAAATGCCAATACGCCTTTACTTCTGGGCTTTCACTCCATGTGGTTGATTTATTCGGTCGCTCCCCTTTCTCCAGCCACTGAAAAATAATGGCGAGAGTGGGGTCCTTTTCCTGGCTGATAGAGATGTCGACTGGTTGAGTTTGCAGAAACAGGATCTCGTGGCCGTCGTTTTGTTCGGCCCTGGTGCACACGCGGCAGTCGCCACAGGGACGACGAGACAAGGCGTCGGCGTTTCCATGCTGCTTTCCGCTGCGGTGCTGGATGTCCATGCCGTATTGTTGAAGTCGTTCAATCCATCGAGCTAGTTGTCCTTCAGGTTCCCGAAAGTTGAATAACCATCGGAGGCACGAGTGGTCCGTGCGCAGCAGAAATCTCCGGCCATATAGGTAGTGGTGGAAGTGTTTCGTGGCCAAAACTACCGCCAGCAATTCCCCCCTCGTTACGCAGTAGTTGCGCTCCGCAGGACTAAAGGACTTGCTGTAATATTCCAGTACGCGTTCCTGGCCGTCCTGCCGTTGACCGAGCACCGCCCCCGCCCCCGTGGTTTGACGCGTCGGCGTCAACGATGAATATCCCATCGGGAGCGGGGAACGTTAGCACCGGAGGCGTGGTCAGCTTGACTTTGAGTGTATCGAAGGCGCCGTGGGCAGCTGCTGACCATGTGAAGGGGCGCTAAGCTTCCGTTAGGTCGTGCAAAAGGCGTGCGATCGTGGCGAAGTCGGGAATAAACTTGCGGTAGTACGAACATAGCCCCACAAAGGAACACACTTCCGTTTTGTTCCGAGGTGGTGGCCACTCGACGACCTTTCGAACCTTTTTTGGACACGCCCTTTAGCCCTCGCGGCTTACGATGTGACCCAGATAGTTATCCTTGGTTCGGAAGAAATGGCACTTGCGGGGACTCAGCTTCAGTCCTACGCTCTGCAATCTATCGAAGACTTGCTGCAAGTGGTCCAGGTGCGAGAGTGTACGGGTGCCACCGGAGAATAATCCGTCCATTAAACGCTCAAAGGTAGCTCGCGCGTTGGTCAAGCCGAACGGCATTACGTTGAATTCGATTAGACCAGCATCACACGTAAATGCGGTCTTGGGTCTAGAGTCTTCATCCATCTCCACCTGCCAGTAGCCGCTCTGGAGGTCCATGGTGGAGAACCAGCAGGCGCCGTGCATAGTAGTTAAGATGTCGACCATTCTCGGTAGGGGATACGAATCCTTGACGGTGATGTCGTTTAGACGTCGATAATCCACACAAAACCGGGTGGAACCGGCCCATGGGCTGGTGGATGGCCAACTTACGCCTCTCATCTTCATCTCGTCGATGAGCTGCTCCACCCATAGCTGCTCCACCCATAATAGGCCAAGATTGACCCGTGCCTATATTATTCTGGGCTAAATCAGTATGCCCCGAGTCGCCGTCGCTTTCGGGCAAATACCCGAGGGAAGCGGTCGATCAGTGCCGTCCATCTTAAGTGAAGGTGGGCCGACAGGTCGACAGGGGGCACCTCTACGACGGGGAACGCTCTGTCCCCGTCTACTGGCGGGCTCCGGGTTCCACTTGTCCTACTATCAAATGCGCAGGTAGCTTGTTGTCGAAGTCGTTTTTCCGACCGGCATCAAACGACTACGTGGGTGTCACTATATGGCGGGATACTGGTGGGTGCAGTCGAAAAAAGCATATTTCGCTGCTGTGTATCCGGCGCATATAACGGCAGAGATCCGCACGGAAGCCGTAACTGCAAATCCTTCAGATCCACGGTGGCCTCATGGCGCAACAGGAAGTCCATACCCAAGAGGCTAGGAGTATTGCCCTCCACCAGCAAGAACTCGTGGGCGACCGGCCTTCCGGCAATTTCCAGTCTGGCATTGACTCGAGCGGTGGCCACGAATTGTTCGGCCGAGGGTCCCTGTAGGGTCACTCGGCACGGTGCACTCGGTAGGCGTTCTGGCAAAACGCTATCATTTAGTAGCGATACAGCAGCACCGGTGTCTACGATCTACAAGCAGTGTATATGTGGGCCAACAACGGCACTACACGTATACGTAGCTTGACTGGGCGAAGGCGTGGTCTCGCGATGTTCTGCGTGAGGGTTCCCCGTTGTCCTTTGCTTTCCTATACTTAGGGGGGCTTGTGGCGGGTCTCCAGAGGGACATTCGGCAAACAATCGTCCCAAGGTGGAGTCCACTTGGGTCGGGTGGGAATCCTCTTCTTCTGTAGGCGGCGGGGATACTGACCCGTAGTGCTCGGCGGCGGCAGCAGTCTGGATTAAAGCCTTTAGCACCGTGGCGGTCTGCCGGCGATTTCGCCGGACGCCTGCTCCTCAATCCGCTGTGAACGGGTGCCCTGCGCTTCCTTTGAAAGGGGTTTCGTTGTGACAGCAGGTATTTTGGGAATGCTCGACGAACCTATCGGTCGGCGTAGCGTGGTGGTGTCCCGGATCGCAGCGTACTCTATGTCCTCAAATGGGGCGGCATTCTCTTCGGGCAGCGGCTTCGACTCCTGTCGGAGGAAGACTATGGCGGGCGCCAGCTTGCTCAATGCGTGTCGGCTGCGCGATGAGGAGGTAGGGATCCGTTCCAGTATCCTGTGAACGAGGGGGTGTAGGAGAGGTATGGAGTAGATGCTCGCTGGTGCTTTCGGGGTTGGCCGTCAACCTCCGCCCCGAGAAGTTGACGGCAGTTAGTTTCTCGAGGGCGACACGGGACTCCCGGAGGAACCCGGGCCGGCCATGTCGTTTCCGCGGGAGCCTCGGTTTCTTCTTCTGGGTGCCCCAAAGCCATCGGTGGCAGGCACGGCGGCGACCCTCATCACAGCATCCGTGGGGCGTCGTCGACATTGTGCTTCGATGCGGCACGCCATGTCGAGGGCCTCTGTCAGCGAGCGCTGATTGCTGCTGATGAGGGGGACCTGGTATCCGGTCTCCCAGATCCCGTCGATGAAACGCTGCACTACGATGCTGTTGTAAGTCGCGGGCGGTAAGTCGCCTAGGGCGCTTCTGCCCAAACGTTCCAGCTCTTTGCGAAGTCCTCGACGCCTTCCATTGCAGTACGTCAGCGGTCTGATTACCATCGATGCCAGGTGACTGGGAGCCCAATAGATCCACACTGACGTTGTCATAATTAGGATATCTAGTACCTTTCTCGTCCCAGTACATTTTGGAACTGACCGCGGATAATTGCATGGATTTGTTCGCCGCTTGGCTGTCTACGGACAGGTTTACCGCCTCACGTGGAAGGTCTGATGCTACTAGGCGTTGTGCAGGCTTTCCTGCAGTCAGTTGCGCGTGGATATCGATGGGATCAATTCCGATTATGGTTTGTAGTGATTTTGTTAGGGGTTGACCCTGATATGCAGATCAGTGCCTGCCGCTGGGTCTCTCTATAAACATGTTGTATATCTTCTTTTATATGGCTTGCCACCACACTAAGACTCTGAAAAACAGAGTCGGACGCACGCCCGATATGTATAGCCAGTGCATCAGAGCGACCGAGAGAGACCATATGTTGCTTCTTCTTGGATGCACATACTGGATATAGTGGTTTTGTAATGCCTTCCAGTAAAATGGGCTTCCATGCCAGCATACTATCTAGTTCAATGCCGAAGCATATGACTTTTGTTCTTAAGGTCAACCTGGTATTGTTGATTATCTTTGGAGTTATTCCCTCGAATCTTTTGATCAGCACGTCGACCATCATATTCCATGGAAGTTTCCACATAGTTTCTAATTTACAGGTTTACAGGCTTACATGTTTGCTTTTTCCTGTTTTTGGCAGAAAAACAATTCGGGATGGCTAGGAATATTCCATGCTTTTATCCGCAAAATTGAGTCTATAGCCCAGTGGACACTTCTAGGGGATATTAGATCTGTTGGTAGACGCTTTTCTCCAGTTTCTGGTGCTGGTCCTGGTTCTTAGTGGCATCGGTTACCTCTATGCATCCTGGAATTGAGCTTTCATTAGTGTTGTAAGGGCCTCTTCGCTGCCCTCGTCGCATTGGAGCTGAAACTGTACTGTAGGTTGCATCGATAGCAATTTCGGGAGTTAAGCTGTTTCTGGGACCGCCTCAATATTAGAGCATAAGTTTCTTCACAAGTTTCTGCACCTGCGCCTGCGTAATTAATTCTTGTAGTTCCTGAGGATAATTTTCCATTCTTCGTTAATTATATATTCTTTCGCTTGTTTGGCGATTTAAAATAAATTTCCTGAGATTATTTGGTTTTAGCAAGAGTTCCTTATTCAACCAAATTGTCTTTGTTTTCTTCTCCAAGGTCTCCAAGGACTTCCGCGGATCTTAACGTACCCGGACAAGGCGAGAGTCTTGTTGAGATTGTCTTTTTGAATTTTCCCTAGTTAGTATTCCGGAGGTTTTTTGAAAACATTTTGTTTTAGAATGTGTTCGAAGTCGTATTGAAATGTACTTATGTATGCACTTGAGAAGGATGGTCATTCGAGCACTCTCCATTCTGGTACCATAGTGCCTGTCCCGCTACGAGGGTTTCATCTCATGTTTGATGAGGTTGGACCTACGAAGGTGCGCTCTTCCCCTACGTTTTTTAAGTGTAGATTAGTGAAAAGTTTGTAATCTAAAAATGACTATCCTATGCCGTTTATATCGCGGCTTCTCAACACGCTGTGGTGTGTGTTGGCGTTTGCACCCACCAGCTGGCCATACAGCAGGAAGCTGCCAGAAGCCGCTTTACCTCGCTCTCCAGCTTCACAACAGTCAGGTCATCCGAGCTGAGAGCCATGGGTACCATGGTTAGCTCCCGACGGGTTCCTATGATTGTTAGGTCACCGTCCTCTTTCTTCGCTGATTCGTCAAGCTTCATTTCCGGATCGTCCATGCACTTCAGGATTTTGAACCCGTGCAGGCACCCCGCACAATCGAATGTGGGCATCGGGGCCTTGTAATTACCCTCCATCCGTGCAAACAGCGATTCGACGAGCCGCACGTGCACCGTCATTCAGCGCGTTTCGGTCATCTTGCCGTTTGGGTCACGATCAGATGTCGTTTGGTCATCTCGTTAACCTTCGCCTCCTGCTTTATTGACTTCTTTTCTATGGTTGGGGGCTCCCTGCTTGGGCCTGCGTTGTCGCTTGCCGGAGCTTCTTTTTAACGCTCTCGGCGGAGCCTTGCCTTTTGCTGGCCAGTAGATCCTTCACTTTTTTGGCAAATCCGCCTGTTGAGGTCATGTGAGGATGCTTGGCGTAGTGTAGCCTGCCCTCTTCAATCCTTTGCTCGGCTCAGTCTAGCTTCGCCTCCTCCTCTTGGGACAGGAACGCCACGTCCTAGAGCCGGCTCTGGATATTGAGAGCCGCCTTATACTGAGCCTTAGCCTTCATCCTCTCACTTGAGCGTTTTAGCCCAACCCTGAGCGGGGAGCTGGTACTTCGTTTTGGCGAGTAAAGAAGGTCCATTGCCCAGCCGGCACCCTTGTGGATAGATCAGCAAAAGGAATTTTGCGAGCTTTCGAAATTATAGAAAGCAAATCTCTTAAATAAGAGAGGCAAATTCTAGAAGCTCACTAGTGACTTGTCAAAGGTATTAATCATAACAACTGTGGTTCGAGACCGGACATCCCATAAATAAATCCTTACATGAAATATAACGGGAGTGTACGTTTTGGTAGTTTCTAATACCGGGGATTCATGTGGAGCATTTTGCGTAAAAAATGAGATTTTTGACTTAGATATAAATTTAAGTAATACCTTAAGTTTGTTGGGAATAAATCAACCAAGACACAATAGAGAGTACTGATACTCAGGGAAGTTAATGCTTCAAAAACTGATGATAACACTAAATTTTCTGTTGAGCTTCTAACGAAATAAAGTCCAAGTGTAACTACTCCAGCTGCTGTCAAGCTGAAAACTAAAAAGATTTAAATATTGATTATTATATGAAAAACAAAAAAATGCGTATTTTAATTTTAATAAATTTAAATATGATGGCATCAAGTAAGTAAGATAGAAAGCTAACTTTGGCAAGCCGAAACTTATAGAACCTTACAGTTACAACAACAGCATGCCATCTACAATATATATATATATTTAATATGTATATGAAATTTATGATTTTGTTGCAGTTTTTGGGTGCATATTGGTAAATACTTACGATTCTTCAAACATATATCTATATATCTATATATCTATCTATATGTCGACAAAATGATATTATTGAAATTAGAAAATAACAAATACTCTTTTAACTGGAGTCCAATGACAATTTTCTACACACAATAATAATACGAAATCCAATTATTCGGATTCTAATTATCTAAAACCAAAATATTTTATTAATTATTAATATATCGCAATGACCGAATAAGACTTAGTCAACAGACTCTCAAATATCACAGGACCTTCATTAGCAACTAATATACGACCAAACGCACGAATCATAACCGAATGGGAGATTGGGGAATAAATGAAGATTGTTCTTGAGGCAATAAATGGAAGTTTGCTAAAAGAAATTCTAAGAATGATGTCTGAAAATATGAAGATCAGGAAATTAAAAAGGATTTTGCACACAATCTCTGTTAGATAGCGTATCGTCCGTTTAATTCAAAATTAATAATCATCGCCACCATGGTTCTAAACATATGCTAAAACAAAATCAGTTCACCAAAAACTTTAGATTATGAACTCCACGCTCTCAATCAAGGTAACAGCACCATAGTTATTTTCTACCAAGCCATTCAATAACAACATTCTCTAATCTTGAACCAAATTGACTGTAAAGACCAAGAGAAATGTCAAGACAATTTCATATTCAGACTGACATAGATAAGGTTGCATAGCAAAATGCAGAAATACAAACAAGCAGTAAATACAATCGGACTACAATCACAAAAATTAATTATAAATCCTCTTGCTCTAAGTTAAAAAATCCTCTTTGCCGACCACGATAGAAAACTAGCAAACACAACGAAGTTAATTGGTTAAATTAAAACTTCGTCAGACTCCTCAGAGTATAGAAAACACTATCGGTGCCCAACGTCGATAAGACAAGAATTGGAGAACAAATATACGAAATGTTTAAAGACGCCATGTTAAGGCCCTCAACATCACTACACAGCGCACCAGTCTAGATAGTCTCGAAAAATGGTCAAACTAGAGAGGGCAAATCAAGCGCAGGCGGCGGGCACACTAGACGTCATTAAGCCCTATGTGCCACTAACAGCAATTGGAGGAGGTTAGCCTTCAGTAGTCAGCTGCGAAGTAACTTTTGGTCGGACAAGATAATTCGATCTGGGTCGCTGTATACATTGTATTTAGTTTCCTGTAGTTTCCCCCTAGCTCCGCCTGTCACGGTATACGGCTCGGCCCACCGATCCGCCTTTTTCTGGTTGACTTTCATGTACAAGAATAGCATCTCTCTGGTTGCCTTTCGAATCCAACAACAACACGTCTCTCTGATTGACTTTCGCGTCCAACAAGAACAAATTTTCTCATGGATGACTTTAGAGTCCAATAATAGCATCTCTCTGCGAAGACTTTCAAGTCCAACAACAGCAATAACTTCTCTCGCACAGAGACGACTGTAACTGTTCTCGGGGATGACCTTCGGGTCCGACCAATTTGGTGTCGTGTCCGTAGCCGGCACTAGGGACGAGACCATATCGTAGCTGGTACGCCACGACGACCAGAGCCAACAACGAAGAGCAAGCAGCCGAAGCGCCCGCACTCCAACCACTTCTTTTGTAACTAATACAATCAATAAAGTTAATTTCCTTGGGAAATTGGAACGGAATCTCTTACAGCAACCACGCCTTAACCAAATAAATCCCTGAGACGGACCCTGGCCGTTCCTGAGCTACCCGAACAACGACAGACCGTCACAAGTTATTGAAAATACTTAATGAAGTTACTATTTCAGATCGGTACCAAATTACCGGAATCGGTGAAATTAATGCACAGCTTGGGAACAACAAATATTTAACGGTATTACAACTGAAGAGAAATACCCTTGCATATTGAAATTCGATCATTAATCATTAATAAAATATAAATAATATAAATTTCTGTTAAAAATCAAGGAAGTAATTCATACTTTCATTAAAGTCATTTACATATTTACAGTTTGTTTACGTGAGGGGCCCACTGTGCCGCCTCTGCTCAGGAGGGAGCTTTCGGTCTCCGGCTTGCTCTCGTACCCCGAGTACCGACGATCTCCCGCGAAAATTTCCATCGGCGACCGCTTGTGTGCGTTGCCATTTTCCTCGTCGTCTCTTCCATTTTCCGTTGCCCATCAGCTTGCCAACGGCCGAGGCCTATGTGCAGCCATACAACGGCGAACCTTTTTTGCACATACATGTGTACATATGTACACCGATCCGTGCATAGACAGTGAACAGTGAAATAAGTGTAGCGGACAAAAGGAATTATTATATATATATTATATATATATATATATTATATCGGGCCGCTGGTGTGCGCTGTTTTCGGTAGTTTTACTCTGTTCGCAGAACAGTCCACCGCTGCCGCCATATTTGTTTTCCTGACTTTTTGTGCCGTCTCCATACACAATTTTCTGTTCGCACAGCTTAATACAGTCCACTCCTCGACGCTCCACTGTGCCAACACAAGCTCCTTCCCATACTCCAACTTCTTAATTATATGCATGTATGATATTTTCTACCTCCGATTTCAGAAACCTACAAACACCCTCTGATATTATAAATAATTATGATAAATTAAATCTAAAGTACGCAAAGCGCCACCAATAAAGGCCCAACGCAAAAGCGAGTGTTTAATTCCATTTCAATTTCGCCGCCGCAGAAGCCGTGTTGTTGTTGTTGCCGTTTCGTTTCTTGGGGCCCTCACATAGGCATCGCTTGCCGTCGGCATAACGCCGCGAGCTTTTCTTCGCGATCAAGAACCGAGCTTTTAAGTCCAGCTTTTCGACTCGTACCAATTCAACATTTGCGGCTTGCAGTTGATGACATTAACATTTGTTATACAAGTACAAGCATAACCGACATCCAAATTCAATCAACGCAGGTGCGACTGCGCTTGTTCTGTTTATTTATTATTTTGTAACCACTTCTCAACGGTCGAGGCCTATGTGCAGCCCCATACACACACACACACACATAAAATAACCCCACCGCGAACAGTGAAATCGTGTTGCGGGCAAAAAGGGGCATAATAAATATCGGACAGCCGGTGTGCACTTGTTTCGGTAGTTCACCCTGTTCGCCGAACAGTCTGCCGCTGCCGCGATATATTTTGTGTCAACTTTTGTGCCGTGTCCATACCAAATATTTCTGTTCGCGGAGTTCAATACAGTCCACTTCTCGATGATCCACTGTGCCCTTACACATTGTTCCTATTACATGCATGCCCATATATTTTACAATATATTTTCGGCCAACGACTCCAGGAACTAATCCCGATACTATAATTTCAAAATTCAAAGTGAATGAAACAATTAGCAACAAAACCTAAACGCAAGCGTTTTAATTGTTTTCAACTTAGTCGCCGCAGCGGCCGTGTTGTTGTTGCCGTTTAGTTCTTTGGGTCCCACACATAGGCGCCGCTTGCCGTCGGCCAAACCCAGTGAGCTTTTTGTCCACGACCAAAAGCTGATGTTTTGACTCCACCTTTCCAGCGCTGAAATAGTTGAACATCTGCGGTTGATAATTTTTGAAATTAACCAATAGTTCAACACCCACCAATACATCCAGAATTTGAATTTAATCCAGTCCGGAAGCGACCGCGATTATCTTTCCCCAGTTATTCAACCTAGCCGCCGCAGTGGCCATGTTGTGGTTGATGCCGTTCGGGTTTCCTTAGTCCCGCACATACGCACTGCTTTGACGACGGCATAACCCACTGAGTTTTTTTTATCCTAAACAGAAGCTAAGGGTTTATTTCCACCATTTCGGCTCTAAGATATTAATATTAAAAAAAATGCAACATCTTCTTCGGACAATCTGTCCGCTCCAACGCCTTCACAATTCGTTTTATTTAAATCGGCGCTCAAATTATTTCGGCATTCCGTTACTGTTCTTTTTAAATTTTTTAACTACGGCCAACCTCTTGCCCAAATTTTTCCGCCGCCGTCCCAGCTAATTCCGAGGCCCACTACCGTAATTCCACGAGCAATTAGCAAAAATTCCGTGAATTCTTCTTCGAGACTCACTTATTCCACCGCAGAAAGATGGCTCAAACCGCAGTTGACATTGCGTTAAGAAAGTTTATTGGCACAACTGACCCTGTAAATCACTTTGAGTCACACATTCACACTTCCGCCACTTCCGAATCTGCAAATTTTTCTCCCTTCATAATCCAAGTCCATCGCAAGCAGATTGGAGCCTTGTGGGAAAAGGTGGAAAAGAGCTACGAGAGCTGCACCGATCTTTTTTCCGTGTCCGCTGATAGTACGTCCGCCGCGACAGTGCTTGAATCCAAATACAACGATTGTTACTCCGTCTATTCAAGATGTGTTGCCCAACTTCAAGAAACAGCAGAGAAGGGCGCCTCCCAGTCCACGCAGACTTCCGACAGCTTGCCACCACCCCCTTCTCTGCCACCGGTGGACACTGAAGTTTTCGATGGTGACTATCTTCGGTGGCCCACGTTCAGAGACCTTTTCACTGCGGTATATATTCACAACTCGCGTCTCACCCCGGTGGAGAAACTGTTCCACCTACTATCCAAAACAACTGGCGATGCGCACACCATTGTTTCCAAAGCCCCGCTCACAAATGACGGGTTCGTCCCAGCTTGGCGAAGCCTCACCGACCGCTTCGAGAATCGGCGGTTGTTGGTCAATAGCCAGTTGAAAATCCTTTTCAACATCCAGGCTATCTCCTTAGAGTCCGGAGACGCGCTGAAAGAACTACAAGGCACCATCCAAAATTGCCTCACCGCCTTAGAGATGTCCTCTATTCAAGTTGAGGGTTGGGACTCTCTTCTTGTTTATATGATTTCATCCAAGCTTCCAAAAGTAACGCTTTCTCTGTGGGAGCAATCTCTCCATAATAAGACCGACATTTCAACTTGGAAAGACCTAGACGCGTTTCTGACCGAACGCCATCGTACGATGGAGGCCATCGACGACGTCACGCCTGCCGGTTCAGGGCATTTCTAGCCGAGGTCGGCTACTAAGAGCACCCCACAGCCCCGCCTTCATTCTTCCGATTTCAGGGTGATTCCAGCACCCAGAAGGTGTGACCTGTGTTCCGGAAAAAACCACCCCCTGCGTAAATGTCCCCGTTTTCTCGAAATGACCGTATTCCAGCGATCAAATATCGTCCGAAGAAAGCAACTCTGCTTGAATTGTTTGGCACGAGGTCATCAGTTGCGGGATTGCCCAAGTTCCCACTCCTGCCTTACGTGCCGCAGACGGCATCACACCTTGTTGCATCCCAGCAACGGTTCCTCCACCGTTCCGATCACTCCTGAACCTTCGAACCCAGTAACAGCATCGATCCCAAGAATCTCGTCGTTCTCCGCTCGAGTTGTAACTTCTTCCAATTCCGCCAATTACTGGGTCCCACACGATGGCATCAAAAGCAGGCGTACCACAGGCACTCACTCCTACCGCTGCCGAGTCTGTAGCGGAATCCATCCGCTTCGAAGATGCCGAAAGTTCCTCATGCTTAGTGCTGAGCAGAGGCTCAGCACGGTGTCCATCAACCGTTACTGTTCCAACTGTTTGGCACACGAACATTCCCAAGGCAAGTGCCGTAGTGGTGACCGATGCAAGACGTGCAATCAGAATCACCACACGCTCCTGCATATGCCTGGAAGTCCAGTTCCAGCACCCCGATCGCAGCATCGGATCACACCGGGCTCCTAATTCGCGTTGTTTACTGACCACTCTTCTAACTGATATATGTTTTCCAGAAGATGCCTTCGCTTCGCACCACGCAAAAGTTTCGGGGGCAGACGTACGAGAGGTCCAGTCCAACCAATGCCGAGTCTGCCCCTGAACTTCATCCGCTTCGGACGTCGACGTCTCTCCAGGACTATTCGCCACTCCCCGGCATTCCTCAGCCACTCCACGGCATTTTTTCCGCCGCTCGCCAGGATATCCTGATGACCGCGGCAACGACCATTTAGCAATCCGAGTGATTGCATGGGGGGGCAGGATGTTTAAGTGAGGGGCCCACTGTGCCGCCTCTGCTCAGGAGTGAGCGACCGGGAGATCGGTTCTAAGTTTAGATTTAGTTAAGATTCAGTCTCATGTATGCAGCGAAATAAAGCTGACGTGCCCGAAATACCCCACGACGCCCCGCTATTTTATTTCGAACCCCGACGGGTTATTTCTTCGTCTCGCGACGTGGGAATTTTTTGGCCTCCGACAAGGATTCTTTGTGGGCAGGATCGCCCCCCAAACACAGTTGTTCAATTACAGTTGCACATTCACAGTTTGGGATTTTCCTAAATATTTAATGATAGTTTCTATGGGAGCCATATTGTACAGTAGTCCACTTAGTCATAAAATAATACAAAATTGCTATAGCTCAAATGTAATGAAAATTTGTTTAAAACTGGAAAAGTAATAATTTTTTTCTAAATATTTTCGTATATAAAACACTAACTGTAAAGTTTCATTCAGATATCTTCAAAACTGAGAGACTAGTTTGCGTAGAAACGGGCAGACATGGCTAGATCGACTCGGCTGTTGATGCTGATCAAGAATATGTATACTTTATATGGTCGGAGACTCCTTTACTGCGTTGCAAACTTTTGACTCAACTTATAATACCCTGGGGTGGTAAGGGTGCATCAGACCAAGGCAAGAACAGCATAGCCTTTACTGTTGTATAATCCTTGGGCACACGGGGCATCAAGTTGACTCGTAGGTGGAAATCAATTTAATGGACACCACCTTCCCTTTGGAAGGTACTACGGTACGGCTAATGCGATCAGTAGAACCACGTGACTCCTACACTTAAAGAATCCTCTGACTCCCATCCATTTCCGTGACCCGAGCAAGTCTTGAAATTTCCGCCCCCCCAAGTCAAGCGTGTAACGCGATCCGTGACCACTGACTGCAAGGTTCGCAGGTTCCAGCTGTGTTGGAACGGAGCATTCCCAGGGCCAGGCAACCCGGGGTCGGAAGTGGCCTTGAGGGCGGGTATAATTATGAAAAATAACCTTAACGCACTTCTATATACCAACCTTAGCAACTTAGTCCTAGCAGTGGCCAGGTTTGTTGCAGCGGATGGGGCAGCTATACTTATAGCCTCCGGCTAGATGGCCCACGACGAACTTGCACCCCCTGAGGCGGTTATTAGGGCGAAGCAGTGGGCGGAATAGAACAAGACGACGCTTATCCTCGGGTGCGACGCCAACGCTAGGAACACGCTATGGAGATGTAGGGAAACAAAGGAGAGGTGTGAGTCTCTTTTCGTTAGTATTATATGTGATAGTATTCGATAGTATTATTCGATAGTATTATATGTGACGTCACTACTTGTAACAAGATAGATGAGGACACATCCAGGCCAAGGATTACAGGCCGATTAGCTTGACCTTTTTCCTCATGAAAACACTGGAACGGATATTTGATATCCACATCAGATGCAAAACGGAGAAAAGCCTTTCCGACGAAAAACATGCATACAAGAAAGGCAGATCCATAGAGACCGCACTACATAAAGTGGTACGATACATAGAAAAGGCACTACTCTTCAAGAATTACACTCTGGCCACCTTCTTAGACATAGAAGGTGCCTTCATTAACAAAAAACGCAGAATCCACCCTAAGCTCCCTAAACAAGGTAGGAGTTGAAGAAGGCATCAGAATCTCGATCGGCGCAATGCCGCCTTGAGGCACGCCTCAAGGAGGAGTTCTGTCTCTGCTGCTATGGCTGATAAGCATGGATGACATATTAAAAGCGCTTAACAGTGAAGGTGTAAAAGTGGTAGCATACGCAGACGGCGTAGTCCTACTAACTTCAAGACCTTTCCCCTTTCACTCACCAAACTCAATACATGGGCAAAAGCCTGTGGATTGGGCATCAACCCAGGTTACCCACAAGAAGAACAACGATCACCAATTTCAATAAAGCTCAGATAGAGGGCATAGAGCTAGAACTATCGCTACAAGCAAAGTATCTGGGAGTGATACTAGATTTGAAGCTGTCATGAAAGCAGAACATCAACGAAAGAGTCAAAAATCCTAGCAAAACTTTTTACTCCTGTAAGATGTTCTGAAAAAATTGGGGCATCCGCCCCAAGATAATAATATGGATCGGTTGTAAGACCCATACTCACATATTGAGCACTAGTATGGTGGCCGGCACTAACTAAGGCCTACAACATTCAGAGACTGACAAGGATTCAGGAATCGGCATCCACAGGTGCATTCTAAACATCATTCCAATAGAACATTTCATCAAATATACCTGGCCAAAGTGCGGTAAGATTGAGGGCAAGCCAGAGCTGGAAGAACTTCCACACCGGGCACTGTAAGATACTTGACGAGTTCAACTATCAAATGACAGAAGACATACATTATATGACAACCAAACTGCGATTCGGGAACGCATACACCACGGTATACCCAACAAGGGAAAAATGGAGAAGACGGAGGTATTCGAGTCAGATGAGGTATCACTCTACAACGACCGCTCAAGGACGAGCTGCGGGGTAGGGGCCGAATTATTCGACGAGAGCTACGAAGAGCCCTTCCACCTCCCAGCGTCAGCGACAGTATTCCAGGCGGAGGTTCTCGCAATACTGAAAGTTGTCGAACTCCTACTAAATTGAGACCTCCGGTATACCAAGGTAAGGATCTACTCAGACAGCCAAGCGGCCATCAAGTCCCTCGCAACAGTAAGGACTACATCTACACTAGTAGCACGCCCTACAACACACACTGCAGAAGTTGCAAGGAATCAGGAGAGCAGGAGACACCAGCACATCTAATGTGTCACTTCCCGGTGCTTAGCCAAATCAGGTCGCGTCACTTAGGAGCTCACCAGCTCGGGTCACTATTGGACGTTGGGAGACACTCAGTGACTGCAATCCTAGCCTACCACAATGAAGCAGGCTGGTACTGAAGATGAGGCGTAGACTGCGACCAACGAGGGTGTGGATCAAAACAGAGCTCAGCTTTAATTGGAGACTACCAGGGTGGCCTCAAGACTTCTACCTACCTACCATAAATCTAAGTGATTAAAACTAAAGATCAAAACAAAGCTTAAACCACTTAATTAAAAGTATGAAAATTTCTGATCATTCAATTCTTATAACTCTAAACTTATTTGCTAAGATATATTTAAGCTTCAAAGCTGAAGTCAGCCACGAGAGAGAGAAAAAGGGGGAGTGATATCCGTAAAATCAACCGTCAATATAGCGAAGAACTACTAGCTACGAACTACAAGGAATATGGCGAACCAGATCGAATGTTCCGGTCAAGTTAAAAAGTTACTTTTGCGACTGACTACTGAGGCTAACCTCAACCTATGGCTGTCGGGCGCTAAGTGAAGATATACAGCTGAGGCCTTTGCGCATAAGCTTTAAAAACTTAAAGGTTTTAGTAGTGGTGAAATAAGGTGATCTTCTGGTGTTCTTTAATACCTAACATGTACCTAACCTAACAAGAAGTTCGATAATACATCTATGTAAAAGTAGTTGATTTGTAGACGTGATCTCATTCACTTGCTTACTAAAACACTCATGATATTTCCATTAAAACATTTACTGAAAAACACATAAACACATAAAATAAAGAACCATAAGCTCTTTTATTATGGAATTCATGAGTAAGGCTCCTATTGATTTGGATCAATCATATCATATTAAGTCAAAAAATCAGGATTGACGTTACTACTGAGCTATTGTAGTATTGTATTGAGATTATAACAAAAGTATATTGCCTTCCCGTCTGTGATAAAAAAGCTGAATACACACCATTTAGTGAATTAGATCAACTTTTTATAACTTGTCAAGGGCTTAGTTAATTAAAATTGTAATATTCTTAATACAATTAATATGGCCGGCAAAAATCCTCCAGCTGAAGCCCCCAAGAGGGCGCCGGCTGGGCAATGGAAAAAAGGTAAAGGCGCAGTGACTTTCGCATTAAGATCCGGCTTCTGACGAAAGCTGCACTATCCAAAGAGGAGAAGTTAAAGCTCACCTGGGCCAAGCAAAGGATCAAAGAGAGCAGACCGCAATTCGCCAAGCTTCCCAATATGGTATCAACGGGCGTTTTCGCCAACAAGGTGGTGCTCCGCCGAGAGTGCCATAAAAAACACTCCGGGGAGCAAGCGACACCGCGGGCCCAAGGAAGCAGGCCTTCCTTGAAGGCGAAGGAACCCAAATACAAGGAGACGAGACGAGACACTTGATTGTGGCACTCTTTACAGGACCGATGAGAATGGCAAGATGACCGAGGCGCGGTGGAAAAAGGTGCACACGCGGCTCGTTGAGTCATTAATTGCACGGATGGAGGAAGACCCTGTGGCGCCAATGCCCATATTTGAAGGTGGTGGCGGGTGGCGAAAATCCTAAAGTGTATGGATGACCCGACGAGAAAGTGGCTGACGCAAACGGTCTGCTGAAGGAAGCGCTGGGGGACGGGGCCAAGCTGGAGGTGGTGGACAGGGAACTATCCCATCCATCCCAAAAGCGAAGGTACTTTTCCTCATTGCTATCAAGGGGACCGATCGCTGAAGCTGCTGCCGCGTCAGAATCCGGACATCCCAACCGCAGACTGGAAGGTACTGCACATTATGAGCCCGTTACCCAAATCGGGAGGCCAATGCATGGTCCTCCAGATAAATACGGAGGCGGAAGACATCCTGTATCCCAGATACGGGAAGATAGCGTGGGTCATGGGTAGCGTATACCTTCACCTCAAACAGCGCCACCCCGGGGATAATTACAGCTCGAATGATCTGACTGCAAAAAGAAGCCATACTGGTAGCTTCCTGCTACATGGCACACGATAGGTCAGCTCCACCGGAAGTACTGAGGAGCGTGGTAGAACCCAGCCCAAAGGACCAGCAACTGTTCGTGGGAGCAGACACCAACGCGCACCACAGCATGTGGGGGAGGCACGATATAAGCGATAGAGGTGAGTCAGTTTTAGACTTTATACTTTCAACTAATTTATATATGACAAGCATGAGTGAGGATCAAATCTTTGCAGGCCCCACCTCGTCCAACGTGCTAGATATACTCGTAGCGGGAAAAAGCACTGATTGGAAAGTCCTAGAGTAACCATCCTACTCAGTACATTAGGTTCCAATAAGAATTCGATGACTCTTAAAAACTAACAGTCTTTAGAAACCCCCTGAATACTAACTGGGAAAAGTTAAAACAACAATCGCTATTAAACTCGCGACTTGTCCGGGCACTGTAAAGTCCGATGAAGATATAGAAAAATCTTTGGAGACCCTCTCAAAGAAATTACTAGGCGCATACCACGCATCATGCGATATTAAGAACAAAGAAAAGGACTAGACCCTGGTAATCCCTAAGAGAATTCTTCAAACTCGCCAAGTAAGCGAAGGATGATATAATCAACAAGGAATACAAAATTCTGCTAAGGAATTACAAGAAGGAAATACGGAGGGTGCAAAGAAGCTTTTGGATAAACTTCTGCTCCAACATAGAGACGGCTCCAGAAACGGCTAGACTACCGAAGTTGCTTTCAAAGCAACCCACCATACAGAGTCAGCTCAAACGCGACGACGGACAGTGGACTGAGGGGAGCGAAGAGACCCTTAAAACAATAATGCACGCGCACTTCCCAGGTTGCACAGAGATTAACGATGCCAACGAGCACCGGGTACTAGCAACTAAGGAAGAGTATTTCCCAAAAGATCTCATATCGTCTAGAAGAATCCACTGGAATCCACACCAGGACTAGACGGAATATTTCCAGCCATGCTTCAGTTTACCAAAGAAGTCATTACTCCATGGCTTCACGCAATTTACACAGCTTGTCTAAGTACAGGCTATATCCCAACCCAATGGAGGCTTGTCTTCCTACCCAATGCAAGAAAGAGCAGCCACGTCAGTCCACAGGACTAATGTCGATAAACCTTAGCCTCTTTCTACTCAAGACGCTAGAAAAGCTGCTAGTCCTATACATCACAAACGATATTTGTTACTGTAAACCATTCATACACAAAAGGGAAATGGAGACGGCGCTACACTCGGTAGTAGCCACCGCTCGGAATCTTTGTAGACATATCCGGGGAATTCAACAACGTAAGCACAGACGCAATAATGGATCGCCTAGGAGCGACCAACAGGCACTTCGCCACCAGCTTTTGGATTGGAAATCTACTAAGTTGCTGACGGGTACAATCAGATTGGAGCACCGCTTCTATGGTGAAATGAGCGCACAGAGGCACGCCACAAGGCAGAGTCCTATCGCCCCTCTTATGGAAACTAGTGGTCGACGACCTAATCAAAAGGTTCGAGGGAAGGCCCCAAAGATAAAAGCCTATGCTGACGACATATAGTTAAATCGCGGCTTGGCCCAGTGTACTCGATACCGTCGCTTTATGTTCTTGAGAGTATCGAGTCGGCCAATTCGATAAGCCGTTACCAATCTAATTGCTGGTTAGATTCCGCAAAGATTCATTAAATCTCTTAAATCCGTTCAGATGAGACTGCCATTTCCGAGCTTTTATTTCAATATCTCTCTTTCTTATCTCTGATCTTATCTCTATTCTTAGGCTAAGCTTATACATGTAGGGTACAATTAAGGGTATGCAATTAGTGACTTTTGTATATGTGACTATATGTATAATTATCCATCGACCCTTAGTTCGATTATGGAATCAACAGTCAGGGAGATATGTGAGTGGACGCACAAGGTAGGAGTCAATATCAACGCGAACAAGACAGACCTCAACCTCTTAACTAAGATACAAGGTACCGCCAGAAGACATACAAAAAAGCTTATGAAGAGAACCCAGAGAAAGGTTGCACAACGCACAAGATAAAAACATCCGGATAAATAAGGGCCATAATGGCCTATGCTTGGCCCCATCAGGAGGGCCGTCTGGTTCAACCTAACCTAACATATCTTATATAATTAATATTAATATTTTTTACTGTATCCTCAAAAAAACTAAAATCATTAAAAATTATGAAAATGTATGTTAATTTAGAACATCGCTCCTGAGCTTTGATTTTTTTAATGAAAATGGGTCTTCATATTTTTTTTTTGCAGCCGTTACTTTGTCAGATTTCCCCTTATTTGATTTGAAATCGTGACTTTTAAATGAATGGGGTGTGGCGTCTTTGCTTTTGAGGTATCTCAAGGGTCGTGGTGAGCGTATGTATGCAATTTGATTTTTTCGTTACGAGACTTACACCCTTCTTCAATTCAATGTAACGACTCTTTTTTAACTGTGGGGTCTTCAGTAAGCGTCTATCTGCAATTGCATCCCCCACCGCTTCTTAAGTGAGGATCGTTGGGAAACGTCCTTCAGTCCTACGGGTAGAGCATGTTTTTTAACATCTTTAAATACATCAACGTTCCTCTTTTAAGTGAGGATCGTGGGTGCGTGCACGTGCGGTCCAGGATAGCTCTGGGAGCGCTCCGTAGAGCTCTTACACCACTACGGCCACTGAAACCATAGTTTGATGCAAGTGATCCCGCTTCAAGCCATTTTCTTCAACACAGCCTTGAACACAATAACTGCTTTCGCATGACTTTCCCTGGAGCTAATATCATTCGAGAAGCCGGCTTAATGCCGAGGTGCAAGTTACACTTTATTCTTCAACAAATGATTGTTTGCAATTACAGATAAACGGACAAATACATCATTTGCATAGTTCAATGGTGCCAACACCAGATGAACCGCATCAATTTCTGCAAATATATTTTATTTCGTCGATTGTGTATCAGCTGCAATATACAGAGAACACAAAAGTTAAAGAGACGAATTATTGAACAATTGCAAGCATTTTTTAACTCTAATAATGCTTTGGTTAATATGTTCAAAGCAGAATTGGAATGAATGCCATCGGATATGCACAAATTATCATAAGAGCGGATTGTACCCCAACAACAGGTAAACATGTGCGAGATTTAATGCACTTACCGTTAATGATGTTGCTGCAATTATTGTTGGCGATCCAACAAAATCGCGAGACATTGTCGTTTAGCGAAGGAGCAATATCATGCATTGTGTAAACGAGACACATCCTTTGTACGATGCGTTTCAATTTTCAATCATTTATTGGCAAGGGCAAGGTTGTCGGATACGACATCACGTTGAAGATGGTCGATCCAATTACAGGTACAATATTCATACACTAATTATTGCTATTATTTCTATTATTGGTTTCCATTAACAATTCATTTAATTTGGAATTTTCAGGGAAACCATCCGCTTTGTTTGTGTTAATGTCAGACCAAAAAACAAGAAATGTGATTTACCAAAGAGCACTTCATTGAAACGGATAATTTGCGAACACGTATAACGCGTCGATTCAGTATTTACTTTTGTAATCGAATCGAATGCATTATAATTGTGAATAAATAATATTTTTCCATTTCAAATATAAAACAAAAAAAAATTCCTTCATCTTTTAATCACCAAACGAAATGTTACATAAAACGAAGCCCGGGAATTCGGGATGGACGATCGCGAATACCGAGGAGAGGAAAGCGGCCGAGCTTTTTAGTGCTCAGTGAGCAGGGGTGGCGAAGCGGCTGACCAGAGGCCTCCTAAGGAGGGACGATAGGGTCGTGGTCTGCGGGGTATCCGGAAGAGCGTCGAAACGATGCTTCTGCGCATCGGAGGAGAGCTGGGGAGCGGTGGTCGCATGCTGTGGAGTGGTTGAGGAGTGCCGTGGAGAGGCGAAGGATGCCTTGAACGGCCTGCAGTACTGGACGGCCGACATATCAATTGATCCTAGGAAGACGTCGAATTGGGAGGATTGAACACCTCTGGAACTGTTGTCATTTTTGAAGCGAATGGATTCCGCTGCAGACTCGGCAGCGGTAGGAGTGAGTTCCTGTGAAATGCTTGCACTTAAAGTCAACGTATTGAAGCCAGTAATTGAAGGAATCGGGAAAAGTTGTGACTTGAGCGGAGACCGACGAAATACCTTGAATCGATGCGTATACTGGGCGTGTAGGTTTAAGAGGAATTTAAACACTGGAGAGAGAGAGAGTTGGTACGTAAGACAGGAGTGGGCACTCCGCCGGCAATCCCGCTGCTGGTGGCCTTGTGCCACACAATTTAAGTAGAGCTGCTGTTTTGAAATAAATTGTGATCGCTCGAGCACATTCATCTCAAGGAAACGAGGACATATACGGATGGGGTGCTTTTTCCTGTAATAAAGTTCACATTCTCTGGGTGCTGAAGCCACGATGACTTTGGAAGAATGGGCGCTGCGCTCTGGGGCCGCGGTTGCCGACTTTGGCGTAAAATGCCCTGAGCCGGTAGGCGTGACGTCGTCGATGGCCCCCAGCGTACGATGGCGCTCAGCCAGAAACGCGTCTTACTCGTTTCAGGTTGGAAACTCGGCCTTGTTATGAATGGATTGCTTCCACATGGAAAGTGTAAGTTTAGGAAGCTTCGAGGAAACCAAGTACATAAGCAGACAGTTCCACGCTTCGACTTTAATGAAGGACATCTTTTCGGCCGTTAGACAACTCTGTGTGGTTCCTTACAACTCTTAAAGCGCCTCTGGCCTCATAGGGACAGCCTGGATGTTAAAGAGAATTTTTAACTGACTGTTGACTAACAACCTTCTATTCTCGAAGCGCTCCGTAAGGCTTCGCCACGCAAAAATAAAACCTTCGTTGGTCAGTGGTGCCTTGGCAACAATGGCGTGCGCAATCCCACTCGTCTTGGAGAGTAGGTGGAACAACCAACAACCTACAACCTGAGAAGCGCCCTTTTCGATCAATTCTTGGATATAAGTGACACATCTTTCGTACATCGAGAAGCCATACTCATATCTGGACTGGTGCCGATTTTTCGACTTTTAACTTTATCCCATATTGCCCTATCAGGTCGCGACGCACTTGACACGTATAGGGAGAGAGCTTGGTGGTTTCTGGGGTGCCCGAAGTGTGAATGTTGACCTCAAATTGACTCACACGGTCTGTCGTGACATTAAACTTCCTTAAGGTAATTTCTACGGCGGCTTGAGCCATTTTTTGGAACGATTGAATCTCGAAGAAGTGACTGAAAGAGCATTCTTGGAATTCTCGCTAGTTGCCCGTGCTGGCAATTTCTTATTATATTATCTGGTTCTCCGATTTGACTACAAACTCAAAGGAGATAGAACTGAAAACGAATGCGGTCACACTAGGCCCGGTGGAGAGGTTTGACCAAGAGGTTGCCCGTAGTTGAAAAAACAATCAAATACAACAGAATCCCAAAATAATTCGGACGCCTAAATAAATAAAAACTAATTGTGGCGGCAGAACCAGGTGTCGGATCGGTAAAGCTGTCAGAAGAAGAGTTTGAATTTTGATATAGTGAAGACGGAGCAGACGATGGAGTTTGGTCTAGTTATCCTCTGATATGGAAATATATTTTTAATATTTTTATGGATGATAATTTACGAATTTATTATCTATGCATTTTTTCTGAATATTTGGGTTATATTTCATAGCTCGGACATGAGGGCTTTCTTATATATTTATCTTAGAACTTGGGTCACGCATGTGGATTTATCCCGTTGTAAAAAAAAAATTATTTACTAATTTCAGAAATTATTAGTCGCAAGTAATTAATGATTATAAAATTGATTTATTACGGAGACGGAAAGGTGGAAATAAAATCTTGCAAGGCAGTGAAAAACACTAGCGGTTGCGTTTGGTTTTGCTGATTGTTTTGCTATCATCGGAGGTAAGCTCCTGGAACCGGTGGCAGAAAATATATTGGATAAAATATATGGGCATGCACGTACCTATGAAAAAAATATGTATGTGTAAGGGCATGTATTGTAACAGTGGAGTGTCGAGGAGTGGACATTATTTGAATTGCGTGAACAGAAAAATGATATATATGGGAAACATAGAAAGCTCACGAAGCAAGTACACATCTGAAATATGAGCACAAATTTAGAATGCGTTTGTTTGTGTGTGTGTGTGTATGTATATGGCCGCACATTGGGCCGCGAGCGTTTGGAAGTGGCTGGACAGTGGGGAACCGAAAGAAACGGCGAGGAATCTGGCGTGGCACAAAAAACGGACACGGATAGAAATATAGTATTCTCAACTTCTATTCTATTCTATAAAAAAAAAAAAAAGAATCTTGCTGCAGTGCGAACGAAATTTAATGTTCGGACCACTGTCGAAGACAGGCAGCGAGAAGGAGACTAAAGAAAGCTTGTACTTATCTTTAGCGGAACAACATTAATATGAATCATATATATTGTATTAATTGTCAGTCATCCATTCAATCTGCAATGGTATGAAAACTTCGGCGTGCCGAATTCGTTTGACTTCATTCAACGATGAAAACCAAGGGAGTTATAGATCGAGTTACTCGTTAAGCGACAGTGTTTGGAAACCGGAAGAGCATAATAATAGTCTGAAATGCGAATTTGTTTCACTTTAGAGCAAATTGCAGGAAAAACTAAGAGTAGATGAAATTATATTAAAAAGGATAAAATTAGAATATATATATATATTATACAGCATGCCTATCCACGGGCTATCCAACGGAGGACCTCACGGATTGTCTTTGATTTCCAAAAGCCGGAAAATGCAGTAAGTCCCAAAAATTATAGACCGGCAGACCTCATTCTTACGGAAGACGTTAAAAAGGCTGCTCAACGATATTGGGGACTAGTGCCAACCAACCAGCATGGCTATACAAAAGAAAAGACGGATAAGAAAAGACAGATAGATAAAAGTAGAAGAAGAGTTCGAGTTGCACGAGGAAACAAAAAGTACGTACAGTTTTGTTTAAAGCGCTATCATTAGTTTTATTTAGTTTTCCTCTCTTATACACATCCAATAAATATTATTCCCGCACTCGGGAGAAGTAAGATAATAGGAGACACGGAACAGCTAAAGCAGCAAAACTTCGGCTTGGGAAGTTTGTTATTGGATAGGTGTTCCAAAAGGTTTAGGTGACAAGCGATTATAAATCACGGAAAAGGCATCCTTTTCTACGTGGCTGAAGGATTCAAAGCGGAGTGCTCAGGAACGCGTATGTATCTAGATGCAAAAGAAAGTGCTAATCTCGCTAGCGGACCGGCATACAAAGTTGCTCGTGGTTTTTTTTTATATATATTCGCATTTATTAATTTAAAATACTAAACCTAAGTTTAAGCATCTATGATTATATTTACAACTACAAGACGGGGCAAGAACCCATATTGTGCGGTACGGCCGCAAAGCAATACTTCGCACAATTATAAGCTGCTTAGGCCTGTCCGTTCCCTCCATTCTCTCTCCAGCGCTCTAAGGGCCTTCATCACCTTAGCAGAGAAAGCCGCTGGCAGTTATCTTCGCCGGAAGCAGCCATGTCCGCTTAGCTTACCTGGCTCAAGTAGAAGTCCACCTGAAGCTTTTGGGAGCGCCACCTGCCGGTCGAGTATACCAGCGGCACCTGGCGGCGGGGTGATGCCAGAACGGAGAGGTTCTGGACGCTTCTCTGCACTGTTCGCAGCTGATCTTGCCTAACAGCTGGCGTGACTGGCAAATGCTGCGGGAGCACCCACATTTACCGCGAGAAGGAACGCGAAAAAGAGGCAACAACAAAACATGATGATCTTCGGGGGACATGCTCTCAGCATTCTCTCCCCCAACACAAATCTCTGGATTCTAAGATTGGGTTGACCGGATCCTCCATGGGCGCCAGGGGCTTGAAGCTGCAGGTGAGTACTACCGCCGTCTTTACACGGCCAGTCGGCACCCTGTTACACCCTATGTGCAAACGATTGTAGTTGTACATACAAAGAAAAACAGTCGAGGTTTTCGGATAGTGGTGATCATTTTTGGAGAAAATGGTCAAGATAGCAGAACTCAAGGCAGACCAGTTGGAGTACCTGCTTAGGCAGAGGAACTTAGGAGTTACAGGCTCCAGAGCAGAACTAGTGCAGAGACTAGTGGAACACGAGGTTTCCGAAGACGTGGACTTGCCGCAAGCAGCTGGAGTCATGAGCCAGTTTCACAACTACAACAGCAGATGTCGACACTGACAGACATGGTGTCCCAGTCTGTCAACAATATGACAATAGACAATCACTAGCAGCACTAGTAGAGGTGGGCGGAAGAGATTGTCGTAGGTGAATCTTCCTACCGTAACCTTAGGGATCAGGCGGAGAACAGCCACTGCAGACAAGTATCGGTTAAGGAAATTGCGAGTACTTTACCAGAGTATGAACCTGGAAATAAGAATTCGATCTCAGTGAACCAGTTCATTGATCGTGTCAACAAGGCGACCGATGCGTATCAATGGGACCAGAAATTTGTACTTCTTGTACAAAGAGTACAGCCAAGATGTGGCTCCGTTCTTAGCAGATTCTACACACCACATGAAACAGTTTTGCAGCAGAAATCCGAGAGGAATTTGAATCAGAGCCGGATGAGGCAGAGATTCATTTCAACATGGCGAATGCAACCAGACGATCGAAGGAATCTGTATAGGAGTATTGTTTCCGCATGTCAGCACTTGCGGTGCGATTCAAGCTTAGCGAAGCAGCAGTCATTTGATATGCTCGAGCAGGTTTACAACACATTAGTTGCAGAACAGTGTTGCAGCCATTAATTTTTCGTCGATGAAGGAGTTTCGCGACGCTGCCGGGTCTTATTTTATTAATAGAAGGAGGCCCAATGCCAACAAGAAAGAGTTTTTACCCAAATCTAGTACTAAGTTTCATGCCGCCAACAAAAACTGTCAGGTCGCACAGGTGATGCATTTGGGTACAAAAATTAGGAAAAGCTGTTCACAAGGGAAATATACATCAATACGAAAGGTTGAACCTCTTTCATTGACATTGGAAGCCAAGACAGTATAATTCGCCAATCCGTTGCTGACAAGACAGCAATCCCGTTGCAAAAGGATAGGAACAGCGTTTAATGAACTAAAGAGAAGCCTTACGTCGAAGCCTGTGGTAACTAGCTATCATGCTGCAAGCGCCGTTGGATAAACCGGAGTTTTGATGCAGAGAGATGAAGATCAACTTAAGCCAATCGCATACTATAGCCGATCAACCTCCAAGCCAGAGAAGAATTACCATAGTTAAGAATTAGAGCCTTAGCAGTTATCGAGTCCTTTGAACGATTCAAATATTACATTTATGGAAAAAAAAAAAAAATGGTAAATTTTTTCACCGGCTGTAACGCGCTTAAAACGTCCATGGAAAAACGAGAGGTGGTTATGAATCCAGGAGTTTGATATCGACATTGTTCATCAAGTTGGAACTCAAATGTGCCACGTTGACGCGCTTAGCAGTGCGCCGGTTGAAGATGCACACGAGCTGGTGACCGCATCCCTGAGTATCTCTATAACAATCATTGATGAAGCTGACTGGTTAAGGACCAAGCTTAACATATACACTAATGGCTCCAAGATGGAAGGAGGAGTTGGAACAGTCACATACAGACCCTGAAAAAAGATTGTCGTATAAGCTACCAATCCAATGCAGCATATTTCAGGGCACAGTCTTCGGCGTCAAAGACCGCCCACTTGAAGCGGTCAACTTGTTCGTAAACAGCCAAGCGGCGATAAGATCCATGCAATCATCAGCGCTTAGTTCCAAAACTGTACTGGCAAGCAGGGAGGTACTTCAGCCACTGCATAAACTACGGAAAGACTGCATACTGGATGGTGTGTGTGGTTGCGGCTAGGCCTCTTGTGTGATCGGGAGCTGATGTGGCACGTGAGGCGCGTGAAGCCTGCAGCGTCAAGCCGCTGGTGTCCATGGAGGATCCGGGGAACTCGATCTTTCAATCCAGAGGTTTGGGCCAGTGGAGAGAGTGGTGAGAGCATATCCCCCGAAGACATTCATATTTGTTGTTGCCTCCTCTCGCGATATTTAGTCTCGACGTGAATGTGACTGCCCCCGCAGTTTATGCCAGTCATGTCATCTTTTGGCAAGATCAGCTGTGACCCGGTGTTGAGGTGGTGCGGGCTACTCGATCGGCAGGTGGCGCTGTCGAGCTAGTGTTTGCACAGACGAAAGCAACTTGCTATGACATGCATCTCCCATCATCAGATGCAGCAGTGCTGCTGCCCTTAATCCTTTGTATGAGGTAGTGGAAAATGGATGAAACCCAAATCCAAGCTTGCATAGAGGAACAAAAATGTGGTAAAGGTGCAGACCAGTTTCTAACCCCACCCCTAGGCGGCACACCTTTAAACGCGGCTCTGGCGACCGAGCAGAAGTGGTATAACTCCCACATATTAGTCACGGGAAACTCCTGGCCAATAAGGGACCCCCCCACGTAGCGGCTAAGTACCTTAGTGGCTTGCGCAAGAGTAAGCATATCCATAAGCTTCATTTAAACTAAACCAAGGTACCGTCTGACCCACACTGGGCGACCACCTGGTCTTCATATATGACATAGTGGTCGATAGCCACAGCACCTGGCAGAATGTATAAAGTGCAGCCCAGCATTGTGCGACAATGCAACTAACTGGAATTTCTGCTAAACTCTGTTAAGGCAAGGATTCTGGAGGACCTACCAAACGTTTTAACACACCCTCTTGTGAAAGGGGCCAGTGGGCCCCTGCAGAGAAGCCAGCCCTGGAGAGGCCAACCACCATCCCGGCACCGGACGCCTGGGCAGAGACGATTCAGTTGATTCAGCTTAACCTGAATCCTTGCAGAGCGGCTCAGGACCTGTATATGCAGACGCCTAGTCTCCCGCTGGAGGTGTTCTAGTGGGAGTGCCTGTGGAAGATACTCGCTCGGTACTGCGGCCCACTTAAGCATACCGTCCGGACACGCTGTGCACCCAAACATTCAAAAATGTGCTCAACGGCATGGCAGTTAAAGCGCCGGGTGGAGCCAACAAAATGGCGAATCGGATCCCAACTGGCCTAGAGTATGCAAGCGCCCAGAGTCGCAGCAGAGATGTTCGTTTCGGAGGAACCATAGGCCAGTATTCTGCTGGAGCGACGAGAACGCTGATCTCAGGACCACCTGCCTTCAAATCCGTAGGCAGCTGAGACGTGAGCGCGACTCCTCGCCAGTAGCCGAGTGCCTCACGGCCTTCAGAATGGCATCGAGGAGGCGCTGCTCCCGAGAGGAGCTCAGGAACAGCGAGTGCAGAACGCCGGCAAAATGACCCGGATGAGAAGGAGCGTGATCCCTAAGAAGGCTCCAGGCCCGAGCGCGGTACCCAACAGGGCACTAAAGCTATTCATCGCGCTCCACCCGAGGGAGTTCGCAACCCTGTACTCCAAGTACCTGGAGGAGTTAACCTTTCCGAAGAGATGGTTGAGAAAGAAGGTAAGCCCGGCAAGCCGCCGAGAGAGCCATCCTCCCATAGACACACTGCTTTACCGACACCACTGGTAAGGTGTTCGAGAAGCTCGTATGACTACTGTCATCGATGAGCTTGGGGGTCTCTCTCCTAGCCAGTTTGAATTCAGGAGAAGAAGGTCAAGGAAATAGCCGGATCGCCCATCGCAGGCAAGTGGTGGAAAGGCGGCCCCAATCATGGCTCGCGACGCGCTAGTGGCACACGAGACGGAGTCAGTCCTGATCTCGATCAGGAAAATCGTGGAATCGGTCGAGATCCGGGTAGGCGGAGCCGTTTTTAAATCGCAGAGGGCGATCAAATACCTCGGCGTCCTAATCGATACCCGGCTGTCACTCAAGGAGCACTTCGAGTTCGCCCAGAAGAAGGCCAATAGCACGGCAGGAAATCTCTCCCGCATACTTCTTAATACTAGAGGGTCCAAGCAGATTACGAGGAAGCTGCTGTCACTTCCGAGATCCTGTATGCGGTGCCGGTGTGGGCGGAAGCGGTCGAAACCAAGTCCTATATGCAGGGCGTCAAGACGTATTCAGATTGTCCGCTGTCAAAAAGGCAAGCGCATTCAGGACGGTCTCGGATGACGCAGTGTTGGAAATAACCGGGAACTACGGGAGCTGGCAAGCGAAGTGGGATTTCTCGTTCAAAGGGTGATGGACGCACAGGCTGGTATACAACATAGAGGCCTGGATGGAGCGGAAGCACGGGCAGGTGGACTTCTGACCCAGATGCTGAGCGTACATGGCTGCTTCCGTAGCTACCTTAATAGCGGATCTCAGGACGGACACGCTGATGGTGGAGAACCTAAGGGTGTGGGCAGGCACCTGCGTTCTCGGCTAAGGTGATGAATTCACCTCGAGCACTGGAGAGAGGTAGGAGGGAGTAGATGGGCTAAGCGGCATTGTGAGAATCATTGCATGAGGACCCTTATCCCGTCATGTAGATGTAAATGTAGATTTAATAAAAATAAATAAAATTTAATAAAAATAGCTGACAACTGCAGAAAATGCGTTTAATACAAGGCAACCGAAACCTTGGAGCATATTATCTGGAAATTCGCGGCTCTAAAGCAGACTAGAAGAGGGTAAATTGTCGTCCCAGTACTGGCATCACTTGCATTCGGCAAAAAACATCAACCCTGAGCACCAACCTTAAAGTCCGTTCATTAACAGGAAAATCACAAAATTTTTGGTATTTGAACGCATAATTTTTATTAATTACCGTTTAGTTTGTTTTGTTTATTGATCGGAAGGGGGCCAATTTTTAAAAATAGAATTATAAAGTATAAAATTATACAAACTTTGGCCTACCAAAATTTGCTTAATTTATTTTTTTTATGATATAAATTGATACATACCTAAAAAAAATTTTATACCCAATTTGTGTACACATAATGGCAGCCAAAAACTCGTTGGGATGCAAGCTAATCCAATGATGAATGTATGAAGATACACCGACTGATTTATTTCCGTTTCGCAACCTGTAATAGTACTAAATACAACGTAAGGAATTTTAAATAAAAATTAAACAAACATTAAAAAAAATTAAACAAAATAAATGAAAAATATAAAACACGTATTGGAAAAGTAGTTAAAATATTTCAGTTATTCGGAAATGATAAGATATAAATAGAAAGTAAGCAAGAAGAGACCGAAATATTTGAATTTTTGTCTCGCTTAGTCTCCGTAATTTTTTGTTGAAATTTGGGTTTTTTTTATTGCTTTATTTTTAGCGTTCTGCATTTTCCGCTGGCTTACTCCATCGTATGTACTCTGTGGCCACGCCAATTATTACTAGTTGGAGAATGATGGTAGATCCATAGCTGACGGAAGCTGATATAGTTGCTTTGCTGCATAGTTTCTCGGTCACTTTTGTGTTGTTGACGTTAAGTTCCTTGACCATTTAAAGTGAGGGAACTTTCCCAAGTTTCTCTTATTATTTGGAGAAGTGTGGGTTCTGGTTCAGATATTTTGATTTCTCTGCACTGTGCCGATAGTTACCGTTGAGTTTGTTGTAAAAATCGCTTAGCAGCAGATTTATAATAATCTTACATTCTGGCTTTCCGGGATTCAACAGAGCACTTACGCAAGTAACGTTAATTATATATAAGCAATTTTCAGAATTACAAATAGTCTTAACGTTATGGGATTCGAATGATTCTTTTATTGCAAATAGTTGTTTCTTACAGTCTAACAAATGTTGTTGATTGTTAATTTGGCCTTCATCCTTTAATTTTAATTTTTAGCATTCTGCAATTGTCAATTTTTATGGTTGGTAGGCTAATAATATAAAGGAGGTCGTAACCGTTTATGGCTAATTTGACTTTTGAAAATTCTAATAAGTTTTCTACATTCAAGAATAAATTGTATTATTTTTTAAAGATATATACTATTGTGGTTTCTGTGTTTTGTAAATACGAATGAATTAATTGTGTTAGATATATGTTCATGTTATTGCGTATATTATTTTAGTTATCTCATATTTTATTAATTGGATTGAGATATTCGCTTTCTAATTTTGGATTTCCTTCGAGCTATGAGTGAATTTTAGCATTGCTTTGATAACATTAATAAGTTGGTTAGTTGTTTCTTATTAATTTACCTATAGATTACTACTTGCTTATTACCTAATGCAGTACCTATTCAGGCAGTATCTATTGCTTTTTTCCCCTTGTTTGTCTTTTTTAAGTTTGTTTGCTTTCTTTCGACCTCTTTTCTGTCTTTTATTGAAGTTGCGATAGTACTTCTGAACAAGGAAGGAAGCCAACTTCGGTACGCCAAAGTTTGTATACCCTCGCAGATTTAAATTTAATCACAAGTATTTAATTACATTTAGCTATACATATAAATTTACAGTTTTACCGTCATGGTGTTGCATTTCCCTCTATATGTATCGATCGTTTTTATGGCAGCTATATGATATAGTAGGCAAATTTTCATAAAATGTAAGTCAAAAAGTCTCGAATATTTCAAAATGGCTATATCGATAATTTGATGAAAATCTGTTGAAAACTGGTGATGATATATTTTTTTTCTCAAAATTGTTCGATCGTTTCTATGGCAGCTATATGATATAATATCCGATCCAGCCTATTCCGACATATAAATTAAATTTGTGGACTAACGGTAATTTAAAAATATATAAATTATTTTTTAACCTTTATTTATAAAACTCAATTAGTGGACCGATCGCGGACTCTCTTCAAATTTGACTCCTCTTTCGTTTTTACCATTCAATACAATAAACCTCGTCCAGGAGTTTTTCTTTTTGTACTTTAAGAACTTCAAATTTTTTTTAGAATAAAAGCTTAATATGAAGCTGTCGCATCTCATTGTGAAATACAATTCTTTGCAATTCTTTGGGGCTTGGAACGAAAAGGGTTGGATAAGTCTTCCGCTTCTAAAATGGATCGTCCCGATAAAATATGAATTTAATTTCTGGTTCTGGCAGTTGTTTTTTGGTTACAAACAATATGGGATTTTTGTATTTTATAATAAGTAAAAACTCAAATATATAATGATTGGCCTTAATAATATAAAGGAAAGTGATATTTTAGTATTATTAATTTTAATTTAAGTATTTAAAATGTTTATATTATCTAAAGAGAGTTCCGAGTTATTTGATAACATGTAATCGATATTTAGTAGTTTTTAAAGTGTTTCGTACTTCGTATGTAGTCAAGAATTCTGCTTTCCATTGGTATATGAGATATTATTAATTTTGGTTGTGCCATTAAATGTTATTAGGAAAGACCCGTTTAAATGGGAGTTGTTAACCATATTGTTTCCATTTATAAGAACGGCACCGTCTTGTATGTTGTCTATCTTTCTCTATCGTGATATATTTCACATTTGTTTTTTATTATTAGGTATTTTATATAAATTAATAAAAGTTATTTATACAGAGCGATTTTGAAAACAGAGATATCGTTTTCGTGTTTAAATATTTCCGCGATGTTATCAATATATAAAATTTTGGTATTAAAAACGTCAATTTTCGCTAGTGTGATTGTGTCAATTAATAATTAATTAATTAATTTAATAATCTTAAGCGATATTTTCGTAGTGGTAAATCTTGATCAATAAAAACATTTTTAAAATTATCGGAAAGAGATTCTATTTCATTGAACAATTTGGAATCGATAATAGATTGCTAATTAATTTTATTTTGTACTTGAATAAAAGCATCATGATCCGGAGTTCCAGCTAACCATTTACACACAATGCCTAATTCATTTATTCCCCTTTTTGATCTTGTTGATATTAATTGTGATAAAATTAATTCGATTACTTCTATATCATATCTAATTTCCCATTGTGACCTTTTATTAGTATCCCTTTTTATATTATCTGATTCCAATTCGATTATTTCTTTATTAAAACCTTAAGTTAGTTACGAAGAATAAATCTGCGTATGAATCGTGCGTCATACGTCTTTATTGTCCTTGAATAAAAGATACTCGTGACTTGTATAGTCAATTCTTCCTGATTTTGTTAATAAAAAGGCGTAGTATGAAGGCCTGATAAAACATTTTCTGGAAAAGGATCAAAAATAGTAATATATAAATATTTAGAATTTCATATTATCTTTGTGAATAATTCTGTGTCCACTGTTGCCTATTATTTTGTTAGATAAATTTTCTTTAAATACTTGTTATTTGTATGTAGTTTTAAGTTTATTTCTTTCCCCGTGTTTCTTTTCATAAACTTTCTGTCCTACATGATATTCTCTTTCTTTTCTGTTTTCATTATATGTTTCTAACATTTTTTTTTGTGTATTTCTCAAACTTTGAGAAATATTATTGAATTCTATTTTATTATACAGTACATCAAAGGGTTTTTGGCTCGTTGTGGAATGAATGCTTTAATATTTTTTTGCGCGGCTCTTATTATTATTTAAGAATAGTCGGTTAAATTAAATTCTTCCTTTGTGCATCGAGCTATTCTGTTAATGTAGAATGTGCCCTTTTGACTTTTCCGTTTGAGGTGCTGTGCCTCGGGTCTGCGTAATGTAAGCTTAAACCGCACCTTTGTACATTAGATTTAAATTGGGCCTATGTAAAGCCCGGTTTTTTTATCGGTCATTATTATTTTGGCTTGTGGGAATTGTTGAAGTAATTTTATTACTTTGTTTAAGATGTTAATGTATTTTGGATTTCTTTTACTACTAGAAATTTTAAATAAGCGTTAACACAAGTTATGAAAGTAATACTTTGCGCATAATATATACATATATCGCATTCTTAACTTGGGTGTATATATATTTGTTCTCATTGCAAATGTTAAAATTTTTTATATATTATTTAATTTTGCAAATAAGTTTGGCCAATAATACAGTCTACTGATTTGTTTATAATTTTTGTCAAGTCCAGTCAAGCCAAGTCAAGTGTGCTCTAGAATGTGTTTCTTCGATTATAAGTGCTCTGTCTTCGGAATTTTCCACATCTTGGACGAATATTCTTGTATGCAAAATTTATTAATAAAATTATTTTTAAGTGGTTTTTGAATTCTATAAAAGTCGTCAAAAGTGCAATGAATACCTATTGTTAAGTTAGGAGGAATATATTATTTTAGGATTGATATCAAATTCTCGGGGGTAGCAAATTCTATTATACATATGTCTGGTATTTTCGAATATATTAACCGACTCATGTTTTGTATGCCTCCCCGTTGCTAATATCAATTGTTGCTTAAACTGGGTTAAAGGTTTACGGGTTTCTTGCATAACATTCTCACTACTACTCCCTGCTGAATGCTGAGTGATTTGATTGAAGTTGTAAATCTGAATCCTTGATAGGGCGTCTGCAACTACATTAGTTGTACCAGGTTTATAAATGACTTTTGGGTTGAAACTCTTTATGAAAGAGTACTAGCGTTTCATTTCTATATTAGGATTTTTATCGGAGATTGCGAAAGATAGCTGTTGATTATCGGTTAAAATTTTAATTCCACTCCCTCCATATAGATATTTTAGAGCCCATACTATGGCTATAAGTTCCTTTTTATTAGTTGCATAAACTTGTTCCGTTTTAGATAAAGTGTTTGAAATAAAAGTAATTGGTTTGCCTTTTTAAGATAATACTGCACCAATGGCGACGTCCGATGCGTCGGTAGTCAGGGTGAATTTTTTATTATAGTACGGTTCAATCAGTTCTACTTGTACAATGAGATTTTCTTTCAGCTCGTTAAAAGCTTTTATAGCTAGGTCATCCAGCTGACTTAACTTTTTTGGTGACATTCCTTTTGAAATTTAGCCATTATGACCTCCCAGATATTTTATTAGAGGCTTGGCTATAGAAGAGTAATTCAAAACAAATTTTCTATAATAGCCCGTAAGGCCTAGGAAACTTCTTAGATCCCGAATATTTTTTGGAAGCGGATATTTGACGATGGTTTCAATTTGTTCTGGGTCTGTTTGGTGACGTTATAAGATAAGATGTATCCTATAAAACTGGTTTCGCGTTTAAAAAACTTAGATTTTTCTAAAGTGATTTTCATTTTTACCAATCGAATTTGAGAATATTATGATGTCGTAAATGTAGACATGACATGTTTTCCCTACTTGTTCTCTTAGGATAACGTTCATTGCTCGCTGAAAAATTCTTGGTGCAATTGTTAGTCCGAATGGCATTCTTAAAAATTCGTATTTTTCATTATATATTGGAAAATATGTTTCTTTTTTACATCAGATCCTTCTACTAAAATCTGATGATAACGTGATTCTAAATATATTGTGGGAAAGTATCTTGATTTTCCCAAATTAGATAGAATTACTGATGGGTCTTGTATTTTTTTATAGTCAATGACGAGACTTAATTTACGACTTCCGTCTTTATTTTCTCGTTTCTTTCGAACTACCATAACTGGTGAATTGTAAGAGACTCTGCTGGGTCTTATAATTTCTTCTAGTAGCATTCTACTGATTTCGCTATTCACAAAGTAGGCGACAGATAAAGCATATACTGTTTACTGGTATATTGGTCTGTCGAGAATTAGATTTATTTCCCCCTTTACGTCTGTTCTGAAAGGAATTTGTATATTTATTTTTGAATGCTCTTTTTTAATATAGTAAACTATCTTTTGCTTTAGTTTGTCTTATTGTCAATACCTATATTAGTTATCTGTTGTTTGTCGGATAATTCAACGACGGCGGGCTTGAAATGGTTACTTTTCAAGTGATTTTTATTTAATCGATTTTTGACGGTATTTTCTTCGTCGGCACTCTCGGGACTTTTAATTCCCAAGATAGTTGTATTTTTATTTACGGATATTTCTACCCAAGCTTTTCTCACTATTTTCCACAAATAATAAATCCGTTTTTTCGCTACTTTTACCATCAAAATATTTATGCATAATAAATTCTTTTAACGGATAAACTTTTCTATATTTATTATTATTATTATTATAGATCCAATTTTTGATAATAATTGAGTACTTATGAACTGTGGTTACCCTTTTGTACATTGTGTTTGGGGGGCGAATCCTGCCAGGTGAAAATCCTGTTTTCTGGTGGCCAATTTGTCCCACGGCGCAAAACGAAGAAATAACCCGTCGGGGTTCGAAATGAAAGGCGGGGGCGTCGTGGGGTAATTCTGGACATCAGCTTTATTCCGCTGCATACATAAGACTGACTTAACATAAAGCCGAGCTCCCGGTCGCTTTGCCTCGTTAAAGCGAGAGCGGGAGATCGGTGGTGCTCGGAGTGTGAGCGCAAGGCGGGGGACAGAAAGCGAGAGCGGGAGATCGGTGGTGCTCGGAGTGTGAGCGCAAGGCGGGGGACAGAAAGCTCGCTCCTAAACAGAGGGGGCACAGTGGGCCCCTTACGTAAACACATTGATATCTCGTTATTATTTTCAAAAATTTCCCTTTTTATATAACATGAAGTAACTCCTGTACCTATTGAAATTATTAACTGCTTTTTGTTTTTTCTGTCTATCATATTTAGATAAGGCATTCCCCAGTAGGCGTGTGGTCTAAAAAAAGTTCTTCATTGATATTATTGGCTGATTATTAGCTGGCTGATTTACTGTTCTATCCGGTTCACTTTTTTTAGTTTGAATTTGTTTTTGTTTTGGTTTGTGCGATAGTAATTTTAAGGATTATTATTTTGATAATAATTATTATTATATCTTCCTTGATTATTATTCGCCTGCCAATTATTATTAGCCTGCCGATAGTTATTAGGTTTATTCTGGACTTCAATCGATGGATCAACATCCATTGGCTCGACAGCTTGTCGTTTTGATTGTTATTTTGATTATTATTTGCCATAAATCTCACTCCTACTCCACTTATTTCCCATTTTATTTGGTCAAATCGTAAGTTGTTTCCCAAATATTCTCATTTTTAAATCCATTATACCTCTTTGCAAATTGAGCACGGAAAGTGTTCGATTTTAGTTCTTTGACCTTTGCCTAAGCATTATGCAAATCGTGTGGAGTAAATGAGACATAGGTTTCGGAGATAGATCCAATGGAATCGTGGCCGATGATGTTGTGTAACGGGGATGCCGCTATGGCCGGAGTTTTTCTTATGTCCATTGATGAAAGCCACTCCCTTGAACGTGATGAGGTGTGAGCCGTTGGTGGTTATTTCTCGGTCGTCGTCAGTGCTGACTTTAGCTGGGCACTCGTTAATTATTATTACTCCGTCATCTATTAACGTGATGGGGCTTAGGTGGCTGGCTTGTGTCTCGCATAATGCGGTACTCCCCACGTGTAGGCCTCAAGCGCAAGTATCATGGGCCGCCTGCTTGCAAAACGATGCGTAAGTTGTTGGTACGCACTTTGTAACTGCTAAGACGTCGCTATTGCATTCATCTACTGTGTTCTCCTTCAACTGCAGGATGGTATGTTGGTGCGATACTGGGAAGATTGTGACCTTTTTACAAATTGTCTTAATCTTAGGGTATGCGATTAGTACATGGACTATACTATCGGACTGAAGGACTCTAATGTTAGACGCCTCTAGTAGGCTAATGATGGGGACTTCTGTGGGGTGATCAACAAATACAGACTTCAAATCATCTTGATTAAAAATTGCTGGGTTTATGATGTTAGCTTTTGCAAGCGTGACTGTAAGCATTACGTTTTGAATCTCAGTTATTAGTATTCTATTTCTTGCCAAAAGCACCACGTACAGGTGAGAAGTGTCAATTATATTATTTTGTTATGCCTTGATAATTTTATTAACGGCCTCTGTCAATTCATTAATTTTGTTCTGCGATTCTCATGCACCTAGCTATTTCAGTTAGGGTACTGTGGAATAGCTCCACTTACCCGTTTAAGCTGCTGTCAATGTTATATTGATTTTTCAATAATGAGGTTATAGTCTCCGAGTTGAAAGACGTCTCATTATCACAATATATTGTTTTAATGTATGGGAAAAAATTAATTAGTTGTAATATGGGGCTGCGCACATCGCCTATGGCCCTAGAAGGTAATGGCTGTACTATAGCGAATTTTGAAAATTTATCTACGCAGGTTAAAAAAAACCTCTTATCCGTAGAGTATATGTCTATATGCAGCATTTCGCCAGCATATGAGGGGGTTGGTGTGATACCCAACTCTTGCTTCTTGGGGTGGGTTGTACTTCCCCCTGGTGCATGTCTTGCAGTTTACAACCACGTTGGGGAGTTTTGACATATTTGGAAAGTAGTAGTCCTGAAGGACTTGTTTAACATTCTCCTGGGCTGCCCTATGAGCGCGGTTGTGTTTGCAGATAATTACTTCTTTCTGTTCATTTGCATCCGTGATTCACGTGAGTCATTCACGAATTTTTTGCAATGCCAGAATTTGGTTGCCGGGAATTCAGTCACCAGGGCATGTTGGATGCATGTTAGTACGGGGAGGTCGCAGTAAATGGCGTTAACGACATCTACGTTTACTACCTCCTTGACTAGGACAGCGAGTCCTTGTCATAGAATTGGATTATGTGTCGGTTTTTGGTTCCGAAAACTATGAAGTGTCGCCGTTAAGGCTGCTCTGCTTCCTCCAGGATTCGGTGGATTCGACCGTGTAGGTCAGGGAAAGTTCACTTCGAATAGTGGCTACATCAGATTGGGGATCATTTTGTATAGCGTTTATGTTTTGTCGTGACAGAGCGTCGGCCACAAAATTTTCCTTTCCGGGTTTGTAGAATACCTTGGCGTTATGTTCTTCGATGAATGCTTTCCATCGATTAATTTTGGCATTTGTATTTCACTCGGATACGGCGAAAGTAAGAGGTTGATGGTCCGTAAAAATCCGGATCTCTTTTGTGCCGTATAGAAAATTTTGTAATTTTCCTATAGCCCAAACAATTGCCAATAATTCTCTTTCGTTGGTCGCGTAATTGAGCTCGCAGTCTTTCAACGTGCGAGATATCATTGTGAACGAACGTTCTGCGTTGGGTCTCATCAAATTCAATAGCAACCTTTTTTGACATGTGTTTGTTCACAGTGCCATTCTCTCCCTTAAGTATGGAGGTGAGTGGTCTAGCTATGGTAGCGAAGTCCTTGACAAAACTTCTGTAGTAGCTGGCCAATCCTAGAAAAGACCTGAGACTGAACAAATTTTTTGGTTCAGTGTACACCTGAATGGTTTTTATCTTTTCCGGGTCTGTTTTGGCTCCGGTTGACGTGACAATGAAACCTAAAAATTCAACACTTTCTTTGAAATATTTCGTTTTTTCCGGTGCCACTCTCATGTTTGCTTCGCACAGGTATTTAAGGACTGTGTCAATGTGAATCACGTGGTCGAAAGCATTTTCGGAGAAAATTATCACGTCGTCTACATAGACGTAACAAATTTTCCCGATCTGTTCACGTAGTACGTCGTTAATCGCCCTTTGAAAGATGCTTACCGTATTTTTCAATCCAAATGGTATACGGCAAAATTCAAACTTTCCTCCGTTTATGGAGAAAGCAGTTTTTTCACAGTCTTCTTCAGCCAGATAAATCTGGTGGTACCCCGATTTTAAATCAAGGGTAGTCCAAAATTTGGCCTTTCCTAGGTTCGCTAGAATCATAGGAATACTCGGCATAGGATAGCGATCGGCGATGGTTCGTTCATTCAGTTTCCTGAAATCAATCACCAACCGTTTTTTCTTGTTGTCATCTGCATCAAGTCCCTTTTTGTCGACAACCCATGTTGGGCTGTTAAATGGCGACCTAGAAGGCCGGATAATGCCATCCTTTAGCAGCTGTTTGATTTCTGTGTTAACAAAATCTGCTGCTCCCATGGGGTAAGGATATAGCTTGGAATATACGGGTTCGTTAGTCTTCGTACGAATTGTGGCAACGATCGAGGTATTAAAAGGTAGCGCCTCGTTAGAGTGCAAAAACACTTGTTTCCTCCTAAGGATCATTTTTTAAAAACAGCTTTCACCGAAATTGGGACTATTATGTCATCGATATTTGTGAAGTTCACGTTATCGCATTCGTGGTATTTCAGTTGTTCAGATATGTTTACCTGATTACGCTGTTGCGTAAATGCTGCTATTATGGCATCAAATGTGTTAATAGTATCAAGTAAAGAAATTGAGCCTTTAGGCCGAATATGTGCATAAAGCACTTTTGTTTTATATTACTGGAGCCATGAATGGAACTCACAGTGAATGGAGAGTCGACAAGCATTATGTTCTTTAGCTCCTTTAGGGGCTTTACATAACTTTTTGCCGCTCCAGTGTCTATGAGAATTTGTATAGTTCTCCCCGCCAGTTCTCGCTCAATGAAGGAAGGACCTTCCTTCCTCTTAAAAATTGACGAGATCGTTACAGTCAAATGAGTCACTGTCATTATCATCATAATCTTGAGCGTTTGCGGTTTGCTCAACGTTGTTAACCCGCTGGCGCCTTTGGCCAGTCATCCTCTCCGAAGAGTATAGTCTTTTTGGGCCCCGGTAATTTTGGTATTGAGTGTTGTTACCATGTCTAAAATTCGTAGTATGTCGGAATTTAGAAGGTGATGGATCAATGTCCATAGGTTCCGGGGACTGATTTTGTTTACCCTGATCTACCCAGTGGTCCTGTTTACGCCATAAATCGTTGTTTTGATACTTTATCGACTTTTTGAAAAAATGGGGATTTTTTGTGGTCCGCGGTCGGCACCGGAATTTTTCTATTGTTTCTCGAACGCTCGGTGTTGGCCCTTTTGAAAATCAGTAATCTTTGCTCAGCTACCTTGGCATATGTGGCCGCGAACATACTTCGTTCAATACTGGCCTCTGCCTCTCTAGCTAATGCCAGTCCTGCTGGCAGGTCTTTTGGCTGTGCTGGAAATACCACAGCCCTTAGTGATTTTTTTAGACCGGAAATGAATACGTGCAGGGCGTCAGCCCTAACTTCTGTAATCAGCAATGAAGCCCTTTCGTCGTCATATGTCATGACAATTTTGTTTGTAACGAGGGTCAATTTTCGTTCGACTTCATCGTAGTACTGCATTAGTGTTTGGTCGCCCTGACGGACCGACTCAAGTCCCTGCCGTAATAGGCGCAAAGATGTTTTATCCGCGTAGGAGCAGTCTAATCCAATTTTTAATCAAGATGATTTGAAGTCTGTATTTGTTGATCACCCCACAGAAGTCCCCATCATTAGCCTACTATTAATATTAATTTATTCGTAAGTCACGTTTACAATTGCTTTATTTAAACAGTATATTTAAGAATTTTTTGGGTAAATAATTTGTAGGGATTCTTATTTATTTTTTTTCCTGTCTGTTTGTTTGAAGTTTCACTGTATTAATATTGATCAGCCCACTTACATATTTTTGTGTCGTGGATTCGTGTTAAAGTTGGGTGCCAATTATGTTTAAATGTGTGACCGGACGCTGTGACTCTCCGCTGTCCGTGGGGGGGAAGGGGTTACGATCACTTTGCCACCGTGGTTGGTCCGGGCAAGGGGTGATGACGTAATTGCCACCGTGGCTGGCTGTTCTTATGAATGAGCCGGGCGGTTGCCTCTGGCTCTCTTCTCTCTACTTTTAGGAAGACTATGTTGGGAGTAACTGACTCCGTTGCTAACGGCCCTTAAGGCACGATAACCAATTTGGATTAATATAATAAATGTTGACGGCCAATGCCGGAGTTTTATATTCAAGCCAATGCTTTTTATTGAATATCCAAGTTAAAACTACAAACATATATGAGTTTACGTAAGCTATGCTATGCTATGCCGACCGCTCGTGCAGCAAAGTGCTGGCACTAGCAAAATCAACATAACTTCATAACACCAATAGGAACCAGACACGGCCCCTAAAGATGTTTATGCTGATTTTGCAACTAAACACTATGGTGAGCCAATAATCACCCAAGATCTGTACCGACTTAAGATTACTCCTCCGCCGTGTTAACATATCGACTTATGATTACTCCTTAATAGTGTTAACATATATATACTTTATATGGTTGGAGATGACTCCTTCACTGCGTTGTAAGCTTCTGACTGAAATTAAAATACCCTGCAAAGGTACTGAGTTTATGGATTTATTATGTTCCTGAATTGTTTTAAGAAGTAAATCTGCAAATGACATGCTCCCATTGTCTATTTAAGACAGGGAGGAAAAAACTATGGACTGATCGATGTATATTAATACTTTCGAATATCCGTAAAGATAATGCGACTGCTCCAAATGCTATCTTGACCACAATGACGATAGAATTGTTCGTAAAGGACATTACACGGCATCATACTTGAAAGTAAGCAATGCTTATGATTGAACTACGTGATCTTGGAGCAGCAGGATGCGAGACTTTGTCATATAGCGTACATAGTATAAGAATAGCTTTAAGAGACAGCGAAAAATCCACGAAGGGAATTTGTATAGATAGTAGTAAGAATAGTAGTTGGGATAGGCTAAGATTTATAGTAGTAAAGGTTAAGTTACCCAACAGCCGAGCGGACCTCGGCTATGGAAACAACCCAAAACGACGCTGGCACGTGAAGCTGCGTGCCAGCCAAGGGCGAGAACGCAGAAGCCCGATGGTGGCCGACACTTCGTGCCAGCCGACAGAACTCGCGAGCAGCCGACGAATCGGCGGCAGAGGAGGGCAGCAGAGGACCCCTCTGCCGGCCAGGGAGTCGATGACGATCACGGAAAGAGGACGGACGCTCCTCAACAGGAGCTGCTGGCTGGCGATACCCATGAACGAACACGCTGCTGATCATCGCTATCCATGTTCCTGCCACCGTAGATAGGCAGGGCCCATGATGACTACCACCGGTGAGCTGGGCCTCGGTGCGGAACCCCTAGCGAGGACCCACCGGGCCGTGTGAGCGGTAAGTACAGTTAGGGAAGATAGGAAAATAAACCATAGTTGTATTTTAAAGTATGCGTTTTCCTTTTCCTCTCCTCTCCTCCAATCTTCAGGTCCCACAACTTGGCTCTGCGGCCAGGGCCGGAATGACCCACGGCTAACGGGGCCGTGACCGCCTCGGCCAAAGAGTCATCCCTACCCCCCTGTGCGGAAGCGACGGGGCGCAACCTATCTGGGTTTCTGCTCCGGGCATGGCGAGTGGGCTTATGCCTGGGGCATCGTCCTCGGTGAGGCCAACGGATCCGACCCACGGGTGACGGGGCTGGAGACGCGGGCAGCACCGTGTTAGGGTAGGGGAGCGGTCGACCCACGGTTGTTGGAGCCGGCTCAACCCCAACCCCTTCCCTGGCCAAGGGAACACGCCCACGGTTGACGGGGCTGTACCCGAGGCCACTCCACGCATGGCCGCCGGTCGGTCAGGCATCGGTAAACAGGTGACGGGCCGATCATGGTCTGCCGGAGGCCTGTGCGAACCAACCCCTTTCCCCGTTGTTCCCCCTATCCTGGCCCCTATCGCAATCTATGGTCAATCTACACAAAAGTAAAATAGCGTCGGCGGAACTCCTCATAGCCATCGAAAAAGGGTCCGTCGACTTAGCTTTGGTCCAGGAGCCGTGGATTGGCTTGTGCAATATTATTGCGGTACTTAAGTCCTCGACTTACAATGTGTTCTACACGCCATCGGTAAGCAGAAATAGAACCGCCATACTCGTACGGAAGGGTCTACACGTTAACCGTATTGCCTCATTACAGGTCGGATACCATGACCTGACATGGCTGCTGATGCTGGAGAGCAAGAAGAAGCGCCTTCTGGCAACTTCCTGCTACATGGCACACGACAGGACAGCACCACCGTAGGAACTCAGAAGCCTGGTAACAGCCAGTCGGAAACTGCTCGTGGTGCAGACACCAACGCACACTAATGCGTGTGGGGGAGGTCCGACATAAACGGCAGAGGTAAGTCACTCCTAGAATATATTCCTGCCACTAATCTACACATAGCAAACGTAGTGAAGCAGCTAACTTTCGTAGGTTCAACCTCGTCAAACGTGCTAGATATAACACTCGTAGCGGGACGGGGTGCTTTGGTATCAGAATGCAGAGTTCTGGAACAAGAAATTCTCGGTCTAACGCAAAAATCTCAGGGAATTCTTCAGGATCGCCAAAGAAGCGAAAGATTTAATAAATACCGAAGAATATAAAATTCTACTCAGGGATAACAAAAAGAATATACTTAGGGCGCAAAGAAACTCATGGAGAAACTTTTGCTTCAATATAGAGGCCAGAAACGGCTAGACTATGGAAGTAACTATTGAAGCAACCTATCATACAGAGTCAAACGCGATGACATACAGTGGACTGAGGGCAGTGAAAAGGCCTCACAGCACTAATGCAAGCTCACTTCCCACGATGCATGGAGGTCACCGATGCCAACGAGCATCAGGACCTAGTAACTGGGGAGAAGCATTTTCCAAATGATTTCATGTCCTTTGGAAGAATTCACTGTGCTATAGACTTGTTTGCGGAGATAAAACCACCAAGACTAAGTGGAATATTCCCGGCCATGCTACGGGTGACCAAAGAAGTGATCACCCCATGGCGACACACAATATACTCAGTTTGCATAAGCATGGACAATATCCCTATCCAATGTAGGACCTCTCGGATTGTCTACCTGCCAAAAGAAAGAAAAATGGGCATATAAGCTCCAAGGCCCATAGGCCGATAAGCTCCGCTAGAAAAACTGTTGGACCTTAACATCAGAAACGATGTGGGAAGACTACTGTCAACCAACCAGCATGCCTACACAAAAGGGAAATCGCTGGAGACGGCACTGCACTCGTTAGTAGCCACCTTTGTACATTATGGAATATGCGCAGAGATGGAGCACAGATGGAGCACAATAATGGACCGCCTAGGAGCGACCAACACGCATCCCGCCAACAACTTCTGAATAAGAAATCAATTAAGTTGTAGGCGGGTGCAATTAGATTGGGGCACCGCTTCCGTGGTGAACGGAGCTTACAGAGGCGAGCCGCAAGGTGGAGTAATATCGCCCCTCCCAGGGAATCTAGTGGTCTATGACCTAATCAAGAGATTTGAGAGAAAGACCACTAAAAAATAAGCATAATTATCACGGGAGTCTGTCCATCGACCCTCAGCCCTATTATTTAATTAACACTCAGGGAGATAAGTGAGTGGGCAGACAAGGTAGGACTCAATATTAACGGGGAAAAAACGGACCTCATTCTCTTCAATATGGATCTCAGCGCGCTGAGGTCAACCCCCACAAAAGCACTCGAAACCATTATCGGTATTAATCCCTTAAAAATATTCACGCACAACTGATTGCAGAAAAGGATCCAAGGATTCGGGCACAGTTTAATTTTCGAGACATGAGCAGTATATCTGACTACATGATACCTTAAACCTGCCCGGACGACACACAACAACATTCATGGGATGCGAGGACTAGAAAACGGCTCAGGACAATGCTCAATACTTCAACATAAACAATATACATAAACAATATACATACGTCAGTTGTAAAAATTTTCTGGCAAGCTGGGAGGCATCAGATGTCCTAATCACGACAACGTCAGTGTGGATCTATTGGGTTCCCAGCCACCAGGGCATCGATGGCAACGAGATCACAGAACGGAAAACGTCCCCGCCTCCCTTAGAACGATCCAAAGTGAGCTGAAGAGAAGGTCTAATACACTGACAAGAAGCAGATGGAAAAGAAATTAAACTACCTTTAAAATATCTAAGATCATTTGCAAAGAGCGCAATGGCAAACTGAGGTACTATGTGCTGGGTCTACCACGGAGTGGGAATTCTCATGAGACACATGCAGTCAAGCTAGACGTAACCGACAATGGCAACTGTAGGAAGTGTGATGAATCCGAGGCAGCTGAAACCTTGTAAAATCTCATCTGCAGGTGTCCGTCACTAATGCGAGCAAGAAGAAGGTACCTAGGTGCCCCAGTACTAGCGTCACTAGAAGATGCCTCTAAGAGGACACTAGGTGAACTTCAAGGACTTCGAAACCGCGTAAAATCTCCAGGTCCATATAAAACAACATCCGGACAACTGAGGGCCATACTGGCCTATGCGTGACCCCGAAATAGAGCCTTCCGGTTTAACCTAACTTCATCTATTGTGGATGTCGAGGAGACTTGAGAGCCGAGATTAATAAGTGCGACCATTTTCTCATAGTTCATGTCACACGTTTAGGGAGTCCGATTTATAATGTTTGTTCTTTTGATGTGATTGTGTAGATCTTTTAGTATATCTTCGAAATATTTTGTGATTTTGATGTTTTTTTTTGCTTCGCTTTTGTATCTTTTATCGTTTGTATGCGTGGTTTTTGATCAGTTTTAGCGTGAAATGCTTGCTAAAGTCTTGGGAGTGATTAAAACAAAGGAATACGTATTTCGGTGGGCGCGATATGTATGGACGAGTAAACGCTTTTTCGTTATCGATCATTACCTTTTCTGAAAGATTAGTTAAAGAAAAATTTAAACTTAAATAATCTGTCCCATTGAGATTAGTTTTTGTTCATTTTTAACCTTCTTTAAATTTTTGAGATCTTAGCGGAAATATAATTTCTTCATCTGGGATATTTCTAACAAAAATTTATTGTGGTCATTTGCCTTTGCAGGGTAATATAATTTAAGTCAGAATTTTGCGCAGTGAATTAATTTATATATATTATATATTATATATTATATATATATATATATTCTTGGTCAGTATCAACAGTCGAGTCGATCTAGCCATGTCTGTCTGTCACTCTGTCCGGATCTACATAATCTATTCCCTATTTTATTTATGAATAAAACTTTCTTCTATTCTTATTAATTTATTAGTCGGAACGGGGCCTGATAGGACGACTATATCAAATAGGTTTCATAGGAGGAACAATGTCAAAATCTATTAGAACAAAATTATAGCTTAGCTGGTTTTACACTTATTTTAATCTACTTCGACACCTGACTATTTTGTATCATTTTAGAAGTTCGGTTTTAATTTGTTGAAAATCGGACTAAAGCTGTCATAGGAAAAATGAATAGAAGAGAATTATAACTTAGCAGTTTTTCTAATTTTTTTATTTTCATATATTCTGGAAACTAGCATGTTCTTATTATAATTTTATCATCATATTTATCATATTTACTATCATTTTATGATAATCGGTTGATTATATTTTATATTATATTGTCGGAAGTTAATAAAAATCGGTGTGCCGAATGTAGCTTCTGCAAAAACGCGGTAGATTTAAGAGTGACCGCCGTAATGGTTTCAAGTAATAAAATTAAAATACCAATCATTTGCCATAAATATAGCGCAAATATACCTCAATGTATTTTAGTATGCAGAGAATGATATGAATTTTAATCAAAAATTAATAAAATGTTTCCATAATGGCTTTGGCAAGTTGTTTATTTGATACTAGCCTTAGAAATATATATTCCAGATCAAACAAAAATAAAAAATCTCGACTGCAGCGGACAGTCAAGATCAAGATCAAGAAACACACGCATAATCTCGTACGTAACGGTGACTGTATTTGACTGTCGCGACAGTTTGGTGCAGAAAACAATCCAACAAGAACATATACTGACTGCAGCTTTACTTTAATTCAAACTAAAAAAATTTTAGATTCAACCCACTACAATTTTTTCTGTGTAGCAAAGGTTGCGGTGCATCTAACCTTGTTCACAACTTTCCAGACCTGAAAGCTGGCTGTCTCCTCTTCTGGTGACCGGTCCTGCGCTATAAAATTTTCCTTTCGCAGATATGATGACAGAGTCCGGACGGGTCAGAGACGGGGGATCATTTTTTCTTCCCCTCTTTTTCGTGGTAAACGTTTTCCATGTGTTTCAATCTGATACTTGGTCTCCTGGCACAAGACCGATTGGCTGTGGTCATGTTAGCAGTGGGAGGTTTTCTCTGGCCTTGGAGCTCCGGCGTGGGGGTGATCCGCTGCTGCTTCGCACTCGCCAGGCCGCCGACCTTCTCTGGATGCTCTCTGAGTTGTCGCCGGTAAACGATTTTCCAGCAACTTTTACACTTTTGCAATTTCAGGTACAGGGAGTGGAGTGTCGTCACGCCTCAACTTCTCTACGTAGCTCAAGCATTGCCAGAGGCGGCTAAGGTCAAGAGCTATAGGGTGAATTTTTAAAGCTTCCCTACGTTAAAAATAGCATAAAATTAAGAAAAAAATTAATTACATATTTATTTGAATTTGCTGAATTTGTAGAGGTCCAGCAAGTTTAATCAATAAAAGACAAAGCAGAACAAGAAATTGCAGGGTATTCAAATATTAATGTTGCATACACAACTGATTTTAATGCTTTGGCTAGGTGGAATACGCATGAACAAATTTTCTCTCTTTTGCACAAAAAATAGTTTGCATTCCAGCGAGTAGCGCTGCTTCGGGACGAACCTTTTCAAATGCCATAAATTTAATGACTGAAGAGCGTTGCCTTATAACAACGAACACTGAAAATATTTATAAAATAATGGTTTTTCACTCGAACATTAATTAATGTATAAAGTCTTGTTCTAGCAATAAGAAGAAATAAATTTATTAATTAAAGAAAAACATCATAAAGAATTTTATTGCTCTTTGTTTATTCTTTATTCTTATTTCTTACATATGACAAGCCAACAACAACTAATAAACAGTTTTGGCATTCGGCTGCAGTCGAAAATATACGACTCATTGATTCGCATTCTCATTCTCTCACTTCGTTTTTCTTCGTTTCTCTCTTGTGCCATTGAGTTCAACGTTAGCGCATTCATTCACTCAAACCGATTTGGCTTCACACTCAACTTCATTTAATTCAGTTTTGGTATTGTGCAGCTGAATGCCTGTTTTTCGGCATTAATGCAGATGTCTACTATAGACATGAGCCTTAACATGGCCCCACAAAAAAAATCTAAGGGCGTTAGATCACACGATCTAGGCGGCCAATTGACCGGACCCAACAGAGAAGGTCGACGAAAGTGTCAATAAAATGGAAGAAGCGCGATGGACTTGCGTGAACTGTAAAAACTAGAGCTGCCGAAAAAAAAGCTGATAAAAAATCACCCTTTATATGTGTGGAGTGGAAGCCACCTACCTTTTGTATGCCCTGAGAGTAGCGTGGGCTTCTAGAACCGTTTCTGACGATGTGACCCTAGTCATTACGAAGTAGGTAACGTTAGGAAAGCTAGTGCAAGAAGTTCTGGAAGACCCCCTTCTATGTGAGCCGGTCAATTATAAGGTGAGGCGCGAGGTCAGAAGCAGCATGAGAAGTCAGAGCATCGCCAGGTGGCCGGACAGGTGGGACAGATCGACAAAAGGCCCTGGACAAACCGTCTGATCCCGGATATTGAGATCTGTATAAGTCGGAAGAACGGCGAGGTAGATATTTATCAAAAACAAGCGGTCAGCGGAACTGCCTGCTTGCGAAACTACCTCAAGCCATTCGGCCACGACGCAGAGGACCACTTCCCAACGCCCACCATGTTCTCTTCGACTGCCATCCACTACGATCGGTGAGTGTTGTAAGAAATCGCGGGGACTACCATAGCAGGTTAAAACCTAGTTTCCATCATACTTTCCAACCATGAGGCCTGACTCCAGTGCAAAGCGATCATGGCCCTCTACACTGCGTCATAAGCAGCTTTCAATTAACTCGAACCTGCCTTCATTTATTTTTGCTAGTCTTTAATGTTTGCTTATATGTAAATAAGGAATATAAAAAAAGAGAATGAAAAATGTTATCAATTATAGGATATCAGGCTAACTATACAGATGTAATTACATGAATACTTAAAAATGGAGATAAAGACTTTTGAACACAGACTGTGAATTGATTTCAAAAGGCTTAATAGAGTTATGATCAATATCCTATTTCATTATTTAATGATCTGTAGAATAAATTTGTCGGAAATATTTTTTTTAATTAGGATTTTAAAACTGGGTACGTCCACGAGTTTGTGAACAAACATTCGGATCTTCATTAATTACATTTTTATACCCATGCAGGGTAATATAATTTCAGTCCAAATTTTGCAACGCAGTAAAGGAGTCATCTCCGATCATATAAAATATATATATTCTTGATCAGCATTAACAGCCGAGTATCTACTATATAAAAATAAGTTGCGTTTCGTTCCTGACGCTATAGCTCCAGAACGCTCGAACCGATTTCCACGGTTTTGCATTCGTTGGAAAGGTCCCGGGCTCCGTGAGCAATGAAGATTTAGGAAAAATTTCAATAGAAAAGCGGGAATATCTTTTTTTACATACAGCCCAACTGTGATACATGGTATGCAAACCAATATTTTAAATAGATGGCGCAGGTGCGTGATACATTGCGTGACAGGTACTATTTGTTCTTTTCTCAGTTAATTTCATGTGACATACCGATATTGTGTTTACTTTGAAATTGTGAAAAAAGTAAAAGAATTAAATTTTTCGTTTTCTAACATTTCAATTGGAAACCATCAAATCAATCAAGTATATTGTGAAAATTTTTATTTAATTTTAACACCAGGCATTTTTCTTTAAGGTGGTAAGTTGAACTGTTTAAATGATGTGGATCGTGCATTTGAGGTTAAATTTTTTTTGTCGCTAAAGATCCTTGGAGTTGCAAATAGCTCCCGCGACGCAGTCGAAAAAAAAAATAACCCGTAGAAAAAGAAGTCGAGGGCGTTGTGGGGTAATTCGAAGCGTGTCAGCTATAATTGACTGCATACATACTACTCCTAAGCTTAAACATAAGGGCCGCGCTCCCGACCCACAAGCGAATCATAAAAGTGCGAGAGCGGGGCCGAGAAGTGGAGCGTGCGAGGCTCTAAAACTCGGGAGCGGACGAACGTGATTACCGAAGATTAGTTCAATGAGCAGTTGCAGTTGCAGTGCACTTGCGGGAGTGCAAGAGCGGCCAAGATTTTGGAAGCTCGGTGGACAGAGGCGGCGCAGTGTCCGCCGCGAAGGGTCTCCTGACGTATACATTAACCACCCCCCCCCACCCTCGCCATTACTCGGGTTGCAATATATTCGTCCCTTTTACAACACGACGCAGAAGGGATGACGGGGACGAACCGACTGCAGCGGTCTGCAGGGTATCCTGGCGAGCGGCGGAAATTACCTATGCGCATCGGAGTACAGCTGAGGAGTGGTGAACGAATGCCGTGGAGTGCCGGGGAGAGGCGAAGGATCCTAGGCAGACATCGACGTCCGTAGCAGATGGAGCTCGGGGCAAACTTGGCTGGTTGGTTGGATTGGACCTCTGGTACGTCTGTCCCCCAAAACGGTTGCGTGGTGCGAAGCGGCGACTTCTTTTCGAAGCGGACTGAAAAAAATATATCACTTAGAAAAGCGGTCACTAGGAATACGAGGGAACCTATGCTTTGGTCGAGGTGCGGGAACTAGATTTCCAGGCATTTGCAGGAGCGTGTGGTGATGCTGATTGCATCTGTCACCACTTCGGCACTTGCCTTGGAAATGATCGTGTGCCAAACAGTTTTAACAGTAGCGGTTGGTGGACACCGCGCTGATCCTCTTCTAAGCACGAAGCCTGAGAAACTTTTCGCATTTTCGAAGCGGATAGATTCCGCTGCAGACTCGGCAACGGTAGGAGTGAGTGCCGGTGGAACGCCTGCTTTTGATGCCGAAGTATTGGACCGACCCAACTAACCGACCCAGTAATTGACGGAATTGCGTGAAGTTATAACTCGAGTAAAGGAAGACGAAATCCCGTGGAACGGTGCGGTTACTGTGCGCGAAGGTTCAGGAATCTGAACACTGGAGAAAGAGTGGCTGGGCTGCAGTAAGGTGTGATGCCATCTGCGGCACGTAAAGTAAGAGTGGGCCCTTCGGCAATCCCGCTCTTGGTGGCCTCGTGCCAAACAAATCAAGCAGAATGGCTTACAGTCCAGAACCTATGGAAGTTGATCCCTCGCTTTCAAAAAATATCTGACCCGGTAAAGCGCAAGCCTACCAAAATCGGAGGCCTGCCACATCCGAGCGAACTGGCGCTTCGTGTAAACAGCAAGTGGTAAACCAAGTTACCCAGGGTGTAGGAAATAAGCCAGGATCATACGCCAGCACAGCTTCCAAAGCGGCGTACAAGATTGATGATGACCTCGATTATGATTCAGATGCCATCAATTTTTTAGAGGAAAATCCCTGTTGCCCGTCATCAGACGAAGAGTAGCGGGGACGGGCGCGTCCAAAAATTTCATCCGACCTCACAAAGGATTGAAAGGCGTTCGCCCGGTAAAATCCCCATTCCCAATTTATTCAATCCATGGCACTACTAAAGTCACGGAGAAATACTTCGTGTCATTGTTTAATTTAAAGGCTACGTTCTTTATACTACCTGACTTATCCTCCTTCGATGGAATAATCGGCCGTGACCTGTTAAAACTAGCAGGGGCATTACTCTGCCTATCCTCCGGCCTTCCAAAATGGGGCACTGATGTCAATTTCACCAGCGTGGATTGTTAAGATGTAAATTCATGATCTGCTAAGAAACGGGATAACTCAGAAATCGGCATCCCCCTACAACAACCCAATATGGGTGGTAGACAAAAAAGGGACCGACTAAACGGCAACAAGCAAATGCGACTAGTCATCGACTTTCGCAAATTAAATGAAAGAACCGTATCTGATAAGTACCCTATGCCAAATATTTCAATGATATTGGGAAATCTCGGTAATGCCAAATATTTCTCAACGCTAGACCTCCAGTCTGGCTATCACCAAATCCGGCTCGCTGAACGAGATAAAGAAAAAACCTCGTTCTCAGTAAATGGTGGTAAATATGAGTTTAAAAGACTTCCGTTTGTCCTCAAAAATACAGACAGCATTTTTCAGAGGACCATCGATGACATTCCACGTGAGCAAATCGGTTAGTAGACACAAGTCACGGAACATTCCAGTACAGTTCTCTGATGTGCAAAAACAAGCGTTTTTGAAGCTTCCAAATATCGAAGCATGACGACGTCATGCTAAGATACCCCGATTATAAAAAGGCATTTCTAACGACAAGTGCCTCGGCCTATGACATTGGTGCAGTGCTGTCCCAAGAGGGACGTCCAATTAAAATGATCTCAAGGACATTGAAGGACAGAGAGGTTAACTATGCTACCAACGAAAGGGAGCTATTATCCATAATTTGGGCACTGGCCAAACTAAGACATTATTTATACGCGGTCAAGGATATAAACATCTTTACCGATCATCAGCCATTAATGTTTGCAGTATCGGAATCCAATCCGAATGCAAAGATTAAAAGATGGAAAGCGCGCATTGACGAATCCGGCGCGCGAATATTCTACAAACCCGGTAAAGAAAATCAAGTTGCCGACGCACTCTTGCAGCAACAACTTAATGAAACAACACAGAGAACTCTCCCTGACACACACGATCGAAACGACGGAGAAGCCTTTGAATTGCTTCCAAAATAAATATCTTGGAAGAGGCACGCTTCCAGTCAAAACGCACCTTCGTTCTCTTTGGAAACAAGAGACAGCACTGGACTAATTTTTACTGCGTAGAGTCATTCATCGATGAGGTCGCAGATGTAATCGTTTTAAAAGACGTAAACGCAATCCATTGGGACTTGCACACGCTGGCAATGATACAAGACCAACTGGTTCGGCAGTTTCCGGCCACAAAATTTTGGTATTGTAAAAATCGAGTAACAGACAATTTTGCGTTCAACGAAAGACGGGAAATACTCAACATCGAACCCAACAGGGCCCACAGGTCAGCCCAGGAAAACGGAAAGCAAGTTCTTTCCGAGTACTGAATTCCGAAAATGACCATATTAGCTAACGAAATCGTGGTAAGAGAATTGGTGCAGAACTTGTGCGAAAGCTAACGACACCCAAAGAGACAGGAGCTCGGCGAGACACCGACCCCCCAACGACACACTCCCATGTGGGACATTTTTTCTACAGACAAAAAATATTTCCTCACTTCTATCGACAAATTTTCAAAGTTTGCCGTCGTTCAACATGTCCATTTAAGGACAACTGAGGACCTCAAACCGGACCTACTTCAAATCATTAAATTCACAAACTATCTCAGCCATACTTGATAACCATTTTGGCGTTAGCATTGCAAATGCACCGCCCCTCCATAACGTCTCAAACGGGCATGTGGATTGCTTTTAGAGTACTCTTGTGGACCTTGCTCAATGCCTGCAAATCGACAAGGGAATGACAGATACTATGGAAATAATTTTATTGGCCACTGCAAAATACAACAAGTCAATACACTCGGTCTTTAATAGACGACCAGCCGACATTGCGCAAGCACACCCATACGATCCGCAGACGGAAGTTCGAAATATAAGCATACAAGCCCAGAACACTCTTAGGGACAGGGAAAATGCTTCCTGACGAAATCGGCGAAAGCCTTGCTTAAATCGAACAGAAGACTTGGCAATAAACTCACACCACTGTGTGAGGAGAAAGCCGTTGAAGCGGACCTGGGGACCTCATCAAGGGAAGGGTGGTCCACAAAGACAATATCAGATAGGATTTACGCTTTATTGTTTTATGTTTTATTAAGTTAGGATAACATTGTTGGTGGATGCCGGTGCCGGATGCCGGTGATATGGAGAAGAAAAGATTTTCCGAGATGCAGCTAATAAATACAAACAACAGACAGGTTGAAATTAACAGTAAAGTTTAATATAAAATCAATCAATTGACCGCCACAGTATATCAAATCCTCAGGGCTACAAACAATTCACAAGTCGACACAGTCTATTTATATCAAACCCTCCTTGCAAGAAATAGAGTGCTAATTATGGAATTACAGAACCTTATGCTTGCAATTACATTAGCTAAAGTTAATATTGTCAGCCCAAATATATTTGACCACGCAGACCTAAAGTCAATTTGGAGGAACCCATTAATACCCCATAAGGGATCTTTTGTCCGTAGCGTCCGTTAAAATCTGCAAATTTCTTACATTTCATAGTTAAGTTTCCAAAGGTAAAGTTCACTTGTAAGAAAGTCACAATATTTCCTGTCACTCATCATAATGTCATGCTGCGGATACCGGACAACGTTGTGGTAACATGTGGTGGAGAAGCTCACGCTGGTCACACTGCGAGACCCAAACAACAGACTTACAACCAGTAACCCGAGTCGATGAAGGAATAATCATTGTCAACGACCAAGTGGCCAAAGTCCGGGTAGACAACGGTGCTAAGGTCGAGTGCACGGTTCTCACCTTGTCACATTTGAAGATTGCGTCTCCATCAACGAAATCCTCTACGTCAATCAAGATAATATCCAAAGAACTCCAGGAGTTGCGAGCTCACCAGTACTCAACATTACCATCAATGACGACGTACATCGTCGATTAAACGAACGTAACGTGGAGCTCATTCGAGAGTTCGACAAGAACATTGGGACCGATCTGAAATACCGCGCAATACTCATAGTAGAAATACTATGTAGTGCGATGATGGCCGTTGACATGACCTATCTCCATTTCTTCAAGGCAAGAAGATCTGCGGGCACAGCTGAAGGGAGTCATCACCAAGATAGCGTCGACCGAGTGCGGCCTTATTTCAAAGGGGGGAGTAGTTAACAACTCAACATGAACCAGCAAAAGTCAATGGGCTAGCCGTTGACTTTTGTTATTGTTTAGCTCCCGCCGAAATTGCTGATCCAGCATTTAGCCCCGATGGTAGTGCACAGACGGCAAGAACTGCATATTTTCGTAGCCGCTGTGAGTCTCTTGTTAGCTTTAAGTTTTAGTTCGTTTTTACTGTTCCTATTCTACCAATTTCTTCAGTGATAAAATTACGGTCAGCTAAGGCCACTCGCATACTATCAGCAGTGACGGCAGCGCAAGACCATCCTGGCTGCAGTTTCCAGATTGACAAAATTAGGAAACTTAATAATTTATGTATAACGTGGACCACCGAAGATAGCCACCAGCGAAAACATTGGTGTCCATCGGTGCTAGACGATAACCCGCTGAAGGGGGTGGTTGCAAATTGTGAGTGGACTGGGAGGCGCCCTTCTCTATTGCTTCTTGAAGTTGGGCAACACATCTTAAATGCACAGAGTAACAATCATTGTACTTGGATTCATACTATCAGCGGACACTGAAAAAAGGTCGGAGCACCTCTCGTAGCGCTTTTCCACCTTTTCCCAGAAGGCCCCAATCTGATCGCGGTGGATTTGGCATATGTAGGGACAAAATTTTGCAAATTCGGTAATTTACCCGGTCAGTTGTGACAATAAACTTCCTTAATGCAATATCAACTGCGGTTTGAGCCATCTTTTTGCGATGTAACAAGTGAGTCTCGATGAAGTTTTCACGGAATTTTCGATAAATTGTTGCCGCTCGAGTGCAGGTGTCGGGTCGGAAAAATTATCCAAAGAAGAGGTTGAATTGTCTTAATATTTAAAATAGTGAAAAATAGAGGATAGAAGAATATATATACATACAGGACAGTTGTGCGTTAATTTACGAATTTAAAATCTAATTATTTTGCCCTTAATATATGAACTCTGTTGGGTAGCTCGAACGTGGAAGTTTGCTTATAAATTTTGCTGAGAACATTGATCACGAATAGTGGAAGTGTCCCGTAATAAAATAAAAAATAAATTAACTACTGCAGTAGGAAATAATTAGTCGAAAGTAATTACTTATTGTAAAATTTATTTATTACGGAGACGAAATGGTGGAAATAAACCGTTGGCTTTTGTCCGGAAGAAAAAAATCAGTGGGTTATGCGTGCCGGACTCAAGAGAACCAAAAGTCAAGAACAACATAAATTGAGAAAAATAATCGCGGTCACTTCCTTGCGGGCTTAATTAAATTCTGGATCTATTGACGGGTTTTAGACTACTTGTTAATTTAGAAAACAACAACAACAAACACGGCCTCTTCAGCGGCGAAGTGGAAAAAAAAGACTTAAAATCGCACCCATGTGGGTTGGAATTCAAATTTTTGATGTGTTGGTAATTGTCTCAAAAATTTGGAATGAGGGAAATGTTTAATTATTTCAAGACGTACAGGTGGAATTAAAAACCTTGTTTCTTCTTCGCGGAGAAAAATCTCACTAGGTTATACCGACGGCAAGCGGTGCATATGTAAGGGACCCGAAAAATTAAATGGCATTAACAACAACACGGCCGCTGCCGCGTCTAAGTTGAAAATAACAATAAAAGTCGTGTTTGGCAGAATAATATATTGGAAAAATATAAGGCCGTGCATTTAAATATGGAGAAATATGTATGTGAGTGTAAGGGCATGTATTGACACAGTGGAACGTCGAGAAGTGGACTGTACTGAATTGCGCGAAAAAATATCGCGGCAGCGGCGGACTGTTCACCGAACAGGGTGAATTCCCAAAACAAGCGCACGCCGGCTGGCCGATATTAATTATGCCTTTTTTCCCCCAACACAATTTCACTGTTCACGGAGAATTTTTCTGCTCGGTAATATGTGCACAAGTTTAGAAGGCTGTTTGTGTATAAATTATATTTAAATGTGTGACCGGACGCAGTCCCTCTCCGCTGTCCGTGGGGGTAAGGGGTTACGATCACTTTGCAAGACAGCAAGAACGAGACGGAAGAAAGCTCATATGTATCTTTAGAGGAAAAATCACCGGGAACTGCTGGTATATCCGTATCCGGCTCGAAGGACCAAAATGAATAGGGGGCGATCTTGCCGCTAAAGAAAGAAAAAGAAGGTAATTCGAAGTGTGTCATCATTAATTTGCTGCATAAATATTACTCCTTAGCTTAAACATAAGGGCCGCGCTCCCAACCGATAAGCTAAGCTTAACAGTGCGAGAGCGGGCCTGAGAAGCGGAGCGCGAACTAGCCGTCACTCAGCTCCCTCAGCTCCCCGAAGCTCGCGAAATCAGAAGCAGTCGATCGCGAATACCGAAGAGCAAAGAGCTGTAGCACATACGGGAGTGGAAGAGAGGCAAAGGTTTTGGAAGCTCAATGGACAGAGACGGCGCAGCGTCCGCCGCGAAGGGCCTCCTGACGTGAACAAACTGTCTAAATTATGTGGACCGTGCAGTTGAGGTTAAATTCACCACTCCACAGTCCAAAATGCCTAGAGTAAAAACAACCAATTCTGCAGTTAAATGTCCTTAACCCAAAATCTTAGGTTCGATTAAATGTAAACTGCAGTAAAAACAACGTAACGCATTAGGTTGCTTGACTGCTCTATAGTAGATCCAACCAACATTCTGCAGTAGAAATTCCTTAAGCAACGGAATTATTAAAACACAGTATTTAACAGTTTAACTGCAGAAAACTGCAGATTACTATGGTATTTAACCGTATTTGCAGTACAAATTTCCACCCACATTAAAACAGAAAAAGTTTAAAATATATATTTTCTTTATTTATTAAAAATTAAATAACTTTTTTTTTTTAATTTGTAAATTCTCCAGTTATTGCTCCAGGTCCATATTGTTTCGAAGAGTTAGCATATACAATGTTTGAGAAAATAAAATAGACAACATTCAAGGCTAAAAAACTGTTAAAACCAAATATATTTATTCAAATTATTATAAATATACTAAAGTTGACATGTAAATATGTATGTACATACATATGTTTGCTGATATGCAAAGCAGCAATATTGAACGGTTCCTTAAACTCAGCGCTACCTATCTCCCTTGCACTTACCTGAGATCATATGGCACCCAGGCACATGTACATATGTACATTTGTACATACATATATACATACATATACATTCTAATAAGCAGAAGTATAAAAAATTGTATATATGTGTGTTTGTTATCTATGTATGTACATACATTTCTATATGACACATCGTGCTCGCAGAACTTACATAAAATGGCACTTACCGAAAATAGCTGTAAGTGGCACTTCTCAAAAACATTATCGAAATCAGCTTCCTGCCCGTTGCAATCACTGAGTTAAACTATTTTTCATTTAATTTGTATTAATCTTTTATTCTTAGTAAACTTTTCGAAAGAACGCGGTAGAGCTAAGACTAACCGCCTAATTGGGTTCAAGAAATCCAATTAAAATAAAAATCTTTTACCATTACTCTACCACAAATATACCAGAATGTATTTTAGAAAGCAGACAAAAGTTAATTGTTTAAATTTATGGCTCTGGCAAGTAGTTTAGTTGATACTCACCTTGAAAATACAAATATATATATCGTAGACCAAGCAATAACAAGAAGTACATTAAATTTTGTCCGTAAAACCTACAGTACCTCGACTGCAGCCGACAGTAATTTGCAGTTCATAAAGCCAATAACAAAAAACACACGCGTAATCTGGTACGTAAGGGTGACTGTGTATTTGACTGTAGCGACAGTTTCGTGCAGTCACCAACCCAAGAACAAAAAACATTAACTGCAGATTTACTGTAATTCAACCCAAACAATTTTTTATTCAACCCACCAGAATTTTTTTCTGTGTGCAAGCCAGCAACAAGTGTGTTCACAGAACTTAAGCGAATAAAGACAAAGTATAATAAGAGAAAATGCACGATTGAGACAACGCGTGAGCACACGAAGATGATCCCACAGCGAACTACAGTGATGATGAAAATTTAGATATTGTATATGCCGATATTGCAATGCGTTAAAGTTCAAATGGAAAAGTCAAAAGTCATTGTTCGATGCAAGTGATCCCGGTTCCAGCCGTTTTCTTCAACACAGCCTTGAATACAATAACTGCTTTCGCATGACATTCTTTGCAGCTAATATCATTCGAAAAGGCGGCTTCATGCCGACGTGCAAGTAACACCGTATTCTTCAACAAATGATTGTTTGCAGTTACAGATACAAAGACAAATATATAATTTTCATGATTCAATGGTGCCAACACCAGATGAACCGCATCATTTTTTGCAAATATATTTCATTTCGTCGAATGTGCGGTGCAATGTACAGGGAACGCAATAGTTAAAAAAATTATTGAACAGTTTCAAGCATTTTTTCACGCTAATAATGCTGTGGATAATATGTTCAAAACAGCATTGGAACGATTGCCATAGGATACGCACAAATTTGTTATAAGAGGTGATAACAGGTGAACATGTGCGAAGATTCAATGCACTCACCGTTCATGATGTTGCTGCAATTATTGTTGGCGATCCAACTAAATCGCGAGACATTTTCATTCAGCGAAGAAGCAATATCATGCATGGTGTAAACGAGACACATCGTTTGTACGATGCGTTACAATATCCAATCATTTATTGGCAAGGGCAAGACGGATACGACATCAAGTTGAAGATGATCGATCCAATTACAGGTAAAATATTCACACACTAATTTTTGCTATTATTGGTTTCCATTAAAAATTCATTTAATTTTACATTTTCAGGTGCATCAACGAATATTATGCGTATAATTTGATGATACAAACATTCGCTGTCGACATGTATGTCAAAGTCGACACCGCACGTTTAGCGTTCATCCGATTTAATCAGGCAAAGCTTCGATCTGGGACCACACACTTGTGTGATGCTATTCATTCAAATGGTGATGTTCAGAATATTGGACGTCTAACGATTCTCCCATCATCTTATATCACCTAACGAAATGTTACATGAAACAAAGCCATCTGGTGGCAAAACGGAGTTCGCTGGTTTCGCAAGTATATATATATAAGATTATTAATTATGATGCACTAGAAAAGCTAAGCCACGTGCGCTGAGCTTGCATCTTTTTTGGTTGGAATCGTGGGAACACTTATCCGGAAGATTCTTAGGTTGATGGTAAATTGAACTTCTGATTTCTTGACCCGATTACGACACATGTACTGAGCTTGCATCTTCTTAGTCAACAATTGTGAGAAATCGGTTGTTATCTCTTCCCTCCTTAAACGGGACTGTCCTCGATCGCAACGTAACAGAGTACCGGTCCGGGTTGTGTAGACTTTTCCTTTATTTCCGGAAGGGGGGCGGTTGTTCTTTTCATCTGCTTACGTTTTCGTAGGAGTTCTGTGGCCATGCCTATTATTACTACCAGATGGATAATGGTAGATCAATAGGTAACAGAAGCTGTTTACGTGAGGGACCCACTGTGCCGCCTCTGCTCAGGAGCGAGCTTTCGGTCCACGGCTTGCTCTCGCACCCCGAGTACCGACGATCTCCCACTCCCGCTTAAACGAGGCAAAGCGACCGGGAGATCGGTTCTAAGTTAAGATTTAGTCTCGTTTTTAGTTTTAGTTTTAGTCTTATGTATGCAGCGAAATAAAGCTGACGTGCCCATTTACCCCACGAGGCCCCCGCCCTTTATTCCGAACCCCGACTTTTGTGCTGTCTCCATACACAATTTGCTGTTCGCGCAGCCTTATACAGTCCACTTCTCGACGCTCCACTGTGCCAACACAAGCTCCTACCCATACTCCAAATTCTTAATTACCTGCATGTATGATGAAACGCGAGTGTTTAATTCCATCTCAATTTCGCCGCCGCAGAAGCCGTGTGGTTGTTGTTGCCGTTTCGTTTCTTGGGGCCCTCACATAGGCATCGCTTGCCGTCGGCGTAACGCCGCGAGTTTTTCTTCGCGATCAAGAACCGAGCTTTTAAGTCCAGCTCTTCGACTCGGAACAATTCAACATTTGCGGCTTGCAGTTGATGACATTAACATTTGTTATACAAGTACAAGCATAACCGACATCCAAATTCAATCAACACAGGTGCAACTGCGCTTGTTCTGTTTATTTATTATTTTGTACCGACTTCTCAACGGTCGAGGCCTATGTGCAGCCCCATACACACACACACACACACACACGAATGCTAACTTCTTGCACATCATAATTCCGTGCATAACCCCACCGTGAACAGTGAAATCGTGTTGCGGGAAAAAGGGACATAATAAATGTCGGATAGCCGGTGTGCACTTGTATTGGTAGTTCACCCTGTTCGCCGAACAGTCCGCCGCTGCCGCGATATATTTTTTGTCGTCTTTTGTGCCGTGTCCATACCAAATATTCCTGTTCGCGAAGTTCAATAAAGTCCACTTCTCGATGCTCCACTGTGCCCGTAAACATTGTTCCTATTACATGCATGCCCATATATTTTACAATATATTTTCGGCCAACGACTCCAGGAACTAATCCCGATACTATAATTTCAAAATTCAAAATGAATGAAACAATTAGCAACAAAACCCAAACGCAAGCGTTTTAATTGTTTTCAACTTAGTCGCCGCAGCGGCCGTGTTGTTGTTGCCGTTTAGTTCTTTGGGTCCCACACATAGGCGCCGCTTGCCGTCGGCCAAACCCAGTGAGCTTTTTGTCCACGACCAAAAGCTGATGTTTTGACTCCACCTTTCCAGCGCTGAAATAGTTGAACATCTGCGGTTGATAATTTTTGAAATTAACCAATAGTTCAACACCCACCAATACATCCAGAATTTGAATTTAATCCAGTCCGGAAGCGACCGCGATTATCTTTCCCCAGTTATTCAACCTAGCCGCAGTGGCCATGTTGTGGTTGATGCCGTTCGGGTTTCCTTAGTCCCGCACATACGCACTGCTTTGACGACGGCATAACCCACTGAGTTTTTTTTATCCTAAACAGAAGCTAAGGGTTTATTTCCACCATTTCGGCTCTAAGATATTAATATTAAAAAAAAGGCAACATCTTCTTCGGACAATCTGTCCGCTCCAACGCCTTCACTCCAGCGGTAACAATTAAATTGGTTCTGCCGCCACAATTCGTTTTATTTAAATCGGCGCTGAAATTATTTCGGCATTCCGTTACTGTTCTTTTTAAATTTTTTAACTACGTCCAACCTCTTGCCCAAATTTTTCCCGCAGGACAAGTGTAACCGTATTTGCAATCCGCATCTCCGCCGCCGTCCCAGCTAATTCCGAGGCCCACTACCGTAATTCCACGAGCAATTAGCAAAAATTCCGTGAATTCTTCTTCGAGACTCACTTATTCCACCGCAGAAAGATGGCTCAAACCGCAGTTGACATTGCGTTAAGAAAGTTTATTGGCACAACTGACCCTGTAAATCACTTTGAGCCACACATTCACACTTCCGCCTCTTCCGAATCTGCAAATTTTTCTCCCTTAATAATCCAAGTCAATCGCGAGCAGATTGGAGCCTTGTGGGAAAAGGTGGAAAAGAGCTACGAGAGCTGCTCCGATCTTCTTTCCGTGTCCGCTGATAGTACGGCTGCCGCGACAGTGCTTGAATCCAAATATAACAATTGTTACTCCGTCTATTCAAGATGTGTTGCTCAACTTCAAGAAACAGCAGAGAAGGACGCCTCCCAGTCCACTCAGACTTCCGACAGCTCGCAAACACCCCCTTCCGCGGGTTGTTCTCTGCCACCGGTGGACACCGAAGTTTTCGATGGTGACTATCTTCGGTGGCCCACGTTCAGAGACCTTTTCACTGCGGTATATATTCACAACTCGCGTGCGCAATGCGCACTCCATTGTTTTCAGGGCCCCGCTCACCAATAAAGGGTTCGTCTTAGTTTGGCCAAGCCTCAACAAACGAGAATCGGCGGTTGTTGGTCAATAGCCAGTTGAAAATCCTTTTCAACATCATCTCCTTAGAGTCTGGAGTCGCACTGAAAGAACTACAAGTCACCATCCAAAATTGCCTCACCGCCTTAGAGATGTCCTCTATTCAAGTTGAGGCTTGGGACTCTCTTCTCGTTTATATGATTTCTTTCACGCTTCCAAAAGTAACGCTTTCCCTGTGGGAGCAATCTATCCATAATAAGGCCAACATTTCAACTTGGAAAGAGCTAGACGCGTTTCTGACCGAACGCCATCGTACGCTGGAGGCCATCGACGACGTCACGCCTGCCGGTTCAGGGCGTTTCCAGCCGAGGTCGGCTACTATGAGCACCCCACAACTCCGACGTCATTCTTCCGATTTCAGGGTAATTCCAGCACCAAGAAGGTGTGACCTGTGTTCCGGGAAAAACCAGCCCCTGCGTATATGTCTCCGTTTCCACAAAATTACCGTATTCGAGAGATCAAATATCGTCCGAAGAAAGCAACTCTGCTTGAATTTTTTGGCACGAGGTCACCAGCAGCGGGATATCCCAAGTGCCCACTCTTGCCTTACCTGCCGCAGACGGCATCACACCTTGCTGCATCCCAGCAACGGTTCCTCCAACGTTCAGATTACTCCTGAACCTTCGAACCCAGTAACTGCATCGATCCCAACAATCTCGTCGTTCTCCGCTCGAGTTGTAACTTCTTCCCATTCCGACAATTACTGGGTCCAATACGATGGCAGGCGTACCACAGGCACTCACTCCTACCGCTGCCGAGTCTGCAGCGGAATCCATCCGCTTCGAAGATGCCAAAAGTTCCTCATGCTTAGTGCTGAGAAGAGGCTCAGCACGGTGTCAACCAACCGCTACTGTTCCAACTGTTTGGCACACGAACATTCCCAAGGCAAGTGCCGTAGTGGTGACCGATGCAAGACGTGCAATCAGAATCACCACACTGTGCCGCCTCTCCTCAGGAGCGAGCTTTCGGCTTGCTCTCGAACCCCGACTACCGACGATCTCCCGCTCCCGGTTTAACGAGGCAAAGCGACCGGGAGATCGGTTCTAAGTTAAGATTTAGTCTCGTTTTCGTGACGTGCCCAATTACCCCACGACGTCCTTGCTTTTTATTCCGAACCCCGACGGGTTATTTCTTCGGGTCGCGACGTGGGAGTTTTTTGTGGCCTCCGACAAGGAATCTTTGCGGGCAGGATCGCCCCCAAACAGAAGCTGATATTGTTGCTTTGCTTCTTAGTTTCTCGATCACTTTTGTGTTGTTGATATTTAGTTCTTTGACCATTCAAAGTTACAAGTTTCGATTTTTCTCCCATGTGTTGGAAAACTGGAAGTTTTGGTTCGGCTTTGTTGATTTCCCTTGATTTGTACGTCACCTCGGCATAAAAAAAGCCATGTAGTTTTAGCTCCTTTTCATCTAACGATACTGGTCCAATAATATCGTTCGGCAGTATGGTGCCTGGGAGTATCTCCTCAAAATCGTGTATTTGCTTGTTGATAATTATCTTACATTCTGGTTCTCTTAGATTTAGCAGTACATTTACACAAGTATTACTTTACTTTAGGTCTAACATTTTTTCTGAGTTGCAAATAGTCTTGTCATTAGGGGATTCTCATGGTTCTGTTATTGCAAATAGTTGTTTCTTACTTTCCAACAAATGTTCGTGGTTTGTATCGATGATAATTTGGGCTGTCTTTATTGCTTTAATTTGTATTCTGCAGTTATCTGTTTTAATGGTTGGTAGGCTAATGATGTAAAGGAGGTCGTTACTGTTTGTGGCTAATTTTACCTTAGCAAAGTCTAGTAATTCTTCTATGTTCATAAATAAGTTATTTCCTTTTCTGAAGATATCTTCTGTGGTTGTAAATACAATTAATTTTACTGAGTTTGATTTGGACCACGTAATTGCGTTTATTATATTAGTTAATTCTTCTTTTATTAATTGTATTTTATATTTTAGGATTTTTGCTTTCTGATTTTGAATTTGTTTCGAGCTCTGAGCGACTTTCAACATTGCATTAGTGACGTTAGTAAGTTGGTTGATTTTTTTATTAATGAATCTATTGATTACTACTATTATTGTTTTCTAATTATTCATTTATCTTGTTTTCTAAAATTTCGTAATCGTGGTAATCTGGTGTTCCTGCCAGCCATTTCCAGGCAGTACTTTTTATTACTATTGCCTTTTGAAGTCTGCGTAAATCAGTGTGTAGCTGTCTTAATCCATGATGATATGATGATATGTTTTGTGAAGCAATTCGTCTAATTCCGAAAGTATTTCTTCATAGCTCTGTAGGTTACATATGTGGATGATTTTAAATGCTCCGTCTTGTTAAGCTGGCTGTCCTGTTTCGAGTGAGATAATTTGCGAATTGGAATAATCGGGGACCGTGTTTATCGACAAGCAATTGGTAAAAAGAGCCTGACAAATTATATCCTTATATTATTTTAATGAATGATTTTTCCGGATTGTGTTTTAATAGTGGTGCTCTTTTTTTCTCAGCTACTTTCTCTGTTTTGTACCTGGGTGTAAGTTTTGTTCCTAGACTTTTATCTATTTTTACAAGTACTGTGTCGCCTGGTGAATATTGAATCGGGTGTTTCCTCTTTTGATTGTGAAATTCTAGATCTGTAATTTGTTTTGTTTTTATATTCTTTTTGATTTCTTCCCTCTTTTCCTCAATATCTTTTATTGAACTTAAAATTGTGCTTCAGAAAAATATGTCTGTAGGTCTGTCCTTCGTTACTGAATGTATGGATTTATTATATTCCTGGACCGACTTGAAAAGTAGGCCTGCAAATTTCATGCTCTCGTTGTCTTTTTTGAGACATCGTATTATTTCGATTAGTGTTAAATGAAATCTTTCTATTTGTCCATTACCCGTCGATGAATACGGGCCGTGGTATGTACTGATATCTTAAGTTGGTCTTCTAGCATAAACCTAATTGCAGTTAAGCGTATTGCTCGTTTGTTATCCATTACTATTATTTTCGGCATACCGAAAGCAATAAGCATTTCTCTAAGTGGATTCTTTTTGTGTTCAGATGCTCTTGACTCTAACGTTTTTACTTCTGTATATTTAGAGAATTTATCGATACCTGTTAGTATGCTTTGATTTCCTGTAATGTAAATATCTGTATGAATAATTTCTGGGTAATTATGGATGGGGGTAAGTTGGATTTCTCCATTTCGGGGGTGTCTGTCGTGCTTTGATTCTTTACAAGTTTGAGAGAGTTACATTATGGCTTAAATTTTCTTTTGGGCCTGCTGAAAAAAATTGTTCTTCAAAATTTGTATTTTGTTTTCTTTTGCATCTTCATGTGCTCTTTTATATTCTAGGGCGATAATTTCATTTTGCTGTAGTTCTGAACTTACGTCTTCTACTTCATTTTGTGTAAATCTTATTTTGTATGATTTAAAATATGTAGGGTAAATATTTTGTATTTTACCCAAAGCCTCTTCAGATGTGAAAAAATTGCAATGAGTTTTTCTGCTGCGTATGATTTTTGTTTTATGATATGCCTGTGGTATGTTGGGAATGAAATTTCGAAATTATAAGAATTTGCGTGTGTGGTCATTAAATAAGTTGGTTTTTTAATAACGTTGATTGGTTCTTCTACTGAAAATATGAGATTGTGTGATGAGCTTTCGTCGCTATGCACTGTTTCTGATTTCTGCGGGGGCTCGAGAGAATGCAACTGCTACTAGATTGGCAACTCCGGGCTTGTACATAATCTCGTGGTTATATTCACCAATGAGATCTGTCCAGCGTTTTAGCTTTGCGTTATGGTTATTTATGCTATTTGAAAAACTTAAGGGCTGATGATCGGTGTATATTACCACTTTTGGATATCCATAAAGATAATGCCTTAAACTTTGAAGGGCCCAAACTATTGCGAGCATCTCTCATTCGTTTTTAGGATAATTCTCTTCAGTTTTCGATAGTGTACGTGAAATGAATGTTAGTGGTCTATGATTTTGTTCTAATACTGCACCTATTGCATAGCTGGAGGCATCTGTAGTTAACTAGAATTCTTTTCCGAAATCTGGGTATGCAAGAGTTACTTCCCTGCAGACGAATGTATTTTTAAGTTTCTCGAATGCCACTATAGCTTTTTTGGCCAAGTTTACAGCGGTTTTGCTTTACTTGGCCTATAATAACCTGTAATGCCCAAAAAGGAACGAACGTCATTTACCGTTTACCAAAGTATTGGGAATTTTGTAATTGCTTTTATTTTGTCTGTTGGTTTTAACACCATTTTCTAATATTGTGTACCCCAAAAACTCTACTTCATTTTTGAAAAAATTGCATTTTTCCAATTGGACTCTCATGTTCGCATTTTGAGGAGTTGAAAATACTTTTTCAAGGTTTCGGCCATGTTCGACCTCATCTTTGCTGAAGACTATAATGTCGCGCACGTATACATAGCAAATTTTTCCTGTGTTCTCTCAATACGTCGTCTAAAGCTCTTTGGAAAATAGATGGACAAATTTAAAAGCTAAATGGAAGTCTTGTAAATTCATATTTTCCTCCATTAACACAAATGCTGTTTTCTCTATGTCCGTATCTTTGAATGGTATCTAATGGAAACCATTCTTCAGATCTGTCACCGAAAAATATTTGTTGTTTCCAAGCTGTGCAATAATTTCGCCGATTTCGGGGATTGGGTACCGATCTGAGATAGTAACATCATTTAGTTTCCTATAGTCAATTACTAATCTGAATTTCTTTTCTTCGGACTGACCGGCCTTTTTTGGAACTACCCAAAATGATGCGTCTAAGCATCTCGTTTATTTGTTTTTCAACCTCTTGTCTTTGCGATGTTGGGTATGGGTAGTGTTTTCCGTACACTGGGGAGTCTGACGAAGTTCTAATTTCACCTACTACTTTGGTTATGTATGGATGTTTTGAATCGGGGCCGGCAAAGAGGTTTTTGTGACTTTAAACGAGATGATTTATAATTACTTTCTCTGATTCGGTCATATGACTAATTTGTGGTCCGATTGTATTAAATGCCTGTGGAACTAATTGGTAAATTTTGATTTTATTTTTATTTTCGAGGACCAGTACGTCGTTTTTGACATCTATTATTACCCCTAGATGATTCAATGTGTCATTTCCTAGTATATCATTAAAGGTTTTTAAAGTATTTAGTAGAAAGAATTTCATTGGTTCATCGGTGTTTACGTGAGGGGCCCACTGTGCCGCCTCTGCTCAGGAGCGAGCTTTCGGTCTCCGGCTTGCTCTCGCATCCCGAGCACCGACGATCTCCCGCTCCCGCTTTAACGAGGCAAAGCGACCGGGAGATCGGTTCTAAGCTTAGATTTAGTTTCGATTTGTTAGTCTCATGTATGCATGCGAATAAACCGGACGTGTCCAAAATTAAGCATAGCATGGTGTGTTATTTTAGTATCACCCCCAACTGAATTGACACAGAAGACTTCTTCTGTATCTTGTTGTGTCGCGTTATTTGAGTCTGTGTAAATATGGTATTTCCTTAGTATTTTGTTAACATTTTGAACATTGTCTGTCTGAGTTTTCTTTTACCTACATAATTATTGTTTTTTGGTTGGTTCATATAATTTATATGACGCAAACGGATTGATTGATCCACCTCCATAGGTACTGGTTTGGGTTGGGGTCGTGAGGGAATGTTTGGTGCGCCATAAGGTGCTACCTGTTTTGCGAAAGTCTGATTGTATGGTTTGGGTTGATTAAACTGGGCAATTGGAGTTATTCCAATTGCGGGTGTTATTTGCGACGGATTCGGATAATGGTATAAGTGTCGGTGAAAGCTTTGCTTTGAAGGTACCATTTGGTAAGGTTGCGGAGGTTTAGGAGGTAATATTAGTAATTTTCCGAAATAAGGGGTTTTTGATGTCTGATTATTACTAGTATTTTGGTTCTTAAGGAGGCTACGTAGATGAAGGGCGTGCCCTAGGTCGTGTGGTTCTTTAATGGCTAACAATTGTGATAGGTTGCCATTCATTCCTCTGACAAAGGTGTCCAAAGCCTTTTCTCGGTACATGACTGTCAAGGAATTCGCGGTCTCTTGCGAGACATCTATGTTGCCAATTTGATTCAAAATTAGAGGGAGTTGTTGATAGACTATTTGGTAGAACTCAACTATGGTGTTGCTACCTTGATTGATATTCCAAAGTTTTTAGATCGCGTTTATCCGCAAAATGCGATGTTAGGCATTTCGAGATTGCTGTCCAGTCTAGAGGAGTATTGTACGACTCCAATACAGCGTCTGCTTGTCTAATAATCTTATTGAGAATTGCTAAGAGGATTCCGAGATATTTATGTGAACCCACTTTGTTTTCATAGATTTTTAACACCCTGGTGACACTTTTTTTTATGATGAATATTCGGTTTTGTTTTCCAAAAAATCTCTAAGAGATCGGACAATATCTGGTAATTTATCTAACTGACTTAGGTTGTGTGCCAACTCTTTTTTAATTTACTGATCTTCATATCTAGAGAAGTCCTTATTAGGATTCAGTATTTCCCTTACTAAACTACCGAGATTTTCCTCTAAAACAATTTGTATTTTTTCCTTACTCTATGTCATAATTCGTTCGCCTAGTCGTGTTCCTAAAAGTCCTGTAAGGTTTGAGAGTCTGTCGATTAAGTTTTGTTCGGTCAATTTGATATATGAACAATTGATAAGAAGATTTTGGCTTTGATTTTAGTTACTCAGAAGTCGAAGGTTGAATCTTCAAATAATAAATAATTCAAATTTGGTATTAAGAATTCGTAATTTTTTAAAAAGCTCTGAGTAATTCTTTCTTTAAGTATGTTTTAAACTATTTAAACTATTCTTACTATTCCTTTTTGTCCCACTCTACGGCGATTTCTCTCTAGTGGGGGTCTACTTGGGGGCCTCCTCTATACTTTAATCACGTTCCCTTCGAACGGGTACTAAAGGGATCACGGTGAAACCTAATATCCAGGTCGTTCCACTAGGTACAAGTTCTTTGATTATGAGTAGCGGCACTTTTTCGCACCTCTGGTTCGCGTTTTTTGGTTTTCACTCTTCACTTATTAGGCGGAGTTATTTTGCCGAAACGTCGGGATTTCTTTATCGATCGACGCGAAACGCGGAACTTGTCCTTTTTGAGGATATTAACCAGGTCCCTGTTCGGGCGCTAGTTAAAGATTATTAATTATTTTTTTAATAAAAAAAAAATAAAATCTTTATTGAACTGAGTTGGATTAAGAACTGAATTTACTTAAGCTGAATAATCGTTTATATACGTGTCGCTCCCTCGCTGTCAATGTTTCTGCTGCCGTCGTTGCTTCTTCTGGGTTGCTTATGACGATTTGTAACTATTGGCCGCTTCTAATTACAATTGTTCAATTGATTTCCCCATTGGCAGATGCCCTAGATAAGCTAAGCCACGTGCGCTGAGCTTGCATCTTTTTGGGTAGTAATCGTGGGAACACTTATCCGGAAGATTCTTAGGTTGATGGTAAATTGAACTTCTGATTTCTTGACCCGATTCCGCCACGTGTCCCGAGCTTGCATCTCCATAGTCAACAATTGTGGGAACTAGGTTGTTAGCTTATATAAGTCGGAACGTGTCGGATTGGACGATCCAATCGGAAAATATTTAGAAAAAAATGTAAACTTTTCCAGATTTTGACTTATTTTAATCAAATTTGAGATATAGGCATTTTATATAAATTTATAATTTCGGTTTTAATTTAATGAAAATAAATAGCTCCCATAGAACATACCAAAACTATGTAATATTTTTTGTTGAAGCAGAGATTGAATGCACGTGCCTCAAATCTGGAGCTGCACTTTGCCAAAACAAATTGGTGGGCAATTATAAAAGCTATCTTAAGGCTGCGTCAGGGATGGTCTGGAGGGCTTAGCTTCCAATTAGGGATTTCTTTTTGCTGCTACAGAGCATGAGTACTCCATCCGATTCCGTGAAAGGTCTTTTAAATCGAGATACAGTGAAATGCACACACACAAAGAGGTTGCTCACAAAAGCTCGAAACAACATTCAGTGCCAGTCTCCCCGCGATTGTGATAAAATTTGGAGTTTAAAAAAGGGGCAGGTGAGTAAAGTAAATCTGTTAAGCATGCAGTTCGTAACCTTTTTGTTGTCCAGGTCACGAAGGTTTTGTTAGCAGCAGTATGCGACGGCCAGTGCCAAAGGTCGCGAAGATTTCTCTTCGGGGAAAAAATAGCTTAATTTATACCAGGGCTCAGCTAGCGGACAGGGCCATATAGCAGGATTTTTCGTCCCTGTCCAAAGGTTCACCCTTAAGAAAGGGGACACGGAGTGAGGAGAAATCTGAGAAGCTAATTTCGTGCACGTGTTGCATAGCGCAAAATAATGGTAGGATACCATTATTGTTGCTTTTGATCAACTCAATATTACTCAAGTCAACCTTAACCCAGGTTAAGCCTAGTGGCTTGCCAAAAAAAAACACTAACCATTTCAGAATACCGTGGAGGATGATCGATGGATGAGTTGAGTGAGTTAAAAAAAAAAACGTTGATTTCTCAATAAATGAAGATAAGCTAAAATGGGGACAAATAAAAATTGCAATACTCTGAATTATGCTAATGCGTGAAAACTATTGCAACAATTGAAATTATTAATTAAAACTTATGAACTAAATCAACATGAAGTCGATTAATTCTGCTATGTTTAATTTAATTTGGAAGTTAACACTTAAAGATTAAATTTAATTAAGTAAACAACTACAAAGGAAATATAAAGAGTACTTTCTAAATTTTATAATTTTTTTAAACATGCAAGGTATGCAACGTTTGTAACTTTTATTCCTTGCTAAATCTTAAACTTAATGGTAGCCTAAAATATTATATTTCTATTAAATCTAAGTATCTAATGAAAAGATGAAAGCTTTAAACCCCGTATTTTTATCGACTCGCCGGATGACTCCACGGTCTTAGGGAAAGCCATTCTCTTAGGTAGGGGGCATTATGGGCACAATAACATCCGTGTCTCCGCAAGACTGATTTTTTTCTCTGTCCTGTGTGTTATTATATATTTCCGCTTTTTCCTAACTTTCTTTTATTATGTGAATCTTGCTTTTCGTTTCTTTCTGGTTTTGTTGTAGCATTTATTTTATCGCAGCACGCTCAATTCTAGTCTTATTAATAATTATGGGTATGTCCCAGATCTGGATAAGCAAGTAGATGGGCCAGCAGCTCAAATTCTTGAAACCCCGACAAACATTAAGGTAACTCTCTTCAATTACTTAGACGATGACAGACTCTAGACTCCAGAACAAGCTAATGCAACGAACTGCTCGAAAAAGATCTCATGATCGTATCATATGTAGTCTATCGAATGACAAAAAAGTGGATTGTCGTACCCTTATACATGGACTTGGGTGGTACATAAAATACCTTCGGATTAAGTCGACAACGTTATTTATATGGACGTTGATGCACTACTGTCAGTACATTAAAATGGCTCTTGTACAACAAATACGATGAATACGATGAAATAAGCTACCGGCGTGCTACCAGATTTTTTGATTGCATGTGTACTATGTGGTTTAGGATTACATTTTTAATTTGCATATAATACTTTGAAGGGTTCTTGCAATTCAAAGGATGTTATTCAAAGGCGCTACACTAACGGTATATAGGATATAGTATTTCTACCCGGAACTTGAGCTGACCCATCAAGTCAACACTTTCCACGTCACCATGGATAAGGTTATTGATTTTTATACCCTTGCAGGGTTTTATAATTTCATTCATAAGGAGTGAAGGAGACATTTCCAATCCTATAAAGTATATAGATTCTTGATCAGGATCAACAGCCGAGTCGTTCAAGACATGTCCGTCTGGTCGTCCGTCTGTCCGTCCGTCTGCCCGATTCTATGCAAACTAGTCACTATGTTTTGAAGCTATATGAATGAAACTTTGCAGTTGGTCTTCTATATACTCTCACTATTCACTTGTACATATATCACGGGACGGATCGGACGACTATTTCATATAGCTGCCATAGGAATGATCGGAAAATTGTTAGAAAAATATAATTTTTCAAGTTTTCAAACAGATTTTTATAAAATTTGAGATAAAGCCATTCTGTATTATTCTAGAATTTCGGTTTAAATTAAAAAAAAATGAAAATCGGGCTATTATATCATATAGTTGCCATAAAAACGATCTGAACATTAAGAGGGAAATGTAATTTAAGTAGGCATTAGGCGTTTTTTTTACATATATCTAAATAATTAATATAGAACTAGTAGCCCGTCCTGGCTTCGCACGGCCATTAAACATAACATTTAGATTTGTTAATTTTAACACATTCATAATAATAATAATAATATGACACATATTCACCCCTTTTTGCTTCGAGCTCCTAAAAAAGAGTAAAAAAAAAAAAAAAAAATAAGAATAATTAAATTCTGATATTATTTAATTATTTTTTTTTTGTATTTATGTGTTTTTTTGTTGTATATTTTTGTTTTTTTTTCTTTTTTTTTTTATATTAAAATTTTTTTTTTTTGTTGTTTTTTTTTTTCAATTATTGAGGTCATAACCCTAAAAGAAAATACATTTATTTTGTTAGAGCTTCTCTGTAAACAACATTTGATGTTGTTTTATTTTGTGGCAGCAAAATAAATTGATTTTCAGGGGCTCCGACTCGCGATAGACCAACATACAGTTGACCATGAGTAAAACATTTCTTTCGCAGATCGATCCCTACTAATTCGAAGGTTTGGCCTTGGGCCTTTTTGAACAATCAGATTGTTTATTTCATTGACAGTATCATTCTTAGGTGATACTATAGCCCGAGAACACAGCCAATGGAAGTCTCTTTCGTGCAAATTCTCGATATCAGGGTATACAGAATCTATTACATTTTCCAAATTATTGAGTATTTGGCCAAGAGACTCATTCAGAAGAATGTCACAATGACCACTTAAATTTGGAGTTGGAAAAATTCCTTCCTAAAGTTTTAGCAGTTGCTGTGGGAAATCGCTATCAGTGATTCCATGAAGATGAGCTCTCATATTTATCCTTAATTTTAATGTTTCAATCCTAGTCCATAAGGGAGACGATTTCAAGCATGCCTTGATGATATCTGCTCGCGTGCCTCTGTTAATAACGGGGAGAGTCTGTCGAAAAACTCCAGCAAATACAAAAGTAATCCCGACCATGACTGCAGAGGAGTTCCTTAGATCCTGTAAGGTTCTGTTCACGGCCTCTATATGTGCTCTATGGCTCATCGTGCATTCGTCCCACATAATCAATGAGGCGTCTTGTAGTAATTTACCAATAGGTCCATTTTTTCTGATGGAACATGTAGATTGTTGTTCAAGATTGACGGATAGTGGAAGTTTAAAAGTATAATGAGCGCATGCACATAAGAGGTTCTTAGATTTTGTTCAGTAAGGCGCTGTGAACGCTCAAGACTCGACTCTCGCGCGCGTACTTGAGAGGTTCTCAAATTTTGATCAGCTAGTCGCTCTGAACGCTGCAAACTGGATTCTCGCGCGCGTATTTAAGCGGTTCTCACATTTTGTTCAGCGAGCCGTTGTGAACGCTCGGTACTCGACTCTCTAGCACGCGTCATATATTGTCTATGAATTGAAAGACGATTTTAAGTTTCTGATGAAGATTCTTCATTTCGACGTATTTTTAATGCCCTGGCCTGGGAACTATTTCTAGAAAGTTGAGATCTTGATCTTTTAGGCATTTCAAAATGACAAAAGAAAAAATGCGCACACGATGTAAGGTAGTTTTTTGATATTTTTTTTACACCTTGGATTACGTTATCGTAATTTTAGTAAGGATTCCTATTTTTTTGAAAATGAAATATAGCCTATGTCACTCAGGAATGATGTAGCTTTCCAACAGTGAAAGAATTTTTCAAATCTGCCAAGTAGTTTCGGAGCCTATTCAATTCATACAAACAAACAAACAAACAAAAAATCAAACCTTTCCTCTTTATAATATTTGTATATGTATATGTATATGTATATAATATATTGTATAATTCCTAATGACCGAATTGAAATTTGCAAAGGTATACAAACTTCGGCGTGCTGAGGTTAGCTTCCTTTCTTGTTTTAATTACTTTATTAAAAAATAAAACCGAATACTTGGTGGCAAGAAAAATTATTCTTAATTTGGCAAGCGGAAATGGATACGAAAAAAGTGCTTGTACTCGAGTTCAAATTAGGTTTGCGATAAGCTTTCTAATTAATACAATAAAAAAAAAAACATAAAAATCAACGCCACATATTGAAAATGGGCGGGGAGCACGAAGGAATATATTCCATAATTTGTGTCATTCGTAGGAGATTGCATTCAAAGCGGCGCATACACTATGGATTATAGATAAATGGGTTCAATCACTTAAGACTAAGGCCGGTCTGGAGCCTTCTATTTGATACTCGTGCTTCTGAATTCTTTCGACTATCTTATTAAACGCTTCATTATATTCAGTCGGCGACAGTTTTTTCGAAAAGTATACTCTAGTCTTTGCATTTTCTTATAAAGCGGAACTTAAAAGCGAACACTCTAAGCAGTTTAACGTTGTTTTGACGAGAATCCCTCGATGACGTCTAGCAAATCGGAAGTTTGCTCAGCAGCGGTCAGTCCGACCAAAGTCTTTCTTGCCTCCTGACGCAAGACTTCCTAAGCTAACTCGAAATGCGCATTTTTGGGCCAGTTCTACGTCCTTCAGAAACGGTAGTCTGGTGAACCAGATCGACTGTCCAATTTCATCGACGTCACAACCTCAAGAAACTATATCTGCTGGGTTCTGCTTTGTTGGAACATGTCGCCATTTAGCTTCTTTTGACCATTCTTGAATCTCCGCAACCCTGTTCGAGACGAAAGTCGACAACGAAGATGAATAGATCAAATCTAATGCAGAGTAACTTCCGAATCCGACCAGTTCGATAGGGACCTTAATTAAGGGTTTGATTCTCTGGCACAAACCTCAAGCCTTTGGAGCGTTTTGTTCTTGAACGGCTCTACTTTCGGTTTTGAAGTCAACAGGTTTGCTACGAATGTAGACGCAAGCTCCATAAGCTCTCATGGATGCGTCAGCAAAGGCATGTAACTGCAACAGTGACCTCGGATCGGTATGCACAAACCGAGGAATAGCTATCATGTCTAATTGAGACAGGGTGCTTTTCAACATATTCCATGCTGTTTCAAAATGCAGCGGAATCGACTCATCCCAGTCTATTAAGCCAAAGTTTCTGCAATAGGATCTGTACTTGAATTACTTGAGTCTTAATAAGCAGAGGGGGTCACACAGCATCATTGTCACCGATACAATTTTCCGGTTTCTCGCTCGGAGACCCATGACAGAATCTTCAATTTTAAACTTGAAGGCATATTGAAGGCATTTGGGATCTTCGAAGCACTGACGTTCACCGATTGATCAGGATGATGACCGGAGATCGATTTCAAGGTCCAGAAATTGAACGAGAACTTACTACCATTTATGTACTTTTCTTGACATGAGAATTGGACTTGTCAATAAGTTGATACACGACTCCTCTCTACGAATCTGTAAGCGGTTCGGCAGTTCTTCCGTTTGAGACCCAGAGTCCAGCAGTGCTCGACCTAAACATTATTCACTGCTTTTTATTCGGACACCTACGAATGACGTAGCCAAAATTACCCTATCCAATGACGTGGCATGCATAACATTTGACATGGAAGACTGATCTTTGTTAAAAGGAGGAGAACCCTCTTGGGTGGGTGGCAACGCTATATTGTTATCAGACACTGTGTAACTATGGAGTAAAATATGTTGTGACCGATCACAAGCTCGATACCGTTTGCTTTGCATTTAGGAACAGTATGGCATTTCGCACACAATTTATACAGAAGGAGGCGGACTTAAAAAACTCAAAACTTTTACAGAGAGACGCCCAAACGGGCTACAATTCTATAGCGAATAATGATCTGCATCATTGCAATAGCTACAAATTTGTTGAGTCTTTCTGTTGGAGGACGAACACGAAAATGAGCTACGAATATGTGGTTCGCTATTCTGTCCTATTCGGCTTTTTCGATTCTTCAGCTGATCTATGCTGATATCGGCGATTTTAAATTGTCTGGTAATCGAGTTGTTCCTCCCATTTTGTTTGATCGACCCTGTGCAATACCAAATAAATCAGTATTGCAATTGAAATTTTTGTGTCATATATCGATAACATAGAACCATAAATCGACGAAACAGTACCGATAAGATTTTTCAAGGGGGATGCGGACTGATGCGATATTTTTGGAAGGCTAAACAATATTGAAATATTAGTCATTGAGATGAGGCATTCGTTATCGTAAAGCTTTAATAAGCTGGTCATCGCCTTTTCGTAATTGCTATCGGTGTTAAGCTTTAATTGATCCAAAAGTTTTACCAGAGACACATGAAATTAAGTGGTTACATTTTTCGATAGCTGGAATGCTGGCGTCTTTATGAATCAATCAATAAAACTTGTAAGTTCTTAATTAAATATTTAAATTTTTGTGTAATTTTTGTGCAATGCCAAATTCGAAAGTAGAGCAGCGGATCGTGGAGTTTCTCTAACGCTTGTTATCTTCAAGGCAGATAACAGCGACATTCATTTCGCCTTGGTCACTATACTAAGTTCTTCCAACTCGTCTCCAAATTTATCGCCACTATTTAAGTCTCCTATCCGTCCTCGTAACCTTATTAATTGAATTTAATTTAAGTTTTCGAGTCAGTTTCTTCCTCTGAAATCGAAATCGATCTCTTTTTTAGTCGCTCGTTTACTCGGCAATGGTTAACCAGAATTTCTTGCTTTTCAAATGTTTAAAAAGAGATTTATTTTTTGTATCTTGGCTCATTTTAATAAATTAATTAAATTAATTTTTCAACACTATTGTCCCAGATAAGAACGACGACGAAATAATAATAATTAAAAATAAGTTTCAAATTAAAAGTATAAATTTAATAAGCCAAAAAAAAAATATATAATAATTTTGTTTGAAAAGTTGATAAAAATATTTTTCTGATGAGAATCACAACGAAGCAAATTATTTAAATTGAAAATCAAATCACGCAGTTTCAATATAAGTAGTGGGTGCAAATGACGCCGAAAAAGGGTGTTCCCGACGTATAGAGGGTAGCACGTCACTTGGTGGTCCGGTAATCTAACGGGGCTTTATTTGGGACCCCTAAGGGGACAAAACAGATATCACCGGCGGTAGTTTAAGCAACACAAAGAAAGCTAGAGAGCGGGGAAGCGAGAGAGCGTGGGTGATAGCAAGCAACACTTAGCTGTCGCGACAGCGCAAACAACGGCTAAACGAGGAAGGCACAATGAAGAATGTAAATACAAGCACTAAAAGCACAATATAAAATAGAGAAATAAACTCAAGTAATACTCGAATAAGAATAGTTGCATGCACCCGCGAAGTAAACAGGAAGTTATTAAACATAAGACAGAAGATTTAAATTGAAGCTCCAGTGTTTTATGCAAAATTTAAACACAAAACTTTAATCAGTACAGGTGTTCGAGCCAAAAGGGCGCCTATTTTCAAGAGGCAGTGTGATCCCGCTACCAGCCTCAAAGTGTCCCGTACGCTCTCTCTCTCTCTGTTTCTTTCTCTCCCTCGCTCTCTCTCTCGATCAGTTCAAAGGTCTATGAATCCGTTCGCCCAAGCTAGGTTTAAGTAGTATGTTACTTAGTTCAAAATTACCTTCCGAACAATAAAGATCCGACGCACGTCGCGTAATATCCCAAAAAAGTTTCCGTGTTTTTAATTTATCGAGTGTTTATCAGTTAAGGCCGCCTCCCTCCATTTCATGGTCCTATAGAGCCGGATAACTCCATATCCAGAAGCCCCGGTGGCTAATGTCGCACATGATAAGTTATATTTACACTATTGCTGGCGGTCATACAGTGAGGTTTTACGAAGCTCTTTCTGTATGATTGTCTAAATCCAAGTTTGATTGATCCGACACTACGGCAGCTTCCGAATCCAAATGGAATTTATGTAGAAAATTTTTCTTATTAATTCTAATTAAATGCCATAAGCCACTCTGGAACTTTGAATTCCAATTAGTTTCTAATTCCTTTTCGTTAACTGTGTTCCGCTTGCATTTATTTAAATTTACATATATACCTATTTCCAATATGTACATTCCACGCAAAAATGTATTTACAAAATGTAGATAAATACATACACACAAACATACACTCAAATTTTATATAAATTACTGGAATTAATTCAAGCACAAATATACCGGACACGGGATTTAATTTTATTATAATACATTTTCCATCCAAGTAATTTAAATAAAATTCCGAAAAATAAATATTTGTAAGGATAAATACTCAGCCAGGCCAGGATCCTCCGCAGAAAATAAAAATGTATTTTACGAGGACAGGCAGGCCAACGGTCCTACTGGCCAGGATTTGTGTTTTGGCAGGGGTTTAAAATGCAGGAAGGACCAAATCGCGGCTATAAGCCGGGTAAGCGATCGGCCCGACGCCACGCTAAGTCGTACTGCCGAGGGCGAGTCCGGCCCCGTCAGCCGAACACCAGAGTAGCCTTACCACGAAGAGGAAATGGTTCCGACCAGAAGGTTGGCGGCTACTTCACCAGTGAACCGCTCGTCGAGCCGGGCACCGCTCCCAGATCGGGAGGGGAGAAAGTGGCTTCGAGAAACCTTTGCGCTTGCCGACACGAAGCTTAGCTGATTACGTGGTAGCTTTTGCCTACTGCATTCTTCGGGTAGCTTCGGTTGCCCGCCCAGGCTGCTGTTGTCATTGTTGCTTAGGGCCTTTTTCTGGTCAGAAGTCGGCTACTATGAACAATCGTCTTTGCCGCTGTGAGCTGTGTTGCTGCCGGTGCATGTGGCTTTATCGGGGCTCTTGCCGCTGTGTGGCTCTGCTCAAAGTAACTTTCAAGCATACGCATGTAAACGTATAGTGGGAAGCTTATCACTATTCTGTGCCAAAATATTTACATAAATACATAGGCCTATACATGTAAGGGCAGACATACAGTCTCTAGAGTCATCAAAGTCGAGCAATTTATTCCGTCTCTGCTTTGCTTATACAGCGTACACAACCACCTGCGCTCATACATTCCCCACTCATACATTCCCCACTCATACATTCCCCACTCATACATTCCCCACTCATACATTCCCCACTGACATAGAGGAGTGATACAGTGGCAGACATGGCAGAATCCTCCACCAGCGTTTTTAAAGACATTAAAAATCGGGAAAACAATAGTTACACTTTAGCAGAATATTTTGAAATTATCCTCAAACAATTATTGCTACACACGTTAGATATTTTATAGACTTACCAACTAGTTTTTCGGTTTGATTTCTTCGCACAAGGTTTAGTTTTTATAAAATGCTCGTTTTGTTCCTAAGACAAAATCAGAGATTTCCAAATAAGTTTAAAATCATTAAATTTAAAGTTAAATAATTATTAGCTATTTTGTAGCTATACTACGATTCCGATTGGTTCCTAAATTCCAAATCCAGCTTCGACACTTATAAACCATTTCGAAAATATAAAATATATAAAATAAATTTATTTTGATCGCTAACCGTCTGAGCCAGTTCGAATCCAAATTCTACAACCCAGCAGCGCACATTTCATCTCAGTGTATTCATCTTGACCAAGTCCGAGCAGTACGAAGCTTGTTCAGAGCTAATTTTCAGTTGATTTTGAGGCGGACCTTGCCTTCTCTTAAGGCGAAATAGAAGTATTCATATTCATTTTACGAACCACAAATCGATACGATCTCTTGTATAGAAGCTCTAGTCCAACCCGTTTCGCCCCGAAATTCCTTTTCGTCTGCCTGTAGGCTTCGTCCGTGCGATATGGAAGTTTTCTAGGAAGAAAATCTTCGCTGGCTGACTTTCCGAGACCTTTTCACAGCGTTCTATATAGAAAATCCGATCGCTGGTGTACAGCCAACTGAAAAGGTTATTGAACATGCAGTTCATCGTACATGAATCTTCGGCAGCCTTTAAGGAACTGCGATATACCATCCGCAATTGTCTTAAGGCCCGCGGCTTACAGTCCCAGCTTTTCTACTGAAAATTGTGATTGTCTTCTGGTTTATTTGTGCTCCACGAAACTGCCAAAGCTGACGTTCGCATTATGGGAGCCATTCCATCCCATATAAATGCGAAATTCTTACGTGGCTACAACTTAGTTCTTTCGTAATGAAGCGCTATTGAACTCTTGGGTTCATAGATTCTATTATACCTCCTACGCTTAGTTTCTAGCCATCCAGACCGACATCCTCCAACGTGTTACCACGAGTACTTGAAACTTTTTGTACGAAGATTATTTCAATATCCAAAATATGCGATTCGTGATCAAAAGATAACCATCCCGTGCATATGTGTCCACTTTTCCTTCAGATAACGATTGACAATCGTTCAAACAGAAAAAGCAGTTGTGCATTTTTTTTTTTTTTTTTTTTTATAGCGACCGAATCCCACGCCCACCTCCCACTCAACCGACCAAGGGGCGCAGCCAAGCATCGTTCTACGGTTAGCAAGGGAGGGCAAGTTAAATAAGAGGAGTCTAATTGAGTAAGACGGCAATCTTAGATCAGCATCCCAGGTTAAGCCTCGGAGGGCAAACAGCAAAAAGTTATTTTGGACAGATTCAATGCGTTTACTATGCACCACGAATTGAGGACTCCAAGCGCATGAACCATATTCCAATAAAGCACGAACTAATGATTCTGAATGTTAGCGCCCAAAGGGCGATTATTTTCAAGAATCAATGTGATCCCGCTACCAGCCGCTTCTGTATGTATGTCTGTATTTATCTTCCTTTCTATCAATCCACAGAGCTTTCAATCCGCTCACCCAGGCTAGGTTTAGGTTTCATGTTATTAGTTGTAATTCACATAAAACAAAATAAAGATCCAAAGCATGTCGCGTAATATCCCGAAACGTTTCCGTGTTTTTAATTTATCGAGTGTTCATCAGTTAAGGCCACGCCTAAAGGCCTCTACATAAGTTATTTTTAGATAGGGCGTTTTGCGTCCTGCCATTCAGATGGGGTTACGAAGTCGAATGCCGTACTGATTTCAAAATATATTTTATCTGCCCTTTCATATAAAAGACGCGATATCCAAAATTAAAAATAAACATTAACTATATTTTAAGGCTTATGCGTATGTTTAAAAAATCTACTTGGTAGTGTCAACTTTCATTTCATTTACATTTAGATATTTTTCTATACAATTACCGATCATTCCTATGACAGCTTTTTGATATGGTCGTCCAGTTTTCATATACTTAAATTCTGAAATAGACAAAAATGGCAGTCTTAGATTATATGAAAATAGGAGTTCAAGAAGTTAGAATTTTTTCTTTTATTTTCCTGATTGTTCCTATGACAGTTATATTATCGACCGATATAGACAATTTCTGCTTATACTATTTGCAATAGAAAGATTTATTTAGACACTTTATAAATGATAGACCAATAATAATAGACAGGCGGACTAAATACAAGCAAAGCTATAATTTATTTATAATAATTTATTAATCGTAAAGAAGTATGATGTGAAAATTATACCACTAGAAACGGAATTAAATTGAAACTGAATTGGAGATATACAACTGAGGCACCAGTTTGTGTATATGGGAACGAATTAAAATATATAAATTGACAATGATTATTAAGACTACAAATACTGAAAATACAATGACCCGCAATTTAAGTGTGAAGGGGGATATTGCATACACTTTCTCCTTTAGAGTTGATGGTCGTGTCTGTTTTTGCGCTATAATTTTCTGTTAATTCAATAAATTAACGCCCTAGAAACAGGCTCATTAAAAGGAAAATTTGTTCTGAGCAATGGTATTAAAAAGATTCTTAAATTCCCTCCCGGAACAGACAAATGGATAAAGCGCACTCCAGCTTAGACCTCGCAGAAGAGAAAAACAAGTTGATCTAAGTGCACGAAGCAGTGAGTTGATTAGCTGATAAGCTTTATAAATTTTATTTTATGTGGTCGATGAAAAGAAATTTTGCGTCAAACATAACTTGCAAGTCTAATGCTTCAGTTGTCCAGGCCAGTAAACTAGAATCATTCGAGTAGAAAAACAACTAATTGTTGGGCCGTGAATCATTTACTAAGTTCAAAACAACTTATTACAAGAAAACAAATCTGTAACAATCTTTCCTTTGCTTCCCAGGTTATTTGTTTGCAGAAACATGGAAGACCATTTAGTTGTAGTCGCTGAAGTGAATGGATGCAAACAAGAGTGCCGCCAGCTAAGAGTCGCTAAGCGAACTACACGTGAGGGCTTTAGGACGGTGAAGCGACACCTGGCGGGTAGGCCCAGAAAGGTTTCCGAGCGTTAGAAAGTTAAGAGAGGAGCGGGGGCTTTCACACGAAGAGTTTCCATCTTCCGGTCGACCGGTTCCCTCTTTCTTGAAGGCATAGCGGGCGTTTTATACCACTCTAGCCTCGCTAATGGGCAGCTCGAATTGGTGAACAAAATTGGTGGCGACCAAAAAAGAAGATGGAAAAAAATAATACCTTTTGGACCCCTATTCCAGTTTGAAGACAGTTTCGGTAAGGAAGAAGGCATCTATATGAGCTGTATGCTAAAGGAAATATTCTGTAGAAAACTCGTTAATCTTTTGAGTTTTTCCTCGACGCCAACATCGTCCAGAACAAAGCACCAATCGTACAGACCGGCGACGGAGAAGAGAGGAGAGATCGAAGCGCAAAGCAAACGAGCGAAGAAAAGAGAGGGATAATAAGCTCGATTAAAGAGGCTCACATTTTTTTTAATGAGAGAAAAGTTCCAAAAAAGGAAAGGCGCAAAATTTCGATAGGGTTTAAGAAAGTTAAGTTGTTCCCCACACCTTGCTTCCCACAGTTTTTCATCAAATTTGGGATATAGCAATTTGTTAGTATTCTAATATGTCGTTTTAAGTTTTATGTAAATCGGACTGCCATATGAACCATCAAACCATCTATATTTTTAAAAATTTTAACTTGTTCCGTTATTCACATGTTTTTATCAAATTTGAGGTATACCTATTTTGAATTATTTTATAATATAGGTTTGAATTTTATGAAAATTAGGAGACTTTATCATATATCTGTCAATGGAAAACTGTAACTGTAAAACTCTAAATATATTAATTATCGGTGACTGTACTGAAACTAGGAATTATTTCGTTGATTTTTGGCATAAATTTATATTGTATTAATTATTAATGATGACAGTGGAATCTGCAACAGTATAAAAACTTCGGCGATTACACTAATGCTATTTAGAAACGCATAAAGGTTTTTAACTACATTTTTTGTTTTGAAGTATCCGGCTCGAAGGACCAATTTTTTATGGAGACCGTCTTTAACTCGAATAACACTTGATAAATAATAACACGAGAAAATTGAGATATTTTGCGAAACATGCGTCGGATAGTAAGGCTTGTACTTTCGAACTGATTATAAGAAATTTAAACATAGCCTAGGAGACATTTCGCGTCTGGTGGCGGATCACACTGCCTCTTGAAAATAACCGCACTTTTGGCATGAACAGGGTCCTAATGCAACGTTTCCAAGCCTATTACTTAAACGCTACCTTCTGCTCTTTGGAAAGAACTTATCTAGTTGCTGATTTGGGTGTTCGCTTGATTAGTTTATTAGTTCGTCTTATCTGAAAATATGGATCTGCGTATAGAAATCCTGGTATGGTGTCCACAGTAAACGGTATGCCGAGGTTTGTATACTTTTAAAGTTTGCATTTGGATCATTATAAATCGATCAAATTTGCTTGAACCAAAAAAAAAAAACCGGGGACGGAAGGCGTGACTTCTACCATTCGCAGACACGGTGGGGAGCAATCCTCTCTGGGTGATGCTAGCAGTTACACATCTTATGAGGCGGGGCCAGATTTTACTTTTGTCATCACCAGAAAAAAACTAAGCGGGACGGATGCCGTCTTTACACTCAAACAGGGAGAGCATGGAACCGGCTTAAGGGAAGTCTATCCTATTCTCCTGAACTCGATGGGAGGATTAGTTCCCATCAGTATCAATATATGTATAGTCCTGTCGCAGTTTTCTGAATATGCATTAAAATGATGTCCATATATATGTCGAAGGATTATTGAAATTCTCAGCCATTTTCTCAAGCGCAGCGAGTTCCGATGTGTTCTCTCTGAAGGTCCAGTTACAACTGCTTTACAACTTTCTGTTTCAATCCTTTACTCCACTACCATATAACATTAGATGACAGCAACTCTACACTGTAAAGCCCTACAACTCTACATGTAAATTTCTAAAAATTCTAAAGTTCTCATGTGACAGTATTGGTTACAATACTTCTCTGAAACGAAAACATAAGGAACATAAAGAGAGTCCGGATCCGTACCATTGAAGAACCGTTCATAGTGGATTGCTAGGCGCAGGAATGAGTCAGATATTAATGCTTGGCATACATACCAGTTTGCATTGTTGGTCATTTGTTCTCCGTCTATTGACTGTGAAACGGTTTAATTGTCCTTGGTCGTGCATAGACTGATGGTTCTTGATTTAATTGCGCCATACGCTCATCTGTATTGTCTTGATAGATTTCTATTTTCGGTTCTTTCTTTGCGATTTGTCGGCATTGTTTACTGAACAAATCGCACTTTAAAAGAATAATTATCACAGTATACATAATTCGGCCTATTTATGTCAAGTCTTAGGAAACTCACTCAGCCCCAGTAATCTTTGCTTTCCTATGTTGCCACTTGCATTCTATTTGCATTCTCCAATAAAAATTGAGGCGGCGGCGATTTTTATGATATTTAAATTTCATTTTATTTCTGGCACTTATTGAACATTTCCTATCACGCATTTGTTACCATTCAATCACATCTTTGGGAGCATAAACATATATATTAAATTATATAAAAACTGTTGAGATCTATTTTCCTTTGCTTTTGGCATCGCCATTTAAACCCTTATCTTTCTCATTCTTTTTCGGCTTGTTTCTGCATAGACCTATCTACATTATCTATCTATCTACAGTATCACTTCAACCTCCGAAGAGATAAGTCGTGTTAGAACATCATCGTTCCCGCGTTCGCAAAAAACCGAACAAAAACACCAACTACAACAACACCAACAACCACAACAACAACAACAATCTAACAGAAACCGGACTCATAATAATTACATTCGAAACCCATCAACTCCCTGAAAAACTGCGAGTCGGCTATGAAACTGTTCGCGTACGCAACTACATCCCTCTCCCACTGCGCTGCAGAAAGTGCCTCCGCTTCGGACACCCTACACCCATATGCAAGAGCACCGAAAAATGTTTAAACTGCTCAGATGAAAAACACACCAGCGAAGAACTCTGCAAAAACGAAAAAAATGCCTAAATTGCGTAAACAATCCTGAAATTGACCCCCAACACAGCCCTTTGGACCGCAAATGCCCCACATTCCTTAAACAACAAGAACTCACTGCCATAAAAACCACCGATAAAGTCGATCATAAAACTGCTCTGGGTATTTACTTTGAGCGAAACGGATACAAAACAAGAAACTCTCATGCAAACACACTTACAAACACCACAACCACAATAAGAACTCGACATTCAAATACGCTCACATCAACATCTTCAAATGCACAAGCTGCATCCACATCCTGCAATCACAGCCAATCAAACACACCTTCAACCTCATCTGCATCAATCAAAACAACACCGGCACCGGAAAAAATTCTCCAAAGCCACAACCAACACGACCAGGACGACACCGAAGCCATGGAAACGGACAACATGAACCCCACCAGAATATCAACCTTATACGGATCTCAACTCACAAAGGACCTTAAACTAAGAATTTTCCCTAAAGATAAGTCAAACCCTCTGTGTACTAACTTCAAACCACCTAAATCAAAAGCCAAATCCTCTAACAAAAACAAATATTCCACTAACAGCGACAGCGAATCGATTTAAAAAAGCCACAGATCTCCTATACTTTAAGGTTCAACCTTAGAACTTCTTACAATACTAGTATGTCACTAATTTTAATTCAATGGAACATTCAAGGATATACAAATAACTATAATAATCTCCTTATACTGATTAAAAAATACTCTCCACATATTATTACACTCCAAGAAACTCACATACAATATACTAACAATATACCAACTCCAATAAAATACACACTACTAACAAACATAGCCACCAATAGATTTGGCGGCGTATCACTACTGGTATATAAATCGATCGAACAATAGTCAACACCACAAACGATCTCGAAACACTAGAAATACTTGTAAAATCCCAGCAAACCTACACATAGAGACAGTTTACATCTCTCCGACCAAAACCATCATAAAACAAATACTAGAAAATACATTGCATAGACATCAAGTACCCTCATTAATAGTGGGGGACTTTAATGGTTGGCACCCAGCCTGGGGCTCCCCTACCTCTAACCCAAGAGGTAAACTTATACAAAAATTTATCGACACATCCCAACTTATCCTCTTAAATGACAAATCACCAACACATTTTTTAACACACACATTGACCTTTCCCTTTGCTCGGGATCACTAGCCCCACACACCAAGTGGAAAATACTCGATGACCTTCATGGGAGCGACCACTTCCCAATAATCATCTCTCTTTTTCCATTAAACAAGGTAAATAAATTCAACAAACCCTATTTTAAATTAAAAACTCCAATTGGGACCAGTACTTTGCCCTCACACACCAATATGACTCCAAATTTTCCCCCTCTGAAAATGTAAACAAAGAGGCTGCCCAAATCAACAAAATCATTTTGCATAGTGCAAACAGCTCTATTCCGCAAACCTCGCCAAATTTGAAACCATACAAGGTTCCCTGGTGGAATAAATACTTAGCTCACTTACAAAAAGAAAAACAATTAGCTTGGAACAACCTTAATCGCAACATAAACCTTCGAAACATAACAGATTACAGACGCAAGAATGCCAAATATTGATTTGAAATAAAAAAAAGTAAAAATGAAGCATCCAACTCCTTTACATCCACCATAGACCCGTCAACACCCTCATCCAAAATATGGCACAATATAAGACGCTTTTGCGGACTTAACCCAGTCAAACAAATCCACGCAATACAAAACCCCGAAAATAACACCCCTACAACTTCTCCCAACGACATCGCTAATATATTTGCACGGCACTTCTCAGAGCTTTCAAACGATCGGAACTTCTTAGAGGAGTTCCGAAACAACAAATACAAAAGCAACACATACGACTACACCCCCTGCCCAACAGCCAAAACCATAGAGGAAAAAATTACTCTCCTCGAACTAACGTCAGCCTTACAAACGCTTAAGGGAGCCACTCCAGAATCTCATATGAAATGATAAAAAACAGCTCACCTACCACAAAAAACAGAATAAAAGACCTTTTTAACAAAATACTAGACAGTCACATACCGCAAGCCTATAAAACAAGCCTCGTCATACCGATCCTCAAGCCAAAAACTGAAAAAACAAAAATAAATTCATACAGACCCATATCCCTCAACTGCTGTCTTGCAAAAACTCTCGACAAGATAATTGCCAAAAGACTATGGTGGTTTGTAAACGTGAATAAAGTGCTTAATCAAAACCAATTTGGCTTCAAAAAACGAAAATCGACTTCGGACAGTCTATTCTACGTAGACTACCTCATAATGAAGTCAAAGAAGCACACATCACTCATCTCTCTTGACTTCTCAAGAGCCTTCGATCGAGTAGGGGTGCACACCATTACAGACCAACTCCAGGAGTGGAAAATAGGCCCTAAAATAATAAATTACATAAAAAATTTTATGCTCAATAGAAAAATAATTGTCCGTGTAGGACCCCACATATCCAATTCTCATTCCCTACATAACGGTATCCCCTAAGGATCACCTATATCAGTTATACTATTCTTAATAGCCTACAATAAACTAGCAAATACTATAGCTTTACACAAAAACATTAAATTTAACGCATACGCCGACGATTTTTTCCTCATAATAAACTGCCAAGAAAACAGAAATAAAAACCTCAACTTAGACTACATTTGAAATAATATAAATACCTGGTGCTCATATTCCGGAGCATCCCTTTCCCTAGCAAAGTGCAAACACCTACACATTTGCAAAAAACCCAACTGCACTTGTACTATAACATGCAACAACATACAAATACCCACCGTCACCTCGCTCAAAATCCTAGGATTAACAATTAACAATAAATACAAGTGGAACACACACATAAACTCACTAATACCCTCACTCCACCAAAAACTAAATATAATAAAATGCCTATCCAGCCATAAATTTAATTGCAATACCCACACACTCCTTCACGTCGCCAAAGCAACGGTCATCGCTAAACTGGAATACGGTTTGTTCCTTTACGGACACTCACCGAAAAGCACCTTAAACAAATTAAAGACCCCGTTCAATGCTGCACTTCGCCTAGCCCTTGGAGCCTTCCGAACAACCCCCATATCTAACTTAATCAACGAGTCCAATATTCTCACAATAGAGCAAAAACGAGACCTACAAACAGACAAGCTTAGCAAAAACTTAATTGTTTCCAGAGACACACCCATACACAAATTTGTTAAGCAACGAAAAATCAGAAAAAACATAACCACCATAGACCGAACCACTAAACTTACCATACCAACCACAAAAACTACAAAAATTCTATCAACCTTGGGAGATCCCCAATCTTATAGATACAACGTTCAGAATCCACAAGAAACAAACAACACCCCCAGACACATATCGAAAAATATACGAACATACCAAAGACAGACACAAATCCTACTAGTTTATATTCACAGACGGATCAAAAATAAATTCCACAATAACTTACGCAGTCACAACAGAAAACCACATTATAAAATATGGTATGCTCCCCCCATAGCTAGCCGACCAAACCGCTAAGTCAGCAGCGAAAATCCCTCTCATTTTCACCCCAAACATAAATTTAACAGACATAAACAAACATTTAAGGTCAGAATTCTCAACAAGGCAGGAACAAAACTTTGAACAATGCAGTCAATGGTATAAATCCATAAACAAAGACAACACGAACATCGACAAATACATAACCTCTTTTAACCCAAAATCGAGCAGGCTCGACCAAATAAAAATAGTACGCCTCAGACTAGGCCACACAAAACTTACCCACGAACACTACTTCAACCAGACATCCCCATGCCCCTTTTGCCAAGGAGACAACACCATATCCCACCTACTCAACTCATGCCCATCACTCCACCAAATAAAACACTCTATCTTTAAAAACACAAACTCACTTAACCTTCAAAAAATAATATCTTTTCTAAAAGAATCAAATTTGTTCCACAAAATATGAAGTCCATCCTAACACCAAAATCAGAAAATTGTAACTAAAATGTAATTATGTAAATAGGTAAACCCACGAACCTCCGTTCATAGACCTAAGCTACTCATAACCTAAGACTTAAAACATGTATAAAATCTCATTATCAACTAGACTTTAAAGCCAAAGGCCCCGCTGCCAGTGCTTTACCCACTAAGCTAGTTTAGTTTTGTAAACTGCTCTACCTTTAATAATAATAATAATAATAATCTATCTATCTAGGCTTTTGTATAAATACTTTTGGCCACCATATAATCCTTCCTCAATAATATCATTCTAGCGGGGCCTGTATTGCAGTCCGATCTGACTATACAGATTTTAAAATGGCGTTTCTTCAAATATGTGTTCGATGCTGACATCACAAAGATAAACGTATAGGAAAATTCTGGTCGATTCTGATCATACACGCTTCCAGAGAATCATGTTCCGCAATGAAAACGGAGAGCTCTGTGATAATGAACTCGGCGTAAACTGTGCCATCAGCTTGTTACAACATTTGGCTCAAGATATACGACCCTGAAGAAAATTCGTGTTCCAAGATGGGTGCAGTAACATCCAGCAGCCAAATTACAGTATAATATGAGGCTGCAAATGTTGTCCTTATTTATTCCTTATTTATTATTCCACGCTTTAAATTTAGCATCATCAGTCATTTCCAAGAAGCCTCCTATCGTTTATGAGATCTAACTCTAGGATAGTGCTTGCATGGCTAAGTAAACCAGCCTGTGCCTGGACAACATTCGTTGCCAACGGGGTTGCAAAAATTAAACAACGCACGACAAATGAAAATGAGGATAAGTCCGATGACAATCCATCTGATCTTGGATGAAGGGGCGTCTCACCCCAAGAGCTTAAAGACAGCATACTTTGATCGCACGGGTCGGCTTGGTTGCACCTCACACAGGAGCAGTGCCCAAAGGAGACATTGGTTCATCTTGAAACTGAGATTGAGCAACGCCCTAGAGCGTTTTTCCGCATTTGATGGTCTTTGGGTGTGATCGCTTATGCGATCCGGTTTGCGAGAAGATGTCAAAAGCTAGGAATAGAACCAGGAGAAGAACTTACTGCGGCGGAATTGTGCGAAGTGCAAGAGATGTTAATCGGGCTTACCCAAAAGTATGAGTTCCCAGTTGAATAAAAGGTTTTGAGGAACAACCAGCAGATTTTATCGTCTAGCACAATTGACTTGTGCCGAGTTTGTGTCATCTAGTGTCGTCCTTAAGTCATCGACGTGTACAGAAGTCGAGTCTGCTGAGAAGTGCACGTAATCAGGAGCTGCCCGCGCTTCCTTCGAATGCCCGTGTTTAGTACTGTGCGACCAGTATGTGGATCGGTCGTGGCGCAGCAGAGGAAGGTGACATATCTGCGATGAGCAAGAACCACCACCCAATCTATTATTTATTTGGGAATCGATTCTTACCAGGCCCCGACGACATCAAATATGATGAATTTCACTTACACTTAAAGTAAAATTTTCCTAATTACTAAAAATTAATTATAATATACAGAGGTGGTCAAAAGTATTTACACATCGACCTATACTCACGTCAAACTTCCGTTCGTTGTTATTCTTGGTATATATAAATACATAAAATAGCTCTCTTAGTACAAATGGAAATTAAACTACGGTTTATGAAAGTAGAAACGTCCGACTTGGACAAAAGTATTAACACAAATCTACAATTATTTGCACATCCCAACTTCTTTTAGTTGTAATTCTTGTTGTTGGTTTTCATTAAATTTTCTTTATCGCGTAGATTGATCTATCCAGAAGTAAACTGAAGAGGAAAATATATTTTTTGTCACAAATCGTAAACATAAATTCATACAGTATATATGATAAAGAGGCCTTTTTGATATATACTACGGCCCATATCCACATACGAACAGATTAAAATGTTATTTGCTTTGATCCAGTTTACCTCAATCGTGACCATATTTATAACATGATACATTTTTTTGTTGACTTAAAAAAAAATTATAAATGAACATGATAAGCAGAGGTTAAGAATTTTTGTATTCCTTAAGCACGGCATGTCCTCTTAATTCCTTTTTACAACTGAAGGTATATTTGATGTTACAATTAACAGCTTCAGCTGCCTATGTATGCGGCTGACAAAATGTCAGCTCTGCAAGAAGAAGAATAAATAGAGCAGAAAATTGAGGAGAATGAACAGGCTTTTGATGCAGGTGGTAACGGTGGAGCCGCTAGTAAAGGTCGAAGAGTTGCAAAGTAAACTGTGGGACAGTTTTACGGTAAATGCATAAAGAGCTGAAAACGTGAACACACAGCATCGTAATGCAAATCGCGGAAAGAAAACAAAAAAGATAAAATGCATCAAAATAAACAAAAGTTTCTTGTTCCGGTTTTTCGCAAAGCAATGGTGTCACCAAATGCAAGGAGAAACTTCCCACATGCGCAAAGAAAAAGATTTCTTTGCGGAGTGGTTATACAACTTAGTGACCGTGTGTTAAAATTAAAACATGTGCTGTACGCTCAATGGAAATGGTCAAGGCAATGAGTTATAGATACTCTGTGCGTTTCAAAAGAGATGATGTTATGTTAAAGATAAAAACGACGTGTTGTTTCTGCGGGCCAAAAAAAAATACGCTTTATTTTTCGATGATATGAACTAGCAATTGTTGTTTCTATCATAAAAAATTATGGCATAATCGGTATGGCCATCTTTATTACAGAAGCCTAAAAGAAATGGTTAACAAAAAGATTGCGAATGGGTTTGATGTGAAAGACAAAACAAAAAGAAACTACAAAACGGGTAATAAATGCAATATCAGCGCAACTCTATTTCCAAAAGGCTCAGTATGTTGGACGTCAGAGCTTTAAAACTTATGCCTACGGATATGTGCGCTCAGAGGAGCAAAATATTTTATTACTTTTATGTCGTTCTGTATCGACGCCTTTGGATCCTGGGTTCCAAGAGAGCTCCATGGACAAAAGCTGTAACAGGGCCAATGCGACAGACTGCTAGCCAATTATTGATAATAATATCATTTAGTCGGTGTGCAAAACTGCCCCAAAGGAATTGCGACCCACACCAGGAGCATGAGCTCGACCCGAAGCTGTATTACGAGAAGACCAGGCAGCTTCTGAATATGTTTGTAGATGCATACTGGGGAACAGTACCTTTGATCGGAATTTGTAGACTGGTTGGTAGGTACGGTTTTTTCTACGAGGGATGGGCGATTTCCTGGGAATCACGCAAGCTAGCAGTCACCTTGAGTATCACTGAAGCAGAATACGTACAGTTACTCGGTTTAAAATTGTAAACTATGAAAATCTTTTAACTTTAGAAGAATCGTTAATATGTACAAATCTATAAACAATTATTCCATTTCCATTTGTCTCGATTTTTGGGATATTTAATGACATCAAAAAGGGTAATAAAACTGCAATAAATGGGTTAGCTGTCAAACTTTTATTTGGTCTGGGTAAAAAAAAAATATAATTCACACTTAAAACAATGTGGGACCTGCTAACTCATATTTCATTCGAGCCCCTCAAAAATGTGAAACATTTTTATGGCCGAACTTCATTCCATCTAGTTAATGTTTTCTTTTAAAAAGTTTGCGTTTTTGTTTAGGTTTTCGAATAAAAAATCCCATATCAGTAGCACTTCAACCTCCGAAGAGGCAAGTCGTATTAGAACATCATCGTTCCCGCGTTCGCAAAAAACCCAACAACAACAACAACAAAAGTTGAAAAACGAATATTAAACACAAAATAAAACAAAAAAGACAACAACAAAAAACACACCATTACCACTCGGGCGCAAGCCCTTTACAAGCAAACATGCACGAGCTACCAGACATAGCTAAATACACTACGAGATCGTATCAACTAGGAGAACCCAAATTTATTGTCATTAAAAGTAAAAATGAATCCTCATTTAAAACTGTTTCACATTTCATCATCGAGAAATCTGTGGACTTCGCCTGCGGAGGAAGAGTTGATTCTGTAAAAAAAACCAGAGACGGCGGACTTTTGATAAAAACAAAAAACAACACACAAGCCACAAAACTTCTAAAACTTACCAAAATCGCAGATATGGATATAACAGCTACCGAACACAAAACACTTAATTTTTCAAAAGGCGTTATCTACTGTAATGACCTTAGATACATAGACGAGGAAACAATCCTCCGAGAACTAAAACCACAGAAAGTAATTGAAGTCAAAAAAAAAAAAATGAAGAGACAAAACACCAACAATAACACCAACACCAACAACTACAGCAACACCACCAACAACAAAAACACAAACTACAAAAACACCAACAACCACAACAACAACAGCGACAACAACAACAACAATCTAACAGAAACCGGACTCATAATAATTACATTCGAAACCCATCAACTCCCTGAAAAACTGCGAGTCGGCTATGAAACTGTTCGCGTACGCAACTTCATCCCTCTCCCACTGCGCTGCAGAAAGTGCCTCCGCTTCGGACACCCTACACCCATATGCAAGAGCACCGAAAAATGTTTAAACTGCTCAGATGAAAAACACACCAGCGAAGAACTCTGCAAAAACGAAAAAAATGCCTAAATTGCGTAAACAATCCTGAAATTGACCCCCAACACAGCCCTTTGGACCGCAAATGCCCCACATTCCTTAAACAACAAGAACTCACCGCCATAAAAACCACCGATAAAGTCGATCATAAAACTGCTCTGGGTATTTACTTTGAGCGAAACGGATACAAAACAAGAAACTCTCATGCAAACACACTTACAAACACCACAACCACAATAAGAACTCGACATTCAAATACGCTCACATCAACATCTTCAAATGCACAAGCTGCATCCACATCCTGCAATCACAGCCAATCAAACACACCTTCAACCTCATCTGCATCAATCAAAACAACACCGGCACCGGAAAAAATTCTCCAAAGCCACAACCAACACGACCAGGACGACACCGAAGCCATGGAAACGGACAACATGAACCCCACCAGAATATCAACCTTATACGGATCTCAACTCACAAAGGACCTTAAACTAAGAATTTTCCCTAAAGATAAGTCAAACCCTCTGTGTACTAACTTCAAACCACCTAAATCAAAAGCCAAATCCTCTAACAAAAACAAATATTCCACTAACAGCGACAGCGAATCGATTTAAAAAAGCCACAGATCTCCTATACTTTAAGGTTCAACCTTAGAACTTCTTACAATACTAGTATGTCACTAATTTTAATTCAATGGAACATTCAAGGATATACAAATAACTATAATAATCTCCTTATACTGATTAAAAAATACTCTCCACATATTATTACACTCCAAGATACTCACATACAATATACTAACAATATACCAACTCCAATAAAATACACACTACTAACAAACATAGCCACCAATAGATTTGGCGGCGTATCACTACTGGTATATAAATCGATCGAACAATAATCAACACCACAAACGATCTCGAAACACTAGAAATACTTGTAAAATCCCAGCAAACCTACACATAGAGACAGTTTACATCTCTCCGACCAAAACCATCATAAAACAAATACTAGAAAATACATTGCATAGACATCAAGTACCCTCATTAATAGTGGGGGACTTTAATGGTTGGCACCCAGCCTGGGGCTCCCCTACCTCTAACCCAAGAGGTAAACTTATACAAAAATTTATCGACACATCCCAACTTATCCTCTTAAATGACAAATCACCAACACATTTTTTAACACACACATTGACCTTTCCCTTTGCTCGGGATCACTAGCCCCACACACCAAGTGGAAAATACTCGATGACCTTCATGGGAGCGACCACTTCCCAATAATCATCTCTCTTTTTCCATTAAACAAGGTAAATAAATTCAACAAACCCTATTTTAAATTAAAAACTCCAATTGGGACCAGTACTTTGCCCTCACACACCAATATGACTCCAAATTTTCCCCCTCTGAAAATGTAAACAAAGAGGCTGCCCAAATCAACAAAATCATTTTGCATAGTGCAAACAGCTCTATTCCGCAAACCTCACCAAATTTGAAACCATACAAGGTTCCCTGGTGGAATAAATACTTAGCTCACTTACAAAAAGAAAAACAATTAGCTTGGAACAACCTTAATCGCAACATAAACCTTCGAAACATAACAGATTACAGACGCAAGAATGCCAAATATTGATTTGAAATAAAAAAAAGTAAAAATGAAGCATCCAACTCCTTTACATCCACCATAGACCCGTCAACACCCTCATCCAAAATATGGCACAATATAAGACGCTTTTGCGGACTTAACCCAGTCAAACAAATCCACGCAATACAAAACCCCGAAAATAACACCCCTACAACTTCTCCCAACGACATCGCTAATATATTTGCACGGCACTTCTCAGAGTTTTCAAACGATCGGAACTTCTTAGAGGAGTTCCGAAACAACAAATACAAAAGCAACACATACGACTACACCCCCTGCCCAACAGCCAAAACCATAGAGGAAAAAATTACTCTCCTCGAACTAACGTCAGCCTTACAAACGCTTAAGGGAGCCACTCCAGAATCTCATATGAAATGATAAAAAACAGCTCACCTACCACAAAAAACAGAATAAAAGACCTTTTTAACAAAATACTAGACAGTCACATACCGCAAGCCTATAAAACAAGCCTAGTCATACCGATACTCAAGCCAAAAACTGAAAAAACAAAAATAAATTCATACAGACCCATATCCCTCAACTGCTGTCTTGCAAAAACTCTCGACAAGATAATTGACAAAAGACTATGGTGGTTTGTAAACGTGAATAAAGTGCTTAATCAAAACCAATTTGGCTTCAAAAAACGAAAATCGACTTCGGACAGTCTATTCTACGTAGACTACCTCATAATGAAGTCAAAGAAGCACACATCACTCATCTCTCTTGACTTCTCAAGAGCCTTCGATCGAGTAGGGGTGCACACCATTACATACCAACTCCAGGAGTGGAAAATAGGCCCTAAAATAATAAATTACATAAAAAATTTTATGCTCAATAGAAAAATAATTGTCCGTGTAGGACCCCACATATCCAATTCTCATTCCCTACAAAACGTATCCCCCAAGGATCACCTATATCAGTTATACTATTCTTAATAGCCTACAATAAACTAGCAAATACTATAGCTTTACACAAAAACATTAAATTTAACGCATACGCCGACGATTTTTTCCTCATAATAAACTGCCAAGAAAACAGAAATAAAAACCTCAACTTAGACTACATTTTAAATAATATAAATACCTGGTGCTCATATTCCGGAGCATCCCTTTCCCTAGCAAAGTGCAAACACCTACACATTTGCAAAAAACCCAACTGCACTTGTACTATACCCTGCAACAACATACAAATACCCACCGTCACCTCGCTCAAAATCCTAGGATTAACAATTAACAATAAATACAAGTGGAACACACACATAAACTCACTAATACCCTCACTCCAGCCATAAATTTAATTGCAATACCCACACACTCCTTCACGTCGCCAAAGCAACGGTCATCGCTAAACTGGAATACGGTTTGTTCCTTTACGGACACTCACCGAAAAGCACCTTAAACAAATTAAAGACCCCGTTCAATGCTGCACTTCGCCTAGCCCTTGGAGCCTTCTGAACAACCCCATATCTAACTTAATCAACGAGTCCAATATTCTCACAATAAAGCAAAAACTAGACCTACAAACAGACAAGCTTAGCAAAAACTTAATTTTTTCCAGAGACACACCCATACACAAATTTGTTAAGCAACGAAAAATCAGAAAAAACCTAACCACCATAGACCGAACCACTAAACTTACCATACCAACCACAAAAACTACAAAAATTCTATCAACCTTGGGAGATCCCCAATCTTATAGATACAACGTTCAGAATCCACAAGAAACAAACAACACCCCCAGACACATATCGAAAAATATACGAACATACCAAAGACAGACACAAATCCTACAAGTTTATATTCACAGACGGATCAAAAATAAATTCCACAATAACTTACGCAGTCACAACAGAAAACCACATTATAAAATATGGTATGCTCCCCCCATAGCTAGCCGACCAAACCGCTAAGTCAGCAGCGAAAATCCCTCTCATTTTCACCCCAAACATAAATTTAACAGACATAAACAAACATTTAAGGTCAGAATTCTCAACAAGGCAGGAACAAAACTTTGAACAATGCAGTCAATGGTATAAATCCATAAACAAAGACAACACGAACATCGACAAATACATAACCTCTTTTAACCCAAAATCGAGCAGGCTCGACCAAATAAAAATAGTACGCCTCAGACTAGGCCACACAAAACTTACCCACGAACACTACTTCAACCAGACATCCCCATGCCCCTTTTGCCAAGGAGACAACACCATATCCCACCTACTCAACTCATGCCCATCACTCCACCAAATAAAACACTCTATCTTTAAAAACACAAACTCACTTAACCTTCAAAAAATAATATCTTTTCTAAAAGAATCAAATTTGTTCCACAAAATATGAAGTCCATCCTAACACCAAAATCAGAAAATTGTAACTAAAATGTAATTATGTAAATAGGTAAACCCACGAACCTCCGTTCATAGACCTAAGCTACTCATAACCTAAGACTTAAAACATGTATAAAATCTCATTATCAACTAGACTTTAAAGCCAAAGGCCCCGCTGCCAGTGCTTTACCCACTAAGCTAGTTTAGTTTTGTAAACTGCTCTACCTTTAATAATAATAATAATAATAATCTATCTATCTAGGCTTTTGTATAAATACTTTTGGCCACCATATAATCCTTCCTCAATAATATCATTCTAGCGGGGCCTGTATTGCAGTCCGATCTGACTATACAGATTTTAAAATGGCGTTTCTTCAAATATGTGTTCGATGCTGACATCACAAAGATAAACGTATAGGAAAATTCTGGTCGATTCTGATCATACACGCTTCCAGAGAATCATGTTCCGCAATGAAAACGGAGAGCTCTGTGATAATGAACTCGGCGTAAACTGTGCCATCAGCTTGTTACAACATTTGGCTCAAGATATACGACCCTGAAGAAAATTCGTGTTCCAAGATGGGTGCAGTAACATCCAGCAGCCAAATTACAGTATAATATGAGGCTGCAAATGTTGTCCTTATTTATTCCTTATTTATTATTCCACGCTTTAAATTTAGCATCATCAGTCATTTCCAAGAAGCCTCCTATCGTTTATGAGATCTAACTCTAGGATAGTGCTTGCATGGCTAAGTAAACCAGCCTGTGCCTGGACAACATTCGTTGCCAACGGGGTTGCAAAAATTAAACAACGCACGACAAATGAAAATGAGGATAAGTCCGATGACAATCCATCTGATCTTGGATGAAGGGGCGTCTCACCCCAAGAGCTTAAAGACAGCATACTTTGATCGCACGGGTCGGCTTGGTTGCACCTCACACAGGAGCAGTGCCCAAAGGAGACATTGGTTCATCTTGAAACTGAGATTGAGCAACGCCCTAGAGCGTTTTTCCGCATTTGATGGTCTTTGGGTGTGATCGCTTATGCGATCCGGTTTGCGAGAAGATGTCAAAAGCTAGGAATAGAACCAGGAGAAGAACTTACTGCGGCGGAATTGTGCGAAGTGCAAGAGATGTTAATCGGGCTTACCCAAAAGTATGAGTTCCCAGTTGAATAAAAGGTTTTGAGGAACAACCAGCAGATTTTATCGTCTAGCACAATTGACTTGTGCCGAGTTTGTGTCATCTAGTGTCGTCCTTAAGTCATCGACGTGTACAGAAGTCGAGTCTGCTGAGAAGTGCACGTAATCAGGAGCTGCCCGCGCTTCCTTCGAATGCCCGTGTTTAGTACTGTGCGACCAGTATGTGGATCGGTCGTGGCGCAGCAGAGGAAGGTGACATATCTGCGATGAGCAAGAACCACCACCCAATCTATTATTTATTTGGGAATCGATTCCAGGCCCCGACAGTAGTATGAAAACCTCAGAAGCGGGACAGCTTTGATCTTTAATCGTTAATTAGGGTCATTAATTAGATTAAATTAGGGTTAAGTGACACCTGTCAATCCCTAAAAGGGTAGGGTAATAAAAATGGATTAGGGTCAATCCCTAAAAGGGTAGGGTAATAAAAATGGATTAGGGTCACTAATTGAATGGTGTGAGGACACGTGAGAAAACGTGTGTAGATGCGCTACCGCCGCGAGGATGCAGTCGATACGGCTACGAGTGCGAATGCGACGGAGCGATATCGAAACGTGTTCGATCCAGGCTCAATCATCTTCCCACGATCAAATCACAAGCCAAAAAGGGATGGAGGGGGAAAAGGTCACATGTCACCTGTGCACTCATGCCAGTTCAAAAAAGGGATGGAGGGATGGAGGGGGAAAAGGTCACATGTCACATGTGCACTCATGCCCGTTCAAGAAGCCTGTACACACCTGCGATCACACAATGCATTGAAGAGGGAGGGAAGAAAGGGTCACCGTCAGCCGAGATTTTCATTTATGATAAAAAAAGGGGTCACTTGTGTGCAACCCCCTTCTAAAATGGAATATAGGTTGAATAAGTAATAAGCTGCATTCAATCCATCCCAAAAAGGGTATGAGGTGTTTCATAAGTGCCCAAGGGTCCCAAGGGACCCAAATTTAAAAATTGTTTGTGAAAAGCTTAACAAAATTTAAACATTTTAAAACAAAAAATATAAACATTTACAAATTATAAACATAAAGTTTTTACTAAACATTTAAAAAACAAAGTGAAATCCAAAAACATCCAACGAAAACAAAAAAATAACAACATATCAACAAGTGTACGTGAAACATTTACAAAATAAAAAATTTAAACATTTTAAAACAAAAAATATAAACATTTACAAAAAATTATAAACAAAAAATAAAAAAACATTAAAAAAAAAAAAAAAACAAACAAACAAAGTGAAAGCCAAAACAAATTAATCAACGAAAACAAGAAAATAATTTCAACATCGTCACCACCATCAAATCCAACAAAAGCAACATCATGAATTCCTCCAACGCCAACAACACCAACAACGCCATCACCTCCAACAGTGGAATTCACTGCAAATATTGCAAGATTGATTTACCTAGGGGTGTGGAATGGAAAAATCATATCCGCACAGAAGCCCATAAATTGTTTGCCACACAACATGTGAATGGTTGCGTGAAGCAAATTCTGGATGGATTCAAGGGACGAATCCTCCAGTACATGTATGTGAATGAGGGAGCTGCAGTCAGAAACCCTGCTGAATTCCTTAATGAAGCGGGTCTTGCATTACTCCCTCATATGGAAAGAGTACTGAACTCACATCATTGCTCAAAAGTCAATTTTGAGATCTTTGGAGAGTACATGCTTGTGAAAGAGCATGATACACGTGTGGAGACAAAGTCATTTCAGAGCAAAATGACATTCATTACGTCAGCATCCAATTTAATTGAATATTTCAATTTCCATAAAGAGGAACTTGAAGTAAAAATGAGCGAGTTCCAAGAAAGGGATAGCGGATGGACTCTAACTCGCATCCTCAGAGTGGAAATGAACCTTTTTAAATGTGATCCATTGAAAGGATCTGGATATTTCAAGTTGCCTGCAAATCTTAAGAAAAAAAATGCAGTTATAAATGTCCAAAACAATGACGAGTATTGTTTAAGTGGGCAATTCTTTCGAGCTTTTCTAAAAATGAAAAGCCGCAGCGATGCTCAACATACAGGGTGGATATAAAATCACCTGTAATTTATGTTCAAGGAAACATAATTTTGGATTTCACCGGCTTAAATTTCCCAGTGAAAGTAAAAGAAGTGAAAAACTTCACAGCTCAAAATCCACACATTAGTTTAAATGTGTTTGGATTTGATGAGGAAAAAAATAAAGTGATTGGACCACTTTATTCGGATGGAGTGGAAAAGTCTATCCACATAAACTTATTGTTTTTGGATGGACCAACGGCTAACGTTCCTGGACATTACGTTTACATTAGAAATATGTCAAGGTAAGTACAAAGAAAACACAAAAAAAAAAAATAAAAATAAAAATAAATAAATAAATAAAAATATATAAATATAAATTAAATACTAATTAATATTATTAAATTACTTTTTTAGATTACTGTCTTCGCAATTGGGAAAACGGCAGATGCAACGATTCTTCTGCAACAAATGCTTGAGTTATTCAACGAATAACGAGAGAGCAGAAAAACATGCGGAAATATGTAGCAGTGTGGTCACCGAAGCACCACATCCCAATGCGACAGAGCTGGAGTACTCAAATTTCAATCGCCAGCTGGAGGTGCCCTTCATTGTGTATGCTGATTTTGAATGTATACTAGAGCCGATGTCAGTAGCAGTAAGTGAAAAAACTAGAATAATTAATAAACATGTACCCATATCATTTGCATACTACATAAAGTGTGCATTTGATTCTAGTTTAGATAAGTTAGTTTTAAAGACAGGTGCGAATGTGAGTCGCACTTTCATTGACTCGTTAACGTCCGATTTGTCCGATATATATCAGAATCATATGACTAATATAGTACCATTAAACATGACCCAACAGGATATTTCTAAATTCAATGATTCACTTAATTGCCATATTTGCAAGGGTCAACTATTTAATGACAAAGTGCGGGATCACTGTCATTTTACAGGTAGATTTCGAGGTGCAGCTCATAATGAGTGCAACCTCAAATTTAAAATTGGTAATTTCATTCCAGTGTTCTTTCACAATTTTTCAAAATACGATGCGCATTTGTTTGTGAAAGAGCTCGGGGAAACCGAAGGTGAAATTCGTGTAATTCCAACGAACAAGGAATTATATATTGCAATTTCCAAATATATACCTGTAGGAAATAATACATTAGAAATTCGATTTTTAGACTCTTTCCGATTTATGTCCTCTAGTCTAGAGACTCTGGCTAGTAATTTAAATGATGAACATTTAAATGTTTTAAAGAGTCAATACCCAAACAGAGAAGATTTTTCCCTTCTTCGTAGGAAAGGTGTTTTCCCCTACGAGTATTTTGATTCAACTCAAAAACTTGAAGAATCTTCTCTTCCATCTCGTGAAAACTTTTATAGTCATTTGACAGAAACAGAATGTACTGAGGCTGATTACGCACACGCGTGTAAAGTTTGGAGTCACTTCAAGTGTCAATCACTTAAAGACTACCTTGAACTTTATTTAAAAACTGATGTTTTATTGTTGTCCGATATTTTTGAAAATTTTAGAGTAATTTGTTTAAAATACATGAGCTTGATCCTGCTCATTATTACACAATTCCTGGTTTGTCTTGGGATGCAATGCTAAAAAGTACACAAATAACCCTCGAATTGCTCACAGATATCGATATGATTAGATATATTCAGTGTGGAATTCGAGGGGGTTTAGTACAAAGTAGCCATAGGTATACCAAGGCAAACCACAAATACCTCAAAGATTTTGATTCCACAAAAGAGTCTGAGTTTTTAATGTATGTAGATGCTAATAATTTGTATGGTTGGGCGATGTCTGAGCCCCTACCCTATGGGGAGTTTAAGTGGCTTGAATCAAATGACTTGGAAACGTTTAACGTTAACAACAATAGCGCGGACAGTGAGTTTGGGTATATTCTTGAGGTTGACTTAGAATATCCATACTCACTTCATGATCTACACAACGATCTTCCCTTTTGTCCAGCCAACAAGCTCCCCACAATAAATTCCAATGTTAAAAAATTAATAGCAGATCTCCATGACAAGGAGAAATATATTATTCATTATAGAACTTTACAACAGTGTATGTTGAATGGTTTGAAGCTTAAAAAGATTCACTCCATTATTCAATTTAAACAGAAGCCCTGGTTGAAAATATATATTGATATTAACACAGAGCATAGAACCAGGGCTAAAAATACTTTTGAAAAGGACTTTTTTAAGCTCCTAAACAACTCCATTTATGGAAAATGTTTACAGAATAGCCAGAAGCATGTTGATGTGCGTCTAGTCACTGAATGGGAAGCTCCACCCATTGGCCCACAAGGCGGACGTCCAAGGTTATGCGCGAGGGACTTAATAAGTCGTTCCAATTTTCATAGCGCAACAAAGTTTACTGACAAACTGTATGCCATTCAACTAAATAAATTACGAAACGTTTGTGATAAACCATTATACTTGGGTTTCGTAATTTTAGAATTATCCAAATGGAAAATGTATGATTTTCATTATTCATATATGAAACCCAAATTTAATGAAGCACTGAAACTGAATTATATGGACACCGATTCATTTATTTATTCAATAAAAACGGAAGATTTGTATTCAGACATTAGGAATGATGTTGAGTATAAATTTGATACCTCTGACTATTCAGATGAATTGGCTAGGAAGTATAATTTTGTACAGTGTAATAAGAAACGGTTAGGTTTCTTCAAGGATGAGTTGAATGGTAGATCAATGACAGAATTTGTAGGGTTGCGATCAAAAATGTATGCTTACACATCGGACAGTGTAGGTAATCAGCCTCAGAAGTGTGTTAAAAAAAAACAAGGGTATAAAACGTAGTTGTTTACAAAAAATAACATTTGATGGCTATAAAAGTTGTTTGTTTACTGGTCAGCAAGAATCTGATTCTATGCATATTTTTAGATCTAGAGGACATGATATAAGTACAGTAAAAATAACTAAAATTACATTAGACAATAAAGACGATAAAAGAATAATATGTGATGATGGAGTTTCAACTCTGGCGATAGGTCATTATTCAACAGTTGAACAAAAAATTGTAGAGGATATGTCAACTTTGGAAGCTCGATCAAGGGTTTGGCAAAGCCAAATTGAGAGCTCTCAAAGCAGTAATATTACAGCTAACCTAAAAAGAAAGTTAAAGGACAATGAAAGTGCGATTCACAAAAAAATGGTAAACCTTATAGAATATTTTAGTTCAGATTACTATTTAAAGAAACTAAATTAAATTAAAAATTATAAATAAAAATAAAAAAATATGTAAATAAAACAATTGCTTTAAGCTTGTATTTTAATTTATTTTTTATTGTTTAAATGTTTAAATCTAAGTTACTTAATTAGAAAATAAAGTCTAATGTATATAATACTAAAGATAAAATTGTTAAAAATACTTAAAATAAAAAAAAAACAAAAAAAAAAAAATATTTCTCCATGTGTTTCAATTATTACAAAATTTCAGATTGTTCAATCCAACTGTCATCAGTTTTTGGAAAATTTAGCCAACGAACCAGAACTCTATCACCTTTTCTTTTCAGCACCTTCTCAACTAGGTATTCATTAGGAAAACGGGTTTTTTTCAGTTCTTCTTTATAAAATCCACCCTTAATAGGAATACCCTTTAAATCTTCAAATAAGTATGTTGTGGGATAAGTATTTTGTATTTTTACAATTCTAAAGATTTCTGTGCTCCAATTTGGAGTATATGACTTTTCAAATACCCCTTTATATTTACTAATTCTCACATTTTCACCCATTTTAAGTTTGCTACCTGTAAATTTTTGTATGTTATTTTTTTCCTTTTTCCAAGATATGTTTCTCATTCCCAGTGTTTACATTAATAGGAGCCATTTTTATTGTTCTATGTGTTTTATTGTTGTAAACAGAAATTAGTCGTTTATACATATCAATCCACTTATAAGTTCCATTAAAACTAAATTCTCTCCACATGAGTTCTTTTAATGTCCTGTTAAATCGTTCAACAATGGAAGCTTTTATGGTGCTAAAGGTTGAATAATGATTAATTTTATATCAATTCATTAATGTATTAAACTGAGAGTTAAAAAACTCTTTTCCATCATCTGTTTGAAGATTCTTAGGTACTCTACCACCTGCCTTGAATACTTTTTCCATTGCCTCAGTTACTTCTTTTGCTGTTTTTGATTTAATTGCTTCACCCCAAGCAAATTTAGAAAATGTATCAATAACTGTTAGCAGGTACCGATATCCATTATTTGATGAAGCATACTTCCCCATTTCTACCAGGTCAACTTGAAATAAATGATCAATACCCTTTGTAATGACTTTACGACGTAAAAAATGTTTACGCGATGGAGCGTGTAATTCATTAATAATACCCCGCCTACTCATATTTAAGTACAAACTAAAATTAAAACTAAAATTACATTAAATGACTTATATTGTAATACACTATATTCTAACGAAAAATGAGTTATTTAGAAAATCTAATTTTTTCAATCATGCTTGAAATAACTCCTTCAAGTCTATCCAATCTGTCTTGAATATCTGCAGTTGCAACATCAGGTATTGTTAGAATGAATTCTTTTTGATGAGAAATAATTGAATCCCTTCGGCTCTTTATGGAGTTGTCAACATATTCCTTATCAGCTACAGTTTCATTTTGAGGACCACCTTTTTTATGTATATTAAAGTTGCCTTCTGTATCAGTATCAATCGCCTCAAGACCGTTAAAACTTTGACCAGTTTCTTCTTGATATTTTGAAATCAATGATGTTAGAGAAAATCTTAGCTCGTGTATAGCCTGATCAACATACTCCTTGATAACTATATCACCATTCTCTTTTGGAAAACCACCATTTTTAATACGTCTTCTTTGAATATTAAAGTTGCCATCCGTATCTAGATAGAGTCCTGGTCCTGTTTTCTCGTATCGTTTTAACTGAGTAGCGCCCTGCTTTTCATGTATATAGCGTCCGAACTTGTCAACGGACATGATGATTATAACCTCGTTTCTTCATAAATGATGAAATATATATATATAGTATATTAATGAATTATTTGAGCCTCTCTTAATTCTTCAATTATAGACGTTATTTCATTTGTGTGACTTGTATTTCCTGCAGATTGTGATGCCATTAATAGTTGTAATCGCTCAACCAATTCATTGGGATCATCCCAATATACATAATTTGGCTTATTCATATCAAGTCTCATGAATCCAGTCCCAGTTATCATTGATTTATTAGATTTTGGTGTAGATTCGGCAATAGGTGATTTAGTTAAAAGAGGCTTAATAATTTCCGAATACTTCAAAGCCCTTGTTCCTTTCACCTGTCCATTTGTAAGAAAGTTCCTTCGATAGACATTCGTTTTAATTAAAATTTGTCTATAAATTTCCAATTCATTTGCATTATAATTTTGTGGAAGATGATGAAATATTAAAGAATATAATCCATTTGTAAGTTGCCAGTTTTCTCCATCATCAAATTTAATTGTATTGTTTGAAACAATTATATGACAACTCCCAAGCATTAATTGTCCATTTTCATTTTTTCTAGGACCATATGTCTTATCCAAAACACGTTCTCTTGCCAGTTCACTAATGTTGAAATTTTTTATACTCTCCTCCTCAGGTTTCGATGAATGTTCAATTATCGAAGGGGTTGTGTGAAGAGGGAGTTTACTTGTTGTCACAGGTGATGAAATAGGAGAGACAGGGTCCTCTTCCTCCTCCTCTATAGCTGGTTGAGAATAGAATTGATCATCATCATCATCAACATCAACTTCATCATTAATATTCATCGCCCAATCATATGATTTGACTTTATTATCATTATATTTAGGGCTTGAGTTTAGTTTATTTGTATCATAAAATAAAAGTTTCCTCTTCTTATTCATATGAGGAGTGTCAAAGTCTGATGATGTATTTTTTTCATTAGTTTTTATTTCACTCTTTGTATTTCTATAATCCTTGGGTAACAAATGATGTAATTTTTTATTATCATTAATAAGTTCATGTAATGGCTCTGTTATAGGTTTAAATGTTTCTTCAAGTCCCATAATATTTTGGTTTTGATGTAGTTTTAATTCAGAGAATTTTTTTTTAGAGCATTTCTACTTTTTGTCAATTGACTTAAAATATTTTCATTCATTGTGATACATTTGAGAGTGATGTATAGTTATAAAGTGAAATGATATTACTCCTTTGCATGTGAAAAATGTACTGAAAAATAAACCTTGATGCAATTAAATATATATATATATATCCATATATCTATATATATATATATATATATATATATATAGTCGAAATCATAAAGGATATCTAATTATAGAATCAGACCTGGTAGCTGATCAGTTAAACAGCTCTGGTAGCTGATCAGTTAAACAGACCTGATAACCTGATCAGTTAAACAGACCTGATAACCTGATCAGTTAAACAGACCTGATAACCTGATCAGTTAAACAGACCTGATAACCTGACCAGTTAAACAGACCTGATAACCTGATCAGTTAAACAGACCTGATAACCTGACCAGTTAAACAGACCTGATAACCTGACCAGTTAAACAGACCTGATAACCTAACCAGTTAAACAGACCTGGTAACCTGATCAGTTAAACAGACCTGGTAACCTGACCAGTTAAACAGATTTCCCAATTCCCAAAATTAAAAAATGTTTAAATTTTATTTTATATTATATTTATTTTTTCATTTTATTAATAAGCTGAAAGCAAATTCCCCATTTCCCATTGCCGATTAAAAAAATTTTTATATTTAATTTTAAAATATTTATTTATTTAATTTTTTGTTTCTTTTTTTTTTTACATTTTTAATTGGAAATCCAAATTTCCATCTTCTAATTTAATTAAATAATACCTTTTGACTGAAAAGAAATCTAGGATACAATCCTTTATTGCGTTATACCTCTCAGGGAGGTAAACATAATGTTGATCTAGCTCCAACCTAACGTTGGAGCCAAATTTACCAGCGGTCCTGCTGGCTGAAAATATTTCAAACCCCGTATTAATCGGGAGTTGATTAATGTTGAGCTTGCCTTTAACTCTACACGAGTTAAAGGCAAGCATTAGAGGATCCTCCTCTATGTCCTTCATTAATGCATCCAAATCCTGTTGGGTCACCCCAGCAGGTAAATTGGATGCTGAGGTCTTCGTCATCGTGTTGGTGGTGGTGGTGGTGGTGGACCTCATCTTTTTGTTGTTGCTGTTGTTGTTGCTGGTGCTGGGGTTCATGATGCTGATGCTGGTGCTGGTGCTGGTGATTGGTGGTGCTGGTAGCTGGTGCTGGTGCTGGTGCTGATGCTGGTGCTGGTGCTGGTGCTGGTAGCTGGTGCTGGTGCTGGTAGCTGGTGCTGGTAGCTGGTGCTGGTAGCTGGTGCTGGTAGCTGGTGCTGATGCTGCTGGTGCTGGTGTTGTTAGCTGGAGCTGTTGCTGGTTCTGGAGCTGATGCTGGTGCTGGTGGCGACTGCTGGTCACTAAATGATATTTTCATCCAGGAACTGACTGAATTTATACCCAAACAAGGACTGCATTTCTTCTCCCACTCTTAGTTACAGGTAGTTGGAGAAAGGGTCAGAAGGGTTAGATAAAAAACGTCTCAGGACGTTAAAGCATCATTAGCAGTGAAACGAATGACAGTCCAGCAAGAATTTTAGACATAAGTGCCCGCAGTTAACAGTCCCAAATTTTTGGAATCGTCGATAGTTATACCTGATGTTTTTACCCAAATATAAAACTACTTCTATTGGTGGTTGTAAATTTCCAAAACTGTCGAAATAATATGAATCTAATCCTTTCTTAAAATACGCTACCCAATGCGTTCCATTTGATGAAGAGTCTGCTAAGTTAATTATTCCACACTCAAGATGATGTGGAAATTTTGGTATCCCGTCTTTCATATAGACTCCTCGAAAGTGTGGAATATTTTCAAAGCCAAACCTCATTAAGTCAAAGTTGGATAATGCCCTGTTGGGTAGCTCATTTAATAGTTTTTTTGAGTATGTTTTTGTTGTTTATTTTTTGAAACTGAAATCCCATATCCTTTCCTATATGGTTGTAAATATAAACCTTCACCCAACGCAACTGATTCCATTTTTCTATTATGTCTCTGATTTTCCTGCAGCTGTGCTTTCACCATTCTTGCATTGTTAATTGTCTTTGCAATTGCCGCACTGCCTGAAGCCAAACTTCCTACAGCACTTAGAGCTGTTAAAATTGGAACAAGTGGCAAGAAGCCTCCTATTTTGGGTACATTGATAACCCGTGGGACTATAACATTTTTCCTACATCCCATTGTGTTTGATACTGCTTTGCGTGCTACTTTTATTGCATTCAATATGTCCAGCGGTTTTTTCTTTTTCAATTCTTTCGTCGCTTGCTTGATTATTGATGAAAGCGATTTTTTTACTACCTTCTTTTTCATTTGCTTTGTTCCCATTCCAAACTTTTTCTTAGCCTTGATCATGTTTGTTACAAAATATGCTGCAGCTCTCTCTCCAATACTACTGTCATTAGCTTTTACACGATCCCAAGCCCTATCAATTAAAATAGAGTCCGCTTTATGGCGATCACCCAAGTCCTTACTTTTTGAATACTCTATATCATGGATTCTACACGCTTCGTCTAAACCATTAATTCCACGATCACCTCGGGCTAATCGTTTCTCCAGCTTAGTACCAGGTCCACAAAAATTATAACCAGGTAAATGAGCCTCAAAGGGAAGAGCATTAATTATATTATTTACGAGACCAGTACCCTGTTTGACATTTGTTTTATTACTGTTTATGTTATAAAGATGTTTACCCATTTTATATCAACCTCAATTATCAAAAGATTGTCATTGAATGAAGTACTTATCACAATAACATGCGTTTATTAAGACAAAATAAAAGCATTGTAGTTAGAAATATTGAGGGTGGTGGTCATGGAGAGAATAAACCTCCACGCCACAGTACTTTATTACCAAATACAATTAGAGCATTAATTGTTGGACCATCAAACTGTGGAAAAACGAATGTGATGATAAGCCTTATCGAAAGTCCAAATGGTCTCAAATTTGAAAATATTTATGTATTTTCAAAGAGCTTGTATCAACCGAAATATCAGTATTTGGAAAAACTAATTAAACCAATACAAGGGATGGGATACTACACATTTTCAGCGAATGATGAAGTTTTATCCCCACAGGAAGCTAAAAATAATTCAATTTTAATATTTGATGATGTTGCTTGTGAAAAGCAGGACAATATACGTAACTATTTTTGCATGGGACGTCATAGAAATATTGATTCATTCTACTTATCACAAACCTATACACATATACCGAAACATTTGATTCGGGATAATGCAAATTTTATAATAATGTTTAAGCAAGACGATTTAAACATGCGTCACATATACAAAGATCATGTAAACAGTGACATGGACTATGAGTCTTTTATGAAAATTTCACGAAAGTGTTGGGAGGAAAAATATGGATTTCCACTAATTTCGAAAGATGATGAAATGAATACTGGACGATATCGAAAAGGATTTGATCAATTTATTATACTTTAAAAATATGTATTAATAATCATATAACTGTACTAAGATGATGGTTAACAAGACAGTTAAGAATCAAGCTTCATAATGACTACATCGCTGACAATTGCTTTAACAGGAAACACTTCTGTTATTAGTGAAACATTTTTCCCACAAATTGAATTAAAACGAAATTATGAATGTGCTCTGATTGATTTTTATACATTTAATTCAATACCGAATGTGGATATGAGGAACAATCTATTCCATATTGGGAATAAAGTCATAGAAATACCTGTGGGTTCATATGAGTTTGATGACATCACTAAATATATTTTTAATAAGCTTAAGGAGTATCAACTTCATGACAGCATCAAAATTGAATGTAATAGTAATACATTTCAAGTTCAAGTTGTCACTAAAAATGAAACAGTATATTTTAACCATGAACGATCAATTGGACAACTATTCGGATTTAATAAACGAAAATTAAGACCACATGATAATGAAATTTACAGCTCGGATAATCCTATAAATATTTTAAAAATTAATTCTATTAGATTGGAATGCAATATTATTAGTGGATCATATGTAGGGAATAGACCAAATCATGTGCTTCATGAATTTGGAATCAATGTGCCCCCTGGTTATAAAATGAACATTACACCACGGAATTTAATTTATTTACCTGTGAACTGCAGAGAAATAAGCACACTAGAAGTACGAATAACTGATCAGAACGGAGATTTAGTTGATTTGCGTGGAGAAACTGTTTCCATTCGTCTACACCTACGACCAACAGAATGATAATATACAATAAAAAGCAAGTCCTTCGCCCCCTTATCGACATTAATAAATCAAAAGCTGAAGTGGAAACATCGTCATCTCAAGGAGCTTCAAACCAACGACCTGCACTATCATTAAAAAATAAATTGATTTTAAAATCACTTGGCTTTAATATTAAGTAAAGTTTTTAAATTTCTAATCAAATGAATGAAATTTTCCATGTTCAAGAAAAGCCTATCAATGATGAGAGCATCATTAAAAAGGAATTTCATACATATCATCCATATCAACAAAACTTTAAAACAAATGATGAAGTTCGCATCACAATACAAAACCAAGATTTATATGTCCTTCCAAGTGAAAGTTTTCTCCACTTTGAAGGCACTCTTACCAGAATTATTGATAAAAATACAGGAGCAACTACTACAAACGGAGTTGATGGACTGCATAAAAATAATTCCATGGCATATTTTTTGGATGAAATAAGATATGAGTTGAATGGATGTGAGCTGGATAGGACCAGGTTCACTGGTATTACATCAACTCTCAAAAACTTTCTTTCAATCGGACAACAGGAGGGTCATTTATATCGCAATGCTGGATGGAATGGAGGAGATGATGTCAAGTCTAGTGGTCATTTCACCTTTTCAGTACCACTTAAAATGTTAATGGGATTCGCTGAAGACTATAAGAAAGTTGTATTAAATTGTAAACATGAACTCATTCTCCTACTAGCTAAAAATACAGATGATATGTTTATTAAAACAGTTGATGGTAAAACACATAATATTGCAATACATAGTATCAGTTGGAAAGTGCCTCATATTGTTCCAAGCGATAGTGCAAAAATTAAAATGTTCAATGTAGTTAAAAGTGGTAGTCGTCTCCCCCTCTCATTCCGTAGTTGGGATTGTTATATAAACCCAACATTAGTACAGGGAACACATCATGTATGGAATGTCAAGCTGGCTGCAAATAGAGAAAGACCTCGGTTTGCTATCATTGCTTTTACCTTAGATGGTCAACTAATTTCAAACAATTTGAGAAATGCGAAGGTATATCTAAATTCCGATGTTTATCCCTATGAGGATTTAAATATTAAATACAATGAAAATCGTTTCGCTGTCTTGTATGATATGTATGCAAGATTTCAAGAGAGCTACTACAATAGAGAGCCCCACCCACTTCTATCACCGATGGAATTTAAGAGTAAGGCACCTATTGTTGTTATTGATCTCTCCTATCAGAATGAGTCAGTCAAATCGGGACCGATTGATGTTAAAATTTCGACTAAACTAACTGCTCCTAGTGAGATGAATACAAAGGTATATTGCCTTCTCATTCATGATCGTCTAGTTGAATACACTCCATTGACTGGATTAGTGCAACGTATTGTCTAAGACATTGAAAAACATTTCATCATTCAATTTTTGGAATTCGTTTCAAGCAGACGTCCAAGGAATAAAAGTCATCAAACAACAAGTCTTATAAAATTTTTTAATAATATTACAAAATGTTTGCACACAATGGAATAAATAATACATCGAATATTGAAATCATTGTATTAAAAATAAACAATTTTTTGAAAATGTTTAAACAAAAAATTTTCCCTGAACATGTAAAATATCTTGAAGAGTCATTAAGTTATTTCTGTAAAAGGATATCTGATACTCCAATGATTAGCAATGTACATGGAGAACATTTCTCATCTTGTTTTTGGGCTCAAAATGATGTAAGCCATGGAGTTGATACCTGTGCATGTCATTTTTATACTGTACGCTCATTCAAATGCTTAAAAATAATAAAAATGTATATTAATTTAGAACATCGCTTTTAATCATTGTACTTGGATAAATAAATAAATATTTTAAAAGAAAATATAAAAACTATATTTTTATTTGGGAGTTGGGAATTCTTTTCAGATTTTTTCTTTCAGCACATGAATTTATTTTTCGTTGTTAATGGATATAGAGGATGTGTCAACTCATCCCTTAATTAAAGGAAAAATGTTTGTCTCTTAATTGATTTTTAAATGGATGGGGTATGGTGCCTGTCTTGATTGACTTTCCCTTTTCTTCGTTGGAAAATGACTTTTGAGAATGGGTTGTTAATTTTACCATTTTTTCATCCATTCCAAACGACTTTTGAGAACGTGGTTAATATACCTTCCGCGATCCCATCTTTTAACCCAAGCTAACTAACTTCTCCTCCCTTTTTTAAATTGAAGAATCGTTGATGAACAAGTTTTTTCATGTCAATACAAGTGTTCTTTATTATCAACAATAAAAATGAGGCGCACATGTGTTATGTAACCTTTTTACCCTCCATCCCTCTTTGTTGATGATCAAACGTGTTTATCCTTTCCATTTCTTCTTGAATAGGCGTGAGTGGAGCGGTGGCATGCAACCTTTTCACCCCTCCCTTTTTTCATTGCGGTGATCGAACACAGGTATCACTGGTGAGCACTGGTGCTTGTAACCTTTTCCTTTGTTGGAAGGGGGTTGCACACACGTGACCCCTTTTTTATCATATATGAAAATCTCGGTTGACGGTGACCCTTTCTTCCCTCCCTCTTCAATGCATTGTGCACAGGTGACATGTGACCTTTTCCCCCTCCATCCCTTTTTGGCTTGTGATTTGATCGTGGGAAGATGATTGAGCCTGGATCGAACACGTTTCGATATCGCTCCGTCGCATTCGCACTCGTAGCCGTATCGACTGCGTCCTCGCGGCGGTAGCGCATCTACACACGTTTTCTCACGTGTCCTCACACCATTCAATTAGTGACCCTAATCCATTTTTATTACCCTACCCTTTTAGGGATTGACCCTAATCCATTTTTATTACCCTACCCTTTTAGGGATTGACAGGTGTCACTTAACCCTAATTTAATCTAATTAATGACCCTAATTAACGATTAAAGATCAAAGCTGTCCCGCTTCTGAGGTTTTCATACTACTCCCGACGACATCAAATATGATGAATTTCACTTACACTTAAAGTAAAATTTTCCTAATTACTAAAAATTAATTATAATATACAGAGGTGGTCAAAAGTATTTACACATCGACCTATACTCACGTCAAACTTCCGTTCGTTGTTATTCTTGGTATATATAAATACATAAAATAGCTCTCTTAGTACAAATGGAAATTAAACTACGGTTTATGAAAGTAGAAACGTCCGACTTGGACAAAAGTATTAACACAAATCTACAATTATTTGCACATCCCAACTTCTTTTAGTTGTAATTCTTGTTGTTGGTTTTCATTAAATTTTCTTTATCGCGTAGATTGATCTATCCAGAAGTAAACTGAAGAGGAAAATATATTTTTTGTCACAAATCGTAAACATAAATTCATACAGTATATATGATAAAGAGGCCTTTTTGATATATACTACGGCCCATATCCACATACGAACAGATTAAAATGTTATTTGCTTTGATCCAGTTTACCTCAATCGTGACCATATTTATAACATGATACATTTTTTTGTTGACTTAAAAAAAATTATAAATGAACATGATAAGCAGAGGTTAAGAATTTTTGTATTCCTTAAGCACGGCATGTCCTCTTAATTCCTTTTTACAACTGAAGGTATATTTGATGTTACAATTAACAGCTTCAGCTGCCTATGTATGCGGCTGACAAAATGTCAGCTCTGCAAGAAGAAGAATAAATAGAGCAGAAAATTGAGGAGAATGAACAGGCTTTTGATGCAGGTGGTAACGGTGGAGCCGCTAGTAAAGGTCGAAGAGTTGCAAAGTAAACTGTGGGACAGTTTTACGGTAAATGCATAAAGAGCTGAAAACGTGAACACACAGCATCGTAATGCAAATCGCGGAAAGAAAACAAAAAAGATAAAATGCATCAAAATAAACAAAAGTTTCTTGTTCCGGTTTTTCGCAAAGCAATGGTGTCACCAAATGCAAGGAGAAACTTCCCACATGCGCAAAGAAAAAGATTTCTTTGCGGAGTGGTTATACAACTTAGTGACCGTGTGTTAAAATTAAAACATGTGCTGTACGCTCAATGGAAATGGTCAAGGCAATGAGTTATAGATACTCTGTGCGTTTCAAAAGAGATGATGTTATGTTAAAGATAAAAACGACGTGTTGTTTCTGCGGGCCAAAAAAAAATACGCTTTATTTTTCGATGATATGAACTAGCAATTGTTGTTTCTATCATAAAAAATTATGGCATAATCGGTATGGCCATCTTTATTACAGAAGCCTAAAAGAAATGGTTAACAAAAAGATTGCGAATGGGTTTGATGTGAAAGACAAAACAAAAAGAAACTACAAAACGGGTAATAAATGCAATATCAGCGCAACTCTATTTCCAAAAGGCTCAGTATGTTGGACGTCAGAGCTTTAAAACTTATGCCTACGGATATGTGCGCTCAGAGGAGCAAAATATTTTATTACTTTTATGTCGTTCTGTATCGACGCCTTTGGATCCTGGGTTCCAAGAGAGCTCCATGGACAAAAGCTGTAACAGGGCCAATGCGACAGACTGCTAGCCAATTATTGATAATAATATCATTTAGTCGGTGTGCAAAACTGCCCCAAAGGAATTGCGACCCACACCAGGAGCATGAGCTCGACCCGAAGCTGTATTACGAGAAGACCAGGCAGCTTCTGAATATGTTTGTAGATGCATACTGGGGAACAGTACCTTTGATCGGAATTTGTAGACTGGTTGGTAGGTACGGTTTTTTCTACGAGGGATGGGCGATTTCCTGGGAATCACGCAAGCTAGCAGTCACCTTGAGTATCACTGAAGCAGAATACGTACAGTTACTCGGTTTAAAATTGTAAACTATGAAAATCTTTTAACTTTAGAAGAATCGTTAATATGTACAAATCTATAAACAATTATTCCATTTCCATTTGTCTCGATTTTTGGGATATTTAATGACATCAAAAAGGGTAATAAAACTGCAATAAATGGGTTAGCTGTCAAACTTTTATTTGGTCTGGGTAAAAAAAAAATATAATTCACACTTAAAACAATGTGGGACCTGCTAACTCATATTTCATTCGAGCCCCTCAAAAATGTGAAACATTTTTATGGCCGAACTTCATTCCATCTAGTTAATGTTTTCTTTTAAAAAGTTTGCGTTTTTGTTTAGGTTTTCGAATAAAAAATCCCATATCAGTAGCACTTCAACCTCCGAAGAGGCAAGTCGTATTAGAACATCATCGTTCCCGCGTTCGCAAAAAACCCAACAACAACAACAACAAAAGTTGAAAAACGAATATTAAACACAAAATAAAACAAAAAAGACAACAACAAAAAACACACCATTACCACTCGGGCGCAAGCCCTTTACAAGCAAACATGCACGAGCTACCAGACATAGCTAAATACACTACGAGATCGTATCAACTAGGAGAACCCAAATTTATTGTCATTAAAAGTAAAAATGAATCCTCATTTAAAACTGTTTCACATTTCATCATCGAGAAATCTGTGGACTTCGCCTGCGGAGGAAGAGTTGATTCTGTAAAAAAAACCAGAGACGGCGGACTTTTGATAAAAACAAAAAACAACACACAAGCCACAAAACTTCTAAAACTTACCAAAATCGCAGATATGGATATAACAGCTACCGAACACAAAACACTTAATTTTTCAAAAGGCGTTATCTACTGTAATGACCTTAGATACATAGACGAGGAAACAATCCTCCGAGAACTAAAACCACAGAAAGTAATTGAAGTCAAAAAAAAAAAATGAAGAGACAAAACACCAACAATAACACCAACACCAACAACTACAGCAACACCACCAACAACAAAAACACAAACTACAAAAACACCAACAACCACAACAACAACAGCGACAACAACAACAACAATCTAACAGAAACCGGACTCATAATAATTACATTCGAAACCCATCAACTCCCTGAAAAACTGCGAGTCGGCTATGAAACTGTTCGCGTACGCAACTTCATCCCTCTCCCACTGCGCTGCAGAAAGTGCCTCCGCTTCGGACACCCTACACCCATATGCAAGAGCACCGAAAAATGTTTAAACTGCTCAGATGAAAAACACACCAGCGAAGAACTCTGCAAAAACGAAAAAAATGCCTAAATTGCGTAAACAATCCTGAAATTGACCCCCAACACAGCCCTTTGGACCGCAAATGCCCCACATTCCTTAAACAACAAGAACTCACTGCCATAAAAACCACCGATAAAGTCGACCACTGATAAACTGCTCTGCAAAACAAGAAACTCTCATGCAAACACACTTACAAACACCACAACCACAATAAGAACTCGACATTCAAATACGCTCACATCAACATCTTCAAATGCACAAGCTGCATCCACATCCTGCAATCACAGCCAATCAAACACACCTTCAACCTCATCTGCATCAATCAAAACAACACCGGCACCGGAAAAAATTCTCCAAAGCCACAACCAACACGACCAGGACGACACCGAAGCCATGGAAACGGACAACATGAACCCCACCAGAATATCAACCTTATACGGATCTCAACTCACAAAGGACCTTAAACTAAGAATTTTCCCTAAAGATAAGTCAAACCCTCTGTGTACTAACCTCAAACCACCTAAATCAAAAGCCAAATCCTCTAACAAAAACAAATATTCCACTAACAGCGACAGCGAATCGATTTAAAAAAGCCACAGATCTCCTATACTTTAAGGTTCAACCTTAGAACTTCTTACAATACTAGTATGTCACTAATTTTAATTCAATGGAACATTCAAGGATATACAAATAACTATAATAATCTCCTTATACTGATTAAAAAATACTCTCCACATATTATTACACTCCAAGAAACTCACAATACAATATACTAACAATATACCAACTCCAATAAAATACACACTACTAACAAACATAGCCACCAATAGATTTGGCGGCGTATCACTACTGGTATATAAATCGATCGAACAATAGTCAACACCACAAACGATCTCGAAACACTAGAAATACTTGTAAAATCCCAGCAAACCTACACATAGAGACAGTTTACATCTCTCCGACCAAAACCATCATAAAACAAATACTAGAAAATACATTGCATAGACATCAAGTACCCTCATTAATAGTGGGGGACTTTAATGGTTGGCACCCAGCCTGGGGCTCCCCTACCTCTAACCCAAGAGGTAAACTTATACAAAAATTTATCGACACATCCCAACTTATCCTCTTAAATGACAAATCACCAACACATTTTTTAAGACACACATTGACCTTTCCCTTTGCTCGGGATCACTAGCCCCACACACCAAGTGGAAAATACTCGATGACCTTCATGGGAGCGACCACTTCCCAATAATCATCTCTCTTTTTCCATTAAACAAGGTAAATAAATTCAACAAACCCTTTTTTAAATTAAAAACTCCAATTGGGACCAGTACTTTGCCCTCACACACCAATATGACTCCAAATTTTCCCCCTCTGAAAATGTAAACAAAGAGGCTGCCCAAATCAACAAAATCATTTTGCATAGTGCAAACAGCTCTATTCCGCAAACCTCACCAAATTTGAAACCATACAAGGTTCCCTGGTGGAATAAATACTTAGCTCACTTACAAAAAGAAAAACAATTAGCTTGGAACAACCTTAATCGCAACATAAACCTTCGAAACATAACAGATTACAGACGCAAGAATGCCAAATATTGATTTGAAATAAAAAAAAGTAAAAATGAAGCATCCAACTCCTTTACATCCACCATAGACCCGTCAACACCCTCATCCAAAATATGGCACAATATAAGACGCTTTTGCGGACTTAACCCAGTCAAACAAATCCACGCAATACAAAACCCCGAAAATAACACCCCTACAACTTCTCCCAACGACATCGCTAATATATTTGCACGGCACTTCTCAGAGTTTTCAAACGATCGGAACTTCTTAGAGGAGTTCCGAAACAACAAATACAAAAGCAACACATACGACTACACCCCCTGCCCAACAGCCAAAACCATAGAGGAAAAAATTACTCTCCTCGAACTAACGTCAGCCTTACAAACGCTTAAGGGAGCCACTCCAGAATCTCATATGAAATGATAAAAAACAGCTCACCTACCACAAAAAACAGAATAAAAGACCTTTTTAACAAAATACTAGACAGTCACATACCGCAAGCCTATAAAACAAGCCTAGTCATACCGATACTCAAGCCAAAAACTGAAAAAACAAAAATAAATTCATACAGACCCATATCCCTCAACTGCTGTCTTGCAAAAACTCTCGACAAGATAATTGCCAAAAGACTATGGTGGTTTGTAAACGTGAATAAAGTGCTTAATCAAAACCAATTTGGCTTCAAAAAACGAAAATCGACTTCGGACAGTCTATTCTACGTAGACTACCTCATAATGAAGTCAAAGAAGCACACATCACTCATCTCTCTTGACTTCTCAAGAGCCTTCGATCGAGTAGGGGTGCACACCATTACATACCAACTCCAGGAGTGGAAAATAGGCCCTAAAATAATAAATTACATAAAAAATTTTATGCTCAATAGAAAAATAATTGTCCGTGTAGGACCCCACATATCCAATTCTCATTCCCTACATAACGGTATCCCCCAAGGATCACCTATATCAGTTATACTATTCTTAATAGCCTACAATAAACTAGCAAATACTATAGCTTTACACAAAAACATTAAATTTAACGCATACGACGACGATTTTTTCCTCATAATAAACTGCCAAGAAAACAGAAATAAAAACCTCAACTTAGACTACATTTTAAATAATATAAACACCTGGTGCTCATATTCCGGAGCATCCCTTTCCCTAGCAAAGTGCAAACACCTACACATTTGCAAAAAACCCAACTGCACTTGTACTATAACCTGCAACAACATACAAATACCCACCGTCACCTCGCTCAAAATCCTAGGATTAACAATTAACAATAAATACAAGTGGAACACACACATAAACTCACTAATACCCTCACTCCACCAAAAACTAAATATAATAAAATGCCTCTCCAGCCATAAATTTAATTGCAATACCCACACACTCCTTCACGTCGCCAAAGCAACGGTCATCGCTAAACTGGAATACGGCTTGTTCCTTTACGGACACTCACCGAAAAGCACCTTAAACTGCACTTCGCCTAGCCCTTGGAGCCTTCCGAACAACCCCATATCTAACTTAATCAACGAGTCCAATATTCTCACAATAGAGCAAAAACGAGACCTACAAACAGACAAGCTTAGCAAAAACTTAATTTTTTCCAGAGACACACCCATACACAAATTTGTTAAGCAACGAAAAATCAGAAAAAACCTAACCACCATAGACCGAACCACTAAACTACAAAAATTCTATCAACCTTGGGAGATCCCCAATCTTATAGATACAACGTTCAGAATCCACAAGAAACAAACAACACCCCCAGACACATATCGAAAAATATACGAACATACCAAAGACAGACACAAATCCTACTAGTTTATATTCACAGACGGATCAAAAATAAATTCCACAATAACTTACGCAGTCACAACAGAAAACCACATTATAAAATATGGTATGCTCCCCCCATAGCTAGCCGACCAAACCGCTAAGTCAGCAGCGAAAATCCCTCTCATTTTCACCCCAAACATAAATTTAACAGACATAAACAAACATTTAAGGTCAGAATTCTCAACAAGACAGGAACAAAACTTTGAACAATGCAGTCAATGGTATAAATCCATAAACAAAGACAACACGAACATCGACAAATACATAACCTCTTTTAACCCAAAATCGAGCAGGCTCGACCAAATAAAAATAGTACGCCTCAGACTAGGCCACACAAAACTTACCCACGAACACTACTTCAACCAGACATCCCCATGCCCCTTTTGCCAAGGAGACAACACCATATCCCACCTACTCAACTCATGCCCATCACTCCACCAAATAAAACACTCTATCTTTAAAAACACAAAATCACTTAACCTACTCAACGAACTAAAGACAGATAACCTTCAAAAAATAATATCTTTTCTAAAAGAATCAAATTTGTTCCACAAAATATGAAGTCCATCCTAACACCAAAATCAGAAAATTGTAACTAAAATGTAATTATGTAAATAGGTAAACCGACGAACCTCCGTTCATAGACCTAAGCTACTCATAACCTAAGACTTAAAACATGTATAAAATCTCATTATCAACTAGACTTTAAAGCCAAAGGCCCCGCTGCCAGTGCTATACCCACTAAGCTAGTTTAGTTTTGTAAACTGCTCTACCTTTAATAATAATAATAATAATAATAATAATAATAATAATAATAATAAAATCCCATATCGTGTATAATACGCCTTCTTGCTTTACTGCAGTACCTGAACACAAACTTCTTACAGCACTCTGAGCTGTTAAAATTTGAATATGTGAAGCGGCTTATTCTTTTTCTGTGGTTGCATTTTGGTTATTGAAGCAGGGTATTATAAAGGAGGCTAATAGGCCGATAACTGCTGAGGTCCTCGGGTGGTTTGCCAAGCACTCTTCCAAGCCTTCGAAAAATAGCTCAACCTCAGGGAAGCATTGAAGATGAGTACAAGCTATAGCAGTGCAGAGGAAGAACATTTGCAACACGATTGTCAATTTGATCGTCTCCAGGGGATTTTTTCGCATTCAGCTTTTTAATGTGCTCTCTAGCCTCCTGCAGGGTTACAGGTGTCACAGGAAGTTCCAATTGGAACGTCATGGCAAGCTTTTCAGACACCATCTGTTCTCTCCGGGCAGAGACTGTTCCGTGGATCTTGTGTGGATCTTGCTCATATGCCATTCTTTTTTTTTTTTTTTGACAGGAAACTTGGGAGTAGTTTTTGTCTTATAGAATCTTGTAGACTTTCAAAGGTCATAGTTGGACTTGTAGTTTCAGCCTTGAGAAATCCTACAGAAAAACCTGTTGATCCTTATGTCGGATATGCGGATATACACACGCCTAAGCCTAGTTTTCAGCAACAGCAATCCCTCTACTTTAGAAGAAGGCGCACAATGACGCCTTGCCGTTACAGATCTTGGAGACACCGGTGGGTCTGCAACTGCAGCAGCCTCCCCAATTCTTGTAAGGAGAAGATTGTTGGCTAAATCCACATTCACAGGAGTTATCCAGTGAATCTTGGAAAGCAGCGAAATAAAATCCTGGTTTCATCAGCCTTGATTTATATACAATAGTAGTAGGAGTAGACGCTAAGGTTGATGTAAGCGGCAAGTGACCAGAGCTAAGATCATGCTCGTCCCGTATTGAGAATAGGTTACTCGCATTCGATTTGTAGACAAAAATATCAATGCATAACAGGGTGGCCCTAGAGTTGGATAAAAAGCACGTAGGACTTCCAGTTGCTAGAATTTATGAAAAAGAATTTGTTATAGCATCATGTAGAGCGTTTCCCCTACCGTCGGCTCTGTAGCTACCCCACAGACGATGTTTTGCGTCGAAGTCCCCGTATAAGATGAACTTATGACCCGGTTCTGAAAGAAGCTGATCAAACTAAGTCTAGTCTAACCTAACGAAGATATTCAGCACCGATCAATAACTCTCCTCTGCTAGTTGAGATCGTGACGGTAGCAAGTTGAATTTTTCAATTCCAGACAACATGAAGGTGTTAATAGAAAATTCAGAATCGATGAACCACCTCGGCGAGTATTGCTGATTATGATATGCAGTAGGGTAAAACTAAGCAGCTCATTCACATTTGGTGTCAGGCTGCGGGCGTGCAAGAATCCAATGCTGAGATCATAAGTCATAATGGACTCTATAACTGGGAACTGTCAGAGAGGATGCTTCCTGAATCTGGTGCATATTCTGGGTTAGAGCTGCCGCTTTGAGAGATAGCTGAGCTGAGCTGCTCTTGCATCATTTGGAAAATACTCAACAAGTCAGGTGAGGAGGCAGTGGGAGCAGAAAAAATGAGCACGAACTCTAGATCTGAAACTCGCTCTCTGTTATTATTGCCAGGAAGGTTAGAGAACTCCGAATTATAGTTGGTGGCATTCAAAGTGAAATGGTGACGAGTCCATCCAATAGGCTTTCCATTTTGCACAAAGGCATCCAAATGGCAAGGTCATTGATAGACTTCGTCAAGCAAACAGTAGAACTAGTGTTCAGTGCTCAATTGAACAACGTCGGCAAACAGGCCTCTTTAGGCAATAATTTTTCTTGTGGTCAAAATCGAATCATCAAAAAACAATGCCTCTGAGACCTGTTCTTCCGGGGTTAATATAACTGTCACTCTCATCCGTCTAACTCTAGAGACCTTCGAAACGTCCTTGTTGTTGGAGCAGGAGCCCGCTTAGAAAACACATATTCTTGCTTTTTAAGCCTTTGAACAATTACATTAACAAAAGTGGAGGCTGCTAGATTACGTGCCACCATACGGAACGTTTTATTCTCGTCTAAGCAGAAATTGGTATACTGAACATGATGAATATTTTATAGCTTTAGTATGAGGCGGTGGGTGTCAGAATCCTTTGACTAAATTCGGATATCCTCAGCAGGAGACAATCGAAATTCATAATCATCAGTTGGAATAGGGGAGACAGGAAGGCTTCCAAGTCATTAATATTAAAGACATCTAGAATTCTTATGGGCCTAGGCTTCTTGGCTTTCAATGGGGGATCAGGTATTGTATTGATTGCATCATTCATCTCATCGACAGATTTTGCGGAAGTGCAGTGGAGTGCTGGGAACGTGATAGAGTATTCCTCCGCGAAACATTTTCATTTTTGGTATACGTTTCCAGGTTAATCAATCTCCTCTTGGACTGCACCTGCTGCCAACCAATAGTGCTCGACTTAAACGCATAATCCATTCCGTTGGATTTTCATTCAGGTAGAAGGTCAGAATCAGTATTTGGGTAGATACCAGCCTTCCCAGGGGGCTTCGGGATCACAGAGCACATAGACTGGGCACTGTTGGAAGCTGCGCTGCGGATCTGAGCTGCAACGCCAATAGAGTCCGCATGCATCAAATCAGATGCCTCTTCTTTGCTTGAATAGCAGAAACCATAAACCGGGTAGGTTATCTTTTGTTAGAAAGATAAGTTTTTGAAGAATTTCCCGAAAAGAAATTTAGGGCTTTTTTCCGAGCAAATGGACAAAAATGTACAAAAAAAAATTCAAGAAGTTTCGTTTCATGTTTTTGTTTTTCTTAGACCTAAATAAAAACGAGACGTCCCAACTGGTTAATAGTAAAGTCGAGAGTCTGTAAAAAAGCGCATTTGTGAAATATTTTCATATTTTACAAGTTAAAAAATCTGAAAGTTTTACCTACAAAATCAAATAAAAAAAATTTTATTTTAAAACATTACCAACATCACCACCCAAATGTATGTTTGCAAACAACAACATCATGAATGCAGTTTCCGACGACTCCTGCCAGCAGTACCTTCCCAATAATATTCAATGGCATTATCACGTTCGTAGCAAACAAATTAGATATTTTGCTACCGCGGGCCACGCGCTGCTCCCTTATCCTGAGGGAGTATTAAACATTAATAGAGAATTAAACATTAATTTTTAAGCTATTTGTGGATGTTTATGAAAGAACATGCATCGCAACTGGAAATTAAATCGTTTAAAAAAAAGAGGACGCATAAGATTGCACAAAATTTAACGAAACTATACAATTCCCATTCAAATGACTTTAAATTAAAAATGTGCTAGTTCTAAGAAATGAACAATTGATGGGCACTACTCCGCAAAATCCCCGCTGACAAATGACGGTTTCGCTTCAGAGTGGGAGGCGCTTCAAGACCGGTTCCAAAACAAGAGACTTCTAGTCAACAGCCAACTTAAGCTCCTTTTTAACTTGAGTTCCATTTCTCAACAGTCGGGACATGCTCTAAAGGAGCTCCAGTCCACGATTCAGGGGTGTTTAACAGCGCTGGCACACTCCCAAATATCCACAGAGATCTGGGATTGTCTACTGGGCTTTCTGTGCGCAAGCAAATTGCCGAAGGTCACCCTGTCCTTCTGGGAACAGTCCCTCACTTCAAAATCCGAAATACCAGCTTGAGAGGTATCGGACATTAGAGGCCATCGAGGATATGAAACTAACGCAGACATTTCCGAAAAGGCTTCAATCCTTCGAGACAAAGGTCAGCACCAAAAATAGAGGGTGTGACTTATGCTCCAAGGAGAATCATCCAGTAACATTGTGCGCGCTTTCTTTAAATGTCAGTCGATGCGCGTTCCGGGTACATCAAAAAGAAGCAGCTCTGTCTGAATTGTTTCGCGAGAGGTCATCAGCTTCGTGATTGCTCAAGCACTCACAGCTGTTTCACATGCAAGGGGAGGCATCATTCGCTGCTGCATCGCGGCCCCCCAAGTTCCGACCATGCGAGTTCCACCTCGCCCTCTGCACCCTCAAGACCCTCCAGCAGTAATGCATCTGCGAGCACATCAACGGTGCAAAACTACTTCACCTCCGGCACTACAGCCGTTCTACTGGGCACGGCGATTATCGACGTGTGCCATTTGGGGACTAACTACCGAGCACGAGCCTTAATCGACTCGGGATCAGAGGCGACGTTCATTTCCGAGCGTCTCTTCAAGATTATTAGGTTGCCATTCCGCAACATCCAGACGCAAGTCTCCGGGCTAAACCATTCGGTTTCGGCAAAGTCGACAAGACTTACAATTAGACACCGTAGCCTATGTCCTTCCGGAATTATCGGGCATATTACCGTCGCATCCAATTTCAAAAAATTCTTTGAAGGACCTGCCCGATCTCCAATGGGCGGACCCCAGTTTCTTTGAAAGTTCCCAGATCGACATCCTAATCGGAGCCGATATTCTACCGTCAGTGATGATGGATGGCACGCGAAGGGATATTTGCGGCTCACTTCTAGGCCAAGAGACCATCTTTGGGTGGGTGCATACGATCTCCAACATGCAGGCCAACAAAATCGCGTCCTTTACGACTCAGGTAAGCCATGACGATAATGATGCATTGGACACACTTCTCAGATGAAGATGGTAGGAGAGTCGGAGTCTTATTGTGAGAGTAATTTTATTCGAACAACGAAAAGAGACGCAAGCGGGAGGTACGTGGTCACGCTCCCGTTCTGCGACCCTGAAAACTCCGGATCCAATCTGGGATATTCAAGGTCCATTGCGTTAGCTCAGTTTCTTCGAAACGAGAATCGTTTAAAAAGAGACTTTTCCTTAAAGAAGCAATATGACAGCGTGATTCAGGAATATCTGGATCTGGGTCATATGAAAGAAGTGTCACCGACTCATAGTTCTCCTACCTATTAACTTCCACATCATGCAGTACTCAAGCCCGAGAGCACCACGACAAAGCTTCGCGTTGTATTTAACGCATCCAGTCCGTCTGCAAATGGAACCAGCTTAAATGATATTCTTCATGCTGGCTCAGTCCTGCAATCCGATTTGACTATCCAGATTTTGAAATGGCGGTACTTTCGATACGTATTTAGTGCAGACATCACAAAAATGTACCGTCAAATCTGGGTCGATCCGAATCATACATTCTTTCAAAGAATTCTGTTCGGAAATAAGGAAGGGGATATCCGAAACTTCGAGTTGCAAACGGTTACTTTCGGGTGCTGAAAAAGCTGGCAGAGGATGTCCAAAGGCCATTTCCAAAAGCCAGCCGAATTATAAGGCAAAAAAAGTACGTCGATGACGTTTTGGCAGGAGCAAACTCCCTAAATGAAGCCCAAACCTCAATCCAAGAGTTGCAAGAGGCTCTTAACTCAGCGGGTTTCCCGTTAAGGAAGTGGACTGCCAACCAGAAATATCACTGGAAACCTTCTACACCAAGCGCGAGGTGTTATCCCAAATTGCGAGGATGGCTCGCTGCGTTCATCGTGCGCTCCAAAATGGTCATGCAAGAGATTTGGCTGCAAAGTCTGGGCTGGGACTATACGCTTCCTAGCGAAATGAGTCAGAGATGGCGATCGTTTCTCCTTGAATATTCTGACCTCAGCCAGATACGTGTTCCGAGATGGGTTTGGTATCAGTCCGATATAAAAGTTAGTTACCATGGCTTTTGCGATGCGTCCCAAAAGGCTTTTGGAGCGGCTATTTACGTGCGTGTCGAGTTTGGTCACGAAACCTTCTTACACCTCCTTAAAGCCAAGACACAGGTCGCTCCAGTGAAGACCGTGTCTCTTCCCATGCTAGAGCTCTGTGGTGCCGTGCTGTTGACCGACATGGTGGCAACGGTTCTCCCACATATGCCGACTGCCAGTTCCGACGTAGCTAGCGGACAGTCAACTGTGGTGACATGGACCTGAGTGGCTGCAAGGGCCACAAGAGCTATGGCCAGCGCAAAGCGATGTGCATCCGAACACAGAGCTAGAGCAGCGGGCGGTCAGGCTGCATTTTAGTAAGGCCCCCTCTGACGAGTTTCTGGAACGCTTTCCGAAGCTGGACAAAGCGTTGCGAGTCCTGGCGTATGTTCAACGATTCTTCAAGAGCTGCCGCAAGGGCTCAATTTCGCCCACTTAACAACTCACGAGTGAAGAAATCCGAGAGGCAGAAAGAGCGCTGATCTCCATTGCGCAGCGTAGAGCATACGGCCAAGAGCACAAGTGCTTGCGAGAGAAACGGCTCCTTCCAGTGGCATCTTCAATCGTGAACCTATATCCGTTCATTGGCCGACACGGTCTTCTGAGGGCATGTGGGCGCATCACGGCGTCAAAAGCCCTGCAGTATGATGAGCGACATCCGATCCTTCTGCCCTACGACTGTAGGCTGGCCCGCCTTCTCATTCAGTTAACTTACCAGATTACGCTCCACGGCGGCAGTCAATTGAATGTGCGCCGATCGATGTATTGGATTCCGAACATCAAGAATCTGGTGAAGGCTGTGGTGAATCCGTGTAAGGTTTGCACAATCTATAAGAAACAACTCCAAACAGAGCTGATAGGCGACCTTCCGAGAGACCGAGTCTCGTTCTCCAGGCCCTGTACCTACACGGGCATTGATTATGCCGGCCGTTTCGAGAGCTAGGCGTGGTTGTCCTCAGGCAACACCTTTGTCGGGCAGCAGCTTCGTTTTCAAGGGACTTCCTACAGGCCGTCAAAGAGTCCGTGAATGCACCATACAGCCTTCAAGGACTCGTATGGCGTTTTATACCAGGGTCCCACACATGGGGGTCTGTGGGAAGCCGGGGTGAAAAGTTTCAAAACCCTTTTCTACAAATCCACGGCTACCCGCATGTACACATTCAAGGAACTAGCGACGCTTCTTGCGAAGATCGCAGCTTGCCTCAATTCTAGACCTCTCTTCCCCATGTCCGAAGATCCATCCGATTTGCTGGCCCTCACACCAGGCCATTTCCTAATTGGAGGGACGTTGCTTTCCATGCTTGAGCCCGAGATAAAAGGCGAAGCCAAATCGATACTGAATCGATGGCAACATTAGAAGGCCCAACACCAGCAGTTTAGTGCACGATGGAAAGAGGAGTATCTAAAAGAGCTCCACAAACGCAACAAGTGGCAATTTCCAACTACGAATCTCCAAATAGACGATATGATAGTCGTCAAGGAGGATAATCTGCCACCGAACGAATGGCGGCTCGGTAGAATCGTTTCAGTTTGTCCGGGCGCCGACGGCCGAGTTCGAGTATTGGAGATCCATACGGCGCGCGCCACAATAAAATGCCCCGTCCACAAGGTCACCCCTCTTCCTGTGGAGAGTAAAGTCCTCTATGTGTCCAGTGAGAAAAATATTTCCGCCTCCAATCGCACGATCGACTCCAATTAAAGTTTTTCTTTTTCGTTTCTTCGCAGAACAATTTGACATCATGGTGCCGCGTCTTCGAACCGCCGAGACTTTGGCCATCAGACGTTCGCGAGGTACTCAATCCTACCGCTGGCAAGTCTGCCGGGGAATCCATCCTCTTCGGAAGTGCAAGAGATTCCTGAAACTGAGCGCTGAAAAGCGCCTTCGAGCAGTACTGATCAACAAGTACTGCTCGAACTGCCCCGCCCACCAGCATTCGAAGGGCACGTGTCGCAGCACCGATGGCTGCAAAAAGTGTGGCGGGAGCCACCACACGAGGCTCCATTTGCACGAGAAGCCGCTTCGTTCCTCGCCACCAGCAGCTTGCTCCGCGTAGGGCGACGGAGCCGCGGCCGTCCGCGATGACCGTCTCCAGGTCTCCGTCGCCAGCCATCGAGGCAACCTGTCCTGCGGCCTCCACTCCATCCTCGTCTGTGGCAGCGTTGCTGCAACAAAAGGTCGTCCATGTGCACCCGATGGCCTGTGCCGTGCTGGAAGGTCCCAGCAGCCCTTTAGATTAAGACTTAGATTAGTACTGAAAGAAGTGTAAAAACGAAGAGTACTGTGAAATAAACCATCCGAAACTGAAAGACGCCCCCAACGACTTATATATTTCTGAGGGCGCTTCCAACAACAACAACAGTGACCACAAGCAGCGGCCGACCACGAATCCCAAATGACGCCGGCTTATTTTTTGGACATCATGGACGTTATGTTACAGTCACCTATACTTATTATATTTACAGTTATAATTTTTCATTTGCAGTTTACCATTTTCTTCTATATTTAACGATAGTTTTTATGGCAGCTATATGAAATAGTAGTCAGATTTTCATCAAATTGAATTCGAATTGAATATCTCATATTTTATGAAAATCTGTTGAAAACTGGAAAGTTATAATTTTTTTCTAACAATTTTCTGATCTTTCCTATGGCAGTCATATTATATAGTCGCATAGAAGACTAACAGCTAAGTTTCATTCAGATAGCTTCATAACTGAGAGACTTGTTTTCGTAGAAACGGAGAGACGGAAAGACGGACAGACTGACAGACGAACATGGCTAAATCGACTCGGCTGTTGATGCTGATCAAGAATATCTATACTTTATATGGTCGGATATGACTCCTTCACCGCGTTGCAAATTTCTGACTAAATTATAATACCCTGCAAATGTTTAAAAATTATGTAAATAGCGACATGCGTGATGATGTAACTATCGAATTTGACACATCTGAGTATAATTTTTAATTGACTAGACATTAATATTTCCAACAGTGTAGTAAGAAGTCATATGGTGCTTTAAATTTCCGATTTATCCAAGCGAACGATCGTTTTTTTTGTTTTGTGGAAAATTTTGAAAAACACCACTGGGGCTTGCCTGAATCATTTATTCAGTGGACAATAATGTTCCCGTTCCCCACGCGTGTGCATGCGGCTTTTAAGATTTGTGTATTTAATTATTTTTATTTTACTTTTAGTGTTCGCTTTTGCATATTTTTCATTCCTTTCGTGACATCTCCGTGCCGCTAAAATTCTTATCTATCACAATCTGTCTCTCTCTCTCTGTCTCTATTTAAACGTAACAGTACACTGTTTTCATAATGACTCCTCAAATTGTCTATTTCACTAAATCCTGCAAAAATTCTAATTGTTCAGGCGACCTGTCATCTACTGCTTGCTTTCCGACAACATCGTGCATGCTAAGTACATTGGTATTGCGGCTCAGATGGTGGAGGATGTAATAAAAAATATCAAATTGCGCCCCTGCTGCGAGACGCAGTGGTGGGGAAGTTATGACTTTGATGTGGCAAACCAAGGGTGATTTTAAGGAAGTATTATCAAGTTCTCGTAAAAATCACGATCTTTCCTTAGCGCTCGATAGTCAATTTAATAGCCATACGCAATTGGTGGACACGCAGGAGGTGCGCAACAGCTCGGGCGCAATAGCGGGCTCACAGCAGCAGCCCGGCTCGGCACAACCTTCGACCTCATAATCGAATGCAATATTCCTTATTCCTTCCTATTGATCCTTAAAATAAATTCGGTGTCCATTCCCCCCTGGTAACCGTTTTGTCCCCTGGGGTTCTTACCACTTAGAATCCCCTAATACATCCTCTCAGGGTATCAGACCCGGATCAGGCCGATCATGGCAGTCATCTCAGTCTGTCTTGCCTTTATTTACTAGCCTTAATTGCAGTACAACGAAACAGATCTGTATCTGTATACGCGGCTCCCCACTTATTAAATACCGAATGATGTTATTGCATATATCCAATAAAAATCCAGAGCCAAAAAATAAAAATAGAGGTGGAAAAACTAAAACTCTCTTATGCTAAGTATATTCCATCTTTTAAAATAAATGTCCTTAACAAACTCATTGGAAAAATATGCTCTACCAAATTCTGGTTAAAGTATGTTGATGTATGTTGTATGTTGAAGTTTCGAAGCTAAAAACGGGAAAAGGCCCAAACAGGTCACTGCGCCTTTAAATGCTAGATGCCTACTAGATGCCTACTAGATGCCTACTAGATGCCTACTAGATGCCTACTAGATGCCTACTAGATGCCTACTAGATGCCTACTAGGTGCTTACGTACTACGCTTTCTAACTTGTATTCTATTACTCTTTTGTTTTCCAATTTTTTTCATAGTAACCTGGTTAAAGCGGAGAATTATACCTCAGAAGTTTTTCCAGCTATGTTCACAGTATATCAGCTAGATCGGCTTTCAGACGTGGGGGTGCCGCAGTGAGGACACCGGTTGAGCCCCCACTTGCGTCAGGATTATTAACTTACGAGGAATGCAAAAATTTTGAATTCGTCTGTGTAAAGTTATCTATTAATGGTAGCTCAATTTTTATTACTGGTTCTTTCATTCAACCATTGTTGGAACTCCTTATTTATTTATTAAAGGTAGAGTAGTTTACAAAGCTTAGCTAACTAGCTAGATAGTATAGCGCTGGCTGCATGGCCTTAGTTTTGTTCTTTTAGTTTTGTCTGTGTTTGGCTTGAGGACAGGAATGATTAGACTTGTTTTGCAAGCTTATGGCATGTGATTTTTAAATATTTCATTGAAAATTTTTGTTAGTGGAGCTATTTGTTGTAGTGGAGCTATTTTTAATCATTTGATATTATATTCTGTTTAGTCCTGGGGCAGATTCTTTTAATGTTTGTAGGGCTGAGGTAAGTTCTAAGTATGTTATGTTTTTTTCTATGGTTTGGGCTATTGGAGAGGGGCATAATTTTGAAGGTTTCTTTTGTATTTGTGGTTTCGGAACTCCTCTGAAAAGTTCCAGTCGCCGGAGAGGTCTGAAGAAATGTCGTGCTAGCAATTTCGTTGCTGGCTAATGTTGTCTGATTGCTTTGTGTGTTTGTGATCGCATGGATTTGCTTTACTGGGTTAAGACCGCAGAATCGTCTTATATTGGTCCAAATTTTGGGTGAGGGGGTAGCGGGTTGGATGGTGAAAGAGTTGGAAGCTTCTTTTTTACTTTTTTTTTAGTTCAAACCTAAATTTGTCATCTTTGCGCCTATAGTCTATAACATTTTCTACTGTAATTATTTGGTTTAATTTTTTCCAAGCAAGTTGTTTTTGTTTTCGTAGGTGTTTTCGTCGAGGTGTTTTTTCCACCCTGTATGGATAAGTATTTGGTGAAGTTTGTGGGATGGAAAGGTTTGCGCTATATAGAATAATTCTGTTAATTTAGGAGGATTCTTTGTTTACGTTTTGGGAAGTTCGGTATTTTTCATTTGATTGTTGGGTAATAGGTTGTACTTTTCCCAGTTGGCCTCTTTTAGTTTAAAAAAGGGGCTGTTGAATTTTTGTGTTTTAGTTGATGGAAAAAAGGGTCGTGATAATAGGAAAATTAACGCTACCATGAATATCGTTCAGTATTGCCCACTTAGCGTGGGGGCCAGAGTGTAATCGATGTGTGTGTAAGTATTGTGAGTTGAAAAATGTGTGATTTGTCGGTCAGTAGAATAAGGTATGCATTGTCAATAAATCTTTGAGTTATTTTTCCTCGTGTCTTTGTTGTTGGTAAGCCCCAGGAAGGATGCCATCCATTGAAATCTCCCATAATTAGTGAGGGTGCTTGTTGTGTGTTAAATGTGTATGTTTTTGGCGGGAGAAATGTATATTGAAAATATGTTAAATTTTAGTTTAGATTGTATATTTATGGCTATTATTTCTAGGTCGTCTGTGATGTTAGGGATAGTGTATTGAATTGATTTATGAACTAAAAGTGCTACGCCGCAAAATTTTTTTTTGCTATATTTGTTAATAGTTTGTAGTTTATTGGGGTTCGTATATTATTAGTATATTATATGTGGGTTTCTTGGAGGAAAATAATATGTGGTGAATATTTTTTGATGAGAATAAGGAGTTGGCTGTATATATTTACGTATCCTTTTAAGTTTTAATTGCATTTAATGACATTTTAGTGAAAATTGAAGCTTGTAACTATCTTTATTGTGTGTGTTAACGGTTTAAGTTTAAGTCTTACTTAGGGTTTAAGGTTCTATATGGATTCGCTGTCGCTGTTGTTAAAGTGTTTTACTTTTTTTAGAGCTTTGGCCCTTGTCTTAGGTGCGTTAAGATACGTTGTTAGGTTATTAGACTTATCTTTAGGGAAGATTTTTATTTTTAAGTCTTCTGTGAGCTGTGACGAGTTTGGTGTGTGAGTTGTGGTGTTTGTAAGTTTTTTAACATAGGTGTTCCTTAATTTAAATCCGTGTCGTTCGAAATAAATTTCTGTGGTTTTAATAGCTCTTAATTCTTGTTTTTTTAATGAAAGTGGGGTATTTGCGGTCGATTGGGCTGTGCTGATGGTCAAGTTTTGAGTTGATTTTGCAGTTTAGGCTTTTTTCGTTTTTGCATGTTTCTCCATCGTTTGTGCGTTTTATTTCTGGTCAAGTTGTGAGTTGATTTTGCAGTTTAGGCTTTTTTTCGTTTTTGCATGTTTCTCCATCGTTTGTGCGTTTTATTTCTGAGCAATTAGTGCAAGTTTGGGAGCCTTGGCATATTGGTGCTGGGTGACCAAGGCGGAGGTATTTTGTGCATCGGAGTGGAAGTGGGATATACTCACGTACACGAACTGTTTCGTAACCGATTCGCAATATTTCTGGGAGTGTATCAAATGTTATAATAATCAAGCCTGTTTCAACTAAAGTGGTGTTGTTGCTATCAGAGTTAGTGTTGGGGTTTTGTCGTTTTATTATTTTTTTCACTTCGCTTACTTTTTGTGGTTATAGCTCTTGTAGAATTATGTCTTCGTCAATATACTTAAAGTCGTTACAATAATTATTTAATTGATTGATTTTTGGATTATGAATGGTGATAGTTTTTCAAACGAGTGGTTGTCCTTCCTTTTAATTACAATCAATTTTGGGTCGCCTAATTGGGAATCGTACGATTTTGAGGTAATTTTGAAAATGTCTGGTGGGTCCGTCATTATTGCCAATGAAGGGCTTGAGCCCGTATTAGAGGTTTTCGTGTGTTTAGTGTTGTTGGGTTTTTTATTTTCTCTTTGTGGTTGATATTTGGTTGTACAAAATTTTGTTGATAATGTTTTTGGTTTGCGCGAGCCTAGGCTTTACACTGTTTTGGCACGACTTATCTCTTCGGAGGTTAAAGTATGACTGAATTCCCTATTTATTGGAGCCATTCTTCCGCTATTTCGATTGTTTCTTTCGCTTTTGGATAGGGACTATTTAGTGATCCTAGGAGATTTTAATATCCCTGGGGCTATTTGGTCTTTAAAATAATTCCACTCATACCCTCCTAACTTCTACACAACATGATTTTATTGCTGGCTTGTTCGTCATATCGCTGTCTAAAGTCAACAATGTACGAAAGGCGTTAGAGCGCTGGATGGATCTTTGTTTTGTTTTAGAACCTGCAATAGTCATTTTAGCCAGGGTGGCGCCTCTGACGCGACACAAAGATCCCTATTAGCCTTTCGATGTGATTCCCGACATGTGGACTAACTTACAGAATATACCTTACCGCCCAGCCAAAAATTCCTCTCTTTTCGTAAAGCGGACTTTGAACGGCTGAATATTTTAAATCTGAATTTAATTGGTCAGTTTTTTAATGGGCATATAAATTAATATAAATCAATTTATTTAGGTATTTGATAATTATTGCGTGGAGCGGAGCTGCCACAGAAAAACAATGTTGAGTTAGGATTGCTTATATTTATTACGAGGAGGAACTGCTCGCTCGCTTCATCAAATCCAAACTGAATACAGAAATATAAACTTAAAGCTAACAAAAGGTTTTCTCACATGGGATACGCAAATATGCTGAGTTGGCCGTTTGCATCCGCACAAACAGTCCAATGCTGGGTCCGCACAGAATCCGATGCATGGTCGCGGACTTATTGTCCGTTTAACTTAGTTAACTTATACATGGCTGTTGCCATAATTCAACTATATCGGTTCGAAATGCAAATTAATGACATTCTCTTTTGTCGTTCCCAAGCTTGCAACATACACGCTGAACTGCTACTCTTTGGAAAGAATTTATTCAGTTCATGATTTGGGACTCCGCTTGGATCCTGCACTTGATCACTTGAATGTCTATGGTGAATAAAGCACATTAAACGGTGGTCGAAGAACTTGTTACTAAATTCTTATATATTTCTTAATTTGTCCTATCCTAAAATATGGATGTTGCGTTTGGAGCCTTCAGTACCGGGTCCAAGGTAAACACACCAAATCGGTTCAAATCGGCCTCTTCGCTCTACGTGGTTTTAATTGAGATGCAAACTAAAGATTACCTTCTAATACTAATAGACTCCTCCTGATTAATTTATCTTCCGTAGCCAAACGAAAACTATGCTAGGCATATCCTGAGTGCTGACTTTTTGAGTCAGCTCAATTTTCACTCAGCAAACAGTCCTTAGTGTTACGTCATTGTAGAGCATCCTATAAATTGCATGAACCTTTTCAATGCTGCCAATGATAATGATTTGTACACCGTAATTTTCAAAGTAGATACTCTTTCCAAGCCCACAGGCAAACAATCTGGCAGCATGCACGTAGATAATATCATCGAACTTTTTCTATATTTTCTATCGCTCGTACCAATACCTAACCCGACAGGCACATGATTGGCTTCATACGGGTCACTTGAGTGTACTGACCGTATTGCATCAACTTACATATAAAACAACGAAGAAAGCTTAATTCGAAGTTTGTATACTCTTGCAGATTTCATTTCGATCAATAGGAATTCATTTTATATACTTTTAAAAAGTGTTAAGTAATGCCTACTTAAATTGCCTTCAGCTATACATATTATATTTAGAATTTTGCAGTTACAGTTTTATAGTCACAAAGTGGCATTTTACACTATATCCACCGATCTTTTGTATGGCAGCTATATGATATAGTCATCCGAAAATTTAAATCAAAAAAAAATTTAAGACGCTTAATGTAAAGGCGATTTTGGAAAAGTGACTTGGGACTAATAGCATACATTTGCGTGTGTGGTGTAATCAGTAATCGGAGAATCGCGTATATCTCAGAAAAGGATCCTCTTAACCAAGCCAAACATATTGAAAATATAGTGGTAGCTTTCCACTTGTTTGTTCCTGCCAGGAGAAGATCCCTTTTGCTGGTGGCCAATATGTCCCACGGCGCAGTCGACAAACTCAACCCGTAAGGCTGAGTGGAAATTAAGAAGCGGGGGCGTCGAAGTTCTTGGGTACATCAGCTTTATTCGCATGCATAATACTAAACGAGACTAAATCTAAACTTAGAACCGATCTCCCGGTCGCTTTGCTTCGTTAAAGCGGGAGCGGGAGATCGTCGGTACTCGGGGTACGAGAGCAAGCCGGGGACCGAAAGCTCGCTCCTGAGCAGAGGCGGCACAGTGGGCCCCTCACGTAAACATCCTGCCCCCCCTTGCAATCACTCGGATTGCTAAATGGTCGTTGCCGCGGTCTTCAGGGTATCCTGGCGAGCGGCGGAAAAAATGCCGTGGAGTGGCTGAGGAATGCCGAGGAGTGGCGAATAATCCTGGAGAGATGTCGACGTCCGAAGCGGATGAAGTTCAGGGGCAGACTAGGCATTGGTTGGATTGGACCTCTCGTACGTCTGCCCCCGAAACTTTTGCGTGGTGCGACGCGAAGGCATCTTCTGGAAAACATATATAAGTTAGAAGAGTGGTCAGTAAACAACGCGAATTAGGAGCCCGGTGTGATCCGATGCTGCGATCGGGGTGCAGGAACTGGACTTCCAGGCATATGCAGGAGCGTGTGGTGATTCTGATTGCACGTCTTGCATCGGTCACCACTACGGCACTTGCCTTGGGAATGTTCGTGTGCCAAACAGTTGGAACAGTAACGGTTGATGGACACCGTGCTGAGCCTCTTCTCAGCACTAAGCATGAGGAACTTTTGGCATCTTCGAAGCGGATGGATTCCGCTGCAGACTCGGCAGCGGTAGGAGTGAGTGTCTGTGGTACGCCTGCTTTTGATGCCATCGTATGGGACCCAGTACTTGGCGGAATTGGAAGAAGTTACAACTCGAGTGGAGAACGGATTCTTGGGATCGATGTGGTTACTGGGTTCGAAGGTTCAGGAGTAATCTGAACGTTATTGGAACCGTTGCTGATATGCAGCAAGGTGTGATGCCGTCTGCGGCAGGTAAGGCAGGAGTTGGAACTTGGGCAATCCCGCTGGTGACCTCGTGCCAAGCAATTCAAGCAGAGTTGCTTTCTTCGGACGATATTTGATCGCTGGAATACGGTCATTTCGAGAAAACGGGACATTTACGCAGGGGGTGGTTTTTCCCGGAACACAGGTCACACCTTCTGGGTGCTGGAATCACCCTGAAATCGGAAGAATGACGTCGGAGTTGTGGGGTGCTCATAGTAGCCGACCTCGGCTGGAAACGCCCTGAACTGGCAGGCGTGACGTCGTCGATGGCCTCCAGCGTACGATGGCGTTCGGTCAGAAACGCGTCTAGCTCTTTCCAAGTTGGAATGTCGGTCTTATTATGGAGAGATTGCTCCCACAAAGAAAGCGTTACTTTTGGAAGCTTGGATGAAATCATATAAACGAGAAGAGAGTCCCAACCCTCAACTTGAATAGAGGACATCTCTAAGGCGGTGAGGCAATTTTGGATGGTGCCTTGTAGTTCTTTCAGCGCGTCTCCGGACTCTAAGGAGATAGCCTGGATGTTGAAAAGGATTTTCAACTGGCTATTGACCAACAACCGCCGATTCTCGAAGCGGTCGGTGAGGCTTCGCCAAGCTGAGACGAACCCGTCATTGGGCAACACATCTTGAATAGACGGAGTAGCAATCGTTGTATTTCGATTCAAGCACTGTCGCGGCGGACGTACTATCAGCGGACCCGGAAAGAAGATCGTTGCAGCTCTCGTAGCTCTTTTCCACCTTTTCTCACAAGGCTCCAATCTGCTTGCGATGGACTTGGATTATGAAGGGAGAAAAATTTGCAAATTCGGAAGTGGCGGAAATTGATTCACCCGGTCAGTTGTGCCAATAAACTTTCTTAACGCAATGTCAACTGCGGTTTGAGCCATCTTTCTGCGGTGGAATAAGTGAGTCTCCAAGAAGGGTTCACGGAATTTTGCTAATTGCTCGTGGAATTACTGTAGTGGGCCTCGGAATCAGCTGGGACGGCGGCGGAGATGCGGATTGGAAATTCGTTTACACTAGTGCCGGGGAAAAAATTTGTGCAAGAGGTTGGCCGTAGTTAAAAAAATTACAAAGAACAATAACGGAATGCCGAAATAATTTGAGCGCCGATTTAAATAAAATGAATTGTGGCGGCAGAACCAATTTAATTGTTGCCGCTGTCCGATTGTCCGACGAGGAGGTTGAATTTTTTTTTTTTTTTTTTAACATTTATATTTAAGAGCCGAAATGGTGGAAATAAACCCTTGGCTTCTGTTCAGGATAAAAACTCAGTGGGACTAAGAAAACCCGAACGGCATCAACAAGAACAATCGCGGTCTCTTCCGGGTGGGATTAAATTCAAATTCTAGATTTATTGGTGGGTGTTGAACTATTTGTTAATTTCGAAAATTATCAACCGCAGATGTTCAACTATTTCAGCGCTGGAAAGGTGGAATCAAAAACATCAGCTGCTGGTCGTGGACAAAAAGCTTACTGGGTTTAGCCGACTGCAATCGGCGCCTATGTGTGGGACCCAAAGAACTAAACGGCAACAAAAACACGGCCGCTGCGGCGACTAAGTTGAAAACAATTAAAACGCTTGCATTTGTGTTTTGTTGCTAATGGTTTCGTTCACTTTAAATTTTTAAATTATAGTATCGGGATTAGTTCCTGGAGTCGTTGGCCGAAAATATACTGGAAAATATATGGGCATGCATGTAATAGGAACAATGTTTACGGGCACAGTGGAGCATCGAGAAGTGGACTTCATTGAACTCCGCGAACAGGAATATTTGGTATGGACACGGCAAAAAGACGACAAAAAATATATCGCGGCAGCGGCGGATAGTTCGGCGAACAGAGTGAACTACCGAAACAAGTGCAAACCGGCTGTCCGATATTTATTATGCCCCTTTTTCCCGCAACACGATTTCACTGTTCACGGTGGGGTTTTTATATGCACGGAAGTATGATGTGCAAGAGGTTAGCATTCGTGTGTGTGTGTGTGTATGGGGCTGCACATAGGCCTGGGTACAAAATAATAAATAAACAGAACAAGCGCAGTCGCACCTGTGTTGATTGAATTTGGATGGCGGTTATGCTTGTACTTGTATAACAAATGTTAATGTCATCAACTGCAAGCCGCAAATGTTGAATTGTTCCGAGTTGAAGAGCTGGACTTAAAAGCTTGCCGACGGCAAGCGGTGCCGATGTGAGGGCCCCAAGAAACGAAACGGCAACAACAACAACACGGCTTCTGTGAAGGCGAAGTTGAAAAGGAAAAGGCCTTTATTGGTGGCGCTTTGCGTACTTTAGATTTAATTAATCATAATTATTTATAATATCAGAGGGTTTTTGTAGGTTTCTGAAATCTGAGGTAGAAAATATCATACATGCATATAATTAAGAAGTTGGAGTATGGATAGGAGCTTGTGTTGGCACAGTGGAGCGTCGAGAAGTAGACTGTATTAAGCTGCGCGAACAGAAAATTGTGTATGGAGACGGCACAAAAAGTCAGGAAAACAAATCTGGCGGCAGCGGAGGACTGTTCTGCGAACAGAGTAAAACTCCCGAAAACAGCGCACACCAGCCGCCCGATATAATATATATATATATAATATATATATATATATAATATTTATATATATAATATATATATAATAATTTTTTTTGTCCGCTACAATTATTTCACTGTTCACTGTCTATGCACGGATCGGTGTACATATGTACACATGTATGTGCAAAAAAAGTTCGCCGTTGTATGGCTGCACATAGGCCTCGGCCGTTGGCAAGCTGATGGGCAACGGAAAATGGAAGAGACGACGAGGAAAATGGCGGCGCACACAAGCGGTCGCCGATGGAAATTTTCGCGGAACGGAGGCGAATGGAAATTGTAATTCTTCACTGCCTTGGTGTCAGGAAAACTCGGACTGGGAGTTGACACGCGAAAGAAGGAAATTTTTGCAAGAGTGCGACCGAAATTGTGTGTTCGGCTCACTGTTGCAGATCGACAGTGAAGATAGGCGAAGAAGGAAAAGTCGTACTTATCTTGGCGGATATGCCGGTGATTTGGAGGATATCCTTCCACAAAAATCCGGCTCGAAGGACCATGTTTGGGGGGCGATCCTGCCAGGAGAAGATCCCTTTTGCTGGTGGCCAATATGTCCCACGGCGCAGTCGACAAACTCAACCCGTAAGGCTGAGTGGAAATTAAGAAGCGGGGGCGTCGAAGTTCTTGGGTACATCAGCTTTATTCGCATGCATGCATAATACTAAACGAGACTAAATCTAAACTTAGAACCGATCTCCCGGTCGCTTTGCTTCCCCGGTACCCCGGTACTCGGGGTACGAGAGCAAGCCGGAGACCGAAAGCTCGCTCCTGAGCAGAGGCGGCACAGTGGGCCCCTCACGTAAACACCACTAAATAATATTTGCAAACATTCTTCCAGTGAGAAAGTAAATACAAAATATAAAATATATTTTTATATGAATATATTATATATAAATATATTTTATATTAGATCGCGGAATTCTTAAATTTCTATCGTTGCAACGAATAACGAATAATAAATAACCTATTCGCGCTGTCTGTCAGAACTTCCAGTACAAAAAGCTTTATAATCCGCTTTACCTATAAAACAATAAACATCCTACGCACGTCGCTCAAAGTTGATGTTTTTATTTACCAAGTGCAAATCTAGTTAAATCCGCCTCTTCGAAACAATTTCAATGTGCTCTGGTAAAATTGCTTACTCACATATTTGATGTAACAATAGGAGAAACATCACATATAGATGCTGGTGTTCCAGGATATGCCTCCTCATATTCATTAAACCTTTGAAATATTTCTGGGAACCAAACCATCAGCGTATAATAACTGAAATATATACATTATTTTAGAACAAATTTATATACTAATAAAATGACTAACCTCGTGGTAAGACATAGTTGAATCGCACAAGTCAGAAGTGAAATCTTAAGATAAGGTCGTGAAAATAAGGTTAATGTTTGAGCCCATACTTCCAATAGTAATATCTTCAATTCGTTTGATTTTCGGAGTCTTAAATTTACAATTCCTCTTGCTCCAGTTCGTTGATTAAACCGATCTGGGATTCTCAGGCTAGAACACTTTAATAAGTTATAATAAAACAAAATTATATAAAAGAAATTGGAAAACGACACTGATAGATAAAACGATTTTTGCTCCCTAAATTGTGACCATATGTTTACGAAATTAATATAGTTCTTTTTAGATATTTTGTTGTGAATGAACAAGAAAGGAGCTAGCTTCGGCACGCCGAAGGGAAACTTATCAGAAATAAAATAAAATATTTAAACATATCATAACAATTCGGTTTTTACATTAACCTATACATATTATATTTACAGTTCCATTTCTATATTCATAGTTTTGTATTTTCCTCTACGTCTAACGATCGCTTGGACTTATTTATAAAATATGTTAGAAAGATATTAAATTATTATAATATTAGTTTCCTTTTCAAGAAGTGGCAGTATTAAAGAAACCAATCAACATCGATTTACGGCTCTTATATACCAATATAGAAGCCTATAGGAAATGCAAGTGATTTCAACAACAGAAAAGAAATTCATTCTATAATTTTAAATTGTATATGTTAAGTAAGTTAACCGTGCGACGGCAATGACCGATCGTCCGAAAGCTCGCTCCGGCCAAATTGCTGACCCAGCGTCTGGCCGGAAGCTCGTGTATAGCACTGCCCATTGGAGTGGCCGCTATGAGTCTCAATTTTGTTAGCTCTTAAGTTCAGTTCTGATTTGATAATTGACAAATAAAGAGCCATCGCCCATATACCAAAACTTCGACGATCCGTCGTAAAACATTTATTATTGCAAATCTGACTGAGTCTCTGCCGCTGCAGTGGTATCCTCCTTTGGCACAATATTGAATTTCGATGAGATCCTAGACCGCCTCGATTTCACATATAGTGACAAGCGACAGATTCACGTCATCGAGCAGGAGATGGGCACCCTCAGCCAGCGAAGCCTCACGCTCCTACAATACTATGACGAGGTTGAGAAAAAACTCACCTCGCTCACTAATAAGGCAACTATGTCGTACGAAGCATCGGCAGCAAGAATTTTGTGCGAGAAATTACGGGATGATGCGCTCTGCATTTTCATTTCGGGCCTCAAGCGCAACCTCTCCTATGTCCTTTTCTCGGCAAAGCCGAAGGCAAAGCCAACTACGTTGGCATTGGCTCTGGAGGTGGAATCAAACCACGAGAGGTACACCTTCGTAACATCGTTCGCAAAAAGCCTGGAGGATAGGGACAGGAAGCAAATTCCAATCGCCAACAAACGTCCTATCAGACCACTCCCAAGTGAGTGCGGGCAAAAACCCGCATTCACTAAACAACACAAGGCTCAGGAGCACTCCGCTCCGAGCAACGACAGGCGTCGTGAGAACACGCCAGAGCCCATGGAGGTTGACCCATCAATGTCTAGGACGCTCAAGCCATCTCAAGCGCCGGCCTACCAAAATAGGAAGCCGGCCGGGTCCGATCGATCCGGCCCGCACAAGAGGCAGAGGGTTAACCACATTACATAGGACGGCACAAGAAATCAATGACGATGCAGTCCATGAATATGATTCGGACGCTATTAATTTTTTAGGGGAAAATCCCTGCTACCCGTCATCAGACGAAGAGTAGCAGGGATAGATATGAGGCTTTTGATAGACACGGGCGCGGCAAAAAATTTCATCCCTCCACGCGAGGGATTGAAAGCCATTCACGCCATTCACGATACATTCGATCCATGGCGTCACCACCATCACTAAAAAGTGATATGTCTGCCTATTTAACTTGAAGGCCACGTTCTTCCTATTACCAGATTTGTCCTCCTTTGATGCCATAATTGGCCTTGACCTGTTAAAACAGGCAGGGCATCGCTTTGTCTAGCTTCCGGCCACCTCAAATGGGGCTCCTAGGTAGAAAAGTTGGAATTCCAATCGTGCCCCGACGTCAATTTTACCAACATTGATTGCTCGGACGCGCCGCCTCTAGTTATAAAAAATATTGGCGAACGAAAGAAAGCCTTGGCAAACCCCAACGAGGACCTGCCTTACAACACGTCGGTGGTAGCTACCATCAGGACAGTTAGCGAGGAACTTATGCCAAGCTTTACCCAAACCCAATGGGGGCTGCAGATGTTGTCAACAGCGAAATCCAAGAGCTGCTAAAAAATGGCATAATACAAAAGTCAAAGTCCCCCTACAATAACCCAATATGGGTAGTAGACAAATAGGGCACTGACGAAGCGGGCAACCGCAAAATGCGGCTCGTTTTAGACTTTCGCAAATTGAACGAGAGGACGATACCTGATCGCTATCCCATGCCAAATATCTCTATGATACTAGGGAATTTAGGTAAAGCCAAATACTTCCTGACACTCGATTTCGCTACCACCAGATCACTCTGGCATTGCGTGACCGTGAAAAGACTTCCTTTTCCGTTAACGGAGGAAAATACTAGTTTCGCCGGCTTCCATTTGGTTTGAAGAATGCTGCCAGCATCTTCCAAAGAACCATCGACGACATACTGCGAGAGCAGATTGGCAAATTTTGTTATGACTAGGTTGATGATGTCATCGTTTTTTCAGAAGAGGAAAACGCCCACATACTGCATGTAGATTGGGTTCTTAAGAGCCTGCACGACGCCAACATGAGGGTGTCAGCGCAAAAATCGCGTTTTTTTAAAAGAGCGTTAGTGTTTTGGGCTTTATTGTCACGAATAAAGGTGCCACAACTGACCAGAAAAAACCAAGGCCATACAGGAATTCCCCGAACCCAAAAATGTATTCGAGGTGAGATCGTTGCTTGGTCTGGCCAGTTATTACCGATGCTTCATCAAAGATTTTGCATCAATAGCCAGGCCCTTATCTGATATTCTTAAAGGGGAGCATGGAAGTGTCAGTAGGTACAGATCCAAAAATATCCAGGTGCAATTTAGCGAGCAGCAACGGCTTGCTTTCCATAAGTTGCGTAACATTCTGGCTTCAGAGGATGTCATCCTCAGCTATCCCGACTACAAGAAAGCATTCGATGTAACGACGGATGCCTCGGCATTTGCCATTGGCGCGGTACTCTCCCAAGAGGGAAGACCCATTACTATGATATCTAGGACCCTAAAGGACCGAGATGTTAACTACGCTACTAACGAGCGTGAGCTGTTAGCCATAGTTTGGGCACTAGCCAAATTACTCCATTACTTATATGCAGTAAAAGATATAAATATCTATACTGACCACCAACATTGACATTCGCAGTATCGGAATCCAATCAAACGATGGAAAGCCCGCATCGACGAGTCCGGCGCCAAAATGTTTTACAAACCCGGCAAAGAAAACCTCGTTGCGGATGCCCACTTAAGACAGCAACTTAACGTTCTGGGAGAGGAAGAAGCTTTTTCTAGGGCAGCCACAATTCACAGTGAGCTGTCGCTCACCCACACCATTAAAACTACGGATAAGCCCCTGAATTGCTTTCAAAGCCAGGTAACTCTGGAGGAGGCACGCTTTCCATGTAAAAAAGCAGCTTCGTACTCTTTGGAAACAAGAGACGACATAGCATCGACTTCACTTGCAAAGAGTCATTGCTAGAAGAGCTCGCTGATATTATCGTTCCTAAGGGCGTAAACGCCATTCATTGCGATTTGCATACGCTGGCAATGATACAGGAAGAATTGGTTCGGCAATTCCCGGCCACCAAGTTTTGGCACTGCAAAAACCGCGTGACGGATATATTTGCAGTTGCTGAGAGGCGAGAAGTCCTCACCGTTGAGCACAACAGGGCTCACAGATCGGCCCAAGAAAATGTGAAGCAGGTACTCTCAGAATACTACTTCCCAAAAATGGCTAAACTAGCAAGCGAAATAGTCGCTAATTGTAGGACATGCGCTAAGGCGAAGTATGACAGACACCCCAAAAAGCATGAGCTTGGCGAGACACCACTCCCATCTCATGTAGGAGAAATGCTACACATAGACAGTTTCTCCACGAAAAAAAAAATATTTCCTTACGTGCATTGACAAATTCTCGAAATTTGCCATGGTCCAACCAGTTCCCTCTAGAACCATAGAGGATCTGAATCCGCCATTACTACTACTGATGAATGTTTTCCCTCAAGCCAAGGTCATATATTGTGACAACGAACTCGCAAACCATTTTGACCATGCTGGAAAACCATTTCGGCGTTAGCATCTCAAACGCACCGCCCCTCCAAAGTGTGGAGCGCTTCCACAGCACTCTAGTGGAGCTCGCCAGATGCCTTAAAATTGATGAAGGTATCAGTGACACCGTCGAGCTAATCTTACTGGCCACAACTAGATACAATAAATCTATCCATTCGGTCATCGACCAGAGGCCAGACGATGTAATTTAAACACAGTCGGAGGGACCACTGTATGTGGTTCAGGATAAGATTAGGATCGCCTAGGATAAGCTCAGGAACAGGGAAAATTCTTCCCGAAAAAACAGGGTGTTCGAAGTTGGCGAAAAAGTCCTGGTAAAATTCAACAGGCGACTAGGCAAAAAACTCTCTCCATTGTGTGAAGAGAATGTTGTGGATGCGGACATGGGGACCACAGTCCTCATTAAGGGGAGGGTGGTCCACAAGGACAACCTTAGGTAGACGAAGCATGGTCATGTTGACTTGATTCGTCTGATAATTTTTTACCACCTTTTTTTTATATTTTTTGTTCCTAGCCACTTGGCATAAGTTTTCTTACTTTCATTTCTTATTATCATTATTATCATTGTTTTTCTTTACGTTATTCTACGCTTTAGTTTATATGTTTGGTGGTGGGCTTCTTGAATTTTGCAAAACACTACAATACCTCACTCCTATACCTCTGTTATTCCTTTTGACCCTAACATCGGCACGCGTCACGGACTACTCGCAGGCAAAGTACATTCCCATCATTAATGGTCGAATATAAGTATGGGAGGATTTTGAATTCGTGAGACACACGGAAAATCTCTCAGAATATAGGCGCGTGGTGGAAGAGACTAATGACTTGATTCACTTGTTTCCCCAGTCTCACATGCAGAAACTTTTGAGCGTAGATGTCGCTCAACTTCTTGGGAGCGACGTTAAAGGTAGTGGCGGGAACGCCAGACGCGGAGGATGTTGAAAAAAATCAGACTTACCGAGTTCCAACTCATTAATGCAAATAATAGACAGGTCAATATTAACTGTCAAGTACAGGAAATAACATTACCAGGACAGTCAATCAAATTCTGAGGTCGGCTAAAGAATCCCAAATTGATTCAGGACACATACGAGATGTTATTGTCTTGGAATAGGATGATTACAATAGAGCTGCAAAATTTATTGCTTGCAATAGCGCTCGCCAAAATCAATATAGTTAGCCCTAGCACACTAGATCATGCAGACCTGGAAAGTATGTGGATAGAGGAGCCCACAGGTACCCCCATCAAAGATATATTGTCCGTGGCGTCCGTTAAAATTTTACAATCCACTAACATTATTCATTTCATTATTAAGTTTACTAAAATTAAGTCAGCTTGCGTCAAGATTACCATTTTGCCCGTGTCACATCACGACAAAATGCTCAGGCTCATAGCGGAGAGATCCACACGGTAAAAAAACTGCTCCGTGTCATCATGGGTCACATTTTGCCAACTGGCGCTGAGAAGATCTTTCACCCAGGAACTCCACGCGGGAGGGATTGCGCACTGCGATATCCATTACCTACGTGGATGAGGGTGTCCTCATCATAAACGATTGCCCGGCTCGTGTGAGTGTGGACAACGGCACTTACGTCCACTTGCAAGGAACACACCTCATCACCTTCATCGAGAGTGCCACGGTTAATGAAACCCGATATATCAATCTTGATATGGCCCAGAAGAGGGCACCAGGAGTAGCTAGCTCGCCTTCCCTGAATATTACTCTGGAACACATTATACTTAGCCTCCCGTACCTTCACCGCTTGAGTGAACGTAGCCTGGAGCATACCAAGAGATTTGGGGAAGATGTCAACAACTACCGCTCGCACCTGATAGTGCTAGTTGCGGGAGCAGTTTGCTGATTGATTTCTATCGGCCTCACTCTTAGGCACCCGGGCCAAAAGATCCACGGCCCAACTAAAGGAGGTGATTGCCCAAATAGAACAAATGTTTTTGTATTGTAGAATACATGATGCTCGTGTGTTTAAATCAACCCCTTTATCTGAAAAGCTGGCAGATGAAAAAAATCTACATGTACTGCGTATAGTCCCGTAATTGGTTATTATACTTACCCGATAAGCACATTTTTATTGACATTCTATTGGGATAATGTAAAGTTTTCTTCTACACGATATGGCTAAATTTCAAAGAATAAAGTATTAAGACATTCAGTTTCCCAGTTTTGGAAACTATATTATTATGACGTCAGTATCTGCACGACTTTGTTCTAATGAATGGTGGAGAAGATCTGTGGGAGACGTTGGTGGATGAAGTAGAAGTCACATCTTGTAATAATTCTAGAGACTCAGATAGAGTTTTCCCTCAAGGATCTATAAAAAGACGCCATTAAGTATTTGTTAAATTAAGAAATGAAGTATTTAATAAAGGCTTATTTTAAATCTATTAAATTGTTTTCTTATATTTTCGTCGAATCCAAATCGAAAACTCCACTGCACTCCATTGGGTCAAGAATTTGCTATATTTTTTCGGGTTTTGGAAATCTGCCTTCATTTTAATACAAGAGTTTTCTGGCCACAGAGTTACAGATATTGCTTTTTATTCTGTGAAAAATGCTAAATTGGCTGTTTTTTACCGGGACCCGATGGTAATGTTTGGTTCCTAGCCGATTACTTACTTATAATTAAACATATACATTTTGTGAAGGCAAAAATTCATTCCTTCTTGCCCACTTATTTAAATTTGACAGTTCAAGTTGTATACATCAAATACTCTCCAAAAGGATAATGTTTGGTAAATAAATAGCATCAATATCATGTCATCGGAAAATAAGACGCAATTAATTAAATAGCGGTGTCCGTGAAAGAGAATAATTTTGATAGCTTTGTACATCAAATTTCGTTGTTCATCGTGTCAAATGCTTTGCTGAAGTCCAATAGAGCTATGAATGTCACATGATTGCCATAGAGTTTTTGTCTAATGTTCTCAGATTATCTAAAATTGAAGTGTTAAGCTTCTGAATTGATTAAAACCAGATTTGTTATTACACAGTAAGGAGTTTCATTTTAAAATGATTTAATCTGATTTAATTAAAAATGGTAATTTGGAAATAGACATCTTAGATACGCGTAATCTCGTTAACTAATGATTGCGGCAATACCATTCTTGAACAAAATATTTCTGTAGCTTAAGAATCTAACTTTCGGATCAGCTTTTATCTTGTTATTGCTAATTAGGGTCAATAATTTTAAATTTAGATTTTCTATCACCTGTAGCACTTTTAAAAAGGTTGGGTAATACAAATTAATTAGGGTCAATGATTAAATGGCGTGAGGAAACGTGAGCGGTAAAGCGATGAAGACTCATACGATGCGGCTGCGAGTGGAAATGCTGCGGAACAATATCATAATTACACGATCGAATACCACACCAAAAATGCATGGATAGTTTAAAGGTCAACGAAATACCTATGCACATCTGCGTACGCACAATGCATTAAAAAAGGGGGAAATGAAAATGTTACCGTCAGGTGAGTGCACTTGTGTGCAGTCCCCTTCCACCAAATGACTCTCACGGAAATCCCAAACTAAAAAAGGGAAGCTGAGTAAAATAAGTATGATCGCAACCCGCAACGATAGAATGAAAGGGGGTGGGGGTAATGTGATGTGATGATGCACCCATTTCCTCAGATAAGAAAGTCAGACCTCAGAAAAAGGAGAGAAGCTCCTCTATCCACACACAACTCAGAAATGGTATGTGCCTGAAAATAAACCTTTTTTCTTCTACTTTTACCCAAATTCTAAATGTACTTCACCTTAAAAGTGAGGGGTATTCAACAGGATTCTTGACCGAGATCTGGCTGTTTGTTTCGTTTGCCATCTTGTGTATATACTCCAGGTGTTCTCTGTACCAAAGTCGGGTGTCCACAATGACTCAAAGGTGCTTGATCGCGCGCTGCGATGTCTCTACTCGCTTTCTGCTCGAAATCAGGACCTGGCGTCCAGGGTCGATCTCCACTTCCGAAACCCAAATTGGTTTGTTAAGAGTCTTCCCGCGTGCCCTATTGAATCTTCATCTTGGAGACAATTACGTTCCTTCCCGATCATGTACAACAGCTAGATGGGAATGTATGAGGAGGGTTTTCCCACTGGCTTCCTCGGTTTCGGGGGGGAGCAGCAGCTGCTGGCGTTTCAGGGCCTTCCTTGGAGACCGGAATATCTCGCTGCAGACCAGCAAGTTCGGAGAACCATGCATTGTCTGGACTTGCCTTTTAGCTCTAACATCGCAATTGTGGTGAACTCTTGATGACATATTTAATAAAGTCCTTTGTAGTATAAAACTCAATGGTTTAGTTTTGGTAATCTTTATTTAGGAGCAACATGTACGTGTCGCTCCAATTGTTGGACAATATCTGTCTTGTACAAAATCTTTAAGACTATACTTAGACTAAGCCGCGTAGCTGCGCTGCCGGTAAAGCCATGCATCAGCAAAGCGGCTGCATTACGTATACATATATATTGGCTGAAGGAATGTGTTATGCGCGCTCTTTGTTATGTATATAAAAGTGCGACGGCCAGCGAGGAAACGCACTTTAAGTTCATAGCGCATATATGTGATCATGTTACACATGCACTTGAATTGGGATGTTTACAATAGCACTGCAACAAAGTGCCACAGTGTATTCATACATATAAATTATGTATGTCTTGATGCTCTATATAAGTACAGTAGGGATTCGATAAGTGCACATAATACATCTCCCTCCTTTTGAAAAATAACGTAACTTAGTGAAGTTATTTTATGTTATATATTTGATTATTATGAAATGTAAAAATTTGAATATTATATAATAATAATATTTTTTTATACGGATTTTGTGTGTTAACTTAAAAATGTTTTTTTTTTTCTTATATATTTTTATGTAAATTTTTATATATATATTTTTACATTGTGTTAGCATAATCATCTATTTTGTATATAGGTTCTATACTACTTATAGTATTAAGGTATTCTGGTTGACTGCTTGTCTTTCCAAATACTAATTCATATGGACAATAACTATGTGCCATAGAAGGGGTTGTGTTGAAACAATAAACAAAATATTGAAGCCATACGTCCCAGTAAGTTTTATTAACTGATATGTAGGATCGTATATATTCATTTAATGTTCGATGACTTCTTACTATTGTTCCGACAGTTTGTTGATAATGTGCAGTTGATGATATATTTTGAATTTTTAAATATTTGCACAAATCATTTATAATTCAATTCTTATATTGCGTTCCTATGTCCGAAATGAACGTCTTCATTGGACCGTACTTGAGAATAAAAGATTCAAATATTGCTTTTGCTATTTTTGTTGCACTTTTGTTTGCGACTGGTATAGCTACTAAATGTGACTGCATATTCATTTCCTTGCTCTGACTTTGGTAATGGACCAATTGTCTATAACTCTGTCATAAGCTTTTACTGGTGTTTCAGTTATGGTTAATGGGGTCTTATTATTTTTTATTATTTTTTATTTCTGGCATTTTTGACATTTCTGGATATGCTGTGTTATATCATGAGTCATACCTTTCCAGTAATAATGTTTCTTGGCCTTGGCCAAGGTTTTTGTAATGCCTTTATGACCTCCTTGTATTGGATCATCATATAGTGTAGACAGAAGAGAAAGTAGCTATCTCTTTATTTTTATTTATTATAGTCACCGGGTTGAGTAGCGCTACTCTTAATGTTTTCAATATTTCATTGCCCATATTTTTGAAATTATATATTGAAATTTTTTCAAAGATATTTTCCCACGGTGCTATTTTTAATTGGCTTATTTTTAATATACCGGCTTCTATTTCAAGCCTTGGAAATAGTTGACCTAAATCAATATTTCCATTTGTATATATATCGCCAATATCTATTCTTGCTATAATTTTCTTACCATGTCTAATGAGACATAGCATATTGTTTATATGCATGGTCACTACTATACGTACTTCGTCATTATTAATGACGTTGTATACTTTGGGATGAGAAGCTTTTTCTTGGCAATTATACTTTTTTATTTTCTGCGCAGAAATTTTGTCTACTTTGGTACCTGGTAGTGACTTTCAGGATTTTATTTTGTATGACTATTAATTCGGATATTCTTATCCTGGATAGAGCGTTTGCTACAAAATTGTCTTTATCCTTTAGATACTCGACTGTAAAGTCATATTCTTCTAATTCTAACCACATGCGTGTCAACTTTGAACTTGGGTTGACCATGGAAAATAAATATGTTAAAGGTCTGTGATCAGTTTTAATTATAAAATGTTTTCCATATATTTATGGTCGAAAATGTAATATCGCCCAGTGAATTGCTGCTAATTCCTATTCTGTAGTACTTTTATTGCTTTCAATGCTTTGTGGATGTAATTTGAGGTTATTCCTACAGAGTTCAAATAAATTGATTAGGTATTTGATCATATGTTGCTCTGAACATTCAATGACGATTAGATCATCCATATAAAGGAATGCTTGTGATGGTTTTAGACCCGAGAATGCTATTGTCATCATTCTCTGAAATGAATTTGGTGCTATTTTTAAACCAAATGGCAGTCGCGTAAAGCGATATGATCTATTGTTTGTTGAAAATTACGTGATATTTCTTGAGCTTTCTTCTAGCTCTATTTAATGAAATACTGACATAAGGTCAAGGCACGAAAAGTATTTCGCTCTACCTAGTTGGTGTAGTATGTCGTCGATCCTAGGTAAGGGAAATTTATCGGACAGTAATTTTTATTTATTTGGCGATAGTCTATTGCTAATCTCCATTTCTTAACGTCTGAACCTGGAAGTGATTTTTTGGGTACTAATAAAAGAGGGCTATTATACTCGGATACGGATTCTTCAACTATATTGACTTTTATTAGCTTATTTACTTGTTTCTTTATCTCTTCTTGATGACTATGCGGTGTTCTGTAATTTTTTATGTACACTGGTTCTTTATCCTTTAGTCTTAATTCTTGTTTGTAAAAATTATTTGTTGTGATTGATTCGGTTTCAAGTCCGAATATATCACTATATTTTAAACATATTTCAGTGAGTTGTGACGTAAATTGTTTTTGGAAAATGTTTCTGTAATTGAGCTATGACTTCTTATGTTCTCGAACTTTGGTTTGTTTGAATTATTTCATAATTCGAAAGAGGTTCATAATTGATATTATTTATGTCGACTAATAGGTCATTATTGGTTGTATTCAGTAAACGGACAAATGCGTTATTAGATGTTGCCTCTGTATTTGCAGCATAAATACCAGATGTAATTTCTTGGTTAGGAATTAAGACATTATCTTCTATTGAGTTAATGTCTAACTTTCGGACAACTTCAGATCTTGCTGGTAATAGTATTAAATTATTACCGGAGCTGAATTTTATTGGAACATAAATGGGGTATTTTAGGTTATTTGGTCTTAGTATGAACCAATTATTTTCTGTTTCACAGTCTAGTTTGCAATTTGGATTAAGCCATTGGACGTGAAAATGCCAGGTCCAATGCCTTGAATATTTACAGTTTTTTCTTTTTCGATGTTATTAAAGACATCTGAGTTTTCTTTAATTAGTGATATATCTGCTCCTGTGTCTAGCAGAAATGTGAGAGTACTGTTTGTAGAAATGTTCTTGAAGGTTACAAACATATTCAGACTAAAGTTTATTGTGTGTACTTTTTTATTTAATTTTGGGTATCTAAAGATGTCTGATGTCTGACAGTTTTCCGAACTGCTCTGTGTTACACGTACGTTAGAGGGGTTATTGTTACCGTGGCCGCGACTTGAGTTACCGCGACCCCTGTAATTTCCTCTGTACTGTCCTCTGCCTCTATTATTGTTATTGTATCGGAGATTGCCGTTGTTGTTGTAGTTGGCCCTTCCTCGGTAGCTTTCACGGCTACCTCTATTATTGTTTTGTTGCCCACTGAAGTATAGGACGCTATTAGCGTGCCCTGTTGCTTCTGTGCAACTATTAACAAATTTCGATGTGGCCTCGTCCATGGTGCTGAACGTGTCAGCTTCCTTGATGTATTTTACCCTGTCTATTGAGCAATTTTTGACCATTTTTGACCTTAACAGCATGTGCTGTGCTGTATTTGGCAGCTATTTCTGAAGTTAGTCCATCGTCGATATAGGCTCCTTCTAGGGCCTTTGTCAACTTCTCTACTTCTTGTACATATTGGTTAGCCGTTTTCTGTTTTTGTTGTAGATTCAGTAATTTTGCTGAAATTACTTCTACTGATTCTCCTTTTACTTTAAACTTTAGTTTGTCAATTATGGCTGTAATTGTTGCTTCATTTGTTATTAACTTTCTTGCATGGCCTTTTAATTTTGTGTTTATTAGACTAATAGCCACTGTTTCATGAGAACCTTTCATTGAATCAATTAGACTCAAACCGTCTATGAACCTCGTAAGGTTTTCTGCCTTTCCATCGAACTCAGGTATTATCGATGAGGCTAACTTTAGATATTCTAATTGTGTCATAGCCTTGTTTACTGTTTTTTCGATTACGGACTCTGATTCAGATTCGGATGGCTCTGGTAAAATTATTACCGCTGGTATTGTTAGATCATGTAGATCTTCTTTTTTATTATATTTTCTGAATCGCTTGCTACTTCGGAATCGCTAACAGAGTCTATATCTGTATTTGTATCTTCTTCGACTACTGCTGGAGTCTTTAATATTGAGGGCTTTGTTTTAATATTATTTAGATTATTTTTTAATCTATGTAATAATCTTGATACATACGACCAATGGTGAGTATTTAGTTTTTCTCTGTAGTCGTGTATCAATGATCGTGCTTGATTGAAACAGGCAACTAATATCGTTGCGTGCTTACTTATAGTCACGTTTTTACTATTCCTATTTTGCGTTACGCATTTGTATGATTTATCAAATTTTAATTTGATTTCATTCAATAGATGCCATTCCATTTCATGCTTATAGAGTCTTCGATATAAATTGTGTCAAACGAAAGAACAAATATAGATTGGATAAGAATTTATTTAGTATTATAAATTGAATTCAATTTTATATTTGTATTGTTAGAATGCAAAAATATATTTAACATTTTGTTTTATGTAATCTTTGCTGCTGTTTTATATTTTTAAAATGTTCTTCAATTTTATCCAGGTCATTTGCCTTGCTTAAATATTTTTTTCTTAGGCACTTATTGTGCAACTTATAGATTTTAAAAAATACATTAGCACACATTATTACTACGATGATAATCAATAATGTGGTTATTATACCCATGTCTTTATTTTCAACTTCAACTTTGTTAAAGACATTTACAGTGGAATCCACTGTTTTACTGTCTATTAACCCCATATCAGTTGGATAATTAATTTCTTTTAATGTAATTTTATTTTTATATGGTTATTCTTTCTGACTTATTTGAGAATCTGGATATTTACTTACACTGTTGTTATTCATAACCTACAATTTGATTGATAATTTTCATTTGAAAAATTTTTTTTTTTGGTTTGACAGTTTTGTACCTAATTTTCGTACAGCTATACGGGCTGCACTGCTATCGAGCAAAAAGGGTTTCGCACGATTATACAATTTTGTTTTATATTATTAGTATTCTATTTATGTTCTATATTTATCATTCTATGTTTCCTGCACTCTTTGTAGTGTGGCCAGCTTCTGTGTCCACTGTCCAATCTGTGGCACTGTCGGTTCCTTGGCCCGCTTGATGTGCGCGGCGTTGCCGGTGATGGGTTGGCACAAGCTATTGCTCCTTCTGGTTGCACGTCGCAACGCAATGTGGTGAGAATAGTGGTCCCTCGCAATCAACAGGACATCTCTTCTTTAGTTTCGGCAGTACTGCTGGAATGTGGATAGGTTTTGGTGTCAACAAGTTCTTTATTTGATTATTATCTGGCGAGTTAGAGTGAGAGGCTTCTTTTTTAACCCGTAGGGTCTTTATAAGATGGTCAAGCTCAGTTTGTAACTTCTGGGCTGTAGACCATACAGGCGGTGGCGATTGTTTGTATATTAGCAACTTTAGTTTGGCTATTCTTTTATTTATTTTGTGGTTTATGCCACCGCGCTGCTTGTCCATTACTCAACTCTACTCACTCAGATGTGGTTTTTCTATTTTTGCCCATCTTCCTTGCCGATGTCGCTGTTGTTCTTGATATTACTCCTGTCCTTGGTCTTACAAGACCGCTGTCACGGTCGCCATGTGGTGAACTCTTGATGACATATTTAATAAAGTCCTTTGTAGTATAAAATTCAATGGTTTAGTTTTGGTAATCTTTATTTAGGAGCAACATGTACGTGTCGCTCCAATTGTTGGACAATATCTGTCTTGTACAAAATCTTTAAGACTATACTTAGACTAAGCCGCGTAGCTGCGCTGCCGGTAAAGCCATGCATCAGCAAAGCGGCTGCATTACGTACACATATATATTGGCTGAAGGAATGTGTTATGCGCACTCTTTGTTATGTATATAAAAGTGCGACGGCCAGCGAGGAAACGCACTTTAAGTTCATAGCGCATATGGTATATGTGATCATGTTACACATGCACTTGAATTGGGATGTTTACAATAGCACTGCAACAAAGTGTCACAGTGTTTTCATACATATAAATTATGTATGTCTTGATGCTCTATATAAGTACAGTAGGGATTCGATAAGTGCGCATAGTACACAATGCTTTTGCTCCACCTGAAAACGGCTGGATCATTAAATGACGGGGTAAAAGGTCTAACGCAGCTGCTTCTACTTCTGGTTGGGCATGCCTGATTTTTTGTCCCCTCGTTGCCACATGATGTGCAGATGTAGCACTTCGGTTCATTGATGCACTTCGAATCCTTGTGCCCCTGCTTGCCACATCTTATAAACTTGCAGGGTATTATAATTTTAGTCAGAAAACTGCATCGCAGTGATGGAGTCATTTCTGACCATATAAAGTATTCTTCAGCAACATAAACAGCAAAGTCGATCTAATCCTGTCACTATATAGCTGTCATAAAAGAAAAACTTGCAACATTGGGAATGTACAACTACAACTGTAAGACTGTAAATCTACTATATACAAATAAGTCGTGTTTTATTCCTGACGCTATCACTTCACGCTCGAACCGATTTCCACGGCTTTGCATTCGTTGGAAAGATTTCGGGCTCCGTGCGGTTTACAGCAAAGAAAATTCAGAAAAAATTTCAACATAAAAAACCATACCGCGCCATCTCTGATACATTACGTGTGCTATAAACCAATATTCTTTTCTGAATGAACAGCAAAAACAAGTATACGAAACATTAATGCAATGGGCAATAATACTGCAGGAACAGGGAAAACATTTATCATTTCATTAGAGCAAGATGTGCCATAACTTTGGCGTTAGCATCATCTTGAATTAAGGCGACTCTTCTAGATGGCGGTCGTACTGCACATTCTGTGCTTAAGTTGCCACGCAATTTAAACAATTGATACTCCAACATGCAATATTTCCCGATCCAGTGCAATGGGGAAATTGTTGATGCAATGCAAGCTCATTGTATGGGTTGAGTGCACAATGCCACATAAGAATTCACTTGAAGTACTTAACTTCATACTGAAGGATCTTCGGCAAAATAACGACATCTTTGGCGGCTTGATGATATTGTTGGCAGCCGGTTTCAGTCAGACGTTGCCCGTAATTCCCCGTGGAACACCTGCATATGAATAGAATGCTTACCTGAAGGTATCACCTTTATTGAATAACGTAAAAACATTATCGCCAACAACTTATATGAGAGTTTAAGTTCAAAATGATCAAAGTGCTGCACAATTTTCCAAAGAATTGTTAGCTGTTAGAAATGGAAAAGTCCTAGTTGATGCGACATCTGGATTAATTACACTTACCAACGATTTATGCCGATTTGTAGACACTCAATTAGCTCCAATTGAAAATGTTTTCCCGAATAATAGTGAGAATTATCAGAATTATGCTTGTTTAAGTCAATGAGTAATTCTTGTCGCAGAGAATAATGATGTACACGCACTGAATTTCACCATTCAATCAAAAATTGCTGGCGATTTGGTGACATACAAATCCGTTGATTCAATAACAAATCCCGATGATGTAGTAAATTATACAACGGAGTTTTTGAAGTCTCTGGAGTTACCAGGACTTCCACCACATAACTTGCAACTCAAAGTTGGTACAGTTATTATGATATTGCGTAATTTGAATTCACCACGACTTTGCAACGGTACTCTACTTTCGAGGCAACCATTATTAACGGAAAGTGCTTAGGTGAAAATGTGTGGCTTACCAAAGAGAATTTCAATGATACGGATAATTTTCCACAATTTATAACGATTTGATTCAGTATTTACTAGGATTCACTTTTATTTACTTAGATAAGTTCAACTAAATAACACTTCATTTTTGTAATCGAAATGAATTGTGAAATGAAATAGATTTTTCGTTTTCAAATATAAAAAAAATTTTCTTCATCTTTTAATCACTAAGTGTTACATAAAACGAAGCCATCTGGTGGCGAAACGGAATTCGCCGGGTTTGCTGGTATATGTTTAGGTGAATGCTATGAAAATAGATATTGAATTGTTGTTTTTTAACTATTATTAATGATCGAAAAGCACTCTGCAAGGTTTTTCGAACATTAGCTACTTTTCTATAATTTGACTTCTGATTTGTTCAGAAGCCAAAGCAGATTCAATTTCCTAATTTATACGACCGCTTCCAGTTAATGAAGTAAAAATAAAGATATTCCACCTTTTGCTAGTTTGGCTCCAGTTTTTTAAATATTGATTTCATTAAGAAAATCTTTCTAAAAACGTAAAAACACGTCATTGCGTTGCAAACTTAAATTAAATTTCTACCACATTTCATTTACTTCAAAAATATCAATTTTTATTTATTTAAAACTTAGCTTTTAATTTTATGAAATAGGAAACTTTAAACAGGAAAATTAAAACCTAACATAATTTGTATAAGTAAATTTAATTAAAGGTGTCAATACTTCATTGTTTGTATACCCTTGCAGCGTATTATAATTTTAGTCAGAGGCCTGCAATGCATGGAAGGAGTCATTTCCAAACATATTAAATGTATATTCTTGATCAGCATTACCAGCAACGTCGATCTAGCTATGTTCGTTTGTCTGTCCATCTGTATCTCAATTAATATGTAAACTAGTCCCTTAGTTTTAAGATATCTATATGAACCATTTCAGTTAGTCTTCTATTTACACCAACCAATGTATAAATCGAGGCGCGCCAGATCGGACGACTATCTCATATATCTGCCATAAAAAGAATCGGAAATTTATTGGGAAAAAAATAACTCTTCTAGTTTTTAACATGTTTTCATCTTATTTGAGATGTGGTCAAAAAATTTCATTTTAATTTTACGAAAACCGATCTTCTGTGGCTGCCCTGAGAACGATTGGGAAATTGATTTAAAAACAATTTCGGCACGCCGAAGTTTGTGTACCCTTACAGATTTCAATTCGATCACTATAAATTAGCTCAATGTTAATTTACATTTAGCTATACGTATAAATTTACAGTTTCACAGTTACGGTGTTACATCTAATTCTATATGTACCGATCGTTTGTATTGCAGCTACATGATATAGTAAACCGATTTTCATAAAATTTTAATGGAAATTCTAGAATAGTACAAAATGGCTACATCGCTAATGATGAAAATCGGTTGAGAACTGGAAAAGTTTTTTTTTTAATTTTTCGATCGTTTCTATGATAGCTATAGTCGTCCGATCCGGCACGTTCCGACGTCTATGCGAGTGAAAGTATTGAGAAGACTTATTGCAAAGTTTCATTCAGATAGCATTTAAACTGAGAGACTAGTTAGCGTAGAAACGACAAAGGGAAAAGGTTAGATCGACTCGCTTGTCGATACTGATCAAGAATATATATACTTTATAGGATCGGAAATGTCTTCTTCACTGGCTGAAATTATAATACCCTGCAAGGGTATATATGTATATATAACCTCGATGTTGTACAACATATTTTTACCTACTCTGAGTTTTTGGCATTTTTGTATTAATTCATGATTTCAGTTTTAATTTTATGCAAGTCGGATAAATATATCCGTAGCTGGTATAGAAACGATTGGTAAGGTTAGGTCAGGTTAAACCGAAATACTCTCATGAGGACCGCCCATAGACCAATATGGCCCTTAGTTGTCCGAATATTATTTGTATGGAACTGGAGTTTTTACGCGCTTTCAAAAACCTTCAAGATCAAGGTGTTTTTCAAGAACGTAAAAGGTTCACCTTATGTCTTCTTGGCGGTACCTACTAGTGATGCCAGGACAGGGGCACTAGGGTACCTTCTTCTTCATTGCAGAAATGCCGGACACCTTTAAATAAGATGTTCCAAGATTTCAGTTTATTGAAACGGGAACGTTTTCCGATCCAACGCCTCCCTTTGCAAGTGCTTCAGCGGTCTTGTTGTTATCGATGCCCTGGTTGTTGGGGATCGTGCTTAGGACATCTAGTGCCTTCCAGCTTGCCAGTACATTTTTGGAACTGACCGCTAACGATTGCACGTGGACGGTCTATTCTCTGCCCAAGCTCTGCCGCTTTCCTGATGGCAAAGACTTACGCCTGGAATAGGCTGCATTGGCTTGGTAGTTTATACGACAGCCTCACCTCAGCGTCTGTACAGTATATGCCCGCTGCTACTCATCGTTCCATCTTACAGCCGCCCCTATGTATGTTTAGGTAATGAGCATGGCTTAGGAGCCGTTTTCCAGTCTTCGGGTTGTTGAATTGACATCCAGGAAAGTTCTGGAAATCATATACTCAGATATACTGGTCATGTCACGACCAATTTAACTGTGTCCGATTTCTTATAGCGACATATTTTCTAGTGCTACCAGGCATTGTGCAGCATATCCTGAAGTCAGTTGCGCGTGGATATCTTGGGGATCCATATCGAGTATTGACCTCAACGCCCCGGTTATGCAAAGCAGTGCCTGCCGCTGGGTTTTCTACTATTTTCCGTGACTTGCCACAACACTAAGACTACGATACAGCAGTGTAGGACACGCCACCGACCCAGTGCATCAGTGCTAGCGACCCCATAACAAGCATCTACTTCGATGCGTGTAGCCCTATTGTGGCCTTTTTTCTCTCTCTAATACATTGGATTTCCATGGCAGCTTGGTGCATAGTACAGCCTTGTTTCGGGACAGTCTGGCTATATTGACTTTTTTAGGAAAATCCATAGCGGTATCTTGTATTTTTTGTGAAGAGAATGAGGTCCGTCTTGTTCGCGTTGATAGTAAGTCCTATCTTGTTAGCCCACTCACATACCCCCCTGAGTGTTGATTCTATGTATTTCTAATTGTGAAGGGGTCTCTCAATAGTGGCTACTAACGAATGTAGTGTCCTGGTTGGTTGACAGTAGTCTATGCACATCGTTTCTGATGTATACGTCCAGGTGAGGCTTATCGGCCTATCATCCTTAGGGCTCACATGCTTGCTTTTTCCAGCTTTTGGCATGAAGGCAATCCGACAGGCCCTCCATTAGATAGGGATATAGCCCGTGCTTATGCAAGCTGTTGGTGCTTGTTGACATCGGTGACCTCTGTGCACCTTGCCCTTAGTCCACTGCCCATGGTAGGTTGCTTCGATAGCAACATCCATTGTCTAGCTGTCTCTATATTGGAGCCAAAGTTTCACCACGAAATTATTCGTTACTCCGTATATCCTTCTTGTAATCCCTGAGAAGGATTTTGTTTTGTTGTAGCTTGTTTTGTGATTTTGAAAAATTCCCTGAGTATTGCGTCGGAAGAGGTTCTCTTCTTGAACTTTCCCCAGTTAGCATTCCGGGGGTGACATAAGACAGTTTGCTAGTGACTCTAGCTGGTAAGTTGTGGTAAGCTGGTAGCTTAGAGCTCGGGAGTAGCATAGCAAATTGCAGGATTTTTTCTTTCAGTTTCTGCAGCTTGCTCTATATATCAGTCCCTTTTCTTCGTTCTTTTCAGTCGCCCAATGTACTGTGGCAACTGCCGTTTCTGCTTCTAATATTTTGTTTGTTTCTTCGATTACCTATTGACCATTTCTTGTTGGCTGTACTTTGAAATGGTCATGGATCTTTTTAAAGAGATCGATATCGCTCTAGTAGTGTTTCGTTTTTCCAAGCCTGTCTGGGCTTCTTCATGTGTCTGATGTTCAGGCACACAGGTTACTTAAATGTTTTTACTTTCAGCAAGGCTACTAAGTAACTGTGTTCGAGAAGGCTTTCGCGTTGTTGAGAATGTTCGTTATATTCTCGACGTCGTTGTCGATCCCACTAGAGTATAATTATCCTAGTTTTAACCTTTGACTGTAAAATCTTCCTATATTTTCTTCAGAACGTATTGTAAGGGTTGCGTTTTCGAAGAACACAAAGTGAAAATAAGTTTTGAGTCGACAAATTTTTCTAATTAATAATTTATATTCTGTATTTGGTGAGTTATATCTACTTAGGACTTCGCCCAGCTTTGGAATACTTCCGCTCTCGGAAAAATGGCTGTGGACATAGTGACGTCATACGGTAAACTAAAATAAAGTAAAGTGGTAAAGTTTTACCAGACAGTTAAATAGGTGGAAAAAGCAGTTTAGTGCCGTATAGTTTAAATTAAACATTTCTCCAATAATTTATATATTGTATGCAACACAACTTTTTGGTAAATGAATGAGGCTTATTCGAGATTGACAGATAGTGCGTATGTAATTTTCGGATTAAAGAAATTTAGATATAAAATTATTAAGTCGTTCAAAGTCCGTCTTGTGAAAATATATGACTCTTTTGATGAGATATGTAAAGGAGTCGATGGCTACATCGAATATAGGATGATAGGGATCTTCTTGCTGAACTAAGTTTCGCCATATCAGAGACAAAATAACAGGTGAAGCAAGGGCTCTAAGGTATTTTGTACATATTTAACTTGGGTCAGCGAAATGTCGAACAAGGCAGAAAGAAAATCATGTTGTGTTGAAGTTAGAAGTGTATTTGTTGAATTATTTGTGGACCAAATAGCCCCAGGGATGCTGAAATTCCTTAGAAATAATTAATTATCTCTACCAACTGGATTTCGAAAAAATGATTCCAATTGGAAGTTCCGAAAATGAAGAAGTATTAAAACATCTATTAAAACATACGGTTAAATGAACTGAACTATGAGAGGTCATTATTTAATATTCTCCAGGGGACAAAACGGATATCACCGGGGGTACGAGCACTGAATTTTTTTACTAGGAATATTGGATTGCATTCTGAGGTCGAGTGCTGTGCCGAGAAATGTTTTCGTTGAGAACCTGCAACGAGTTGTTAAAATTCTGTCGATTTTGTATATCCTTTACATGTCATGTCAGAAAGTTTTTTTCCGTGGGTTATACCAGTTTCCTTCTTTTGGAGAAGGACTGCAACATTTTTCTTTCGCATGTGAAACCCGTACTGGATTTTATGGTCGTGCTTTTCCAGCTGACACCGCTGATTAATAAGAAGCAGGAACACTTTTATCTCCCGATCAGCAATTAGGATTTTCCAGACTTTCATGTAGATATGCAAGTCCTCAAAGCTCTGTCATATTTTCCACTTGGGTACCCAAATGGAAGCTCTGGGCCTTCTCCGGATATCCGTATATGTTTGTTATAGGCTATGCCTTTTGAGGTAGTGCTTGTTTAAGCAATCCACGTCGAGGAAAATGGATTAAAAGTCTCATCATCTGAACGCAGTAGATCATCTTTACTTATTTCACATATTGAGTGGTATTATATCTCACCCATTGGACCATAGCGGATTGTTTTTTGTTGGCTATGTTGCTTGGCAAAAACTTTAAAATTTTTTTTTTATTTATTTATTTTTCTTATTTTTATTATTAAGTGTTGAATGTATACATACATTAAGAGCATTATAACAACACATGTAAGGATAAAATTTGTAAGAACCTCACCTCGTGCATCCCACTCGCAGATTATTTATTCTCGCTGGTTTGGTTAATGTCTAATGGTCTTGGCAAACCCTAATCTTTGAATTCTTTTATGACGAAGCTTTTGTGAAACTAGAATTGTAATGTTGGGATTAAAATTCTTGAGGAAAATCAAGAAATTGCGCATCAAGAACCACGTTATAATCGATTGGCGCTTTTTATTTACAATAAAATGAAAGCGAGGCAGCCAAGAAAAATCGGTCGTAATGCGAAATCGTCGAGCAAACTGCAGTGGTCATCACGGATCAGGTTATAAGGAAAGATAATGCCTAGCCTAATTCTACGGTTGGCTATGAGAGGTAAGTTAATGAGGAGGAGTCTATTAAAATAGTTAGTTTGCATGCCAATTTTAACCGATTCGATGCGTTTACTACGGATCCCAATTTACGGATTCAGTGACATTGAATTCCTTCGACCACTGTGGAATAACTCAAAGCTTTATTCACCATAGACGAAATATGAACGATAATGTTTAGGATCCAAGCGGACGACCAAACCATCAACTAAATTAATTCTTTTCAAAGAGTAGCAGAGAGAGTGACATTAGTATGCGTTTAGAGCCGTTTAGGTTTAATAAGTTAACGCGGCAGCATGTTTGAAAATTATTAAGACCTGTTGGTAAAACTGACTGGAAATCGACGTCCTTATCTTGCGCGGAAAGTTTGTGGTCTTAATCTGTAAAATTAATTATTTCACACTGACAGTTATATGTGGCTTGATATAATACAATAAAAAGTTTTGTCTATTCTGAGGTGATTCATTAAAAATATATAGATTTTGTACGTCACCGAAAATTAAAAAAACTACAAAAAATGGTCCGCCGTTAAATTCTTCTGTTTTTGTTTTGCTTAATTTTTTAGAATTACTTAACAATTTTATATAAAAATTATATTTTCTTACGGGATAGTCACTTGATTTGTTTCCTGTATTTTTTGCATAAATATGAGACAGAACATCTATAGCCTTTTCGACTTCTCCATGCTCCAGCCAAAATTTGGGACTTTCCGGAAAGGTAAACAACCACAATCCAAGTAAAATACTAAAATTGTATATAAAAAAATAACAAGTTTACAATTATTACTATAATTATAATTGTAGTTTGAAATTAATGAAATGAAACTAACTAATTATGATCTTGTTTTAACTTTACTAAATGAATACAATTTTTATTGAAGATTTGACAGCACCATAGGATTTTACCCAAGTGCAAGTTAGATGTTTTTACGTGCCAGTGCATTTCAAATAAGAATTTTGTATACCTCCAGAAAATACCTATTAATACCTATACCGGCGTCATTGTAGGTTATCGGCGCCCGTTTAATCTGGACGTTTTATTGTAGTTTTTGAGAAGCTGAATAATCCCTTGACCCGAATAGAAGAAGTAGTTAAAGGCGTCATTTGGGTTCACAAAAACTTTACTTTTATTAACACAGACGAATCTTATACTAACTTAGTTCTAACGTGAGAAAGCTGCCGGGACCGCGGTGCGATGGCTTCACCGGCTGGAAGAAGGATGCGTGAGAAAAAGGAAAGGCGGGAGAAGAGCAGGCGAGAGCGAAAGCGAGACCTAAAGCGAAGAGCCAGCTTTTATACTGCCTCTCAAAACTAAGCACCCTTGAGGCGCGATTGTTACCATCCCCCACCCTTGCGTAAGCAAAACAGAAACAGGACTTCAAACATGCTCCGGCGACCGTTCATCCGATCACGGTTCTCTGAGTAACAGGCAAACCATCTTCCAGGTTCAGGAACCATGGTTGGATAGGTCGGAGCCCAACAAGAGGGAAATGGTTGCCGGGCGATGGATTACATTGTAGGTTGCCGGTACGCGGCCGCCAGCGACCTATCGACTCTGCTAACCGACATGCACGGGTCAATAATAGCTCTCATTTCGAAGGTCGAAGTTCCGGCGTCGAGCAAGATGCAGGCCTTCGGGAGGACGTAGACGACTCTCTGTTGCTACCGAAGGGGACGAAGTGGAGGCCACAGGACGTGTTAGCTCATTGGCGGCCGGGGCTGGCGACGGAGACCGGGAGGCGGGCGTGGGTGTGATCGAGACGATGCTGGCGACAATGAACGAAAAGGCCGTGCATAGCAGAAGGATATGGTGGTCCCCTCCACACTTTTTGCAGCCACCTGTGTGCTGATGGGCGAGGCAGTTTCAGCAGGCCTTATAAATAAGCACTGCGCTAGTGGACCGTCTTGCATTTCCGCAGCGGATAGATGGAAGACAGACTCGAGAGAGGTAGGACTGAGTTCCTTGGGCGGTACGAGGATGCAACTCCATTAGTTCAATGCTGCGAGGGGAGAAAAAGAAAATTGCTTTGTGCACTGTACATTGGTCCTAGGAGACGGAAATATCTTAATTGCTGGACTGTCACTTATTCTCCACAGGGAGAAGGATGTCTTTATGTAAAACACTCATCCACTCAAGTTCGGTAGAAGGTTCCTGGGAAAACAGAAAAAATCCTGCCGAGCCGGCATTCGCTCGATGGCAGATGGTCATCCTTGGTGACTACCATATCGTCGAATTGGAGATTTGTGGCTTTAAATTTCCATTTGTTCCGTTTGTGGAGTTCTTGAAGATACTCCTCTTTCCACCGTGCACTAAACTGCTGATGTTAGGCCTTAAAATGTTGCCATCGATTCCATATCGACTTGGCTTCGCCTTTTATCTTAGGCTCAGCGGTCGAAAGCAACGCCCCTCCAATCAGGAAATGGCCTGGTGTGAGTGGCAGAATACAAGATGGATCTTCGGACATCGGGGAGAGGGGTCTAGAGTTGAGACAAGCTTTGATCTATGCGAAAAGCTTCACAAGTTCTACGAACATGTAATTGCGAAAATCCCCAGCTTTCCACAACGCCCATATATGCGGAGCCCTCGGTAGGATAAACCGCCATAGGAGTCCCTGATGGCTATATACATCAGTGCCTGACTCTTTGATGTCTTGTAAGAAGTCCCGAAAAAGAAAAGACGGTGCCCCACAAAAGTATGGCCAATATCCGAATGAAACCGTTTAGGACATCAGCACCTAGCTACCAAACGATCAAAAGCTGCTAGGAGTTTTTCTGCAGTAAGATTGGATGTGGGTTCCAAATGTATAAGCTTCGAGGAAAACAACTCAAATAAGCGCACGTATCCCTTTGTAATGGGACATGACATCCCTGTATAATATTTTATCTCGAAAGGGCCGGCATAATCAATGTGAAAGCCATCGAGATGGAGACTCGATCTGTCGGAAGTTCGCCCATCAGACTCAGCTGCAGTCTGTTCCTGTAATTTGTACAAATCTTCAACGGATTCACCACAGCCTTTAAAAGATTTTTGATTTTAGGAATTCATTACTTCAATCGGCTTACTTCGATTAAATACGTTCATGGTGTTCATTATACTGCATGGCTCTAGGTGCAGAAACGCGACCACATGCCCTTAGAAGGCCTTGTTGGTCACTGAATGGAAATAGGTTCAATATTGGACTTGCCCCTGGAGGAGGCCATTCCTCTGCCAAATACTACTGCTCTTGACCGTATACTCCGTTCCCATCCATCCATCCATGTTGACAGGTCCCAACACGCATCTGTGCGGGCGTCACAATTAAAGCCAAAATCTACCGCTGCCATTCCATTGCAGAAAGCGACGAGTCGGTCGATATTATCCCCGGTTCCTCGCCGAGGCGAACTCGGTCAGTTGCAAAAATGGCGCAAAATGCAATAGATGTCGCTTTGTCTTTCATTGCCACAACAGATCATGTTATTCAATACGAGGATATTATCCACATTCTGGGCACCCCGGAGACTGATTGATTATCCCCCTAAATGTGCCAAGCTCATAGGGACCAAACTCGGGACTTGTGGGAAAAGGTGGAGAAGAGGTTTGAGATCTGCTCCAAACTGCTCTTCGTGTCAGACGATGTTACGGCCACCTCGACACTGGTAGAATCAAAGAACAGAAACAAAAGTAGAAACAAAGAACTTCAGGAAATAATAGAAAGGGCCGCCTCCCGATCCACTCCGGCTTCCTGGATTGTTCACAGGTTGCCGTTTAGCACCAGTGGACAACGTGGCTTTCCTGGGTGACTATCTTCGTTGGCCCACCTTCAGATACCTGTTCACGGCTATTTCCATTGACAACTCGCGTCTCACCCCGGTCGAGAAATGGTTCCACCTACTATCGAAAACAATTGACGACGCGAATGCCATTATTTCAAAGGCCCCGCTCACCAATGAAGGTTTCATTTCAGCGGGCCGAAACCTCACCGACCACTTCGAAAATCGACTATTATTGGTTAACAGCCAGTTGAAAATCCTCTTCAACATCTAAGCTGTTCTTCAAGGGTTTCCAAGGTTTCCCGATAGCCATAGAAATGTCCTCTATTCATAAAGAGGCTTAGAATTGTCTCCTACTGTATATCGTTTCTCAAAGCTTCCCAAATATCACTTTTTTTATGAGAGCCATCCATACACAACAAGGCCAAATTCCAACTTGAAAGCAGTTAGATGCTTTTTTGACAGAGCGTCGTCGTACTCTGGATCCGCCAAGACCAGTACCCGTGGGCGCCCCGGTTCGCAGGCTCAACTCGTACGAAATACGAGTAGCTCCAGCCTCCTAGGAGTGCGGTCTATGTCTCCGGAAGAACCACCCTATTCGGTTATGTCCACGCTTCCTTGAAATTAACGTGTGTGATCGCGCCGACTACATCAAGAGGAAACAGCTTTGGCAGAATTGTTTTATACAAAGGCATCATCAACGGGACTGCACCAGTGTTCATAGCTGCTTCACATGCTACAGATGGCATCACAACTTCTGACACCGCAGTAATCCAACCGCTCCAAGTCCGTTGGCGTCAACAAGGCCCTGGCCTGCGCCCACTCCCAGACGCACGGGCGCCTCAGAAGAACCCTCAGATGTGCAACTGTTTTTCGCTTCCGCTCAACAGCCGTCCTCTTGGGCACCGCCCTCATTAACGTATGCCATCTGGGTTGCAGCTTCCAAGCTCGAGCCTTAACAGACTCGGGGTCCGAGGCGACATTTATTACGGAACGGCTGTTAAACCTGGTCAAACTTCCCTTCAAGACGATACAAGCATAAGTTTCCGGCCTTAATAAGGTTGTTTGCGCCGTATGCTAAACTGTGCATCTTTTCAATTCGGTCGCCAGCCAGGCCTGGGTTACAATTAGAGACTGCAGCTTACGTTCTTCCGCAGCTGGCGGTCCATCTTCTCAAGGGGCTTCCCTACGTCCCCCTGGCAGACCCCAATTTTTTGAGAGCTCCCAAATCGACGATAGGAGCTGATATTCTACTGTCGGGTCTGCGGGTCGCTTTTCGGTCAGGAGACCATTTTTGACCACACAATGGTTTCGAACTAGTGTCTTCACGATCCTTTGCTCTGGCCCTGCGTAATGACCGAAGTCTCTCCGACGAGCTATTCCGCAACTTACTACCTTCCGCACCACGCCTTCCGCAGACGGGACCTGTCTGAATAATATCCTTTATGCAGGACCGGTCTTACAGACCGACGTGGCCATTCAGATCTTAAAGTGGCGGTACTTTAAGTCTGTTTTCAACGCTGACATCGAGAAGATGTATTTGCAAATTTGGGTAGACCAATAACATACTCCTCTCTAACGTATCCCATTTCGCAATTCTGATTTGGAAATCCGCGACTAAGAGTTAAAGACTGTCACCTTTGGAGTCAATTGCGCCACTTTTCTAGCGATCCGTGTCCTGCAACAGCTTGCCGACGACGAAGAGTCGTGGTGTCCGCTGGCCACTCAAAATATCCGAAGATTTATGTATTTTGATGAATTCTAGCGGAAGACTCCAAAATTAAGGCACAGTTAGCAGTCCGCGAGCTGGAGGGGACCCTGGGTTCGGCAGGGTTTCCACTTAGAAAATGGACCTCCAATGGCTGGCCGGCATTCAGAGCGAAAATCTCCTTCGGGCTGATTTCCAGGATATAGACGCAGAGCAAGCCAAGACTCTAGGTGCTCGATAGAAGGCGACGACGGACGAGATTTTTTTTTCATTACGCCAGAATTGACGTCCGGATCGTCATTCACGAAGCGCCATGTGGCAGGAACTTTCCCTTCATTATCCGGGTGAAGATGTTCATGCTGGACATTTGGCACCAGGATTTAGGGTGGGAAGATGTCCTCCCCCATGATGTCTCTCAACGATTGCTTGATGGCGGTCAACGTGAAGACCTTTGTGGAAGTGGCTGCCCTACTCTTCCCCAATTTTCTCCAAAGTCTAAAAGGGGCGGGAGCCTCCCACATGGGTGGCCTATGGGAGGCAGGCATTATGAGTCTTAAGACCCTGTCCACGACCACAAGAATATAAAAGGTCGAAGAACTGTCCAAGAGCTTGGCTAGGATCGAAGCGTGCCTGAATTCCGAAGACCCCGCTGACCTGATGGTACTTACGTGTGGGTACTTTCTTGTTGAAGAAACCCTCCTCGCTACGCATCTACCCAAGATAAAGGGGGAACCACATCCATTATAAAGCGCTGGCAACACCTTAAGGCTCTTCAGTAGTAGTTTCGGCTGCGATTCATGGAAGAGTATCTCAAAGAACTCCATAAGTGGAATAAGTGGCGGGCCCCTTCACGTGATCTCCGTGTTGGGGATATGGTGGTTGTCAAGGTAGACAACCTTCCGACCAATGAATCACTTACGTCACTGTGTTGTCACGTAGCTCTAATCAGTAGTTCCAATTCCTAATTTGCACCAGTACTGATTTATTTATTTTTTTTCGTCATATTCCGGCATTCATATCCAGTGCGATGCCTCCACGCCCACGACTCAAGCGCCAGCGCACTAGAGAGCAGATGTACTCCCTGTCCAACCGTTTCCGAGTCTGCAGTGGGATCCACCAGTTGAGAAAATGTCGCCGTTTACTTCACCCGAGTGCCGGCTACTTGCGGTTCTCGCCAATCAGTACTGCCCCATGAGCATCAGGATGCACGCCGTCGCAACTTCTCGGCACTCTTAAGCCGCTCCTCGGCCTTTGTCTGCCACTCCACGGCTTTTAACCACAGCTCGTCAGCCGCGCCCAGATCATGGCGAACTCCACTTGGTGACCGCGACTGCCAAGCAGTGCGCGTGCCATAGTCGCCAGCTTTCGAGAGGCTGGTCCGCAAAGCAAATCGGCCAGCCGTTCGTGTGTCAGCGCAAGTAGCTTGGTGGTGGGGCAAACAAAGCAGAGCGAAGGCATCGCTAGCTTACCCGCCAAGTCGAACGTTATGACCCAACCGACCCAAGCCGAAAGCATAGAAGGTGAAATATTCGGCAGTCGAATCGCTTTCGATTTTCGTTCTCTACGATTTCCTACTGTCACTCCCATTTTTCTATACAAATATTCTTGTTAAAGTTCCTTGGCCGCGACTGAGATCTACCTCGGCCAGAGAACTTCGTAACAATATATTACTAAAATTACCATAATTATGAATGATCATTTGAGAGCATATCCGGAAATATGATGGAAATTTAAAGCATTCAATTTAAAATTTTGTTCTTTATTGTAATATTTTTTTATTTCATTATATTAAATCGTTTTAATTTTACAGTATGATTTAATGTGTTTTGTTCATCCTAAATAATTTTTAGAGTTTCACTACCATATATGTGCATTTGGGGGCATTTTCACAGAAATGTCCACCGCGGGCAAAATATTAAAAGTGTTTTAAAACGAGTATTTTTGGTTACAGGTTACATGGTTACATACAAAAAATAGTCAGATTGATCAAGATTAAAAGAATTTTTCATTTTCTAAAATAAATTTCGAAATAATCGATTGCAAACAGCAGTAACCGCAATTTTTGTTATTTTTATAGAAAAAGTCATAAAAAAGCATGTTTTGCTGTGATGCCAATCTCTTAAAAAAAACATTTTGCGTTGACTTTTGATTTCTAAAATCACATAGAGAACGCAGAGTCAATATAAAATTAAAATGGGCATATGCGATTACAAATATTCTGACAGTTTTAATTTGAATTATCGCTTCCTAAAATATCGCGTGCGACATGTCGCGTAATTATTACAATTGGGAATTGGAATTAGCTATTGGAATTGAAATTGGAGCGGATGTATATGTGGGATTTGATCTGAAGTGGCCCGATGCTTGTGTTTGGTTGGAAACTTTATTGCTAACAAAGTATTTGGCTATTAAATGTTTTTCTGCCATGGGAATTTCGGTGGGGGACCGCCAAGGGTAACTGCTGAGGCAGTGCGAATGTAGTAAATTTTAGTGAATACCTTGAATGCCTTTTAGTGAATGCCTTGAAAGGCCAAAAATCGATCTTAGAACCAATTATAATGCTAATCAAGAGCTATAAGTTCTTGTAAATTTAAAATATAGTCTTGGCACATGTTTTCTTTTTAGTTTTGAATGCGTACGAATGTCGCAGTCGACATCAGAGAATTACCCATATGATGTTCATAGTGCTTTTTTGATTTTATACTACACTAGCGGCCCGTCCCGGCTTCGCACGGGCATTAAACATAACATTTAGATTTGTTAATTTTAACACATTCATAATAATAATAATAATATGACACATATTCACCCCTTTTTGCGTCGAGCTCCTAAAAAGAGTAAATAAAAAATAAAAAAATAAGAATAATTAAATTCTGATATTATTTAATTATTTTTTTTTCGTATTTATGTGTTTTTTTGTTGTATATTTTTGTGTTTTTTTTTTTTTATTTTTTTTTGATATTAAAAAAAAATTTTTTTTTTTTCTTTTTTTTTGATATTTAAAATTTTTTTTTTTTCAATTTTGGAGGTCATAACCCTAAAAGAAAATACATTTATTTTGTTAGAGCTTCTCTGTAAACAATATTTGATGTTGTTTTTTTTTTTGGCAGCAAAATAAATTGATTTTCAGGGGCTCCGACTCGCAATAGACCAACATACAGTTGACCATGAGTAAAACATTTCTTTCGCAGATCGATTCCTACTAATTCGAAGGTTTGGCCTTGGGCCTTTTTGAACAATCAGATTGTTTATTTCATTGACAGTATCATTCTTAGGTGATACTATAGCCCGAGAACACAGCCAATGGAAGTCTCGTTCGTGCAAATTCTCGATATCAGGGTATACAGAATCTATTACATTTTCCAAATTATGGAGTATTTGGCCTAGAGACTCATTCAGAAGATAGTCACAATGACCGCTTAAATTTGGAGTTAGAAAAATTCCTTCCCCAAGTTTTAGCAGTTGCTGTGGGAAATCGCTATCAGTGATTCCATGAACATGAGCTCTCATATTTGTCCTTAATTTTAATGTTTCAATCGCAGTTCACAAGGGAGACGATTTCAAGCATGCCTTGATGATATCTGCTCGCGTGCCTCTGTTAATAACGGGGAGAGTCTGTCGAAAATCTCCAGCAAATACAAAAGTAATCCCGCCCATGACTGCAGAGGAGTTCCTTAGATGCTGTAAGGTTCTGTTCACGGCCTCTATATGTGCTCTATGGCTCATCGTGCATTCGTCCCACATAATCAATGAGGCGTCTTGTAGTAATTTACCAATAGGTCCATTTTTTCTGATGGAACATGTAGATTGTTGTTCAAGATTGACGCATAGTGGAAGTTTAAAAGTAGAATGAGCAGTTTTGCCATCCTTCAAGAGAGTTGCAGCAATTCCTGAGGAAGCAACTGCTATTGCTATCTTCCCTGATTGTCTTATCTTAGCAATTGTCAAATTTGCAAGAAACGTCTTTCCCGTTCCACCAGGTGCATCCAAAAAGAAAACTTTTCTTTTCTCATGAATGACGCTATCGACTATAGTTTCAAAAGCATGTCTTTGATCTGGGACTAACTTTGGCAGGTTTTCATTGACAAAAGCGGTCAAATTATTTGTATCATAGCCATATCGAACTGATGATGGTAATCCGAAATCACTTAGGCTTTTGTCATTTAATTGCAAAAGTTGATTTTCTATTTGTATCAAACCTTCGTTATAAATGTCCTCATTGTATGGTAAGGTGATATCTTGATTTTGCTGTCTGATTCTGTGTCTAATATCTTCACATAAATCGTCTTTGAAAATGTTCCATAATTTTAATGGTTCCGATGGCTGACAAAATAAAAGTATGACCACAAACAATTCTCTCAATTGTAATGGACATTGAGAAAGCGAAGCTTCTCTGAGAGTATTTTCCCAATGGTCATCGTTTTCTAGCAAACCTCTAGCACGGCAAGCAGCTTGATACGTTTCTTTCAGAACTCCGTCAACGGTTTTCAAGTACTGGAATGAAGTTGGACCGCGTACGTGGTGCAGCAACATCCTAAGATAGAAACACTCGGATTGAGAAGGATGGACACCGTAGACTCTACCTAAAGCGGAATCTTTTTTTATGTCTGGATAGCCAACTACATTCTCACCACGCTTCCTTCTGGTGAACTTATTATTGGCCCATGTGTAGTATTGCGGGACTTCGTGGTAAAGAAGTGTTTTTGCGAATTCATCTTCATTACAGAGCTCAAAAAAAGCCAGCAATGTTGTTTTATGTGGATTTTGGGCCACTTGTACAGCCGTTTCTGTGGTAAAATACACCCTTTGGCCATTTTCTAAGTGGACAGCTAACTGCAAAACTGTAGGATGGCGCTCATGGATCGGGAATTCGAATATTCGCCAGGCAGCTTCGGAAGTACTTATGTAACGGCCATTTACGTAGTTTTCCACTTCATCATTTGGGTTTCTGACGCCAAATGTAGCTTGGTCCGATCCTTTATTTATGTATTTACAAATGTATTTGATGGCTTGAACTGATTGGCAGTACTCTACATTTATGTGAGCATTAAACGTCCTGCACAAAAGTGGAGAATATGGGACAATCCAACTATTATCTATAGTGAAATTTCTGCCTCTGATATTTAGCGAAGCGCTCCAGTCCTCCATTTGCGGCATCACGACGACGATAAACTGGATATCGGTCCTCTCCAGTCTGAGTTTCGTTGGATAAACGTCGTGGGTATTTTTTTGCAAATACCGTTTTTCATACATGGTGCTGATAAGTTATGTTCTCCGCATGGTCCGTGCACCATATTTTTTGTTACGATATCGTACAATATCGGATCGTTTTGTTATTCCGCAACTATGACGCTATCAATTTCGTCTGGTTGAATTTTTGTTTCTAGCCAAAAGAGCAAATGACAGTGTGGTAAACCTCGCTTCATTTTGCCGAATATTTCATCTTTAACGAATAAATTTGAGAATTTCTTCATTTTCAAATGAAACACCCTTGAAATGATGTCATGACGATCGAAAGATCGCTGATCAGGTAGTAGTTCCGCTTTAATTTCAGGCCATTCGGGGTTGAACGTAAATGTGACAAATAAGTCTGGTCTCCCGTAATTTTGGACATAAGTCTTGGGTTTTTTCATGCAGGTAACGCGGAGAACCTGTAAATGAAGATGGCAAGATTACGCGTTGACCGATATTTGATGGGTTAACATTTCCGTCTTGATTTAAAGCATCTCTGAGATGAATGTATTCTTCAGCCCTTAGTCTCTGTTGGTTATGACTTATGTAATTCAATCGTTCCGATATCATTTTTGCCATCATATCGACAATATATTGACTAAATAAGTCCCTGTAATAATGTAATGCATTAAAACAGTTAGCTCTAACCATCAACCTAAATGCATAAAATTGCATGCACGTCACAGTTTTGTTACGCGCTTTACCTTCCTGCGGAATGGTTAAATAATAACCGTCTTCTCCTCTCACGAACATTAAGGGATACTGTAGTGGATCATAGGATCGGTGTAACTCAGAGACCCTTTTAAGTTGGCCGTCTCTTCCGTGGAGCACTATATCTCTGGGGCCTTTTCTTCGTCAACCAAGAGAACAACTACCTCGTTTACAGCTGGAGCATTGTATCTACCCGGGTGTGCTGTCTGTGGTGGGCGGTCGGAATGAATAATTAATTTTAAATTATCCGAAGAATTGCGTTCTATGTTTTGTTTAAAGCTTCGTATATATAAATACATTGTGGCTATTCAGTGCGGTCTGTAGTTCGTTAATTAAATCTGTTTTCAGCGTTGGAGCTATGTTTGACCTCAATGATAGCTGATCTGCATCTGAAATGAAATATACCTGCAAGTATTGTAGATTTTGGCCTGGTGGTGGTAAAAGGCTACCAATAAGATGATATACCTTTCCCTCTATTTTAAAAGTTGGCATAAAATTACCCTCTCTTATTTTTTTTGGCGCCAAACGAAGTCATTTGAAATAGGCTATTGTACTTACGGATGTTGGTTATGAAATGTCTAGATAGCGAATGATTATTTGTCAAAAGATTTTTATTGGCTGTGGTGGTTCTTGAATACTGGGGAGACTAACTTTTCCAGAAGCACAGCACATGCCATTAGTTTCATCGACCCATTTTTTGGCAGAACACTTAGGGCAGATCTTATTCATGTCGCCGATTTGGACGGAAGACTGTTGAGCATAATCTATTTGTGGATCGTATCTAAAAGCCGATCTGTTACTGTGGACTAAAACTTGATTGCGACTTCTCGCTCTTGACGTCTGTTGTCGTTCTCTCTGATCTTGAAGGCGTTGGAAACGCTCAGAGCTTGATTCCCTAGCGCGAGATTGAATATTTCTGATATTTTGCTCTTCAAGCCGCTGCAAACGCTGATTACTTGACTCTCGCGCATGCACATGAGAGGTTCATAGATTTTGTTCAGTAAGGCGCTGCGAACGCTCAAGACTGGACTCTCGCGCGCGTACCTGAGAGGTTCTCAAATTTTGTTGAGCTAGACGCTGTGAACGCTCAAGACTCGACTCTCGCGCGCGTGCTTGAGAGGTTCTCAAATTTTGATCAGCTAGTCGCTCTGAACGCTGCAAACTGGATTCTCGCGCGTGTATTTGAGCGGTTCTCATATTTTGTTCAGCGAGCCGTTGTGAACGCTCGGTACTCGACTCTCTAGCACGCGATTGTGCCATATATTGTCTATGAATTCAAAGACGATTTTCAGTTTCTGATGAAGATTCTTCATTTCGACGTATTTTTGATGCCCTGGCTTGGGAACTATTTCTAGAAAGTTGAGATCTTGATCTTTTAGGCATTTCAAAATGACAAAAGAAAAAATGCGCACGCGATGTAAGGTAGTTTTTTGATATTTTTTCACACCTTGGATTACGTTATCGTAATTTTAGTAAGGATTCCTATTTTTTTTGAAAATGCAATATAGCCTATGTCACTCAGGAATGATGTAGCTTTCCAACAGTGAAAGAATTTTTCAAATCTGCCAAGTAATTTCGGAGCCTATTCAATTCATACAAACAAACAAACAAAAAATCAAACCTTCATCATCAATTCTTGATCATCAATTCTTGCCGTGGCGCAATACTTCACACTTCTTTCTAAAACTGATCAAATAACTCTATATGAGAGCCAGAATATTCCGAAGTCTTCTATTTGTTTATTTTTCGGAACAGTTTGAGATGACTTTTACCTTTTGCAATTTAAGCACATATACGTTTTTTGTCGTTTTGACTCATTTGCAACCAACTGAATTTTCTGCATTGCTCATTTGCTATAGGAATGTTTTTACTTTTTCCAAAAAAATGTTTCTTCTTGACCTAGTTTTAAAAGCACCTCAAAAGTGAAGTCCTTCAGGGGGAATAGAATACCGAACATCTATATCCTTTTATAAAAATATTTCTTGATAAGCGTTTCTCAAGACTTTTGATTTTTTGTTTTTACACAACACACATCGTTGACTCTAACAACTTATTTATTTTTTTTTTATGAAGCTCAATCTCACAATCGTACTTGATACGATAATCTTTTTTAAATATGTTTTTGTGCTGCCCGGCAGAATCCTACCGATTTCTATATTTAAACATAGGAGAACGTAATTTTTTTAGCTCCTATTTTAAAAGAAAAGAAGCTATCCCCTTGCAAATTGCAATTGTATAATAAATTACCTATATACATAAAATTCTCGTGTCACAGTGTTTCTAACCAAACTCCAACGAAATGGCTTGACTGATTTTTATGAAATTTTGTAATATATTTTCAGTAGGTCTGATGATGAGGATTATTCACCATTTAAATAAAACATCTTGGGGCGGGTATTTACACTCAATCAAAGGAACTGAGTGTTTTACAAAAAATATTGTTCATTCCTTAACATTTCATACTTCTTTTCATCTTGCAAAGTGAACGGACTTGATTTTTTCTTATGCTCTCGATTTGTGTTACATTTAAAAATAAAACCTAGGGTTTAATTAAATATTCTATTATTAATTAAAATAAATTTCCGTTCATTTCGCATGTGCATTCAGCTATTCTTATCTGTATATTTTATTGAGTTTATTTCTCAATTTTAATAGTGCTGCTAGTGCTCGCTTATTTTGAATTCCTCTTTGTGGCTTCTCCGTTTAGCCGTTTGTGCCACTGCACCTCTTATCTAACCCATTGCTCCCTCTTTCTAATTTCACACAATCAAGTCCTATCGTGGGGTGGAAAAGGAGATGATATCTTTAATGCGGCCAACCAAGGGCGGTTTGGACATATTTTCCAGTTTTTGCGAAACCTATGATATGTTCCTTTCGATGACGGGAAAAAACTCAATTGGAGAGGAGCATGTAAGCAGACTCCCTCGGCTCAGCCCTCGACCTCAGCATTCATTTCAAGAGTGCTGAGATCGAGCTCTAAAAACTAACCCACTCCCTAGGTATTTCCTATCAGAATCAAGAGGCTTACTTAGTTTCCTAACTAACGTTAGCTAACGTAGCTTCCTAACTTGTATTCTGATAGTCTTTTGTTTGCTTCTCAGGTTATTGTGTTTATAGCTCAGAAGTTTTTCTGTGTTAACGGTATATCGGCTAGATCGTCCTATCGGGGGTGGTGTCCTGACAGCGGTTGAATTCCCACTTGCGTCAGAATTTTTAAGCTACGAGGAATTTCCTATTTATTGGAAACATATTTCCGCTATTTCGATGGTTTCTAATAGATTTTTGATGAGGGACCATTTGGAAGTCCTAGGAGATCTTAATATCCCTGGTGCTATTCCTCAAACAGTTCCATCAATTCCCTTTTAACTTCTACACAACATGACTCTATCTCTGGCTTGTTTGACATTTCGCTGTCTTAAGTCAATCATGTACGAAATTGCTAAGAGCGCTTTCTCGATCTTTGTTTTGTCACTGAACCAGCGAGAGTCAGCTTAGCCAGGGTGGCACCTCTGACTCAACCCGAAGATCCGTATCATCCTACTTTCGATGTGACCCTCGACATCGGGTCTGACTTACAGAATATATCTGACCGTCCTCAGTTTTCAATTGATCCGATCGGTCGGCAAAAATCATCCAGCAGAACCCTTCACAAGGGCGCCGGCTGGGCAATGAGCACTGTAATATCCCGTACAACGGGTAATGCAGTTTCCAGGGTAATGCGGTGTCACGCTAAGGCTAAGGAGTCTGCTCCAGTACAAGGCATCCCTCTCCCAAGAGGAGAAGGCAAAGCTATCCACGGCCGAGCAACGGATTGAAGAGGTGAGGCTACACTACGCCAAGCTTCCTCACATGATCTCAACAGACGGATTTGCTAATAATGTGGAGGAGCTGCTGGCAAAGCATAGAAGCCAATAATGCAGCCAATAATGACCAAACGGCTTCTGATCGTGGCACTCATTGACTGACGCGACCCAAACGGCAAAATGACCGAGTGCGTTGGAAAACAATTCACGCGCGGTTCATCGAATCGCTGTTTGTATGGATGGAGGATCCCACATTTGATGGTGCGAGGTGGCTGAACAGTGTCAAAATCTTGAAGAGCATGGACGACTCGACTCGGAAGTGGCTGACGCAAACGCTCGGCCAACAGGAAGTGCTGTGGGAGGAGGCCGAGCTAACTTCCCTTCCCCATCTCAATACAAGGAGACCTGGCTCTGAAGCTGCTACAGCTAAAAAAACCCCGACGTACCTACCGCAAACTGGAAGGTTCTGCACATTGCTCATTACCCAAAGAGGTCCTCCAAATTAACAAGGAGGCAGAGGATATCCTCTATCCCAGATACGGGAAGATGGCGTAGGGCATGGGTAGTGTCAAGAAGCGCAACCCCGGGGGTAAGGATGCGCACACCCTGCAGGCAGGTGAGGCGGAGAAGGACCAAACACACTACCAAACAAACTGTCTTCAGAAATCCCCGGAAGACTAACTGGGGTAAGTTCAAGAAGACAATCACAACAAGACTCGAGACTTGTCCGGACAAGGGAAAATCTGAGGAAGACATTGAAAAGTCCTTGGGGACCTTCCCCAAAGAATTATTTGACGCGTACCACTCATCATGTCTAATATCGAGAACTAGGAAGAGGACAAAGAAACCTTGGTAGAACAAGAACCTCTAGCTCCACCGCAACAATTTCAGGGAATTTTTCATGATCGCCAAAGAAGCGAACGATGTAATTAAAATCGAAGAATATAAAATCCTACTCACGGATTACATAAGGGAAATTCACAGAAACTCATGAAGAAACTTCTGCTCCAATATAGAGACGGCCAGAAACAACTTAACTACCGAAGTCGCTATCGAAGCAGCCTACCGTACAAAGTCACCTCAAACGCGATGACGGGCAGTGGGCTGAAAAGGGGCCATACAAGCTTAATTCCCAGCTCACTCTCCACCGATGACAACGAGCATCAGGACCTACTAACTGGACAGCAGCATCTTCTAAAATATCTCATTTTCTCTGGAAGAATACACTGGGCTATAGACTCCTTTGCGGTAATAAAAGCACCAGGACTAGATGGAATATTCCCGGCCATACTATAGGTGACCAAAAAAGTGATCACCCCATGGGAACATACTCAGCTTGCATAAGCTATATCCCTATCCAATGGAAGACCTCTCGGATTGTCTTCCTGCCAAAAGTAGGAAAAAGCAGCCATGTAAGCCCCTAGACCGATAAGCCTCACATCATTCTTAATAAAAACTCCAGAAAAACTATTGGACCTATACAAACGAAGCACTCGTTAGTAGCCACCATTGCACATTATGGAGTATGCCCTTGGAGGCTTTTGTAGGCATATCAAGGGAATTCAACAAAGTGCTTACTTTGTAAGCACACGCCGCAAGGTCTCCACCTTCCTATCGCCCCTCCTATGGCAACTAGTGATCGACGACCTAATCAAAAGGTTCGAGAGGAAGGTCCCGAAGATAACAGCTTATTCTGACGTTATGGAAGATATGGGAGATATGTGAGTGGGCAGACAAGGAAGAACTCAATATCAATGCGGACAAGACGGACCTCATACAAACAGGCTAACCACGAAGACATAAGTCAAATACCTCGACACAGTTCTAGACTCAAGCTGGCATGGAAACCCAATATACTAAAAAGGGTTTAAAGGCCACCATAGCGCTATACACTGGGTCTACATGGCGGTAGTGCGTCCGACATTGCTGTAAGGTGTTTTGGTATGGTGGCAAGCCATGGAAAAGAAAACATAGAACAAGCTTATGAAGAGAGAACCCAGCGGCAGGCACTGATCTGCATACGGGCATACGGGTATATACCAAACCGTGAGATAAGGCTGTAAATATATTCTAGAAAGAAGTCTTCGCCATAAGGAAGGCGGCTGAGCTTGCGCAGAGAATGGACAGTCCACGTGAGGAGGTAAACTTGTTGGTAGACAGGCTAGCGGCGATTAGATCCATGGAATAGTTAGCTGTCGGTTCTAAAAATGTTCCGGCAAGCAGGGAGGCATTAGATGTCCTAAGAAAGACAACGTCAGTGCGGGTCTATTCCTATATCCTAGCTACCAGGGCAGCGATTGCAATGAGACCGCAGACGTACTTGCAAAGGAAGGCATATGGCTGACGAAGGATAGAACGGAAAACGTCCTCGTCTCTCTAAGATCGCTCCAAAGTAAGCTGGAGAGACGGGCTATACACTGGCAAGAAGCAGGTGGGGAAGAAATATCAATATTTAAATCAATATATTGTAACGAAAACCGCCAGATCCAAAGAGCCGGCGATATTTCAGGCGGTTGGCAACGCAAAGAATTCCTTTGCGCCATTATGAGAGCTTTTGATAGCCAGGACGCCTGGTCTCTCTAAGCGCCTCTTTTTCCGTCTCTTCTTTTTATGACTAATTTCCGAATAAGCACGCGTTAAGGGCCAGCTCCCACATAAAAACTATAGATCTACACAGAAAGACTCTCGATACCAGTCAGGGATCGGGGTGACGGATTGGCCGGACCGGATTCGAGGCAGCCACACCTATTAAAAAGTTCCGTTCGGCTTTCCGTAGTGAACTCGGCTGTGGCCCGCTCACGGCCGAAATTCGTTACAATATCTAATATCATGTGCAAAGATCATTGACAAACTGAGCCACTACGTGCTGTGCGTACCACGGAGTGACTGCACAGCGCTAGTGGGCACTCTTACGGGACACATGCACTCAAGCTAGGCATAACCGACAATGGCAACTATAGGACTATGAATCCTTGGATCATCTTTGGATCATCTTATCGGCAGGTATCCGTCACTAATGCGAGCAACAAGAAGGCACCTAGTTGCTTCAGTTCTGGCATCACTAGAAGATGGCTCCAAGAGGACACCAAAATATCACACCATGACTTCTAAGCCGCTCAAAATCCCCATGTCCAAACAAACCAACATCCGGACAACTAACGGCCATACTAACCTATGCGTGGCCCCACGAGGGCTTAACAAAATCAAAACTCCAAGCCAAACGAGTGCGACTGCGGTTGTTGATTTTATTCTCGTGTCCTCTTCGCCGCCGCAAAGTCCGTGTTCGTTGTGGTTGCCGTTGAGTTCTTTGGGTCACATAGGTACTGCTTTTTATCCGCTACCAAGAACCAAGTTTTTAATTTCACTTTTCCGGACCTGAAATTATTAAATCTGAACGGCTGATAATTTTCCCTGTGGCAATAATGAATTTTTTTTTGTTTTGTTTACAACCAAGGAAAAAATTTACCTATTTGTTTCAAGAAAATAATAATTATATACATTGAATACCCATATTCGGCTTCTACGGCGTGCCGATCTTCCGACACAGCTCTGAATTTTTGGGTTTTCTCGTTCTCTGGTTTTCTTACGTTCAGCTCCCGCCCGCTTCAGCTCCCACTTAACAATAGGCAACATCCGTCTGCCTCGTAACTTGCGCATACATATTTTTGCTGGTGAGCGCAATCGACATCGACGCTTCCCAACTCGCAGAATCGTTCCAGCGGGCCAAAGCCGAGGCACTCGGCCAATTTTTTCTGTTCTCTTTTTTTTATAATCTTGCCTATTCTTGCGGTGGTGCCAGACGTGCCGCCATCGATCTGCGCCGGACGGGCGATGTGTTCCGCTGCGGCACGCGCGTCCGCGACCGTCAGCAGACGTATTTTTTCGATTCGGATTTTTTTTATCCCTTTTGTGTGTACCGCGAGTTCTTTGCTTCATTTTCCGCCGAGAACTTTCAAAACCCAATTAAGCAAGGCTTTACTGGAGAATGGCCGCTATTTCGGGTATATTTTTCTCTCTTCGTTATATACTGAAAATTTCAATCGGCTTCCTCGATCCGAGCGACAGGCCTTGTGGCCGGGTACCATTTATTTTTTCCGTAATTCATACCTTTTTGGCAACCCAGCTCGCGCTACATGTGCCAGGTTCATAGGGACCAAATCCGGGCCCTGTGGGTAAAGTTGGAGAAAAGTTAAGTGAGCTGCTCCGAACCACTCTCCGTGTCCAACAACGGTACGGCCACCTCGACGGTGTTGGAAGCAAAGTACAGCAACTGCTACTCCGTTAATTCGAGGTGTGTTGCCCAGCGGCAGGAAATAATAGAAGGGGCCGCCTCTCGGTCAACACTGGTTTCCAGCAATGTCCACACACCCCCTTCCACCGGTACATTCGAAAACAATCCATACACAACAGGGTCGAAAAATCCAACCTTGAAGAAGCTAGATCGAACTCTGGAGGACATTGACGATGTCAGGCCTACCGGTTTGGGCCTAGCCCCGACAAGATCAGCCCCCACGAGCGCCCCAGTTCGCAGGCTCAACTCGTATGAGACCCCAGTGGATCCAGCTCCCAAAGGGTGCGATCCCTTTTCCCGGGAGACCCACCCTGTGCGCTTATGTCAGCGGCTTCTTGAAATGGACGTGAGTGGTCGCTCATCAACGGGACTGCACCAGTGCCTACAGCTGCTTCACATGCTACAGATGGCATCACATTCTCTGACACCGCAGTAATCCAACCGCTCCAAGTCCGTTGGCGTCAACAAGGCCCAGGCCGCGCCTACTCCCAGACGCACGGGCGCCTCAGAAGAACCCTCAGATGTGCAAGTGTTTTTCGCTTCCGCTCAACAGCCGTCCTCTTGGGCACCGCCCTCATTAACGTATGCCATCTGGGTTGCAGCTTCCAAGCTCGAGCCTTAACAGACTCGGGGTCCGAGGCGACCTTTATTACGGAACGGCTGTTAAACCTGGTCAAACTTCCCTTCAAGACGATACAAGCATAAGTTTCCGGCCTTAATAAGGTTGTTTGCGCCGTATGCTAAACTGTGCATCTTTTCAATTCGGTCGCCAGCCAGGCCTGGGTTACAATTAGAGACTGCAGCTTACGTTCTTCCGCAGCTGGCGGTCAATCTTCTCAAGGGGCTTCCATACGTCCCCCTGGCAGACCCCAAATTTTTGAGAGCTCTCAAATCGACGATAGGAGCTGATATTCTACTGTCGGTCCTCCTCGGCAACCCCAAAGCTAACATCTGACATTTTTGACCCCACAGTGGTTCTTCACGATCCTTCGCTCTGGCCCCGTTCCTGCGTAATGACCGAAGTCTCTCCGACGAGCTATTCCGCAACTTACTACCTTCCGCACCACGCCTTCCGCAGACGGGACCTGTCTGAATAATATCCTTTATGCAGGACCGGTCTTACAGACCGACGTGGCCATTCAGATCTTAAAGTGGCGGTACTTTAAGTCTGTTTTCAGCGCTGACATCGAGAAGATGTTTCTGGGTGCGCGATGGAAGGCGACGACGGAGGAGTTTTTTTTTTTCATTCCGCCAGAATTGACGTCCGGATCGTCATTCATGAAGCGCCATGTGGCAGGCACTCCCCCATTATTGTCCGGGCGAAGATGTTCATGCTGGACATTTGGCTCCAGGACTTAGGGTGGGAAGACGTAATGATTTCTCTCAACGATGGCTTGACTTCCGACCAGGTCCGCAATTCACGATGGGTCGTACGGCGCCGCCATTTATGCATAGATGCATTCAGATGATTTTCTTCAAAGCTTAAAGGGCGCTGTGATGGGTGCTTAAAGTCATCAACAGCTTCAATCCTCTGGGAGCTTCACACATGGGAGGCCTGTGGGAGGCAGGAGTCAAGAGCTTTAAGACCCTGTTCTATAAGTCAACGGCGACGAGAAAATACATGTTTGAAAAGCTGTCCACGCTCTTGGCTAAGATCGAAGCGTGCATGAATTCGCGCCCGATTGCGCCCATATCCGAAGACCCCGCAGACATCTTGGCACTTACGCCTGGGCATTTTCTTATTGGTGGCCCCTCCTCGCTACGGTTGAACCCGAGATAAATGGGGATATCACATCCATTATTAATCGTAAGCAACGCCTAAAGGTCCTCCAGCAGTTTCAGCTGCGGTGAAAGCAAGAACATTTCAAGGAACTCCATAAGCGGAATAAGTGGCGGGCCGTTTCAAGAGATCTCCGTGTTGGGGTTATGGTGGTTGTGAAGAAAGACAAGCTTCTGTCCAATGAATGGTGGTTAGGGAGAATGGACGCGGTGTTTTCGGCCATGTCCATGTGGTCGACATCTATCCTGCGCGGGGACTCATCAAGCGCACTTTAGCAAAGGCGGTCCTCCTTCCGATGGACACATCCGCCTACCCACAATAACCAGCCACCATCCTGCTCCAATGATCTGCCGTCATGTGTTGTCTCGTAGCTCTAATCAGTAGATCCAGTTCGTAATTTACACCAGTACTAATTCCTTTCACTTTTTTTCGTGATTCCGGCAGTCATACCCAGCACGATGCCTCGACGTCCACGCACCGCCATCGCACAAGAGAGCAGATGTACTCGAGGTACCTTGTCATTTCTCATTGTTGCACTTAGTCGAGCAACCGCTGTAAATCTTCTCCAGCGTCAATCTTCTCCAGACCGCTCTGGTGTGGATTGACACCAGGACACGTCTGTTCGACACAGCCGCGCTCATAGACCAGAGCACGCTTACAAGCTGCATCGACGCATCGCTAGTGGCGAGTTTCCGCTTGCCCACTACGTTGGCGGCGAACAGATCAAGCGGTTCTTCATACCGGCAACGATCTATGTGGTCTTGGGCGCGGATGCGTATCCGTAAGTGATGCAGCCAGTATTCTTGAAGATCCAGGAGGAACTGTCAGTTGCCCAAAGCATCGTTTTCGGATGGGTCGTATCCGGAGCCTACCACTAGGTATAGCTGCAACGACCCTGTTGCAATCCGAGCAATTGGGGGCAAGATGTTTAGGTGAGGGGCCCACTGTGTTGTAGGGGGATGCCGATTTCTGAGTCATTCCGTTTCTAAGCCACATCCGCTGTTCCCATGGGGTACGGGTATAGTTTTGCGTATATGGGCTGTTCGGTTCGACGTTCAGCTGATCGCTCGCTCATTGCTAGACAGTGCATACGATGGGGAGATGGAGAACGGAGGAGAAAAAAAGAGCAGTCTGCATTTGCGAACGCCGCTGAAAGCGGGTGTGCAGAGGCCCTTTACCTGAAGCTTATCATTCCTAAAAATTCGCTATTTGCAAATGACGGTACATCTGAGCAATCCACGCTGGGTAAATTGCCTCGTCAGCACTATCTGTGCCCTGCGCAATGTGGTTAACGTATTACAGCTTATTAAATTCTACAGATGTAATAAGTTAATCCTAATCACCCCGGTCGAGAAATTGTTCCACCTACATTCGAAAACAATCCATACACAACAGGGTCGAAAATCCAACCTTGAAGAAGCTAGATCGAACTCTGGAGGACATTGACGATGTCAGGCCTACCGGTTTGGGCCTAGCTCCGACAAGATCAGCCCCCACGAGCGCCCCAGTTCGCAGGCTCAACTCGTATGAGACCCCAGTGGATCCAGCTCCCAAAGGGTGCGATCCCTTTTCCCGGGAGAACCACCCTGTGCGCTTATGTCAGCGGCTTCTTGAAATGGACGTGAGTGGTCGCTCATCAACGGGACTGCACCAGTGCCTACAGCTGCTTCACATGCTACAGATGGCATCACATTCTCTGACACCGCAGTAATCCAACCGCTCCAAGTCCGTTGGCGTCAACAAGGCCCAGGCCGTGCCTACTCCCAGACGCACGGGCGCCTCAGAAGAACCCTCAGATGTGCAAGTGTTTTTCGCTTCCGCTCAACAGCCGTCCTCTTGGGCACCGCCCTCATTAACGTATGCCATCTGGGTTGCAGCTTCCAAGCTCGAGCCTTAACAGACCCGGGGTCCGAGGCGACCTTTATTACGGAACGGCTGTTAAACCTGGTCAAACTTCCCTTCAAGACGATACAAGCATAAGTTTCCGGCCTTAACAAGGTTGTTTGCGCCGTATGCTAAACTGTGCATCTTTTCAATTCGGTCGCCAGCCAGGCCTGGGTTACAATTAGAGACTGCAGCTTACGTTCTTCCGCAGCTGGCGGTCAATCTTCTCAAGGGGCTTCCATACGTCCCCCTGGCAGACCCCAAATTTTTGAGAGCTCTCAAATCGACGATAGGAGCTGATATTCTACTGTCGGTCCTCCTCGGCAACCCCAAAGCTAACATCTGACATTTTTGACCCGACAGTGGTTCTTCACGATCCTTCGCTCTAGGGTGGGAAGACGTAATGATTTCTCTCAACGATGGCTTGACTTCCGACCAGGTCCGCAATTCACGATGGGTCGTACGGCGCCGCCATTTATGCATAGATGCATTCAGATGATTTTCTTCAAAGCTTAAAGGGCGCTGTGATGGGTGCTTATAGTCATCAACAGCTTCAATCCTCTGGGAGCTTCACACATGGGAGGCCTGTGGGAGGCAGGAGTCAAGAGCTTTAAGACCCTGTTCTATAAGTCAACGGCGACGAGAAAATACATGTTTGAAAAGCTGTCCACGCTCTTGGCTAAGATCGAAGCGTGCATGAATTCGCGCCCGATTGCGCCCATATCCGAAGACCCCGCAGACATCTTGGCACTTACGCCTGGGCATTTTCTTATTGGTGGCCCCTCCTCGCTACGGTTGAACCCGAGATAAATGGGGATATCACATCCATTATTAATCGTAAGCAACGCCTAAAGGTCCTCCAGCAGTTTCAGCTGCGGTGAAAGCAAGAACATTTCAAGGAACTCCATAAGCGGAATAAGTGGCGGGCCGTTTCAAGAGATCTCCGTGTTGGGGTTATGGTGGTTGTGAAGAAAGACAAGCTTCTGTCCAATGAATGGTGGTTAGGGAGAATGGACGCGGTGTTTTCGGCCATGTCCATGTGGTCGACATCTATCCTGCGCGGGGACTCATCAAGCGCACTTTAGCAAAGGCGGTCCTCCTTCCGATGGACACATCCGCCTAACCACAATAACCAGCCACCATCCTGCTCCAATGATCTGCCGTCATGTGTTGTCTCGTAGCTCTAATCAGTAGATCCAGTTCGTAATTCACACCAGTACTAATTCCTTTCACTTTTTTTCGTGATTCCGGCAGTCATACCCAGCACGATGCCTCGACGTCCACGCACCGCCATCGCACAAGAGAGCAGATGTACTCGAGGTACCTTGTCATTTCTCATTGTTGCACTTAGTCGAGCAACCGCTGTAAATCTTCTCCAGCGTCAATCTTCTCCAGACCGCTCTGGTGTGGATTGACACCAGGACACGTCTGTTCGACACAGCCGCGCTCATAGACCAGAGCACGCTTACAAGCTGCATCGACGCATCGCTAGTGGCGAGTTTCCGCTTGCCCACTACGTTGGCGGCGAACAGATCAAGCGGTTCTTCATACCGGCAACGATCTATGTGGTCTTGGGCGCGGATGCGTATCCGTAAGTGATGCAGCCAGTATTCTTGAAGATCCAGGAGGAACTGTCAGTTGCCCAAAGCATCGTTTTCGGATGGGTCGTATCCGGAGCCTACCACTAGGTATAGCTGCAACGACCCTGTTGCAATCCGAGCAATTGGGGGCAAGATGTTTAGGTGAGGGGCCCACTGTGTTGTAGGGGGATGCCGATTTCTGAGTCATTCCGTTTCTAAGCCACATCCGCTGTTCCCATGGGGTACGGGTATAGTTTTGCGTATATGGGCTGTTCGGTTCGACGTTCAGCTGATCGCTCGCTCATTGCTAGACAGTGCATACGATGGGGAGATGGAGAACGGAGGAGAAAAAAAGAGCAGTCTGCATTTGCGAACGCCGCTGAAAGCGGGTGTGCAGAGGCCCTTTACCTGAAGCTTATCATTCCTAAAAATTCGCTATTTGCAAATGACGGTACATCTGAGCAATCCACGCTGGGTAAATTGCCTCGTCAGCACTATCTGTGCCCTGCGCAATGTGGTTAACGTATTACAGCTTATTAAATTCTACAGATGTAATAAGTTAATCCTAATCACCCCGGTCGAGAAATTGTTCCACCTACATTCGAAAACAATCCATACACAACAGGGTCGAAAATCCAACCTTGAAGAAGCTAGATCGAACTCTGGAGGACATTGACGATGTCAGGCCTACCGGTTTGGGCCTAGCTCCGACAAGATCAGCCCCCACGAGCGCCCCAGTTCGCAGGCTCAACTCGTATGAGACCCCAGTGGATCCAGCTCCCAAAGGGTGCGATCCCTTTTCCCGGGAGAACCACCCTGTGCGCTTATGTCAGCGGCTTCTTGAAATGGACGTGAGTGGTCGCTCATCAACGGGACTGCACCAGTGCCTACAGCTGCTTCACATGCTACAGATGGCATCACATTCTCTGACACCGCAGTAATCCAACCGCTCCAAGTCCGTTGGCGTCAACAAGGCCCAGGCCGTGCCTACTCCCAGACGCACGGGCGCCTCAGAAGAACCCTCAGATGTGCAAGTGTTTTTCGCTTCCGCTCAACAGCCGTCCTCTTGGGCACCGCCCTCATTAACGTATGCCATCTGGGTTGCAGCTTCCAAGCTCGAGCCTTAACAGACCCGGGGTCCGAGGCGACCTTTATTACGGAACGGCTGTTAAACCTGGTCAAACTTCCCTTCAAGACGATACAAGCATAAGTTTCCGGCCTTAACAAGGTTGTTTGCGCCGTATGCTAAACTGTGCATCTTTTCAATTCGGTCGCCAGCCAGGCCTGGGTTACAATTAGAGACTGCAGCTTACGTTCTTCCGCAGCTGGCGGTCAATCTTCTCAAGGGGCTTCCATACGTCCCCCTGGCAGACCCCAAATTTTTGAGAGCTCTCAAATCGACGATAGGAGCTGATATTCTACTGTCGGTCCTCCTCGGCAACCCCAAAGCTAACATCTGACATTTTTGACCCGACAGTGGTTCTTCACGATCCTTCGCTCTAGGGTGGGAAGACGTAATGATTTCTCTCAACGATGGCTTGACTTCCGACCAGGTCCGCAATTCACGATGGGTCGTACGGCGCCGCCATTTATGCATAGATGCATTCAGATGATTTTCTTCAAAGCTTAAAGGGCGCTGTGATGGGTGCTTATAGTCATCAACAGCTTCAATCCTCTGGGAGCTTCACACATGGGAGGCCTGTGGGAGGCAGGAGTCAAGAGCTTTAAGACCCTGTTCTATAAGTCAACGGCGACGAGAAAATACATGTTTGAAAAGCTGTCCACGCTCTTGGCTAAGATCGAAGCGTGCATGAATTCGCGCCCGATTGCGCCCATATCCGAAGACCCCGCAGACATCTTGGCACTTACGCCTGGGCATTTTCTTATTGGTGGCCCCTCCTCGCTACGGTTGAACCCGAGATAAATGGGGATATCACATCCATTATTAATCGTAAGCAACGCCTAAAGGTCCTCCAGCAGTTTCAGCTGCGGTGAAAGCAAGAACATTTCAAGGAACTCCATAAGCGGAATAAGTGGCGGGCCGTTTCAAGAGATCTCCGTGTTGGGGTTATGGTGGTTGTGAAGAAAGACAAGCTTCTGTCCAATGAATGGTGGTTAGGGAGAATGGACGCGGTGTTTTCGGCCATGTCCATGTGGTCGACATCTATCCTGCGCGGGGACTCATCAAACGCACTTTAGCAAAGGCGGTCCTCCTTCCGATGGACACATCCGCCTACCCACAATAACCAGCCACCATCCTGCTCCAATGATCTGCCGTCATGTGTTGTCTCGTAGCTCTAATCAGTAGATCCAGTTCGTAATTCACACCAGTACTAATTCCTTTCACTTTTTTTCGTGATTCCGGCAGTCATACCCAGCACGATGCCTCGACGTCCACGCACCGCCATCGCACAAGAGAGCAGATGTACTCGAGGTACCTTGTCATTTCTCATTGTTGCACTTAGTCGAGCAACCGCTGTAAATCTTCTCCAGCGTCAATCTTCTCCAGACCGCTCTGGTGTGGATTGACACCAGGACACGTCTGTTCGACACAGCCGCGCTCATAGACCAGAGCACGCTTACAAGCTGCATCGACGCATCGCTAGTGGCGAGTTTCCGCTTGCCCATTACGTTGGCGGCGAACAGATCAAGCGGTTCTTCATACCGGCAACGATCTATGTGGTCTTGGGCGCGGATGCGTATCCGTAAGTGATGCAGCCAGTATTCTTGAAGATCCAGGAGGGACTGTCAGTTGCCCAAAGCATCGTTTTCGGATGGGTCGTATCCGGAGCCTACCACTAGGTATAGCTGCAACGACCCTGTTGCAATCCGAGCAATTGGGGGCAAGATGTTTAGGTGAGGGGCCCACTGTGTTGTAGGGGGATGCCGATTTCTGAGTCATTCCGTTTCTAAGCCACATCCGCTGTTCCCATGGGGTACGGGTATAGTTTTGCGTATATGGGCTGTTCGGTTCGACGTTCAGCTGATCGCTCGCTCATTGCTAGACAGTGCATACGATGGGGAGATGGAGAACGGAGGAGAAAAAAAGAGCAGTCTGCATTTGCGAACGCCGCTGAAAGCGGGTGTGCAGAGGCCCTTTACCTGAAGCTTATCATTCCTAAAAATTCGCTATTTGCAAATGACGGTACATCTGAGCAATCCACGCTGGGTAAATTGCCTCGTCAGCACTATCTGTGCCCTGCGCATTGTGGTTAACGTATTACAGCTTATTAAATCCTACAGATGTAATTAGTTAATCCTTCTGATATCCGACGCAGCGGTCTGTAATCCGGGTACTGTGGTATCTTCCATTGATGAGATATAAAAATAATGTTGGAAGAATGACTGTCCTCCTTTTAGCTTCTGGCCTATGGACTCAGATAGCAATAATGAAATAAAATACTTACGGCTGATTTCAGTAGTCGACTGCATCAGAGCTTATGCTCTTTAATGCAGAAATATAAAAATTAACTGAAATGAAAAAAAAAAATGAACTTTAACCAAACAAAAGGACTCACAACAGCCACGCAAATTTGCAGTGTTTCCCGTCTGTACAGTAGTAGTAAGCGATTAGTCTGGAATATTTGGTCCTATAGTAAGACTTTCGAGTTTATATTAAGATTTTAAAATTAGAATAAACAAAATCTTAAATCTGTAATTATTTTTAAGTTTACGCCATTGTGGCCTTAACTTAAGACAGCTCCACAGGCAAATTTTCTAGCTACCCTGGAGGAGTTCACCTCTTCCGGATCGGATGTTTTGATCTGTCACGAACAGTGATATACTGAACTAAAAATACTAAAAATTACATTGCCCAGATGGAGTACAACGTGTTACTAAAATCTGTGGATTGTAGGTGATTTTGGTCGATTAATGCGTTTTTTTAATAGTTGAATGCTTTGTTATATTCATTTTACACAGTCTGGTTATGTTCCTTGTATGAAATGTCACGATTTTTGGGCACAAAATAGTTTTTAATGGCGTCGTATTTACATTCATCCGATAATATGCCTTGGTGCCCTGAATACGTAATTGTGTTCATAAAGTATTACAATTTTTTAGGATTTCATTTTAAATTGCTGTCCGGTTCAACCTAACCGAACCTTACTTTTATCACTTAGTTTTAGTTCATATTTATTCGGACTTCATTTTATTTCTGAAAGTTAACTTAGAAATTACCCCTTAAGTTATATTTTTGATTCCTATTTGCGTATTTATTATTTTAGCCAAAGGGTGGCATATTAGTTTACTTCCCCACATACATATTGCCGAGTCGCCGTGGTAGTAACTTGATTCGAAGTCTGTAACTCGGCTTTTCTGACTGTTTAATATTTTATTTTTCGGTCGCTTCCTGCGTTTTCGTCACAGGCACACAAACATACATACACACATATGTACATACATGAGTCCACACAGCCGGACATAAATGTTCGTACACATAGCCTTGTGAAAAACTTAACTGTGTTGGGCCAAACATTATTAAAAGAAGTGGATCGCATTTACTCTTCGTTAATAGCGCATACTTTATATTTACATATTCATAGTCACCGACACACATACATATTTATTTGCCAATTTTAAAAGCGGTTGCCAAGCAGAGAATTTATTGGCAATAACAAAAAAAAAAACATTTTACGGATATAACGAGTGAGCAGCGGATTGAAGGGAAAACAAAGTCAAGGTTTAGCGGCTCATCGCAAGTCGCAATTGCCGGCTTAAACCTCTGTAAATTCAACATCAATCGAAATTGCTAACAATCAAAATTTTTCTTCAAATTAGAAAGCCTCGGTTGCCAAATCTGGCAACTCGTCTTTTCCTTGAATCCTATTCTGCCACATTTATCGAAAATAATGATGAGGTAAGCGATATTGAAGAAGAAAGGAGGCACGCCGAAGTTTGTATACCCTTGCAGATTTTAATTCGATCACTAGGAATTAATTAAATGCCTACTTTAATTACATTCAGCTATACATATAAATGTACAGTTTTTGAGTCACAGTTTTACAGTCACGGTGTTACATTTCCCTCTATATTTACCGATCGTTTGTATGGCAGCTATATGGCCGTGATGCATATCTGCAACATACCGTTTGAGTTCAACTATTTCTTAATGTATATCAACAAGGTGACATGTTTAATTTGATATCATAGGGCAACAAGTCTTTTTTTTTTGTTGTATGAAAAGATCACATTTTACTATATGTTTTCATAATAAATGTTTACTTTTCACGCACGTGGCCTCCTTCCATACTTTGTATATTTCTTAAACTTAAAGTCAATTGTTTAAACAAAACTGCACAATTGAAAAGGTATTTATGTTAATACTGAATGTGCAGTCGAGTATTATGTTACGTGTTATGTGTTACGTGAAAGTGTAAAGTATAGTTGTGTTACAGATCAAACTGCTTTTATGAGTTGATTTGTGAAGTCTCTCTAAACCACCACTCATTATTGCATATTAATCAATTCTCATCCATAGCATCCACCTTAGTCAATCATCACTCGACCCACTCTTAAGCTCTCGGGCATCTACATAAACTTCATCAGCATTAGTATCATATGGTAGTATCATCACATTCATCATCTTAACCTGATCCCATTCATCAAACTCTCCACCAAAACTCTCAAATATTATGCCGGTTTGAACTGCTATCTATCTATCTATCTATGTAAGGAATAGGATTGAAGCATTTATAGCTTGTCGAGCAATCTTAGACTTGGCATCTCAGGTAAACTTCTTAACTTCTCGCCTAGCGAACCTGTTAAATTTGAACCATACAAAATCGCATACACTAGTTTCTGGGATTGGTAAATCTTCCATGAATTCTGATAAGGCAGTCGACATTCTAGCTCATAGTATCATTGATTATTAGCCCCATTTCAATATAAATGCAAATCATGGAACATTCTGCAAAATATATCGCTCGCTGATCCTTATTTCAACCAACAACCACAAAGCCTCGTGTCCTTTTGATGGATTAGCTAAATCGACTTCTGGTATGTTTCTGAATGACTTTCGTTTTGCAGGACCAGCAATTAATTGAGAGCTGACGGCCATGGCGGAATGTCTGCCATGTAAAGGATGTACAAGATTGGATTGGAGTGGTTGAAGTGAAGGTTTTACATCTCATGGTGAAGACTCTGTTTCTGAGGTATAACTCAAGCAGCTTGTGGGTGTTTTCCGGCAAGAGGGTTTTGATTTTATATACCAGACCGTCAAATGCTTGTGATACGTCCATAAAAAAGACACTGCAATATTGCTAGTGTTCGAAAGCCGTGCGAATTTCAGATGTTAACAGGTTTACCTGTTCGATAGTTCCAGGCTTTTCCTTAAATCCGAATTGGTGCAGAGGGATCGTTCTATTGTTTTGAAGACATACTAGTAGATGAACAAGAAGCAGTTTTTGAAAGAGTTTTGATAGATATGGCAGCAGACTGATGGGACGGTACGAGGAAGGCTGGGATTTGTCTTTACCTGGCTTCAAGATCATTGTAAAACCAGACTTTTTCCGTTGATCAGAAAAGTAGCCACATTTCAATATTTACTTAAATATAAATGCGATGCATCTGAAAGCGCATAAGGGTAATTCAATTATAATTTTTGGAGAAATTAAATCGTGACCTGGAGCTATTTTGGATATATGTGTTCTTTAATGACCTTAAGTATTGTGCGCTTAATCGCTGGTGAGACATTCGGTAGAGTGAATTGGTTGGATGGTGGATAAGGCTTGAAGACGATTTCCAAATGATGGGCAAATATGTTAGCTCATTCTTCGTCACTGCACGCCCAGACACCCATTTGTGATCGAATTGGCATATCGGGTTCATTTTACGTGAGGGGCCCACTGTGCCGCCTCTGCTCAGGAGCGAGCTTTCGGTCCCCGGCTTGCTCTCGCACCCCGAGTACCGACGATCTCCCGCTCCCGCTTTAACGAGGCAAAGCGACCGGGAGATCGGTTCTTAGTTAAGATTTAGTCTCATGTATGCAGCGAAATAAAGCTGACGTGCCCAATTACTCCACGACGCCCCCGCCTTTCATTTCAACCCTGACGGGTTTAATCTTCGTTTCGCGACGTGGGAGTTTTTTGTGGTCTCCGAAAAGGAATCTTTGCGGGCATAATCGCCCCCCAAACATTTTGGTCCTTAGAGCCGGATACCTTGCAGGATATCCTCCAGGTCACCAGCAGTTCCAGGCATCTGTCCGCCAAGATAAGTACCAGTTTTCCTTCTCCGTCTATCCTCGCTGCCGATCTGCAACAGTGGGCCGAACTCCAATTTCTATTCGCCTCCGTTCCTCGAAAGTTTCCATCGGTGTCCGCTTGTGTGCGCCACCATTTTCCTCGCCGTTTCTTCCATTGCCCGTTGCCCATCAACTTGCCAACGGCCGAGGCCTATGTGCAGCCATACGAAGGCGAACCTCTTGCACACACATATGTACATACGTACACCGATCCGTGCATAGACAGTGAACAGTGAAATAAGTGTAGCGGACAAAAGGAATTATTAATATCGGCCCGCTGGTGTGCGCTGTTTTCGGGAGTTTACTCTGTTAGAACAGTCCACCGCTGCCGCCAGATGTGTTTTCCTGACTTTTGTGCCGTCTCCATACACAATTTGCTGTTCGCGCAGCTTAATACAGTCCACTTCTCGACGCTCCACTGTGCCAACACAAGCTCCTACCCATACTCCAAATTCTTAATTACATGCATGTATGATATTTTCTACCTCCGATTTCAGAAACATACAAAAACCCTCTGATATTATAAATAATTATGATAAATTAAATCTAAAGTACGCAAAGCGCCACCAATAAAGGCCCAACGCAAACGCGAGTGTTTAATTCCATCTCAATTTCGCCGCCGCAGAAGCCGTGTTGTTGTTGTTGCCGTTTCGTTTCTTGGGGCCCTCACATAGGCATCGCTTGCCGTCGGCATAACGCCGCAAGCTTTTCTTCGCGATCAAGAACCGAGCTTTTAAGTCCAGCTCTTCGACTCGGAACAATTCAACATTTGCGGCTTGCAGTTGATGACATTAACATTTGTTATACAAGTACAAGCATAACCGCCATCCAAATTCAATCAACACAGGTGCGACTGCGCTTGTTCTGTTTATTTATTATGTTGTACCCACTTGTCAACTGTCGAGGCCTATGTGCAGCCCCATACACACACACACACACACACGAATGCTAACCTCTTGCACATCATAATTCCGTGCATAAAATAACCCCACCGCGAACAGTGAAATCGTGTTGGGGGCAAAAGGGGCTTAATAAATATCGAACAGCCGGTGTGCACTTGTTTCGGTAGTTCACCCTGTTCGCCGAACTATCCGCTGCTGCCGCGATATATTTTGTGTCGCCTTTTGTGCCGTGTCCATACCAAATATTCCTGTTCGCGGAGTTCAATACAGTCCACTTCTCGAAACTCCACTGTGCCCGTACACATTATTACATGCATGCCCATATATTTTCCAATATATTTTCGGCCAACGACTCCAGGAACTAATCCCGATACTATAATTTCAAAATTCAAAGTGAACGAAACAATTAGCAACAAAACCCAAACGCAAGCGTTTTAATTGTTTTCAACTTAGTCGCCGCAGCGGCCGTGTTGTTGTTGCCGTTAAGTTTTTTGGGTTCCACACATAGGCGCCGCTTGCCGTCGCCTAAACCCAGTGAGCTTTTTGTCCACGACCAAAAGCTGACGTTTTGATACCACCTTTCCGGCGCTGAAATAGTTGAACATCTGCGGTTGATAATTTTCGAAATTAACCAATAAATCCAGAATTTGAATTTAATCCCGCACGGAAGCGACCGCGATTATTTTTCCCCATTTACCATATTCAACCTAGCCGCCGCAGTGGTTACGTTGTTGTTGATGCCGTTCGGGTTTTCTTAGTCCAGCACCTATGCACTGCTTTGACGACGGCATAACCCACTGAGTTTTTATCCTGAACAGAAGCCAAGGGTTTATTTCCACCATTTCGGCTCTTAAATATTAATATTAAAAAAAAAAAAATTCAACCTCTTCGTCGGACAATCTGTCCGCTCCAACGCCTGCACTCCAGCGGCAACAATTAAATTGGTTCTGCCGCCACAATTCGTTTTATTTAAATCGGCGCTCAAATTATTTCGGCATTCCGTTATTGTTCTTTGTACTTTTTTTAACTACGGCCAACCTCTTGCCCAAATTTTTCCCCCGGGACTAGTGTAAACGAATTTCCAATCCGCATCTCCGCCGCCGTCCCAGCTGATTCCGAGGCCCACTACAGTAATTCCACGAGCAATTAGCAAAATTCCGTGAACCCTTCTTGGAGACTCACTTATTCCACCGCAGAAAGATGGCCGCAACCCGCAGTTAACATTGCGTTAAGAAAGTTTATTGGCACAACTGACCGGGTGAATCAATTTGAGTCACACATTCACACTTCCGCCACTTCCGAATTTGCAAATTTTTCTCCCTTCATAATCCAAGTCCATCGCAAGCAGATTGGAGCCTTGTGGGAAAAGGTGGAAAAGAGCTACGAGAGCTGCACCGATCTTCTTTCCGGGTCCGCTGATAGTACGTCCGCCGCGACAGTGCTTGAATCCAAATACAACGATTGCTACTCCGTCTATTCAAGATGTGTTGCCCAATGACGGGTTCGTCTCAGCTTGGCGAAGCCTCACCGACCGCTTCGAGAATCGGCGGTTGTTGGTCAATAGCCAGTTGAAAATCCTTTTCAACATCCAGGCTATCTCCTTAGACTCCGGAGTCGCGCTGAAAGAACTACAAGGCACCATCCAAAATTGCCTCACCGCTTTAGAGATGTCCTCTATTCAAGTTGAGGCTTGGGACTCTCTTCTCGTTTATATGATTTCCTCCAAGCTTCCAAAAGTAACGCTTTCCCTGTGGGAGCAATCTATCCATAATAAGACCACCATTCCAACTTGGAAAGAGCTAGACGCGTTTCTGACCGAACGCCATCGTACGCTGGAGGCCATCGACGACGTCACGCCTGCCGGTTCCGGGCATTTCCAGCCGAAGTCGGCTACTAAGAGCACCCCACAGCCCCGCCTTCATTCTTCCGATTTCAGGGTGATTCCAGCACCCAGAAGGTGTGACCTGTGTTCCGGGAAAAACCACCCCCTGCGTAAATGTCCCGTTTTCTCGAAATGACCGTATTCCAGCGATCAAATATCGTTCGAAGAAAGCAACTCTGCTTGAAGTGCTTGGCACGAGGTCACCAGCGGGATTGCCCAAGTTCCCACTCCTGCCTTACCTGCCGCAGACGGCGCCTTGCTGCATCCCAGCAACGGTTCCAATAACGTTCAGATTACTCCTGAACCTTCGAACCCAGTAACCACATCGATCCCAAGAATCCGTTCTCCGCTCGAGTTGTAACTTCTTCCAATTCCGCCAATTACTGGGTCCCATACGATGGCATCAAAAGCAGGCGTACCACAGACACTCACTCCTACCGCTGCCGAGTCTGCAGCGGAATCCATCCGCTTCGAAGATGCCAAAAGTTCCTCATGCTTAGTGCTGAGAAGAGGCTCAGCACGGTGTCCATCAACAGTTACTGTTCCAACAGTTTGGCACACGAACATTCCCAAGGCAAGTGCCGTAGTGGTGACCGATGCAAGACGTGCAATCAAAATCACCATACGCTCCTGCATATGCCTGGAAGTCCAGTTCCAGCACCCCGATCGCAGCATCGGATCACATCGTGCTCCTAACTCGCGTTGTACTGACCACTCTTCTAACTGATATATGTTTTCCAGAAGATGCCTTCGCGTCGCACCACGCAAAAGTTTCGGGAGCAGACGTACGAGAGGTCCAATCCAACCAATGCCTAGTCTGCCCCTGAACTTCATCCGCTTCGGACGTCGACATCTCTCCAGGATTATTCGCCACTCCTCGGCATTCCTCAGCCACTCCACGGCATTTTTTCCGCCGCTCGCCAGGATACCCTGCAGACCACGGCAACGACCATTTTGCAATCCGAGTGATTGCAAGGGGGGGCAGGATGTTTACGTGAGGGGCCCACTGTGCCACCTCTGCTCAGGAGCGAGCTTTCGGTCCCCGGCTTGCTCTCGCACCCCGAGTACCGACGATCTCCCGCTCCCGCTTTAGCGACCGGGAGATCGGTTCTAAGTTAAGATTTAGTGTCATGTATGCAGCGAAATAAAGCTGACGTGCCCAATTACCCCACGACGCCCCCGCCTTTCATTTTCAACCCTGACGGGTTAAATCTTCGTTTCGCGACGTGGGAATTTTTTGTGGCCTCCGAAAAGGAATCTTTGCGGGCAGGATCGCCCCCCAAACAGGTTCTATTGGTGGTTGCATGTTTGTGTGAGCTCCCCCAAGGTGGGAATTTGTTGCCAGTCAGAGATAGTTTCGCATTTTAGGTTCGTTGGGCCTAGTTGTTTGCGGTAGAGAGGGCATTCGACAGTTTTCGATATGCTTCATTTGGCCTTATCTTAGTAGCTGGGGACCGATGAGTCTGCCAGTCTCTGCAAAGTCTACGTAGGAGAGAGTAGGAGAGACTCGATCTGGGATTTAAGTTTCCAGTGCTTAGAGGGCTTGTGGCCGAGAATTCTGGCGTAGAATGTTTGGCGGCAAAGGAAATTACGTCCGTTAGGAGATTAAGCGACATATCAATATCAGATTCGGAGGAATTTCAAGATCAAGTTCGATGTGTGCATTTTTTTTTTGTTTGTTGTTAGATGTTGAGGGAGTTCCAGAAGCTGCGGCTGGTCAGATAGGCAGAGGAGAACTGAAAAATATTCCGATGTGAGTTCTTCTAATGTTTTTACGTTTATAATTGTGTGCGAAACTGTTTTAATTACGGAGAAATTGATAAAGTTTGGTTATTTATTTGGATCTGCGGGCCAGTATGTAGGCCTAGCTGGTGGGACAAAGACAAGTTTATTACCAGGAGAGATAATAGTGTTGTTTAATTGGGGGCCTTTGGGATTAATAAGACGAGATCCCGAGTGGGGATACTTCGCGTTATAATCACCGGTACCTATTAAGAAGCCTCCAAGTGAGTTGTAAAAATTTATAAACTCGTTTTCTGCAATACTAAAGCGTGGGGGCAGTATATGGCGGATAGGGTAAGTCGGCCGCCAGTCAGGTTTATACGTAGGAATGTTGCCTGCAGGTAGTTGGTAGCGATTGTCTCCAGAGGATGATGCTTTATGCTTTGTTTTATGAGAATACCGGTACCTCCGTGTGATTTACCGTACGGGTGGTTGGTCGCGTGTAATATATAGACGATGATATGGAAGTAGTTTTTATTAGTTAGATGGGTTTTAGAGAGTGATTTCAATATTATGACTGTTTAGGAACTACAGGAGTTTGTTTTTGTGACAGGAAACGCCTTTTGCGTTCCGTCAGTATATTCCGTAGATTCTATTTATACAGACTTTTGTTTGATCAGCAGCTCCATTAGAAGATTCTGGTTTCGCAGTAGTAGACATCATAATGTTTGTAAGATTAGCTAGTGTAGATTCAAGACCGCTAAGTGTTTGGTTTCTCTGCGTAGAAGGATGAGTTGTTGTTAGGCTGTTTTGACTTAAGAGCGGTTTGGTATAGGTGGCTGTGGCTGTGGGCGCAGTGCTGCCAGCTGAGCGCTAGATGTTTTCCGATTTTAGGGTAGCAAAGAGCGTAGGCAAAGGAGACACCAGGAGTGGTTGTTGATGGGGTGAAGATATTTGGTTGGGAAGAGTTTTGAGCTGTTAATGAAAAACTTTATAGACGGGACAGCCCCGATAGTTGGCAGTATGATTTCTGCCACACTTACAGCATTTCCTCTGAGTAGGGTCATCTTTATTTCCCAGGCATGCTTCAATGCAATGCCAATTCCCACATTGCAGTAGGTTCTTGTATGGTCTAACCCCTGGGAGTTTGTACACTGCACGGGTCCGTTTCGCTTATGCGGTTCCTCTGCGGTGATTCTTCGGGGAAGGGGATAATGCAGATCAATGCGGATGCACTGCACTTTTCTTTAGAGGTTTGGTCTCTGGGGCCAGCTTAATCTTAAACAGTGGTTGAGGAATTTTATCCCTGTTTACCATGTTCACAATGTGCTTAAAGTCGAAGCCTTTTTCCATGGGGACTTTAGCTAATTCTGATATAGCAACAGTCGGTTCGATACCTTTTAGTACAACTTGTAAGCCTTTCTTACTTTTTAGTTGTCTTCATTGTTAACCTGAAGTTTTGCTTCTAATACTATTCCTCTTTTTAGGGTGGTGATAATAAAGTGGTTAGATCCAGTTACTTGTTTAAGTTTATTGATCATGTGAGAAAACCATTGTCCCCCAAATATAAGTATTGTATATATATTATAAGACTAGATTTAAGAGATCGATAAAGACCCACGAAGGGCACCTGTACAGATAGTAGTAATAATAGTAGTAAGGGATAGGCTAAGTTTAGTAGTAGAAATCCATGGGCTAAGTTTATTAATAGTAGAGATAGCAATAAGGGATAGGTTAAGTTTCCCAAGGAGGGAAAAGAGTAGGTAGTTTGAGAAGCAGGGCCACACACACGACGGAGCCACACACACGGCAGGGCCACACATACGGCGGAGCCACACACACGGCAGGGCCACACACACGGTGGAGCCATAGTTATACGGCAGGGCCACACACACGGCGGAGCCACACTCATACGGCAGGGCCACACACACGGCGGAGCCACACTCATACGGCATTGCCACGCACCCGGAAGGACCACACACACGGCGGACGGCAGCGCCACACACACATACGGCGGAGCCACACACTCGGCAGGGCCACACACACATACGGCGGAGCCACACACCCGGCAGAGCCACACCCGCGGCAGGGCGGGCAAAAGAAGCCATAGCTGGACAGCAAACAACGAAACACACCCCACGTAAGAAATCGGCAAGACGGCCGATCGTCGCCGACGTGGGACAGCGAAGGCGAAAGCCGAGGGCCGCACGTGTACTCAACCGAGCGGATCTCGGCTATGGAAATGAACCAAAAGGGCGAGAATGCCGAAGCCCGACGCTGGCACGGGAAGCTGCATGCCGGCCAAGGACGAGAACGCTGAAGCCCGATGCCGGCCGACACTTCATGCCAGCCGAGAGACCTCGCGAACAGCCGTGGAATCGGCGGCAGAGGAGGGCAGCCGAGGGCCCCTCTGCCGGCCGAGAGAGGAGTCGGATACGATCATGAGAAGAGAATGGACGTGCCTCAGCAGAAGCTGCTGTCCTTCACTTGATGACCACAATCGGTGAGCTGTGTGAGAGAGAGGGAATTAGAAACGTTAGGTACCGGGCGGGTAGTACAGTAGGGAAGATAGGAAAAATAAACCGTATTTGTATTTAAAGTGTGCGTTTTCCTTTTCCTCTCCCCTCCTCCTCTCCTCAGGTCCCACAACTTGGCTCGGACCCACGGTTGACGGGGCCGTGACCGCCGCGGCCAAGGAGTCATCCTTACCCCCTGTGTGGAAGCGACCCACGGTTGACGCGGCCGCGACCTATCAGGGTTTCCCCTCCGGGCATGGCGAGTGGCGCACGGGTGACTGGGTTACCTCGTTTATGCCAGGGACATCTTTCTCGGTGAGGCTAAGGGATCCGACCCACGGTTGATGGGGCCGGCTCAACCCCAATCCCTTCCCACGGTAGGGGAGCGGTCAACCCACGGTTGACTCACTCCCTTTCCCGCAGTTCCTCCTATCCTGGCCCCCCCATCCCGGTCCCGTCGGGACCAAAATCCTGCCTGTCCAATGAAATAAACGTTTCTGTGGGGAACTCTGGTCCGGCTGAGTATATATACCCCGGCTCGGCCCAGTTGTGTTTTCTAAGATATATTGGCGGTGGCTTTACAGCTTTCAGGACTTGAGGACTCTGGAGATATAAGCATTATTCCGCGCAGAAGGCAGGTGTCGTTCGTTTAGTTGTATTTGTTGCTGATCGCGACTTGACTTCGTGGCTTTTCCGGCTGCACTTGTTAATATTTTATTTGCATTCGGCATTTTAATTGGTTTTATTTGGCTAGTTCGGTTTTAAGTTTAGCTTTAATCACAAGCAGGTATAGAGGTCTTTTCGCTATTTTTTTCTTTCTTTTGGTGGTCACTTTGTAATTTTTGGAATTGTTTCGACAGAGCGATCAATGCATCCTTGTTGAGTCAGCTTAACTTCCACGTACCAAGTAGAAATACTAGATCATATATACCCTTAGTGTTGCAGCACTGTAGAACCTCCTTTCAATTGCATGAATCTTATAGAGCATTATGTGCATATTATAATGATTTGTTAACGCTAAAACGCTAATACGCTAATTTCTAACGTATATCCCAAGCTAAAAACTTTAATTCTAACCCATTTAGAAGACCTGCAGACAAACAATCGGGCAGCACGCCGGTAGTTAATTTTCTCGTACTCTTATCTATATTCCCTATCGCGCCTACTTACACCTAACCCAACAGGCACGTGCCGGGTTTCCTACGGGAAACCCTCCCTTAAGAGTACAGACCGTAGTGCAGTACCGTAAAAAAAAAACTTCCGGCTAATTATTTAAGTGAACAGTGTCTCAATCGACTTCTGAAACACTGATCTTTCGCACACCCAGCAGAAGATGGTACGGCACGCCGAAGTTTGTATACCCTTGCGGATTGAAGTTCGATCATTAATAATTAATACAATACAGATTAAATATTTCTGTTTTAAAGAAACAACGAAATAATTCTTACCTTCACTACAGTCACCTATACTTAAATTTATTATATTATATGTTATATTTTACAATTTTACAGTTACCATTTTAGATTCACAGTTTGGCATATTTCTACTACATTTACCAATAGTTTCCATGTCAGCTATATGATATAGTCCCCGATTTTCAAAAAATTAAAACCGAAATTCTGAAATAATATAAAATGACTAGATCTCAAATATATAATATAGTCGTCCGATCCGGCCCGTTCCGAATTATATACGAGTGAGAGTATATAGAAGACTAACTGCAAATTTTCATTCAGATAGCTTCAAAACTGAGAGACGGGCAGACGGACATGACTTGACCAACTCGGCTGTTAATGCTGATCAAGAATTTATATACTTTTTATGGTCGAAAAATAATTCTTTACTGCGTTGAAAACTTCTGATTGAAATCATAATACACTGCATGGGTATAAACATATTCAAAAATATAGAGAAATTTAAGGAATTTAGATATTAATAGAGATGTTGAAACAACATTTCGAATTTTTCAGGATGTTTTTAAGTCTTTTTTACCAAGTAATCTGATTTCACAACGATTTTTTCCCTACACACATTGGCATACTTATATTACCAAGTAATCTGATTTCACAACGATTTTTTCCCTACACACATTGGCATACTTATATTAAGTTTTGTGTTTTCACTGTGAAGGCTTATGTCATAATTTTTTTCCAGTGTACACGCATTTTTCTTAATTTCCTGATAAAATTTTAGGCCGCAACTTCAAGTTAAAAAAGAAGAAAAACTTTGCTGCTGTTGCTGCAGCGGCTGCTTTTGCTTCTCTGCTGTTGATGCAGCGGCTACTGTGGCTGCAGCAACACCCGGGCTGTGGACGAGCAAAATGTGGTTTTCCTTGGTTGAAGCGAGACGATCCCCCTGGATTAGCTATTTGTAGAGCCTGCGCGGTAGACGGAGAAAATGTTCCAAAATGTACCCTCCGGGAGAAATTTTCCACTTCCAGTTCGTTTGGAACTTGCGATGCACTCTTTTGACGGGGATCAACTCTTTTTTTTTAGCTATTTCCACCTCGGCATAATTAATCGCTACCTTAAGCTTTCTCTAATACACGTGGACCGTTCCCTTAGGGTCATTAATGATCATAAGCTAGCTTGTATGCTGCTTCAGCGACAAGCGCAATTATTACAAGTTAAAAAACGATCGTTAAAATGTGAAAAAATCTTTATTGGTCTTTTAGATAATAAGGTAGATGCCGTACGTTACAAATTTTTGATATATGTATGTAACAAAATGTGGATGTACATTCAACAGGATTAATATATCGCAAAAACTAGATTTAAAGGGCTCTTAGATCAGAAAGGAAGGTATAGACTAAAAAATAGCCCACAAGGAATGATATAAGTATAATTATGGTTCTTCCACCGTAACCCTAAGCTTACTTTTTATAGTCTTCAAAACAATTTTAGACGAAAATTACTTTAAGAAAAAAGTGAATTGGCCAACAGATCAATTTTTTCCCCTTCGTGAGAAATAAAAAAAATCGCACAAAAATTTAATTTCAGAACTAATATTGTTATAAGTAAATTATATACATTTAAATACCTGGGTACCCCGCAAAGGGCTACAAAAAGATTCCAACTATGATAAGTAAATATTCCATATCCCACATTGATCTTAAGCGGTATTAGGCACCATGCAATTCCTGCAAAATATAAATATGTCAATTAAAATTGTGGTTTCGTCAATGCTGTAGTATTCAATTCCAATTTTATATTAATTAATAACGATGGCATATAAAATTTAACTTGGCAAACCTTTTCATTTTATACCGATTAAGTCCGATTAAGCCCATCGCTAACGAAAGAGGAACTCCGCACGCATAACTTTTGGAGAACTTAAACAAGTCCCAGTATGAAGCTCTTTCTCTACTTTAACTATTTCTTTTCTATCTCGAGTATATCTTTTGTTATTTAAGGCATGTTTTTCAAGGCTATTCCTTTTATTGTACTACCAAAGACAATAGAATTACTAAACACAAAAACAAGCAAGTGCGTATGTGTGCGTAAATATGTTTGTGTTTCTGTTCGCAAGGGCCAGGACTATAAATTGAATCATATTTTGCATATTTTTCACAAGTCGCACGCTTAATTCCCTAATTTTCCAATGTTCCAATGTTTAAAATATATTGTGTATTATTATATAAGTATATCCATCATTACTATCAAATGTAATATATTCGAATAATTGTTATATTAAAAAAAATTTTCTACATGTGCCTTAACTTAAGACTTATAAAGTGAAGGGTATCTTTTGAACCATGAGAATACGTGTGCACACAAACAATTTGCGGCTGTCCCTGCATGCGTACAAGAAATCGGCTGGCTCTAGAGCGCTCTCTTACTGGCTTTTGAACGAAATGTAAGAGAGCCTGAAGCCAGTTCAAAAGCCAACACGAAAGAAAAGTGTGCAAAAAATCATATAGCGTTAGTCATCTTAATAAATCTATAATATGCTTAAAAAATCGGCTAACGATTTTTTAAGTTGCTCATAAGCAAGATTTAGGACACATATATGTAAGTAATAAAGAAATATATATATATATAGCTGCAAGACACACTCAAACAACCATGATTTCGAAGCCTCCTAACTGTATTTTGTGACGCGCCTTCCAGGAGGCGCACAAATAGCACCCAAAGAAGGCCCCGACATGGAGTCGACCTCTTCATCTTTTTCATTTTTTCTGATTTTGTATTGTTAGTAGTATGAAAACCTCAGAAGCGGGACAGCTTTGATCTTTAATCGTTAATTAGGGTCATTAATTAGATTAAATTAGGGTTAAGTGACACCTGTCAATCCCTAAAAGGGTAGGGTAATAAAAATGGATTAGGGTCACTAATTGAATGGTGTGAGGACACGTGAGAAAACGTGTGTAGATGCGCTACCGCCGCGAGGACGCAGTCGATACGGCTACGAGTGCGAATGCGACGGAGCGATATCGAAACGTGTTCGATCCAGGCTCAATCATCTTCCCACGATCAAATCACAAGCCAAAAAGGGATGGAGGGGGAAAAGGTCACATGTCACCTGTGCACTCATGCCAGTTCAAAAAAGGGATGGAGGGATGGAGGGGGAAAAGGTCACATGTCACATGTGCACTCATGCCCGTTCAAGAAGCCTGTACACACCTGCGATCACACAATGCATTGAAGAGGGAGGGAAGAAAGGGTCACCGTCAGCCGAGATTTTCATTTATGATAAAAAAAGGGGTCACTTGTGTGCAACCCCCTTCTAAAATGGAATATAGGTTGAATAAGTAATAAGCTGCATTCAATCTATCCCAAAAAGGGTATGAGGTGTTTCATAAGTGCCCAAGGGTCCCAAGGGACCCAAGGGACCCAAGGGACCCAAGGGACCCAAGGGTCTGATCCCTGAGGAATAAAAGTAGATCCTCCTTCCTTATATAACCCTAATGATATGTAAATGTATTCAAGAATGATTTCCCACAAATAAAATGATCCCCTTCTTCTAACCGTAAGAACATCTCTTGGTAAATCATGTACACAATTTCGATGCTTCCCTGACCCTAGTCTAACATATGGGATGGGTGTTTTGTATAAAGGATGACCCATATTGTCACCACCCAAGATAAAACAACCTGTTTCCAATGCGGTCAAGTTGTTGTTGTTGCAAACTCATGTGAAAGAGTCTATAGAACCTAAATGCAGTGTCCTAGAAACTTAGGTTTCACATATAGTTTGTATTCCAAACGATTCAAACACGACGGTCTTCGCGTTCATTTTATTTAAAAATTGTTTGTGAAAAGTTTAACAAAATTTAAACATTTTAAAACAAAAAATATAAACATTTACAAATTATAAACATAAAGTTTTTACTAAACATTTAAAAAAAAACAAAGTGAAATCCAAAAACATCCAACGAAAACAAAAAAATAACAACATATCAACAAGTGTACGTGAAACATTTACAAAATAAAAAATTTAAACATTTTAAAACAAAAAATATAAACATTTACAAAAAATTATAAACAAAAAATAAAAAAACATTAAAAAAAAAAAACAAACAAACAAAGTGAAAGCCAAAACAAATTAATCAACGAAAACAAGAAAATAATATCAACATCGTCACCACCATCGAATCCAACAAAAGCAACATAATGAATTCCTCCAACGCCAACAACACCAACAACGCCATCACCTCCAACAGTGGAATTCACTGCAAATATTGTATAATTGATTTACCTAGGGGTGTGGAGTGGAAAAATCATATCCGCACAGAAGCCCATAAATTGTTTGCCACACAACATGTGAATGGTTGCGTGAAGCAAATTCTGGATGGATTCAAGGGACGAATCCTCCAGTACATGTATGTGAATGAGGGAGCTGCAGTCAGAAACCCTGCTGAATTCCTTAATGAAGCGGGTCTTGCATTACTCCCTCATATGGAAAGAGTACTGAACTCACATCATTGCTCAAAAGTCAATTTTGAGATCTTTGGAGAGTACATGCTTGTGAAAGAGCATGATACACGTGTGGAGACAAAGTCATTTCAGAGCAAAATGACATTCATTACGTCAGCATCCAATTTAATTTCATATTTCAATTTCCATAAAGAGGAACTTGAAGTAAAAATGAGCGAGTTCCAAGAAAGGGATAGCGGATGGACTCTAACTCGCATCCTCAGAGTGGAAATGAACCTTTTTAAATGTGATCCATTGAAAGGATCTGGATATTTCAAGTTGCCTGCAAATCTTGAGAAAAAAAATGCAGTTATAAATGTCCAAAACAATGACGAGTATTGTTTTAAGTGGGCAATTCTTTCGAGCTTTTCTAAAAATGAAAAGCCGCAGCGATGCTCAACATACAGGGTGGATATAAAATCACCTGTAATTTATGTTCAAGAAAACATAATTTTGGATTTCACCGGCTTAAATTTCACAGTGAAAGTAAAAGAAGTGAAAAACTTCACAGCTCAAAATCCACACATTAGTTTAAATGTGTTTGGATTTGATGAGGAAAAAAATAAAGTGATTGGACCACTTTATTCGGATGGAGTGGAAAAGTCTATCCACATTAACTTATTGTTTTTGGATGGACCAACGGCTAACGTTCCTGGACATTACGTTTACATTAGAAATATGTCAAGGTAAGTACAAAGAAAACACAAAAAAAATAAAAATAAATAAAAATAAATAAATAAATAAAAATATATAAATATAAATTAAATACTAATTAATATTATTAAATTACTTTTTTAGATTACTGTCTTCGCAATTGGGAAAACGGCAGATGCAACGATTCTTCTGCAACAAATGCTTGAGTTATTCAACGAATAACGAGAGAGCAGAAAAACATGCGGAAATATGTAGCAGTGTGGTCACCGAAGCACCACATCCCAATGCGACAGAGCTGGAGTACTCAAATTTCAATCGCCAGCTGGAGGTGCCCTTCATTGTGTATGCTGATTTTGAATGTATACTAGAGCCGATGTCAGTAGCAGTAAGTGAAAAAACTAGAATAATTAATAAACATGTAGCCATATCATTTGCATACTACATAAAGTGTGCATTTGATTCTAGTTTAGATAAGTTAGTTTTAAAGACAGGTGCGAATGTGAGTCGCACTTTCATTGACTCGTTAACGTCCGATTTGTCCGATATATATCAGAATCATATGACTAATATAGTACCATTAAACATGACCCAACAGGATATTTCTAAATTCAATGATTCACTTAATTGCCATATTTGCAAGGGTCAACTATTTAATGACAAAGTGCGGGATCACTGTCATTTTACAGGTAGATTTCGAGGTGCAGCTCATAATGAGTGCAACCTCAAATTTAAAATTGGTAATTTCATTCCAGTGTTCTTTCACAATTTTTCAAAATACGATGCGCATTTGTTTGTGAAAGAGCTCGGGGAAACCGAAGGTGAAATTCGTGTAATTCCAACGAACAAGGAATTATATATTGCAATTTCCAAATATATACCTGTAGGAAATAATACATTAGAAATTAGATTTTTAGACTCTTTCCGATTTATGTCCTCTAGTCTAGAGACTCTGGCTAGTAATTTAAATGATGAACATTTAAATGCTTTAAAGAGTCAATACCCAAACAGAGAAGATTTTTCCCTTCTTCGTAGGAAAGGTGTTTTCCCCTACGAGTATTTTGATTCAACTCAAAAACTTGAAGAATCTTCTCTTCCATCTCGTGAAAACTTTTATAGTCATTTGACAGAAACAGAATGTACTGAGGCTGATTGCGCACACGCGTGTAAAGTTTGGAGTCACTTCAAGTGTCAATCACTTAAAGACTACCTTGAACTTTATTTAAAAACTGATGTTTTATTGTTGTCCGATATTTTTGAAAATTTTAGAGTAATTTGTTTAAAAATACATGAGCTTGATCCTGCTCATTATTACACAATTCCTGGTTTGTCTTGGGATGCAATGCTAAAAAGTACACAAATAACCCTCGAATTGCTCACAGATATCGATATGATTAGATATATTCAGTGTGGAATTCGAGGGGGTTTAGTACAAAGTAGCCATAGGTATACCAAGGCAAACCACAAATACCTTAAAGATTTTGATTCCACAAAAGAGTCTGAGTTTTTAATGTATGTAGATGCTAATAATTTGTATGGTTGGGCGATGTCTGAGCCCCTACCCTATGGGGAGTTTAAGTGGCTGGAATCAAATGACTTGGAAACGTTTAACGTTAACAACATTAGCGAGGACAGTGAGTTTGAGTGAGCTACTAACTCGTGTAGAGTTAAAGGCAAGCTCAACATTAATCAACTCCCGATTAATACGGGGTTTGAAATATTTTCAGCCAGCAGGACCGCTGGTAAATTTGGCTCCAACGTTAGGTTGGAGCTAGATCAACATTATGTTTACCTCCCTGAGAGGTATAACGCAATAGAGGATTGTATCCTAGATTTCTTTTCAGTCAAAAGGTATTATTTAATAAAATTAGAAGATGGAAATTTGGATTTCCAATTAAAAATGTAAAAAAAAAAAAGAAACAAAAAATTAAATAAATAAATATTTTAAAATTAAATATAAAAATTTTTTTAATCGGCAATGGGAAATGGGGAATTTGCTTTCAGCTTATTAATAAAATGAAAAAATAAATATAATAAAAAATAAAATTTAAACATTTTTTAATTTTGGGAATTGGGAAATGGAAAAATTGTTTCTTTCAGTATTTTAATTTTTCAGAATGAATATATATATATATATATATATATATATATATATATATATATTTAACTGGTTGACCAGCAGGTCTAATCACCTGATCAGGTCTGTTTAACTGGTCAGGTTACCAGGTCTGTTTAACTGGTCAGGTTATCAGGTCTGTTTAACTGATCAGGTTATCAGGTCTGGTTAACTGATCAGGTTATCAGGTCTGTTTAACTGATCAGGTTATCAGGTCTGTTTAACTGATCAGCTACCAGAGCTGTTTAACTGATCAGCTACCAGAGCTGTTTAACTGATCAGCTACCAGAGCTGTTTAACTGATCAGCTACCAGGTCTGATTCTATAATTAGATATCCTTTATGATTTCGATTATATATATATATATATATATATATATATATATAATATATATATATATATATATTTAATTGCATCAAGGTTTATTTTTCAGTACATTTTTCACATGCAAAGGAGTAATATCATTTCACTTAATAACTATACATCACTCTCAAATTTATCACAATGAATGAAAATATTTTAAGTCAATTGACAAAAAGTAGAAATGCTCTAAAAAAAAAATTCTCTGAATTAAAACTACATCAAAACCAAAATATTATGGGACTTGAAGAAACATTTAAACCTATAACAGAGCCATTACATGAACTTATTAATGATAATAAAAAATTACATCATTTGTTACCCAAGGATTATAGAAATACAAAGAGTGAAATAAAAACTAATGAAAAAAATACATCATCAGACTTTGACACTCTTCATATGAATAAGAAGAGGAAACTTTTATTTTATGATACAAATAAACTAAACTCAAGCCCTAAATATAATGATAATGAAGTCAAATCATATGATTGGGCGATGAATATTAATGATGAAGTTGATGTTGATGATGATGATGATCAATTCTATTCTCAACCAGCTATAGAGGAGGAGGAAGAGGACCCTGTCTCTCCTATTTCATCACCTGTGGCAACAAGTAAACTCCCTCTTCACACAACCCCTTCGATAATTGAACATTCATCGAAACCTGAGGAGGAGAGTATAAAAAATTTCAACATTAGTGAACTGGCAAGAGAACGTGTTTTGGATAAGACATATGGTCCTAGAAAAAATGAAAATGGTCAATTAATGCTTGGGAGTAGTCATATAATTGTTTCAAACAATACAATTAAATTTGATGATGGAGAAAACTGGCAACTTACAAATGGATTATATTCTTTAATATTTCATCATCTTCCACAAAATTATTATGCAAATGAATTGGAAATTTATAGACAAATTTTAATTAAAACGAATGTCGAAGGAATCGAAGGAACTTTCTTACAAATGGACAGGTGAAAGGAACAAGGGCTTTGAAGTATTCGGAAATTATTAAGCCTCTTTTAACTAAATCACCTATTGCCGAATCTACACCAAAATCTAATAAATCAATGATAACTGGGACTGGATTCATGAGACTTGATATGAATAAGCCAAATTATGTATATTGGGATGATCCCAATGAATTGGTTGAGCGATTACAACTATTAATGGCATCACAATCTGCAGGAAATACAGGTCACACAAATGAAATAACGTCTATAATTGAAGAATTAAGAGAGGCTCAAATAATTCATTAATATACTATATATATTTCATCATTTATGAAGAAACGATGTTATAATCATCATGTCCGTTGACAAGTTAGGACGCTATATACATGAAAAGCAGAGCGCTACTCAGTTAAAACGATACGAGAAAACAGGACCAGGACTCTATCTAGATACGGATGGCAACTTTAATATTCAAAGAAGACGTATTAAAAATGGTGGTTTTCCAAAAGAGAATGGTGATATAGTTATCAAGGAGTATGTTAGGTGTATGGCTATACACGAGCTAAGATTTTCTCTAACATCATTGATTTCAAAATATCAAGAAGAAACTGGTCAAAGTTTTGACGGTCTTGAGGCGATTGCTACTGATACAGAAGGCAACTTTAATATACATAAAAAAGGTGGTCCTCAAAATGAAACTGTAGCTGACAAGGAATATGTTGACAACTCAATAAAGAGCCTAAGGGATTCAATTATTTCTCATCAAAAAGAATTCATTCTAACAATACCTGATGTTGCAACTGCAGATATTCAAGACAGATTGGATAGACTTGAAGAAGTTATTTCAAGCATGATTGAAAAAATTAGATTTTCTAAATAACTCATTTTTCTTTAGAATATAGTGTATTATAATATAAGTCATTTAATCTAATTTTAGTTTTAATTTTAGTTTGTACTTAAATATGAGTAGGCGGGGTATTATTTATGAATTACACGCTCCATCGCGTAAACATTTTTTACGTCGTAAAGTCATTACAAAGGGTATTGATCATTTATTTCAAGTTGACCTGGTAGAAATGGGGAAGTATGCTTCATCAAATAATGGATATCGGTACCTGCTAACAGTTATTGATACATTTTCTAAATTTGCTTGGGGTGAAGCAATTAAATCAAAAACAGCAAAAGAAGTAACTGAGGCAATGGAAAAAGTATTCAAGGCAGGTGGTAGAGTACCTAAGAATCTTCAAACAGATGATGGAAAAGAGTTCTTTAACTCTCAGTTTAATACATTAATGAATAGATATAAAATTAATCATTATTCAACCTTTAGCACCCTAAAAGCTTCCATTGTTGAACGATTTAACAGGACATTAAAAGAACTCATGTGGAGAGAATTTAGTTTTAATGGAACTTATAAGTGGATTGATATGTATAAACGACTAATTTCTGTTTACAACAATAAAACACATAGAACAATAAAAATGGCTCCTATTAATGTAAACACTGGGAATGAGAAACATATCTTGGAAACAGTATACAATAACATAAAAAAATTTACAGGTAGCAAACTTAAAATGGGTGAAAATGTGAGAATTAGTAAATATAAAGGGGTATTTGAAAAGTCATATACTCCAAATTGGAGCACAGAAATCTTTAGAATTGTAAAAATACAAAATACTTATCCCACAACATACTTACTTGAAGATTTAAAGGGTATTCATATTAAGGGTGTGTTTGGGGGGCGAATCCTGCCAGCTGAAGATCCTTGTCGGAGGCCAAAAAATTCCCACGTCGCAAAACGATGAAATAACCCGTCGGGGTTCGAAAGAAAAATATAGCGGGGGCGTCGTGGGGTAGCGTCAGCTTTATTCTGCTGCATACATAAGACTGGCAAATCGAAAACTAAATCTAAGCTTAGAACCGATCTCCCGGTCGCTTTGCCTCGTTAAAGCGGGAGCGGGAGATCGTCGGTACTCGGGATGCGAGAGCAAGCCGGAGACCGAAAGCTCGCTCCTGAGCAGAGGCGGCACAGTGGGCCCCTCACGTAAACATCCTGCCCCCCCTTGCAATCACTCGGATTGCAAAATGGTCGTTGCCGCGGTCATCAGGGTATCCTGGCGAGCGGCGGAAAAAATGCCGTGGAGTGGCTGAGGGCGTCCGGGGTGCTGCTGCCGGTTGCCGAGAAGGGGCGACGGCGTCCCGAGACCGGCGCGCATTCTGCCGAGGCCGGCGCGTCGACAATGGTCGCTCGGATAGGTGGAGCAGGCTGTGATGGTCTTGGCCGCACGTTTTGCAGCAATCCCCTCGCCGGCATGCTCCGTCCGAATGCTCGTGGGCCAGACAGCTCGGACAGTAGCGGTTAGCCAGTACTGCCCGAAGCCGCTTCTCAGCACTCAGGTGCAAAAAACGGCGGCATTTTCGCAGTGGGTGGATCCCCCGGCAGACTCGGCAACGGTAGGACAAAGTACCTCGAGTACATCTGCCCTCTTGTGCGATAGCGGTGCGTGGACGCGGCGACATCGTGCTGGGTCTGACTGCCGGAATGAACACCGCATGGTGCGGAAGATAGTAGGAAGCTGAATGGCTTGTTGGAGAAACTTCTTTCATGTGACCCAAGTCGAGGTATTCTTGAATTACTGCGTCATACCGGGCCTTTAGGGGGGGGGGGGTCTTTTTTAAGGCGTTGCTCGTTACGCAGGAACTGGGCCAGGACGAGCGATCGTGAGGACGCTAGTTCGGAACCCATGTGCTCGGGGTCACGCAGGTGGAGCGTCACGACATACTTGCCACCCTCATTCCTCAGAGTAGTCTGGACAAAATTGCGCTCGCAGACCTCATCAGCTTCCGGGACGATACGTGTGGGGCTTTCCTCCACCTCCCAGAATTTTGTGAGAAGCTGGTCCAGCGAATCGTCTTGTCTGCAAGCCACTCGTGTGGAGAAGGCACTCACACTGCGGGGGGTGGCAGGGGGCCTGTCAGCACCCATCCAAAAATAGTCTCCTGTCCGAGAAGCGACCCGCAGATGTTAGTTTTGAAGTTGCCAAGGAGGATAGACGGCAGAATATCGGCTCCTATCAGTACGTCAATTCTGGAGCTCTCGAAGAACTTGGGATCTGCCAAGGGGACGTCGGGCAGCCCCTTTAGAAGATCTCGCGGAATCGGGTACGATGGCAGGTTGCCAGCCAGTTGCGGCAGCACATATGTTGCAGTCTCTAATTGTAACCCGGGTCTGGCAGGTGACCGAATTGAAAAGTGACATAATTTGGTAGACTGCGCAGAAATGGACTGATTAAGGCCGGAGATTTGGGCTTGAATTGTCTTAAAAGGGAGCTTAATCAAGTTGAACAGCCTTTCCGTGATGAAAGTCGCTTCGGACCCTGAGTCTATTAAGGCTCGTGCTTGGAAGTTGCACCCGAGATGACAACCGTTAATGAGGGCGGTGCCCAATAGGACGGCTCCCGAACCAGAAGCGAAGCACACTTGTACGTCAGAGTGTTCGTCTGAGCTACCGGAACCGCTGGAAGTGGACGCGGGTTGGTGTCTCGTTGACGCCGACGGACTTGGAGCGGTTGCGAAGGGGTTACCGCGGTGTAGAAGAGTGTGATGCCGGCTATGGCAGATAGAGCAGCTGTGGGCACTCGTGCAGTCCCGTTGCTGATGCCCTCGTGCGAAACAGTTTAGGCAGAGCTGCTTCCTCTTGATATAGTCGGAGCGACCACTCACATCCATTTCAAGAAAACGTGGACATAATCGAGCAGGGTGATTCTCGCCAGGACAGAGATCGCACCCCTTGGGGGCAGAAGCCACTCGGGACTCGTACGAGTTGAGCCTGCGAATTGGCGCGCTCGTGGGTGCAGATCATGGCGGAACTGGCCCGGAACCACTAGGCCTGACGTCGTCGATGGCCTGCAGGGTGCGATGACGCTCTGTCAAAAAGACATCTAACTCCTTCCATGTTGGAATTTCGGCTTTATTGTGTATGGATTGCTCCCACAGCGAAAGTGTGATTTTGGGAAGCTTGGTGGACACCATATAGACCAGGATACAATCCCAAGCTTCGACTTGAATCGAAGACATCTCTAAGGCTGCCAGGCAGCTTTGAATGGTGCCCTGCAGATCCTTCAGCGCGACTCCGGATTCCTGAGGCGCAGCCTGGATATTGAAGAGGATCTTTAACTGGCTGTTGACCAGCAACCGTCGATTTTCGCCACTGGTCTTGGAAAGGAGGTGGAACAACTTTTCAACCGGGGTGATACGAGAGTTGTGTATGTAAATCGCCGTGAACAGGTCTCTGAAAGTGGGCCAACGAGGATAGTCGCCCGCGAAAACCTCTGTGTCTGCTGGTGGCAAACGACACCCGGTGGGAGGGGGTGTGTGGACACTATTAGCCGCCCAAACAGACTGAGAGGCGGCTTGTGAAATTGTTTCCTCAAGTTTGGCAACACACTTCGAATAAACGGAATAGCAGTAGCTGTACTTTGACTCCAGCACTGTCGAGGTGTCTGCGCCGTCGTCTGACGCGGAGAGCAGTTCGGAGCAGCTCTCATAACTTTTCTCCACCTTTTCCCACAGGGCCCTTATTTGGTCCCTATGGACTTTACACATGAAGGGGGAAAATTGTTCAGTCTCCGGTGTGCCCGGGGTGTGGAGATTCGCCTCGAATTGACTGACACGATCTGTTGTGGCAATAAATCGTTTGAGAGCGACGTCTATCGCTTTTTGTGCCATTTTGACTACTGACCGAGCTAATCTAGGCGAGGACCCAGATAGTGTGTCGACGGATTCGTCGCTCCTTGCTCTTGGAATGGCAGCGGTAGCCTTTGGCTTCAGTTGAGACGCCCGCGGGGATGCGGATTGGGACCTATCCAAACGGATGGAGGGAATCGGACGCGGTTTCTTATCGTCTCCCGTGGGCATTCTAGGAAGCAAACGCTGCTGATCAGTGCTTGCCAATTGTCGAGCGGGAGGACGGTCACACTAAACGCAATCGAATGGAGGTACTAAGTGTAGATACGTATTTATTGTTAATTATTGAGATGAGGATGTATCTGAGCCCAGGCCGCCACGTACTGGTCGGGTTTCTGCAAACAAATTAAAGGAAGCAGAATTAAATCAATCAGTGAGATTTTGATGAGTGCAGCATTGGACGGGTGGAATTAATAAACAACTCAGTTCTTAGTCTCGGGAAACTAAAGCTCGCCTATATGATGGCGAGAGTTTAAGCGGCAACAACAACACGCACGGCTTCTGCGGCGGCGAAGTGGATGAGAAATAATAAATAAACAACCCCAGCGCTGTGGATTTAATTGTTCCCAACCGATTAGCTGGACTTAAAAGCTCGGTTCTTGGTCGCGGAGAAAAACTCGCTGTGTTATGCCGACGGCGAGCGGTGCTGATATGATGGCCGGAAATTAAGGGGCAACAACAACACGCACGGCTTCTGCGGCGGCGAAGTGGATGAGATATAATAAATAAACAGAACAAGCGCAGTTGCACCGGTGCGGATTGAATTTGGATGTTGGTTATGCTGGTATTCGTCGCACAAATGTTAATGTCGTACACTGCAAGCCGCAAATGTTTAATTATTCCAATCCGAGGAGCTGGACTTAAAAGCTCAGTTCTTGGTCGCGAATAAAAATCGCGCTGCGTTATGCCGACGGCAAGCAAAACAGCAACGACAACACGGCCTCTGCGACGGCGAAATTAAAAAAGAATTAAACACTCTCAGTTGCGTAGGAACTTTATTTGTGGCGTTTGGCTCACTTTAGATTTACTTAATAGTTGGTTTTAATATTATATGGGTTTGGGTTATTTATTTTTATATTTTGTTATTCCTGAAATCGGAGGTAGAAAATATCATACATATATGGAATTATAAATTTGGAGTATGGGTAGGAGCTTGTGTTGGCACAGTGGAGCGTCGAGGAGTGGACTGTATTAAGCTGCGCGAACAGAAAATTGTGTATGGAGACGGCACAAAAAATCAAATCTGGCGGCAGCGGTAGCCTGTTCTGCGAACAGAATAAAACTCCCGAAAGCAGCGCACACCAGCGGCCCGATATAATATATATATATATTATATATATATATATATATATATATAATATATATAATAATTGCTTTTGTCCGCTACACTTATTTTACTGTTCACTATCTATGCACGAATCGGTGTGCATATGTACACATGTATGTGCAAAAAAAAGTTCGCCGTTGTATGGCTGCACATAGGCCTCGGCCGTTGGCAAGCTGATGGGCAACGGAAAATGGAAGAGACGACGAGGAAAATGGCAACGCACACAAGCGGTCGCCGATCGAAATTTTCGCGGAACGGAGGCGAATGGAAATTGTAATTCTTCACTGCCTTGGTGTCAGGAAAACTCGGACTGGGAGTTGCCACGCAAAAGAAGAAAATTTTTGCAAGAGTGCGACCGAAATTGTGTGTTCGGCCCACTGTTGCAGATCGACAGTGAAGATAGGCGAAGAAGGAAAAGTTGTACTTATCTTGGCGGATATTTGCCGGTGATTTGGAGGATATCCTTCATCAAAATCCGGCTCGAAGGACCAAATGTTTGGGGGGCGAATCCTGCCAGCTGAAGATCCTTGTCGGAGTCCAAAAAATTCCCACGTCGCAAAACGATGAAATAACCCGTCGGGGTTCGAAAGAAAAATATAGCGGGGGCGTCGTGGGGTAGCGTCAGCTTTATTCTGCTGCATACATAAGACTGGCAAATCGAAAACTAAATCTAAGCTTAGAACCGATCTCCCGGTCGCTTTGCCTCGTTAAAGCGGGAGCGGGAGATCGTCGGTACTCGGGATGCGAGAGCAAGCCGGAGACCGAAAGCTCGCTCCTGAGCAGAGGCGGCACAGTGGGCCCCTCACGTAAACAGGGTGGATTTTATAAAGAAGAACTGAAAAAAACCCGTTTTCCTAATGAATACCTAGTTGAGAAGGTGCTGAAAAGAAAAGGTGATAGAGTTCTGGTTCGCTGGCTAAATTTTCCAAAAACTGATGGCAGTTGGATTGAACAATCTGAAATTTTGTAATAATTGAAACACATGGAGAAATATTTTTTTTGTTTTTTTTATTTATTTTTTTAAGTACTTTTAACAATTTTATCTTTAGTATTATATACACTAGACTTTATTTTTTAATTTAGTAACTTAGATTTAAACATTTAAACAATAAAAAATAAATTAAAATACAAGCTTAAAGCAATTGTTTTATTTACATATTTTTTTATTTTTATTTATAATTTTTAATTTAATTTAGTTTCTTTAAATAGTAATCTGAACTAAAATGTTCTATAAGGTTTACCATTTTTTTGTGAATCGCACTTTCATTGTCTTTTAACTTTCTTTTTAGGTTAGCTGTAATATTACTGCTTTGAGAGCTCTCAATTTGGCTTTGCCAAACCCTTGATCGAGCTTCCAAAGTTGACATATCCTCTACAATTTATTGTTCAACTGTTGAATAATGACCTATCGCCAGAGTTGAAACTCCATCATCACATATTATTCGTTTATCGTCTTTATTGTCTAATGTAATTTTAGTTATTTTTACTGTACTTATATCATGTCCTCTAGATCTAAAAATATGCATAGAATCAGATTCTTGCTGACCAGTAAACAAACAACTTTTATAGCCATCAAATGTTATTTTTTGTAAACAACTACGTTTTATACCCTTGTTTTTTTTTTTTTAACACACTTCTGAGGCTGATTACCTACACTGTCCGATGTGTAAGCATACATTTTTGAACGCAACCCTACAAATTCTGTCATTGATCTACCATTCAACTCATCCTTGAAGAAACCTAACCGTATCAAATCATCAAAGGTATCAAATTTATACTCAACATCATTCCTAATGTCTGAATACAAATCTTCCGTTTTTATTGAATAAATAAATTAATCGGTGTCCATATAATTCAGTTTCAGTGCTTCATTAAATTTGGGTTTCATATACGAATAATGAAAATCATACATTTTCCATTTGGATAATTCTAAAATTACGAAACCCAAGTATAATGGTTTATCACAAACGTTTCGTATTTTTTTAGTTGAATGGCATACAGTTTGTCAGTAAACTTTGTTGCGCTATGAAAATTGGAACGACTTATTAAGTCCCTCGCGCATAACCTTGGACGTCCGCCTTGTGGGCCAATGGGTGGAGCTTCCCATTCAGTGACTAGACGCACATCAACATGCTTCTCGCTATTCTGTAAACATTTACCATAAATGGAGTTGTTTAGGAGCTTAAAAAAGTCCTTTTCAAAAGTATTTTTAGCCCTGGTGTTATGCTCTGTGTTAATATCAATATATATTTTCAACCAGGGCTTCTGTTTAAATTGAATAATGGAGTGAATCTTTTTAAGCTTCAATCCATTCAACATACACTGTTGTAAAGTTCTATAATGAATAATATATTTCTCCTTGTCATGGAGATCTGCTATTAATTTTTTAACATTAGAATTTATTGTGGGGAGCTTGTTGGCTGGACAAAATGGAAGATCGTTGTGTAGATCATGAAGTGAGTATGGATATTCTAAGTCAACCTCTAGAATATACCCAAACTCACTATCCTCGCTAATGTTGTTAACGTTAAACGTTTCCAAGTCATTTGATTCCAGCCACTTAAACTCCCCATAGGGTAGGGGCTCAGACATCGCCCAACCATACAAATTATTAGCATCTACATACATTAAAAACTCAGACTCTTTTGTGGAATCAAAATCTTTGAGGTATTTGTGGTTTGCCTTGGTATACCTATGGCTACTTTGTACTAAACCCCCTCGAATTCCACACTGAATATATCTAATCATATCGATATCTGTGAGCAATTCGAGGGTTATTTGCGTACTTTTTAGCATTGCATCCCAAGACAGACCAGGAATTGTGTAATAATGAGCAGGATCAAGCTCATGTATTTTTAAACAAATTACTCTAAAATTTTCAAAAATATCGGACAACAATAAAACATCAGTTTTTAAATAAAGTTCAAGGTAGTCTTTAAGTGATTGACACTTGAAGTGACTCCAAACTTTACACGCGTGTGCGTAATCAGCCTCAGTACATTCTGTTTCTGTCAAATGACTATAAAAGTTTTCACGAGATGGAAGAGAAGATTCTTCAAGTTTTTGAGTTGAATCAAAATACTCGTAGGGGAAAACACCTTTCCTACGAAGAAGGGAAAAATCTTCTCTGTTTGGGTATTGACTCTTTAAAACATTTAAATGTTCATCATTTAAATTACTAGCCAGAGTCTCTAGACTAGAGGACATAAATCGGAAAGAGTCTAAAAATCTAATTTCTAATGTATTATTTCCTACAGGTATATATTTGGAAATTGCAATATATAATTCCTTGTTCGTTGGAATTACACGAATTTCACCTTCGGTTTCCCCGAGCTCTTTCACAAAAAAATGAGCATCGTATTTTGAAAAATTGTGAAAGAACACTGGAATGAAATTACCAATTTTAAATTTGAGGTTGCACTCATTATGAGCTGCACCTCGAAATCTACCTGTAAAATGACAGTGATCCCGCACTTTGTCATTAAATAGTTGACCCTTGCAAATATGACAATTAAGTGAATCGTTGAATTTAGAAATATCCTTTTGGGTCATGTGTAATGGTACTATATTAGTCATATGATTCTGATATATATCGGACAAATCGGACGTTAAAGAGTCAATAAAAGTGCGACTCACATTCACACCTGTCTTTAAAACTAACTTATCTAAACTAGAATCAAATGCACACTTTATGTAGTATGCAAATGATATGGGTACATGTTTATTTATTATTCTAGTTTTTTCACTTACTGCTACTGACATCGGCTCTAGTATGCATTCAAAATCAGCATACACAATGAAGGGCACCTCCAGCTGGCGATTGAAATTGGTGTACTCCAGCTCTGTCGCATTGGGATGTGGTGCTTCGGTGACCACACAGCTACATATTTCAGCATGTTTTTTTGCTCTCTCGTTATTCGTTGAATAACTCAAGCATTTGTTGCAGAAGAATTGTTGCATCTGCCGTTTTCCCAATTGCGAAGCCAGTAATCTAAAAAAGTAATTTTATAATATTAATTAGTATTTAATTTATATTTATATATTTTTATTTATTTATTTATTTTTATTTATTTATTTTTTTTGTGTTTTCTTTGTACTTACCTTGACATATTTCTAATGTAAACGTAATGTCCAGGAACGTTAGCCGTTGGTCCATCCAAAAACAATAAGTTAATGTGGATAGACTTTTCCACTCCATCCGAATAAAGTGGTCCAATCACTTTATTTTTTTCCTCATCAAATCCAAACACATTTAAACTAATGTGTGGATTTTGAGCTGTGAAGTTTTTTACTTCTTTTACTTTCACTGGGAAATTTAGGCCGGTGAAATCCAACATTATGTTTCCTTGAACATAAATTACAGGTAATTTTATATCCACCCTGTATGTTGAGCATCGCTGCGGCTTTTCATTTTTAGAAAAGCTCGAAAGAATTGCCCACTTAAAACAATACTCGTCATTGTTTTGGACATTTATAACTGCATTTTTTTTCTCAAGATTTGCAGGCAACTTGAAATATCCAGATCCTTTCAATAGATCACATTTAAATAAGTTCATTTCCACTCTGAGGATGCGAGTTAGAGTCCATCCGCTATCCCTTTCTTGGAACTCGCTCATTTTTACTTCAAGTTCCTCTTTATGGAAATTGAAATATGCAATTAAATTGGATGCTGACGTAATGAATGTCATTTTGCTCTGAAATGACTTTGTCGCCACACGTGTATCATGCTCTTTCACAAGCATGTACTCTCCAAAGATCTCAAAATTGACTTTTGAGCAATGATGTGAGTTCAGTACTCTTTCCATATGAGGGAGTAATGCAAGACCCGCTTCATTAAGGAATTCAGCAGGGTTTCTGACGGCAGCTCCCTCATTCACATACATGTACTGGAGGATTCGTCCCTTGAATCCATCCAGAATTTGCTTCACGCAACCATTCACATGTTGTGTGGCAAATAATTTATGGGCTTCTGTGCGGATATGATTTTTCCATTCCACACCCCTAGGTAAATCAATCTTACAATATTTGCAGTGAATTCCACTGTTGGAGGTGATGGCGTTGTTGGTGTTGTTGGCGTTGGAGGAATTCATTATGTTGCTTTTGTTGTATTTGATGGTGGTGACGATGTTGATATTATTTTCTTGTTTTCGTTGATTAATTTGTTTTGGCTTTCACTTTGTTTGTTTGTTTTTTTTTTAATGTTTTTTATTTTTTGTTTATAATTTTTTGTAAATGTTTATATTTTTTGTTTTAAAATGTTTAAATTTTTTATTTTGTAAATGTTTCACGTACACTTGTTGATATGTTGTTATTTTTTTGTTTTCGTTGAATGTTTTTGGATTTCACTTTGTTTGTTTTTTAAATGTTTAGTAAAAACTTTATGTTTATAATTTGTAAATGTTTATATTTTTTGTTTTAAAATGTTTAAATTTTTATAAAACTTTTCACAAAAAATTTTAAAATAAAATGAACGCGAAGACCGTCGTGTTTGAAACGTTTGGAATACAAACTATATGTGAAACACTGCGTTTAGGTCCTATAGACTCTTTCACATGAGTTTGCAACAACAACAACTTGACCGCATTGGAAACAGGTTGTTTTATCTTGGGTGGTGACAATATGGTTCATCCTTTATACACAACACCCATCCCATATGTTAGACTAGCGTCAGGGAAGCATCGAAATTGTGTACATGATTTAGAGATGTTCTTACGTTTAGAAGAAGGGGATCATTTTATGTGTGGGAAATCATTCTTGAATACATTTACATATCATTAGGGTTATATAAGGAAGGAGGATCTACTTTTATTCCTCAGGGATCAGACCCTTGGGTTCCTTGGGTCCCTTGGGACCCTTGGGCACTTATGAAACACCTCATACCCTTTTTGGGATGGATTGAATGCAGCTTATTACTTATTCAACCTCTATTCCATTTTAGAAGGGGGTTGCACACAAGTGACCCCTTTTTTTATCATAAATGAAAATCTCGGCTGACGGTGACCCTTTCTTCCCTCCCTCTTCAATGCATTGTGTGATCGCAGGTGTGTACAGGCTTCTTGAACGGGCATGAGTGTACATGTGACATGTGACCTTTTCCCCCTCCATCCCTCCACCCCTTTTTGAATGGACATGAGTGCACAGGTGACATGTGACCTTTTCCCCCTCCATCCCTTTTTGGCTTGTGATTTGATCGTGGGAAGATGATTGAGCCTGGATCGAACACGTTTCGATATCGCTACGTCGCATTCGCACTCGTAGCCGTATCGACTGCGTCCTCGCGGCGGTAGCGCATCTACACACGTTTTCTCACGTGTCCTCACACCATTCAATTAGTGACCCTAATCCATTTTTATTACCCTACCCTTTTAGGGATTGACAGGTGTCACTTAACCCTAATTTAATCTAATTAATGACCCTAATTAACGATTAAAGATCAAAGCTGTCCCGCTTCTGAGGTTTTCATACTACTATTGTTATTTATTTTTAAGATTTTGCATAGGATAAAAGTAATTTCGTTGGGTTACGATTAGGCTAAAGCGGCACAGAAACCTCATCGTTACGTTCTGGTAGCGTTAAACGTAAGCCAAGTCTCACACCAACGATAAGAGTATCGATCGAGATCAGATAGCAGGAACCGGTTCGCGGATTCATATAATTCGCGAAAAATACGCTTAGGAATAGTATTTATATTTCCGGTTCCGTTTTTTTTTTCGCCACCTATCTTAAGCCGTAGAGACGTACCTGCCCAAGCGTAGAAGACAACGATAAAGACAAAGAGTGAATAAAACCAAAGTGAAAAGAGCAATACAGGACAGTGAATCGCGAGACATCCGAAAACGCGACATTCCTGGCAGCCATCGACCGAGATCGTAAGTCAATCCCTATCCAAACTCACCGTAGTAACTTACTACTTACTTACTACTAGTAAGGGCAGTAGTAGGGACCAAAGATTCCATGAACATAGAAGAACTGCAAAATATACCATACCATAAGACACATTTTAACTGAGTAATTTATTTAAGGGTGCGTGGCTATCTCCTCTTGTTCCCTTTCTTTCTCTCTCATCGCTGCAAGTCTCGCAAATTGGAACTACCACTCGAGAATCTTGCAGAAGCCGAGATAGGCCCCGCTCCCCCTTCCCATCGGCTGGTGTATGAAACCCTAGTATTGGAGTCCCATAGCCATCGCAACGGCCGTGAGTATCCCTTTAGCTTCCGTGTCCAGCCGGAGTCACCCCCACTTGTTGTGAACGCCCCACAGTTAGCTTCAACCGCCAGCTAGCCTCCGTGTCCAGCCGGAGTCACCACCACTTGAGATCGCCCACAGTTAGCTCCCGTGTCCCGCGGCCACCCACGCTGAACCATTGGCACCCAGACAACCATTCGCGTCGCCCCAGGCGCGACCGCCCTGAGTGCCCGGCACGCACGACCCACCTATTATTCCCCTTGCCCCGAACGCTGCCACGGCCAACATAGGGGGTGCCTGGCCAAGATCCTGGTGAACCCCCACGCTATGACCGCGCCTTGCAAAAAGCTTTGAGAGGGTGGGCAACCAAGCAGACTGCGGCAAGCAGAGCGAAGGCGTCCCTAGCTTACATCTTCCCAACCCGCCAAATCGCCCCTTGGTGTTCTATACCCATATATACGAATTCCTACTGTCACTCCAATCTTTCTATTCAAATATTCTTGTATAGGTTCTTTGGCCGTGACTGAGATCTACCCCGGCCAGAAAACTTTGTTACCATGTCTATCACAGATCTTTCTCAGTTTCTCAGTCATTCATTTGACTCCCTGTTATTGGCCAATGCATAGCATAGTCCCCAATCAAAGATAAATATATATTCATATTAGTTATAATTAATTCCAGCAAATCCATATTATCATATCCTATTTATCATATTTGTTTAGCCAACTAATTGGACCACATTATCCTATTTATTTACCTCTTTGACTGCACAATATAAACAAAACCTCATTAACGTGCAATTACCAAATCTCTGTTATCATGTTCCGCTGATGTTAATTAAGGGCAGTTTCTTATGTTATATTGTTTGAAACGTTTGTCTTTTTGCCCTTGTGTAATGAATTGAAATTAGTTTATGCTTCTCCCTACTTGATATCTCATGCAGCACAAAAAACTCTTTGTGCTTTAAATATTTTGGTGCCCAACGTGGGGCTCGTATAAACAAATTATTAACTAATTATTGACCAATAGACAATTGTCAACTTACCCCCCGCAAGTCAATGGCTCATCACAAGTCAACATCGTTATAATCGCCGTGCAATCCGAAATTTAAACGGTGGAGCCCGCAGATAATGTTCGTGCCAACCTGGAGGACAGTAACATAACCACAAAGTTGGCAATTCAACAACTTCTTCGAGAAGAACTGGAAGGCACAGTGCTCGACCATCTCTTGGCACCAAGCTACAGCGCACCGTCTCGATTTCAATGGAAATCACACGGACTACAAGAATTCTATCTCGTCGTTCCTGCAACTGGTGAACCGTGAGCAAATCTCGAGTAGAGACAACTTAAACCATCTCTGCATTGGAAGCTATCGCAGCCTTCCCGGAAGCTCGAATTTCTGAGGCAATGAACATTTACGTGGTCATGGAGAAGTGCGACCAGCAGACCGAAACAAAATGTAACGAATCCTTGGATTATCTCACTTTACCATCCTGGAGCCTGTGTACGCAGCTTTTTGACTGCCAGTGCCACTTTCTTTTTTCTGCTGGGCAACCAAATGGACTCGTTGTTTTCGCTAACTAACGCTCCGTGTGTATACTGCCTGGCACCCTCGCACAAATTGCTTGGTTGTGATAAATTTAAGGACCTCAGGTTAATCGCGCGATTTGACGTCGTTAAATTATATGGTCTCTGCGTGAATTGTCTGCGTAGTGATCACCAACTCTCGAGCTGCCCTTCGAAAAAACGCTGTCGCATCTGCAACAAGGCACATCTTTCCTTATTGCACAACAACCACTCATTGAACTTGTCTCGGAGGATTTCGCACAATGGCTTCGTCTACTAAGAGAAAGACATGCAGTGCAAATCCGAAGCATCGGCCACTCTCAAATAGATATTAAATATTGCACAACCGCATCTATCAAATCTCTCGTACCATCTTTCGTACTCTCCGCAGATCTTTGTATTACGCCACAAATTTCATAGCAGCCTGATCTCGCCATTGACGTTTCGTCTTGGAAGTTGCCAGAAAACACGCCGCTCGCTGATGAAAAATTCCAATACCAACACCGTGACGTCAACATGCTACTGGGAACCGAAGCCTTCTTCGACGCCTTGTCAATAGAGCAAATAAGGCTGCTCCTCGAGGCCGCTGCTGCAGAAACTCTATTTGGCTGGGTGGTAACTGGACGACTGGACGAACAAACCGGGTAAATGGAAGCTTCAACTTGCATGGCTTTAAACGCAAGTTCAATTGATGTCAATCTCAAACGTTTATGGGAACTGAAAGCGGTCGACTCGTCACCTATGCATAAGTTGGAACATTCCAGTTGCGAGGAACAGTACGAAACAGTACGTTTGTCGTCAAACTCCCATTCACGGATGACCCAAGCAGATTGGGAGATTCGTTTGATATAGCCCATCTCCAGCACTTCGTCAGCAATACTGCGACTTTACGGAAGAGTATGAAAAATTGGGTCCCCAGTTAGTCATCCTAAATTTCACGAGCCGCACTACTACATCCCCCATCAGTGCGTCCTCAAGCCCAGCAGTGAGTCTAACAAGCCCAGGATAGTGTTTGACGCCTCATGTCGGACTTGAAATCAAACGTCGCCTAACGATTTGCTATGCGTTGGCACAACACTACAAGAGGAGTAGTATTTGGAGCTTCTAAAGTTCAGACTTTATCGTTACGTCATCACTGCATATGTGACCAGGATGTACAGGCAAGTAAATCTTGACATTGTTTGTCGTAAATATCAGTACATCCTTTGGAATGCATTTCCAGAAGACACGCTGCGCACGTATCAACTAAATACAGTCCCCTACGGCACTGCAGCCGCCCCATTTGTGGCAACACGCATCCTAAACTATCTCGCCGATGTTTACCGAATCGACTTTCCAATCGGCGCCGCCATCATAAACGTCTTTTTATGTTGATGACCTACTCATGGATGCAGACGATTTAGCGACACATTGCATTATCAAGGATCAAGTCACAGATATTCTTCGTCGAGAACATTTCTCGCTAACCAAATGGCATTCGAACTACGCTAGAGCTATGGAGAATCACCAAAATAAGTATTTTGTCCATCGTTTTCACATTGTTCGTCCCGTTTGGATTACTTCAACCACTTGTTGTTGTCGCAAAAATACTTCAAAAAATTTAGCGCGCTGGCCTGTCATGGGACGACAGCGTTTCAGAAAACATACACACGGCCTGGAGCAAATGCTTAGAGTCAATCCAAACAGTCTCAATTTTGTCGATTTCCCCTTACTGTCTCCAACGCAAGATTCGATCACTTCAACTTTATGGATTTTGTTAGTCATCAATCAGAGCTTACGGAAGCTGCGTTTATCTACGGTCAGAAACGTCGACGGGAGATATCGCAGTACACCTGCTAACTGGCAAGTGGCTCTTATGAAGAAATCTCTTTCCAAACTGGGCCAATTGAATGCGAAACTGAAGCCCCCATCAGCGGACACACTTTTGGACGGTGTCGCCAAATGTGCTGCACTGACTAAAACAGCACTCAGTCACACTGTCAGCTCTAGTCGGAAACCGAATCTCCGAAATTCAAGAATAGACCGCAGATGGCCAGTGGAAATTTGTGCCGGTTGCGAGCAACCATGCAGATATAGTTTCGCCTGGATATACTACAACTGAGCTGGCAGCATTGATGTGGTTCACTGGACTACAATTTTTGACCAAACCACCGTCGCAGTGGCCAACCGCACCGCAAATCATCGATATCGATCCAGCTACTCCCAAATCAAAGCAACGAAGGAGCGCAATCAGCACCACTGTTATCAAGATTATCTCCAACACGACCTATCAAGAGAAGACAAAGGTGTCGATCCATCGCAAACGCCGGAAGAACTTCGCCGAACATTATTCAGCATCGTCTACAGCACGCAGCAACAGTTCTTCTTTGAAGTTTTTTGTTCGGCGCAGAAAGCTAAACCACTTACAAGTCATTTAACGTATTTAACTCAATTTCCCGACAGCTCATCAGGATATGCTCTCATCAAAATTGGAGGACGACTACACAACACACATCCTTTAATCTGAAAGGCATCCGCTGCTCTTTTCAAGCAAATCGCATTTTGCTTGCATTTATTCCCGACACTTGCATCTGGGGAATTGTCACGCTGGACCGAAAGCTCTAGTCGCGCTCATCCGTCTGAAGTAGTGGATTATCAATGCCAAGGACCTAGCTCGTCGAGTGGTGCACTCTTGTATCGTCTGCGTTCGGTTTAAACCCAAATTGGAGAACCAACTCATTTGATCGCTACCTCTAAACCGAGTGCTGCGGCAGCATCCGTTTCAGAAGTGTGGCTTCGACTTCTGCAGACCGTTCAACACGTATCTTCGGATCAAAGGAAAGGGTCAAACAAAGACATACCTCGCAGTCTTTTTTTGTTTGCCATCTAAAGCAGTCCAAATAGAAGTCGTCTCGGATTTGTCCTCCAAGGCGTGTCTTGCAGCACTCAAACGGGTGGTAGCCCAGCGGTCCCACAGACATCTACTGCGATAACGGAACCAACTTTGTCGGAGCTGCCAACCATCTTCAAGAAGTACTAGAGTTCTTTGAAAACAAAGCCTCGCAACCGATTTCATAACCTTCCATTTTCTCCCAGAGCTGCTCACTTTGAAGGCCTTTGGAAAGCGTCTGTGAAAAGTGCAAAAGGTCTGCTCTTCAGAACGTTGATGAATTCAAGATTCACCTTCCAGGGGTTCTGTTTCATAACCGCCGAAACTGAAGCGATTCCCAACTTGCACTCGTTGTCTCCGCTATCTTCAGATCCCAACGTTTTTGTGCACTTACCCCAGGGTACTTCCTGGTTGGAAAATCTTTTCGCGCCCTTCCCGAACGGCCTGTCTTGTCAACACGTGCGTCAAACTTAGAACGGTTCGACGCCGTGACCGCAAGAAAATGAGAGTTTTGACCACCATTCTACTATTTAAAAAAGTGCGCGCTCGAACCAAGTGGACAACACCAACGGCAAACATCAAGGCAAACACCATGGTCATCATGGCCATCATTATTCGCGGACAGGATGGCCTAATCCGAGTAGCCCACATTCGAACTAGCACTGGTGTTTACTGCCGACCAGTGCCTAAACTGGCAGTACTACCAACTGCATCTCAATCCTGTAAAAAGGTGATACTTTCAATCAATCTCTGTTATCAAGTTCTGCTGATGTTAATAAAGGGCAGTTACTAATGTTACATTGTTTGCAACGTTTGTCTTTTTGCCCTTGTTTAATGAATTGAAATTAGGTTATGCATCTCCCAACCTGATATCTCATGCAGCACAAATAACGCTTTGTGCATTTAAAAGCAATATTTGTATATATTTATTAATATAACAAGAAAGAAATTCAATTTCTACACGCCGAAGTTTCTATACCCTTGCAGATTGCAAAAAGATCATGTATAGATCATCATAAACGTCAGATTTTCATACAATTGTAACCGAAATTCTAGAATAATGGAAAATGGCTATATATTTTGTATATATAATGTTTTTTTTTTTTTATAAAAATTCACGATTGTTCCTATGGCTGCTATACAGTCTTTATAGTGTCGGAAATATCTCCTTAACTGTGTTGCAAACATCTGACTAAAATTATAATACCCTGGAATGGAGTTATAATTTTGTAAATATGATAGTCAAATATAAAAACAAGTATTTTAAAATTAATTTTATATGGTCTTTCCATTTATTAATTTCTGTTTACAAACAATTCCTAGTCTTAGTTAAGAACCAGCAGAGAATGCCAGCAAGCCACCGGTCCAACAGGATCCACGAGTATTTTTAACACTTGAGTTTTTTTTTGAGCAAGAAGATTAGTTTGTGAGTAAGTACTAAACCACTTGCAAGCATTTTTCCCGTTTTTTACCCTGAGTTGCGTAGGTTTTTGGTATCACATTTCCAGAGTCTCAGCTGAACGCAGACTATCTAAACTGATTATGATTTGGGAAAGATAGACGCAAAGTATAGGCATAGTCTAGACGTCAACTTTTGGTCAGTTTAGAAGTTATGAACTACTTTAGGAAGAAAAGGTGAAAATAATTCACATCTGGCAGAAAGCAATTTAATTTTTTTTAGGTTTGAGTTACAGTTTATGATTGCATATATCACCTAAAGTAAAAACTATGACGAACGGTACAAAAAAATTTTTTTTTGTAATGTCATATGAAATCAACAAATTTATTTTTTATTGTTTATTTGTTAGAAAGAACAAAAGAAATTTGAACTTTGAATGCTCATATCTTCTACAAAAAATCCTATAATTATTTTAATTCCAGATTCGGAGACTATCACTTTTTTGAAGCACCACTGTGCGTCGGTGAAATACGCGACTGTTACCACCGGCCAGTACGCAAGAGAACAATAACCTACAGAACGAGCAGCTTTCAAGGGAGGAGTAAGAATGCTTCCTTCGCTCGCATGAATACCCGCAAAGGGATGGGCCGAAGAGTATAACCGAAATTGTGCATGCGCGGATGAATCATTACTCACACGAATGAAGGAAGACCCTGTAGCGCCCATGCACACATTTGACTGCCTGGTGGCTGATTGGTGTATGGAAGACCCGAGGAGAAAGTGCCTTACGCAAACCGCCTGCCAGCTGGAAGCTTTGTGGAAGGTAGTAGACAGGGAACTATTTCCATTATTCCCAAACACGAAGGGACTCTTCCCTATCTTCCAGCTTCCTAGCATACGACAGGCCAGCTCCACCAGAAGAACTCAGAAACCTGGTAGAAGCAAGCCCGAAGAACCAGCAATTGCTCGTGGGTGCCAACGCGCACAACAGCGTGTGGGGGAGCCCCTATATAAGTGACAGAGGTGAGCCACCCATAGAATTTATGCTTTCTACTAACTTATAAATGGTTAATAAGGGGGGGGAACACACCTTCGTAGGTCGCACCTCGTCAAATGGAAACACAATAAAGAGTCCTTGAGAGACCATCCTTCTCAGACCTCAAGGACATATATGGACGTTGATGCATTACGGTCAGTATACATAAGCGTCCCGTATGAAACCAGGCACGTACCTGTTGAGTAATAAGTTAGTAGGCGCCATAGAAATATTGAAAAAAAAAATAGGAAATTAACTACTGGCGTGCTAACACATTGCTTGTCTGCAAGTGTATTAAGTGGGTTAAAATTTTAATTTGTAGATTTTAAAGACTATCTACGTAAGAGATTGGTCTGTACAAATCATTATAATTTGCCCACAATACTCTAAAATGTTCATGCAATTCATTCAATGCTTCTACAGTGGTGCAAAACTAAAGGTATTTAGGTTCTAGTATTTCTACTTGGTACGTGGAAATTGAGCTGACTAAACAAGTCAGCACTTTCCACGTCATGAATGAGGGTATAGATAAACGTAATGCTAAGCATAGTTCTACGGTTGGTTAAGGATGGTAAGTTAATTAGAAGCAGTCTATTAGAGTAAGAAGGTAATCTTTGGTTTGCATCCCAATTTAAGAGCGTAGAGCGAACAGCCGATTCGATACGTTAACTATGGACGCCTTAGAGAGGGCTCCAAAGGCAGCAAATATATAAGTATTTAGTAATATAGGGCTCATTAAATTCTTTCTACCACCGTTTCATAAATCCAAGCACACCCTTGGCTATATATGATAGATAAAGTCAAGTTTACGCCCAAATCATAAACTGAATTAATTATTTCAAAAGAGCTAGAGAATATCATTAGCTTGAATTTAGAGCCATTTCAGTTTAATAAGTTTACGCGGTACCATGTTTAAAAATGTCTAAGATCTGTTTTTAAATCCGACTGGCAGGCGACTTCCTTGTATTGCACGCAAAGGTTGACGTCATCAGCGTACATAAGCACTCTGAAGTTAGTCAAGACTTTGGGCAGGTCATTTGTAAAAAAACGTAAACAATAATGGCACCCTTGCGGGACGCCAGAAGTAACCCTCAGAACATTAGATAACATTTTCTTAAAAAGGACCTTTAGCGTCCTGCCACTCAGATAACTTGAGATCCAATTAAGAAGATCAACTGGAAACCCCATTAAATCGAGTTTCCTAATGAGGAAAGAATGCTTAATAGAGTCAAATGCTTTGCTAAAATTAGTATAGATTACATCTGTCTGAAAATTATTATGAAAGCCCTTTATAATATAGGAAGAGAGCTCTAAAAGGTTTGTTGTTATTGATTTTCGCTTAATAAAACCATGTTGACATAAAGAAATAACTGATCGACAAAGGTGCTGCAAATGTGGAGTAATTACATTTTCGAAAAGTTTTGCGATAGCCGACAATTTAGAGATACCTCTTTAATTGTTGGCATTTAATTTGCTACCTATTTTGTGGAGAAAAATAATAAAAGATTCCTTCCAAATAAAGGGAAAAGTGCAAGGTTTATAAGCTTAATAAAGATAAAATAAACAATTTCAGAAGGGGATAGCACAGTGCGTCGGCACAATACCTGAGCACACAGCCAGGAATTTCGTCGGTACCAAACGAATAAACTGGCTTGACACGATCAAGATCCAAAAGAAGAGAGCTTTCGTTAGGGATAGGACTGAAAATTAAGTACGATTTGTGTCATACCAAAATTCGAAGTGCTTGAAAAAGGTGTTTCAAAAAACTATGAAAATAGATCGGCTATTGAGGATTATTTGCGGTAGTATTTTCAAGTGAAAGCTAGGAAGGATTTTTTGTATGCTTACGTTTAGTGTTAACAAAATTATACAAGTTTTTTTGGTCCTGTGAGGACTGGACCCTACAACGAGATCAGCACGGTAAAGTTTGACCGAGCTGATAAATAAAATGAAAGGACAGATTGAAATGGCCGGTTGCATTTTAAATTTAAGTCAGCTCAGTAAACCATGGAGGTTTATTCGAGATTGGTGGATAGTATAACGGAACACATTCAGTAATAAATGAGTTATTGGCATTGTAAAAAATATCAACGGCTACTGATATGTCAGTGTACATGTATAGGCCGGACCAATTGAATTCATATAAAAAATTATTAACCCGTTCAAAGTCCGTCTAGAGCAAACAGGACTTTTTTAGCTGGACGGTCGGATATATTCTATAAGTCAGACCCGATGTCGGGGGTCACATCGAAAGTAGGATGAAAGGGATCTTTAGGTTGCGTCAGGTGCCACTCTAGCTCGCCGGTTCAGAAACAAAACAAAGATCGAGCAAGCGCTCTAAGGAATTTCGTGCATGGTTGACTTGTGTAGAAATTATGAGGGTATTTTTGAATTTGTTTGACGACCAAATAGCCCCAGGGATATTAAAGTCTCCTGGGACTACCAAATGGTCCCTCATCAGAAGTCTATTAAAAGCCATCGAAATAGCGAAAAGATGGTTCCTATAAATAGGAAGTTTCGACCATGGAGGAATGTAGGAATGTAGGAAGTTATAAAAAGGAAGCAAACATTGACAGATAGCTTTACACAGAAAAATTCAACATTGTTGCATTCCTCGTAAGTTAATAATTCTGATGCAAGAGGGGAGTCAACCGATATAAAAACATCACTCCTACGCCTAATAGGGTGATCTTGCCGATATACAGTGAACACAGCTTGAATTTCGGAGATCAGAATCTCCGACTTCAGCCAGGTTTCTGTGAACTTAATAACCTTAGAAGCAAATGAAAGGCTATCAGAATACAAGTTAGGAAGCTTCTAAGCCTCATGCATTCTGATAGGAGATACCAAGGGAGTGGGTTAGTTTTTGGGTCGGGATTGATAGACTTTGAAATCGCGGTGGTCTAATCAGGCCTGTCTTTGAGGGGTCAATATTTGGGCCCCCCAGATGACAAAAAAGATATCACCGCGGCACATTCGGTCATCAAATCTTTTCCATCGCTCGACCTCAGCACTCTGGGAATTAATGCTGAGGTCTAGGGCTCTGCTGAGGGAGGCAATTAGACTCGCGACTTGTCCGGGTACAGTTAAATCCGAGAAAGACATAGAAAAAGCCGTAGAGATATTCACCAATGAATTACTAGTCGCGTACCGCGCATCGTGCCCGATATCAAGAACTAAGAAGAGGACCAAGCCACCTTAGTGGAAGAGGGACCTTCCGCTCCAACACAATAACCCCAGGGAATTCTTCGAAATCGCCAAGCAGGCGAAGGATGGTATAATATACGAAGAGTACAAAATCCTGCTAAAGGATTTCAAGAAGGAAATACGCAGAGTGCAAACAAGCTCTTGGAGAAACGTCTGCTCAAACATTGAGACGGCCCCAGAAACAGCTACACTCCGGAAGTTGCTATCGAAGCAACCACCATACAGAGTCAGCTCAAACGCGACGGCGGACAGTGGACTGAAGGAGGCGAAGAGACCCTAACAGCACATATGCGCACTTCCCAGGTTGCACAGAGGTCACCGATGCCAAGGAGCACCAGGTACTAGTGACTAGAGAAGATCATCTCTCAGCAGACCTAAAATCTTCTAGAAGAATAGACTGAGCTATAGACCCTTTTCGGGGATAAAAGCACCAGTTCTAGATGGAATATTTTCAGCCATGCTGCAGCTGACTAAAGAAGTCGTCACTCCAGGGCTCTACACAATATACCTTTTAATGGAGTTGATTTCATACCAAGTTGTGTTCATACCAAAATCAGGAAAAAGATAGCATGTGAGTCCAAAAGATTACAGGCTGATAAGCCTCAACTCATTGTTACTCAAGACGCTATAAAAGCTGCTGGACCTATACATCAGAAATGATGTGGGTAGACTGTCAATTGACCCGCATAACTACAAAAAGGGAAATCAGTGGAGACGTCCCCGCATTTGTTAGAAACTACCATTGAGCGAGCCCAGTACAATAAATAATATGATCTCGGAGTGTAGGCATATCCGGGGCATAGACCGCCTACAAGCGACCAAAACGCACCACGCCATCAATTTCTAGATAAGATATCTACTAAGTCGTAGTCGAAAACAATCCACCGTTTCCATAGTGAATGGATCGCACAGAGGCACGCCACAAGATGTAATCCTATCGTCCCTCCTATGGAATCTGGTGGTCAACGATCTGATCAAGAGATTCAAATGGAATTCCCCAAATATAGCATCTTATCCTGATGACATAAGCGTAATTAAGTCTGTCCATCGAACCTCAGTGTGATTGTGGAATCAATACTCATGGAGATATGTGAGTAGGCAGACTCAGTATCAACGCGGACAAGGCGGACCTGATTCTCTTGACCAAGAGATACAAGGTAGCGTTAGGAATCCCATAAAAAATCAATACAACCAGGCTGACCCCCAAAACATAAGGCACATACCTCGGTATTAGAGAGCGTGAAATAGGCCATCTAAGACTATGTTTAGCCGCACATGGGGTCTTTCCAGGGAAGGAAAAGAAGACGTATAACAAGCTTATGGAGAAAACTCAGCGGCAGGCATTGCTGTGCAAGTTGTATCGCTGAGGTCAACCCCTACAAAAGCACTCGAAACCATAATCGGCGAAACATGATCAGTATATCAGTAATCAGTATATAATATGAAAGTATACAAGATGAAAGAAGGAGTAGGAGCTCGCATATACTTAGAGACCCTAAGATGAGACTGTCGTATTAGTCATCGCCATCATGAGAGCGGCAGAGCTTATGCAAAGCATAGAAAACATGAGGTGGTCAACTTCTTCGTAGCGAGTTGGAGAGGCTGGTAGACGCACGAGCGAAAAGCAGATGGAGGAGAAACACTGCGACCTGAAAATATCAAAAATCATATGCAAAGAGCGCAATGATAAACTCAGACATTATGTGATGCTTCTACCTCGGAAAGATTGCTGAGTATTGGTGGAAATTCTCGTAGGTCACTATCTGGCTGCTGCTCATGCAATCAAGCTGGGCTTCACAGACAACGTAAACTGCTGGATATGTGCTGAATCCGAGATAACCTTGGAGCATCTCATCTGTAAGTGCCCGACCCTAACGCAGGCAAAGTTAAGTCCGATTGCCATAAAACTAAAATCGTAATTCTAGAATAATACAAAATAGCTATATCTCAATTTAGATTTTAAAATGTAGAAAATTGAAATTGAAATTGAAAAACCGATTGTTCCGATGGCAGCTATATGATATAGTCTTCGATACCATCTGTCCTGAGATATATACGAGTGAGAGTATATAGAGGACTAACTGTAAAGTTTTAACTAACTTCGGCATGCCTTTCATAACATTCAGCTATACATATTATATTTACAGTTTTACTGTCCCACTAATGCATTTTTATCAATATATCTAGCATACGTTCCTATGGCAGCTATATGATATAGACGATCGATCCGTATAAACGGACAGACAGACAGATAGACGGACGGATGGACAGACGGGCAAGGCTAGATTGACTTGGCTGTTAATGATGAGAATATGTATACTTTATAGAGTCGAAAATGCTTTCTTTACTGCGTTGCAAACTTCAGACTTAAATTAGAATACAAAATAAGTTAGAATTTCGATGCTAGCAACGGAATGAGGAGACGAGAGTTGGTTTTTTTTAAATTATAATATTACCTGCCAATGAAAAAATTAAGTCCAAAGGCTAATTTTGACAATCGATACTGGGGCACTTAGGTACATTCTTCTTACTGGCATTAGTGCCGGATACCTGCAGATGAGATGTTCCAAGGTTTCAGTTGCATCGGAGTCGTCACACTTCTTATAGTTGCCATTGTCGGTGATACCAAGCTTGACAGCCAGACAGTGTCCCTTGAGAATTCCCACTAGCATTCTGCAACCATTTCTGATTAGACGCAGCACGTATTGGTTCAATTTGTCATTGTGCTCTTTGCACATGATCTAAGATGTTTGTAGGTCTGCCCGCCTCTCCAGTTCGCTTTGAAACATTCTCAGATAGACGGGAACGTTTTCCGTTCTGTCGCTCTTCATTCCGACGCCTTTGCAAGTACGCCATCGAGCTGGTAGCTGGGAACCCAAAAGATCCGCACTTACTTTTTCAAGCTTGGGATGTCTAGTGCTGCTTGCCTGTTTATTTTTGGAACTGAGCGCTGACGATTGCATAGATCTGGTCGCCGCTTGACTGCCTATGAACAGATTTACCACCTCATGTGGGCGGCCTATTCTCTGCGCAAGCGCTGCCGCCTTCCTGATAGAGATGATTTCAAAGCCAAAAAGCATATACTACACTACTAAAGTGATTATCTGAACTTTCTTGTCTATTTCATATGTTTTTAATTGGTTCTTCAAGATGTTAAAATCTCAAATTTGTTGGTATTGATTGGATTGGATTGGATATTACAGGCATTCCTAAAATGGTGTTTGCGTATTACGTGATGTGGTCCAATCTGTCTCTTTCATACACATACCTAGCCATGCTGTTAAACGTTGTTCTCAAAGTTACTACAACTTCGAAACAACTCTACGCCATATAAAAAAGTGGGAAATAAAATGGCTTTTGCAACGAATAGTCTTATATGAGTTGGAATTAGGGCCGGAGTGATGGACAACTGCCTACGGACCTTGAATGTTTTGCCAGAGGTTTCATTTATGTGGTCTATCTATCGCTCCTGGCATATAGTGGGCTGTTAAGTGTAAAACCAATATTTTCTTTCTTTACTACGTAGTCTTTATAATTATTGTTAATTTTGAGTCTTTGTACTCCCCAATTGTACTATTTTTCTAAAATTATCAGACACTTCTTTTTTCATGGTGTTAAGTCCGACTATTTCAGACCAATTGTCTATCTTAAGTAACTCGTCATTTGAAATTTCTATACATTCAGACTTATTAAATCGGGGATGACTTACATATATTTGGAAGTTATCGGTATACATATGGACTCGACAGTTTGACAATACAATTAGAAGGTCATTTAAATTTAAAAAAATCAGGGGAAATCAGGGGAAAAGATCCCTGGGGAATCCCTCTCTTTAGAGACTAATCGCATTCTTAGTCACAATAGCCTGGCTTCGCCCACTCAAGTACCTCCTACCAAGGAGGTAGGAGGCTTAGGGTAGATTACTCGTGGTTTACAGAGTCAAATGCCTTTCTTACGTCTAAAAGGGTAAGAAAAGTAATATTTTTCAATCTGCCCACGAATGTCATCTGCTATTTTTATTATTGCAGTGGTGCAGCTTCTATTATTGCGAGAATTTGATTGACAGCCGTTTTAAAGAGAGTTTCTTTTAACAAAGTTATGTATTTGATCGGCTATAAGTTGCTCAAAAACCTTTGACAGGAAAGGGAGAATGGTTATGGGTCGGTAGTTCAAGCCCGACTTGGGGATAGGTATACATTTAGCTTTCTTTTAATCCAAAGGAGAGGTAGATATCGTAAACATCGTCCTTATTATATGAGTTATGGCTGGTACAAATTTCGGTAAAAGTATTTTGATGAAGTATTGGAAGATATTATTGACTGTATTTTAAGTACAAACTAAGTACTAACCATAGAATGAAAATTACAGCAAACCGTTGTTTCCATACGCTCTGCTTGCGAGAAAAAAATAAAAAAAACATGCATTTTCATTCTCGTTCTGAGCAGCCGGCTTTGTTTATATTCGTTTCGGTTTCTGTTGAGCTGTTCGTAAGGAGAGCTCTTTTACCGGACGTCACAGACACACTTATAAAAGACCGATTGACTGAAAAAGTATTTGCAAAAGTATTTTTAAAGAAGATGAAACCTCGAAGCTTCCGGTACACATATGTTCATATGTCCACAAACATGCGCATAAGACTTTTTGAATATTTGATCAAGAACAAACTGTCCGAGAATGAGCTGATTAAAAGAGAACGAAAAAAACTGCTCGTCAGCCTTGCGCTAGCAAAATTTTTGTATGAGCCGTTCAATCGATTGCTCTCAGATTCCTTGCTGAAAGTCTAAAAGAAAAACTGTTATTTTGCGACTGCACGAATCGGCGAACAGTTATTTGCGAGCTATGGTACCAACAAATGCAAAACTAAAACTTTTCAAAGCGGTTAAATGGCGAATAGTTCATATACGTATTTTTTGTCACTTCAGGTACCTATATATTGGCAAATTAATCGTTTAGGTTATCAATATTGACATTAACTTTCTCAGTCTCCACGGTACGTAGCTCATGACATCTGTTTTTGTCATTTAAGGCAAGTGGAATTCAATACGTCATGAAAATAAGGTATTGCTTAGAGAAAACTGTGACGTAAACCTGTCAAAGAAAGAGTTTTGTTGCGTAGCTTATAAAAAAGATGTCCATATGTGAGTTATTTGTGTTAGTAAAGTAAGTGGGAACAAGTGTGTTAACAAGAGATAGACCAAGCGCTTCGAAAGTCAGTTGTCAGTCAGCATATTATTGTTTAAATCTCAACATTCTGTGGAGTAAGCGAGTAGAGTAGTTCGGTTAAGTCGTTGTAGGCAGTATTCGGGCGGTCAACAAGTTATGTATCTATAATTTCTAACAGTAAACATTAGTTTCTCTATTATCATATTATCACTTGATTGCTGCTCGTTCGCTAGCTCAAACAGACGCTTATCTCTGGGTTAGCAACCGAAATCTATTGATCTGCAGATCAAATGTGATTTGCCTACGTGCATTCATCCGCTAGTATATTCCCTTTTATTATCAAGAAAAGCTTTTATTATGATAGGGTACACTAGAAGCAAAATCAGTTCTTCAGAAAAAGACAAGCTGCATGCGTTAAAACTACGACAAATTAAATATAATAAATATTTGAAACGAAATATAATAAACTAAATCTACGATTATTATTACTAAAACAAAATAAAAAAATGTGTTTACGTGAGGGGCCCACTGTGCCGCCTCTGCTCAGGAGCGAGCTTTCGGTCTCCGGCTTGCTCTCGCATCCCGAGTACCGACGATCTCCCGCTCCCGCTTTAACGAGACAAAGCGACCGGGAGATCGGTTCTAATCTTAGATTTAGTTTCGATTTGTTAGCCGGACGTGTCCAAAAGTACCCCACGACGCCCCCGCCTTATAATTTCCACTCAGCCTTACGGGTTGAGTTTTGCCGACTGCGCCGTGGGACAAATTGGCCACCAGAAAAAAAAGGATCTTCACCTGGCAGGATTCGCCCCCCAAACAAAATGAAAACCACAAACATAAAAATATATATAATTGGCGCAGGCAGTAGGATCATAAAAAAAAAACTTTATAAAAAATCATGCCGAAGTCTGAATGAATTAGAAGGGTTATAGCTTAACAAATTATTTACAAAAGATCCGCAACAAATTATTTTTTTTAAGTTTGAAATTATTTAATATTGTATGTGTCACTGTAGTGTAGCAACTTAAGCAATAGTATGTGAAAAAATTAGCAAAGGACATTTAAAACGAAAAATGAAATTGAATAAAAGAGCACATTGCGAATTATTAAAATAACAATGACCGAACCAGTATTAAGCGAAGAAGCGTTATCGTTATGCTTACCTCAGTTCCGACAAATTCCTCCTTTTGGTGGCGATACCCTTTATCTGTTCATCAAGAGAGTTGAGCAACAACTTGGATTTTACTCGACCAATCTTTCAACGGGCCAGATCGGTTGACTATATCTTATAGCTGCCATAGGAACGATCGGAAAATTTTTAGGAAATAAATGCCGTAGCTATCAAAAGAAAAGTTAGAAAGCCCTTCGCTCGTCGGAACCAGGTACTAACTCCTCGCGTAAGGACGATCCGTTTTAGCGAGGGAAGGAAGACAAAGGCGCTGTATAAAGATGTCCTTCGCTCCCAGTGCCGGCTCCAGACAAAAGCTGCCCTCTCCGAAGAGGAGAAGATAAAGCTTACCTAGGCCGAGCTCTCTTGCTCCATGGCAATCCTTGAAGAGAGCAGGCTGCACTTCGCCAAATTTCCTAACGGGTTATTATCGGGCGGTTTCGCCAACAAGGTAGCGAAGATGCTTGCCACCAAACGGCAACGCTTCTCCGAGAGTGCCATAAAAGACACTTCGGGGGGCGAGCGGCAACGCTTGCCCTAGGAAGCAGGGTTCCCCTTGAAGGCGAAGAAACCCAAACGCAAGGAACGAAAATCGTGAAGGCCAATGAGGTGACCAAACGACATTGACAGGAGCGATGAGAATGGCGAGATTAGCAAGACGCGGAGGAAGACGGTGCATGTGTTTAGAAAGTGTTTAGCTATTGATTGATTTTTCTTAAATACTAGAAGACATACTAAACAAAATTATGAATAACTAATAGTACAATACTACATTTAAATTGCATTATTGTAGAGAAAGTTTTTACGTCTACACAGACTTATATATAGTTTATTAAAAATATCTTTTATTTATTAGTTCCCTGTAAATACAAGTTTTACTACAGAGAGGCTATAGCTTCTAATTAGATTATTTAATGTACATGCTAATATTTATGTGAACCATATATCATACTGGAAAATCGGCTAAGTATGACTATATTGTTTAAATTTATCTTAACCTTTTAAATATCTTAAACAAAATATATAAAACCGAATTATTTATAATTATACGGATGGCGGATATAGCGCCCATGCCCACATTTGATGGTGCTAGGTGGCTGAATGGTGTCAAAGTCCTAAGGTGTATTTATTTATTTATTTATTTATTGCCAGATGGAAGCGCTGTGGGAGAAAACTGGAGATGGTGGACAAGAAACTAATCCCATTCATCCCAAAAGCGAAAGTTCTCTTCTCCATTGCTATTCAAGGGCACCGAGCGCTGAAGGTGCTGCAGCGTCAAAAGCCGGACGTCTAAACCGCAGACTGGAAGGAAATGCACATCATGAGCCCGTTACCCAAATCAGGAGGCCAATGCGTGGTCCTCCAGATAAATACGGAGGCGGAGGACATCCTGCATCCCACGGGTATCGTACACCTGCGCCTTAAAAAGTTTCACCCCGGGGATAAGGATCCTCACACCCTGCAGGCAGGCGAGGTGGAGAAGGACCCAGGTCCGGAAACCGTGTGAACTGACGAGTCCTAGGAGAAGGAAGACGGTGACCTGACGTTGGTAGTCAACCCGTCGAGTGGAGTTGAGCCCATGTTCCTCGGGGTGCTGCAGCTCAATCTCTATTAGAGCAAGATCGCGTCGTCGAAACTCCTCATTGCCATGGAGCAAGGGTCCGCCGATATAGCTCTAGTCCAAGAGCCATGGATTGCCTCGGGCAATGTCGTCACCGGACTAAAGTCCTCAAACTACAACGCATTTTACCCACCATCGGTAAGCAAGAACAGAACCGCCGTACTCGTACGGAAAGGTCTTCAAGCTAACCTTATGCCTCATTGCAGCTCGGATGACCTGAGTGTGGTGATGCTAAAAAGTAAGAAGAAGCGCCTACTGGTAGTTTGCTGCTGCAAGGCACATGATAAGACAGATCCATAAGAAGAATTCATGAGCCTGGTCAAACCCAGCCCGAGGCACCAGCAACTGCTCGTGGGTCGACATCAAGTCGACTCGTAGGTGGAAATCAATTTGATGGACACCACCTCCACCTGGAGAAGGTACTCCGCGTGGTACCCCCTGGTAACGTACTACGGTACGGAAAATGCGAGCAGCTGAATCTCTTGACTCCAACACCTAAAGAATCCTCTGACTCTCATCCACTTCCGAAACCCGGGCAAGTCTTGAAAATGCCTCCCCTCAAGTCAGGCGTGTAACGCGACGAACTCCAAGGTTCGCAGCTGAGAGGTTAACCTAGCTGTCTTCGAACAGAGCCTTCCCAGGGCCAGGCAACCCTGGGTCGGAAGTGGCCTTGCCGTGGCTCTGGGGCGGAGCTACGGTCGACATTCTTCAATGCCCCAAACCCATCGGGCCCACCGCGCTTGCCTCGTCGAGCAACGCGGGCGTATATGAAAATGGATAACTACCCAAAATCCGCCTCGGACCTCATGGGGGAGGTAAAACCCCAGTCGTACACCCACCAACAAAGGAAGGCGCAGGCCAGCAAGGCCCGGTTCGTTCTGGTAAAGATAGCCAAGAATGAGAAAGAGGGCAGGGCTGACCAGCGCGACAAAGCTCAAACAAAGCTCGATTCCAGGCAGTTGCTAAGGAGTTCGAGCAATATGAAAAGGAGAACAGAGATCCTTACCAGCGGAACCAGATGTTGAGAGAGAAGGATATCGACATTGGCTAAATACAAGAGCCATGGTCTAGGGACGGGCAAATATCTGGCATGGCTCTAAACGGATATACAACTATATACACCAGCTCGACAGGTAGGCCAGGTATAATTAGCAAAACCAACCTTAAAGCACTTCTATACCCCAACCTTAGCAACTCAGACGTAGCAGTGGCCAGGTTTGTGGCAGCGGATGGGACAGCTATACACATAGCCTCCGGCTACATGGCCTACGACGAACCGACCCCACCTGAAACTTTCATTAAACCGATGCATTGGGCGGAAGAAAACAAGACGACGCTTATTCTCGGGTGTGACGCCAACGCTAGGCACACGCTATGGGGAAGTAAGGAAACAAACGAGAGGGGTGAGTTTCTTTTCGATAGTATTATATGTCATGACGTCACTATTTGAATCAAGGCCGACACGCCCACCTTCATATTTCCAAGTACAGAAGAATTTCAAGCTTGGAAAGAGGTCCTAGATATATCTATCCATAACGATTCGGCAACAGATACACCACGATATACTCAACTAGGGAAGAATGGAGATATGGAAGGGTACCCGAGCCACATGAGGTATCACTCTACACCGATGGCTTAAGGGTGAGCTGAGGAGTAGGTAGAGTAGAAGAGTCCTTCCACCTCCAAGCGTCAGCGAACGTATTCCAGGCGGAGGTTCTCGCAATACTGAAAGCTGTCGAAATCTCACTAAATCGAGACCTCCGAAAAACCAAGGTAAGAATCTACTCAGACAGCCAAGCGGCCATCAAATCCTTCGCAATAGTAAGAACTACATCTACACTAGTGACCAATTGCAAACATACAGTAAACAGACTAGCAGAGGACAAAAGGGTTTAAATGGGGACTCGGACATAATGAAAGGGTCAGAGTTAGAGGTCCAACACAACAGACACACTGGTCTCTCTGAACTCAGTCCAGACGAAAATTCTTGGCCATTTTAAACGATAAACCAGCAAGGAATGGTCAATGAAGACAGAGCACAGAAGATCGAAGCTATGCTGGCCAAACTACAACGGGAGACGAAGTGGTGAGCTGATCTCCAAGTGTGAAAAACGCACGCCTGAAAGATGGGCCTAACCTACAATACACACTGCAGAAATTGCAAGGAATCGGAAGTGCAGAAGATACCAGAGCATCTACTTTGTTACTTCCCGGCGCTTAACCAAATCAGGGCGCTTCACTTTGGAGCTCACCAGCTGGCGTCACTAGGGGACGTTGGGAGACAGTCAGACATGAGGCGAGGCGATTAGTTAATATACAGATATGATTAAGCAAGGCATAATTAAAAAATCATATCGGAATTGTTGTCCAATATGGGTATGATGATAGTTCGGGAAAAAAGAAATTTCATCTAGTCAACGACTATAGTAATTTAAACGTTATTACTATATATGACAAATTTCCAATTAATAATATTGATAAAATATTGGACAATTTGGGAAAATGTCATTATTTCACGACTCTTGATATTGCTAAGGGTTTCATCAAATTCAAATGGATCCTGAGTCGATTGAGTTGAGAGCATTTTCAATGCAAACCGGGCATTATGAATACACTCCAAAGCCATTTGGTTTGAAAAATGCTGTATGAAAGGGATCTTAAAGGATTTTACTAAGATTCACTGTCTCGTTTATCTTGACGATATCGTCATTTTTTCTACACCTCTTCAAGAGCTCATTATTTCTATAGAAAAAGTATTTAAAAAAATTTTTTTTTCAAATTACAATGAGATGATTGTCAATTCTTAAAACGAGAAATTACACTTTTGGGACATATAATTACAGCTTCTGGTATTAAACCCAATCTATGGAAAATTAAAGCTATACTAGAATACGCAATTCCTAAAACGGACAGATAAACTTAATCATTTTTAGGGTTGTGATGGTTTACAGAATAATTTTGCCATAATAATTTTGATAAAACTGATAAGCCTTTGACTAAGTATTAAAAAAAAAATGAATCTTTATGGATATAAATAATAGTAAATACAAAAACGCCTTTAACAAATTAAGAATATTAAATTTTTTAATTAGTTCATTAAAAATAATATATATAAACCGACCGCTTGGTGGCAAGAATATTTGGCAAGCGAATAAACGAAAAGGCGTGCTCTATTTTATCCCACTCTTGCTTAGCCTAGCTAACACGACGGTTGGCAAATGCAAGGTAAATTCGCGAAGAGCGCAAGAGAGCTGTATTGTGCACCTGCCTTAGTCCTAAGCTAACATAAACTAGACTTCACTTTTTTTGCTACATACACTAACTTAACTACATCCAGCCAACAAATACTAATATTTAGTGATTCTGTTCTTTTTATCCCGACATTCGTGAAGTTTTTACAGTATCGATAGATGCAAGTGATTTCGCAATAGGCGTTGTTTTGTCTCAAGATAAAAAAATTTAGTTTTGCAAGTCAAACCTTAAACGAACACGAGTTTAAATATTCAGCCATAGAAAAGGAACATTTGGCAATTGTGTGGGGAACCAAACCTTTCCTTTGTATTTTCTGATCCCAGGTCTCTGGCTTGGCTAAATATCGTAAAAGAGCCCAACATGAAGTTAGAAAGGTGGAAGATAAACCTTAAAAAATACGACTTCAAAAATGAAAACCTCCAAAGAAATCAAAATGATACTGTCTCTAGAGTAACTATATCTAAAGTAACTATATCTAAATGCGAACAGGATGAAAACAATTCCGATGCAAATTTTATGAACAGTGAAGAATCAGATAATAACAGATACGGTAGTATACTCACATCGTTCTGATATATGTATGCAGCTTTTCTAGCGCCTTTTGTAAGAATGAGGTGAGGCTTATCGGCCTTTAGTCCAGGATATGAGATCTCTTGGGAGGTGCTCTTCTCAAGTTACTAGGTCCTGGTGCTCTTTGGCATCGATGAACTTGCATTAGTTTTTCAAGGACCTCTTCACTGCGCTCAGTCCACTGTCCTTCTTACCTTTGCCTTCGGTATGGGTGGGATTAATTTCTTGTCCACCACCTTCAGCTTTGCCCCCTTCCACAACGCTTCCATGCAACTCCACCATGTTGGCAAATCTGGCTGTTAAGGTCAAGCGAGGAAGGGAAGTCTGTCCTCTTCAATCCTTTGCTCTTCCCAGGCTAGAGGCTCTTTAGAGAGAGACGCCTTATCCTGGAGCCGGCTTTGGGTCTTGAGAGCCAACTTGAAATGTGCCTTAGCCTCTATCCCCTGCATCTCTTGACCGTTTCGCCCCGACCCTGCGCGGGGAGCTGGTGCCTGGCTCTCTTCCTTCTCTTTGGTGAGCTGCACTCTCTCCAGGTCCGAGTCTGATAAATTTGTTGACATTTTGGTGATATTAAAAAATAGCACCAATTACCTATCGTCACCTTTTTTTTAATGATAGAAGCATTTATAAAGTTTACTTCAGGCTTATACAGGTAAAGTGCTAAATCCCCGCTGTCAATTATTTTCATTTTTTTCTGCCTAAATCAGTCTATAATTTATGAAACTGCAAAAGTTTGCACTATGCCTATGCCTTTGCGTCTATCTTTCTTGAATCAAAATCAGCTTTGATAGTCTGCGTTCAGTTGGCACTCTAGAAATGCGACACCTAAAACCAACTGAACTCAGGGTAAAAAACAGAAGAAATGCATGCAAGCGGTTCAGTGCTAGGCGTAGCTCGCAGCTGTTTTGTAGTAAAATGAGAACCTATTCAACCGAATAATCTGAACCGTTTGTTGCAATTCTGCGACACGTAAATCCTAGAAACGACATGTAATCAAGTGTCCATACTCCAGAAATACTTGATCTATTAGAAATTTCCTTAATGCATACATATAAATAAAATTTTACAACAACACATCCCCGTTTGACTTATCCTTTCCTTCTATACTGGTGTGTTTTTCATAGGAACCACCCACTTGCGCTTTTTTCCTTCCGTCAGCCACAGACGCTCGGGATGGTCCAGCGGCCGCCGCCCAAGTCCGTGGCCGGAATGCTCCAGCGGCAGCGGGCTCCTACTCCCGTCCCACCATGGCCCACGCCAGCGGTAGCAGCGGTAGCACAGGCGGGCGGAGAACAGCTATGAGTGAGAAAAGAGAAACGAGGGGAGAGAGAGCGGCGGGGCTTGTTTTCATTACTTAGTATTTTAACTTTATTTTACTCCCTATTTTTTCTCATGCCACACACACAGACTCAAATGCCCTGATTTGGGGCCATTGGCCCATGTTGTGTGTGTGGGACTTATTCTAAGGTTATAACTTACTTAAATCTACCACTTAACCATATGTAGTCCTCCTGCGTGTGGTCGTGGATCTCCACCACAACGCTGTTGCTGCTGGATCCGAGGGCGGCGTCGAAGAGCTCTCATGGCATCTCTTCAAAGCACTCTAAGAGCGCGGTACTCACGTCAAGTGGGTACGATGGCGGCGGGGACCCCTCGTCCGATGCCGCCTGAGGGGAGTCGCCGCTGGTCGACGGTTGTGCGGTAAGCGGTCCGTGGAGTTAGCAGCGGAGGCATAGCGGCATCCACGGTATGAGATCTGGCAGCGGCAGTCCCTCCACGGGAGGCTGTCAGTCCCTGGGTGGAGGCAGAATCGCTTTGACCCGCAGTAGCCCGAAACGGCCATCGGGCGACACTTCCTGTGGGTAGTGTCCGTTGTTTGGCCAAGGCTACGTGCCTGGCCCCCCTGGAGCCAATCGGATGGAGCGTGATGGCGACTGACAATAGCGGTCCGGCGGGGTGCCATGATCCTCGTGGTCGCGGAGGTGTAATTTCGACCCGTCAGGGCCGGATCGTCTGCCTAGGAGTGAGAAGTAGGTAAAACCAATGTTTTACCCCTTTGAGGGGGTTTGAGACTTTGGAGGAGTTGAGGCGTCTCCTTCGCGGGGTAACGTTGCAATCCTCTGGTTTCGTGACCTCGGCATGCGGCTGGGAGTTACTACGGGCGTCCTCGTTTTGATCTGCTGTTGGTTCCGGTGATCGATTCCGTCGCTCTTCGGTCTCCTCGCCGTGATACGTCTTCAGCTGGCTCAGGCTTGCATTACGCCGACGGCGGCTACCGGACACATGTAACAGTACAATGGTTGTGTAAACTTCGTGACCTGAAAGGGCCCTCGTGACCACCGGCGTTAGACAAGGAGTGGCGTTTGACCAACATAAGTGATCCAAGAGACGGCATCCAAAGTCGTCGTCGAAAATTGTACTGGCGACGCATGGCATCGAATATTTTTCGGAGAAGCTTACTTTGTCTGGTTGGGTACACCCATGAGGTTCCGCGTCCAGGCGTGCTCTCGCCATACAGCGTCTGTAATAGTTCTCGTACTTTTATCAGAAATGCCGGACTGAATCCCATCGTTTCGGAAACTGTTGATGGCCAGGGATATTTCCGGCAACATTTGGTCCCATCCGTAGGCGATCGTCGTCTTGATCGTTTTGTTTACCCTCTCCATAGGGTTCTGTCTCGGTGTGTTCGGCGCCGTGTTCCGCAGTTCCATTCCCAGAGACATGCGTGCCATTGTCGCATAAGAAGGTTTTCTACTCAGTATTCGTTCCCGAAACGCGCGTTCGAGTTGTGTTCCGGTAGCCTTGCGTAAGGGAACTAGCTCTACCCACCTACTAAAGGCATCAAGGAACACCAAGTGGATGGTGTTGCCCTGCTTCGAGCATGGAAGGAGCCGAAGTCAGCGCAGAGAACGTGGAAAGACTTCTCAAACTGGCGAGTAAACATTCTCCCTGCAGGCCTCTCCTGGCTGACTTTGTACCGGTAGCAACTCGTTCACTGACGAACGTAGAGGGTGACTTCGGGAAATAATAGTAATAGCGTTGGCCCACGTGATTATTTGTTTTCTAGATTCCTAAGTACCCGGCGGTGTTATCGTGGTACTCCTCGACGACTCCCGATAGTCTGGGAACTTGGTTGGTTCGATTTGAACCTTCTGGAGCATCCTCGCGATTCACTTGCATTAGACTTCATGTACCTGTGCTTGCTGCTCCACGGGCAGCGGTTGGCGAGAAAGGTCGGTCACTAGATTCTGGGCCTCTTTCGGGTAGTGGACGTCTAATTGATACTGCTGTAACTTGAGCGCCCAAAGGGCGATCCTGCCCATCGCATTGTCAATTTGAATTGTTACACTTGGCCGCGACGAGTGTGTCTGAGTCCGGCTTAGCTGCCGGCCTCCGAGGGGACACGCTATCTCCTCTTCCGGTCGGCTCCGTGCTGGTGGTATCCTGGATAGTCTCGAGGACCGTGCTCCGAGGTAGGGTCCGAGGCGTAGAATGTGGCTCCATTTCGTGGGTGGAGTGTGACTATGTCAATGGTCCTCGATGTGTGGAGCATAGCTCCAGTGGCTGATCTTGTGGATATGGGCGATAACGGCGCATTGCTTGGTTGCTCCGATCCCGCAAAGGAAATCCATTCCGAGAAGCTCGTCGTCCAGGACGTCTGACTTCACCAGAAGGATGGCGTCCGCTTGTTCCCGAGGTATGTTAGCTGCTAGGGCCCGGATGAGTTCTCGGCATGTTCCGTCGGCTAGCTTGTCTTGGGTCCTGATGTCCCGCATGTTCCTCTTGTTATCTAGTTCTCTGGTTAAGTTCTCGCTTACAAAGCTATGACTAGCTCCGGTGTCCAGGGTGGCTAAATCCTTGTCCCTCCATGGTGATGGCGGCACGGATGCGTCCCTGGTGTTGAAGGATGATACCTCCTACTGGCTGCGTGGGTAGCTAGATAAAGATGCTTGTCGTGGGGTCGGAGTGAGATGGTCCGGGGTTCATCCGCCTCGGCTGCTAGTCACCTCGTAGTCAACTACCAATTGGGTCAGTTTAGCCAGCGTGCGTTTTCGGGGAGCACGTTGGCGCTCCAGCTCTTCATCCGGACAGGATCCTTCTCGGTGCATCTGCAAGCGAAGATTAACTAAATATTCCTTACTGACGGTAAGGTACTGATCTCGTCTTCCAGCCGCTGATAATAGCGCGGTGGAAAGAAGAAATCCAGGTTCTTGCTACGGACTTCGACCCAGCTGGCTTCCCGAAGGGCATAGGTCCGAAATCAGCTTTCGGTGCGTCCGGTAAACAGGACTACCAGAGCTTGAGCTAGATACTTCCAGTCGATCCAGCAGGTATCGGCGCCCTTTCAGATAAGCTCGATAAATCCCAGTGTATTTGTCGTCCCATCGAACGAGAGGCACCACTTGGTCAATCGGTCCAACCGCATGGCTCTTCCGCCTACGGCGTCAGGCGTCGCCCTGCGGCAGATGAAATGCTACGTGGTAGCAGAAACGTAGGAGGCATAACGGGCAGGAACGAAAACGGCTCGGAACGAAGTGATTATGCTTTCCTTTGACGGCTTGACCGTGGCCTCATTTTGCCATTAATCTTGGCGGCAGCGCCGCCAGTATCCTAAGGTTTCCTGTTACTGTTCCTAACGTTCCTAGGAACAGCAGCCTCGGCTTGTTCTCCCTTCGATGGCTGCAGGCTCGTTTCGTGGTATTGGCTCGCATCTCTGCCCGTGTGTTGGCTCTTTCAATCGTTGGCTCCGCCGATGTTGTTACTGCTGGTGTTGTCTCGGCTGGTGTTATGTCGGCTAGTGTTGTGAGTGCGGGACTTATAACTAACTTAAATCTACCACTTAACTATATGTACATTTTTATGTGGGGATTGTGACTTCGTCACATTAGTTATGCTTTTAATATTTTATTACAAAAAACAGCTTTTTATGTTATTTCTCTATTCCGACTTAATGTTTTTTCATCAGGTTATATGCAATTACGTCCATTTTTTCCCAATAAGTGGCATCGCATCTGATGCCAACTTGACTAAGTTTTTTAACCCAGATCCAGAGGATGCAAAAATGACAGCAGTCTTGCACAATCCACTCCCTGCACTGTACAGTATCTTTCTTTTTATCGCGCTCTGACACTTTTTTAATTTTTTTTTTTTTTGGTTGCTTTAATTCTAAGCAACATTTGTGGCGAGATAAATTTGACGTTTTGTTAACCACATATTTTAGAATTTTTTGCAATTAACCGCCACAAATCTGTGCGTCTACCACAGTGTCTACCTCTTTCAGAATCTCATATTAAACGTTGAAAATTACACTTCCCCTTTCTTTTATTTATTTTGCTGGTTTCTGAATCATTTTTGGTTTTAAACTGGTACCAAATTTTTATGTGTGTAAATATAGCAGTGAAAAGTTGCACCCTTGTCGTTTACTGGTACAAGGCAGTCAAAACAAACACCTCCAGATATTTCGTGCTCACGAAGGCGGATCGTATTCTAGGATTTTTTTGTTTACTTTGAAGAGTCAAATATTTGAATAACCAAATCTTACAGCGAAATCAAAAAAGAACACAACGAAGACGGAATAAAGAAAGGTGCAAAAATTGCTCATCACTCACTCTGTGGGTTATTTATGGGAGTTAAAAAGCGCAAGGACTTTCCTTTTATTTTCTCGCTCTGAAATTTACATGGAAGTAGCTCTGGACGAAGACCATTTACAAATTAAACCAACCCCAAAAAAAAAAAAAAAAAAAACAATCGCAGGCATTTCTTTACATGGGTGATTTAGTTGTTATCGGGTGTTGCGAGCATTTCACAAATATATTCAAGATTTATAGAAAAGACAACCTTAAGCTAACCCCAGAGCAATATTAATTTTTTTTCTACGAGGTAACATTCTTTGGCCATTATCCTTTCGGATAATGTTATTAATACCTGTAAAACTGAAAGAAATGCAGATGCGCACGACGCATCGTCGTTTTTTAATTATTATAGAAGATGCATTAAGAATTTTCAAGCAAACCACATAATCGAAGCTCATTTTCGTGTTCCTCCTCCAACAGCAAGCCTCAGCAAACTTGTAGCTATTGCAATGCAGAAGATCATTCACTACAGAATTGTGTCTCTCTGTAATGCAAAGGTTCGAGTTTGTTAAGTCAGCCTCCTTATGCATCAATTGTTTGCGAAAAGGCCATTCTGTGTCAAAATGCAAAAGAAAAAAGTGTAGAGCTTGTGACCGCTCACATCACATTCTGCTCCACAGATACACAGTGCCTGATAAAAGTTTAGCGTTGCCACCCCCTCAAGAGAATATTTCTCCTCCCTTTAACCAAGAGCAGCCTTCCACGTCACATGTTATGCATGCTACGTCATTGGACAGGGTGATCTTAGCTTCGTCAATCGTAAGCGTGCGCACCAAAAGCGGCGAATACGTTTTAGCCCGAGCACTTCTGGACTCTGGGTCTCAAACAAATTTTATAACAGAAAAGCTAGAAGTTAACAGATTCGTAGAGAGGAGTCGTGTATCAACTTACTTGGTATTGGCGAATCCAATTCTCAAGTCAAGAAAAAGATACACACCGTGGTGAAGTCACGAATCAATGGGAGTGAGTTCTCGTTCGATTTCTGGATCTTGAAATCGATCACCGGTTATCATCCCGATCAATCGGTGAACGTCAACGATTGGAAGATCCCAAAGAACCTCCCATTAGCAGACCCCTACTTTTACAAGTCCCAAAAAATTGTTATGCTAATCGGAGCCGAATCATTTTTCGAATTGCTAGCTGTTGGTCAAATTAAACAAGGTCCTGACTATCCAACTGTTCCGAAGACCCTTCTTGGTTGGGTTGTCTCGGGGAGATATAAGTCTGCAGTCCCGAAGCAAGTTGTGAGTAGTTTCAGTTGTAGTGAAGAACCGTTAGTGTTGATCGACGCCACGTTATAGAAATTTTGGTCACTGGTGGAAATGCCAAATCCGAAGAAAGTTCTATCGCCTGAGTACAAAATGTGTGGGATCATTACATCAAGACTACTCAGGTATTACCATAAAAGAAGGTTGTCTCGTGATCCTGATATGAAGACCATGTACGTGGAATTCATGGAAGAATATCTCGCCTTAGGTCATATGTCGCCTACAGACAACAAAATTCCTTCCACTTCACATTATGTCATTCCCCATCAATGTGTGTTGAGGCCCCAGAGTACGTCAACAAAGTTGCGCGTTGTTTTCGATGCATCGTGCAAAACATCGACTTAGGTGGCCTTAAATGACATCTTGATGGTGGGACCGACAATCCAAGAAGAGTTGTACTCCACTCTACTCCGCTTCCGGCTGCTCAGGTATGCCCTGACTGCCGATGTAAAAAAGATGTATCGCCAAGTGATGGTTAACGAAGCGGATAGGCAGTTTCAACTCATAGTGTGGAGAAGAGACCCCTCTGAATCCTTGAGATTATACAAGCTCAACACCGTTACATATGGTACTGGACCAGCCCCTTTTCTTGCTATGCGGTGTTTAAAAAGGTTGAGTGAATCTGCGAAACTTTCATTCCCTAGAGCTGCCGACGTAATTGGATCCGATTTTTACGTCAATGACATGCTAACTGGTGCTGCATGCGTAGAGCTACGGACAATCAAATCTGAAGTGTTTCAGGTTCTTCAAACAGCAGGTTTTGAATTGACAAAATGGTTTTCAAACTCACCTGAGGTCACTGCATCTGAGAGCCCTGTTAAGTCGATACCTATCTCGGACTCAGAGTCAACTGAGGCGTTAGGAATATCTTGGTTGCCTAGCGAAGATTCCTTCAAATTTAAAATTGACGATTCTTTCATGAGTCTCCGAGCGACAAAACGGAACATTTTATCGGTAACATCCAAGCTGTTTGACCCTAGATCCTAGTGCAGGAACTGTGGCTTAAGAAGTTAGACTGGGATGAGTCAATTTCGCTGCACTTAGAAACTGCATGGAATATGCTAAAAAACACCTTGTCTCAATTGGATAAGATAGCTATTCCTCGGTTTGTGCATACCGATCCGATGTCATCGGTGCAATTACATGCCTTTGCCGACGCATCCATGAGAGCCTATGGAGCTTGCGTCTACATTCGTAGCAAATCTGCTGAAGGTTACAAATTATCGTTGTTGACTTCACAGTCGAAAGTAGCGCCGCTCAAGACAAAAACGCTCCCAAGGTTTGAGTTATGTGCCGCTCATCTTCTCGCAGATCTCTGCCAGAGAATCAAACCGCTAATAAATGTCCCTATCGATCGAATCGTTTACTGGTCGGATTCGGATGTCACTCTCCATTGGATCCGATCTCATCCAGCGTCGTTGTCGACATTCGTTTCGAACAGGGTTGCGGAGATTCAAGAATGGTCAGGACAGGCTACATGGCGGCATGTTCCAACGATGCAGAACCCAGCAGATATAGTGTCTAGAGGTTGTGACGTCGACGAAATTGGACAGTCGATCTGGTTCACGGGACCTCAATTTCTGAAGGGCGAGAAGGAGAACTGGCCCAAAAATGTTAATTTCGAACTGGATGAAGAAGTCTTGCGTCAGGAATCAAGAAAGACTGTAGTCAGACTGACCGCTGCGGTGCAAACTTCCGATTTGCTAGACGTCATCGAGGGATTCTCGTGACACCTGAAACTGCTGAGAGTGTTCGCTTATATGTTCCGCTTTATAAGAAAATGTAAAGACAAGACTATAGTTTTCGAAAAAACTCTGTCACTGACTGAATATACTGAAGCATTTAATAAGATCGTCGAAATAATTCAGAATCACGAGTATCAAGTAGAAATAGTAAAAATTCGTAAAGGTTCCAAGGTCGGCCCAAGTCTTCAGCGATTGAACCCATTCATACATGAAGACGGCGGCACTTGGTGCACTTTTTCGTTGTTGCGGGTTAGGGGGCGACTAGCAAACGCTCCTATATCTTACGATGCCAAGTTTTCCTTGCTGTTGACGAAACGCTCCCAATTTGTGCAGAGCTACGTCCGGCATCTGCACCACAAAAATTTTTATGTCGGTCCTCGAGCACTTGTGAGCATCCTACGATAGTCAGACAGTTCGATTGTGTGCGCTGTTTTAAATACAAGCCCCGACTGATGACTCAAATTATGGGAAATCTTCCCGCAGAAAGACTCCGTGCTCTCCGCCCATTTGCAATATGTGGCGTTGATTTTCGTGGCCCTGTTTATATGACATTGAAAATACGAGGAAGGCCCCATATAAGTCATACATTGCCTTATTTGATTGTTTTGCGTCCAAGGCGGTTCATTTAGTAATTGTTTCAGCCCTAAGTATTGACTCTTTTCTATTGGCTTTTCAAAGGTTTATTGGTCGCCGAGGATGTCCCCAGACCGTACATTGCGACAGCGCGACGAACTTCGTCGGAGCGCGTCGCCACTTCCAGGCTCTTCGCAAGAGGCTCGAGGAGCAGGCGGACGCGATTCGCATCAAAAAGCGGATGAGAATTGGCGTTCACACCCCCTCGGGCTCCGCACATGGGCGGACTATGGGAGGCAGGTGTGAAAACTGCCAAGCACCTACTCCAACGAGCGGTGGGCAGCGCACTCCTCAACGCAGAAGAGCTGGAGACAGTCCTCGTCGGAATCGAGGCCATCATGAACTCGCGGCCCCTCAGAGCTCTCAGCCAGGACCCAAGCGACGGAGAGGCACTTACTCCAGGACACCTGCTGATAGGCGGGCCCCTCGTCGCAGCACCAGCACTGCGGACCCCGGACCAGGCGGGTCTCAACTGCTTGCGGCGATGGCGGCTTGTCTCCTCAGCCAAGCAAATGTTTTGGCGGCGATGGTCCCGGGAGTGTGTGCTGGGCCTCCAAATCCGAGGAAAGTGGAATCACGAGCAGGAAAACATCGAGGAGGGACAGCTCGTCATCGTAGCAGAGGACAACCTGCCGCCTCAACAGTGGCTACTAGGGCGGATCATCGCGACGCACGCAGGGGAGGACGGCATGGTCAGGGTCGTCGATCTTAGACGGAGCGATGAAGCCATCTTCCGAAGGGCGATCCACAAGCTGGCGCCGCTTCCAGGATGTTGAAGCCGTGGAGGCGTTCAATGGGGCCGGTGTTGGCTGAGATGATAATTTGAAGTCTAGTGTAGTTAGTTTAGGGCGAAGGCGAGAGCGCAATAAAGCTCTCTCGCCAACCTTAGCATAAGCTAGGCTAAGCTAAGAAATAGAGATTACTCGCAATTTTAAACTCGAAGCATCGTATTATTTTTCGTCCGTACCAAATTCTGCCACTACATCTCGGTTTAGTTAATTTAATTTTTTTTTAAAAACTAATTAGAAAATTCAATCTGAACAATGCATAAATTAATCAAAAATTATAACATCATCCATTTTGTCCTTCGATAACTCTTATCGACAGAAGTAGACAGTATTTGAGAGTGATAGATTATTTTGTGAATTATTCAAAATTGAATGGATTGTTAGTCCAAGCCCAGTTCCAGCCTAATTCGAATCTTACTAAGTCTAAGAAATCGAGGAAAATATTTTGAGACCTACAGAGGGCAGAGGGAAATGGTTAACAGTCATGCTGCTGACCAATTTACACTCCCCCTCCTAGGAGGTGTCCCGATCAGCTATACGTTGGGAACTGAGAAGGGGTAACGCATTGCTGAGGGGAGAATCCTTGGCCAGCGTGGGGGTCTCTGGTGCGAACCGAGAAGCCGGCAATTGAAGAGTATACCTTTATCTGCGGTTTGGGACTGTCGAGATCGCCCTTCTAAAAGGAGCAAGGACACCCAGGAGTTGGGAAACTGTTATAGGAGGTCTCACTCAGAGCCCACAGATCACAGAAAGAAAGCAAAAAGCAAACACACTGTGAAGAAAGGATACTTCAGCCCAAATGGAGCTTTGGAGAAGGCTAACCCAGCCGATCGGGCCGGAATTATCCGAACTGAAGATGGCCCTATCACCTTAAACAACACGCCCCGCGCAGCAGAAAGGCGCGAAGAAACCAAAGAAGCCTTATCCGAAGCCAAATACGGCCATATACTACCCCCCAAAAGTCAGAGCAGTCAGCAACTTGCGAGGACGAAGTAATGTGGTGGTCGGCGGCGACTTCAATGCCGGATCCATGAAATCGAGATCCTCTCAGACCAACGCCAGAGGTCGAGCGGTGCCTGCTTTTGATGCCGTCGTATGGGAGCGGAGAACGACGAGATTCTTTGGATCGATGTGGTTACTGGGTTCGAAGGTTCAGGAGTAAGCTGAACGTTATTGGAACCGTTGCTGGGATGCAGCAAGGTGTGATGCCGTCTGCGGCATGTAAGGCAAGAGTGGGCACTTGAGCAATCCCGCTGCTTGTGAAATCGTGCCAAGCAATTCCAGCAAAGTTGCTTTTTTCGGACGATATTTGATCGCTCCAATACGGTCATTTCAAGGAAACGGGGACATATACGCAGGGGGTGGTTTTTCCTGGAACACAGGTCACACCTTCTGGGTGCTGGAATCACCCTGAAATCGGAAGAATGAAGGTGGGTTTGTAGGGTGCTCTTAGTCGCCGACCTTGGCTGGAAATGCCCTGAACCGGTAGGCGTGACGTCGTCGATGGCCTCCAGCGTACGATGGCGTTCGGTCAGAAACGCGTCTAGCTCTTTCCAAGTTGGAATGTCGGTCTTATTATGGATAGATTGCTCCCACAGGGAAAGCGTTACTTTTGGAAGCTTGGAGGAAATCATATAAACGAGAAGAGAGTCCCAAGCCTCAACTTGAATAGAGGACATCTCTAAAGCGGTGAGGCAATTTTGGATGGTGCCTTGTAGTTCTTTCAGCGCGACTCCAGACTCTAAGGAGATAGCCTGGATGTTGAACCGGATTTTCAACTGGCTATTGAACAACAACCGCTGATTCTCGAAGCGGTCGGTGAGGCTTGGCCAAGCTGAGACGAACCCTTCATTAGTGAGCGGGGCCTTGGAAACAATGGTGTGCGCATCACGCACGCGAGTTGTGAATATATACCGCAGCGAAAAGGTCTCTGAACGTGGGCCACCGAAGATAGTCACCATCGAAAACTTCGGTGTCCACCGGTGGCAGAGAACAACCCGCGTAATGGGGTGTTTGCAAGCTGTCGGAAGTCTGAGTGGACTGGGAGGCGCCCTTCTCTGCTGCTTTTTGAAGGTTGAGCAACACATCTTGAATAGACGGAGTAACAATTGTTGTATCCGGACTCAAGCACTGTCGCGGCAGCCGTTTTATCAGCGGACACGGAAAGAAGATCGGAGCAGCTCTCGTAGCTCTTTTCCACCTTTTCCCACAAGGCTCAAATCCTCTCGCGATTGACTTGGATTATGAAGGGAGAAAAATTTGCAGATTCGGAAGTGGCGGAAGTGTGAATGTGTGACACAAAGTGATTTACCCGGTCAGTTGTGCCAATAAACTTTCTTAACGCAATGTCAACTGCGGTTTGAGCCATCTTCCTGCAGTGGAATAAGTGAGTCTCGAAGATTGATTCACGGAATTTTTGTGGAATTACGGTAGTACGGTTACACTAGTCCCGGGCGAAAATTTTTGGCAAGAGGTTGGCCGTAGTTAAAAAAAAATTTACAAAGAACAATGACGGAATGCCGAAATAATTTGAGCGCCGATTTAAATAAAACGAATTGTGGCGGCAGAACCAATTTAATTGTTGCCGCTGGAGTGCAGGAGTTGGAGCGGACAGATTGAAGAAGAGATTGAATTTTTTTTTTTATTATTAATATTTAAGAGCCGAAATGGTGGAAATAAACCCTTGGCTTCTGTTCAGGATAAAAACACTCAGTGGGTTATGCCGTCGTCAAAGCAGTGCGTATGTGCGGGACTAAGGAAACCCGAACGGCATCAACAAGAACATGGCCTCTGCGGCGGCTAGGTTGAATAAATGGGGAAAAATAATAGCGGGATTAAATTCAAATTCTGGATTTATTGGTGGGTGTTGAACTATTAGTTAATTTCAAAAATTATCAGCCGCAGATGTTCAACTATTTCAGCGCCGGAAAGCTGGAATCAAAACGTCAGTTTTTGGTCGTGGACAAAAAGCTCACTGGGTTTAGCCGACGGCAAGCGGAGCCTATGTGTGGGACCCAAAAAACTAAACGGCAACAAAAACACGGCCGCTGCGGCGATTAAGTTGATAACAATTAAAACGCTTGCGTTCGGGTTTTGTTGCTAATTGTTTCGTTCACTTTGAATTTTTAAATTATAGTATCGGGATTAGTTCCTGGAGTCGTTGGCCGAAAATATATGGGCATGCATGTAATAGGAACAATGTGTAAGGGCAAAGTGGATCATCGAGAAGTGGACTGTATTGAACTCCGCGAACAGAAATATTTGGTATGGACACGGCACAAAAGGCGACACAAAATATATCGCGGCAGCATCAGACTGTTCGGCGAACAGGGTGAACTACCGAAACAAGTGCACACCGGCTGTCCGATATTTATTATGCCCCTTTTTGCCCGCAACACGATTTCACTGTTCGCGGTGGGGTTATTTTATGCACGGAATTATGATGTGCAAGAGGTTAGCATTCGTGTGTGTGTGTGTGTGTGTATGGGGCTGCACATAGGCCTCGACCGTAGAGAAGTGGGTACAAAATAATAAATAAATAGAACAAGCGCAGTCGCACGTGTGTTGATTGAATTTGGATGTCGGTTATGCTTGTACTTGTATAACAAATGTTAATGTCATCAACTGCAAGCCGCAAATGTTGAATTGGTACGAGTCGAAAAGCTGGACTTAAAAGCTCGGTTCTTGATCGCGAAGAAAAGCTCGCTGCTGACGGCAAGCGGTGCCTATGCGAGGGCCCCAAATGGAATTAAACACTCGCGTTTGCGTTGGGCCTTTATTGGTTGCGTACTTTAGATTTAATTAATCATAATTATTTATAATATCAGAGGGTTTTTGTATGTTTCTGAAATCGGAGGTAGAAAATATCATACATGCATATAACTAAGAATTCGGAGTAAGGGTAGGAGCTTGTGTTGGCACAGTGGAGCGTCGTGAAGTGGACTGTATCAAGCTGCGCGAACAGAAAATTGCGTAAGGAGACGGCACAAAAGTAAGGAAAACACATCTGGCGGCAGCGGTGGACTGTTCTAACAGAGTAAACTCCAGAAAACAGCGCACACCAGCGGGCCGATATTAATAATTCCTTTTGTCCGCTACACTTATTTTACTGTTCACTGTCTATGCTCAACTGCCTTGGTGTCAGGAAAACTCGGACTGGGAGTTGACACAAATGAAAAAGGAAATCTTGCGAGAGTGCGACCAAAATTGAGTGTTCAACCCACTGTTGCAGATCGGCAGCGTGGATAGACGGAGAAGGAAAACTGGTACTTATCTTGGCGGACAGATGCCTGGAACTGCTGGTGACTTGGAGGATATCCTGCAAGGGATCCGGCTCGAAGGACCAAATGTTTGGGGGCATTCCTGCCCGCAAAGATTCCTAGTCGGAGGCCACAAATAATTCCCACGTCGCGAGACGAAGAAATAACCCGTCGGGGTTCGGAATAAAAAAGCGGGGGGGGGGGGGGGGGGGGGGTCGTGGGGTAATTGGGCACGTCAGCTTTATTGCGATGCATGCATAAGACTAAAAACGAGCCTAAATCTTATCTTAGAACCGATCTCCCGGTGGCTTTGCCTCGTTAAAGCGGGAGCTGGAGATCGTCGGTAGTCAGGGTGCGAGAGCAAGCCGGGGACCGAGAGCTCGCTCCTGAGCAGAGGCGGCACAGTGGGCCCCTCACGTAAACAATAAGAAAATAATACTGATTATGAAATTACAATTTTAAACCTATTCTTATGTATCGTTTACTTTTTATTGTTTACTGTTCTCTTGCTCCTATTTTCGTTACTATATACGAACTAGTATATTTAAGTCTAACTGATGACCAGTTTCATTCTTTGATAAAACCTGGACTCCTAATTTTAAATCAGAATCTATGCTATTTTTATCGTATCTAATTTTTGGTTTTATTGTATTACTCTCTAGCATTAGTCTACCTCTTTTGTGCTAATTATTGTCTAAACTTATATTCTTTATATCTATAGATCTATAATATCTTAGCAATTGAATTGTATTCGCTAGTTTGCGCTTATATTAAATACCAGCTCATATGGACAATAATCATGTGCGATGGAGGGTGTAGTGTTTAAAAAGTATTTGAAGTATGGGACTCAAACGTCCCGATCAGATTTGTTGAGTGATATGTAGGACCGGATAAATTCATTAAATGTTCTCTGACTTCTTTCTACGGTTCCTACTGTCTGATGGTGGTGTGCGGTCGATGTTATGTTTCTAATTTTAAAATTTTTCTCTATTATCGAATTTTCATATTATTTTCCCATGTCCGTAATGAACGTCTTCATTGGACCGTGCTTCAAAATAAAATCTTTTAATTTAGCCTTGACTACAGTTTTCGCACTTTTATCTGTTATAATTATTGTGACAACTGTGTACTAGTTTCATTTTTCCGATCTAGGTAGTGGACCTATTGTATCCACAATTATTCTTTAGAAAGACCTTTAAGGGATTTAATTTATAGTTAATGAGGACTTGTGTTGACTTTTGTCGTTTTATACTTCGGGGCATTTTCTAATGTACTCTTTTATGTCTTGACACATATTTCTCCAGTAATAGTTCATCTGGACCTTGGCCAAGATTTTGGTAATGTCTGAATGGCCTCCTTGTAATGACTCGTTTTGGTATGTAGACAATATAGCTTATTTTTCTGTATTATTTTTTATTACAACATTTTTTTGCGCATTTTCCTAAAATTGTCATTTGAAACTTGTTCAACGATATTTCCTCACGGTGCCACTTTGAGTTGGCTCATTTCATTTATACCGGCTTGCGCTTCAAGCCTTTGAAAGAACTAACCTAAGTCAAGAATTTCATTAATATATAAATCGCTTATACGTATCTTGCTGTAATTTTCTTTCTGTGTTTAAATAAACTCAAACTATTATTTACATGCAAGGTTTCTACGTTACGTACTTCGTTGTTCTTTATAACGTTGTTCTTTATACGTTGGGTTTAGTAGTTTTATCTGTAGATTACTTCGGCAATTCTGTTTGTTTTTTTCCTGCGCAGAATTTGTCTACTTGGATTTTTGGAGGCGACTTTTAAAGTCTTATTATCCTTTTGGATATTTTATAAGTCTTTGATAGTAATTCGAGATAATGCATCTGCGATATGGTAGTCTTTTTCCTTAAGATCAACAGTAAAATCGTATTCCTCTAAGTCGAGTCTAAATCTAGTTAATTTTTAACTTGCGTTAATCTACCTAATGTAAGTGGTGTATGCTCGGTTTTTACTGTAAAGTGTTTTCTGTAGATATATGGTCTAAAGTGTTTAATTGCCCAATAAATGGCTGCGAATTCTTGACATTGATCTGGCCATTCTATTTTTACATTATTTTTACATAACCGCGTTGTGTCGTAAAAAATCGGAAAAGTTTTTTAATAAAGCTTCTGTAGTAATTGCAAAATGAAACGAATTTTCTAGTGGGAGTGAGTATTTTTCTATCACATCATATTTTTTGTTGTTCAGTAAAATACCTTTGTTAGTGCACTTGTGTCCGAGGAAGGTCACTTCTAAAAAACTAGCACTTTTCTGTGTGGAATTTAAGGTTGTGTTTCCTACATAAATCAAAAACGTTTGTAAGGATTTTAATCATATGCTTTTTTGAAAAACAGATAAGAATTAAGCAATCCATATATGAAGGTTCGATACCTGAAAATGCAATTGCCATCATTCTGGAGTTTTTCATTGAAAGGAGTTTTGCGCAATTTTTAGGCCATACCTTATGGTAATCTCGTGAAACGATAAGAGCCATTGCTCTTCGAAAATGACATTACGTTCCGAGATTTATCTTCGAGCTCTATTTGGTGAAATCCTGACATGAAAAGTATTTAGATCTGCCAAGATGATGAAGAATATCGTATATTCTTGGTAATGGGAATCTATCGGGTAACATTTTTTTATTGATTTGGCTGTAGTCGATCACTAAACACAATCTTTTATCGGTTAAATTGGGTAGTGACTTTTACTATTACTACTATTAGAATTGGACTGTTATATTTTAAAACTGAAGGTTCTATGATTTTATCTTTGATTAACTTATCGACTTGATCTTCCACTTCTTCCTTCTGGCTGTGAAAAAGTCTATAATTTTTAATATAAAATGGTCATTATCTTTCATCATTATTCATCATCATTGTAGGCGGATCCCAACTACACGCAACGGTCTCTCAGAAGCAGCTTGCAACAGCCCTCGACCTCAGCAATAAATCCAAGTGTGCTGAGATCGAGCGCTAAAACGATATTCGGTGCCCGAGTGTGCCGCGGGAGTGCCCATGCTGCCGGTGAGATCCGTTTTGTACCCAGGAGGGTCTCAAATGTTGACCCCTCAGGGTCCCGTTAATCCTCCAGACCGAACGACGCGGCAGATCTGTCTGTCATGCCAAAAGCCCTTATAGCAGTCCCAACCACGAGACATTTATTTGTTTCGCTGCTCTCCCCTGCTCAAACATCGGAAGATTTTATCGCCTTTATCCAAGGCTATCTGGTTCTCAAATAATTTACTGATGCCGTGCATATTTTTTACAATGCCATGAATTCATTTTTTATTGAATGTGTTCCGTTAAACTGTCCGCCAATCTCGAATAAGCCTCCGTGGCTTACTAAATAGTTGTGACGGCCTAAAATTGGTAAATTTCAAATCTCCGGTAATCAATCTGCCCCTTACTCTTATTATCGGCTCGGTCAAGCTTTACCGTGCTGAACGCGCAGTGCTATAAAAACTATTTGACTTATTGCAGGCTCCAGTTCTCTCAGGACCTAAAACAGTTTTACAACAGTTTAATATGAAAACACTACTGTATATAATGATCAGACAATAGCTGATCTAATTTCGCAGTTTTTTCAAAAAACTTTTACAAACTCTCTGGACAGAAATCAGACTTACCCCTAAAGCATGCCCAAATCGAACCTAATTTTCAATCCTAATTTAAACGAAAGCTCTCTTCTTTTAGACCTTCATCGTGTTAAGCCAGTTTTTTCATCTGGTCCCGATGGAATTCCTGGCTGTGTGCTCAGGTATTGTGCCGACGACGTATGCAATCCTCTTCTAAAATTGTTCACCTTATCCTTAGAAATTTTCCACTTTCCCCTCATTTGGATGGAATCGTTTAGTATTCCTCTCCACAAAATAGGTAGCAAATTGGATGCCAACAATTATAGAGGAATCTCTAAGTTGTCGGTCATCCCAAAACTTTTTGAAAATATAATGTCTCCTCATTTACAGCACATTTCCAGATCAGTTATTTCTTCATATCAACATGGATTTATTAAGCGAAGATCAACAACTACTAACCTTTTGGAGTTCTCTTCCTATATCATTAAGGGCATCCATAGTAACATTCAGACATATGTATTCTATGTATATTCAATAAGGCATTTGACTCTGTTAACCATTCCCTTCGTGTTAGGATACTCGATTTAATGGGATTCCCAGTTGATCTTCATAGTTGGATCTCAAGTTATCTGAATGGCAGGACGCAAAAGGTTCTCCTTAAGAATAATTTATCTAATGTTCTTCTGGCGTCCAGCAAGGTAGCCATTTGGGTCCCTTACCCAAACTGCCCAAAGTTCTGACTAACTCCAGAGTGCTTATGTACGCTAACAACGCAAAGCTTTGCGTGCAATATAAGGACGATCTTAATAATTTTCAAACACGGTGCTACGTAAACGTATTAAACCTAAATGGCTCTAAATTCAAGCTAATGACATTCTCTAGTCCCAAGCTTGCAACTTATAAGCTAAACTGCTGCTCTTTGGAAAGAATTAATTTAGTTGATGATTTATGCGTCCGCTTGGATCCTAAACTTGACTTTATTGACCACATTTCGTCTATGGTGAGTAAAGCAAGGGGTGTGCTTGGGTTTATTAAACGGTGGGCAATGAAATTCAATGACCCCTATGTTACTAAATCTTTATATATTTCATTAGTTCGTCCTTTCTTGGAGGATGGATCTTGCGTTTAGAGCCGTCAGTACGGCGTTCATAGTAAACGTATCGAATCGGTTCAAAAGAACTTTTTACTTTTTAATTGGGCTGCAAGCCAAGGATTACCTTCTTATTCTAATATACTCCTCCTAATCAACTTTCCTTCCCTAGCCAATCGTAGAACAATTCTAGGATTAACCTTTATGTTTAACTATTCCCATGGTGATGTGAAAAGTGCTAACTGGTTGAGTCAGCTCAATTTCCACGTACCATGTACAAGATCCTATATACCTTTAGTGTTGCGGCACTGTAGAACCTCCTTTACAATGTATGAAACTTTTAGAGTCTTATGTGAAAATTATAATGATTTGTACTCACTTATCTTCAACGTAGATAGTCTTCCCAACTTAAAAACTTTAATACTAACATACTTAGTACACATGCAAGCAAACAACATGGCAGCACGCCAGTAGTCAATTTCCTCGTATTCTGTTCTAGTAAAACCTAACCCAAAGAGGCACGTGCCTGGTGTCATACGGACCACTTGAGTGTACTGGCCGTAGACCATCAACATCTAAATATTGTTTTCGTCTCTATTTGTTTTTACTATGTCATAGGCAGCTAATGACTCAATTGTTAATTTGTATAAGTGGATAATTTTGTTTATGTTTGTAGTGTTTAAAATTCGGACAAATGTATTTTTTGAATCTGCGATTGAGTTTCCTATACAACCTCCGTTTTGGATTTCTTGGTTTAGTATAAATATATACCTTGTTGCTGCGTTAATACAAATTTTGCAGACATCTTCGGATCTTGCTGGTAGAATTGTCAAATAGTTTTAAGGGTATGATTTATTCAAATGTTTATTGGATGGAGATTATCGGGCCTTAGTATAAGCAAAGCATTTTCTGGTTTTAAGTTTATTTGAAAGTTATATTCTTCTATCACATGGAATTGAAAAATCTGATGTTTCTAAGCGGAAATTATGAGGAATGTCATAGTTATTTGAAAGAACTTCTATTGAAAATAGTCATTTTGAGTCTATTGTTCCTTCACCAACAACTGATATTTGAGTATTGTTATGATAATCAATATCATGAAATGAATCTAAATTTTCTTGAATAAATGAAATGTCTGCATTTGTATCAACAAATAATTCATATAATTTTTTTTTTTTTTTCATTTTGAAGTAAAACAAAAAGATTGAAATAAGGCTTAATAGTGTGAACCGTTTTTTTCTTATTCTTCTTATTGGTTTTCCAATGTGGTTTGTATTTGTCGGATATTATTATTATTTATTATTTATTATTTATTTATTAAAGATAGAGAAGTATGCAAAACTAGACTAACCTAGTTGGTAAAGCGCTGGCAGCAAGGGCTTCGTCTTTTAAGGTTAATGATATTTAAGTCTATCAGTTTAATTACATACTGTTCGTTGTATTTAGGCTACTTAGTTGATACATTTTATTTATGTACATTTTGGGTATTATTAAATTTTGTGGTATAGGTTTGAAGTTTTTAAGAAAATTAAGAATTTTTCTAAATTATCAGGTTTGAGTTCGTTAAGGAGATTTAATGGGTTTGTATTTTTGAAGATAGATAGTTTAGTAGAAAGGAGTGATGGGCATGAATTTAATAGGTGGGGTAAGGTATTGTCGCCTTGGCAGAAGGGGCAGGGTGAGGTTTGGTTTTGATTAAAGTAGTGCTCGTGTGTAAGTTTTGTGTGGCCTAGTCTAAGGCGTATTATTTTAATTTGATCGAGTCTGCTCGATTTGGGATGGAAGGATCTGCAATAATTGTCAATTGTCATTGATTGCAGTGTTCTATGTTTAGTTTATTTTTTGTTAGGAATTCTAGTTTTAAGTGTCTGTTTATGTCTGATAAATTAATGTTTGGGGTGTAAATAAGGGGCATACTGCATGTCGATTTTGCTGTTCGGTCGGCTAGCTCGTTGCCTGCTATGCCTACATGACCAGGGATCGACAATATTTTAATTTTTGGGGCTAGTTTTGTAGAAGTGATATAATTTTGCTGGGGTAAAAATTGTTGTTGTTTGTGTTTCTTATGGCGTCAATTGCTGAGAGAGAGTCAGAGCAGATCATGAACTTTCCCCTTGTGCTTTTGACTTGGTCGATCGCTACTAATATGGCTATTATTTCTGCGGAGAGTACTGATGAGTGCGGGAGTAGGATACCATATTTAATAATATAAGTATCTGTTGTGATTGCATATGATATAGTGGAGTTCATTTTTGATCCATCCGTAAATTTTATGGTATGTTCGTATAGTTTCATGTATGTATATGGTGGTGTGGTTTGTTTCTTGTGCGCTCTAAATGTTGTGTCTATGAGATTTGGGATTTCCCAAGGTGGCTGGTATTTGTGTGGTTTAACTGGTTCGTAGGGTAGGTTTAGTGCTTGACAAAGGTTTATTGTGCGGTCTTTGGTTGATGGGTTCTTTTTTGATTTTCTTTGTTTGACAAGTTTGTGTATTGGTGTATATTTAGAAAATATAAGTTTTTTTGTTAGTTTGCCTGTTTGAAGGTCTCGTTTTTGCTCTAATGGGAGGATGTTGGCTTCGTATAGCAAGTTATTTGTGGGTGTGGTTCGGTAGGCGCCAAGGGGTTTTTAATTTGTTTAGCACGCTTTTCGGAGCCTGTCCGTATAGAAACAGGCCATATTCGATTCGATTTTGCTATGACTGTTGCTTTCGCGACGTGGAGTAGTGTTTGTGTGTTACAATTGAATTTGAGGTTGGAGAGGCATTTTATGATATTCAATTTTTGGTGTAGTGATGGATAAAGTGATTTTATGTGTGTGTCCCATTTGTATTTACTGTTTATGGTTATCCCTAAGATTTTGAGTGCTGTTACTTGTTTTATTGGTGTATTGCTACAGCTTATGGTGCTAGTGCAATTGTGTTTTTGGCATATATGGAGGTGTTGGCATTTAGCTAAGAATAGAGATGCCCCTGAGTATGAGCACCAGCTGCTTATGTCATGTAATAGGTTGTCTAGAATAAATTAAGGGTTTTGTTGTTTCTTAAATTAATTATTAGGAAAAAATCGTCGGCGTAAGCGTTAAATTTAACTTCTCTGTGTAGAGATATTACGTTTGAGAGTTTGTTGTATGCGATGAGAAATAGGATTACCGATATGGGTGATCCTTGTGGGATACCGATGGATTGTGGGAGTGAATTTGACATGTGCGGACCGACTTTGAAAAATTTGGTTAAAGAGGTTTTTAATTCTTTTTTTGTGGTAAGGAAGCTGTTGCGTATCATTTCGTACGAAATTCTGTTTAATCCTGGAGTGGATCCTTTAAGTGATTGTAGTGCTACAATTAATTCAAGGTGAGTTATGTTTTCCTCGATAGTTTTGGCTGTTGAGGTCAGTGTATAATTGGTTGTGTTGATTTTGTATTTGTTGTTTCGGAACTCGTCTGAAAAGTTTAGGTCGCTTGAGTGCTCTGAGAAGTGTTGCGAGAAGGAGTTGGCTATTTCGAGAGTATCTGTTGTTGTTGTGTTGTTTTTGGGATTATGTATGGCGTGAATTTGTTTGCTTGGGTTAAGACCGCAGAAGCGCCTTATGTTGCTCCATAATTTAGATGAAGGGGTTTCTGGTTGTATGGTGGATGTAAAGGAGCTGGAAGCTTCGCTTTTACTTTTCTTGATTTCGAACTTGTACTTGGCGTTTAAGCGTCTGTAGTTTATAATATTTGTAAGGTTGATGTTGCGATTAAGTGCTTTCCAAGCTAATTGTTTTTCTTTTTTTAGCTGTGCTAGTTTTTTGTTCCACCAGGGAACCTTGTAGGGCTTTGTATTTACTGAGGTTTGTGGGATGGAAATGTTTGCGATATGTATTATAATTTTGTTAAGTTGTGCGGCTTCTTTGTTGACGTTTAGTAAAGTGGGGAATATTTCGTTATTTTTGTGTGTGAGAGTCTCGTATTGCTCCAAGTTGGCTTTTTTTAATATAAAGAATGGTTTTGAAAATTTGTTTATAGTGTTTGGAGAGAATAGAGAGATAACTATCGAGAAAAGGTCGCTGCCATGGAGAACATTAAGTATTTCCCACTTGGCGTGTGGGGCAAATGTTGCTGAGTAAAGTGAAAGGTCGATATGCGCGTATGTGTTGTGTGTCGTGAAATGTTTGGGGGAATTGTCATTTAGTAAGGTTAGCTGTGTGTTGTCAATAAATTGTTGTATTGTTTTTCCTCGAGAATTTGCTTTCGGGGAACCCCAGGCAGGGTGCCATCCGTTAAAGTCTCCTAGAATTAGAGATGGTGTTTGGTTATTGTACAAAGTGCCCTCAAGCATTTGGTTTGTGACGGTTCTGTTTGGGGCTATGTATGTTGTCTTTATGTGAATGTTCTTCTTGGATTTTATGTGTATTGCTAGAGCCTCGAGGTCGTTTGGAATGTTTACTATGGAATATTGAATTGACTTGTGTACTAATAGCGCTACGCCGCCAAATCTATTGGTGGCTATTTTTGTTAGTAGTGTGTAATTTATTGGAGTTGGTATATTGTTAGTATATTGTATGTGAGTTTCTTGAAGTGTAATGATATGCGGAGAGTATTTTTTAATCAGGATAAGGAGATTATTATAGTTATTTGCATATCCTTGAATGTTCAATTGAATTAAAATTAGTGACATACTAGTAGTGTAACAAGTTCTAAGATTGAACCTTAAAGTATAGGAGATCTGTGGCTTTTAAACCGATTCGCTGTCGCTGTTAGTGGAATGTTTGTTTTTGTTAGAGGATTTGGCTTTTGATTTAGGTTGTTTGAAGTTAGTACACAGAGGGTTTGACTTATCTTTAGGGAAAATTCTTAGTTTAAGGTCCTTTGTGAGTTGAGATCCGTATGAGGTTGATATTCTGGTGGGGTTCATGTTGTCCGTTTCGATGGCTTCGGTGTCGTCCTGGTCGTGTTGGTTGTGGATTTGGAGAATTTTGTCCGGTGCCGGTGTTGTTTTGATTGATGCAGATGAGGTTGTAGGTGTGTTTGATTGGCTGTGATCGAAGGATGTGGATGTATTTTGTGCATTTGAAGATGTTGATGTGAGCGTATTTGAATGTCGAGTTCTTATTGTGGTTGTGGTGTTTGTAAGTGTGTTTGCATAAGAGTTTCTTGTTTTGTATCCGTGTCGCTCAAAGTAAATACCCAGAGCAGTTTTATGATCGACTTTATCGGTGGTTTTTATGGCAGTGAGTTCTTGTTGTTTAAGGAATGAGGGGCGTCTGCGGTCCAGAGGGCTGTGTGGGGGGTCAATTTCAGGATTGTTTACGCAATTTAGGCTTTTTTTTCGCTTTTGCAGAGTTCTCCTGCGCTGGTGTGTTTTTCATCTGAGTAGTTTAAACATTTTTCGGTGCTCTTGCATATGGGTGTAGGGTGTCCGAAGTGGATGCACTTTCTGCAACGCAGTGGGAGAGGGATGTATTTGCGAATGCGAACAGTTTCATAGCCGACTCGCAGTATTTCAGGGAGTTGATGGGTTTCGAGTGTAATTATTTTGAGTACGGTTTCTGTTAGATTGTTGTTGTTGTTGTTGGTGTTTTTGTTGTTGGTGGTGTTGCTGTAGTTGTTTGTGTTTTGTCTCTTCATTATTTTTTTGACTTCAATTACTTTCTGTGGTTTTAGTTCTCTGAGGATTGTTTCTTCGTCTATGTATCTAAGGTCATTACAGTAGATAACGCCTTTTGAAAAATTAAGTGTCTTGTGTTCGGTAGCTGTTATATCCATATCTGCGATTTTGGTAAGTTTTATAAGTTTTGTGGCTTGTGTGTTGTTTTTTGTTTTTATCAAAAGTCCGCCGTCTCTGGTTTTTTTCACAGAATCAACTCTTCCTCCGCAGGCGAAGTCCACAGATTTCTCGATGATGAAAGGTGAAACAGATTTAAATGAGGATTCATTTTTACTTTTAATGACAATTAATTTGGATTCTCCTAGTTGATATGATCTCGTAGTGTATTTAGCTATGTCTGGTGGCTCGTGCATGGTTGCTTGTAAAGGGCTTGCGCCCGAGTGGTAAAAAATTGTGTGTTTTTTGTTGTTCTCTTTTTTGTTGTTTTGTTTTGTGTTTAATATTTTTTTTTTTTCAATTTTTACTGATAAGCTCAATGTGTTTTCTTGCAAACGCGGGATCGATGATGTTCTACTACGACTTGTCTCTTCGGAGTTTGAAGTGGTACTGTATTATTATTATTATTATTATTATTTCTGCTGATATTATTGTTATTGTTGATATTAACAAAGGCGTTTTACTCTACATTTCCCACGTCCTCTATTATTATAGTTAGTCTGGTTGTTATAATTTTGGTTGTAACCGTTACTTTGGGAATAACCATTGTTTTGATAGTGTCCGTTATACTGATAGTTACCACGGCCATATCTTCTACCAAGAAAATTACCTCGGTAGGACTGTTTTCTTCTGGTATACAATATTGTGTTAAGGTTTCCTGTCATTTAAGGGCTGCATTGCTGGTATTTCGTGACAGCTTCATTCATAGTGGTAAAGTTACCAGGTTCTAGAATGGTTTTTAGTCCTTTTGTTAAATCAACCAATTTGACTGCTGTGATAATTCTTTGAAGTTTTTTTTTAAACCTTGAATTTGGATATGGCATTAGAAATGTCTGTTATATATGCCTATTGGACAGCGGTGTCTATCATTATGCTTTCTATCATGTTCAATAAACTTATTAAAGAATCTCATTCTCCTTCTCTTTCCTGTGTTTCTGGTATGGTTAATACTACAGGAATGGTTAGATCGTGTAGATGTTTTTGTTCTAAATCTGATTCTTCTTCGTGTTCTTCGTGTTTATTTATTAGTTTTGTTGTTTAATTCACAGTGGTGGACAAGGATGGATTTCTTTATACCCTTGCAGGGTAATATAATTTCAGTCAGTAGTTTGCAACGCATTGACCCATATAAAGTATATTATTCTTGATCAGCATCAAATTTAAGATATAGTCATTTTGTATTATTCTACATTTTTTTTTTTTTTTTTTTTTTAAATCGGACTACGAACAATCCAGAAATGAATAAAATTAGGAATTATAACTTTTACAGTTGATGATGATTTAACCCTTTCAAGAAATCAAGTTAGGTTTGAATTCTTGACATTGGTTTTATTTTGTACAGGGGCAGCGCCGCTCCAATTTTTAAGGTTTCTTGGTTTTGTAGAGCAGTGAAGGTGCTGCTCCCAGCTCATATATGTCTCTGATCTTACCCTTATTCTTACGAGCTAAGACTCGTAGCTGAGCTGCCAACAGCCGCATCAGAGAGACGTCTATGTTTATCTGAAATATATAGCTATGCTCTCTTAGGTTGAAGCACGAAGGTACTTGAGTCCCAATACATGTGGGGTTCGCATGGACCAATAATGCTGACACTTGCACTTTGTGCTAGACGACCAAGGCATACCGACAAAATCGTATTTCGGCCACTGGTGTGGCCTGGGACTCTTTAAATATGATTAAATTGGTTTTATATATATATGCATCAATGTATGACGTACATGTACATTTTATGTGCATACTACAGGACGAACAAGTTTGATATACGGCAGTTTTGAAGTGTAAGAATCATTAAACTCTTTCGACCATCGGTTAACAAAGGCACAAACCCTTCTAGCTTTACCAACGTTGAAATTTAAGTTGTGGTTAAAAAGAACTCCAAGATCTTTTAGCGAATGGATGCGTTTAAGATAACTCGACCCAATAGAATTTATATTTGGAGTTGTTGACTTCATGTCGTTTAAATAAGTTTGCAGAAGTATATGCTAATGAAAATAGTTTTACGTCGTCTGCGTGTATCATCATATAAGAATGTAAGACCACTTTGGGAAAGTCATTGATTAAGATGCCAAATAGAATTGGTGGAATGTGGCTCCCTTGATGAACACCAGAAGTTACAAAAACACGGTTTGAGAGAAAAGTCAAGAAGATTTGTAGACGTTTATTTTTGCTTCATAAAGCCATGTTGTGAGGGGGACGTTATTGATCCACATTGGTGCTGAAGCTGCGCAGTAATCAAAAGTTCGAATGACTTGGGAATCGCACTTAGTTTTGCAGTTCCTCTGCAGCTTTTGATATTTGATTTACTACTTCTTTTATGAAGATGAGTGATGAAACATTCCTTCCAACTTTCGGGAAAAAATGAAAGATGAATGGATATTTGAAAAAGATTTGACAGTGGTATACATAAGGCACCAGCACAATTTCTAAAAATGCAGCTAGGTAAAAGTTCTGGACCAGAAGAGAAAGAGAGTTTAAGGGTTTTGAGATTCTCAAGAACATCATCTTTAATGATTATGGGCATAAAAATGAAGTTGGAGTGCGGAAGAGAACATGGATATGAAGAGGTCGTATCGAAACTAAAGGATAAGTACGTAGACTGAAATAAAGCTCAGGCTCATTGAAAGCGATCTCAGTATAGAGATAAAGACAAGATTAAAGAGGTTAAAACTTTCGTTTTGAATTGACAAACGCAAAAAATTGCGTAGAATTAGTCTGGAACTCACTTCTAGTAAAATTTACAATTGTGAGATAAGAAATTAGGGCGAGCTGTTAAATATCTAGAGAGATCGACTTGCAGCCCCCTTCTATTTAATTTTTTGTGAAGTCTAGACTTAAAGTTTTTCAGATAAGAAGTCGACGACAAAACCAAGGTGTCTTAAAAGAAACGTCATGTGAGAGATGTGAAGGGATATACATGCCATTGTGTGTCTTAGAAACGCCAAACCATGTTTGTGGCATCATCAGTAGGGTCCAAAAAAGTGCAATCAACTGGCTTTCCTAATGCAGCGAAAAGTTGCCGGCGCAACTTTAGGACAAGGCAGTAATGGAGTAAAGAATTCTTTAGTGGTCTTTAAGTTTGGGTTATAAGCGTCTTCTGGATTGGAGATGGGGTCAATTCTAGAAACGTAGGCATTGGCAAACTCGGTTGCAATTATAAGCTTTAAGACTTTATCTCTACAGTTCCTTACATGATTCAATTGTGCCAATAAACGGTTAGAAGACCGTGAATTAAGTCATGGAGTGCAGTGGGACCCAAGATATGGAAGGAAGATTGAAGTCACCCATAAAAATAACGTAGTCATAAACACCGAGGATTGAATGAATGAGACCGTATTCACTGAACCGTGTCCACTGCAATATATCGCACTTTACAGCGATAAGCACGCTGCCGGCAATACGCATTGGACAGTCACGCCAGTACAAAATAATATTTTGTTATTCGGAGGCCTAATTAAGGGGGTCAGAGATCCTGGAGCACGATTCGTCAACAATGGCATGTTCAGGCGATACAGATGTATCAACAGCCCTATCAAATGTTGCATTAGAAAGAACAAAATTTATCGCGTCCTTCCTTAAAATTTAATTTAGAGACGGTTAATTTAGTGCCGGTTACGTTCAATTTGTTGGTCCAGTAGGTCTTGACGTGGTTTTCGGAAGTATATGGCTTGGCGAGATACAAAAACAAGCTTTTTTTGGGGCCACGCTAGCGAGGGGCGCCGGTCTTCTTTGGGCCGCTCCAGAAATCGTAGGCTGTTGAGGTTTGGGGCTAGTGAATGAACAAGCTGAAATAATGACCGCCGGAGGCATCACAGGGCGGGGATCCTTTTGGTGATCCGAAGCCAGAGACACCTCATTTACGGCAGCAGCTTGCGAGGTGGATGCATTATCAACGTTGACAGGCTTCATGCTCGGAGGTTCAACGAGGAGTGATCATAATACTATTTGGTAAGACACTTGGCAGTATCAGCATTTTGAATTGAGATTCTGTCTTATGGACATGACTTGCCAACTCCTTGAAACCAGCCGCCAATTGAAGCTCCAGGTGAGTTTGCCTCTGATCTCATAAGCAATCAGCTATACGCGGGCCAACAGCAGACAGTGCCTGCCGCGAAGTAATTTTGGAGCCGTTCGGACAATCAGCGGCACAGCAGGACGCCGTAATTTCTAAAATGGTTTAAATAGAACTAATTAATACAATTGCCGCGGAAAGACCTATTAAAACGAAAAGTGAAGAGCACAAAAATAAAATCTTTTACTTCAAGCGAATCACTTGCACCATGAACAAACATTAAAGCGGTGCAGCATTAAGCGGTAAATATAATGCACAAAAAAAGAAAAGATAACGCTAACGAAAAGTGATAAACCCAATTTTTTTGGTAAAATTAAAGCGACAGTCTTTATTTTAAATTATTCAATTGTTTTAAATAAACATACTGACCACTTGCCAAAAATTTGTGCTTTATAAAATTAAAACTCCGTAAAAAGGTAGAGTGAAAAAATCCACGTTCGACTCAAGGCTTTAACATACGTAAAGCGTAATGCTTGGTCATCAGAATAACAATGAAAGATTTGGGTAGAAACCACAATGCAGAATATTGTTAAATATGTCTAGTAGTTTTAGGTTTTGTTTTGTTCAAGGGGCGTGAAGATAGGTTTTAGCATTGGGTAGGAATTCTATCCGATTCTGATTTTTCTTCTTTAGCAGCAGCCATTGCAGATTGTATTTCACTAAGTCTAATGGTTCTCTCCCGCTGTTTTGCGGAAACAGGTACCCATTTAGGTTTATAATTTCATGCCTGATGAAAGAGATTTTGCTGAATATATTCGGCTGAAAAAAGTATGTCCTTCGAGTAATTTGACCTGGAATGCATAATTTTTTGGCAATTCTGTGAGGACTAGTCAAGAAGCCTAAGTCGATGTTATTTGTCATATTATGTCAAATTCGAACCTATAAGTCTATTTATTCTTGATCGGCATAAAAAGCCGAGTTGATCTCACTTTGTCTGTCTGCCTGTCCGTCCGTCTGTCCGTCCCTCTTTCTGACCTGTCTATTCGTCCGTACGTGTCCGTCTGTTTCTCCATCTGCCCGTTTCTACTTCTCTTAGTTTAAAAGCTATCTGAACGAAACTTTTCTTGAGTATACTCTTACTCGTATATATGTAATTCGGAATGGGCCGTATCGGTCGACAAACCCAAAAATTGTTTAGAATTTATAACTTATCTAGTTGTTAACATAGTTTCAAATAATTTGTTTAGTTTGTTTTAGTTTATTAAAAATAGCCGATAACTTTGGTGATAAATGTTGGTTTCATTCGCAACCGAAACCGAGAACAAAAAAGAGTGCGTGTGCTCGATCTTAATTCAGTTTTACGACAAAACTTCTTATTTCCAACAATTATATTAAGAGACTAGCTTTACGACGGTTGGCGACGGCGGGACGAACTCGCAAATGCGAGAGAGAGTTTTATTATATATAGAGACATTGATGCACTACGGTCACTATACTCAAGTGGCCCGCATGAAACCATGCACGTGCCTGTTGGGTTAGGTTGCCGAGATAGAAAATATAAAAAAGAGGGTACGAGGAAATTAACTACCGGCGTGCTGTCAGATTGTTTGCCTGCTAACTGGGTTAGAATTATAGTTTTTAGTTTGGGAAGACTATCTACATTAGAGATTATTGTGTAAAAATAAATATGATTTGAACATAAGACTCTAAAAGGTTCATGCAATTGAAAGGAGGTTCTACAGGGGCGCAACACTAAGGGTAATTATATTTTTACTTGAGCTGACTCAACAAGTCAGCATTTTCCACATCCTCGTGGATAACGTAATGGATAAAGGGTATGCCTAGCATAGTTATACGGTTTGCTTCTGATGAGGAGGAGTCTATCAGAATAGAAAAGTAATCTTTGGTCTGCATCTCAATTTAAACCGCGTAGAGCAAAAAGTACAACATTTTGTTTAACGGATTCGATGCGTTGACTGCGCACTGCTGTACAGGGGGCTCCAAACGAAAAATCCATATTCAAGGATAAGGCGAACTAAAGAAGTAAAGAAGGATTTAGTAACGTATGTGTCATTGAATTCCTTCGACCCCTGCCTGTATTCACCATAGACGAAATATGATCGATAAAGTCAAGTTTAGGGTCCAAATGGAGGTCCAAATCATCAACTTAATTAATTCTTTCCATAAAGCAGCAGTTCAGCATGTAAGTTGCAAGCTTGGGAACGACACGAGAGAATGACGTTAGCTTTCGTTTAGAGCCTTTCAAATTTAATAAGCTTAAGAGGCACCATTTATGGAAATTATTGAAATCTGTTGCATTATATGCAAAGTTTGATATCATCAGCGTAAATAAAAACTCTAGAGTTAGGCAAAACTGTGGGCAGCTAGTCTATAATGTAAGCAGTAAGGAACGCAAATGGCTACTTTGCGCGACGCCAAAAGTAACCCTGAGAACATTACATAAATTATTCTTAAAGAGGACCTTTTGCGTTCTGCCATTTAGATACCTTGAAATCCAACTAAAAAGATCTATTCGGTTACCCTTAAAATCGCGTTTCCTAACAAGGAGAGAATGAGTAACAGGTTCGAATGCTTTACTGAATCAGTATTAATAACATCTGTCTGAAAGTTATTGTAGAGGCACCTTATAATATAGCTCCAAAAATTCTTGTTGTCGATCTTCGCTTAATAAAACCATGGAGAAATAACTGATCTACAAATGTGCTGAAATTGGGAAAAAGTTATATTTTCGAAATGTTTTGTGTGGGCCGACAACTTAGAGATTCCTCTATAATTGTTGGCATCCAATGTTCGGCATAATACCTAAGCACGCAGCCAGAAATTCCGCCGGGATCTGGCGAATAAAGATCCAAAAGAGGAGAGCTTTCGTTTAAGATAGGGCTTAAAAATAAGTTCGACTTGGCCAGGTCTCCGGCTGGCCAGGATCGGCCCGTCACACGGGTACCGAAGCCTGCCCAAACGTGCCTCCTCACGCGGTGGCATGTTTCCTCGGCCTGGGAGAGGGTTGAGGTGGAGACGGCCCCGGTTCCGGGTACCGGCCGCTCCCCAACCCTACTACGGTGCTGTCTGCGTCTCCGACCACGTCACCCTGGTATCGGATTCACCGGACCCTCCTAAAAAGAACACCTCCGGGGCATAGGCGCGGTGCCCACGTCATCCGAGTGCCACCCGCTACGTCCGGAGGGAATCCTGACAGGTTGGAGGGTTTCGTTGTCGCGGCTCCTGTGGCGCGCTGAAGTTTGTCGTGTAGTTCGCATATAACTTGTTCGTTTAGGTCGTCGGTTGGTGTGTGTGTTCGGTTCCGCCGGTTGTATGCCCACGGAGAGTTCGTATTCAGCAGCTGTGGGCGACTTTGCAGTTAACAGCTAGATGTGTTAACTCGGCCAAAGTCCTGAAATCCTGTCGAAGTTTAAGCATATCGGATTCGGGAAGCATATTTTATGCATTCTGGCTCCTGCTCTGCTATGAATCCTTCGCGTTGCATTTGGAGCCGTAGTTCCACCAAATATTCCTTAAATGGCTCAGTAATCCTTTGGATCCTTTCGGATCTCATTATCCAATCGTTGGTAATATCGGGGCTGTAGAAAGAATTCCAAGAATTCTCAGTGCACCTCGGTCCAGGTTTTACCTTGGAGGCCGCTGGTACGGAACCATTCGTCCCGATAGTAAGACGAGGAGGGCGTGGGACAGCCACTTCCTCTCGATTCGGTAGGTATTTGCCCGTTCCTCCAGGTGCTCTATGAAACTAAGCACATCTGAGGCGCCATCAAATACCAGTCCCCACTTGGTGACCTTGTCTAACAAGAGAGAGCAGATGTTCATGTCCAGCTGTGTGGTAATTGTTCGTGTGCTACCTTCCGACTTTCAAGCCGAAGGTTAGGTACCCCATGGAATCGTGAGTGTTTGACTACCACAGGGCTTCTCCACCTCAAGTGGTAGCGGCGTTCGCGGTTTTACAACCCCGGAAGAGGCAATTCTTCCTGAGTTGGGTCAGGACTGCGTCCGAGTGTTTAGGTTGTCGTGCTAATACGTACAGTCGGGCTCCACTCTGTTATAAGCCGAGATCTAGAAGGATGGCTTTGAGCTCATGCTTCTTTCGGTAGAGGATGATAAAATGTTCGAGAAAAAGTTTGAGAAAATCGGTTGAGTCGGCTTCAGGTGCACTCGCGTTCGGTGGCTAACGGATCGGTCACAAGCGCGTAGCAACAACGGCTTGCCTTCGGTTCGCGGCAATTGTGAAAGTTATAGTTTATGCACTAGGATTGTCCTGGAGGATATACTCGCGACGATCGACCGAGTGTACGTGAAAGTGACGCGTAAGGACTCTGTGTCCTTTCGAGAGTGACTGGGGATAGGCCTTGTCGGTATCCTGGATGACTGTGAGTAGTCCTTGTTTTAGTATCCTTGATGACTGTGAGTAATCCTTGCGTTGGTATCCTTCAGGATCCTGGTTGATGATGCGTAGCTGAGTCGCATTGTCGTTGATCGTTCGATGGCGACTATTGTCAGAGGATGACCGATTGATGGTGACTGTTCAGGTTGAGGAATCGATGGTGACTTTTTTTGATGCTGGTGATCGTTGGCCTTCTCCTCGTATGAGAAATTCATGGCGTGCGAGAGAGATGGGGAAATCTGTGCTTCGTAGGAGTGGCGGTGACGGCTGCGACGTCGTCGTCGTCTTCCTACTTATCCTCTTCGTGCCTTCGTTCGTGTCGGAGTGCATTCGTCTACCTTCGCACGTGTTTAGCTTCGTGGATTTCAGAGCTTCGGGTCTAAAAGTTTCGTGCCAGTGTTTCGTGTCGTGTGCGCCGATGTTTGAGAGCTTCAGGACCAAAATGTATTGGGGCCTATATTTCGTGTGCGCCGACGTTTGGAACTTCGTGTCCCGAATGGTTTTTGCTGTTTCTAAGCAAACTAAACTTCTATGCATGTGTATATGCCTATGTATATGCCGAATAATATAACCTTATGGCAGCCGCGTGCTCCCCACTAATTCGTCCCTAACCTCACTGCTCCTAATCCTATTTGGTACCGACGCCTGTTCAAACGGCTTCGGGCACAGCCCTGTCACCCGGTGGCATGTTTTCTTGGCCTGCGAGGGGGTTGAGACGGCCCCGGTTCGGGGTACCGGCCGCTCCTCAACCCTACTACGGTGCTGCGCGCGTCGCCGACACCCTCACCCGGGTATCGAATCCGCCGGACGCACCTAGGAAGAACACCTCCGAGGCATAGCCGCGGTGGCCACGTCACCCGAGTGCCACCCGCTACGCCCGGAGGGAATCCTGACAGGGTGCGGCCCCGTCAACCGGATACCGCTCTAAAGCAGGAATATTAATACATTATTATTGCCTTAATATTAATTATTTCTAAAAATAGCACCTATCCCTTACTTGTTCTTGACTTCGTCCCTAACCACGCCAATGCCCCAGCTTACCAATTTTTCTGGTTTTCATGGGACCCACCTATCCACGGTGGCGGGTCCCATGGGTAGCGTCGTCCAGGCAGCTTTCTCCCGAAGCGCGTCCGTCCTCCTGTATCGCTGCGGACCGACCGGCACGTCCGGCTTCTCCCACCGGTCAAAAACCGACTCCCCTCGGCGGGCAGAGAGGCCCGCGGCCGCCCTCCTTTGCTGCCGATTGTGCCAGCGTCGGGCTTCGGCGTTCTCGCCATGGCTTTTTCCACAGTCGAGGCTCGCTTGGCTGTCTACACGTGCTGCTGTCGGCTCTTGTCTTCGTCGTGTCTGTTGCCGGCGATCGGCGACTTCGCTGAAGCTCTGTTTCCTATGTGTATGTGTGTAGCTACTGCTGCTCTATCGTGGGTATGGCTATTGGCTCTGCCGCTGTGTGACGCTATGCCGCTGCCTTGCCGTGGATATGGCTATAGGGTCTGCCGTGTGGCCGGCTATGGGCTGTGTGTGGCTACTCCTACTACCATATTTACTCTGCCCTTTTTTTGTCTTTCGGCGTCACTTAATCTACTGCTATAGCAACCCTTTACCAATCCCTACTACTATATTTACACTGCCCTCCTTTGGTCTTTTCGTGTCACTTAATCTACTCCTATGGCTACCCTTAACCTACCCCTACCTGTATCCCTATTACTATTTTAACACTGCCCTCCGTGGGTCTTTTGCCGTCACTTCATCTACTCCTATGCTATATGTTCAACTAATTTACACTATATACATACGAGTGGGGAACCGTTGGTTCTTCACACTTTGTTTCATAAAACTGCGAAAATATATCGGCTATTGCGGTAGTATTTTCAAATGAAAGAGAAGAACGGTTTGTTTAATGCTTACGTTTAGTGTTAACAAAATTATAAAACTCTTTTGTTTCCCGTGAGAACTAGACCCTGCAACGAGTTTATAACACTGCGCGTTCAGCACAGCAAAGTTTGAGGGAGATGATAAAAGGGCAAATTGATTTTAAATTTATCATACAGCCTAGATTTTTTATTTTTAAGTCGGCTCAACTCTTTAGTAAGCCACGGAGTCCTATTCGAGATTGGCGGATAGTATAACGGAACACATTCAGTAAAAAAATTAAATTCATATAGGAATCATTCAGCCGTTCAAAGTTCGTCTTTTAAAGACACAGGACGTTTTTGGCTGTTTTGGATGGTCAGATATATTCTGTAAGTCAGAACCGATGTCGAGGGTCATATGGAAAGTAGGATACTAGAGATCTTCGGGTTGCGTCAGAGGCGCCACCCTGGCTTAACTGACACTCGCCGTATCATAGGCAAAACAAAGATAGAGCAAGCGCTCTTAGCAATTTCGTACATGGTTGACTTGGGGCAGCGAATTGACAAACAACCCAGTAATGTGTGTGTAGAAGTTAAAACGGTATTGGTGGAATTGTTTGAGGACCAAATAGCCCCAGGGATATTAACATTTCCTAGGACTACCAAATGATCCCTATCCGAAAGTTTATTGGAAACCATCTGAATAGCTAATGGGGGTTCTAATAAATAGGAAGTTCCGACAATGGAAGTTTGTAGGAACAGGTAATAAATATGGAGCTACCATTAATAGATAGCTCTACACAGAGGAATGCAACATCGCGATACTTCAAAGCAAAGAATCTCCGGTTTCAACCAGGTTTCTGTGAACACAATGACCTGAGACGCAAACGAAAGACTATCAGAAAACAAGTTAGGAAGTTTACTACATAAGCCTCTTGCATTCTGATAGGATATAGTGAGTAGGTTATTTTTTTGGATTGGGATTGGGAGACGTAGAGGGCACAGTGGTCTCATTTCGCATAGGAAGAGTTATTCCTACAGTCCGCTTTTCCTTTTTTTTAGCTTCGAACTCCTTGAAAAAAACATACTCTGGCCAGAATTTAGTAAAGCAAATTGTGTCAAAGAGTTACTAAGGAACAAAAATCAACGCAAAATATCGAAAGTGGACGCAATGAAGAGCACGGACATCGACATGAAAGTTTGAATGGTGCAGATGCTTTGTACTAATTGGGAGCGTTTCGTCATCAGCAAGGATAACTTGGCATCGTATGATATAGGAGCATTAGTTAAAAGTCCCCCAACTGTCTTTATGAATGATGGGTTCAATCGCTGAAGGCTCAGGCTCACCTTGGAGCCTTTATAAATTCTATTCTATTCTATTCCTCATCCAGCTAGATATGCGCATTTTTGGGCCAGTTTTCCACTTTGCCCTTCAGAAACGGTAGTACAGTAAACCAGATTGACCATCATCGACGTCACATCCTATGGAAACCATAACTGTTGGGTTCTGCTTTGTAGCTTCTCCTAATCATTATGAAATCTTTGCAACCCTGTTCGAATCGAATATCGACAACGAAAATATATGAGATCGGATCCAATGAACACTATTCGTTCGCTAAGGACTTTTAATAATTGTTGGGATTTTGGAGCTTTGTAGTCTAGAGTGGCACTGCTTTTGACTTTGAAGTCAACAACGCTAGTTTATAATCTTCAGCAGCTTCTCTCCGAACATAGACGCAAGCTTCATAACCTCTCTTGGATGCGTCGGCAGAGTCATATAACTGCCCTGATGACATCGGATCGGTATGCACGAACCGAGGTATATGTATCTTTTCAGCATATTCAAAATGCAGTGGAATCGACTAAGCCCAATCTAAATTATTAAACCAAACTTCCTGCAATAGGATATTTCCTTTAATAATAAGGGACCTAATAAGCTAAGGTTTCGATATTACCGATAATATGTTCCGTTTTGTCACTTGCAGACAAGCATTAGTTGACTCTGAATCCGAGATAAGTATGGACTTGACTATGCTCTGAGATGCAATTACCTCAGGTGAGTTTGAAAGCCATTTTATCACTTAAAAGAATCTGAAGACAATTAAGACTGGTTGTCTGTAGAACCTCTGCGCATGGACAAAATGTTAACTTCGAGGTGAAAATCAGATCCAGTTACCTCGGCAACGCTAGGGTATAAAAGTTTCGCAGATTCACTCAACCTTTTTAATCACCGAAAAGCCACAAATGGAGCTGGTCCACTACCAAGGATCCAGAGGGGTCTCTTCCCCACACACTGCCTATCCGCTTCTTGAACCATCACATACATCTTCTTGACATCACCAGTTAGGGCATACCCAAGTAGAGTTGAGAGGAGTAGAGTACAACTTTTTTGAATTTTGAATTGTCAGTCCCCCATCAGGCCATTATTGCCCATATGAGAAGATATTTTGCGAGACGCGCGGTAAAGGACGCGTAACTTTTAAGACGTAATTCGGGGCATTTACAAACATTGATGGGAAATGAGATAATGTGGAGTGGAAGAAGTTTGTTTTCTGTATGCGAGATATTCTTCCATAAATTCAGTCTTTTTTTCGGCTCTCGACAACCTTCAGTCCAGCGACAAAAACCAACGTTTTGCAACCTTGAAGGAGTTGCCCAACCAATTTGGATGAGGCTTAAACGGCAGCCTTACTTCAAACCGACCTAATGGCAATACCTGAGTAGTCTTTTTGTAACACTCTTTACATATTTTTTTCGGTACTGAACATTTGTATCTGTCTGAGAATACCAAACCAAGAAGGGTCAATTATGTTGTTTGCTAGATGGACTTGTTTCGGCTTTGTCAATTCTTCAGCTGATAAATGCTAATATCGGGGACAACATATTCTTTAAAGAGAACCAAAGTGGGAATATTTTATAATCGAGCTGTTCCTGTCATTTTTATTTGGTCACTGGGTTGACTCTGTTTAATATCTAATAACTCAACATTGTATTCGAAATTTTTGTGTCATCTCCTATCGATAACAGAGAGCCGTAAATCGACGAAACAGTTTCGATAAGGTTTCTCAAGAAGCATGAGGGCTGATGAGATATTTTCCGAAGACAAAACAATGTTGAAATATTATTCGAAAAAGTATACATTCGTTATTGTATAACTTTTTTAAACTGGCCATTGCTTTTTAGTAATAGCTCCGCTGACTTGATAAACATATATTATTTACCAAAGAGACATAAGACTAAGTGCTTAAATTTATTGATAACTGGAATGTTGACGTCTTTATGAACAAAAGGTTCAAAAAAGCTGATGCAATTTTTAAACTCCGAATAGTCGCGCAGGGATAGTTATATAGCAGCTAGTCCCGGAGTTTCGCTAAAGCTTGCGGTCTTTAAGACAAATAACAGCAACATTATTTTTTGCCTTGGTCACTAGTTCTTAATTGTTATTATTATTTATCAATTTTTTTTTTTTTGTATATGTTATTAAACACTATAAGCATGATGCAGGAAACAATTACTTTTTCGAATGCGCCTAAAAGAAAACAACTTTATTAAATTGCACTTTTAATTTGTTCATTTATTTTGATTTATAATTTTTAATTTATCTACATTCTTCTACATTCTCATTCATGTCCTTTTGGGATGTTATCTGAGCTGTCTCCATAGAGAGGAAAGTGGTAACATCCGGGAAGATTGCTTTGGGTAGCCAAGCTACACTGGTGTACCGTGCAACGTTAGTGAAGCACATTTTGGACCGAGATCTGGCTTCGCGGGGCACGCTATAGGAACCGGCTCTAGTCGGTTTTAATGGCTATAAATATTTAGGTAAAATATATAAATATATAGGTACATTTAATTAAAATTTAAAATTCAGAGTTTATCATTCTACTAGATTAATCGCGTTTGTTGGATCGGTTTTAAAATAATTTTAAATGAATTAATTGTAATTGTTTAATTAATGTACTTTTAAATAGCGCAGGTTTTATATGTGTCATGTGGCCAAGTTTATTTCATTTCAAATTCAAGGTAAAATTCCAATAAATGTTGCGAAACTCACTGTGACCATTTCCATCGACGAAAGATCGATCTCTCGAGCGGAGGCTGTAAAAGAATAGCGGCATAAATTCGCCAGGAATTAAATAAATAAATAGCGTTGACAATAGTAACCTTGATAAACCTTTTCAACATGTTTCTTTTTTTTAACCTAAATCCAATTTCTTATAAGAGACATTAAACTTACAAATTAACTTGATTACAAATATTTTTGCTTAATTAAAATTTATTTCAGTTCATGACTCTTTCCCTTTTCTAGGAAAACATTGATTTAATCGCAATTTTTTATTACTGATTCCATAACAAAACTTTTCTTTCTCTCAGTGTATTCAAATAAACAAAAACAGCATATCTGAGTTTGATGATTTAAGCGCAGTTTCAGGGCATTTTCCAATCGGGGTTGATCGCTTTATTCTTCATAACACCTTGAACAAAATTTGCACGCACATGAGCCTGGGCCATAAAGCGGCATTTTTTGCCAAGTTAACGCCAATGGCCGGCTGTACTAACAATATTGGTGTTGATAGTGCACTCCTAGTTCATAGTTCGGCCGCGGCTAGTGGCTGCTGCTAGACGCGTCAAAATGTTAGTTAGTTAGAATGATAGTCGGACTCGGAACAGTCGGGGCGGCTTATGCTACTGGAGAGGGGGTGTCCTCCGCTAACCCCTCTACTCCTCGTGGAGAGTGCCTCTCAATCGTACAAAGTTACTCCTGCTGGCTATTGGGCGACTTTTTAGGCTTCTCTGGCCGCCAAACTGGGCTTACGGTGCTGCCGCTGAAACGGAGTAGTCCGATGGGCACTTCGATGCTGTTACAGAAAGGTGCCCCTCAAATACATAGGGATGCCCCACTGGACTGCACTGCCACTGCAGGGGATGCTCCTCTCTCCTAAATTAAGTAAAATGCACTAAAATCAAACTGCAATAAAACTCAAGCGCTATGCGGCTTCCTCGGCCTTTTGCCGCTTGTGAATATAAAAAATCTGCAGATAAGGAACACTCTGTCTTTATAACCACGTGAATACTTTTGAAAAATCAACACTCGAACTTAACGCATGTGGATTTTATTTCGAAAAGAACGTGATCGGAATCCGGATTCAGACCAGTGAAGTTGGCCTTGGTGCAAAAACCAAGCTTTTCATTGCGACCCTGATGCAGCTCATCTACTCCAGCTGGACTGCAATAATTTATTATTTTTAATTTATTATTTGTATTTAATGTCGCCGGAATCGTTCAGATGGGGAGGTGAATAAGGTAAACATGGGATATGGACCTGGATTCCATACAATTATTTACAAATATTTATAATTATTTACAATTAATTATAGTATTCTGGAACAAAACAGGAAAGCAATAATTGGGAACGCACTAATTATATAAGTAATTAAAGGGCATACATTTAGGACAAAATTTGTTTAGAGACGTGACCATATGCTGTCTGTAGACCATGTAGTATGGAAATGTTCCAATACTAGTTTGTGGGGAAGACAACGAATCTTCCACCCTTTAACAATAACTAATTACCGCACGATAGGTTAGTTCTAATGCCGTATTTACCACTTACTCCTCTCTTCCAGTAGGAACAAGTACTCGCTGCTCCACTATTTCCCGTTGGCATCTGCTAAGGTGGCCTTCGCAAAGATAAGTCACGTCAGGCTCAGGAAATCGGATGTAGCTGGAACCCGTTAGGAAGTGCGCTGGAGTTAGCAAGTTGAGATTGGCGGAAATCTCATAGGACCGGGTTCGCAATTCAAGGTAAAGGGTGACCACCGCCTCACATAAACCTCCAAAGTGAGGGGCACGCGGAGGGATGAATTTCCAATCGTTCCCATCAGCCAAACAATCATAAGATATCGATTCCATGTGTTGCTCCCTCATAAATAATGCCTTTAGTTTGACAAGCTCGCTTTTCGCACCGACGAAGTTTGTAGCATTGTCGCTCTCAATGCTACGCGGACTGCCTCTAAGGCTAATAAACCTTCTAAGGGCTACGATGCAGGAATCGGTTGTGAGGTCCTGGACGACTTCCAAGTGTGCCGCCTTCGTGGAGAAACAGACAATATAGCACTTGTGGGGTGCTTTTTTCTTGCTTTCCGCTTTGTGATAGAATGGCCCACAATAGTCCACTCCTGTGGCATGAAATACCGAATTAGGCAGCACTCTATCTGCTGGCAGGCTACCCATGACATGCTCCCAAGTCACTAGCTTCATTCGAAAAGCAAGCAACGCTTGGCAATCAACGCATGTGATCCTGCATGTAAATATTTTCTATGTAAATAAACGATGATTGCCTTTGTGACTACATGATACTTGGATAACAATATCGGATGCCTCTTATCGTAGTCCAAGTTTGAGATCTGCAAACTTCAATCAATGCGAAATAATCCTTAGAATCCGTGCATTGACCTCAGTAAAATCAGTTTGCTTGCCTGAGGACACGGCTTGCCCTGGATGAGAACCCTATACTCTTTGGCATAGTGAACCTGTTGGATGCAGAAGCAGTACAGTTGTCAAGTTGATCTCCTCAACCGAGAGAAGGCCTTTTAAAGGAACAGCTTTGGCTTTGCAATTGGCAATGAAACGAATGTGTGTAAATATGGGCTGCAACTTATTGAAAGTGTTGATGAATTTTCAGCTCGATGAAACGTAAATGCAAACGGCTCCAACTAGAGTTGCGGAACGACGCTCTGGAAGATTTTTAACTGGCTTGAGCAGGGAGGGCCAATTCGACAATCTTTGAAGAAGGAAAGAAGGTCCGTTAGCCCAAAGGGAATGATGCAGCAATTCTCTTGGTGACCGTGGTGAACGTCGCAATAAAATCCGGCCAATCAGAATTCGAGCCATGTAAGCGAGCTATCTCCAGAATTGGACACCGAGGCTTCCTAGATCGGAAAGAATGATCCGGATGATTAAAAATGTCGAAAGACGTTAAATTTGTAGCGGCTTTAGCGGGAAATTGCGACTCGGGCTGAGCCGCTAAAGCTCGATTTATTTTCGCCTTCATATCCATGAACGCTGTGGAGAATTCGATCCGATGGTCACTCGCTATCTCGGCAAAATCCAATTTTTCCAGCAAAGTTTGTGAGGAATCAAAGTTTGTGAGGAATGAGGGAGAACAGAGTTTTTTGTATAAGACATTTTTATTTTCTTACGCGACATGAATTAATAAAAGCAAAATGTCAGACCGCATCAGTAGGTATGAACCGTTTAGTTTTCTCCGCGAAAATTTAGAGATTACAACCTCAAGAATGTTTGTTTACGTGAGGGGCCGATTGTGCCGCATCTGCTCAGGAGCGAGCTCTCTGTCCCCGGCTTGCTCTCGCACTCCGACTATCGACGATCTGCCGCTCCCGCTTTAACGAGGCAAAGCGACCGGGTGATCGGTTCTAAGTTAAGATTTAATTTTCAGTTTCATGTATGCAGCGAAATAAAGCTGACGTGTGACGTGACGGGTTAAATCTTCGTCTCGCGACGTGGGAAATTTTTGGCCTCAGACTAGGAATCTTTGCGGGCAGGATCGCTCCCCAAACATTTCGCCCTTCGAGCCGGATAACTTGCAGGATATCCTCCAAGTCACCAGCAGTTCCAGGCATCTGTCCGCCAAGATAAGTACCAGTTTTCCTTCTCCGTCTATCCACGCTGCCGATCTGCAACAGTGGGCCGAACACTCAATTTTGGTCGCACTCTCGCAAGATTTCCTCTTTCATTCGTGTCAACTCCCAGTCCGAGTTTTCCTGACACCAATTCAGTTGAGGAACTCAAATTTCTATTCGACTCCGTTCCTCGAAAATTTCCATCGGTGTCCGCTTGTGTGCGCCGTCATTTTCCTCGCCGTTTCTTTCATTGCCCGTTGCCCATCAACTTGCCAACGGCCGAGGCCTATGTGCAGCCATACGAAGGCGAACCTCTTGCACACACATATGTACATATGTACACCGATCCGTGCATAGACAATGAACAGTGAAATAAGTGTAGCGAACAAAAGCAATAATTAATATCGGCCCGCTGGTGTGCGCTGTTTTCGGGAGTTTACTCTATTCGCAGAACAGTCCACCGCTGCTGCGAGATTTGTTTTCCTGACTTTTGTGCCATTTTTCTGTTCCCGCAGCTTGATAACCTCCTATTTCAGAAACATACAAAAACCCTCTGATATTATAAATAATTATGATTAATTAAATCAAAAGTGAGCAAAGCGCCACCAATAAAGGCCCAACGCAAACGGGAGTGTTTAATTCCTTTTCAATTTCGCCGCCGCAGAAGCCGTGCTGTTGTTGTTGCCGTTTCGTTTCTTGGGGCTCTCACATAGGCACCGCTTCCCGTCGGCATAACGCCGCGAGCTTTTCTTCGCGATTAAGAACCGAGCTTTTAAGTCCAGCTCTTCGGCTCGGAACAATTCAACATTTGCGGCTTGCAGTTGAAGACATAATCCTTTGTTATACAAGTACCAGCATAACCAACATCCAAATTCAATCAACACAGGTGCGACTGCGCTTGTTCTTTTTATGTTCTGTTTCTGGCCTATGCGCAGCCATATACACACACACACACACACACGAATGCTAACCCCTTGCACATCATAATTCCGCGCATAAAAAAGGTTCACCGTGAACAGTGAAATCGTGTTGCGGGAAAAAGGGGCATAATAAATATCGGACAGCCGGTGTGCACTTGATTCGGGAGTTCACCTTATTTCTTACAAAATATTTCTGTTCGCGGAATTCAATACAGTCCACTACTCGACGCTCCACTGTGCCCTTATACATTGTTCCTATTTACATGCATGCCCATATATTTTCCAATATATTTTCGGCCAACGATTCCAAGAACTAATCCCGATAATATAATTTAAAATTTCAAAGTAAACGAACAATTAGCAACAAAACTCGAAAGCAAGCGCAAGCGTTTTAATTGTTTTCAACTTAGCCGCCGCAGCGGCCGTGTTGTTGTTGCCGTTAAGTTCTTTAGATCCTTCACATAGGCGCCGCTTGCCGTCGGCTAAACCCAAAGAGCTTTTTCTCCACGACCAAAAGCTGATGTTTTCTAATTCCACCTTTCCGGCGATGAAATAATTAAACATTTGCGGCTGATAATTTTCTAAATTAACAATTAGTTCTACACCTGCCAATAAATCCAGAATTTGAATTTAAGCCCGCACGGAAGCGACCACGATTATTTTTCCCCATTTTTTAAACTTAGCCGCCGCAACTTGGCCGTGTTGTTGTTGATGCCGCACATACGCACTGCACTGAGTTTTTTTTTCTCCCGAACAGAAGCCAAGAGTTTATTTCTACCATTTCGGCTCCGTAATAAATAAACTTGACGATAATTAAATACTTCCGACTAATACTTTCCTAAGTCAGTAATTAATTAATTAAAGGAATTCTTTATTTTTTACTAAAAATTTAGTCCCGTTAGTGATAAAGAGACCACACTCCGTCGTCTTCTTTGTCTTCACTATTTTAAGTACTAAGAGAATTCAACCTTTTCTTCGGAAAATCTTTTCGCTCCGACGCCTGCACTCTAGTGGCAACAATTAAATTTTTTTCTGCCGCCACAATTCGTATTATTTATATCGGCGGTCAAATTATTTCGGCATTCCGTTATTGTTTTTTGTACATTTTTTAACTACGGCCAACCTCTTGTCCAAATTTTTCCCCCGGGACTAGTGTAATCGTATTTCCAATCCGCATCTCCGCTGCCGTCCCAGCTGATTCCGAGGCCCACTACCGTAATTCCACAAAAATTCCGTGAATCAATCTTCGAGACTCACTTATTCCACCGCAGGAAGATGGCTCAAACCGCAGTTGACATTGCGTTAAGAAAGTTTATTGGCACAACTGACCGGGTAAATCACTTTGAGCCACACACCCACTTCCGAATCTGCAAAATTTTCTCCCTTCATAATCCAAGTCAATCGCGAGCAGATTTGAGCCTTGTGGGAAAAGGTGGAAAAGAGCTACGAGAGCTGCTCCGATCTTCTTTCCGTGTCCGCTGATAATACGGCTGCCGCGACAGTGCTTGAATCCAGATACAACAATTGTTACTCCGTCTATTCAAGATGTGTTGCTCAACCTTCAAGAAGCAGCAGAGAAGGGCGCCTCCCAGTCCACTCAGACTTCCGACAGCTTGCAAACACCCCATTACGCGGGTTGTTCTCTGCCACCGGTGGACACCGAAGTTTTCGATGGTGACTATCTTCGGTGGCCCACGTTCAGAGACCTTTTCGCTGCGGTATATATTCACAACTCGCGTGCGTGATGCGCACACCATTGTTTCCAAGGCCCCGCTCACCAATGAAGGGTTCGTCTCAGCTTGGCCAAGCCTCACCGAACGAGTATCGGTGGTTGTTGGTCAATAGCCAGTTGAAAATCCTGTTCAACATCCAGGCTATCTCCTTAGAGTCTGGAGTCGCGCTGAAAGAACTACAAGGCACCATCCAAAGTTGACTCACCGCCTTAGAGATGTCCTCTATTCAAGTTGAGGCTTGGGACTCTCTTCTCGTTTATAGGATTTCATCCAAGCTTCCAAAAGTAACGCTTTCCCTGTGGGAGCAATCTATCCATAATAAGGCCAACATTTCAACTTGGAAAGAGCTAGACGCGTTTCTGACCGAACGCCATCGTACGCTGGAGGCCATCGACGACGTCACGCAAACGATTTCGGGGGCAGACGTACGAGAGGTCCAATCCAACCAATGCGGAGTCAGCCCCTAAACTTGATCCGCTTCGGACGTTGACGTCTCCCTAGGATCCTTCGCCTCTCCCCAGCATTCCTCAGCCACTCCACAACGGCAGTCGCTTCGTTCTAATCAGCCGTAGATACAACGACCATGTTGCACCCCGAGTAATTGCAAGGGATGTTTATATGAGGGGCCCATTGTGCCGCCTCTGCTCAGGAGCGAGCTCTCTGTCCCCGGCTTGCTCTCGCACTCCGACTATCGACGATCTCCCGCTCCCGCTTTAACGAGGCAAAGCGACCGGGAGATCGGTTCTAAGTTAAGATTTACTTTTCAGTTTCATGTGTGCAGCGAAATTAAGCTGACGTGCCCAATACCACCACGACGCCCCCGCTTTTCATTTTTTCAACCCTGACGGGTTAAATCTTCGTCATGTGACGTGGGAAATTTTTGGCCTCCTATAAGGAATCTTTGCGGGCAGGATCGCCCCCCTAAACATTGTTGTTGTTAAGTTATCTGCCAAGCAACAGTGGATAATTGGCAAACGCACGTCGATGGTTATATATATTTATGTATATGTAGATATGCAATTAGCGGGATTTACGAAGCTATAACGCGAGCCACCTTTTTTTTTATAATTTTTGGCACAACACAGCGCGATGTACACGAAAATCAGCGGCCGGCTATGTGACCTCAGGTAGTTCTGTTTGTATGTACGTCTGCTTGTGTGCTTATGGCCGAATGCCAGTAAGCGACAGCGAAGCAAAGTGATTTGTGTAAAAAATTATTAAACAGCGAAAAACGGGTTGCAGACTCCGAGCCAAAGAATCACGTTCGGGTCACCAAAATGTTTGTGGGGAAGACAACGAATTTTCCACCCTTTAGCAATAACTAATTAACGCACGATAGGTTAGTTCTAATGCCGTATTTATTTCCTTATTTTAATCACGTCCGAGCTGCAACTGCTGATCGGACGCTTCACTTCAATTTTATATTGGCGAGCTTACAATGTAGTTTTGCTTAATAGATAGGGCGACAGAAAAAGAAGAGATAGGCAATAGATAAAGAAGAGAACGCTTAAGAGCGCAGCAGGTTCAGCGGTACACCTATGCACCCATTATGAGGTGCGAGCGGTCTGCTCCGAACAACCTTTTCGCCTTTCTCAAAAGTCATTTGAAAAGGAAGTAAAATAAAAATCCACAACCCATTCTCAAAAGTTATTTGCAAACGAAGAAAAAGGGAGAGTCAATCAAGACAGCCGCCGTACCCCATATACTTAAAAATCAATTAACAGTCTTTGCCCGATTAAAAAACAAACATTTTTCCTGCCATTAAGGGATGAACCGTCACATCCTCTATATCCTTTCAAAACGAAAAGTAAATTAATGTGCTGAAAAAAAAATTGAAAAGAATTTCCAAATTCCCAAATATAAATATTGTTTATATTTTATTTATAATATTCTTATTTATTAAACTACAATGACCAGAAGCGTTGTTCTAAATTAATATACATTTTTATTATTTTAAGGCATTTCATTGTGCGTAGAGTATTAATAAAAATTACGTGCACATGTATCAACTCAATAGCTTGTATCATTTTTAGCCCAATAAAAAGATGAAAAAAGTTCTCCATGCACATTGCTAAACATTGGATTATCAGATATCCTTTTACACAAATAATTTAATGACACTGACACTGACAGATATTTTGTGTGTTCGGGGAATATTTGATGTTAAAACATTTTTTAAAAAATTGTTCATTTTTATACGCTCGCAGGGTCTTATAATTTTATTCAGAATTTTGCAACGCAGTGAAAAAGTAATTTCCGACCATAAAAAGTATATATATTATTGATCAGCATCAGCAGCACCATCCGTTTTTACACAAACTAATCTCTCAGTTTTAAAGCTATCTCAATGAAACTTTGCAGTTAATCTTCTTTATACTCTCAATAGTATATATGTCGGAACGGGTCGGATCGGATAACTGCCATTGGAAAATTTTTAGAAGCAAATTATAGCTTTTCCAGTTTTCAACAGATTTTCATAAAATATATATAAAAAAATTGCACTTTTGTATTATTATAGAATTTCGATTTAAATTTTATGAAAATCGGACTACTATATGATTTTTTTAGTTTATATCATTAAATATAAACGAAAATGCCAAACTATGAATGTAAAATTGTAACTGAACAACTAAAAATATACAGGTGACAGTAATGAAAGAAGGAATTACTTCTTTGATTTTTAACCGAAATGTATATAATTTATATTGTATTAATTATTAATGATCGAATTCCAATCTGCAAAGGAATACACAAACTTCGGCTTGCCGAAGTTAGCTTCCTTTCTTGTTACTAAAATGATTTCAATATTATATTTATTATTTATTACATTAAGTGAAAACATTTTGAAATATTATTTAAAATTTTTCTTAGTCCTGACTTTTGATGACTAATCCAGTCATTGGAGTGTATTCAACTAGACGATCATGAATGACATCAATCGGTCCTGATTTGACTGTCTCATTCTGATAGGAGAGATCTATAAGAACAATAGGAGCCTTACTCATGAATTCCATCGGAGATAGAAGTGGGTGGGGCTCTCTATTGCAGTAGTAGCACTCTTGAAATTTTGCATATGTTTTAGAATAGTAAATTAGCCCACTGTATATGTGCGGTATAGAGTGGTTAGTGTACATGCGTCTACATTTTTGAGTAGCGACATGATGTCACTAACGGTCTATCGACACCCAGTCGCTAACGGGCTAACGGCTTTCAGAACGCACAGCAGCTGAGGGAAAGAGACATACTCTGCTGCTAAGTAAGGTCTGTTCGAAGGGGCGTAGAAAAGAGATGGCATTGTGATTTGGCAAAATTATGAATTAGCATCGAATTGTAAAATGGTATGGAATATGCATGAGTTGACGTTGCGCCACCAAAACGAATAGAACTTGATGCGAACATGGAAACAACTGAAACTACTCCGACACATACATATCATACAAGACAGGGAAGCGATTTTCATTGTATTTAATGTTTAAATCTTCATAGAGATAAACATCTGAATTCAGGTATTTTTTTGCATTTCTCAAATTGTTTGAAATTAGTTGCCCGTTTAAGGTCAAATCAATGATAGCAAATCGGGGTCGTTCTCTATTCTATTTGCAGCCAGCTTCACATTCCATAGATGATGTGTTCCCTGTATTAATGTAAAGTTTATATATCAATCCCAACTGCAGAATGATAGTAGAAGACTATCCCCGCTTTCAACTACATTTATTATTAATTTATTTTATTTTTTTTAGTACTATCCCAAGCTTTCCAGCTAATACTATGTATTTCACTATTATGTGTTTTACATATGATCTGTATTTTTAGCTAGTAGGAGAATGAGTTCATGCTTACAAATAAATACAACTTTCTCATAGTCTTCAGCGAATCCTATTAGCATTTTAAGTGGTACTGAAAAGGGGAAATGAGCACCAGACTTCATATCGTCTCCTCCATTTCTTCCAGCATTGCGATGTAGATGACCTTCCTGCTGTCCGATAGAGAGAAAGTTGAGGGTTGATGTAATACCTTGTCCTTTCCAGCTCACATCCATTCAACTCATATTTTTTATTCTTACGCGACATGAATTAATAAAAGCAAAATGTCAGACCGCATCAGTAGGTATGAACCGTTTAGTTTTTTTCGCGAAAATTTAGAGATTACAACCTCAACAATGTTTGTTTACGTGAGGGGCCGATTGTGCCGCATCTGCTCAGGAGCGAGCTCTCTGTCCCCGGCTTGCTCTCGCACTCCGACTATCGACGATCTGCCGCTCCCGCTTTAACGAGGCAAAGCGACCGGGTGATCGGTTCTAAGTTAAGATTTAATTTTCAGTTTCATGTATGCAGCGAAATAAAGCTGACGTGTGACGTGACGGGTTAAATCTTCGTCTCGCGACGTGGGAAATTTTTGGCCTCAGACTAGGAATCTTTGCGGGCAGGATCGCTCCCCAAACATTTCGCCCTTCGAGCCGGATAACTTGCAGGATATCCTCCAAGTCACCAGCAGTTCCAGGCATCTGTCCGCCAAGATAAGTACCAGTTTTCCTTCTCCGTCTATCCACGCTGCCGATCTGCAACAGTGGGCCGAACACTCAATTTTGGTCGCACTCTCGCAAGATTTCCTCTTTCATTCGTGTCAACTCCCAGTCCGAGTTTTCCTGACACCAATTCAGTTGAGGAACTCAAATTTCTATTCGACTCCGTTCCTCGAAAATTTCCATCGGTGTCCGCTTGTGTGCGCCGTCATTTTCCTCGCCGTTTCTTTCATTGCCCGTTGCCCATCAACTTGCCAACGGCCGAGGCCTATGTGCAGCCATACGAAGGCGAACCTCTTGCACACACATATGTACATATGTACACCGATCCGTGCATAGACAATGAACAGTGAAATAAGTGTAGCGAACAAAAGCAATAATTAATATCGGCCCGCTGGTGTGCGCTGTTTTCGGGAGTTTACTCTATTCGCAGAACAGTCCACCGCTGCTGCGAGATTTGTTTTCCTGACTTTTGTGCCATTTTTCTGTTCCCGCAGCTTGATAACCTCCTATTTCAGAAACATACAAAAACCCTCTGATATTATAAATAATTATGATTAATTAAATCAAAAGTGAGCAAAGCGCCACCAATAAAGGCCCAACGCAAACGGGAGTGTTTAATTCCTTTTCAATTTCGCCGCCGCAGAAGCCGTGCTGTTGTTGTTGCCGTTTCGTTTCTTGGGGCTCTCACATAGACACCGCTTCCCGTCGGCATAACGCCGCGAGCTTTTCTTCGCGATTAAGAACCGAGCTTTTAAGTCCAGCTCTTCGGCTCGGAACAATTCAACATTTGCGGCTTGCAGTTGAAGACATAATCCTTTGTTATACAAGTACCAGCATAACCAACATCCAAATTCAATCAACACAGGTGCGACTGCGCTTGTTCTTTTTATGTTCTGTTTCTGGCCTATGCGCAGCCATATACACACACACACACACGAATGCTAACCCCTTGCACATCATAATTCCGCGCATAAAAAAGGTTCACCGTGAACAGTGAAATCGTGTTGCGGGAAAAAGGGGCATAATAAATATCGGACAGCCGGTGTGCACTTGATTCGGGAGTTCACCTTATTTCTTACAAAATATTTCTGTTCGCGGAATTCAATACAGTCCACTACTCGACGCTCCACTGTGCCCTTATACATTGTTCCTATTTACATGCATGCCCATATATTTTCCAATATATTTTCGGCCAACGATTCCAAGAACTAATCCCGATAATATAATTTAAAATTTCAAAGTAAACGAACAATTAGCAACAAAACTCGAAAGCAAGCGCAAGCGTTTTAATTGTTTTCAACTTAGCCGCCGCAGCGGCCGTGTTGTTGTTGCCGTTAAGTTCTTTAGATCCTTCACATAGGCGCCGCTTGCCGTCGGCTAAACCCAAAGAGCTTTTTCTCCACGACCAAAAGCTGATGTTTTCTAATTCCACCTTTCCGGCGATGAAATAATTAAACATTTGCGGCTGATAATTTTCTAAATTAACAATTAGTTCTACACCTGCCAATAAATCCAGAATTTGAATTTAAGCCCGCACGGAAGCGACCACGATTATTTTTCCCCATTTTTTAAACTTAGCCGCCGCAACTTGGCCGTGTTGTTGTTGATGCCGCACATACGCACTGCACTGAGTTTTTTTTTCTCCCGAACAGAAGCCAAGAGTTTATTTCTACCATTTCGGCTCCGTAATAAATAAACTTGACGATAATTAAATACTTCCGACTAATACTTTCCTAAGTCAGTAATTAATTAATTAAAGGAATTCTTTATTTTTTACTAAAAATTTAGTCCCGTTAGTGATAAAGAGACCACACTCCGTCGTCTTCTTTGTCTTCACTATTTTAAGTACTAAGAGAATTCAACCTTTTCTTCGGAAAATCTTTTCGCTCCGACGCCTGCACTCTAGTGGCAACAATTAAATTTTTTTCTGCCGCCACAATTCGTATTATTTATATCGGCGGTCAAATTATTTCGGCATTCCGTTATTGTTTTTTGTACATTTTTTAACTACGGCCAACCTCTTGTCCAAATTTTTCCCCCGGGACTAGTGTAATCGTATTTCCAATCCGCATCTCCGCTGCCGTCCCAGCTGATTCCGAGGCCCACTACCGTAATTCCACAAAAATTCCGTGAATCAATCTTCGAGACTCACTTATTCCACCGCAGGAAGATGGCTCAAACCGCAGTTGACATTGCGTTAAGAAAGTTTATTGGCACAACTGACCGGGTAAATCACTTTGAGCCACACACCCACTTCCGAATCTGCAAAATTTTCTCCCTTCATAATCCAAGTCAATCGCGAGCAGATTTGAGCCTTGTGGGAAAAGGTGGAAAAGAGCTACGAGAGCTGCTCCGATCTTCTTTCCGTGTCCGCTGATAATACGGCTGCCGCGACAGTGCTTGAATCCAGATACAACAATTGTTACTCCGTCTATTCAAGATGTGTTGCTCAACCTTCAAGAAGCAGCAGAGAAGGGCGCCTCCCAGTCCACTCAGACTTCCGACAGCTTGCAAACACCCCATTACGCGGGTTGTTCTCTGCCACCGGTGGACACCGAAGTTTTCGATGGTGACTATCTTCGGTGGCCCACGTTCAGAGACCTTTTCGCTGCGGTATATATTCACAACTCGCGTGCGTGATGCGCACACCATTGTTTCCAAGGCCCCGCTCACCAATGAAGGGTTCGTCTCAGCTTGGCCAAGCCTCACCGAACGAGTATCGGTGGTTGTTGGTCAATAGCCAGTTGAAAATCCTGTTCAACATCCAGGCTATCTCCTTAGAGTCTGGAGTCGCGCTGAAAGAACTACAAGGCACCATCCAAAGTTGACTCACCGCCTTAGAGATGTCCTCTATTCAAGTTGAGGCTTGGGACTCTCTTCTCGTTTATAGGATTTCATCCAAGCTTCCAAAAGTAACGCTTTCCCTGTGGGAGCAATCTATCCATAATAAGGCCAACATTTCAACTTGGAAAGAGCTAGACGCGTTTCTGACCGAACGCCATCGTACGCTGGAGGCCATCGACGACGTCACGCAAACGATTTCGGGGGCAGACGTACGAGAGGTCCAATCCAACCAATGCGGAGTCAGCCCCTAAACTTGATCCGCTTCGGACGTTGACGTCTCCCTAGGATCCTTCGCCTCTCCCCAGCATTCCTCAGCCACTCCACAACGGCAGTCGCTTCGTTCTAATCAGCCGTAGATACAACGACCATGTTGCAACCCGAGTAATTGCAAGGGATGTTTATATGAGGGGCCCATTGTGCCGCCTCTGCTCAGGAGCGAGCTCTCTGTCCCCGGCTTGCTCTCGCACTCCGACTATCGACGATCTCCCGCTACCGCTTTAACGAGGCAAAGCGACCGGGAGATCGGTTCTAAGTTAAGATTTACTTTTCAGTGTCATGTGTGCAGCGAAATTAAGCTGACGTGCCCAATACCACCACGACGCCCCCGCTTTTCATTTTTTCAACCCTGACGGGTTAAATCTTCGTCATGTGACGTGGGAAATTTTTGGCCTCCTATAAGGAATCTTTGCGGGCAGGATCGCCCCCCTAAACATTGTTGTTGTTAAGTTATCTGCCAAGAAACAGTGGATAATTGGCAAACGCACGTCGATGGTTATATATATTTATGTATATGTAGATATGCAATTAGCGGGATTTACGAAGCTATAACGCGAGCCACCTTTTTTTTATAATTTTTGGCACAACACAGCGCGATGTACACGAAAATCAGCGGCCGGCTATGTGACCTCAGGTAGTTCTGTTTGTATGTACGTCTGCTTGTGTGCTTATGGCCGAATGCCAGTAAGCGACAGCGAAGCAAAGTGATTTGTGTAAAAAATTATTAAACAGCGAAAAACGGGTTGCAGACTCCGAGCCAAAAAATCACGTTCGGGTCACCAAAATGTTTGTGGGGAAGACAACGAATTTTCCACCCTTTAGCAATAACTAATTAACGCACGATAGGTTAGTTCTAATGCCGTATTTATTTCCTTATTTTAATCACGTCCGAGCTGCAACTGCTGATCGGACGCTTCACTTCAATTGTATATTGGCGAGCTTACAATGTAGTTTTGCTTAATAGATAGGGCGACAGAAAAAGAAGAGATAGGCAATAGATAAAGAAGAGAACGCTTAAGAGCGCAGCAGGTTCAGCGGTACACCTATGCACCCATTATGAGGTGCGAGCGGTCTGCTCCGAACAACCTTTTCGCCTTTCTCAAAAGTCATTTGAAAAGGAAGTAAAATAAAAATCCACAACCCATTCTCAAAAGTTATTTGCAAACGAAGAAAATGGGAGAGTCAATCAAGACAGCCGCCGTACCCCATATACTTAAAAATCAATTAACAGTCTTTGCCCGATTAAAAAACAAACATTTTTCCTGCCATTAAGGGATGAACCGTCACATCCTCTATATCCTTTCAAAACGAAAAATAAATTAATGTGCTGAAAAAAAAATTGAAAAGAATTTCCAAATTCCCAAATATAAATATTGTTTATATTTTATTTATAATATTCTTATTTATTAAACTACAATGACCAGAAGCGTTGTTCTAAATTAATATACATTTTTATTATTTTAAGGCATTTCATTGTGCGTACAGTATTAATAAAAATTACGTGCACATGTATCAACTCAATAGCTTGTATCATTTTTAGCCCAATAAAAAGATGAAAAAAGTTCTCCATGCTCATTGCTAAACATTGGATTATCAGATATCCTTTTACACAAATAATTTAATGACACTGACACTGACAGATATTTTGTGTGTTCGGGGAATATTTGATGTTAAAACATTTTTTAAAAAACTGTTCATTTTTATACGCTCGCAGGGTCTTATAATTTTATTCAGAATTTTGCAACGCAGTGAAAAAGTAATTTCCGACCATAAAAAGTATATATATTATTGATCAGCATCAGCAGCACCATCCGTTTTTACACAAACTAATCTCTCAGTTTTAAAGCTATCTCAATGAAACTTTGCAGTTAATCTTCTTTATACTCTCAATAGTATATATGTCGGAACGGGTCGGATCGGATAACTGCCATTGGAAAATTTTTAGAAGCAAATTATAGCTTTTCCAGTTTTCAACAGATTTTCATAAAATATATATAAAAAAATTGCACTTTTGTATTATTATAGAATTTCGATTTAAATTTTATGAAAATCGGACTACTATATGATTTAGCTGCCATAGAAACTATCATTAAATATAAACGAAAATGCCAAACTATGAATGTAAAATTGTAACTGAACAACTGAAAATATACAGGTGACAGTAATGAAAGAAGGAATTACTTCTTTGATTTTTAACCGAAATGTATATAATTTATATTGTATTAATTATTAATGATCGAATTCCAATCTGCAAAGGAATACACAAACTTCGGCTTGCCGAAGTTAGCTTCCTTTCTTGTTACTAAAATGATTTCAATATTATATTTATTATTTATTACATTAAGTGAAAACATTTTGAAATATTATTTAAAATTTTTCTTAGTCCTGACTTTTGATGACTAATCCAGTCATTGGAGTGTATTCAACTAGACGATCATGAATGACATCAATCGGTCCTGATTTGACTGTCTCATTCTGATAGGAGAGATCTATAAGAACAATAGGAGCCTTACTCATGAATTCCATCGGAGATAGAAGTGGGTGGGGCTCTCTATTGCAGTAGTAGCACTCTTGAAATTTTGCATATGTTTTAGAATAGTAAATTAGCCCACTGTATATGTGCGGTATAGAGTGGTTAGTGTACATGCGTCTACATTTTTGAGTAGCGACATGATGTCACTAACGGTCTATCGACACCCAGTCGCTAACGGGCTAACGGTTTTCAGAACGCACAGCAGCTGAGGGAAAGAGACATACTCTGCTGCTAAGTAAGGTCTGTTCGAAGGGGCGTAGAAAAGAGATGGCATTGTGATTTGGCAAAATTATGAATTAGCATCGAATTGTAAAATGGTATGGAATATGCATGAGTTGACGTTGCGCCACCAAAACGAATAGAACTTGATGCGAACATGGAAACAACTGAAACTACTCCGACACATACATATCATACAAGACAGGAAAGCGATTTTCATTGTATTTAATGTTTAAATCTTCATAGAGATAAACATCTGAATTCAGGTATTTTTTTGCATTTCTCAAATTGTTTGAAATTAGTTGCCCGTTTAAGGTCAAATCAATGATAGCAAATCGGGGTCGTTCTCTATTCTATTTGCAGCCAGCTTCACATTCCATAGATGATGTGTTCCCTGTATTAATGTAAAGTTTATATATCAACTGCAGAATGATAGTAGAAGACTATCCCCGCTTTCAACTACATTTATTATTAATTTATTTTATTTTTTTTAGTACTATCCCAAGCTTTCCAGCTAATACTATGTATTTCACTATTATGTGTTTTACATATGATCTGTATTTTTAGCTAGTAGGAGAATGAGTTCATGCTTACAAATAAATACAACTTTCTCATAGTCTTCAGCGAATCCTATTAGCATTTTAAGTGGTACTGAAAAGGGGAAATGAGCACCAGACTTCATATCGTCTCCTCCATTTCTTCCAGCATTGCGATGTAGATGACCTTCCTGCTGTCCGATAGAGAGAAAGTTGAGGGTTGATGTAATACCTTGTCCTTTCCAGCTCACATCCATTCAACTCATATTTTATTTCGTCAAAAAAATATGCCATGGAATTATTTTTAAGCAGTCCATCGACGCCGATTGTACTAGTGCTTTCAAAGTGGAGAAAACTTTCACATGGTAGGACGTATAAAACTTGGCTTTGCATTGTGATGCGAACTTCATCATATGTTTTAAAGTTTTGTTGATATGGATAATAAGTATGATATTTCTTTTTATTGTTGATCACATGTGATAAATGATCTCGAGATCATACAACTTAAATTCAATGAAAGCTTCAGGTATTAGATCTGTTAATAACTCTATTCAGGAGTACAGTTTTTGTAGTTATGAGATCAGGAATCGGTAACCATCTTGCGGAATAGCAGTCTTCACTTAAAATAAACATGGTGAAAACTACCCAAGATGACTAGGTGAACTTATCGGAATTTTTTTCTGTTAGTTAAAGTATCTGAGGGATGGAATAAGTAATTGCTATTCGATAACTTAGATTGATTAACCTCGCAAGATCAGGATAGCTAACAATGTAATCATATGAATTATTGCATTATATCTAGAAAATTCGGTCGTAGAGATAATTTTTGAAATTCGACTAGTATAACGCAATAAATCACCGTTTTCTATATTTTTTATAGCGATAGAAGTGAGTGGGGGTATCTTGATATGGAAATTGTCATATATGGAACGGACAGATTTATTAACACTGATTTTATAAACTACTTATAAAAGAGAATTAGATCCACAAGATGGACAGAAACGATAATAATATTGGAAATATTCTAAGTAATCCAGAGTACTGTCTAATTTGTCATGGAAGGCTCGAGAAAAGCCAGTTGATTGCAACAACATTCCTTCCACCATGCTTGCTTGACAAATTGGCTTAGAAGCTCTCCAGTTTGTCCTACTTGTACTATAGAACTACTTGCGATCGATAATGTAGATCTGCAGATTAATGCAGAACAGTCTGAACGCGCAGCTGTAGGAAACGTACCCTCCGAGACAGGAGATTCAAATGGAGAACGAGTCTCGTTACAAGAAACCGGGCCAAGACGAGGCAGAGGCCGGGGCCGGGGTAAAAATACGGGACAGCGCGTAACTAGTAGATCCATGCAAAGAAATGGGTTGGAACCCTTAGAAACAGCTAGACGTATACAAGAACCATCCAATGGCATGGATAAACAGGAAATTATTAATCAGCCTTATAAGCCTGAACAGCATTAGAGAAAAATGACTTAAGAAACTCTACACAGAGGTCGTCAGTTAATTTTTATTCGGATAAGGTTGGACTAGTTATTCACGATTGGAAACTTAAGTTCGATGGAACCAAGGAAAGTCCATCGGCCGCAGAATTTATTTACCGAGTTCGCTCATTGACAGCTCGGTCGTAACGTAACGATTTTCAACTAGTATGCGATCGTTTGCACTTATTGTTATCTGGAAGGGCAAGTGATTGGTTTTGGCAATTTCTGAGAGAGCTTGGAATCTTTTGTTTTGCTATTGGGGACAAGTATGATGATGCAGACGATGATGTTGACTTATGGAAAGAAATTTCGAAACGTAACCAAGGAGAGAATGAATCTTTCGATTCATATCAAGTTAGTATGGAAGAGCTAGTAAATAGACTAGCGGGATCTCAACGCAAGATTTAAGCTGCTGATAGATAATTCAAAAAGTTCCCTTCGACTTGAGTTACTTTATTTAAACATAGTCTCAGTTAAGAAATTGTTAACAGAATTTAAGAAGCACGAAAAATTCTATAACGAAGTTCGAAATAATTCAGCTAAAACCTCATTCGCATATCGATGTAAAATTTCTAAAGTTAGTCAGGAACCAGATCCTTTCTGAGATTTACAACCAATAGTATCAACAATCAATCGTTTTAAAATGACTTGTTGGAATTGTGATAAAGTTGTGTCGATTGCCTAATGTCAAGACCATATTTTCCTATGGTTGTGGCACCAAGAATATCTATAAACCGAATTGCCCGAAATATAACCCTTCGGGAAACCGATCGAAGAATGTGTCGACCAGTCCACAGTAGGCAAATTCAAACACTAACAAGAAGGCCACACTCTACTTTTAAGGAAGTTAGACACGAATCTAAAAACGTAAACAACTCCCCAGTCGGAATTCGTTTCATGCGGTGAGCGATTCTGGATAGAAAATTGTGTCGAGCGGGGATGGCCTTGTGCATGGACTCTAGTTCACCAAAGTGGCAAGCACGACATTCAGATACCTGAATCGAACACTGCTCCGTTCAATGTAGAATTCTGTTCTGTTCGCTCAGGAAAGTATTTCCTCCTTGGGATACTTTTTTTTAAAACGAAATGTGCTGGTGAAAAACTAGAAATTCCCCGTAATTATCATATTTTTTGCTTTTTGAACTACGTAAATGAAAATCGGAAAAGATCTAGAGAATATTATCCTTAATCTGAAATTTTCAAGAGTTTGTCTATATTATATAATATAAAATAATATAAGTATAAAAAAGAAATTATAATTATTTTCTTTTGGCTAATAATGTTTATGAAATGCCGTAATCTTATTTAGCCACAGCTAAATATATATTATTCATTTACTTTAATTTTGTTTAAGTTTATTTTATCAATCTTTAACAGAAACAAAAATTTTTAAAAGAAAATTTTTTTAACTAACTAATGAAAAAATAAAATAACAAGTTTTTCTATAGTGGGATATGAACTCTCGCTCTCCTGTTTGTTAGCCGGTGCTCTAACCCCTGAAAAGTCAAATATCAAGCGAGCAAAAAAATTAATATCCTAAAGGGGTTTAAAGTTTTTGTCCCTCTCAGACGCGATATGCACATATGTGTAAATAGCCGCCGCAATTTAAGGTGTATATGTGGCACGATGTGTAAGCTGGCGGACTGTTGAACGTGATACTCCAGTTGGGTTCTACAAAAGTTTGTCAGTATGGTTGAAAATAATTAACTACAATAAAAATGTATATAAAACAAATGGGGGAAAAATTGACTTGTAAAAATGTCGAAACATCATATTTGTTTTTTTTTAACGATATTTTTTTCTGAAATTTGTCTATACCTCTCATGAAGAATTTCATCATGAGCCGAGCAGCGACGGCGGCACCATGAATTACCCCATTGAGCACTCCGGGTAAATTTCATCATGAGTCGAGCAGCGACGTCGGCATCATGAATTATCCCGCTCACTAATAAATAAACGCGAATAAGAGCATCTTAAAATTCACCTCGATGAAAAAATGTAGTTTTTTATTATACCCGACTTTAAGAATCAAAAAGTTCATATGGGAATAGATTTCTTTAGAAAATTTAAACTTGCCGATAAGCTTGAGGAAGGCATCAGTGAGCTAGACTGTGGTCATGCAGATGAAGTGGCGGAATTACCAAAGTTACACAACCTCTCTAGTAGCGAATAACTTAAGCTTAAAGCCGTAATTGACATTTTTCCCTCTTATGAAAGAGAAGGCTTGGGACGAACGAACGTTATTTCTCCTGCGATTGACGACGCTAAGGCTGTCAAGCGAAGGCACTGGCCGATCTCACCTGAAAGGGAAATAAATTGATAGACAACATGTTAGCTCTTGATATAATAGAACCTTCTAGTAGTCCCTAAAGCAGTAATTGAGCTATTGTGCAAAAGGGATGCAAGGTTAGATTATGTTTGGACATCCGCGAAGTCAATAAACATACCAGGAAGGACGCGTACCCATTACCTCAAATGGATACTTAGTCGCTTTCCACCTGCACGTTTTATAACCGGTCTTGACTGGAAACATGCTTTTTGGAATAATTTTAGACAAGAAGTCGCTTTAGTATACAGCATTTACTGTTGCTACTCCTAATTGTTTATTGCTTTCGCCTACGAGTCAGACGTGTTTTCCTTTGCTCTACCTTCGCTCAAAGTTTTTACCGTAATTATTTATTCTACAAAGTCAAAATTTTCGGCAAGTGATCAGTGTTTCGGTGATCTTTATTTATCCTAAACATCTTGATAGTCATATATAAAGACAGTGACTTTAATCTCCGAAAACAAACTCGGCGAAAATTAGTGGCTTTCTACACTCTTTGCTCTTGTTTTCTTGTGCTGTGCGTTTATTTCTTACCGCTGCACTGGTTCAGTGTTGTTGTTGCTGCAAGCGACCTGCATACCGCGAAAAATTACACAAAAAAGCTTTAAAGCTTATCTATTTGTTTTCGCTCCGTTTCTGCTTTGATCGGCTCCTTCGCTGCACAATTTAATTGCTTTATTACGAATTTATCAATAATTCAAAATAATGTCAAACTGTTGTGTCACTGACTGCCCACATGGCCGCAAAATTACTTCTCGGCAGGCCACTGATTATTGTTGGCTGTGTACCAACGCCGTGCACCCTGCCTGCGCTGAACTTGGGCATATTGGCCCGCGCATCGCTGACCGCATACGGAATCACGCTGGATTGGACTGGACGTGCCCGAGTTGCCTACATATCAAATCCGAAATGCGGATTTTTATGAGGCAAACCCATTTGGAGTTTCAATCTTTGGCGGCTGGCTTCAAAGATTTAGCAAGCCGTTTCCAGAAAACGGAAACTTATTTGAAAAATATGAAACTGATAAGTTCCACTGCAAATATCAATATGGGAGCTCTTCCTAATAATCTTTTACATGTTGCAGGCCCTGCAAGCCCCCTTCTGCTGTTAAGCCCACGAAACACACCCAATGGTGATACCACGGGTGTTGCCGATGTCTCAGCTGCCGCAATGCTGCGTCTGGTCAGGTAGTGAACGAGACCCTTTGCCATGGACCAGCCGTGGTCATCGCATCTCCAACCGTGCAGCCAGTCAACGTCAATGTGGATCTGGCATCTACGTCGCATGCTGCTGCCGCACGCAAAGTGTTGCCCGCCTCAAACCCACAAAAGGATGCTCACCCTGTGATTGTGATTTACCCCCAGACCACACCATTCAGCGATGTCTGGAGTTGCCCAAAGGGGCCCGGCACCTCTCGCTGGCGTTGCCCCAAAAAAGATCGCATTTGTATCCCGCCTTAATCCTGATGCATCCGATAAAGACGTTGCTACTTACTTGAGCAACAAATTGAATGTCTCTTGCGCGGAATTCTCCGCCTTAAAATTCAAATTTAAGCAGAAACGAGATATTTCTTCGTTTAAAATTTCACTTTCAGACGCGTTATACTCTAAGATTCTTGATACTTCCATATGGCCAGAACATGCAATTGTTCATGAATTGCTTCACAAAAGAAACCCTCGGGCTGGAGTGCCTTTGACTCCGTCAACTAGGCCTCCAAAAAACTAACTAACTCGTTTTTTTTGCACTATTAGAATGCTCGTAGTCTATTGGGGAAACTCAGCAAGCTACATGCTTTTGTTGCCAACGTTATCGCTTTCACTGAAATGTGGCTTAGCTCCTCTGTTTCTGATTGCGAATTGTTCGCTAGCAACTATATTGTCTACCGTTACCGTTAAATGCGTACTGGCGGCGGCGTTCTTATTGCTGTGAAATCGGACCTTAGTTCTGAACTAATTCTCATAGCCTACTCAGATAATACTTTGGAGTTTGTCGCGGCTCGCATTCAAGTCCACGACTATGTTTCATGCCTTATATCACACCCCGGTCGAACGCTTCTATTTACCTTCAGCACCTGTCTTTAATCCAGGGAATTCACTCAACACTGGGTGTCAATGACCATTTGATAGCTATGGGAGATTTTAACCTTCCCTCCATATCTTGGATGCCATCAACTGATACTAATTTTCTTGTTCCCACTTCACTTCATGACTTGGTTGATGGCCTTATTGACCTTTCTTTGGAGCAATTGAATCACGTTAAGAATTGTGTTGATAAAATGTAGGATCTCATCTTTGCGTCTGAGTTTGCCAATGCTCTCGTCTCAAGAATCGACACTATCTCCTGTCCTGAAGACTTTTATCACCCCACACAGGAGATAATTCTTGAAGGGTCGTCTCCTCTACTTTCTAGTCCAGAAGTTGAACCTACAACTTTTCGCTGCTTCCGAAAAGCTAATTTCAATGGCATTAACTCCTATTTATCCCTAGCTGATTGGACTTTTTTAGATTCCACAGACGACCCCATTAACATTGTTAGGCGTTTTTATGATATTTTATATTCTGCTTTCGACATGTACGTCCCATCCTTTCCCTCACCTGATGCGTCCCACAAACCTCAATGGTTTTCTCGTCGTCTTTCATATCTTAAAAACCTAAAGTCCAGACTTTACAAGAAATTCACCAGGACTGGGTCCCAGGTCGACTTTTCTAAATATCTGACAGGTCGCACAAATTTCTGGACTCACAATTCTGAATGCTATAGAAACCACCTAAATCGGTGTAAAACTGGGTCCCAGGCTAATCCTAAGCAATTTTACGCGTTTGTTAATTCAAAACGAAGATACCAAATTTTTCCTTCTTGTCTTCATCTCAACACTGCGTCCGCGTCTAATGAGCCTGAGATAGGGAACCTATTTGCATTTTCATCCGTTGGCTACAATACAACCTCTTCGTATCCTTATTCTCTTCCACATTGTAATTCCATTTTCGTGCCAACTATTTGCGAAGACGATGTTTTTCAGAGTCTTAAGACACTAAAGCCTTCCTTCTCATCCGGCCCAGATCTCGTTCCTAGCTGCGTTTTGAAATACTGTGCTGGTCCGTTATGTCGACCTCTGTCAATTCTTTTTCCCTTCAGCTTTCATTTTTTCCTGAAAGTTGGAAGGAATCTTTTATCATTCCTCTCCATAAAAAGGGCAGTAAATCCGATATCGAAAACTACAGTGGGATTGCAAAGCTTAGTGCTATTCCCAAGTTTTTCGAACGATTGATTACGGCGCAGCTACAGCACCAATGCCTATCAATTATGTCCCCCTCTCAACATGGCTTTATGAAAAACATATCAACGTCTACAAATCTTCTTGAATTTTGTGCTGTTATCAGAAACGCTTTCAAATCGAATTTCCAAACGGACGTTATCTTCACCGAATTTAGCAAAGCTTTTGACTCGGTAAAAAAACTTATGCTTTTGGGTTTCCCTGTTTTACTGACTAAATGGATTGCAACATATTTATCCAACCGTACTCAACGTGTTGCCTTTAAGCGTTTTTTCTCTAACCGGGTTCTTGTTACTTCTGGCGTCCCTCAAGGAAGCCACCTTGGACCACTTCTGTTCGGCCTCTTTATCAACGACTTGCCTGAAGTGGTTCTACACTCAAATGTGATGATGTACGTAGATGACATCAAACTATGTTTGCCATTGACGAATTCTCATTCACATACTCTTCTGCAAAGAGACCTTAACAACATGCAATTCTGGTGCACTAATAATCTCCTTTTTGTTAACAACTCCAAATGTAAACTTATGTCGTTTTACCGGAAGAATTGCCTCCACGCCAATTACTCTATAGGTGCGAGCGATCTTGAACGCATCTATACGGTAACAGATCTTGGAGTTCTGTTTAACAGTTCTTTAAATTTTATTGACCACATCAGTATCATTGTTGGTAGAGCCAGAGGAGTTTTTGCCTTTGTTAAGCGATGGTCAAAGGAGTTTGATGATCCTTATACTTCAAAACTTCTTTATATCTCCCTCGTTCGTCCTATTCTTGAATATTGTTCGTGCGTTTGGTCACCTCAATATGCGAAGTATCAAGACCTTATTGAATCCGTGCAGAATCAATTCCTCCATATGCCGACAGGCTACGACTACTAAGTCTTTCGACCCTAAAGGATCGCCGAACCTGCCATGGCACGATGTTTATGTTTAAGGTAATAAACGGACAAATCAGCTCCACCTACCTCTTAAACAAAATAAGTCCCTCGGTCCATTTAAGGCATTCTCGTCATTTTCGTCCACTCGCCCTCAATGTGTGTAAGACGAACTTTGACGAGCATGATCCGTTCCGTGTTCTTTGTTCCATGTATAATAAATACTATTCTTTGTTACGTGTTGAACGGCCTATTGATGTTAATGTACTGAATTTGTTAAGTCACCTATCCTTGCCTCTGCACACCTGATGTGAGTCGGAGCACATTTATAAAAAACACTCCTTTTGTCGTGCAGAGGTAAGGGTATATGTTAGTTTATGTTAATTTTTGTTATACTATTATTATTATTATCAATAATGGCAGATTCATTGCTATTTTCATTATAAATAAATAAATAATCGTTCCCTTTACCAATACAAGGTCATGTCACTTGGTCTTGCTACCGGACCACAGACCTTTATGCCGTCTACTGGATCATGTCATACCAGCCCATCTTCGCAACCGAATTTTCTTATATCTTGATGACTTATGATGATTTTTATTCGCACTTGGTTATCTTACAAGAATTAGCATTCTGTTTACGAAGGGTCAATATAACCATTAATGTAGGAAAATCTAAGTTCTGCATGAGAGAAATAAAATACCTTGCATTTTTAATCGTAGATTTGAAGATAATTATTCAACCGTTAGTTATCCCCTGACGAAGATGATCACGAAGAACAAGAACTCGTTAGTCTGGGATAGCGCTGCTAAAAATGCTTTTAACGAATTGAAAGGTAGATTAACCACCGCTTCCATCCTGGTAACACAAAATTTCTCGAAGCAATTCGTTTTATTGTGCGGTGCTAGTCCGTTCGGCTTGCCCAACGGAATGAGGAAGGATTTAAAATGCCAATTGGGTACATGTCATGCAAGTTATCCAAAGCACAAAGGAATTATTCCGTGACCGAAATGGAATGTTTGACTGTTATTAAGGAAATAAAGAAAGTAAAGTGATAGACGGTTATGTCTACAAAAGAACGGAAGCTGTTATTAATGAAACGGAGTGTGACGATTGTTTTTGGACACTTTGGGTACCTCCAAAGTTAACCCAAAGAGTTCTTCAACAAGCTCATGATCCTCTAAGCGCATCACATTGTTCACAAGAAAATAATTGAAAAGCTTAAAAGCTTTTGGCCAAAAATGCTCCTCCGATGGGAAAACTCAGGCAAACAGAGGCACCATTCCAACAACTGTATATTGATTTTTTTGGTCCATACCCTCGGTCGAAATCATGTAATATAGGATTGTTGATGATATTGGATCTATTTACTAATTTTCCTCTGTCCTTTTAAGAAATTTACATCTGCAAAGATATGTGAATACCTGGAGAATTCAATTTTGTTTTCATTCGGAGTACCCGAATCAATCTTATCTGTTAATGAATCTTAATTTTATTCAGGATTTTTCGAATCATTTCTAATATTCAATTATGGATATATGTGCACTGCTGTCTGCTCTCCGTAAATTAACGCAAGCGAGATATTAAATCGTAAAATTTTAGCGGCGATTCGTGCTTACGTGAGTACAGATCACTCCACCTGGGATCAGAATTTGAATGAGATAAATGGTGCTCTTCGATCTAGTTTACACACCACGACAGGATATTCATCGTACTTTCTAACGTTCGGTCAAAATTTGATCTTGAATGGCAAGGACTACGAACTTAATATGATTTCAAACGATTAGAGGATAATGTATCCATATGTTTTACGAATGCCCAGATACACAGCACAGCTGAAAACTGCCAAATCTCACGAATCGAACGCTAACAGCTGTCCCTTTCGCTCTCATAGCCTGGAAAGGTCCCTTTAAACCTAGCATGGCTCGACGCCTATACATGAAGTTGAGCGAACGCGCGATCATTCAGATTTTCTACTCCTGACACGAAAGACGCGACTTAAAAAAAAAAAAAACAGAAAAAGGCGTCCCACAAGAGTGAAATAAAAACCCACGTGCAGTCTTCAACATTATTCCGCCAACTGAATTGTATTAAGAGCGTTAAAACTTATATAAATTATTTAATTGTCTGGGCCGGCTGGCTGTGTTAGGGGTAAACCGGTAGGTTGCTGCCGCTTGTGGACCTCGTCGCTATAGCTCCCAAAGGGTTGTGTAGTGGTGACCACCAAGGTTGGCAGCCACTGGAGAGTCGGGTGGTCGCTTCGACTTCCTTCCTTCTTCCGAAGTTTACGGTGAGAGATACTTATCTCCGTTGTTACGGCCCTTAAGGCACGATAACCAAATTCAATAAGTAGAATAAATGTAACGGCTAAAGCCGGAGTTTTATAATCGAGTTAGTGCTCTTTATTTCAAATCCAAATTAAAAACTGAAACTTAAGAATTGACAAAAGCTAATGCCTGGCCGGATGACCGCTGACCTTGCACATTTTGCAGAAGTCATACGATCGCTGTCAGCCAATGAGACAAAGCCATAGCACATAATGGTACAATATGCTGGCTAAGCTCTCGGGCCCATTAGGCTGGAACCAATTTAAGGTGGACCATACAAGAGTGTGTTAATAATAGTAATAATAAAAAATGATTAATAATAAAAAATGATTAACATTAATAATGATTAATATTAATGAAGGGGATAAGAATTGGCCTGCTCAGCCTACGCTGGGAGCTGGTTGTTAACTTACATATGTGGCTTTAAAAAAAATAGATGTGGAGATATATATATCGAGTGCTTAAATAGCCCGAAAATCACAGCTTTTTGGTTGCTGATATTTAAGGAAGTGAATTTGCAAGGCAGGTAAAGGAGAACACGGAAAAGTTATATTTTTTTGCAGAAACTGATCACTAGTTTTCTTACAGAATAAGGCAGTGCAGCCAAGCCACGCGGTGTAGACACATACATTCATACGCGCAGGCATAGGAGCAGCCGCTGTGCAAATTAACTGATGTTCGCCACTGGCTTCTATCCTTCTAGGTGTTAGATGAGCGGCGGTTGCCACCGGCTTCCTTCCTACTAAGTGTTAGATAAGCGGCGGTTGCCGCTGGCTATTCCTTTAGCTTAAAAAGGGTTTAGGTTAGGAGATACTGTCTGCGTTGCTATCTGCCCATAAGACAGAATAACCAATTATATTAAATACTACTAGCGGCGATGGCCAGAGTAGTACTTATGAGCATTAGATCTTTATAGAAATGGTCTTATGGCTAACAGAAGCTCATAGCGGCCAAGCAAATATGCTGTGTTTGCTAGGTCAACAGTTTGGCCAGCGCGATGTTGCTGACGTAACTATGGTGAAGGACCCTGGTCTTACTGACCACAGTTTACTACCCCCCTTCTAAGTCAAGGCCGCCCTCGACTGTTCGTACTTCGGCGAAAAATTCCTATTTGGACTGCGGATCTTCTTGCCCTAGTAAGCTTCTGATAAGTAAGACCGATGCAGATTAGTGCGCCTTCAATAATTGCTGTGAGATGCGTTTGGTTGCTGTCGAACTCTTTTCTGAACTCCTTAATGAACTCCAAGTTCCGTTCACTCAAGCGATGAAGGTACGGGAGGCTAAGGACATCCTGGTTGGCGGTGATATTCAACAGAGAGAAGCTGGCTGTCCCTGGAACTCTCTTCTGGGTGTTAGCATGGTTAATGAAGAGGGTGTCGTTTATCATAGCCTGTTTTTCAAAGGTGACAAGGTGTGTGCCATGTATCACGACTTCTGTCCCATTATCCGCTCGAGCTTTGGCTGATCTGTCGTTAATAATTACGATTCCTTCATCCACATAGGTTATTGGGTTCAGATCGCTCCCTTGTATTCGGCATAAACTCTCTGTGCCAAACGGCAGAACGTGGCTCCCGGTGATACGGAGCAGTTCTTAATGGCGTGAAATTCGAAGTTGTCTTTTATCTGCAAAATTGTCTCACTATGGGCGACTGGGAAAACTGTTATATTTTACATGCTAGTTTAATTTTAGGAAATTTTATGATGAAATGTAAAATGTTAGCGGACTGCAGAATTTTTGCAGACAAGACAGACAAAAGATCCCTTATGGGTGTGTGGGTGTGGGTGCCTCTAGCCAAACTGATTTTAAGTCTTCATGATCCAAAATATTCGGACGAGCAATATAAATTTTGGCAAGGGTTATCGCAAACATTAAATTTTGTAATTTCGTCATCAGCATTCTGTTTATAGTGAGTAGTATCTTACATAAATGTCCAGTATCTACTTATGAGTTTTTGGCCGATCTCAAAATTAAATTGACAGTAAAAGTTAGTTGATTAATTGTGTTTTGAATTTTAGTGTTGATTTGAATTTTCCTATTGCTCGACTCAACTAATTCATTTCAGTAAATCTGATTTTTTCTAAATTACCGGCATCCGGTGTCCCTGCTACGACCTTTAGCATTAATCCTAAGATATCTAATCTCCTTGCTACTCTGTGTTGAACGCCCAATGACTCTAGCAAGTCCTGCAGTTGAGTGGTATCTACACTTAGAAGCTTCTTCTTGTTTCCTCTATTACGCGCGCATATTCTGTGTGTGTGGCGAATGCGAACGCCTCCCATACTAGGATTTCACCATCAACGATGGGGATGATTTTGGCCTGTGAATAATCATTAGACAAAGTATGGGTCCGAAAATCGCTAAAATTTAATTCCACTTTTTTGCTTATAGAGATAGAAATAAACTTAAAACAAACTAGGCTAATGTCTATGTACTTTATAGTTAGTAATAAATTTCGCCAAGCAGCTTAAAGGTGTAATAAAAAATGAATTAAGAAACGTAAAGGATATGTTTGATTGTCGAATTTAATGTACCTCGCGAGTTCCAGCAGCGTGCTGTGAATTCGTTCCACCTGACAGTTCGATATACTGTGTAAGGGTGGTGCATTTTCGATACTAACTCCAAAGTGGTTAGTTAGCATGGCCAAGATCGTATGCGAATTCAATGACGGTTCACTGTCACAATCGATCGTTTTTGCTCTTGGAAAATAGTTCATTAACTGCAACAGTGCCGGTTTGAGTGTCTCAATCGTTCTAGAGGGAATAGTTTGCACGTCTTCTGCAAAGCGCCTGCGGGAACGTATAATAAAACTCAACTAAGTCTGGAACTGACAAGTTTGACCCGCTAGCTTGTATGTATGTCACCGAACAGCTGACAAAACACAATTATACGATATTCAAACAGGCCATGAGACATAAAAATCACAAGTCCCTCAAAGCTGTTTTTACACGTCATGGTGTGGTCCACGTTAAGCTGAGCGACGAGGGAGAATTGTCCTACACTTGCTCGAGTTTTCTTAACTGATCAATGATGCGAGCGGCGTAGATAGGAACACATTTTGAAAATAAGCTGTTTCTACTCATAATTTCAGTATTTATTCAATTTAAAATTAATGTAGGTCGTGAATGTGTTTACTTTTTGTCTTTTTTTGTATGTTTCCAATGTTTTATTTCATACATAATGCGTGCGCATTTGATAATCTTTTTTAGATATATGAAATGGAAGACAGTACAGAGTTCAGATATACATTTATGTGAACCGTACCTTTTGCATTCCCTTTCGGCTTACTTCTTTTTAGATAACAACTAAAAGAAGTTTGACGTAAAAATAGGACTTTGCTTAAATACTTTTGACTACCTCTGTAGTCAAAAAGTGGTTTGTTAACGATGTCTGTGATTCGTTAATTTCATGTGATGTTTATAATGATTACCATGCGGCGTTGCAATATAAGTTTTTAAAGAATTAAAGTGCAAATTTATATTTAGTCATCCAGATAATCCGATAGAATATATATTTCTCGAGATCATTAATAAACTTTGTGAAAAATAAATAAAAACAACGATTTCAATTGTTTGTGATTGCTCTTCCGAACAAAAGCACACACATATTCTTGTGTTTAATCAAACACAAGCTCTATTCTTTGCCATCAAAAACATTGCCTCATACATATTACTCATCTTTGTAATTCAATTGTCTTTAGTGTTACATAATACAAATTCATTATATATGTATATTTTAATCTAAATTATTATCCCCTTTTGTCTCAAAAGAGATAATTAAATGATAAATAAATAATACTATTAAGATAATAGTAATAAAAATAAAGAATGCATGAATGAATGTTAGATTAAGAAATATATTATTTATCCATTTTAGCTAGTGCAATAAATATAAGGTCAAGCACTTGCGAAAATTAAGCTTAGTTCATTTTTTTGCTTATTGAATATCGAGTTAGCTACCACTACTATTTTCAGATCCGCGTTCTCCGCCCATTCATCTTTCATCATAAGGTTTTTGCGATACAACAGAAGGTCACTGGTGGCACAGTCACGAATAATTCAATCCAAAATGATGTATTGTACATGGGATAAAGTCTTTTTGCCATTTGGGAAATATTTTTAATAGATACAAAATATATAAACTGACTTTTATTTTTGTAACAGTAAATCATACGTGATCGATTTTCATATTTAATTTTAAGCTTACCTGGCAATAATATTATTCCGAGTGTCCAGAAAAGCTCCATCCAACACAAAATCTTTTCTCTATGCACTGTAGTTTGGAATTCTCCCAAGTAAGGAAATACTATTCCCATTGTACCTGCAACGCTGAGACATAAAAACAGTGTCATTATATTATACTGAAAACCGTATTTCAAATCAAGAAAGGAAGTTAACTTCGGTGCGTCAAGGCCTCCCTCTCCCAAGAGGAGAAGGCAAAGCTAGCCTGGGCGGAGCAAATGATTGAAGAGGGCAGGCTACATTGACACATGACCTCAACAGGCGGACTTTCCAACAAAGTGTTGGTGTTTCTGACCATTAAAAGGCAACGCTCAGCCGAGAGAGTTAATAAACGCAGGCCCAAAATCCTGAAGTGCATGGACTACAGCGATAGAACCATGACTTACCTACCGCAGACTGGAAGGTATTGCACATTGGTAGGTCACTACCCAAAAAGTGAGGCCAACGCGCAGTCCTTCAGATCAAGAAGGAGACGGAGGATATCCTTTATCCCTGATACGGGGATATCTGCGTCTCGTGCAGGTGAGGAGAAGGACCTAGGTGTGGACACTATCATAGACACCGCACAGGAAATGACGCTGGGCGAATCAGCGAAAGAAGAGGAAGGTGTTCTGACAGACATAACCAACCCATTGAAAGTTGAGCGTGGTACCCATGAGTCTCAGGGTGCTGCAGCGCAATTTATATATATATATATATATATATTATAATATAATAATAATAATAATATATAATTATATAATAATACATACTATAAATAATTATATTATTAATTATATCCTCCTAGGGATTATAAGAAGGAGAAGAGAAGAGCGCAAAGAAACTTCTGCTCCAATATTGAGACGGGCACAGAAACGGCTGGTCTACTGAAGTTGCTATCGAAGAAACCTACCATACAGAGTCACCTCAAACGCGATGATGGACAGTGGACTGAATAGGGGCCATATAAGCTTACTTCCCAGCTCACTCCCCACCGATGACAACGAGTATCAGGACCTACTAATTGGAGAGCAGCATCTTTCAAAAGATCTCATATTCTCTAGAAGAATATACTGGGCTACAGACTCTTTTGCTGGGATAAAGCACCAGGACTAAATGGAAAATTCCCAGCCATGCTACAGGTGGCCAAGGAAGTAATTCTCCGTTTGTATAAGCATTGGCTATATCCCTATCCAATGGAAGTCCTCTCGGATTGTCTTCCTGCCAAAAGTAGTAAAAAGCAGACATGTGAGCCTTCTTACTGAAGATGCTAGAAAAACTGCTGGACGTCTACAGCAAAAACGATGTGGGAAGACTACTGTTAACCAACCAGCATGCCTACACAAAGAAGAAATCGGTGGTAAAAGCCACCATTGAGAGTGGCCTGCACAGTACGGAATATGCTCTCGGAGTCTTTGTAGACATATCCGGGGCATTCAACAACGTAAGCACAGACGGAAAAATGGACCGCTTGGGAGCGACCAACACGCACTCCGCCATCAACTTCTGGATAAGAAATCTTTTAAGTTGTAGGCGGGTACAATACGATTGAGTCGCCGATTCTGTGGTGAAGGGAGCGCACTGAGGCACGCCGCAAGGTGGAGCTTTATCTAGTGGTCGACAACCTTATCAAGAGGTTTGAGAGGAAGGCCCCGAAGATAACAGCTTATCTTGATGACATAGGCATAATTATTAGGGGTGTATGTTCATCGACCCTCAGCGCGATTATGGAATCAACACTTAGGGAGATATTTTAGTGAGCAGACTCAGTGGGTAGGACTCAGTATCAAACGGGTAAACTTGTTCCTATACAGCCAAGCAGCGACTAGGTTAATGCAATCGTCTGCAGTTAGCTCTAAAAATGTACTAGCCAGCAGGAATGCACTAGACTTCCCGAGCACGACAACGTCAGTGCAGATCTTTTGCGTTCCCATCCATTAGGGCATCGATTGCAACGAGACCGCAGACGTACTTGTAAAGGAAGGCGTCGGGTTTAAGAGCGACAAAACAGAAAATGTGCCCGTCTCCCTAAGAACGCTCCAAAGTGAGCTGGGGAGACTGCTGAGAGGGCTGATGTACTAGCAAGATGCGGATTGAAAAGAAGCTCAACAACTTGCAAAATATCGAAGATCATGTGCAAAGATCTCAAACTGAGCCACTACCACGGAGTGGCTGCAGAACTCTTTAATTATACAGTGCGACTATATATTGCGACCCCCGAAAGCCGTACAACTTTCGCGATCCTACGTAAATAGGTCAGCTTTTTATAACATTGGCAATTTCTACCTAAACCTTGATTCGTACTATTATTCGCTGAGGACTTCCTACTACTTCTAGGGATCTTTAGCTATCTTTGAAACTTCACGCCTGAACATGCTATGTCTGGTATGCCCATGAGTCTTTTTGACTTCATTTAAGAAGCCCTCGGGTCTTTTGCATGTTTCTCTCAACTCTGAAACGGTTTGAATATATACATTAAGAATTTCATACCTTATCTATCGACGTAGCTTTCGACAGGTTAGGGAACTTCTAATTGATCAACATTTTAACATAAATATATATAATTTATATTGAATTAATTCCTAGTGATCAAACTGAAAGCTACAAGGGTATACAACTTTCAGACTACCGAAATTACCTTTCTTTCTATATATAATTGGATAAGTAATATAACGGCCGGCGGCACGCAAAGCGAAGACAAATTTAAAAATTTGGCGATGGAATATGGAAAAGAATATCAACTTCGCAATTGCCGTTGTGCCGGTAAAAGTTGGAAGTGAAATTGACACGGAAAAATAATCGGACCACTGTTAAAGACGGGCAGTAAGAAATTCAACTATTTTGTTTTGAAACTTCCACCATGTATACGACGAGCTAATCATGGTAGCCTATGTCAACAAACGTCACAAAATTGTAGTACACGGATATAAAATCATCATCAAATCAATTTTAAATTTTTTAGGAGAAAGTGCATCGGAAGCAAGGCACAAACTCTGATCCTTTCTTATCTCTGTGTCTCAAAAGTACAAAATACAACCGAAAAAAATTTTTCATCCGAGGTTAGAGATCTTTTCTATGAAGTAATCTTGAGTGAAAGAGATGCAGACACCTGCCATAGCTATACGAGATTATTTTGCTTTACGTTTAGAAGAATCTGGCTAAATTATTTACAATTCAATATTTTAAATATAATTACCTAAAAATTTATTTTTGACTACTGTGCGGGGAATACGGGTGGTCTAATTCTAAAGTTAACAAGAATCAAGATTTTGACACATGAATACAAATATACCTAAAATATGTAAACTCAATATCTTTAAAATTAGAGTTAATGCCTAAAATATTAATTTTTATCCTTAGTGCACGGAAAACCGCAACACTAGGGCGGCGGGAAGTAAAATTAAAAAAAAAATGAGATCGGTCGCGTTTTGGCGCACGGTTTCGCAGAGAAGTAAAGTGTCCCCACTCGTGGTTCCCGCCCCTCAGAAAGGATTTTCGGCCACCAACTAAAGTGCAAAAATAAAACCGGTCGGAATACTTTTTTTCCGCTTGAAGACGTTGAAAAAAAATGTTAATTTCTGTAGAGAAAATGTAGGCATAAGACATTTCTAGCTTAGCACCACCGGCAAAAGAAGAATATTCAAAACTGTAGGTTAGTGTGAATTTTCTCGAGCATTTTTTCGTACCAGTGTCGCCAAGTGCAGCAGCCAGCAAAAATCGCGGAAAGAAGCGAAGGAATAGCAGGTGTCATAATCCACGTGGTACAGTTCCGCACCGTAGATGAGGCGGAAAAATTCACCGAAACGAATAACGCGTAGCCAAAACAAGCTAAACTTCGATGTAAGCGTCAATGCCATCTGTTTTGCAGTCATGTCCTTTTTAATTGTATTAATTTCTGGATCGTTCCTATGGCAACTATATGATATAGTAGTCCGATTTAAAAAAAAAATTAATCTGAAATTATAGAATATAATAAAATGGGTATATCTTAAATTAAATGAAAATGTGTTGAAAACTGGAAAAGTTAAAATTGTTTCTATAAATGTTCCGATCGTTCCTATGGCAGCTATATAATACTGTTGCCCATCCGGCCCATTCCGACATATATACGAGTGAGAGTATATAGAAGACTAACTGCAAAGTTTTATTCAGCTTCAAAACTGAGAAACTAGTTTGAATAGAAACGGACAGACTGACAGACGGACATGGCTAGATCGACGCGGCAATTGATGCTGACGAAGAATATAAATTAGTAAAATATGGGTGGTATGATAATACTCGGTTATTCCTCGATGTAGTCAGTGGTGTCGCAGGCGTGGTCGTTCCTGGCGGTTGCCGAGGGGTTTACTCCTCCTTATAAGTAGTTAGCTCCCTGACGGTTGTCGAGGGAGATTCCTTTGTGTACATGCTTTTCGTCATTGACGAAATCGGCTGCCCCAATCGGGTACGGGTAGGGTCTGGCATGAATGGGCTACTCATCAACTGTCCTGATGATGGCCACCAACGATGTGTTGTAAGGCAATGCCCCAATTGTGTTCGCGAAGGAATTTTTCATGTCGCTTAGCATTTTTGAAAATGCTTTCCTGACTGAAGGTGGTGCGTTCGAGCAGTCCACTTCAGTAAAATTTACAGTGGGGTACGATTGGAATTCAAGCTTTTCTACTTCGCAGCCCCATTTGAGGTGGCCGGAAGCTAGGCAAAGCGATGCCCCTGCCTGGTTTAACAGGTCAAGACCGATGATGGCATCAAAGGAGGACAAATCTGGTAAGATGAAGAACGTGGCTTTCAAGTTAAATAGGGATATGAAGCATTTTTTTGTGATCGTGGTAACGTAATGGATAGAATGTATCGAAAATGGCGAATCAACTGGGTGGACGCCTTTCAACCCTTCGTATGGACGGATGAAATTTTTTGACGCGCCCGTGTCTATTAAAAGCTTCATTTCTACCCCCGCTACTTTTCGTCTGATCATAATCTTGAATGGCGTCGTCGTCAATTTCCTGAGCCGCGCTTGAAGCTGCGGCTGTCTATTTATTCCCGATTTCGCCTGCGGTTTGCGCGACGTGATTAACCCTCTGCCTTTTTTTTTTGGTATGCCGGGGCTTGAGATGGCTTAAGCATCTTGGACAGTAATGGGTCAATGTCCATGGGCTCGGGGGTGCCTCGACTGCGTGGGGCAGGGTGTACTTGCACCTTGTGTTGTTTGGTATAGTACGGATTGTTGCCAGTGCTTGTCTGGCTATTTGTCTGCGCTGGAACCAATCGGCGTTCTTGCGTCTCGGATATTGTTTTTGATTCTTGTCCTCCTGGCTTCTCGCAAAGGAAGCCGCGAAGGAGTATCTCTCGTGGTTAGATTCCACTTCTTGCGCCAAAGCGAAAGCTGATGGCATATCTTTCGGCTTCGCCGAAAAAGGACATTCGTAAGGCTGCGCTTGAGTCCCGAGATAAATACTCGGAGTGCGTCATCCCGGAATTTGTCACACAAAACTTTTGCCGCCGAGGCTTCGTACGACATGCTAGTTTTGTTGGTGAGCAAGGTGAGTTTTTTCTCGACCTCGTCGTAGTATTGCAGGAGGGTCAGATTTTCTTGCCTGAGAGTACCCATTTTCTGCTCGATGACGTGAATCTGGCACTTATCACTGTACTTAAAGTCGAGTCGAAATTTAGCACAGTGCCAAAAGAGGATAGCACGGCATCGGCAGGGCCTGATAATGGAGCGAGCTATTTTCGTAATTCCTAAAAATATAATATGCGGCTGCCGCCGCTTTCCGCCAGGAGACGTATGCGTCCTGTGCTCCCGTAAATTCGGACAGGCACTTAACGGCATCTAGAGGCTCGTCACATTTGACATTATCCCTAATTTCTATGGGCTCAGAAACCTTGATTTCGGGAGCTTCCGCTTGGGCGGGAGCGATTTGTACTGCGTTGACCTGTTCGGTCAAACGCTTTATGGCCAGGCGCAGTTCGTTTTACCTACGTTGGCTTTCGATATTAGCTTCTTGAACGGCATGGTGAACGGCCGCCGGTATAGTGGCCGTCATTTGTTCCTTGCTGAAAGCCATGTTCGCGGATGTGATTGTGCTAGCGTTTGCGCTTTTGGTGTGGAAAACCTGGCCCTTCGGTCTCGGACTCTGAGTCACTGGAGAGTTGCCTTGTATTCCTATACTGTTGAAAGGGATTGCTCATGTGGAGCTGTAGCCAAGAAATCGCCTAAAAGCATTAATTCATGCTCAAATTGCATGCCCACAGAGGCAATTGGGCTGGTGAGGGGCCCGCGGGGGTTGAGCCGTAGCTCTAGTTATGTGTGCGAACTCGTCGAACTACGCTATTGCCTTGCCAAGTAGAGACAAGGTGAGGGGTGCTCAGGGACCGATCCTCCGCTTTGACAAAATTTACTTCTTTATATTTTTTTCTAAAAAAACCAATGCAGACGTAGAAAGCTTGGATAAAAGTGCTCACTTACATGATTTTTTTACGTTGGGCGCCAATTAGTAAGATATAGGTGGTAGAGTGTATTTGATAATACTCGGTTATCCCTCCGAGCCGAAGGGTTTACTCCTTATAGGTAGTTATATTAATTAGCTCCCTGACGGTTGTCGAGGGAGATTCCTTTGTGCAGGAATTATGGGGGGAGCACTTGCTCCGTTATCACGGCCCTTGAGGCGTGACCAACTCAATAAAGTGAATTTAAGATTTACGGCAATGCCGGAGTTATGAATTGAATACCTCTTTATTCAGTGAAGCTCGAATACAGACTGAAACTTGAAGCTAATAAAAATGTATATCATAGCGGCCACACAAATATGCAGTGTTCGCCGGCTATGCACGGGCATCCGGCCAGACGCTGTGTCAGCAGTTTGGCCAGAGCGAGCTCTTAAATAATCGGACATTGCCGTTGGGCGGTTAACTTCAGTTAACTTATATATGCTTTTTATGGTCGGAGATGACTGCTTTACTGCGTTTCAAACTTCTGACTGAAAATATAGAAATTATAGTAGCCGGGAGCTACTCGTACACAAAATCCTTTTTTTTTCAATTGAATCCATCGTGCGGGGATAGAGCAAATTTAAAAAAAAATCATAAACACATAAATCAAACCAGGCCAGCAGACTTCAGGAGGCGATCCGCCCCGAATTTCGGTGCAACTTTTTCTACTTTATTCTGTTACTACTACGAGTGAAAGTTGAGATCCACTTCCAGAAACGCAACGAGCCCTAATAGGTGTATCAGGCAGCTCACGGAACTCATAGGAGAAACACTTTAACAGCACCAGGACCGCATCACTGGTGATAGGCTTACCGAGTAACCCCGTTCTCTTCTTTTCTATATTCCATTTTGAACGTTGATGTTCTACAATTGAAAATAAGTTCTACAATGTTGCAACACTAAAGGTATATATGTACTTCGTACGTGGAAATTAAGCTGTCTCAACAAGTCAGCACTTTCCACGTCACCATAAATGAAGTTAAAGATAAAGTTTATGCTAAATATAGTTCTACTGTTGGCTAAGAATGGTAAGTTAATTAGGAGGAGTCTGTTGAAGTTAGAATATAATCTTTGGTTTGAATTCCATGTTAAGTCGCGCAGGGCGAAAAATAGAAAAGTTTTTTTTAACCGATTCGATGCGTTTACTATAAACCCATACTGAGGGCTCCAAACGCAGCATCTATGTATATTCTAAATAGGACGAACTAAGGAAATATATATGGATTTAGTAACATAGGGCTCATTGAATTTCTTCATATTCACCATAGACGAAATATGATCGATATAGTCAAGTTTAGGGTCCAAGCGGACGCCCAATGCATCAACTGAATTAATTCTTTCCAAAGAGCAGCACTTCAGCGTGTAAGTTGCAAGCTTGGGAACGACACGAGAGAATTAGAGCAGTTGAAATTTAATAAGTTTACGCGGCACCATGTTTGAAATTTGTTAAGATATGTTTGTAAATCCGAATGGAAAATGTCGTGGTTGTATTAAACGCAAAGCTTGACTTCGTTAGCGAACATAGTACTTCGATGTTAGTCAAGACTTTGGGCAGGCCAGGTTTATAAATAATGTAAACAATAAGGGACCCAAATGGCTCCCTTGTGGGACGCCAGAAGTAACCCTAAGAGCATTAGATAAATTATTATTAAAGATAACCTTTTGCGTCCTGCCATTGAGATAAATGTAGATCCAATTAAGATCAACTGGAAAATCTATTAAATCGAGTTTCCTAACGAAGAGAGAATGGTTAACAGAGTCAAATGCTTTCGTAAACTCTGTGTAGATTACATCTGTCTGAAAATGATTATGGAAGCCTTTTATAATATAGAAAAAGAGCTCCAAAAGGTTGGTTGTTGTTGATCTTCGCTTAATAAAGCCATGGTGACATGGATAAATAAATGATCTACATATGTGCTGCAAGCAGGGAGTTATTACGTTTTCGAAAAGTTTTTGAATGGCCGACAACTTAGAGATTCCTCTATAATTGTTGACATCCAATTTGCTACCTTTTTTTGTGTAGAGGAATAATAAACGATTCCTTTCATACGAGGGAAAAGTGGGAGGTTTCTAAAAATAAGGTTAACAATTTCAGAAGGCGATAACACAGGGCGACGGCACAACACCTGAGCACACAGCCAGGAATTCCATCGGGACCTGGCGAACAAATTGACTTGACTCGATGAAGATCTATACGAGAGCTCTCGTTTAAGCTAGGATACCGAATTAAGTTCCATTTGGGTATGACTTAGGGTTGAGTCTGATTTGAATTCGAAGAGTTTGAATAAGTTGCTCGAAATAACGGCGAAAATAGATCGGCTGTTGCCTGATCATCATTTGCTGTAGTATTTTCAATGAAAGCGAGGGAGGACTTGTTTTAGGATTACGTTTAGTATTAACGAAATTTTGGGTCCTGTGAGAACTGAACCCTGCAATGTGTTAAATAGTTTTTATAACACTGCACGTTCAACACAGTAAAATTTGACCGAGCCGATAAACAAGAGGAAACGGCAGATTGATTTTAAATTTAAAATACATCCTAGATTTTATATTTTTAAGTCGGCTCAACTCTTTAGTAAACCACGGAGGTTTATTCGAGATTGACGGATAGTATAACGGAATACATTTAGTAAAAAATGAGTTCATGGTACTGTAAAAAATATCCTCAGCAACTGCCATGACAGTGCACATGTATAGATCGGACCAAATCATATTTTAAATTATTGAGCCGTTCAAAGTTGATATATTCTGTAAGACAGACTCGATGTCGAGGGTCACATCGAAATTAGGATGATATGGATCTTCTAGTTGCGTCAGATGCGCCACCCTGACTAACATGACTCTCGCCGGATCAGAGACAAAAAAAAGATCTAGCAAGCGCTCTAAGGAATTTCGTACATGGTTGACTTGAAAGAGCGAAAAATTGAACAATCCAGAGATATAGTCATGTTGTGCAGAAGTTATGAGGTTATTGCTGAAATTGTTTGATGACCAAATAGCCCCAGGGATATTAAAGTCTCCTAGGTCTACCAAATGGTCCTTATCAGAATGCTTATTGGAAATCATCTGAATAGCGAAAAGGTGGTTCCAATAAATAAAAATTTCCGACAATGGAGGTATATAGGAACATTTACACTTAATTATCAAAAATCATAGGTTTGAGTCATTTAAATAATTGAAATGCCATTTGACAGGTTTCAGTTTTTATTATTATAATTTCAGTCAGAAGTTTACAACGCAGTGAAGCAGTCATCTCCGACCATATAAAGTATATCTTGATCAGCATCAACAGCCGAGTCGATCTAGCCATGTCCGTCTGTCCGTTTCTACGCAAATTAGTTTCTCAGTTATGAAGCTATCTGAATGAAACTTTGCAGTTAGTCCTCTATATACTTTCACGCGTATATATGTCGGAACGGGAATCGGACTACTTTATGATATAGCTGCCATAGAAACTATCATTAAATATAGAGGAAAATTCCAAACTGTGAATGTAAAACTGTAACTAACAAGCGTGCCGAAGTTTGCTTCTTTTCTTTACATTTATTTATAAATTTAGTTTTTTTTAATTTAATTTGATTTATTTTTGTATAATTATACCCTTATTATTTCTGTCAGTAGCTTGCATCCCTAAAAGGTATATATTTTTTTATCAGCATCAACAGCGGAGTCGAGTCAAGTCCGTCTGTCAGTCTAAGCTATTTGAGTGAAACTCTGATGTTAATCTTCCATATATTCTCACTCGTATATAAGTCGGAATGGAACGGATCGGAAGACTAAATTATATAGCTGCCATATGATTGATCGAAAAATTAAATAAACAAATTATAACTTTTCCAGTTGTCAACAGCTTTTCATAACATTTCATAACTATTCTAGGATTTCGATTTTAATTTTGAGAAAATCGGGCTACTATATCATATAGCTAATATACAAACGATTATTATTTATAAAGGAAAATGCAACACCGCAATTGTAAAAATGTAACTGTGAGAACTGTTAATATGTATATACGTATTGCAACTTAACTGCTTCTCTGGGTAACGCCGGACTAAAGCAGGATCCCAGTCGGACATTTTAGACAAATTCCGCATGAATTTTATGCGAACCTGCTCAATGGATAGGATCCACCGTTTATGTGAAGTTCTCGTTCGCTTATATTCATGCGTGGCCGGGGTAATTCATGGTGCCGCCGTCGCTACTCGGCTCATGATGAAATTCGTCATGAGAGGTATGAAAAAAGGCAGGAAAAAATTGCAATTACAAAAAAAAAAAAGAACAAATATGCTTTATTTAAATTGTTATTGTAGTTAATTATTTTAAATCATACTCACAAAGTTTCTTACTATATTATTGGACCAACTGGGGATTGGACCAGCGTCTTAATGTTCAACACTCCGGCACCTTACACATCGCGCCACACAATTGCGTCGGCAATATCCACAAAGTAAATGAATAATTTATATTTTTAGCTGTGGCTAAATAAGATGAAGGCATTATATAATTTTACTTATACGTTTTATACTTGAAAAATTATGCAACATTTTACAAATTTAAATTTTTCATACGGTTTTTCATTTCTTAAACATTTTTAGCCTAAAGTTATTAAATATAATTATTTTTATATACTTATATTATATTGTAAGGATGCCGATCACGGGCCAGGGTAAACACTCAGCCGGACCAGAGTCTTCCACAAAAACATTTCTGTTTACTGGGACAGGCAGGATTTTGGTCCCAAAGGGACCGGGATGTGGGTCAGGATAGGAGGAGCAGAGGGGAAAGAGGTTGGCCAGCACAGGCCTCCGGCAGGCCAGGATCGGCCCGTCAACCGGGTACCGACATCAGCCCAACCGGCGACCATGTGCGGAGTGGGTCGGCCGCTTCCCTACCCTACTACTGTGCTGCCGGGGGCACAGGTGCGGTGTCCACGTCACCCGTATGCCACTTGCCATGACCGGAGGGGAACCCTGATAGGTTGCGACCCAGTCAACCATGGGTCGCTTCCACACAGGGTGCAGAGAAGACTCCCTTGGCTGCGACGGTCACGGCCCCGTCAACCGTGAGCCGTTCCCGCCTTGGCCGCCAAGCCAAGTTGTGGAACCTGGAGGGGAAAGGGGCGGAAAGGAAATGGAACGCACACTCTCAATATACATATATGTGTTATATTCCTAGTTTCCTTAAAGTACTCTCCTGTCCGATACCTAACTTGTCCCTAACTCCACCTCTCACACGCACTAGTGGGGGGATCCCCGCGAGGGGATCTGCACCGAGGCCCAGCTCACCGACTCCGCATCGGCAGTGACGTCCTCGGCTGCCTTCTTCTTCCTCCGTAAGCTTGTATGTGGTGTGTGTGGGTGTATGCTGCTCTGGCTACGGGCTCTGCCGCTATGTCATTTGCGTGGCTCTGGGCTCTGCTGCGGTGGCTATAGACCCTGCCGCTATCTCTGCTGTGAGTGTGGCTCCGCCGGATGTGTGCGGCTCCGCCGTGTGTGTGGCTCCGCCGTGTGTGAGGCTCCGCCATGTTTGTGTTGCCCTACTCCTATAACCACCTATACCTTTCCCTCCGTGGGAATTTATGTATTTATTTATAATAGATAAAGTAGTTTACAAAACTAGGCTACTTTGATAGTGTAGCGCTGGCTGCATGGCCTATGGCTATGTTGGTTTACAATCTTACTGTATTTTTATCTAATATTGAGTAAATGGCTAGTTGATTGTTGTGTTTGTTAGAAACGTTTTTTTTTTAATTTTGTGGTATAATTATGCTTTTTTAAGGAAAAGTAGGATTTTTCTGGGTCAGGGTTGCTAAGGAGGCTTAAAGGGTTAGGGTTTTTAAATATGGTTTGTTTGGTTGGTAGAAGTGATTGGCACGAGTTTATGATATGGTTTATTGAAATGTCACCTTGGCAAAACGGACAAATTAGTGTTGAATTTTGATCTAAATAGTGTTGGTGAGTTATGTTTGTGTGTCCTAGTCGAAGTCGTATTATTTTTATTTGGTCGAGTCTGGTCTAGTTTTGGTGGGACTATTTTAAGTAGTCCCAGATGTGTGAGGTATTCGTATTAATTGATTGGTACCAGTATATAAGGTATAAGGTTTTCCTTTTGTTTTATAGCAATGTTTGGGGTGAAGATAAGTGGCATATTGTTTGCTAACTTTGCGGCTGGATCGGCTAGATCGTTACCTTTTATTCCTGCATGACCAGGAATCCACATTATTTTTTAGGGGCATACTGGGTTAATAGTGATCTGATTCTGATTGGGTAGAAATTGTTGTTTGAGATCTGTATTAAGTCTATTGCTGCTAGGGAGTCGGAACAGATAATGAATTTACCTGTTTGGTTTTTAATAATTTCGATTGCTTCGAGGATGGCAATTGATTCAGAGGTGAGGACGGATGAATAATGGGGCAGTGTGCCATATTTTAAAATGTTTGTTTCTGTTATAATGGCATACTTTATTGTGTCATTCATTTTTGAACCGTCGGTGAATATGAGATTTTGTGGTTTAAGTTTATTCTTTGTGTGTTCGAACAGTTTTCGGTATGTTTCTGGGGATGTGTCATGTTTCTTGTACGTTCGAAGTGATGTTTCTATTAGATTGGGGAGTGCCCAGGAAGGTTTTAATTTATGAAGGTTTATGGTTTGTAAGGTATGGTTTATGGTTTGTAAGTGCTAGGCTTGTGAATTGGTGTGTTTATAAAAAAATTAAGTTTTGAGATAGTTTGGCAGTTTGAAGGTCTCGTCTCATTTCTAGTGGAGGAATATTTGCTTCGTAGAGTATATTATTCATTGGAGTAAAGCGATAGGCTCCGATTGCAGAGATAAACAGTGTTTTTACTTTGCTTAAAATACTTTTGGTAGAGTGTCCGTATAGAAACAGGCCGTAGTCTAATTTGGCTATGGCTCTTGCCTTCGCGACTTGGGTAATGTGTATGTATTGCAGTTAAATTTAAGACTATATATGTTTAGCTAACTATGGAGTTTAGGTAGAAGTGTATTTATGTGGGTGTTCCATTTATATTTGTTGTTTATTGTTATTCTTAGAATTTTTAATGAAGTAACGGTAGGAATTTGTGATTTGTGTGTTGCCGCAGCTTATCTTGCAAGCGCAATTGTGTTTTTGCATATGTGGAGGTGTTGGCATTTGGATAGGGATAGGGATGCCCCTGAGTAGGAGCCCAAATTCCCTATTTTGTTAAAGAGGATGTCTAGGTTGAAGATTGTATTTTTGTCTGTATTAAATTTTATTATAAGAAAGAAGTCGTCGGCGTATCCATTAAATTTCATTTCTTTACCCACTCGGTAAAAGGCTCTTGAAAAATCAAGAGTAACGAGGGAGGTGTGCATTGTTGACTTCGTTATGAGATAGTCTACATACAGTAGGACTAGTAGTAGAGGTCGATTTGCCTTTTTTAAATCCGAATTGGTTTTCGTTCAGTAGGTTATTATATGTCAAGAACCACCAAAGTCTTTTGGCTATAATTTTGTCTAGTGTTTTTGCTATAGAGCAGTTGAGCAATATGGGTCGGTAGAAAGTGGTTTTAGTTTTGTCTGCGTTCGGCTTGAGAATTGGAATGATTAGACTTGTTTTGCAAGCTTGTGGCGTGTGATTTTTAAATATTTCATTGAAAAGTTTTGTTATTCTGTTTTTTTTTTTTTTGTGTAGTTGAGCTATTTTTAATCATTTGATATGATATTCTGTTTAGTCCTGGGGCAGATCCTTTTAATGTTTGTAGGGCTGAGGTAAGTTCTAAGTATGTTATATTTTTTTTCTATGGTTTGGGCTAATGCAGAGGATGTATAATTTTGAAGGTTTCTTTTGTATTTGTGGTTTCGGAACTTCTCTGAAAAGTTCCAGTCGCCGGAGAGGTCTGAGAAATGTCGTGCAAATATGTTAGCGATTTCGTTGCTGGCTAATGTTGTCTGATTGCTTTGTGTGTTTGTGATCGCATGGATTTGCTTTACTGGGTTAAGACCGCAGAATCGTCTTATATTGGTCCAAATTTTGGGTGAGGGGGTAGCGGGTTGGATGGTGAAAGAGTTGGAAGCTTCTTTTTTACTTTTTTTTAGTTCAAACCTAAATTTGTCATTTTTGCGCCTATAGTCTATAACATTTTCTACTGTAATTATTTGGTTTAATTTTTTCCAAGCAAGTTGTTTTTGTTTTCGTAGGTGTTTTCGTCGAGGTGTTTGTTCCACCGTGGAAACCTGTATGGATGAGTATTTGGTGAAGTTTGTGGGATGGAAAGGTTTGCGCTATATAGAATAATTCTGTTAATTTAGGAGGCTTCTTTGTTTACGTTTTGGGAAGTTGGGTATTTTTCATTTGATTGTTGGGTAAGTAGGTTGTACTTTTCCCAGTTGGCCTCTTTTAGTTTAAAAAAGGGTCTGTTGAATTTTGTTGTATTAGTTGATGAAAAAAAGGGTCGTGATAATAGGAAAATGGTCGCTACCATGAAGATCGTTCAGTATTTCCCACTTAGCGTGGGGTGTAAGTATTGTGAGTTGAAAAATGTGTGGTAGATTTGTCGTTCAGTAAAATAAGGTGTGCATTGTCAATAAATCTTTGATTTATTTTTCCTCGCGTGTTTGTTGTTGGTGAGCCCCAGGAAGGATGCCATCCATTGAAATCTCCCATAATTAGTGAGGGTGCTTGTTGTGTGTTAAATGTGTATTGAAGTGTCTGGTTAGTAATGTTTTTGGCGGGAGAAATGTATATTGAAAATATGTTAAATTTTAGTTTAGATTGTATATTTATGGCTATTATTTCTAGGTCGTCTGTGATGTTAGGGATAGTGTATTGAATTGACTTATGAAATAAAAGTGTCACGCCGCCAAATCTGTTGGTTGCTATGTTTGTTAATACTTTATAGTTCATCGGGGTTGGTATATTATTAGCGTATTGTATGTGGGTTTCTTGGAGGGAAATTATATGTAATGAAAATTTTTTGGTGAGAATAAGGAGTTGGCTATATTTATTTACATATCCTTTTAAGTTCCAGTGAATTACAGTTAATGACATTTTAGTGAAAATTAAAGCTTCTAACTAACTTTATTTATAGTGTTAACGGTTTAAGTTTAAGTATCAGTATCCATGTCTTAATGATAATTCTTGGTTTTTTATGAATGTGGGGCATTTGCGGTCAATTGGGCTGTGCTGATGGTCAAGTTCTGGGTTGTTTTTGCTGTTCAGGCTTTTTTTCGTTTTTGCATGATTCTCCGTCGTTTGTGTTTTTTATTTCTGAGCAATTAGTGCAAGTTTCGGAAGTTTCGGTGATGGGTGACCAAAACGGAGTCATTTTCTGCATCGGAGTTGAAGTGAGATTTACTCACGTACACGAACTGTTTCGATACCGATTCGCAATATTTCTGGGAGTTTGTCTGTATCAAATGTTATAATGATCAAGCCTGTTTCAACTAAAGTGGTGTTGTTGCTATCAGAGTTAGTGTTGGGGTTTTGTCGTTTCATTATTTTTTTCACTTCGCTTACTTTTTGTAGTTTTAGCTATTGTGGTATTGTGTCTTCGTCAATATATCTAAGGTCGTTACGATAAATAACTACCTTGGAGAAGTTCAATGATTTATGTTCACTTGTTGTTATTTCGATTTCTGCGATTGTTGTAAGTTTAAGGAGCTTTCTGGCTGGCAATTCATTTTTAGGTTTTATTAATAATGTGCCGTCTTTTATTTTGTTGCATCCGTCGACTTCTCCTCTACAGGCAAAGTCCACGGATTTTTTAATTATGAATGGTAATAGTTTTTCAAACGAGTCCTTTTAATTAATTTAATTTTGGGTCGCCTAATTAGGAATGGTATGATTTTGAGGTAATTTTGAAAATGTCTGTTAGGTCCGTCATGATTGCTAATGTTGGGGGGCGAATCCTGCCAGGTGAATCCTTAGAGTGGCCAATATGTGTCCCACGTCGCAAAACGATGCAATAACTCGTCGGGGTTCGAAATAAGAAAATAGCGAGGGCGTCGTGGGGTAGCGTCAGCTTTATTCTGCTGCATACATAAGACTTACTTAACATAAAGCCGAGCTCCCGGTCGCTTTGCCTCGTTAAAGCGAGAGCGGGAGATCGGTGGTGCTCGGAGTGTGAGCGCAAGGCGGGGGACAGAAAGCGAGAGCGGGAGATCGGTTGTGCTCGGAGTGTGAGCGCAAGGCGGGGGACAGAAAGCTCGCTCCTGAACAGAGGGGGCACAGTGGGTCCCTCACGTAAACATCCTGCCCCCCCTTGCAATCACTCGGATTGCTAAATGGTCGTTGCCGCGGTCATCAGGGTATCCTGGCGAGCGGCGGAAAAAATGCCGTGGAGTGGCTGAGGAATGCCGGGGAGTGGCGAATAGTCCTGGAGAGACGTCGATGTCCGAAGCGGATGAAGTTCAGGGGCAGACTCGGCATTGGTTGGACTGGACCTCTCGTACGTCTGCCCCCGAAACTTTTGCGTGGTGCGAAGCGAAGGCATCTTCTGGAAAACATATATCAGTTAGAAGAGTGGTCAGTACAACGCGAGTTAGGAGCACGATGTGATCCGATGCTGCGATCGGGGTGCTGGAACTGGACTTCCAGGCATATGCAGGAGCGTATGGTGATTTTGATTGCACGTCTTGCATCGGTCACCACTACGGCACTTGCCTTGGGAATGTTCGTGTGCCAAACTGTTGGAACAGTAACTGTTGATGGACACCGTGCTGAGCCTCTTCTCAGCACTAAGCATGAGGAACTTTTGGCATTTTCGAAGCGGATGGATTCCGCTGCAGACTCGGCAGCTGTAGGAGTGAGTGCCTGTGGTACGCCTGCTTTTGATGCCATCGTATGGAACCCAGTAATTGGCGGAATTGGAAGTTAAAACTCGAGCGGAGAACGACGAGATTCTTGGGATCGATGCTGTTACTGGGTTCGAAGGTTCAGTAGTAATCGGAACGGTGGAGGAACCGTTGCTGGGATGCAGCAAGGTGTGATGCCGTCTGCGGCACGTATGGCAGGAGTGGGAACTTGGGCAATCTCGCAACTAGTGACCTCGTCCCAAGCGGAATACGGAATACGGTCATTTCGAGAAAACGGGGACATTTACGCAGGTGGTGGCTTTTCCCGGAACACAGGTCACACCTTCTGGGTGCTGGAATCACCCTGAATTCGGAAGAATGAAGGCGGGGCTGTGGGGTGCTCTTAGTAGCCGACCTCGGCTGGAAATGCCCTGAACTGGCAGGCGTGACGTCGTCGATGGCATCCAGCGTACGATGGCGTTCGGTCAGAAACGCCTCTAGCTCTTTCCAAGTTGGAGTTTCGGCTTTATTGTGTATGGATTGCTCCCACAGCGAAAGTGTGATTTTGGGAAGCTTGGTGGACACCATATAGACCAGGATGCAATCCCAAGCTTCGACTTGAATCGAAGACATCTCTAAGGCGGCCAGGCAGCTTTGGATGGTGCCTTGTAGTTCTTTCAGCGCGTCTCCGGATCCTACGGAGATAGCCTGGATGTTGAAAAGGATTTTCAACTGGCTATTGACCAACAACCGCCGATTCTCGAAGCGGTCGGTGAGGCTTCGCCAAGCTGAGACGAACCCGTCACTTGTGAGCGGGGCTTTGGAAACAATGGTGTGCGCATCGCCAGTTGTTTTGGATAGTAGGTGGAACAGTTTCTCCACCGGGGTGAGACGCGAGTTGTGAATATATACCGCAGTGAATAGGTCTCTGAACGTGGGCCACCGAAGATAGTCACCATCGAAAACTTCAGTGTCCACCGGTGGCAGAGAACATCCCTCGGAAGGGGGTGGTGGCAAGCTGTCGGAAGTCTGAGTGGACTGGGAGGCGTCCTTCTCTGCTGTTTCTTGAAGTTGAGCAACACATCTTGAATAGACGGAGTAACAATCGTTGTATTTGGATTCAAGCACTGTCGCGGCGTACTATCAGCGGACACGAAAAAAAGATCGGTGCAGCTCTCGTAGCTCTTTTCCACCTTTTCCCACAAGGCTCTAATTTGCTTGCGATGAACTTGGATTATGAAGGGAGAAAAATTTGCCGATTCGGAAGTGGCGGAAGTGTGAATGTGTGACACAAAGTGATTTACCCGGTCAGTTGTGCCAATAAACTTTCTTAACGCAATGTCAACTGCGGTTGGAGTCATCTTTCTGCGGTGGAATAAGTGAGTCTCGAAGAAGAATTCACGGAAATTTGCTAACTGCTCGTGGAATTACGGTAGTGGGCCTCGGAATCAGCTGGGACGGCGGCGGAGATGCAGATTGGAAATTCGTTTACACTAGTCCCGGGGGGGGAAAATTTGGGCAAGAGGTTGGCCGTAGTTAAAAAAAATTACAAAGAACAAACCCGGAATGCCGAAATAATTTGAGCGCCGATTTAAATAAAATGAATTGTGGCGGCAGAGTCAATTTAATTGTTGCCGCTGGAGTGCAGGCGTTGGAGCGGACAGATTGTCCGACGAGGTTGAATTTTTTTTAATATTAATATTTAAGAGCCGAAATGGTGGAAATAAAAACTTGGCTTCTGTTCAGGATAAAAACTCAGTGGGTTATGCCGTCGACAAGCAGTGCGTAGGTGCGGGACTAAGAAAACCCGAACGGCATCAACAACAACGTAGCCACTGCGGCGGCTAGGTTGAATAAAATAAATTCTGGATTTATTGTCGGGTGTTGAACTATTGGTTAATTTCGAAAATTATCAACCGCAGATGTTCAACTATTTCAGCGCTGGAAAGGTGGAATCAAAACATCAGCTTTTGGTCGTGGACAAAAAGCTCACTGGGTTTAGGCGACGGCAAGCGGCGCCTATGTGTGGGACCCAAAGAACTAAACGGCAACAACAACACGGCCGCTGCGGCGACTAAGTTGAAAACAATTAAAACGCTTGCGTTTGGGTTTTGTTGCTAATAGTTTCGTTCACTTTGAATTTTGAAATTATAGTATCGGGATTAGTTCCTGGAGTCGTTGGCGGAAAATATATTGGAAAATATATGGGCATGCATGTAATAGGAACAATGTGTACGGGCACAGTGGAGCGTCGAGAAGTGAGACACAGCAAAAAGACGACAAAAATATATCGCGGCAGCGGGGGACTGTTCGGCGAACAGAGTGAACTACCGAAACAAGTGCACACCGGCTGTCCGATATTTATTATGCCCCTTTTTCCCGCAACACGATTTCACTGTTCACGGTGGGGTTTTTATATGCACGGAATTATGATGTGCAAGAGGTTAGCATTCGTGTGTGTGTGTGTGTGTGTGTATGGGGCTGCACATAGGCCTCGACCGTTGAGAAGTGGGTACAAAATAATAAATAAACAGAACAAGCGCAGTCGCACCTGCGTTGATTGAATTTGGATGTCGGTTCTGCTTGTACTTGTATAACAAATGTTAATGTCAACTGCAAGCCGCAAATGTTGAATTGTTCCGAGTCGAAGAGCTGGACTTAAAAGCTCGCGGCGTTATGCCGACGGCAAGCGATGCCTATGTGAGGGCCCCAAGAAACGAAACGGCAACAACAACACGGCTTCTGCGGCGGCGAAATTGAAATGGAATTAAACACTCGCGTTTGCGTTGAGCCTTTATTGGTGGCGCTTTGCGTACTTTAGGTTTAATTAATCATAATTATTTATAATATCAGAGGGTGTATGTAGGTTTCTGAAATCGGAGGTAGAAAATATCATACATGCATATAATAAAGAAGTTGGAGTATGGGTAGGAGCTTGTGTTGGCACAGTGAAGCGTCGAGGAGTGGACTGTATTAAGCTGCGCGAACAGAAAATTGTATATGGAGACGGCACAAAAGTCAGGAAAACAAATCTGGCGGCAGCGGTGGACTGTTCTGCGAACAGAGTAAAACTCCCGAAAACAGCGCACACCAGCGGCCAGATATAATATATATATATAATATATATATAATATATATATATAATATATATATAATAATTCCTTTTGTCCGCTACACTTATTTTACTGTTCACTGTCTATGCACGGATCGGTGTGCATATGTACACATGTATGTGCAAAAAAAAGTTCGCCGTTGTATGGCTGCACATAGGCCTCGGCCGTTGGCAAGCTGATGGGCAACGGAAAATGGAAGAGACGACGAGGAAAATGGCAACGCACACAAGCGGTCGCCGATCGAAATTTTCGCGGAACGGAGGCGAATTTAAAAGGTAATTCTTCACTGTCTTGGTGTCAGGAAAACTCGGACTGGGAGTTGACACGCAAAAGAAGGAAATATCTGCAAGAGTGAGACCGAAATTGTGTGTTCGGCCCACTGTTGCAGATCAACAGTGAAGATAGGCGAAGAAGGAAAAGTGGTACTTATCTTGGCGGAAATTTGGCGGTGATTTGGAGGATATCCTTCATCAATATCCGGCTCGAAGGACCAAATGTTGGGGGGCGAATCCTGCCAGGTGAATCCTTAGAGTGGCCAATATGTGTCCCACGTCGCAAAACGATGCAATAACCCGTCGGGGTTCGAAATAAGAAAAATAGCGGGGGCGTCGTGGGGTAGCGTCAGCTTTATTCTGCTGCATACATAAAACTAACTTAACATAAAGCCGAGCTCCCGGTCGCTTTGCCTCGTTAAAGCGAGAGCGGGAGATCGGTGGTGCTCGGTGTGTGAGGGCAAGGCGGGGGACAGAAAGCGAGAGCGGGAGATCGGTGGTGCTCGGAGTGTGAGGGCAAGGCGGGGGACAGAAAGCTCGCTCCTGAACAGAGGGGGCACAGTGGGCCCCTCACGTAAACAGCTAATGAAGACGTTTTCGTATGTTTGGTGTTGTTGGGTTTTTTATTTTCTCTTTGTGGTTGATATTTGTTTGTGCAAAATTTTCTTGATAATGTTTTTGGTTTGCGCGAAGCTAGGCTTTACACGGTTATGGCATGACTTATCGCTTCGGAGGTTGAAGTGGTACTGCCCTTCCTTGGGTAACTTAACCTACTCCTAGCTAATCTTAACCTATCCCTACTACTATTTCCTTCTACTATCTATACATTTGCCCTTCTTGGTTTTTTTGGTTGTCTCCTAAAGCTATCCTTAACTATATTTATATAATATGTACATGTGGAGAACCGTCGGGGTGGGTTGTAATGAGCGACTCAGATAAATGGTCATTAATCCAAACACTGGGTGCATAAACTCTGAGTTTGGGAACCAGCGGAAGTAAGCAGAATCAACACACACAACAAAGTCGCTCAACCCGCCAACTAAGCATATTCCGCCATCTAAGCAAATTCTCATTCTTCACTCCAATCTGCTAGATATGCAGATTCCCGTTCAGACCATTCCATTCCATTCCACATATTCCATTGTATCCCACAGGTTACTTCTTAGTTTGTAAAAGAATAAAGATTCATTATAATTTTGACCGAAGACAAATGAGGTTCTCATTTATTAAGAACTCAAAGATAATCAAAAACACTGAAGGGACCAGTGAAACTCAACCTCCAGTATACTTAGATACTGTAATTGGCGCAGCCGGATTCGGACCAGGAGATCGCAAAATGCTCAAGCTCCTGATCATACTATACCTGTAAGATAAGTAAGTGAACTAATGGTGAAACTAAGAAAAAAAGAAGAAAACAAATAAATTAGATAAAAAAAAAAAAAAAAAAAAATAGAGTGAAAAGTGACGAAACAATTCACGCAAGTGTACAAGTGTTGTGTTTACCCCAAAAGTCATGACCGAATATGTGCACATCAAACGCTGATAAAGCACCGGGACGACGTAACCAATAAATAAAAAAAAAAATTTATATAAAATA